>JALAZF010000409.1:1252500-2505000 GCA_022829125.1 Lathyrus tuberosus | reverse complement strand
TGGTAATTTCTAAACTAAAGACTAAAGAAGGTCTTAAAATACTGATTCATGACTAGGATAAATAAAATATGCCTATTACAACTAATATTGTATTCAAAAAAAGTTTTTCACAATATTTGATAGGTAAGCATGCACATATATTCCAATCTAGCTTCTATTTTCTTATTTTGTACTATATTAAGTTTTAATTTCATGATTATTTCTATTATTCTTATAGAACCATTAATTATGTGGTCTCTTACAAGCGTACTCCATCAAATATTAAATGGTGAAATATAATACAACATGCTTCGAAGTCAAATATTCTTTTTTTAATATACGTTAAGGTATTACCTTTCTTTTGAAAGTGAAGATTACATCTTAGTACATCTAATTTAATTGTTCAATCAATTTTAATCATATTTCATGTGTAACTAAAATTTTATCTGCATACTTTTTTTAATAAATTGAATTTATATAATATTATTCTTTTCACAATTAAATAACTCATTTTAAATTTATAAGTGTATTTAAATAAATTATATGTCTTAATAAATATTTTGATTGGTGTGGATGTCCTAGATTCTAATTAGTTGACCTAAAAAATGAATGAGGTATATTTTAAAGTCTTCTAGTTATTATAGTTAGAAATATTACTAATATCTTGAAAGTTATATAACAATACTTTCTATTTTTCTTTACTGACGTGCATCACTCATAAGTAGGTCATTTTAGGCCAAACTTGTATAAATGGCCACTGCCTTGTAAAGACATAAGTGTATTTCTAGAAATTCTTAGGGACAATAATAGGTTATTTTAGGCCGAACTTGTATAAATCTCTGGTATATCTCTCTATTCTTTATCTCTTTACTTTATTGTCTTTTTTGTTGCTTATTCAATCATTTGTTTTAAAATGCTTTCAAACTTGGATTTTACAAATGGTATTATTTTAAAATAATGTTTTCAAACCTTTACAGTTATACCAAAGGGTACTACATCTGATATCGTTCATGCAACAATAAATACTTCATATATTTTGATTCATTGCAAAGTCATAAGGCTTACATAGAAGCTAAAATAATATCTGAAAAAGTTGGGAACACCATTCATATTTAAAGGATGGTTATGTCTCCTTCGCAATCACCATGGCCATTCAAATTGGTGAGAAGATAATTTGGAGTTATTGTTTTATTTTCTATGACAATTAACAAGTCTCATGGTCACTTGTTGTACCCCAAATTTTACCCTCAGACTCACTGGTTGTTGTTTTTTTAGCATCTCATAATCTTGTATTTTCCTCTTTCACGTTTTTTTTCTTTATATTTTAGTTCAATAACTATTTTATTCATTTTAGTTTAATTTCAATATGGTTTTTTTATTTCAATTTATATTTGAGATGGTTAGTTTGTTAATTTAATTTTCAACCTCAATTTAATCTTTTTTAAATTGGTTTAATTAATTAGATTAAATTTAATACTTTTCTAACTAAGTTAAATTAAGTTATTAATTAGTTTCATTTTTATGTTATTATTAGTCATATTATAAATTTCAAAAAAACTATTTCATTTCCATTTCTCATGATTGGTCCACCGTGTCTTATTTATATTTCATAATTGGATTAATTTCATTAACCATTAACCAAAGGGGACCAAATGTTTGCTTTGACTTTTCAACCCTCACTCATGGCCAATGGAGAGCCGACATGTGGCTCATGAGAAATCAGGAAACTAAGATTTGTTCTTTCTCCTTCGTTCATACGTACGAGATATCTGCTCCTCAATGACAACACGCCACCAGCTTGCGAACCGTACGAAGCCTGCTCACAACGCTCCCTCTGCAACCGTGAAAGCGACAAGCCAATAACGTTCAAAAATTCAAAATAAAATTTAAGAACAAATTCTGTTTTTTCTGGAGGATATATAGCAGAGGAAGAGGGGAGTAAAAAGGGGACCTTCGGAGTTCCGCGACAAAAAAAAAACTCAAAGGAAAAGAAATTCTGAGAAGAAAACGAACATGCCCTTCTTCAACCTCTTTCTTGGCCTCACCGTCTTTTTCTTCAATCAAAACAAAAACAACATCCAGAAGCAACAAACCTCAACCTCGACATCGTCGAACATTAACCTTCACCCACTCTCCATCGTCAACCCAAAAACAACAGAGCTTCAATCGCTCAACCTCTTCACCAAAATCCTTCTGCAGCAACCACAAACACCCTTTAAACCCTCTTCAAATCAAAACCCACAAAATCATTAACCCATTTTCCTCACCATAACTGAAACGAACCCGAACCGGAGAGACACGGAGAGAGGGATTCGCGAACTCAAATCAACACACAAATCAAAACCATCATAACACCCAAACCTTGCTCTGAAACAATAACAAAGAACCGTCTTCCATCATTCGCCCACCCTTTGACTCCATCTTCTAAAAACCACATCTCCTTCTTCCCTCCTATCCGAACAACAACAGAACGCCATTTCTTTAACCCTAACATCAACACCCAATCCAACTCAAATCAAAAAACCCACAACGATTCAGAATCAAAGAAGAGGAGTAGAAGAGGGATTAAGATAAACCCATAACCGATTCAAAACGAGGAACAGAGGGTTATAACACAAACTTAAATAAGCCGGAATCGGGTTGAACTAGAGGAATTGTGAAGGCTGGTTCTGAAATCGTGTAGCGCGGCCATGGTTGTTCCGATCGGTTTCGCGTTGTTGATTTCATAAACGTTGCCCTGTTTTCGTTCTGATACTTTGGACCGTTGTGGTTCTTTTTCTTAGACGATGTTGTTTGGTTTATGCTCAGGTCCATGGGTTAAGCTTTTAATGAGTTGAAATATTGACCAGAGGTTTTATTTTCAAAAAAACGTGTCTTATTTGCATTATCATTCTAGCCGTTTTATAGATGAATGGGCTTCAGGCCCATAAAGATTCTACTCTTTGATACACCATCTGAATCTAACGCCGCCCCACCCTTTTTTATTATTAATTAATCTTCATTATTAATTTGTTTTAAAGAAAAATTCTTGGATAAGCTTTGATAATTACTTTTGATTAAGTTTTTATTAATATAGCTTTTATAAATCCTTGCTAACTATTTATTGGTTACCATTCTATTTAGATTTTTACTTGGATTCTCATCTTCGGTTTTCATTATCATTTCAATGTTTATTTTAGGCCAATGACAAAAAATCTTAACTTTGTTGATTATTTCAAATCAATAAGTTTTGATAAATGTGAGGCCACTTTTTATTTATTTTTTTTGGTCGATGAAAGTTAAAATTCTAAGATTATCGATTTGTCGATTAAATCTTGATTTAAACGAGACCAACTTGATTTTTATTCCGATTCTATTTTGGTCGATGAAAGTTAAAAATCTAAGATTATCGATTTGTCGATTAAATCTTGATTTAAACGAGACTAATTTGATTTTTATTTCGATTCTATTTTGGTCGATGAAATTCAAATATCAGGATTACCGATTTTCTGATTTAAATCTTGATTAAGACGAGATCAACCCTATTTTTATTTCATAATCTTTATTTAGGCCGATGACGTTACACAAATCTTAACTTTGATCATTTCAGGTCAATAAAGTCTTGATAAATGTGAGGCCACTTATTATTTATTTTTTTTGGTCAATGAAAGTAAAAAAATATAAGATTATCGATTTCTCGATTAATTCTTGATTTAGACGAGACCGATTTTATTTTTCACTTTGATTCCACTTTCTTTATTTTGGTCGATGACATAACAAACCCCTTGGTTTGGTTGATTTCATTGAGTTGATAAAACTTTGATCAACATGACACCACTTTCTTTTTATTTTGGTTTCTTTTACTATTTAGTCGATGAAAGTCAAAAATCCAAGATTATCGATTTGTCGATTAAATCTTGATTTAGACAAGACCAACTTTATTTTCGTTCCGATTTTATTTCATTTATTTTAGTCGATGAAAGTCAAGAATCATTGATTATCGATTTCTCGATTAAAATCATGATTAAGACGAGACTATTTCTTTCTTTTTATCTCGTCATCTTATTCATGTATTGTTGCATCATCTTATTTGCATCCTAATCTTGTTGTCATTTAGGATCTTTATAACTATCATCTTTCCCCCCATTCCAAAGGAAGGTGATTAATGTTGACTCTTAAAGTCATAGCCCCCATCTTACCTTAGTAGCCTCATAAGAGCATACCCTTATTTCTTGGCCTCATGAGAGCCATGAAATCATAACTAGCCTTAGGTTAGAGTTCCTAAACTCTATGTGGTATTCATCCTAATGAATACTCACTTTCCCTATTGACTAAAACTTCAACATAGGACCATTATAACTTAGATTTAGAGAGTTCTTGAACTCTAGAATGAGCTTGTACTCATTCTCCTCTGTGAACTTTGACCATAGTCAAAAGTTCATTACTTAGTAGAACTACGCATACTCTGATTCTATTCCCGAGGATACGTAGGCGCAAGGTGTGAGGCCTTATCGAGTATACTTAGATATTAACCCCTAGGGTTTCAAATTTTAGCATAGAATCTTTAGCAAACATAATACAACATAACAAACTTAAGCAAGAGGTTCCTGTAGAGTACTACAGATACTTAGGGTGCTAATACCTTCCCTTTGTATAACCAACCCCCGAACCTTAGATCTCCCCTTTTTAGGTTTTTTTTAACGATCTTGAACCTTTCCTTTGGATAAATCAAAGTCGGTTGTAAAATAAATATGATGCAAGTTAATTAATATCTTGTTATCCGACTTTCACCGCAACAGAAATGACGACTTCACTGGGGAGATTATTTTAGAGGGTTAAGCCTATCTTGTATCCATGTTATTATGTTTGCTTGTTTTACTTATATCTGCTTATATACCTGTCATATTTGCCTATATATTTGTATATCTGTTCCATGGGTTGACATGGTATCTATGAGTGAGATAAGTCCTAACCCGAACTTGAGAGTACACATATGATTAGGATCGTGGACATAGTCAAGGGAACTTCGAGGGAGAAATCCCAAAGGAGGGAACTTGAAGTCCACACTCAGTTGAGGCCCTCTCGGGATTGGTATATGTTGAACGAGCAATCGTGAATACGTTACTACTTTCGACCTGGGTGCCCTTGATACTGATGACCTTTAGTTATCCTTTTACCCCACTTGGCCTATTTAGGACGTAGTGCGATGATTGTGAGGGAGTAATCCTAAATGGTTGCTACGCGATACTACACTCAGACGAGACTCTCTTGAGAATATTATTGATCACCGAGCAATTGGGAAGTCGATAAAATCCAAAAGATGAGTTGCCAACTCTGGGAACTTCTTAGAACCCTGTTCAGCAGATGAAAACCAGTAGTACACACCTATTAGGATGGGTAGACCATGGCTCCATTCATGAGACCCCAAAACCTAGGATTTGTATGTCTTGTTGTGTGTACATATGTTTGTGCTCGTGTGCTTTATGCATCCATACATTCAAGCATTCCTAGCCCTTTGGTTTCGAGAAACTCAAATGTTTGTTCCTTTGCAAGGATCAATAGAGATCAAGGATTTTAAAAAACAAAAACTTTTCATTTTTCCAAAAAATGTTTGCAACTTTCCTTTGAGTTCCTTGAAACCATTTGGCTTGCATTAGCATCTCATTTGCATCATAGCATGTGCATTTTCTCTCTGTCTTCGTCTCATGTCGCCATTTTCCCTTCAGAATCGTCTCTGAATCGTCACCCGAGCCAAACTTGACAAAGGATGTCTGAACAATACTGTGAAATGGACAGAGTCAACAATGAATTGAGTGAGCTCCGAGGAGGAATGGGGCAGATTCTGGAAGCAATTCAAGTTATGAGAGCAAGGATGGATACACAAGCCACTGTGGTCTCCGAGATTATCACTACAACTGTAAAACCTCCCGTTACTACTGTGAACCCCACTTTGGGCATGCCTTTTAACTTTATACGTGCTCCGGCCATCACTTCTACTCAACAAGTTGTTCCTTTGGTTAATGAGGCTTTTCAAGCTATTCCTACCTTCGCTCCAGCAGCAATGCAAGCTCAGATGCACCCAGTTTTTCAGAACCCACATCCGGTTTATGATTATCTCAATATGTCCGAAGAAGGAGATAATCGACACGAAAGGCTGAAGGAAAGTGTAGAGACAATGCAGAGGAAATTGAAAGCAATGGAAGAAAGCAATGTATTTAATACTAATGCTAAAAACATGTGCTTAGTCTCAGGCTTGGTAATTCCATCCAAATTTAAATTACCCAATTTTGACCTATACTCTGGTGCGACCTGTCCTAAGTCACATTTGGTCATGTATTACCGACGAATGGCTGCATTTATGGATAATGATAAGTTAATGATCCACTGCTTCCAATATAGTTTGAAAGGGGCTGCCGCAAAGTGGTATTTGACTTTGGATCAATCTAGGATCCGATGTTTTCAAGATGTATCTGATGCTTTTGTAAAGCATTACAAATATAACATGGACCTCGCGCCAGATCGTAGACAATTATTGAGCATGTCTCAGAGCAATACCGAGTCTTTTAAAGAGTATGCACAGAGATGGAGAGAGCTGGCTTCACAGGTAGAGCCACCTTTATCTGAAAAAGAGTTAACTGATTAGTTTGTCGACACGGTGAGACCGGAATTCTACGAAAGGATGATCAGTAGCGTGTCTGCTAGTTTTTCTGATATCGTGGCTGTGGGGGCTAAAGTAGAGCTTGGTCTGAAGAGTGGGAAAATGACCAGGAGAGCTGATAGTTCGAGCAACGATGCCAAGATATCCTTCAAAAGGGAAGGAGATACCAGTGTGGTAATGACAAACAAAAAGAGGAAAAACCAGTTCTGGAAAAGTCAACAGCAACAACAGTGTTATTCTGTTCAGCAACCTTATGTGGCCGCCATTACGCCAACATTCAACAGTCAAGCCTCTGTTTATCCGCCGGTTCCTCAACCACTAGTGTATCAACGAGCGCCCAACGTTCCTCCTTATCCACAACGGACTCAAGTTTCTCATCAGAATATTCCAGGCAAAAGAAAGGGTGGAAGGCCTCGGATTCCTCCCATTCCTATGACGTATACAGCATTGTATCCTGCTTTGGTGCAACAAGGATTAATAACTATAAGGTCACCAGGCCCACCTCCTGATCCGCTTCCACCTTCTTACAATCCCAACGCTCATTGTGCCTTCCATGAAGGGGCGCCAGGCCACGATTTAGAAGGTTGTTTTGCTCTGAAGCATATTGTGAAGGACTTAGTGGAGAGAAACATTTTGTCTTTCGATGGCTCCCAACCTAATATCAAGAACAAACCTTACCCGTTCATGAGATAAGTAAAGGACGTATCAAGACAAAGATGGATTAGGGGTCTATGATTGAGCTCCTCTTTGATTTGCTGTATTTTATCCCCTAAAGCTGGCAATCTTTTGATTGTTTCAGCAAATTTTATTGTATTTCCTTTGCACTTTGAATTTGTACTTGCTTATAAGCTTTGTTGTACTTTCAAATTGGCAAGGTTAATGAAATGTTTGTGCATCTTTGGATTAAGTCCATTCGTTTCACTCATATACTTTTATCGCTATACAAAAGAAATATTATAATATCTTTACCTTGTTTCACTCCCTTTATTCAACTGTTTGTTTAAACAAAGATTGGGGAGGATGATGAAAATCTCGTGTTCATAATTGCTGTGGTATGCTGCCGATTAAACCTTTCCGAGGATGTAAGGCATTGTTTCAATTCCCAAATACTGGAGAAATAAGGAAGATAATCCCTCGTTAACCCTTCGAGCCCAGAAGTAGGAGTTTTCTTTTCTTGCACAAAAAAAACCCTTAAATCTCATACCTTGGGGCAAGGTAGTTCTCAGTTTAACTTGGTCATCAATTCACTCCTAGTCTATAGGAACGTAAATGTGTAGTTTGAGTTAACTGAGCTTAGGATCGAAGTTCATCATGAAGAGTGGGTGGGACAAATAAACTTTGAGCCTTTATCCTTTGTTTCATAAAACCGTGAACCAAACCTTAAAAGACCTAATGTTACAACCCTTAAAAGACCTAATTGAGGTAAGGTTGTTTGGAAAGCATACTACAACAAGGTTGATTAACCTGACTCCTAATAATCTTTGTTATTTGCATGTGTTGATCACTTCATCTGTTATTCCATAAATGGCTAGATCCACTTTGTTCCACCGTGTGTGTTTTCATCAAAAATTTTGTTTTCAAAAAGCTTGCACGAATATCGTATTGAACTTGCCAATTTTTTATGGACAATACTTGTTTGCAAGACAATTCAATATCAAAGAAATCCCAATAAATGCAGTCAGCTAGGGGATTCAACTTGATAAATCAAGCTCATTCAGGGGCAACCAAGCAGAGGGATTTGCCAATTCACCAGTTCAAGAGCTATTGAGCTAGGGGCGGAACTCGTCAAGGTCCAAAATACTAAGAACAAGTCTTCTCCAGGTCATCTTATGACAAGTATGGACTCCAGTGACCCATTAGCAGGGGCAAGTTTTGTTCCCCAGTCGTCTCTACTACAGTTTGAGTATCACGAATACGCTTGAACTGGGGCAATAATGTCTAAGTTCATTTCTTTTCAAAAGTTTGAATACATTGAAGCATCTGGTATATCAATTCTTCTGTAAAATCCTTTTGATGATTTACCCTCACATACCAGTTAATCAGAAGCGGTCAGGTCGAGATTCGGCAAATCTCTAAAAAACAGTTAGTCAGGGACATCTCCATCATAGATCAACCAAGCTGACAGGGGCAAGTTTGTTCCCCAAATCGTCAAACAACCAGTCTGAAGCAAGTTCAAGGACCTTGTTATGTGAACGCAGTTAATCTGGGGCAGTTACGCCGAGATCTCTCCAAGAGTTTGAAGATATTGAAACACCTTGTATGCCAATTCTTCTATAAAATCCTCTTGTTATCGTGTTCTGACAGACCATATAGACTGGGGCAGACAAGATTTGAAGATGATCATTATGCCAGTGGGATGCAGAATCACTTTGTTCTTGTGATATCCTTTGCAAGCTCCCCAATAAGTTGTTACTTCAGTTAATCTTGACAATTCTCCATGGATTCTCCTCCAACAAAGAGATCAAGCTCACGATGGCAATCCTCATGATGTTATACCTCAAGTGGAATACTCTTTTCACCAGTGAAGTTGTTGATTCTTCTTCTTCATCCCCAGTATTGGTCTAACCTGATGAGTTCGGTTGGGTATCCGTTGTCGAGACGTTTATTTCATCTCTAGTTTCGCTTTCTATCTGTTTTGTCAGCATAAGCATAAGCATGGCATAAGGACTCATATGCATAGCATCTTAGCATTTATGCTTCCTTTTCTGGTGTTTACCTGTTTTGTTCACTTTGGCGTTTATCTCCCCAAGTGACTGGGTTTGTCTATTCTCTCCAATAGAAAGTCAGCCCTAGGCATAAAGTGCCCATTCTTTCTGAATTCCCCACAGAGTTTTATTCTCGTGGATGATGGTTAGTTCAGTTATCTTTTCCACAATTGGATAAGATAAAATCCCATTTGAGTTCATTCCTCAATTGGAGTCTTGTTTGACCGTTTCTTTCTAGCTTGTCCCTAGATTGAACTTTGGTCCCTGGCAGGTGTGGTTTTTTTAACCTATCTTTGAACGTGCATTTATTTTGCATCGTTTCTCACAAGAAGAATCTTTTACAAGATCTTCATTGAAGACATAATTATTTCTCCAGCAGTGTTGTGATATCAACATATCTTTGAAGCAGCAATCTCTTGAAGAAGCTTGTTCTTTTATGGCGATAAGTGGCAGACTCTTATGAGCAGCTTATCTATCTCTGGTACTATTCAGCCTTTTGCAACCATAGGGGGTATTCCCCAGGAAGCCTTATCTTCAGTTATGCAACTTCGGTACTAACCTATCAGATACTATACCTTTCTTGGGGCCCATCTTTGGTTCTATCTCAAATAAGGTTCTTCTTTTTTCCAAAGTGCCAATCGGTCATACTTGAACCTGTTGTTCCATCACTTTGGATGTCTTTTTCCCAGTGAAGACCGTTTTTCGGTTCAACCTTCATTGCGGATCTTTTCTAGAATGTCATCTAGCTTTGATGATCAATCATTCTAGATACCTTTATTGGGGCCCATTTCTTGGTTCAATCTCCAATAAGGTTCTTCTTTTTCCAAAGTGTCAACCGGTCATACTTGAACCTGTTGTTCCATCACTTTGGATGTCTTTTTCCCAGTGAAGACCGTTTTTCGGTTCAACCTTCATTGCGGATCCTTTCTAGAATGTCATCTAGCCTTGATGATCAATCATTCTAGATATCTTCATTGGAGCCCATTTTTTGGTTCTATCTCCAATAAGGTTGTTTTTCTTTCTAAAGTGCCAACCGGTCATACTTGAACCTATTGTTCCATCACTTTGGATGTCTTTTTCTCAGTGAAGACCGTTTCTCCGGTTCAACCTTCATTGTGGATCTTTTCTAGAATGTCATCTAGTCATGTTTTGACTTGATGATCAATCATTCTAGATACCTTTATTGGAGCCCATTTCTTGGTTCTACTTCCAATAAGGTTACCTTCCAGCTCCTACCGGTTTTCCTCCTGAAGTAGATTATTTGTTACCTCAACCAACTCTTATTTGAGTACCAGAGTCTATTCTTGGCTCATTAACCTTGTTCCCATTTAAACTCCAGTTGTTTATCTTCGGTTATCGTGAACCGTTTGCTTATATCAGGTTATCTTGAACCTGTATTGCTCATTTCAGGTGTTTTTATCTGGCGCGCAGAGTTCGTCTCTGTCTTTTCTGGCTTTTCTTGAAGATCCCGTTTGAACTTTTCGGCATAAGAAACCCCCCAGAAAATCTTTTTCGGGTGTCTATCCTTTTGTTTCAACTGATCTCTAGTGGAGATCATGTCTTCTTTCTGGTTTCTTGCCCAGTAGGTTGTGCTCTTTTCCCCTGTGTCGTCCGGTCATGTTTGAACCTGTCGTCCATCTCCCTGGATCCTCCCCCAGTGGAGATTTCCCTTTTGTTTTCTATCCCCGGTGTTGCCTCAGAGTCTCCCCGTTGAGTCTCTTTTGTCGGTTAGCCTACATCCCCAAGGAGTCTCTTCCTCGTGGATACTAACCTTCTTTGCTTCCCCAGTGAAGTTTTCCTCTGTGTTGGCGGCTTTTCTTTCTTTGGTGTTTTGTTTTGTCTACATTCTTGCATCTTTCGTGGCATCATATCATCATGTTTGTTTCATTGCATGTCTGCGCATCTGAGGGCAAATTTTTCGGTCTGCTATATTTAAATACCTTTCACCTTGACGTCCCGAGGATCGTCGTTCCTCGTGCCATCCGGCGAAGATATTTAAATAGGGGCAACTGTTGTACCCCAAATTTTACCCTCAGACTCGCTAGTTGTTGTTTTTTTAGCATCTCATAATCTTGTATTTTCCTCTTTCACGTTTTTTTTTTATGATTGTTATTTTTCTTTATATTTTAGTTCAATAACTATTTTATTCATTTTAGTTTAATTTCAATATGGTTTTTTTATTTCAATTTATATTTGAGATGGTTAGTTTGTTAATTTAATTTTCAACCTCAATTTAATCTTTTTTAAATTGGTTTAATTAATTAGATTAAATTTAATACTTTTCTAACTAAGTTAAATTAAGTTATTAATTAGTTTCATTTTTATGTTATTATTAGTCATATTATAAATTTCAAAAAAACTATTTCATTTCCATTTCTCATGATTGGTCCACCGTGTCTTATTTATATTTCATAATTGGATTAATTTCATTAACCATTAACCAAAGGGGATCAAATGTTTGCTTTGACTTTTCAACCCTCACTCATGGCCAATGGAGAGCCGACACGTGGCTCATGAAAAATCAAGAAACCAAGATTTGTTCTTTCTCCTTCGTTCATACGTACGAGATATCTACTCCTTAATGACAACACGCCACCAGCTTGCGAACCGTACGAAGCCTGCTCACAACGCTCCCTCTGCAACCGTGAAAGCGACAAGCCAATAACGTTAAAAAATTCAAAATAAAATTAAAGAACAAATTCTGTTTTTTCTGGAGGATATATAGCAGAGGAAGAGGGGAGTAAAAAGGGGACCTTCGGAGTTCCGCGACAAAAAAAAACTCAAAGGAAAAGAAATTCTGAGAAGAAAACGAACATGCCCTTCTTCAACCTCTTTCTTGGCCTCACCGTCTTTTTCTTCAATCAAAACAAAAACAACATCCAGAAGCAACAAACCTCAACCTCGACATCGTCGAACATTAATCTTCTTCCACTCTCCATCGTCAACCCAAAAACAACAGAGCTTCAATCGCTCAACCTCTTCACCAAAATCCTTCTGCAGCAACCACAAACACCCTTTAAACCCTCTTCAAATCAAAACCCACAAAATCATTAACCCATTTTCCTCACCATAACTGAAGCGAACCCGAACCGGAGAGACACGGAGAGAGGGATTCGTGAACTCAAATCAACACACAAATCAAAACCATCATAACACCCAAACCTTGCTCTAAAACAACAACAAAGAACTGTCTTCCATCATTCGCCCACCCTTTGACTTCATCTTCCAAAAACCACATCTCCTTCTTCCCTCCTATCCGAACAACAACAGAACGCCATTTTTTTAACCCTAACATCAACACCCAATCCAACTCAAATCAAAAAACCCACAACGATTCAGAATCAAAGAAGAAGAGTAGAAGAGGGATTAAGATAAACCCAGAACCGATTCAAAACGAGGAACAGAGAGTTATAACACAAACCTAAATAAGCCGGAATCGATTTGAACGAGAGGAATTGTGAAGGCTGGTTCTGAAATCGTGTAGCGCGGCCATGGTTGTTTCGATCGGTTTCGCGTTGTTGATTTCATAAACGTTACCCTGTTTTCGTTCTGATACTTTGGACCGTTGTGGTTCTTTTTCTTAGACGATGCTGTTTGGTTTATGCTCAGGTCCATGGGTTAAGCTTTTAATGCGTTGAAATATTGACCAGGGGTTTTATTTTCAAAAAAACGTGTCTTATTTGCATTATCATGCTAGCCGTTTTGTAGATGAATGGGCTTCAGGCCCATAAGGATTCTACTCTTTGATACACCATCTGAATCTAACGCCGCCCCACCCTTTTTTATTATTAATTAATCTTCATTATTAATTTGTTTTAAAGAAAAAATCTTGGATAAGCTTTGATAATTACTTTTGATTAAGTTTTTATTAATATAGCTTTTATAAATCCTTGCTAACTATTTATTGGTCACCATTCTATTTAGATTTTTACTTGGATTCTCATCTTCGGTTTTCATTATCATTTCAATGTTTATTTTAGGCCAATGACAAAAAATCTTAACTTTGTTGATTATTTCAAATCAATAAGTTTTGATAAATGTGAGGCCACTTTTTATTTATTTTTTTTGGTCGATGAAAGTTAAAAATCTAAGATTATCGATTTGTCGATTAAATCTTGATTTAAACGAGACCAACTTGATTTTTATTCCGATTCTATTTTGGTCGATGAAAGTTAAAAATCTAAGATTATCGATTTGTCGATTAAATCTTGATTTAAACGAGACTAATTTGATTTTTATTTCGATTCTATTTTGGTCGATGAAAGTCAAATATCAAGATTACCGATTTTCCGATTTAAATTTTGATTAAGATGAGATCAACCCTATTTTTATTTCATAATCTTTATTTAGGCCGATGACGTTACACAAATCTTGACTTTGATCATTTCAGGTTAATAAAGTCTTGATAAATGTGAGGCCACTTTTTATTTATTTTTGTTGGTCAATGAAAGTCAAAAATATAAGATTATCGATTTCTCGATTAATTCTTGATTTAGACGAGACCGATTTTATTTTTCACTTCGATTCCACTTTCTTTATTTTGGTCGATGACATAACAAACCCCTTGGTTTGGTTGATTTCATTGAGTTGACAAAACTTTGATCAACATGAGACCACTTTCTTTTTATTTTGGTTTCTTTTACTATTTAGTCGATGAAAGTCAAAAATCCAAGATTATCGATTTGTCGATTAAATCTTGATTTAGACGAGACCAACTTTATTTTCGTTCCGATTTTATTTCATTTATTTTAGTCGATGAAAGTCAAGAATCATTGATTATCGATTTCTCAATTAAAATCATGATTAAGACGAGACTATTTCTTTCTTTTTATCTCGTCATCTTATTCATGTATTGTTGCATCATCTTATTTGCATCATAATCTTGTTATCATTTAGGATCTTTATAACTATCATCTTTCCCCCCATTCCAAAGGAAGGTGATTAATGTTTACTCTTAAAGTCATAGCCCCCATCTTACCTTAGTAGCCTCATAAGAGCATACCCTTATTTCTTGGCCTCATAAGAGCCATGAAATCATAACTAGCCTTAGGTTAGAGTTCCTAAACTCTATGTGGTATTCATCCTAATGAATACTCACTTTCCCTATTGACTAAAACTTCAACATAGGACCATTATAACTTAGATTTAGAGAGTTCTTGAACTCTAGAATGAGCTTGTACTCATTCTCCCCTGTGAACTTTGACCATAGTCAAAAGTTCATTACTTAGTAGAACTATGCATACTCTGATTCTATTCCCGAGGATACGTAGGCGCAAGGTGCGAGGCCTTATCGAGTATACTTAGATATTAACCCCTAGGGTTTCAACTTTTAGCATAGAACCTTTAGCAAACATAATACAACATAACAAACTTAAGCAAGAGGTTCCTGTAGAGTACTACAGATACTTAGGGTGCTAATACCTTCCCTTTGTATAACCAACCCCCGAACCTTAGATCTCCCCTTTTTAGGTTTTTTTTAACGATCTTGAACCTTTCCTTTGGATAAATCAAAGTCGGTTGTAAAAAAAATATGATGCAAGTTAATTAATATCTTGTTATCCGATTTTCACCGCAACATCACTCATTAGACAATATTGTTTATACTTGTCAAATGATGTTTTTAATCATTACTAACTTTATGTAGTAATTTCGAGAGTCAAGACTAAAGACAATCTTAAAATACTTATTCATGACAAGGATAAACAAAGTATGTCTATTACAACTAATGTTGTATTCAAAAATGCTTTTCACAATATTTTATAGATAAACAAACATTCACATATATTCAAGTCTAACTTCTATTTCCTTATTTAGTACTATATTGAGTTCTAATCTCATTATTAATTCTATTATTCTTACATAACCATTGATTGTGTGTTATCTTACAAGTACACTCTTTCAAATATGAAATGGTGAAATAGAAGGCAATGTGCTTCAAAGACAAATACTTTTTTAATATATATGTTAATAGGTTGAGTTATTGTCTTCCTTTTGGATGTGAAAATTATATCTTAGTACATCTAATTTAAAAAAGAAGAGCGAAAAGAGCAAAGACACTGAAGCTCCTCATAGTAAACAAACTTTGGTTCATATTACCTTCTTAGTTTCTTTCACTCTTTCAAATTTATCTTTTATCTTACTGACGTTGGATGAAACATTATAGTCTCCACATAAAGAGGTGAAATTTGACATTAGCGATGAAAGCCTACAGTCTCCTTCTCCTATTCCTCAAAAACATTAAAATGATGCAGTCGTTAGGGGTACAGCTAGAAATTTCAAAGATCAAGGGAAAGATAAGGCCCCTGTTGAATCTTTTGGTCTTCGACACAAATAGAAGAATAAGGATAAGAAATCAACTTCTGAGGGTCGTCCAAAAAAGGTTAGAAAAGAAACATCTGTAGTTTTTGATGAAGAAGGACACGGGGAAGACGAAGTCCCTGGACTAATAAAGAAAAAAAGAGGTCGAAAGACGCCGCGCCAACCTGCCCAAAGTTCAGGAAGTTCCCACTCAAATCAAAATCTTGAAGTTATTAAGGTAACTTACCACCTTCTTCTATCCTTTTTTTGACTTCATCTATCTTCGACTACTAACACTGATTCAACTATTTTTACAGGAGAAGCTTCTCAATGTTAAATTTCCATCATCCCAAACACAACCGGCTAACTCATGCTCCCATGATGCTCTCTCCAACATCAAGTGAACGACTCCTATGATAACTAGTTCACCATCATTTCAACCAAACATCGACGCTGGAAATGGTGAAACAGTTGTCAATCAGCTAGAACAAGAAACTGGCGGGAAATTAGACCTATCAAAGAAACTACTGAAGTCCAAACAGGTGGACCTACATCTGAAGAGCCAAACGTACAAATGCCTAAACAAGCGTTTCCTTAGACTAGAGAGCTTATTCTTAACCACCAATCTGCTGGTTCTAATTAGGGATCTCCAACACCAAGGGCTCTTGATCACTCTGGTCATATAAAAGAGAACCAGAAGGGTGCTTCAGCCAAAAAGATTCTAGATGTACGATGGCCGGAGAAAGTTCAAGACCCAATTGGGTCTCGGTTTAATGGGGTTGAGCAAAAGCACACATGTTCATATCCTACCCCAAAATCCCAGTCAAAATCTCTTGAGAGCCCCTATACTTTTTCTTCCAATATTTTGGGGTTGATCCTTAATCCAAAAGAAACGAGGGACAATCAAGAAGAAAACCCAATTGAGGCTTTCAAGAAACTTATAGATAACTAAAAGACCTTTACTGACCAATCTCATGCTTCGTCTGATGTTTGCACAGAGACTTATAGTGACAATTTTGTTGAGTTTTTCTAGAAATTAAAATCAAAGCTAATTGACATGGACCTCATTCAGACCATTAAAGCCAATCATGTTGCCCTTTTCGATATCAAGGGATTGCTATCAAAACTGAACAAATCATAAATTGTCGACTCCATTTTTTAATTTGTCATGGATTTTGAACCTTTCCTTGAACAATCTGTTCAAGTTGTCAATCTTAAATAGGATTCTGCTAGCCGACTTGACCGAAGGACTGAAATTATGCTCCAGCAACAGGACATAGTTTCTCAGTCTCAAATTCGAATTGTTGAGTGGGAGGAAAAAGATAAGGACAAAGATATGGTGGAAGCTCTTGAGGAAAACATTCTATCATAGACCCAGCAGATGGCATGGATGTAATTGAAGATTAAAGCAGTAGAGTAGGAGAAAGTTGGGATTGATGTTTTTGAATTTGCCTCTATCAAAGAAAAATTAGTTGAAGAAGCCAATGCTGGAATCAAATACTTGAAGATTGCTTGTGACTTGGAGAAGGGAGTGAGCAAGCTGAAGGTAGAGGATATCATGAATGATAAGAGGATTCTACGTACCAAATTATGTTTCAAGAACATGAATAATGAGTTGAAATCTCACTACTAGAAAATTTGGTTTTAGTGACTGAAAATTTTCTGTCAGTATAGCAACCAAATTAGCCACCGAAATTGGACATCATGTTAATAAAATTTTAAAGGTCACAAAATCGGTCACTAAATAAAATTAGCCACCGAATTAGTGACTGAAATTTTGTGATAGTAATTTTCAGTCTCAAATAAACGTTTGTATAAAAAAATTAATTTATAAATATTTGTAGCGACCCAAATTTCGGTCACTAATAATTTTTTTTCTTTATTAAGTTACTTCCTCCAATTTTTTCTTTTTTTTTTAATTTTTTTAATTCCTTTTCAATTTTCATTTTTTTAGTGAAAGTTTCATATTTTTTAACATTGTAATAAATTAAAGATATATTTATATAAATAATTCGTCCATACAAATTTATTAATTAAAAAAATATAATTTTAATGATAGTTAGTTTAATAAATTTTTTAAATAATATTTTACAATTTTTATTTCGTTTATATTATATACAAATTTAAAGGAAAATATACATGTAAAACGAAATAGCTTGTGGTCATGCTCAAACTTCTCAAACATACGGGCATTGGTTCAATTATTAAATGTGGCAAAACTGTTGATTTTATTTTAATTTCTTTAATTAACAGAAAACGGTCGCTAAAATCGGTCATTAATTCTGACACAAAATCAGTCACTAAATAGGTTGCTATAGGTTAGCGACTAGCATTTTTCCAACCGAAATTTAATAGTCGTTTTATTGGTCGCTAAACGTTATAGTGACCAATTTTTACGTTTTTTTGGTTTCTAATTCGGTCACTAAACACAAAGATTTTAGTAGTGTCTTAAATTGTTTGCTCTCTATTTACTTTAATTAATTGTATCAATGATTATGTCATTTTGGATTTTTTGAATGAATGATATTTTAGCATTAAAGTCTCTCATATGTTATTATTTTCTCGATATCTTGATCTCTTGCAGCATAGGCTTGTATTTTTTCAAATTTTTGCAATTTATCCTTAGAATTCTGTTATCAGGAGCCAATTCTTCGACTTCATAGGCATTGTTCAAAAATATTTGGATGATTCGAAACGGCCCTTCCCAATTTGATGACCACTTGCCTAAGGTTTTATCCTTTTGATCCATGGGCAGAATAACCTTCCAAACATAATCTCCAATTGTATATGCCTTCGACTTAACCATTTTGTTGCAGGCTTTAGATACCCGTTCCTTTTGTCTTATAAGAATGTCTAGAACAGCTAACCTTTCCTCATCTAAGTCGACCAACTCATATAACATCATACTCCAATAGTGGTCAAACGGAACCTTACATTATCTTTGAATTCTCACTGATTGCAAGTATATCTAAGTAGGTAGGACTAATCATGGTCAAATGTTAGTTGAAAAGGCGTAGAGTTAGTTGCTTTCCTAGAAGATGTTCAACAAGCCTAAAGTGATTGGTCCAAATTCTTATGCCAATTCCTCGGCTTTTGGCTCACATGTTTCTTAATTAGGTTAATTATGATCTTATTTGTAGCTTCGACTTGATCATTTTATTGAGTGTAATAGGGAGTGGAAGTTAGCAGTTTAATTCTTGATTTTGAAGCAAGCTCGGCCATCTTTCGACCAGTGAATATTGAACCTTGATCAGTGGTTAAAGTCTCAGGAATTTCGAACATACAAATAATGTGACACTGGATAAAATTGATCACAACATCTTGATTAACATTCGTCAAAGGCACCGCTTCGACCACTTGGTAAAATAATTGATACCTACTAAGATGTACTTATGACTCTTATATGATGTAGGTTAAATTTCACCAATTAAATCTAATGCTCAAACTCTGAATGGCCAATGCTTAATAATTGAGTGTAACTCACTGGCAGAGACATGTTGGATCCCTGCGTGCTTTTGGCATTCTTGGCACCCTTTGAAAAATTCTCGCAGTCTTTCAACATAGTTGGCCAATACACACCTTGTTGAAACAACAGTCACTTTATTTTGTGACCAGCTTGATGTGCGCCCATGATCCATTATGGATATTAAAATGTGAAAAATAGGTTTCACTTTCACTAACACATTTCAAAAGAACTCCTTCTGAAGTCTATTTAAACAACTCATTACCAATAATGCCATTCGATCTACTGTCCCTATTGGGTTTTCCAAGTATTCTATAATTTCTTTTCGCCAATCATTGTTTGACAATTTGTCAATGGCAAAAATTTCAAAAATCTCAGGATTTTACAAGTCTTCCAATCCTTATACCCCCACCAATTTTGACTTTGAAGATTTTGCGGGGAGTAGGGATGGAAATGAGTCGAGTCGAGTCGAACTTGCCTCAATTCGGCTCGACTCGTTAAGAATTGCTTCAGCTCAAATTTTGGTTCGAGCTCGACACGAACTTTTTTTTAAGCTCAAACTCGACTCGTTATAAGTTCACGAATAATTCGGTTCGACTCGTTAGGTTCAGCTCATTTGCTTCACGGACCTAAAAGCTATTTTTAAGTGTTTTTTTATATATTTGACATTCTAAATTAATATTTTTTTTTAAAGAAAATGTTGAAATAAAATAAAAGTTATCAGATTGGAATTTAACTTTGTCTTAAAAATCTACTAATTAATAAATGACACAACTTTCAAGAGATACATTTGAATGCCTATTTCAAAAACTACTCAATTGGAGTTTAAATTTGTCTCAAAAAATTCACAACTTCATCTAAATATTTAGGAACCTTACAAATTTAATGAAATAATACATAAAAATTACTAAAAATTGATACATTTACATCACAGAACGTATACAACACTTGCAACCTTTATTACACATGTTATTTTTGCAAATGTCATAATGTCTCCAACAAGGATGACTCTAAATGCAATTGTCAGTTTTACTTCCATAGCTAGTACGAAGGGACAATATAGGGTTAATGTTTGGAGGAAATCTTTAAACCTACTCTTAAAGAGAATATAATACTTCTCATATATAATCGAGTTGACTCCTGAACCTAACGAGTCGAACTATTTATAGTTCAAGTTCAGCTCATTTAGTTAACAAACTTAGTTTTTCGCTCATATTCAGCTCACTTGGTTCATGAACCTAGCTCAACGATTTAATTGTCGAACCGAGCTCCAAACTATTTTTGAGTTGGTTCGGTTCATTGCCAACCCTAGAGGGGAGAATACCAGTTGAAATCAACTTTTCTTTGACTTCGATCAATTCTTCTAATTTCTTTTTGGAGACTTTATATCCTGAAGCGCTCTGAGCTAAGTCATTCGCTTCTTGATTCTCCAATCGAGGCACGTGTTTGATGTCAATTGAATGAAATCTCTTTAAGACTGAGTTAGGCGTGACGAAGTACACAAACATATTCTCATTGATGCACTTATATTCCTTGGCCAATTGTTTCACAACCAATTCCGAATCACTTTTAATTTCGACTATTTTTGCCCCTAAGTTTAACAGGGTCTTAAGGTCTGCTAATATGCCTTCATATTCAGCCGCATTGTTTGAAGAACTTCCTTGGTTTTAAATTTAAGCTTTGTTGAAATTCCTTTGGGGAGATAATTATAATTCCAACGCCATTTGTAACACCCCCTTTCTATACCCCCAAATAAACACATAGTCATTTAGGCACGTATTCAAAATTTCGTCAGAGTATAATTATAAACATAGTATAAAAGAGGTATGTCACATTATACATGAAATTAAAACATTCAACACCTGCTCAACAATTGATATGCAACAGTGGGGTAACTTTACAACAGAGGAACTTAGTCCTTACACCCACATCTCAATATTTAGAATAAAAGCGGAAAATCTAAACATTGAATAACATCAAAGATATATACATATATATAAATATCATCAAGTATTATCCACCAACATAATTCATGTTTACATAAACATTCATCAACAAGATACATGTACAATGTATCACAAAAGAATCATATACATCCTAGCTACCCGGTGCTACATATCAGAGCCGACCGACCAAAAGAATGAAGACACGCTTCACAAAAAGACCATCAGCATACCTACTCTGCAATGCCTCATAGAGCATCATAAAACAGCAGAAGGGTGAGAAATATTATCATAATAACAATGCATATAATTATATATCTTAGCATAAAAATACACATTTTCCACATTCTCACCACAATTCACCCATATACATTACAATGTATATATATATATATATATATACAAATCCAAGCATTTCATCATGCATACCTTCATAATTCTTATCATTCCACATAAACATACATATTCATGTTTATTCATCAATGCACCATATAAAGATGATAAATGCAAATCATAAAGACCGACTCACGACTCTATGCAAATGCAATGCGGTACCGACTCAATCATCTCAAGTTCACTCAGGAACTTATTGGAACCATCGCTCATTACCAATGTAACTCCCCGTCGGGCCTACGATGTTCACCCATTGCTCACACCCCACATAAGCACACAATGTTTATGGATCGCTCACACCCCACACGGGCACACGACCCGATCGCTCACACCCCACACGGGCACACGATCGTCTATAATCATCGCTCACACCCCACATGGGCACACGACGTTATAGCGGATTCTCATTAGAATCACACAACACAAGAATGCACATCATTATGCTTCACATACAAAATGACTCAAGACATTCTTGAAATGCATACATATTCACAATATATTCATGCATTCATCTCATACAATCACATACAATCTTTATACATTCACATCAATGCCCTATTGTATGATTCACATTCAAAATACACATTCAAACGGTAAAAGTCACTAAATAACACTATTCCTGACTTTCCGACATAATTAAATCGGCTAACAATTTCCAAATCATCATAATAAGAAAGTCCAGCTCAAAAGCTTCACAACGATACCAAGAATGTAAAAATCGGATAAGCGGATCAAAAGTTACGAACGAAAACGAAAACACATTTTTGAAAAATCACATTTTTACACTCCTCCTGCCCATCCGCGTATGGACCAATTCCGTACGCGTATGGCCCAAAACTCGTACGCGTATCATACGCGTTTCACCAGATGGCCGGGAAAATATGCATCCCATACGCGTATTGGCCCTGAAATGCGCCATCCATACGCGTATTGCCCAAGTCAATACGCGTATGGCCTGCCCCAATACGCGTATGGCCAGGCGAAATGCAGAATTTTCCTGCAAAATTCTGTTCTGCGTTTTTCCCCTAAACCATACCCAAATTCATCATCTAAACTCAGAAAAATACCAATTTGATGTACAACAACATGTATCATTCGTGTATCAACAACAAGGGACCCGAAAACATCATTTTCAACACGATTAAATCGATTTCTACCATTTTCTACACAAATGGGTTTATACCAAAACTCATAAAAATCAACAACAACAACAACACAATCATACATAATGATATACATTGATAAGATAATAAGATTTCACACCCTTACCCGGATAAATCGATTCCTAAAAGTTGTTTTCTTGATTTTCCTAGCTTTTCCTCTTTTCCTTCTCTTTTCTCCTCTTCCTCTTTCTTTCTCTCCTTTTTCTCTCTATTTTCTTTTCTTTCTCTTTCTCTCCTATTTTCTCCTCGTATCTCTTTTTCTTTTCTATTTCTTTTCTCTCATTTTCTACTCAAATTCAATTAATTCATTTTCTCACACAATTCTATTTCCCACTAAATTTCTAACTTAACATTAATTGAGAAATGTCTAAAATACCCTCCATTCTAATTTTCCCCGAAAACTCTTAAGAACGGTAAAATATCATAACATGTCAACATAGCATATTAACACACCAATTTCACAAATAAAATAATTTATCACTCAATTTAAATAAAAAACTCAACAAAATGGAAATAATCGGAATCGGGGCGTTACACCATTTCCATGTTTATGCCTGGAACCGTCGAAGTATGGCCTCCAGGTTTAAGTTCCACATAATTGTGTGGTACTTCGACCATTGCATGATCTACAATAAAATCAGCTACAATTCAACCTTTCATGGCCTTTAAAGACGAATATGTTAAAGAATACTCAGTTAAAGTTAAAACCCTTTTTCCTATTCTACTATGTAAAATAGGCTTCGACGGCGTATGTTTAATAATGTCAAAGTGAGAATAAGCAAACACATTTGTTGCCTTTATATAATACTTCAACTTTGTACAAGAGAAATACAAACAAAAGCATAATTTCTCCATTGAGTTATACCCAATCTTCACATCATTTAACACTCGACTAAGGTAATAAATGACTTTTTCTACGACATCATTATCCTCTTATGGTAACATGTTGTCTATTGTCGAATCACATACAGAAATGTACAACTTTGATTGGTTTATTCTTCTTAAGAGGCAATAAAATAGGAGGCTTCAACAAGTGCATCTTAATCTCATCAAAAGCCTTTTAATGCTCTAGTTCCATCTGAATCCCTCTTCTTTCTTCAATTGTAACAAAGGGTCGCCTACCCCTTGAGCCTCCAAAATTTATTTTAATATTATTCTTGCATGCATTACTCCTAGCTCACATTACAATGTTTTTTAATTGTTTTGTCACATGTATAGCTAGCTTAATGTAGCTTTGCCGTTTTATATATCATTTGAACTTTGGAAAATTGTTTAAGAAAATTTAAAATTAATAAAAATAATGACAACCAAGAAAATATAATTGATACAGAATAAATAAAATAATTTTTACTAAGCACTATAAAACTAAATAATATATATATATATATAAAATAAATATCTTATTTAAAAATTCGCCTCAGACCTCTTGACACGTTGGACCGACCCTGGTAAAAACACTTTTATCTTACCACTTATGTCCAAAATGAACCTGCTCAAAAAATTTATCTTCCCAAACATATTACACATCCAATTTAATTCTTCAATCAATTTTAGTTGCATTTCATGTGTAACTAAAATTTCATCCATATAATTTTTCTAATAAATCAAATTTATATAATAATTATTCATTTCACAATTAAATAATTTTTAAAAAATTTATAAGTACATTTAAATACATTATATGCCGTAATAAATAAATTGATTGGTGTGGATGTCCTAGATTCTAATTAGTTGACCTAAAAAAACAATAATAATAGTACTTTCTTAAAGTCTTGTAGCTATTATAGCTAAAAATATTTAGCAGTCTTAGTACTATAAAATAATACTAGTACTTTCTATTTTTCTTTACGGACGTTTATCACTCAGTACTCACACTCTATTATACATGAGCTAGTAAAATTTGTAGCCTTAAAAATGAAAGAAGCGTGTATCATACGCGCTGGAGTTGAACTTCACTCAACCCACACCTGACTTTCTTTCTTTATTGTCCTATACTGCGCTCGCTCGGCACCCACCCACCGTAAAGAAAACAAAAAAAATGAAACTTTCTTTTTCTTCCTTCTTGGATCTGACTCCATAAATAAATAATCTCATCAATCACATACGCACAGAAAGTCAACTCCTAATATGGTGGACCCCACTTAACCAGTTTTGTTGGTTAGTGCCATTTGTGGCGTAAAGGTCGCAAAACTCCACTCTCCCGTGTCTCTATAACTCAACTCAAATTATAGCCATTATCACAATTGCGTCATATTCTCTTTTTTTTTTATTGTTATTATTCTTAAACACCAAATTCCTCAACGCACTTTCACATTACAATAATCATCCTATACCACTTGTGTTGCGTTTCTATTCATTCTTCCAAATAATCATTATCTTCATCTTCATCTTCATCTTCATCACCACTCTAACTTCTTCTCTAGAAAGATTCTAACGAAAAATGGAGGGTCTTCCACAAGGTTACCGTCCTAACGTTGGTGTCTGTCTCATAAACTCCGACGATCAGGTTTACCTTCTCCTCTCTGTTTTTTACGCTAAAATATTTATATTAATGTAGTTAGTGTGATTGTACTTTATTTTTCTCTTCTATTGGTAGGTTGTTGTTGTTTGTTTGTTGATTTTTGGTTCTGTTAAAGGTGAAAATTTAAGTTAATTTTTTTTTGTTAATTTTGTAGTATTTGGTTGGTTTTCTATTTTCGGACGTTGATTAATTGGTATGTTTTGTTTCAGTGGATGATGCTAAATTGGTAATTTTCTTTTTGGTTTTCTGTTTTTGTATAATGTAGACTAGAGTGCTTAATAGATCCAAATTTACTAGACATAAAGTAGGAATCCACTTCAATAAGTAAGCTTTTAAAATAAACTCTATAGTTCAAGGTTTTAAAAAACGTCTTGGTCGTGTAAAGGCTTTTGCGATTTCAGTAAGTAACGTGTGGGGATACCGTTTTGTCACGGTTGTTTTCAGTGTAGCGGAACAATTTTTGAAACCTTGCTATAGTTATCGTTAATTGTTTAAAAAGCAAAGTGTTTGTGTTGTCTAGATTTGGTAGTAAATATTTTGTATGAGAAAGTGGAATCATGATTTGAATTTTATTTTTCTAGATATTTGTGGCTTCAAGATTGAATGTTCCAGGAGCATGGCAAATGCCTCAGGTGAGTTCACGTTATGTATGTACTGTAAGGATTATGTGTATATTTGGTTTCACGGAGGAAGCACTTAGAATTAGATTCTAGATGTATAGAGTTTATTTTGATATATTAGATTGCTCTCTGGTAAAATTGGTTTTGCTTTGCAGTATAGATTCTATTTGAAGTTACAATTTGTAATTTTCGAGTTTAAACATATTTTTACATTGAAATTTTATGTTCAACTCACTCTTGCAAAAATTCATCCAAACGTAAATCACACTCACTTTTAGTCAAAATCAATTTTGCATAATCAATTCACTTAGAATCAATTTTTTCAACGCAGAACCTGAGAATGCTAAGTGGAAATAACCTTAATTTTAAGAAAACAGTGGAAAGCAATTTTTTAATGTGCTTTTGGGATTCTCAGGGTGGCATTGAAGATGGTGAAGAGCCCAAATCTGCTGCAATTAGAGAACTTCGAGAAGAAACTGGAATAGTATCAGCCGAGATAATCACTGAGGTTCGTCCCAAACCTTTTCTTTTCTGCATTTAGTTTCTTCTGCAAGAACAACAGTTGTGATACATATGTTTAACCTCTATAGTTTATAGATCAATGACATCTTCTAGAATTCATTAGGCGGATGTTAAGCTTTGCGAATGTTTGACAGAGTTTGTTCATTACAGGTTGGTAAATGGCTGACATATGACTTCCCTCCTGCTGTGAAGGCTAAGGTCAATCGTCTCTGGGGAGGCGAATGGCACGGACAGGCACAGAAATGGTGTGAATTTTATTTTCATCGCTGCATTTCCCTTTAAATTCGGTTATTTCAGTTGTTTTTCCACTTCTGATTATGAATATTTATAGGTTTCTCATGAGATTAACAAAAGATGAAGGCGAAATCAACTTAGCTACCGGCGAAGCAGACCCGGAATTCGCAGAGTGGAAATGGGCAAACCCTGAAGAAGTTATTGAGCAGGTTCGTTACAAAAACGTGACTTGTAAATTGTAATGAGTATTTTGTTTTTCTTCATTCGGAAGACTAATCGCGAGGCTAATAACTGATTACAGGCTGTGGACTATAAAAGACCAACTTATGAAGAAGTTGTAAGAACCTTCAAACCTTACTTTCAAGGAAATGCAACATCAGCGAAATGTAAATCGACAAAATGGTGAACTTTATGAGTGTGCATTGTAGTTGAATCCATTTTCTTATCTAATTTTACTTGGATTTGGATTTGTTCAATAACAAACTTCACGCATTCAAGCAGTTAACACATCGATGGTCCGTTTAATCTCAATCCAGCTATCATCGATGTGCTGATTACATGAATGCGTGAATTTGTAACCGCTGCAAATTCAAATTCATTTCACTTAATGAGGTTGGATATAACACTCAGCTATTTGTAAATGGATAGTAGTTAGAACTTGCCTTCTTGTAACAATAAGATGTGTGCAAATGCCATTTTTATTTTCTAAACATGGATGTGATGTGAGGATAATTGTGAATGTGCAAAGATTTGTTTAGTAAAGTTGAAAGAATCATGCTGTATAATATGTGATAATGAGTTGGTGCCTAAGTAGAAAGGAGCAATTTTGTTGAAGACTTTGTGTCTAAGTAAAAGGAGCAATTTTTAGGAGAAAGATCGATTGTGCGTCTAAAAGCCTCTTAATAGAATCTTTGAAAAAGACATTATGTTAGAGAAATTTCAACCCTTTGTCCTATGCTACTTTTATGATGTTGAAAATACGAAAATACTTACTTTAGAATAAGATTCTTGACGACATTGCAGCAAAGTACTTGGATTTGAATTATTTATTTGCCTTTGTGCATTTGAATAACAAGTAAGATTATGGAATCAATTAAAGTGTGATATTAATTATACATAAAAATAGAAAGAGAAAATGATGGTGCACTGACGGTGTAAATTATTTTTACACTGTCAACCAATGACAATTATATATCCCGCCAAATCAGCCTGTAAATTTTAAATTATTTAAATAATTTGACACTTTAAAATATTTTGATTGAATGTATGTATAATACTTTTTTATACTGACAGTGCATTACCATTAAACCCAAATAAAAATATTTTATTTTATTTTATTTTGAAAACTTTTACATAAGTAGCATGTATTGTTAAAGATACGAAGAATAGACGATGAAGAAACCTTATTAGGTAAACAAATATTAGTAGTGAGTTATGTTAGGTTCAAAATTTGAACTTTGACTTTCTCTATTAAAACCTTTTCGGCCTCTTTAAGATAATCACCTAGCTACCTAGATGAAGAAATTTTTGTCTTAAATGATTTCTCTTAAACAAAAAGGCTGATATAAAGGTGGAATTGAATCTCGTCCGACTTTTACAAAGTTTTAATTAGGGATCACAATTGTACCAATCTTCAGTGGATACTCACAAAATTTACCCACAACGGATAGGATAAAAATCCGCAAAATAGATACGCGCACGGACAATTGTCCACTAAAATAAGCGGGTATAGATGCGGGTACGAGTACCTTAATACTCAGCCCGCTCCATATCCGCACGATATATATTTATACATTTTTATTTTTATTATTATGTACATATGTTCATCTAACAATTTTATTAAATACATCACTATTAAACTTCTAGCATTTTAATAGAAATGTTTGTTTATTTCTTAAGTTAACAATAACATTCTCAAATTTTTTAAATGTTGTTCAAAAATTATAATAACATGATAAATTATAATTGTTCGATCATTTTTTATTAGAAATGCGGGTAAACGGGTATGGGTATGAGTACTTAGATACCCATAGGGTACGGGTACGGGTACAAACTTTGGTGCCCACGCAGGTATGACTCGGATACGGAGATTCTTTTAAACCGCGGGTTTGGGGATGGGTACTATAGTACCCTGCCCAAACCCTGTCCATTGTCATCCCTAGTTTTAGCTTGTCACCTCCACATTTATATACCTGACACCTCCCATATCCTATGAATAAACGATATCAACCTTGCAATATTTATCACTCTTTTTTCAAAATTCACCAACCACACGTGTGAATTACGAATTCTTCGTGGCAATATCGAAAATTTTATTTGGTCTACTAGAAATTTTAAAACAGTATGTTTTTACCGTAAATTACAAAATTTACGTGAATTTGTATCGTAAAATTTCTGGTATTTGTGAAAACATTTTCTCCAAAAATTTCACAATTTGCGATACAGTTGATCTACAAATCCCTGGAAATTTTGGAATTTCCGATAGTTATAAAAAAAATTCCCGAAAATTTCAGAATTTCCAGTTAAATTAGAGAAATTTTAAATTTTTTGGAATTAACTTTTTTTCTGCAGGAGAAATATAGGGGTAGGGACGACACTATTGCAGACAGAGCTATAGATAAAGCGGAAGACCATGTTAGGGGCCGTTGAGACTAAATCTTTCCAAATACGGGTTGGACGAGTGGTTCCAACCGGTTCACACCAAAAACGGTTGGCTGAGTAGTCGTAGTTCCGCGTATCCCAGAACATCTGATCCTAAGCGGTGAAATCAGTTGAGCAGCTCAGAGATGATGTTGAGGTTGTTCATGTTCAGGATATGCAAGTTCAGAATGTTTATGACCCAACGATCAAGATAAATGCGACACATATTACTGCCGAAGTTAGTGTCATATGCTGCTTTTATGATATTGAAAATATAAAACTTAATACTTACTTTACAATAAGATTCTTGACGACATTGCAGCAAAGTACTCGGGTTTAGCATTTGAAATGTATTATTAAATAGTAACAAGTAAGATTATGGAATCGATTATGGTGTGATATTAATTATACATAAAAATATAAATATTTTATTTTATTTTGAAAACTTTTACATAAATAGCATGTTTTGTTAAACATATGAAGAATAGAAGATGAAGTAATCATATGGTAAACAAATATTAGTATTAGTAGTAAGTTACTTAGTTTCAAAATTTGAACTTTCCCTTTCTCAATTATAACTTTTTCGGTCTCTTTAAGATAACCACCTAACTATAAGATGACAATGGGTAAAATATGGACAAGGTACTCTAATACCCATCTCAATATCCGAGTTTTAAATAAATCCCCGTACTCGAGGCTATATCCGCGTGGCCATTAATGTCTGTACTCGTATCCGTATTCAGGGGGTAATTAAATACTCATACACATACCCGTTACCCGCATTTATAGTAAAAATAAATCGATCAATTACGAAATATCAAATATTTTAAAGTTTTTAAACAACATTTAAAAAAACTTAAATATTTTATTATTGAATTATAAAATAAACAAACATTTATATTAATATGTGTGGTACTTTATAATGGTATTTTCTTAAAAAAATTGTTACACATGCATTTTTATATAAGGATATAATGATAATAAATAAATATATATTGTACGAATATAGGGCGGGTTAGGTACTAAGGTACTGGTACCCGCACCCATACCCGCTTATTTTAGTGGGTATTTACCCGTACCCATGCCCGAGCCCATTTTATGGGTTTTTATCCTACCCATTGTGGGCATTTTTGTGGGTACCCAGTGGGTATGGGTCAAATTGTCATCCCTACTAGCTACCTAGATGATTTTTTTTTGTCTTAAATGATCCCTCTTAAACAAAAAGGCTGATAGAAAGGTGGAATTGAATCTCCTCCGTCTTTTACGAAGTTTTAACTTGTCACTTCCACACTTATACCTGACATCTCACATATCCTATGAATAGACGATACCAACCTTACAACATTTTTCACTCATTTTTCAAAATTCAACAACCACACGCGTGAATTACGAATTGTTTATGGCGATATCGGAAATTTCATTTGATCTATCGAAAATTTCAAAAACAGTAAGTTTTTATCGGAAATTTTAAAAACAATATATTATTTTTACCGTAAATTACGAAATTTGCGTGGATTTGTACCGCGAATTTCAAAATTTTCGGTATTTGTGAAAACATTTTCCCCAAAATTTTCGCAATTTGTGATACAGATGATCTGCAAATCCCCGAAAATTTCAGAATCTCCGATAGTTGTAAAAACTTTTTTTCCCGAAAATTTTAGAATTTCCAGTAAAATTAGGGAAATTTTAAAATTTTTGGAATTAAACTTTTTTTTCCTTCCGTTTTTTGTAGTGAAATAGAGGGGCAGGAACGACACTATTGCAGGCAGAGCTATAGATAGAGTGGAAGATCAGACTAGGGTTGTTGAGACTGAGTCTTCCCAGATACAGGTTGGATGAGTGGTTCCAACCAGTTCACACCAAAAACGGTTGGCTGAGCAGTGACAATTTTGCGCACTCGTAGCATCCGACCCCGAGCGGTGAGATCAGTTGAGCAGTATAGAGATGGTCTTGAGGTTGTTCATGCTCAAGATGTGCAGGTTTAGGATGTTCATGACCCACCGGTCGAGATAGATGCGACACATATTGCTGCTGAGGTTGCTGATAAGATGGTAGATGAGGTGGTCTATCCAGATGCCCCTGTTGCATATGAGGTGGTCTAGCCAGATGTCGTTGTTGTTGATCAGGTCCCATATGCTACTGTTGACACAGAGGTTATGACTCATTTGATTGAGTCGTCCGTGCATACTGATAGAGTATTTTCGAGAGAACCCATTGACCGATCGATACTTATCGAATATGCTGACCATGTGGCATACTGACTATGACAGATATATATATATATATATATATATATATATATATATATATATATATATATATATTATATTTAATTTTAATTAATTTATTAATGTTCCATGAAAACTAACTGCTAATTTATTTTTAATTTGATTATTACAGGACCGTCTCCCACTGAAGGTGACATCGTACGGATCAAAGCTGAAGAATTTTTCAAAGATTCCGATGTCTGAGTAGGTTAGACATATTGTACGTGATTTTAGGCTCCTTGATTTTGCCGCATACTCATTTACCATGCTCGACGCTCCACTTCTTACTGCTTTTGTTGAGCGATGGCACAAGGAGACGTCTTTATTTCATCCTCCGTTTGAGGAGATGGCTATCACTTTAGATGATATCTTTTCACTGTTCCATCTCCCCATCGTCGACAGATTCTTCACGGCTCTTGTTATTAGCTTGTCACTTGTATGCTTTACTGTTGTACGAGATTTGGGAGTTTCTGAGGAGGTCGTGCTGAAGGAGTTTGACTTTAACATAGGCGTTCACCTTCATATGTTTTGGCTTTGGGATAGGTACGATGAGCTTGTTGGGGCACAGAGGTACGAGGTTGCCGCTACAGTGTACATGTTATATCTAATAACATGTACTCTCTTTGCAGACAAGTCATGTGTGTCGCTCCCGAAAGTTTCGCATCCAACGGTACAAATGCGAGAGTGGCGCAAAAGAAAACAGAGTCGCCAGCAATGTGTATTTATCCCAAGAGAGGGAAAGGAAACACTGCATAAACCTGAGAGAAGAGAAAGAGCATGGTCTCGCGACCAAGAGAACGGGTACGGGAGCCGGTTACGCGAAGGGAAGGTGTTAGCACCCAACACGTCCATCGTACTCGATGGGATCCACGCTTGCTGTCTGCATCAAAGGGTGTCGTCGTCTGGAACTCCACTGCTACTGGACCGAAGAAGAAACGAGAACCGAAAGAACGGAGAAACGAAGAAGAAAAGAAGAAAGAAGTGACTCGATAGGACATCCTCGGAGTCCTAGGCCTACGTATCCCCTCGGGAACAGGAAAATCATAGTCAACGTAGTTCGGACACGAACTAGAGGGGAGGTTGCTCGCCAAGACATCGTCGTCTTGTGCCTACGTATCCTCAATCGGACGAGAAAGAGGAAATCAGAGCAGTCGTAGTTCGACCAACGGGTCGAAAAGGGACAAAGAGGTGATAAAGAAAGGTTATGAAAGAAGTGTGCTCGGAGAGATCTCGCACGATCTCCTGCCTACGTATCTCACTCGCACGTGAGAATCAGAGCGACGTAGTTCCCCTCACTAGGGGTGGATTGTGTTTTTTAGGGAACAACTTACGTTCTAGCTCAGGTGTTGCAGCTCGCTGAATCGAGACTTAGGCGTTACCGTCTTGCGAGAGAACGAGTAGGAGCACGTTCGTACGCTGAGAGTGAGTGAGATGAGAAAAGAATTCCCGAAGGAAAGACGTTATTGTTTGTTTTGAGTTTTTTAGACAGAAGTGTTTTTTAGTTAGCTTGTAACTAGGGGTGGAAATAGGCTGGGCCGAGCTAGGCTTTGCCAAGCCTAAGCCTGGCCTACCAAAATAACTGAAGCCTAAGCCTGGCTTGTAGCCTGTCATAGGCTTATTTTTAGGCCTGAGCCTGACCTTTTCTAAGACCTTGTTAGCCTGTTAGCCTACATAAAAGCCTATTATTTTTTACATATGTAAATAAGCAATTAAAATAATGTTTAAATAGACTAACAAACTAAAAAACCAATGGGCTAAAAGTTTGTTTGGATTGACTTATTTTAACTTACCTATTAGCATATGTTTTGTGAGACTATTTGTTCAAGATAACTTATGAAAACAACTTATAAAATTATTCATAAGGTGTTTTCATCTTATTTTCATAAGTTATCCAAAATAACCAATATTTATTTATGTATTTTAACTCAAAGTACAAAACATAACATACCGATAATAAAAAAAAATTATTCATATTTATTTAAATAGGTCGGCCTGTTAGGCTTAAAAGGCTTTTTTATGGCCTGAGGCCTAGCCTTTTTAACTAAATAGGCTTATAAAAAAGCCTATGCCTTTTCTATTAAAAAAAATAGTTTGGCCTGGCCTGAGCCTGTGTAGGCTAGCCTATAGGCCCCTGCTATCGGCCTGGCCTATTTCCACCCCTACTTGTAACTTGCATTGCACCAAAGTCTATCGTGCGGGAACGAGTGAATCGCATGGTCACCCCCAAATGGAACGTATGCTAAACACTCTAGAAGAGGAGGGGGGACCCCTCGCTCTTCATTTCCTACATTTAAGGCTCGGACGCAATACTCGTTAACCTTTATTAAGTATTTTTACTTTTCTTTTGAGATGAGAAGAGAAGCGACGCAAGGGAAACTCTAAAGGGAAACTAAGAGTCCTAATGTTATCATGCATGGATGTCCTATGGTTAGTGAGGTTTAGGAGAAAAGACTACCTAACCTAATGCTAATCCTACTCCAAGCTTAATAAAAAATTAAGTTGGACTAGGTAGCTCTAGGGGAAAGGAATCCAAGACTTGAACAAGCCTTGAGATTCATGGGATGAGAAAGAGTGAAAGAGTAGAAAAGAGAACTCAAATATGCACAAGTGTTCAGACATCAACATGTTGACACAAAAAAAGATACAGAACATCTGAGTACTAAACACGATGAGCAAACAGAGCCTACTTTGAGGTAGGGCTTCAGATGTACTCAATATGCTTCTAACATGGATACAATCCTAGAATGACGCATGAAAAATAAAAGTGAGATTCTAGGGGTACCCAACGGAGAAGGTCTGTTGCCTCTTCAAAGCTCACAACAAGCTCAAGCCTCTAAGCTATTAGGCACTTAAATCCAGTAGTCAAGCATAAAAAAACAGCATCAACAACAGCACTTCAGCACAGCACAGCAGTGTATTCCAGCAATCACCAAGAACAGCATTTAACAGCTTCTTTTTCCAAGACAGAACAGATGTAATATTCAGCATGACAGAATAGCAGCATTTAACAGCTTCTTTTTCCAGGACAGAATAAACGTAATATCCAGCATGACAGAATAGCAGCATTTAACAGCATGCATGTACAGAACAGCGGTGTATACATCAGCATCATTCCCTACATTCAATCAACTCATCTAAAGCCAAAATCAAAAGTGCTAACAAGAGAAACCAAAAGTTAGAAAAAGCTCAATAAAAAAAGTCAATTAAAATTCTAATCAAAATCCACTAAGAATCAATTAAAGTTCCAAGGTTCAATTAAAATTCAAATAGACATACACAAAAATTAATCAAAACTATACCTCAAGGTTGATCAAAAACTAAAACCTAGACTACTCAAAATTAATGATGAAAAACTAAACATAATTAAATCTAACTAAAAGTATTAATCAAAGTTTAACAAGAATTTAAATCAAAGTTAAAATTAACAAGGAGCTTTAATTAACAATTAACAAAAGTTTTTAATCAAGACTAAGCAAAAATCTAGTTATCAAAATCTAAAATCAAATAGAAGCTCCAATTAAAATTAATACTCCAAGATCAAATTAAGATTATCATCAAAAGTTAATCACGAATTAATATCCAACAATAACCTAACATCTAACAATCTAATTAATCTAAAACCATATCAAATTAAAACCTAATAACAAATCTGAAAAAAACAAAAATAATAATAATAATAAATGAAATTAAAACTGGATTAATGATGAATATGGTGCAGTAACGATGGAGGGTGATTAGGAAATCATCTGTGTGAATCATTATGGGCTCTAAAGCCCATTCATCACCATAATCCAGCAACAACAAAAAACAAAAAGGCGGTGTGCAACCTCAGACGGGCTTTTGAGCCCACATCCCTAATAGCAATAACCAGTGATACACTTAAATCCATTCATATCAGCATCAATTTCTTTTTTTTCTAATTTTCTATGAAGCGATAAACAAAAGGTTAAATCAGCTCATTCTCTCAATGACGTCAAAAGGGCAACGTGGTCAGGATCTTCAATTAACCTCAGCTCTTATCACAATCTAAAAAGCAGGGAGAAATCCAAGATGAATGGATGAGGCATCAGAAGCAGGAGCACGCGACTCATCACCATCGTCAACATCGTCTCGACTCGTCTTTCTCCGTCTGTCTTGCTCTGTCTCGCTCACTTCGCCATTTGAATTGCTTCAATCTGCTCATCATTTAAGGTTTGAGAGGTCTTTGTTTAAGTTGTTTCGATTCAAACTCCTCTTCTTCTTCTTCTGTTTCGATCTGGACCTGGTTTTAGTGGATTCAAGGTTTTTGTGAATGGTTTGGGGTTTTACAGTTGAAGAAATGATTAGGGTCAAGGTTATTGAAGGAGAGGTCGAAGTAGGTGAGGAAGGATTCGAGTGTTGTTGTTGTTGAAGAAAGGAAGATGAGTTTGGGTTTGTTTAGGGCGTGGTTCTGATTTGAGAAGAAAATCGAAGATGGTTGTAGGTTTGATGATGGGTTGTAGATGAGAAGATGGATTTTGAAGAGAGGGTTCGGTGATGGTTGAGGAAAGTTTCTGAAGAGTAGAGTTTGTGTTGTGGTGAACTGAAAGGAGTAGAAGGTTGATGAAAATGAGTTGGGTTGAAGAGAAGCAGCAGTCACGAGGTTTGCGCATCTGACGATATGAATCTCAAATTGAGGGAGTGAAATGGTTTTTGTGCGTGAGTGATGGAGAGGTTTTGAGGTTTTGTTGAGTGAGTGATTAAAGGTGATGGAAAAGTTTGAGAACGAAGCCAAGAAATTGTGAAATTCGTTCTCGTTATTTTCATTTTATGCAGGTATTTGTCTGTGGTGTGTTGCTCTGTCCAAGTTGTAATGGAATGGATGTGAGTATTTTGTGATGCGGCTGTGGTGTGTTGAGTGTGAAAGTTGTTGCGTGAGGCGTGGTTATTGCAGGTTTTGGAGTGTAATGGTTTTATGGTACGTATGCGTTACAGCTTGTTAACATCTTGCTCACAATTGATAACTTGCGTGACTGCCAAATTGTAATGGCTGGGTGGGAGTTTTTTTTTGTGTGGGACCCCCCTTTTTTCATGTGTGTCATGAAAGACCAGGTGTGTAAAACTTGGAAAGTGGAATCAAAATTGCGTACGGTTTCGCTGGCTGATTGTACAGAGCAGATTTGTGGTGGCTGGTAGTGCGTTGCAGTGGGTTTGTCTGGTGTGAGAATCGTGTTGTAGTAGGATGTGGGAATAGCGCAAGGTGTGCGGTTTTGGGGAGATTGGTATGAATTGTTTTATTGGCAAAGCAAGGAGGGAATTTGGGAGTTAAAATGTAATGGTATTTTGAATAAAAGTGGACATGAATTTAGTTTAAACATAATTAAAAGTGGATATGTACCTAATTGAAATGGACTATAAAAAGAAATTGGAAATTAAATAAAAGTGAATATGGAGATGGTTTAGAAAGAAAAATTGGTGTTTTACATTGGATGATGAGATGGTACTAAAATGGACATGGAAGTGGTTAAAAATGGATTTAGAAAAATGGCTTAGAATGGATATTGGGAAATAAGGTTAAAATGAATATGGACTAAATTTGGATAATGAATATGGTTAAAAAGAAATGGATATGAAATCTTGATTTTGATCCAAAACCAACTTGAACTTTTCCACCATGCACTTGATTAAACGCACACAGCTACCACTGAACAACTTGCAACAGAAACAACAGCCATCTGAGTGAGTCATCTTCTGAATCTCTGATCAAGTGAATCCTGGGCCATTTTAAATCTGTCTGAATAAATCTCCGGGAAAATCAATCCACAGATGAACATAACTGAACCTATGATCATGATGATCCTGACTTTTAAATCAAACCCCACATGAACCACTGCTTGATAACCTGACTTCCAGCACATGACCAAATGACCCTGGTTGCGCACTACCTGAGAAATAGACCATTGACTGATAACTTGCAATTAAAGAAATCTCCTGATAGTTTGACTAAGATGGGGTCAAACATCCATCTGATCCCGATTACAACCGAATAAACGACACCTGACTTGAAATTGAACACCTTAACCTGGAACCAGTGCTCTTGAGATATTGAGAAGGATCTAAACCCTGATTCACACAAATGAACCTCTGACCCAACGCCTCTGATAAATTCTCTGAATAAGAACCTCAGAACTTGACGCACCTCTGAATAGGAAAATACCCATAATAAGAAAATTCCTCGATCCCATGTCTCAGAAAACCAATGCAATGATATGATTATGAGTCATGACCTAATGATAATGCAAATGAAAGAGAACATAAGCCAGTCAGAGGTTAGAAAAAGAGAAGGCAAATTTTGAGGTGCTACAGCTGCCCCTATTCAAACTTCTTGGATCCGAGGGTATGGAAGCAACGGCTTTCAGACAATCGGGATACAGGGAGATTGAATACCAAAAGAACCTGGAAATTTGCAACCTGTGGGGATCAAAGGTAAGTGTTTGCCAACCGAAAGTGGACTTAGACACAATAGATACCAACCAATAGTTGGGATAAAGAAGGATACCAACCAATAGTTGGAATAACCAAGAAACAATACCAACCAATAGTTGGGATAAAAGAAGGGTACCAACCAATAGTTGGGATAACCAAGAAACAATACCAACCAATAATTGGGATAAAAGAAGGGTACCAACCAATAGTTGGGATAAAAGAAGGGTACCAACCAATAGTTGGGATAACCAAAAGAAACATACCAACCAATAGTTGGGATAAAATAAGGGTACCAACCAATAGTTGGAATAACCAAGAAACAATACCAACCAATAGTTGGGATAAAAGAAGGGTACCAACCAATAGTTGGGATAAAAGAAGGGTACCAACCAATAGTTGGGATAACCAAGAAACAATACCAACCAATAGTTGGGATAACCAAGAAACAATACCAACCAATAGTTGGGATAAAAGAAGGGTACCAACCAATAGTTGGGATAACCAAGAAACAATACCAACCAATAGTTGGGATAAAAGAAGGGTATCAACCAATAGTTGGGATAAAAGAAGGGTACCAACCAATAGTTGGGATAACCAAAAGAAACATACTAACCAATAGTTGGGATAAAAGAAGGGTATCAACCAATAGTTGGGATAACCAAGAAACAATACCAACCAATAGTTGGGATAAAAGAAGGGTACCAACCAATAGTTGGGATAACCAAGAAACAATACCAACCAATAGTTGGGATAAAAGAAGGGTACCAACCAATAGTTAGGATAACCAAGAAACAATACCAACCAATAGTTGGGATAAAAGAAGGGTACCAACCAATAGTTGGGATAACCAAGAAAAGATACCAACCAATAGTTGGGATAAAAGAAGGGTACCAACCAATAGTTGGGATAACCAAGAAAAGATACCAACCAATAGTTGGGATAAAAGAAAGGGTACCAACCAATAGTTGGGATAACCAAGAAAAGATACCAACCAATAGTTGGGATAAAAGAAGGGTATCAACCAATAGTTGGGATAACCAACAGAAATAAACCAACCAAAAGTTGGGATAAAGAGGACGGCCGAAGGCGAACTCGAAAAGATGGACTTTCAAAACCGAAATGAGTAGAATTAACAGATCTACAAAGATGACTCGGCTGGGTGTAACACCCCAATTCCCATCGCGAATAAATAACACATAAAAAATATCAGAGTAACTAAAATTTTATTTTTCCGACAGAAACAGGGATGCCACATTTAAAGAAATAAAATACAATCCCTGCTCAACACTTTTGATACATAACACAAAGAGAAACTTTTCCTTACAAAAGGATGGTCAATTATGGAATAAAGCGGAAAGATCCATAACCGACTTGTTTTACAAATAAATGGTTTTAGAACATCAAAATATAAATACAAAATAATATTTAATATATTCAACAAAAATATACATATAATAAACGTTCCCCGACTCCCGTGCTACGTATCAGAGCAGACACCAAGACCGACAACGGAACGGAGGACTAATCTTCACAAAATCCTCCACGCCTCTAAAGCTGACAATCTGCACTATGCCATAAAAAGCATATTCCAGCAGAAGGGTGAGAAATAACAACTATAACAAGATTGCATAATAATATGCCACAACACAGATAATTCACATATGTAATATTTCTCACCGCATACATCACATACTAACACATATAGCATGGCGCCAATACATAATATATCACACATAATAAATCGAATCATGATTTTCCACACATAACACATCCCTTCACAATTCACACCACAATTCATCACAACTCACTCATATACATCACAATGTATATATCTATACGAAACCAAGCATATAATCATGCATATTCCATTAATTCCATACTCCCACAAAGCATACTTTTCCATAATCATTCATCAATGCAAATATACAAAAAAATGATCAATGCATACCATAGAGATCGACCAACGACTCTATATAGATGCAAATGCGGTACCGACTCAATTGGTGATACATTAGTCCCCCAGGAACTCTTGGAATCATCGCTCGTTACATAGAGTAACTCCCCGTCGGGCCTACGATGTTCCCCGTCGCTATAAACCACTATTTCAGGGCGAACGACGTTTATGGATTGCTTTCTACCACTATTTCAGGGCGCACAATCCGATTGCTATAGTCCACTATTTCAGGGCGCACAATCGTCTATAACCACCGCTTTCAGTCCTCAGGCAACGCCTCATATTTTGGAGGCACACGGTGTTATAGAAAATTCCCTCTGGAATCATTCCGTCACTCAGGACGTTTCAACAATGCATATTATGATGTTTGGCATACAATGACTCATGACATTCACATTGCACCCACATACACATCCATAATCATGCATAAATCAACAATTACCACGTATCGCATTTTCTTGCCGTAAGGCCACAAATCATCATCACAACAATATCACGTGCATATTCATTTCACAACATGTCACCACATGCATTTTCATTACAAACCACAAACCACAACAATTATGCAATCACAATCACTTCCACAAGGAATTCACATATCAAATGCTACTCACAACACATCATTATCGCACATTGAAATCAAAACCCAAAACACACATTTATTCCTCCATAACACCACAAACCATCATCACCAATACTTATCATATATATTCACATCAACACAATTATTGTCATAAAGCCACAAACCATCAACAAAGTATTCCACAACAACCAATTATCATCAAAGAATCATCACACAAGTCATACAATCACTTACCAAAGCATAACCCACAATATTGAAAAATAACACAAAAGTCCATAATTCGTTTTCTCGGAAAAGTCGGCCAAAAATAATATTTTTCATCATCACTAAAAAGTACTCCTAAAGACCTTCGATTCGATATAAAGAACTCTTAAATCCGATAAACGACGAATAAGTTACGAATATTTCCAAATAACGCAAAACATAAACCGGACGCCCGACACTACGAAACGGTTCGTAAAAACTGTACCGATTGGGAAGGATTCAGACCTCAAAACTATTTTTCCTAGAAAAAACATCTCGTTAGCTTCCCAACGCTTCGAACGGGGATCAAAACCGACTTACGGTTCGAGAGATATGAATTTCCGAAAATCGCACGAAACCAGAATTTTCACACTAGCAGTCGTGTCCGTACGACTGCGTGAAATTACACCAGTTCTGGTTCAGCAGTGATTTTTGGGGCGTTTTCGCCCGAAACCCGACCGATTCAATTATTTTCTTCAAACAAAATACATGATAATCCTCCATAAATGTATACGGACGTATTAGAATAAAAAATTACGCGATTCCGCGACTTTTGAAAAACACTATTCCGGAACCTAAAAACGCCAAATTTTCAAATATCAACCGATTTTAACGAAACGAGTTTCTATAACGTCGGCCTCACTTCACTCGACTAAACTACGCAATTTATTTCGAAATTCATCCGTGAAAACATCGATTTCTATCGATTTCCTACAATTCGACCTAAACGGAAAACTATAAGAAAATATCCAAAACCATCAAGAAAACATACACATATACATACACAAGCAAGATATAATTGAAACTTCTCACCCTTACCCGATTATTCGCGCTTGAAACGGAGTTCCCGCGATTTTTTCCCTTTTCTCCTCTTTTCTCTCTTCTTCCTCTTCTTTTCTCTTTTCCTTCTTTCTTTCTCTTTTTCTCTTCCTTACTATTTTTCTCTCTTTTCTTTCTATTTATATAAAAACATAAAACTTACCCAAGCAAAAGACCAAAATACCCCTACGCTCAAATATCTCGCAAACGCTCTCAAAATGCGATAAAACATAAACAACGATGAAAAATACTATATTGCCAAATAAAAGTCAAGAATAAAATAATATAATAATAAAATAATCAAATAAACTCGATTAAATAAAACTGACAAAAACTGGGGCGTTACAACTCTCCCCCACTTAGAAATTTTCGTCCTCGAAAATAACCGAGACGAACAACTCCGGACACGACTCCCACATCCGACGAACAAACCAACCTGCCAACAAAAGGCACACCACGAATAACACCACAGACAAACACCTTGCTAACCACAAATACAATAACGACACAACAACGACAAGATGCAAAGCCCATACAATGCACTTGACGACCAACTCACAACCCAAAGAATACACAAAACACAACTCACAGGTTCACTCTTGAACCCAAAACACAACAGGATCGTTACCCTCACCTTAGGTAACACTCCCCTAATTCCCAATCATAGGAATTAGCTACACACACTCGAACCATCACCATGGAAACGAGGCAACAACACAAACAAGAACATAAAATTCCACGACACCACAAGGTCTCAACAACATCAACAAAACCAGAACACCAACATCCTTGTCACACAACCATACTACAACAATGCTACGATTCACCAATCGAACATATAACCAAAACACCCGACTACATATTAGTACCTGATTAATATTGAAACCTTCCACTTATCACTTCTATTATAGAACATCCCACGGTCTCATCATTCCTACCGTTTCCCACTGTTCAACCTTTGAACTCTATCAAGTCACACACGCATAAACGAAATGTGCCACATCAGGCTTCCGATGCGCACTCTGATTACTCGTAACCATCAAAACTATCAATTTCACGTCCAAAGTCTAACTCTTTCTCATAATCACCAAAAATCATTGTTCGCCTTTAATATACCCAACCTCGCACTCTACTGTGTTATCTCACACACCAGACACCAGTCTCTGAACTGCTCAAATAATTCTCATCCATCTGAATAGACATGCATAACAACTTTCGACCTAACTCATCAGGCACGACATTAACTTCACCAATGGGATAATTCCAACTAAAGTCATAACTCATCACAAATTCCAACCATCCTCTCTGTCTCATACCATATTCCTTCAACCAACCAAGTACTCTAAACTCTTGCGATTACCAAACACTTCGAGCCGAGAACCATAAAAATAATACCTCCAAATTTTCCAACACAATACAACCGCGACTAATCCCAAATCCAGAATAGTATAGATCCTTTTATGAATCCTCAATTGTCGTAAAGCATAAACCACGACTTTACCCTCTTGCATTAACACACTGACTAAACTCATCAAAGACGCACCCCAATACCTCACCAACGGTTTATTAGGATTACCCCGAATCAAAACTGAAGCCGTAGACCATTTCTACTTCAACTCACCCAAAACTAACTCACAACGAACATCCAAAACAAACGACTAATCCTTTGCAAGCCAACTGAAATAACAGAAGTACAAACTTAGTAAAGTCTTCCATACCCTACCGTAACAACCAACTGAGCCCAAAAGTTTCTAATCTCCTTAACCGACTTCGGAACCTCTCATTGTAGAACTGCATCTACTTCCGATGAATCCCTTACCATACTCTCCTCTGAAATAACATATCCAAGAAAACTAACCTTTTTCAACCCAAATTCTCACTTGAATAACTTAGCATAAAACTTCATCTCTTTTTGACACTTGTAATTCAAATCCCAAACACTCTACCTGTTCTTCCTTTGAGTTTACAACAGATCCGAATATCCTCCATCAAAGCCATTACGAACTTATCCAATTAAATATGGAAGATACGATTCCTCTACTCCATAAGCATTAGAGACGCGTTACTAACACCAAATACCATCACTATACGTTGCAATTCCCAACCAAAATCCAAAAGATATAAATCCTTAAAGCTTTTGCAAAACTTTTCACTGGGTAACTGGTTACTCACATACAAGCTTAACCGAGTAAATAACAACCTATTCCGAGGATAACAAACCTAACCAGTCACATTAAATCGATCAAAGGCTCAACTCACACAATTCACCACTCTTATCAAACATTCCAAACAATTGTAATTCACTCAAACTCAACCAAACCATTCTAGTCATCTGTTCATGAAAGTGGACACTTATTCTCAATCATTACCCTATTCAACTATTAGTAATCCATACCCAATTTCTTCTCCTGACCGTCCAATTCCGCAATTCCAACATGTATCAACAACCAACCAAAAAGAATTCTCAAACACAATGTTACATCCAAAAACACATCTGAAAATTATGCCCAACTGACGGCCCATCACTGCGACTTCCTGCCAATTCCCAGAACACTACCATCACAGACAAAACAAACATATTATTCCCATCTACTAAGAGTTTCCTACTTACTTAGCAGATATAAACCTCAACTATTCACCTTCGTCCAATTAAGTTCAATCTCTACTCTCTGTGAAGCAGTCCTTAAATAAAACCCAATCATTCTCTCTCAATGACTTCCCAACTGGACTAACACACCAAAACCTCTAATCCATTTCATCTTCCGATATTAGCATCTTCATCGACTCATCAAAACAATCTGTAATCATCTCCTTAAATTCCAAACAATTCATTTCACACACTATCAAAGCCGGAAAGACCCGCCTATTCCATCCAACATAATTTCCGTCTGCTATCAACAAGAGATTAAGGGTGATCAGTTCCTCAATTTGTCAATAGACAGCCGACAATCACGATGGGGCATAAACCGTCTTTACCAAACTATAATAACATTTCTTACATCCTGTACACAAAACTACCTAAGGCACAAATCCTTAGTTGACATAAACCTTACCTCCGCATCCCCTTCGGAACTGAGAACAACATTGTCCGAACAACACTTACAATCTTGCAATTCACAATACACTGAGCCAACGCTCCACACCTGAAGCAACATGGAGAAGTACCAACTCCTCCCCCACTTATCTCAAACTCAATCCTGAAAACAAAGGATTAGAAAACCCAGAAAGTACTGACAGTGTTCCACACACCTATCACGTACTAAGAGATAAACAACAACGACAGTATTCAACTGTCACACCAACTGACTCAATAGCTTGGCCGGACGGACCGACCTGCTCTGATACCACTTAATGTAACACCCCAATTCCCATCGCGAATAAATAACACATAAAAAATATCAGAGTAACTAAAATTTTATTTTTCCGACAGAAACAGGGATGCCACATTTAAAGAAATAAAATACAATCCCTGCTCAACACTTTTGATACATAACACAAAGAGAAACTTTTCCTTACAAAAGGATGGTCAATTATGGAATAAAGCGGAAAGATCCATAACCGACTTGTTTTACAAATAAATGGTTTTAGAACATCAAAATATAAATACAAAATAATATTTAATATATTCAACAAAAATATACATATAATAAACGTTCCCCGACTCCCGTGCTACGTATCAGAGCAGACACCAAGACCGACAACGGAACGGAGGACTAATCTTCACAAAATCCTCCACGCCTCTAAAGCTGACAATCTGCACTATGCCATAAAAAGCATATTCCAGCAGAAGGGTGAGAAATAACAACTATAACAAGATTGCATAATAATATGCCACAACACAGATAATTCACATATGTAATATTTCTCACCGCATACATCACATACTAACACATATAGCATGGCGCCAATACATAATATATCACACATAATAAATCGAATCATGATTTTCCACACATAACACATCCCTTCACAATTCACACCACAATTCATCACAACTCACTCATATACATCACAATGTATATATCTATACGAAACCAAGCATATAATCATGCATATTCCATTAATTCCATACTCCCACAAAGCATACTTTTCCATAATCATTCATCAATGCAAATATACAAAAAAATGATCAATGCATACCATAGAGATCGACCAACGACTCTATATAGATGCAAATGCGGTACCGACTCAATTGGTGATACATTAGTCCCCCAGGAACTCTTGGAATCATCGCTCGTTACATAGAGTAACTCCCCGTCGGGCCTACGATGTTCCCCGTCGCTATAAACCACTATTTCAGGGCGAACGACGTTTATGGATTGCTTTCTACCACTATTTCAGGGCGCACAATCCGATTGCTATAGTCCACTATTTCAGGGCGCACAATCGTCTATAACCACCGCTTTCAGTCCTCAGGCAACGCCTCATATTTTGGAGGCACACGGTGTTATAGAAAATTCCCTCTGGAATCATTCCGTCACTCAGGACGTTTCAACAATGCATATTATGATGTTTGGCATACAATGACTCATGACATTCACATTGCACCCACATACACATCCATAATCATGCATAAATCAACAATTACCACGTATCGCATTTTCTTGCCGTAAGGCCACAAATCATCATCACAACAATATCACGTGCATATTCATTTCACAACATGTCACCACATGCATTTTCATTACAAACCACAAACCACAACAATTATGCAATCACAATCACTTCCACAAGGAATTCACATATCAAATGCTACTCACAACACATCATTATCGCACATTGAAATCAAAACCCAAAACACACATTTATTCCTCCATAACACCACAAACCATCATCACCAATACTTATCATATATATTCACATCAACACAATTATTGTCATAAAGCCACAAACCATCAACAAAGTATTCCACAACAACCAATTATCATCAAAGAATCATCACACAAGTCATACAATCACTTACCAAAGCATAACCCACAATATTGAAAAATAACACAAAAGTCCATAATTCGTTTTCTCGGAAAAGTCGGCCAAAAATAATATTTTTCATCATCACTAAAAAGTACTCCTAAAGACCTTCGATTCGATATAAAGAACTCTTAAATCCGATAAACGACGAATAAGTTACGAATATTTCCAAATAACGCAAAACATAAACCGGACGCCCGACACTACGAAACGGTTCGTAAAAACTGTACCGATTGGGAAGGATTCAGACCTCAAAACTATTTTTCCTAGAAAAAACATCTCGTTAGCTTCCCAACGCTTCGAACGGGGATCAAAACCGACTTACGGTTCGAGAGATATGAATTTCCGAAAATCGCACGAAACCAGAATTTTCACACTAGCAGTCGTGTCCGTACGACTGCGTGAAATTACACCAGTTCTGGTTCAGCAGTGATTTTTGGGGCGTTTTCGCCCGAAACCCGACCGATTCAATTATTTTCTTCAAACAAAATACATGATAATCCTCCATAAATGTATACGGACGTATTAGAATAAAAAATTACGCGATTCCGCGACTTTTGAAAAACACTATTCCGGAACCTAAAAACGCCAAATTTTCAAATATCAACCGATTTTAACGAAACGAGTTTCTATAACGTCGGCCTCACTTCACTCGACTAAACTACGCAATTTATTTCGAAATTCATCCGTGAAAACATCGATTTCTATCGATTTCCTACAATTCGACCTAAACGGAAAACTATAAGAAAATATCCAAAACCATCAAGAAAACATACACATATACATACACAAGCAAGATATAATTGAAACTTCTCACCCTTACCCGATTATTCGCGCTTGAAACGGAGTTCCCGCGATTTTTTCCCTTTTCTCCTCTTTTCTCTCTTCTTCCTCTTCTTTTCTCTTTTCCTTCTTTCTTTCTCTTTTTCTCTTCCTTACTATTTTTCTCTCTTTTCTTTCTATTTATATAAAAACATAAAACTTACCCAAGCAAAAGACCAAAATACCCCTACGCTCAAATATCTCGCAAACGCTCTCAAAATGCGATAAAACATAAACAACGATGAAAAATACTATATTGCCAAATAAAAGTCAAGAATAAAATAATATAATAATAAAATAATCAAATAAACTCGATTAAATAAAACTGACAAAAACTGGGGCGTTACAACTCTCCCCCACTTAGAAATTTTCGTCCTCGAAAATAACCGAGACGAACAACTCCGGACACGACTCCCACATCCGACGAACAAACCAACCTGCCAACAAAAGGCACACCACGAATAACACCACAGACAAACACCTTGCTAACCACAAATACAATAACGACACAACAACGACAAGATGCAAAGCCCATACAATGCACTTGACGACCAACTCACAACCCAAAGAATACACAAAACACAACTCACAGGTTCACTCTTGAACCCAAAACACAACAGGATCGTTACCCTCACCTTAGGTAACACTCCCCTAATTCCCAATCATAGGAATTAGCTACACACACTCGAACCATCACCATGGAAACGAGGCAACAACACAAACAAGAACATAAAATTCCACGACACCACAAGGTCTCAACAACATCAACAAAACCAGAACACCAACATCCTTGTCACACAACCATACTACAACAATGCTACGATTCACCAATCGAACATATAACCAAAACACCCGACTACATATTAGTACCTGATTAATATTGAAACCTTCCACTTATCACTTCTATTATAGAACATCCCACGGTCTCATCATTCCTACCGTTTCCCACTGTTCAACCTTTGAACTCTATCAAGTCACACACGCATAAACGAAATGTGCCACATCAGGCTTCCGATGCGCACTCTGATTACTCGTAACCATCAAAACTATCAATTTCACGTCCAAAGTCTAACTCTTTCTCATAATCACCAAAAATCATTGTTCGCCTTTAATATACCCAACCTCGCACTCTACTGTGTTATCTCACACACCAGACACCAGTCTCTGAACTGCTCAAATAATTCTCATCCATCTGAATAGACATGCATAACAACTTTCGACCTAACTCATCAGGCACGACATTAACTTCACCAATGGGATAATTCCAACTAAAGTCATAACTCATCACAAATTCCAACCATCCTCTCTGTCTCATACCATATTCCTTCAACCAACCAAGTACTCTAAACTCTTGCGATTACCAAACACTTCGAGCCGAGAACCATAAAAATAATACCTCCAAATTTTCCAACACAATACAACCGCGACTAATCCCAAATCCAGAATAGTATAGATCCTTTTATGAATCCTCAATTGTCGTAAAGCATAAACCACGACTTTACCCTCTTGCATTAACACACTGACTAAACTCATCAAAGACGCACCCCAATACCTCACCAACGGTTTATTAGGATTACCCCGAATCAAAACTGAAGCCGTAGACCATTTCTACTTCAACTCACCCAAAACTAACTCACAACGAACATCCAAAACAAACGACTAATCCTTTGCAAGCCAACTGAAATAACAGAAGTACAAACTTAGTAAAGTCTTCCATACCCTACCGTAACAACCAACTGAGCCCAAAAGTTTCTAATCTCCTTAACCGACTTCGGAACCTCTCATTGTAGAACTGCATCTACTTCCGATGAATCCCTTACCATACTCTCCTCTGAAATAACATATCCAAGAAAACTAACCTTTTTCAACCCAAATTCTCACTTGAATAACTTAGCATAAAACTTCATCTCTTTTTGACACTTGTAATTCAAATCCCAAACACTCTACCTGTTCTTCCTTTGAGTTTACAACAGATCCGAATATCCTCCATCAAAGCCATTACGAACTTATCCAATTAAATATGGAAGATACGATTCCTCTACTCCATAAGCATTAGAGACGCGTTACTAACACCAAATACCATCACTATACGTTGCAATTCCCAACCAAAATCCAAAAGATATAAATCCTTAAAGCTTTTGCAAAACTTTTCACTGGGTAACTGGTTACTCACATACAAGCTTAACCGAGTAAATAACAACCTATTCCGAGGATAACAAACCTAACCAGTCACATTAAATCGATCAAAGGCTCAACTCACACAATTCACCACTCTTATCAAACATTCCAAACAATTGTAATTCACTCAAACTCAACCAAACCATTCTAGTCATCTGTTCATGAAAGTGGACACTTATTCTCAATCATTACCCTATTCAACTATTAGTAATCCATACCCAATTTCTTCTCCTGACCGTCCAATTCCGCAATTCCAACATGTATCAACAACCAACCAAAAAGAATTCTCAAACACAATGTTACATCCAAAAACACATCTGAAAATTATGCCCAACTGACGGCCCATCACTGCGACTTCCTGCCAATTCCCAGAACACTACCATCACAGACAAAACAAACATATTATTCCCATCTACTAAGAGTTTCCTACTTACTTAGCAGATATAAACCTCAACTATTCACCTTCGTCCAATTAAGTTCAATCTCTACTCTCTGTGAAGCAGTCCTTAAATAAAACCCAATCATTCTCTCTCAATGACTTCCCAACTGGACTAACACACCAAAACCTCTAATCCATTTCATCTTCCGATATTAGCATCTTCATCGACTCATCAAAACAATCTGTAATCATCTCCTTAAATTCCAAACAATTCATTTCACACACTATCAAAGCCGGAAAGACCCGCCTATTCCATCCAACATAATTTCCGTCTGCTATCAACAAGAGATTAAGGGTGATCAGTTCCTCAATTTGTCAATAGACAGCCGACAATCACGATGGGGCATAAACCGTCTTTACCAAACTATAATAACATTTCTTACATCCTGTACACAAAACTACCTAAGGCACAAATCCTTAGTTGACATAAACCTTACCTCCGCATCCCCTTCGGAACTGAGAACAACATTGTCCGAACAACACTTACAATCTTGCAATTCACAATACACTGAGCCAACGCTCCACACCTGAAGCAACATGGAGAAGTACCAACTCCTCCCCCACTTATCTCAAACTCAATCCTGAAAACAAAGGATTAGAAAACCCAGAAAGTACTGACAGTGTTCCACACACCTATCACGTACTAAGAGATAAACAACAACGACAGTATTCAACTGTCACACCAACTGACTCAATAGCTTGGCCGGACGGACCGACCTGCTCTGATACCACTTAATGTAACACCCCAATTCCCATCGCGAATAAATAACACATAAAAAATATCAGAGTAACTAAAATTTTATTTTTCCGACAGAAACAGGGATGCCACATTTAAAGAAATAAAATACAATCCCTGCTCAACACTTTTGATACATAACACAAAGAGAAACTTTTCCTTACAAAAGGATGGTCAATTATGGAATAAAGCGGAAAGATCCATAACCGACTTGTTTTACAAATAAATGGTTTTAGAACATCAAAATATAAATACAAAATAATATTTAATATATTCAACAAAAATATACATATAATAAACGTTCCCCGACTCCCGTGCTACGTATCAGAGCAGACACCAAGACCGACAACGGAACGGAGGACTAATCTTCACAAAATCCTCCACGCCTCTAAAGCTGACAATCTGCACTATGCCATAAAAAGCATATTCCAGCAGAAGGGTGAGAAACAACAACTATAACAAGATTGCATAATAATATGCCACAACACAGATAATTCACATATGTAATATTTCTCACCGCATACATCACATACTAACACATATAGCATGGCGCCAATACATAATATATCACACATAATAAATCGAATCATGATTTTCCACACATAACACATCCCTTCACAATTCACACCACAATTCATCACAACTCACTCATATACATCACAATGTATATATCTATACGAAACCAAGCATATAATCATGCATATTCCATTAATTCCATACTCCCACAAAGCATACTTTTCCATAATCATTCATCAATGCAAATATACAAAAAAATGATCAATGCATACCATAGAGATCGACCAACGACTCTATATAGATGCAAATGCGGGTACCGACTCAATTGGTGATACATTAGTCCCCCAGGAACTCTTGGAATCATCGCTCGTTACATAGAGTAACTCCCCGTCGGGCCTACGATGTTCCCCGTCGCTATAAACCACTATTTCAGGGCGAACGACGTTTATGGATTGCTTTCTACCACTATTTCAGGGCGCACAATCCGATTGCTATAGTCCACTATTTCAGGGCGCACAATCGTCTATAACCACCGCTTTCAGTCCTCAGGCAACGCCTCATATTTTGGAGGCACACGGTGTTATAGAAAATTCCCTCTGGAATCATTCCGTCACTCAGGACGTTTCAACAATGCATATTATGATGTTTGGCATACAATGACTCATGACATTCACATTGCACCCACATACACATCCATAATCATGCATAAATCAACAATTACCACGTATCGCATTTTCTTGCCGTAAGGCCACAAATCATCATCACAACAATATCACGTGCATATTCATTTCACAACATGTCACCACATGCATTTTCATTACAAACCACAAACCACAACAATTATGCAATCACAATCACTTCCACAAGGAATTCACATATCAAATGCTACTCACAACACATCATTATCGCACATTGAAATCAAAACCCAAAACACACATTTATTCCTCCATAACACCACAAACCATCATCACCAATACTTATCATATATATTCACATCAACACAATTATTGTCATAAAGCCACAAACCATCAACAAAGTATTCCACAACAACCAATTATCATCAAAGAATCATCACACAAGTCATACAATCACTTACCAAAGCATAACCCACAATATTGAAAAATAACACAAAAGTCCATAATTCGTTTTCTCGGAAAAGTCGGCCAAAAATAATATTTTTCATCATCACTAAAAAGTACTCCTAAAGACCTTCGATTCGATATAAATAACTCTTAAATCCGATAAACGACGAATAAGTTACGAATATTTCCAAATAACGCAAAACATAAACCGGACGCCCGACACTACGAAACGGTTCGTAAAAACTGTACCGATTGGGAAGGATTCAGACCTCAAAACTATTTTTCCTAGAAAAAACATCTCGTTAGCTTCCCAACGCTTCGAACGGGGATCAAAACCGACTTACGGTTCGAGAGATATGAATTTCCGAAAATCGCACGAAACCAGAATTTTCACACTAGCAGTCGTGTCCGTACGACTGCGTGAAATTACACCAGTTCTGGTTCAGCAGTGATTTTTGGGGCGTTTTCGCCCGAAACCCGACCGATTCAATTATTTTCTTCAAACAAAATACATGATAATCCTCCATAAATGTATACGGACGTATTAGAATAAAAAATTACGCGATTCCGCGACTTTTGAAAAACACTATTCCGGAACCTAAAAACGCCAAATTTTCAAATATCAACCGATTTTAACGAAACGAGTTTCTATAACGTCGGCCTCACTTCACTCGACTAAACTACGCAATTTATTTCGAAATTCATCCGTGAAAACATCGATTTCTATCGATTTCCTACAATTCGACCTAAACGGAAAACTATAAGAAAATATCCAAAACCATCAAGAAAACATACACATATACATACACAAGCAAGATATAATTGAAACTTCTCACCCTTACCCGATTATTCGCGCTTGAAACGGAGTTCCCGCGATTTTTTCCCTTTTCTCCTCTTTTCTCTCTTCTTCCTCTTCTTTTCTCTTTTCCTTCTTTCTTTCTCTTTTTCTCTTCCTTACTATTTTTCTCTCTTTTCTTTCTATTTATATAAAAACATAAAACTTACCCAAGCAAAAGACCAAAATACCCCTACGCTCAAATATCTCGCAAACGCTCTCAAAATGCGATAAAACATAAACAACGATGAAAAATACTATATTGCCAAATAAAAGTCAAGAATAAAATAATATAATAATAAAATAATCAAATAAACTCGATTAAATAAAACTGACAAAAACTGGGGCGTTACACTGGGGATAAGAGAAATCTAAACAAACAACTCTGCGGGGGAGTGTAGGAATGACCAACAAGAAGGACGAATCCACTGGTTGCGGTGTAATGTTTGAATAAAATCTCCTGAATCATGTTACTTTCTGCTAGGGAAAGAAACTGGTAAAAGATATCAAACCTGGCTTATGCTTCGAATGCATATGTTTGAATTTTTCTATGGCGTAATGCTCCATACGAAATGGAAATGCTACACGTCTGGGAGGATGCTATGCAAAATTCTTATGCAATGCAAAAGGAACGCCTCAGTAAAATAAATGCTGAAGACGAAGGCAAATCTACTGGGGATAACAAACTAAATTGTCCTCTGAAATAAGAGACCCTGCCGAGAAATATTTCGCTCTGCTGGGAAAGAAACTGATCACCAACTCTGCTGGAGATGAAAACTCCGAGAGAAAACCCACCCCGTTGGGGGTGGACAATGAAAATTGAAAGTGAAACCCAAAGAGAGATTCTCTCCGCTGAGAAATACCAACTGACTTCTACCAGGATCTGAAAGAATGCCAATAACAATTGGACTTAAGACCTGCTGGGGATATCAACTGCTGTTGAACAAACCACTGAAAGGATCACCACCAAACTCTGCTTGGGGAGACAAGTCAATAACTCCGAACCTGCTTGGGAGATGCTCTTACCTTTACCCCGTTGGGGAGTATCAGCCAATACCAGCAAATCTGCTTGGGGAATGGTGATTGACAACATCAACTCTGCTAGGGGATAACATCAAGCTTACCCATTTGAGGGGATTAACTCATACCGTTGCTGGTGAGAAAAACATTTCTTGACTAGCTGAGTGCTCAGACCCTGGGGAAAATAACATCTTTGTCCAAAGAAGATACTCTATAAGTCTCCTGCTGGGGATGCAATGGCATCAACTTCTGATTGTTTGCTGAGAAAGTGATGAATCTATCACAACTACAAGCTGGGGAATTAATCCTCTGTACTCTGGCTGGGGAAAGTAACAACCTGCTGAGGAGAATGAAGTTTCAATGTCGAGGGGAGTAGCTCTACTAGGGAGAAACCCTGCTAACCTGCTGGGGATTAGAGCATGCCGCTGCTGACGAAACTACACTTCCTGACCTACTGAGGAAAGTGATTACCAGGCTCTGAGGGGAAAATAAAGTCTTTTCAAAGACATCTAACACACCTCCTGCTAGAGACACAACCACACCCGTCTCAGAGCAATCCACTTTAAACTGTCTGCTGGGGAAATGAGTTCTGCTGAGAATGATAAACTTTCAGTGCTGGGGAGAGTAATGCTACCGGGGAAAAACAAACTTGTTACCCAGCCTGACCTGTCTCTATGGTCATAAACGGCCCTTTGAACTCTCCACTTGCCCCAGACCGCCAGGTTTAATCGAAGAAACCATCTCAAGAGGATTTTATAGAAGATCGGGCGCTCAACATGCCCCGGGTCTTCAAACTCTTAGAGATGCATCGCATCTCGACATAACTGCCCCAGACTTCATGACCCATGAAGTAACCTACCTCGAAAGGATTTGTAATGACCTGAAATACTTTGCTCCAGTATTCTGAACTTTGAAGAGGTGCCCCGAGTCTTGAAGAAACTTTGCCCCTGACTGATCTTACAGAGATTTGTCAAATCGACCTGATTGCCCCTGTTTGGCTGCTTCTTATCACCATTTATCGGAAACCTCTGGGATGCGCACAGTCTCTTGGCCACATACCCCTTGACGTAACTGTCCTTCGGAGTCTTCACCAACTCAACTTGGCGTGATCGAGCTTCTCGACTGATGTTCATTGTGTAAGCTCCTTTGACGTCAAACACATGCAAGCACAAAATGTTTATTGTGAGAATGACAATTCTAATGCAACATTCGTGTTAACCTGAAGTTTTATTGAAAATGCGTCGCCAAGCCTCGTGAACGAATCACTAGCTGGGATGCGACATTGATTTTGAATGGAAAACAATACGCACATGCAATACCAACAAAAATATTACTAGCATAACTCATAGGAGTCAGGAACGCTATCTCGCTGAAGTACGCCTTCAGACTAACCCTGCTTCAATTAGGACTTTTTAAGGGTTGTAATGTGGCCTGGTTCACGGTTTTGAGAAAAAAAAGATTTAAGGCTCAAAGTTTACTGGTGCCCACCCACTCTTCGTGATGTTCTCCAGTCCTATGTTCAGCTAATCTGACACAAGCGCTCACCTCTCAAAAGGTTTTATGATCCTTAAAGAACCCATGCAATTGATGGTTCGAGACCTGATGAGGTTTTGGAGCAACAGACACCCCTTTTGTCTTTTGTGTCTGGCCACACGACTTGTTCTTATCTGAGGATTTTTCCTTGGATCCTCTCTTTTTGTTTTTCGCCTTTTTTATTTCCCTGATTTTGCCTGGACTGACTCTTTTGAGATTTTTTCGATTTTGAAGTCCAGCGGGATGCCCTAACTTTTGCCTAAGTCATTTGTTCTCAAGTTTTGACTTAGCGGGCTTTTCTTTTTTCTTTTTTTTTTCTTTTTTTTTTTTGGGAACAAGTCGTGTGACACCGTTTGTCTTACTTGCCTGAAAGGGCTGTGACTGCCTCACTCTTTGATTGTCGGTGGATAACCATTGTGGTTCTACACCTCTTAACCTTTTGATGGTGGCATGGAAGGTAATGGATCCTCAGATGTACACTCCTCCTGAAAGTTGAATACTTGGTCAAACTAACTGACGCCTACCCTGCCCCTGGGTTAAAATTGAGGGTTTTTTCCGTTTTCAGAAAGAACTCCTACTACTAGGCTCAAAGGGGTTGACAAAGGTCTATCTCCTTATCTCTTCAGTGTTTGTGAATTGGAAACAATGCATGTACATCCTTAACAGGGTTTTATCCAAAAGCGTACCATTAGAAACCTGCGTTCTTATCTCGTCATCCTCCCTCAAGAGTTATAGACAAGAAAGGTTGGTATCGCAGTGCATATAAACATGACATGAGTGCATAAAAGTAGGATACTTCAGGGACAACACATCATTGCATTAAAATCAACATTCAAACAAATTCTTACATGCAGATAATGTTTAAACAAACAAAGAAAGGCTACATATGAAAATGCAGTAAAGGAAGCTGATGATTGCCATTGTTGAGGAGACTTGACTCCGTCTGGACTGATCGCTTCCGACAATATCCTTGTAGTCCCAAGTGCCCACTTGGGAAGCTCCAGTTGAAATGCATACCATCAGCATTGAAAGTAATGACCCCTGCATCAATCAGCTTTTGAACTTCGTGCGGGAGCACCTTACAATCCTCAGTTAAGTGCCCCTACGCCCCAGCATGGTACCCACATCGAGCATTGGCATTAAACCCTGGCGGATATGGAGGAATGATCGGATCTGATTTCCTTGGCACAATCAAACCTCTTTTAACCAACTCTGGCAATATCTGACCATACAGCCTTGGTAGCACAGAAAACTGTCTGCTTCTCGGCTTCCGTCGACCCCCTTTGGAACTATTCTGCTGTTGACTTTGATTCGCGTGTTCCTCTGGCTCAGGCGCTTTCCCTCTCAGACTTAATCGAGGAGTAGGCAGTAGTTGCGAACGCGGGGATTCCAAGTTCAAAGATTGTAAGAAATGCCCCTGACTTGAATCAGCCTCAGGAGAGGTAACAGAGATATCCACTTCTTTTTTCAACGGCTAGTGTAGGACCACCTTGTATGCTTACACCGCCCAGCGTGAATTCAACTTCCCTCGAATCGACCAAATCCTGTACGGCATGCTGAAAGGTCTTACAATTTTCCACATTATGCCCCGCGCACCAGAGTGGAATTCACAATGAACTCTTGCATCATAACCCGGTGGGGGAGTACCAGAGAGAGGAGCCAAAGTCCTTTTCTATACCAGTTGCAACTGAAAGAGATGTTGGAATAGCTGAGAATATGGCCCTGGTGGAGCCTCAAAATGCCTATTCTACTTAGGCGTAAATAGCTGCTGGCGTGGAACACGATTCTGTGGCTGTTGAGATACAGCCGGGACGGTCACACTGACAATCTGCTTGCTTTTTGGGAGGGATCCCTTAAACAATAGAGGAGAGACAATTCCAACCACAGCTTCAGGCATGGGAGTATCGGATTTGCTTAGCAAACCTCTCACGACCTCCATAACCAGATTCATCTGAGTCTTTAGTTGGTTGACGTTTTCTTTCAGCACTTCCTGGTCTTGAACCAAAGTTTGCATCTTCCCCATGAACTGCCCCATCTGAACCTTCATTTCGGTCATTTCTGCACGGAGTTATTCCATGGCTATCCTCTGATTATCACTGGCTGAGTGGTGGTGGCAAGTCAAACTGTCAACTCTGAAAGTAATACCAAGTCAAACTGAGAAATCCAATCCTGAGCACCTGCTATGCACATGAATATGCTAATGCAATGCAAATGCCATGCTCAAATATTTCCAAGGAATCATTCTGTTTTAATTCAAGATTTTTCAGAAGAACCACAAGGGATAAATGGAAATGCTCAATAGTGAGCCTCAACAATGATATCCTTGGAAATACAAGAACATGTATGCAAGAATGATGATGCATATGCAACGGACACGGGATCAAGGTATCCACAAATTCTAAATAACTATTGAGCTGCTGACTGGATAAGTTCAAAGGTCTGCTCTGAAGAGAATACCGGAATACCAGAATATCCGAATAACCAGAATACCAGAATACCGGGCTAATAAGTCCACACTGATAGGAAAACCAGAATACCAGGTAGGTTGAAGGTCACGGTTACCTGCAAACCTGTAAACAACCCGCCCTTCTCACGTGTGGGTACTAGGATGTTCGGTATCCCGGGCTCTCAGGTCGAGAAATGATGATACGCTCCCGAAAGATTCGCATCCAACGGTACAAACGCGAGAGTGGCGCAAAAGAAAACAGAGTCGCCAGCAATGTGTATTTATCCCAAGAGAGGGAAAGGAAACACTGCATAAACCTGAGAGAAGAGAAAGAGCATGGTCTCGCGACCAAGAGAACGGGTACGGGAGCCGGTTACGCGAAGGGAAGGTGTTAGCACCCAACACGTCCATCGTACTCGATGGGATCCACGCTTGCTGTCTGCATCAAAGGGTGTCATCGTCTGGAACTCCACTGCTACTGGACCGAAGAAGAAACGAGAACCGAAAGAACGGAGAAACGAAGAAGAAAAGAAGAAAGAAGTGACTCGATAGGACATCCTCGGAGTCCTAGGCCTACGTATCCCCTCGGGAACAGGAACATCAGAGTCAACGTAGTTCGGACACGAACTAGGGGGGAGGTTGCTCGCCAAGACATCGCCGTCTTGTGCCTACGTATCCTCAATCGGACGAGAAAGAGGAAATCAGAGCAGTCGTAGTTTGACCAACGGGTCGAAAAGGGACAAAGAGGTGATAAAGAAAGGTTATGAAAGAAGTGTGCTCGGAGAGATCTCGCACGATCTCCTGCCTACGTATCTCACTCGCACGTGAGAATCAGAGCGGCGTAGTTCCCCTCACTAGGGGTGGATTATGTTTTTTAGGGAACAACTTACGTTCTAGCTCAGGTGTTGCAGCTCGCTGAATCGAGACTTAGGCGTTACCGTCTTGCGAGAGAACGAGTAGGAGCACGTTCGTACGCTGAGAGTGAGTGAGATGAGAAAAGAATTCCCGAAGGAAAGACGTTATTGTTTGTTTTGAGTTTTTTAGACAGAAGTGTTTTTTAGTTAGCTTGTAACTTGCATTGCACCAAAGTCTATCGTGCAGGAACGAGTGAATCGCATGGTCGCCCCCAAATGGAACGTATGCTAAACACTCTAGAAGAGGAGGGGGGACCCCTCGTTCTTTATTTCCTACATTTAAGGCTCGGACGCAATACTCGTTAACCTTTATTAAGTATTTTTACTTTTCTTTTGAGATGAGAAGAGAAGCGACGCAAGGGAAACTCTAAAGGGAAACTAAGAGTCCTAATGTTATCATGCATGGATGTCCTATGGTTAGTGAGGTTTAGGAGAAAAGACTACCTAACCTAATGCTAATCCTACTCCAAGCTTAATCAAAAATTAAGTTGGACTAGGTAGCTCTAGGGGAAAGGAATCCAAGACTTGAACAAGCCTTGAGATTCATGGGATGAGAAAGAGTGAAAGAGTAGAAAAGAGAACTCAAATATGCACAAGTGTTCAGACATCAACATGTTGACACAAAAGAAGATACAGAACATCCGAGTACTAAACACGATGCGCAAACAGAGCCTACTTTGAGGTAGGGCTTCAGATGTACTCAATATGCTTCTAACATGGATACAATCCTAGAATGACGCATGAAAAATAAAATTGAGATTCTAGGGGTACCCAACGGAGAAGTTCCGTTGCCTCTTCAAAGCTCACAACAAGCTCAAGCCTCTAAGCTATTAGGCACTTAAATCCAGTAGTCAAGCATAAAAAAACAGCATCAACAACAACACTTCAGCACAGCACAGCAGTGTATTCCAGCAATCACCAAGAACATCATTTAACAGCTTCTTTTTCCAAGACCGAACAGATGTAATATTCAGCATGACAGAATAGCAGCATTTAACAGCTTCTTTTTCCAGGACAGAATAGACGTAATATCCAGCATGACAGAATAGCAGCATTTAACAGCATGCATGTACAGAACAACGGTGTATACATCAGCATCATTCCCTACATTCAATCAACTCATCTAAAGCCAAAATCAAAAGTGCTAACAAGAGAAACCAAAAGTTAGAAAAAGCTCAATAAAAGAAAGTCAATTAAAATTCTAATCAAAATCCACTAAGAATCAATTAAAGTTCCAAGGTTCAATTAAAATTCAAATAGACATACACAAAAATTAATCAAAACTATACATCAAGGTTGATCAAAAACTAAAACTTAGACTACTCAAAATTAATGATGAAAAACTAAACATAATTAAATCTAACTAAAAGTATTAATCAAAGTTTAACAAGAATTTAAATCAAAGTTAAAATTAACAAGGAGCTTTAATTAACAATTAACAAAAGTTTTTAATCAAGACTAAGCAAAAATCTAGTTATCAAAATCTAAAATCAAATAGAAGCTCCAATTAAAATTAATACTCCAAGATCAAATTAAGATTATCATCAAAAGTTAATCACGAGTTAATATCCGACAATAACCTAACATCTAACAATCTAATTAATCTAAAACCATATCAAATTAAAACCTAATAACAAATCTGAAAAAAACAAAAATAATAATAATAATAAATGAAATTAAAACTGGATTAATGATGAATATGGTGCAGTAACGATGGAGGGTGATTAGGAAATCATCTGTGTGAATCATTATGGGCTCTAAAGCCCATTCATCACCATAATCCAGCAACAACAAAAAACAAAAAGGCGGTGTGCAGCCTCAGACGGGCTTTTGAGCCCACATCCCTAATAGCAATAACCAATGATACACTTAAATCCATTCATATCAGCATCAATTTCTTTTTTTTCTAATTTTCTATGAAGCGATAAACAAAAGGTTAAATCAACTCATTCTCTCAATGACGTCAAAAGGGCAACGTGGTCAGGATCTTCAATTAACCTCAGCTCTTATCACAATCTAAAAAGCAGGGAGAAATCCAAGATGAATGGATGAGGCATCAGAAGCAGGAGCACGCGACTCATCACCATCGTCAACATCGTCTCGACTCGTCTTTCTCCGTCCGTCTTACTCTGTCTCGCTCACTTCGCCATTTGAATTGCTTCGATCTGCTCATCATTTAAGGTTTGAGAGGTCTTTGTTCAAGTTGTTTCGATTCAAACTCCTCTTCTTCTTCTTCTGTTTCGATCTGGACCTGGTTTTAGTGGATTCAAGGTTTTTGTGAATGGTTTGGGGTTTTACAGTTGAAGAAATGATTGGGGTCAAGGTTATTGAATGAGAGGTCGAAGTAGGTGAGGAAGGATTCGAGTGTTGTTGTTGTTGAAGAAAGGAAGATGAGTTTGGGTTTGTTTAGGGCGTGGTTCTGATTTGAGAAGAAAATCGAAGATGGTTGTAGGTTTGATGATGGGTTGTAGATGAGAAGAGGGATTTTGAAGAGAGGGTTCGGTGATGGTTGAGGAAAGTTTCTGAAGAGTAGAGTTTGTGTTGTGGTGAACTGAAAGGAGTGGAAGGTTGATGAAAATGAGTTGGGTTAAAGAGAAGCAGCAGTCACGAGGTTTGCGCATCTGACGATATGAATCTCAAATTGAGGGAGTGAAATGGTTTTTGTGCGTGAGTGATGGAGAGGTTTTGAGGTTTTGTTGAGTGAGTGATTAAAGGTGATGGAAAAGTTTGAGAACGATGCCAAGAAATTGTGAAATTCGTTCTCGTTATTTTCATTTTATGCAGGTATTTGTCTGTGGTGTGTTGCTCTGTCCAAGTTGTAATGGAATGGATGTGAGTATTTTGTGATGCGGCTGTGGTGTGTTGAGTGTGAAAGTTGTTGCGTGAGGCGTGGTTATTGCAGGTTTTGGAGTGTAATGGTTTTATGGTACGTATGCGTTACAGCTTGTTAACATCTTGCTCACAATTGATAACTTGCGTGACTGCCAAATTGTAATGGCTGGGTGGGAGTTTTTTTTTGTGTGGGACCCCCCTTTTTTCATGTGTGTCATGAAAGACCAGGTGTGTAAAACTTGGAAAGTGGAATCAAAATTGCGTACGGTTTCGCTGGCTGATTGTACAGAGCAGATTTGTGGTGGCTGGTAGTGCGTTGCAGTGGGTTTGTCTGGTGTGAGAATCGTGTTGTAGTAGGATGTGGGAATAGCGCAAGGTGTGCGGTTTTGGGGAGATTGGTATGAATTGTTTTATTGGCAAAGCAAGGAGGGAATTTGGGAGTTAAAATGTAATGGTATTTTGAATAAAAGTGGACATGAATTTAGTTTAAACATAATTAAAAGTGGATATGTACCTAATTGAAATGGACTATAAAAAGAAATTGGAAATTAAATAAAAGTGAATATGGAGATGGTTTAGAAAGAAAAATGGGTGTTTTACATTGGATGGTGAGATGGTACTAAAATGGACATGGAAGTGGTTAAAAATGGATTTAGAAAAATGGCTTAGAATGGATATTGGGAAATAAGGTTAAAATGAATATGGACTAAATTTGGATAATGAATATGGTTAAAAAGAAATGGATATGAAATCTTGATTTTGATCCAAAACCAACTTGAACTTTTCCACCATGCACTTGATTAAACGCACACAGCTACCACTTAACAACTTGCAACAGAAACAACAGCCATCTGAGTGAGTCATCTTCTGAATCTCTGATCAAGTGAATCCTGGGCCATTTTAAATCTGTCTGAATAAATCTCCGGGAAAATCAATCCACAAATGAACATAACTGAACCTATGATCATGATGATCCTGACTTTTAAATCAAACCCCACATGAACCACTGCTTGATAACCTGACTTCCAGCACATGACCAAATGACCCTGGTTGCGCACTACCTGAGAAATAGACCATTGACTGATAACTTGCAATTAAAGAAATCTCCTGATAGTTTGACTAAGATGGGGTCAAACATCCATCTGATCCCGATTACAACCGAATAAACGACACCTGACTTGAAATTGAACACCTTAACCTGGAACCAGTGCTCTTGAGATATTGAGAAGGATCTAAACCCTGATTCACACCAATGAACCTCTGACCCAACGCCTCTGATGAATTCTCTGAATAAGAACCTCAGAACTTGACGCACCTCTGAATAGGAAAATACTGATAATAAGAAAATTCCTCGATCCCATGTCTCAGAAAACCAATACAATGATATGATTATGAGTCATGACCTAATGATAATGCAAATGAAAGAGAACATAAGCCAGTCAGAGGTTAGAAAAAGAGAAGGCAAATTTTGAGGTGCTACAATGTGTTTATATCGACGCACAATACGTGTGGCTGTTCAGTAGCCTTGACGTTACCAGTTAGGCTTAGGGTTGCACTGCATTGACCATCCTATATACAATACTTAGCATGGAGAGAACATTTAAGACCAGACAAACTCTTGGTTATTTGAGTCTATTACAAGTATTATTTGAAAGTATTATTTATTGTTGAGTTCTTATTTAATTGTTACTGATCGTACCTGGATCAGACAGTTATTCAATGGCCAGCAACGTCGTATGGACTTCAGCTCCGGTGATGATGATACGGTTGGGGGGTGTACCTGCAAGGTACTTCGACGCTCAAGTAAGAAAAAGGGAGTAAGCAAGTACAGAAAAACAGGTGTGAGAGTTAGAATGTAATGTACCCTGACCCTCTCAAGTGAGAGGGTATTTATAGAGAGCCCCCAGCGCGGGGCCAACAGTTACTTGCACTGGGCTGGATTGCAAGGCCCAATCCAAGTAACTGCCAGGGCTTACGTGGCGTAGTGAAGACCAGCATGTGGTCTTCGCCCTGGTGTAACGGTCCCTAAATCTCCGGAAGTAGGGCATACTGATTCCTTCGGGAGTGGGAAGTTACAAGAGAAAGTGTCCTCACGGAGAGGAGCACGTGGGGGTCGAGGAGAGGTGCGCCCATGGGCTATGGGCCTCTGCTCGACGATCTTCTACCCCGTGTGTCCGACGTCTGCAGGGACTAGTACGTGCCCGACACGGAGGTGGCTTTGGCCTCGTTGGGCCTTCGTTGGTCATTGGGCTTGGGCCTGCCCGACCGTAGGGCAGGCGCTGGCCCAGTCCGGAACAAGAGCCCCCAAGTCGTTGTTATGAGGTGTCAGAGTAATGACTTAAGGGCCAGTAATATGTCGAGGACGCATCCCGTCGGGGAAGGGATCCCAGACGAGGAGTGGTTGGTCAACCGGGGAGAAATAAATCGGCCTGTTCGCGAGGATATGAGGAGTCTGAAGCGAGGCGAATGGAAGGACGCGTGTTGGGGAATGAAAAGACGTGCGTGGGGAAGCGTGTGCCACGTGTCACACCTCATGATTCCCTAGGGCGGCTACGCTAGGGTAACGTAATCGATTGCCTAGGAAATCCTCGAGTCCTGTGAGACCCTTATAAATAGGGGTCATCTCGTCTCATTTACACTTTTGCTCTCCCTTTGCTCAGACTCTCTCTCTCTCTCTTCCTTCTCTATTTCGCCACCGTACGCAGCCACCAACTGCCGTGCCGGAACCCTACCGGAAGTGTATTTCAAGTAAGTTTCTCTCTTTTTTCTCCTTTCGTCTGCATTTATAGGGTGGTTTTACGGTGAACTGATGAAGTTCTCATGGAAATCACAAAATCTCCGGCGAAAACGGCGAGATTTCTTAGTTTCTTGTTGACGTTCGAAGGATCCTTGTCGACCAGGGAAGTTCGGTCGACATCATGTACGCTCACCTGTTCGGGACTTTCCAGTTCGACGAGAGACATCTGACCCCGTACGTCGGTTCAGATCTGCAGGGGTTCAACGACACCACCACCAGACCATGGGGCTACATTGAACTGATGGTCAAATTCAGGGCCAAAGACATTGCCCGTCAAGTGAAGACCCGCTTCCTGGTGGTTGAATGTCCATCCCTCTACAACTGCATCCTCGGGAGGACCACCTGGGCCGAACTTACAGCATTGCCATCAACGGTCCACCTCAAGATGAAATACTACACGGCCAAGGGACGAGTAGTTACGATGCACGGGGACATAGACGCGGCCAAGAGCTGCTTCGACGCTGCCATCAAAGGCACGAGTTCCATCGGCACCAAGCGCAAGACCAGAGCAAAGTCATCCCCAGACACCGAACAGAGGCCTCTCCCACGCGTCAACGCGGTCGACCTCGACAGCAGGTTCCTGGGCGAACACGATGAGGATGGAGCAGCAAACCTCGACCTCCAGGCAGAAAACAACAGGCATCCTCTCCACCCAACGCGCCCCATTCCAGATGGAGACTTCGAGCTCGTCGCCCTCGGGAACGATCCAGACCGTAACGTGAAGATTGGCACAGGACTCCCCGACCTGGCGAAGAAGCAGCTGAAGGCATGTCTCTGGGAGAACGCGGATCTGTTTGCGTGGAGCGCCTCTGAGATGCCTGGCCTTGACCCCGAGGTGGCCTGCCATCAGCTCGTAGTAGATCCGGTCGCTAGGGCCATAGTTCAACGTAGGCGTAGGCAGTCTCCCGAAAAAGCGGAGGCTGCTGAAAAAGCTGTAAAGGACCTCCTAGAGGCGAATTTTATTTCGGAGGCCAGGTACACGACCTGGCTGTCCAACGTTGTACTTGTAAAAAAGAATAATGGAAAATGGAGGATGTGTGTTGATTATACCGATCTTAACCGGGCCTTCCCGAAAGACTGTTATCCTTTGCCTAACATCGACCAGCTGGTCGACAATTCTGCAGGTTACAAGCTATTGTCCTTCTTGGACGCCTACTCGGGGTACAACCAAATCCCCATGGATAAGGTCGACAAACAGCACACGGACTTCATGACCGAGTCGGGCAATTACTACTACAACGTAATGCCCTTTCGGCCTCAAGAACGCCGTCGCGACGTACCAACGGATGATGAACAAGGTTTTCCGGGGAGAAATCGGCGACATGTTCGAGGTCTACATGGACGACATGACCGTTAAATCCAAAGAAGAAGTCGACCACGCCGCGCACCTCAAGAAGGTGTTTGACACAACGAGGAGATGCCGCATGAGGTTCAATCCCGACAAATGCACCTTCGGTGTTCGGGCAGGTAAGTTCCTTGGCTTCTACTTCACAGAGCGAGGAATCGAGGCCAACCCTGACAAGTGTATGGCTTTCTCCGAGATCTTAACTCCGAACTCAAAGAAGTCAATACAATCACTGAACGGGATGTTCACCGCCCTCTCCCGCTTCGTCGCCAAGTCTGCACAATACGCGCTCCCGTTTTTCAAACTTCTTCAACAAAAACCGACGTTTGAATGGAGCGAGAAGTGTGAGCAGGCGCTCCTCCACAAAAAATAAGTCCTATCGCAACCCCCGGTCCTCTCACGGCTTGAGAACGGGGAGACATTGTCCTTGTATCTCACAATCACGAGTGAAGCAGTCAGTGCCGTCCTCATCCGAGAAACCCCGGACGGGCAGAAACCGATTTACTTCACGAGCAAAGCCCTCCAAGGCCCCGAGCTCAGGTATCAGCAGATATAGAAAGTCGCCCTGGCCCTCGTCACCGCGGCCAGGAGGTTGCGCCATTACTTCCTAGCCCACACTGTTGTCATGAGGACCGAACAACCTATAAGGCAACTCCTTGGACGACCAGATATGGCGGGGAGGATGCTCAGGTGGTCGCTCGAACTCGCCGAATTCGACATCCAATACGAGGGAAGGAAAGCCCTGAAGGCTCAGGTATTGGCCGACTTTGTGGCGGAGATGACCGTCCCGGAACCTTCGACCAACGGATCCCAAAAGTGGACGATCTATATCGACGGAGCATCCAGCACGAAGGGAACCGGGGCGGGCATTATCCTCGAAAACGAGGAAGGCATCCTGATCGTGGTATCCCTCAAACTATCCTTCCCGACGTCGAACAACTAAGCAGAATATGAGGCTTTCCTCGCCGGGCTTCGGTTAGCCGAGGACCTCGGCGCCAAGGAGGTCAAAATCTTCACCAACTCCCAGCTCGTGGTCTCGCAAGTCCGAGGAGAGTACCAGGCCAAGAAGGACAGCCTCATCGAATACTTGACCTTGGTGAAAGAAAAGATGAAAAAATTCACCTCCGCGGAAGTAACCCACATCCCTCGCGAGCACAATACCCGAGCAGATGTCTTGTCCAAATTGGCAAGCACAAAGAAGAAAGGCGGAAACAAATCCGTCATACAAGAAGTGCTTTCCCGCCCGAGCATCGACAAACCCGTTCCAGCGGCGGACGTGAACGCCATTGGGGACAACAATTCCTGGCGGCGAGGGTTTTCTATTCCCCTCCTCAGGTGTGTCGAGGAGACCAAGGTCACCGGCATACTCCAGGAAATCCACGATGGAATCAATGCACAGCACCTCGGCGGACGATCGTTAGCCCGTAAAGCACTTCGGGAAGGGTATTACTGGCCCACCATGCAACAGGACACCAAAGAACACGTTAAAAAGTGCGATAGATGCCAGCGACACGGGCACATGCACCTCGCTCCTCCTAACGAGCTCAAAACACAGTCCTCCCTATGGTCCTTTGCGTGGTGGGGAATGGATATCCTCGGACCTTTCGTCGTGGGATCATATCAAAACAAATACCTCATTGTCGGGGTGGATTATTTTACGAAGTGGATAGAGGCGGAAGCGTTGGCCAAAATCACGGCCTTCAACATACTACGTTTCTACAAGAGGAACATCCTCGCCCGATTCGGCGTGTCCCAAGCTATTGTCACCGACAACGGAACACAGTTCACCGACAGGAACTTCCAAGACTTCGTCACCAAATTGGGCACGAAGCAGTACTTCACGTCGGTCGAGCATCCTCAAACGAACGGGCAGGCCGAAGCAGCGAACAGAGTGATCCTATAAGGATTGAAACGTCGACTAGGCGACGCCAAACAACAGTGGGTATAGGAGCTACACAACGTCCTCTGGGCCTACCGAACAACCCCACATTCCACGATTGGGGATACCCCTTTTCGTCTGACCTACGGAACGGAAGTGGTGATCCCCGTGGAGATCAGGGAACCCTCAAGGAGGACGGAAACCCCCCTTAACGAGGATGCAAACAACGAGGCCCTAAGGGAAGAGCTCGACTTCGTTGAGGAGATAAAGACGGGCGCATCCCTTCAGGAAGCCTCACTTAAACAGAAAATAACTTTACGTTATAACAACAAAGTTATCAAACGTGATTTTCAGGTAGGCACCCTCGTCCTACGAAGGAACCGGAAAGATTCGCGAGAAGGCAAACTCGCCGCGAATTGGGAGGGCCCGTACGGCGTCCGCGCGAAAACGGGGACAGGAGCCTACTTCCTCGAAAATCTGCACGGGGAAGAACTTGCTCGACCATGGAACGTTGAGAAGCTTAAACAGTACTACAGTTAAGCACTGCCCGTGACACACTAGCGTCGCAATTACGGGGACACACTAGGGTACAAGCGCGACACCCCTATACAAAACACAATGATCAAGGGCCACGTTGTGTGTGCGCGAGGACTTTTGATCTAACGAGGACACATCGATCGAGCTCCATCGCCGCTGTAATAATTTGGCAGAACACCCAGCTCGCGATGGGAAGTTCACGCCACGAAGCTAAGACCTCGACTGAGCTCTTAGCCTCGTTGAAGGTCGGAATACACCTCCGACCACTCGGCCAGCTCTCCACGCAGTCGAGGATCACCAAAGTCGAGCAAATTCCCAAAATCACCAAATTACTTAGGCAAAAATAGGTAAAGTATAGCAAATACACGGGCATCACACACACACACACAGATAAGCAAAAGGAAAAGTATAAAAATATGGGCGAAAGGCCATTGTACAAATGCTACAAACATGTCAAAAAAAGCCCCTGGCGCGCAGGCCGGCCATAGGCATCAAAAAATAAAATGGCTCGCAGGCCAAACAAAACGAGAAAGGAAAAACCTAATCGGTGACGGTCCCCTCTGGCTGCCCGTGCTCTTCTGTCCCTCCGCCGACCTCGTCCTCTTGCATCGGCTGCACGATCTGACCGTCGACCACCTCATAGTCGGGGTCAGTCCCTTCAGTTATAAGGTAGGGTTTGAGACCCGAAGCTGCTCCACGGCGTTACGAAAACCTATGTCAGCCGCCACGAGGTTGTCCTGCTCGGCTTCCCTGAGCTTCGCTATTAGCGCTTCCCGCGAAGTCAACAATTTGTCCTCCTCGGTTTCCTCCTCAGCAGGGCAAACAGCCTCTTCCAGCTCGACATTCCTCGCCAAGAGATGTTCCCTCTCCTCCTCAGCCTGGCGAACAGACTCTTCCAGCTCGACGTCCCTCGCCAAGAGATGTTTCCTCTCCTTCTCAACATTCTTCAACCTCTCCTCCAACTTCCCTTGAAGCTCGACCTGGGACTGGTTCTGGTTTTTGCAGCCAGCCAGCTCCTTGCCCACCTTCTCCATTTCAGCTGAGATGGACCTGAAACTCTCTCGCAGTCTATTCAGCTCGTCTGCTGGGCACGCCTCGTCGTTCAGAACCAAGGCAGCAGCGCAAACCCGCATCACCGCAGACACGTCCTCTACCAGCGCCCTTCTCCGAGAAACCCTGTCGACACCCAAGATGGTCTGAGCTTCGGGGGCACCAATACATAGGGAATTGTTCCCCATGAAGAAGTTCGGCCTCGAGTGGCAAGGCGGGAGCACAAATTTCACAGCAGGGGGACTTTCGTTCTCGGTGAGGTCGACGTTCACATGATCAGCAAGTCGTTGTCTCTTCGGGGAGTGCTGAGTGCTGGGGGAGTCGCTGTCCTGGGGAGAACCAGAAGAACCCCCGGTTACCGGAGTGGAAACGGGGACCTGCGACCGGAGCAGCTCGATGCGGACTTTGCCGCCCTTCTTCGATATGCGGGCAGCTTTCAGCTTCTTGATACGCTCCTCAGCATCCAACATCTTGCCTGCAAAAAGAAAATAAATATGTCAGTAAACCGGAGACCAGGACATAAAGAAAAAAGTGAGTCGAAGAGGATTTCACCACCTAACAGATCGAGGGCATCCTCATCGGAAAACGTCTCGAGGAGGGCCCTCGTATTGATTAAATGGCGCTTCGTTAACACCTGTCCGTCATCTCCCCGGACGAGTTCCCCGTCCATCGTCACGAGCTTGGCTTTGTTGAAACCGTTAACGAAAGCGACAATTCTTTCATAGGCTAGGCATTCCCCCTCGTCAAGACGGCCAGGGCTGACTTTGTAGTTGTCCGTCCCCTTCTTGAAGTGTTCTTCCGTCCAGAACAAGGGGAATCTCGGTTCGAGGACCTCCTCCGCCTGCCCGTCCACTTCGCGGGAAACTCGGCGATACACCGAATTCACAACTTTAAGCGTGACCGGCCTCACGATGTAATACCGGTATTTAAAGTCCCGAACAGAGTCCAGGTAGGTGTGGAAGAGACTGCTCGTTTGTTTAAAAGACACCCAACTATGCCTGCCATCGGAGGCCTATCGCTGGAGGTGGAAGATGCGAAAGAAAAGAGGCATTGTTACCCTGATTTGGAGATATTTACAAACGAGCTCGAAAGCTCGAATAAAAGCGAGGGAGTTAGGGTGGAGCTGCGAGGGCGCCAGGCGCAACCAAACAAACACCGCTTGTTGGAAATCCGTAAAGGGCAAACGCCTACCCGCCTCGTCGAACATGAACTCATAAAGAGGGAACCTCATCCCTCGATATGTCGAGCAGATGCGATGGTGTGCTTGAGGTCGGAACACCTTCCATGACTTCGAGGAGGCCACCAGCTGGTGCTCGACTGTGCAAAAAATATCGTTTTCGTCCCCGTCGACGAACTGGGAAGCCATGTTTAACGGCTCGTCGCTAACCCACTCCGCGAGGGGACGTTCCTCGGTACTAGTGATTGGCGCCATTGGAGAGTCGGGCTGGTTGTCGACGTCCAACGATCCCACGGCCACAGAAACAGATAAAGCTTCCATATACCTAAAAAGCAGAAGGAAACGGTGAAGGCGAAGAGGAGCATCGAGATCTCTAGACTGTCGCGCTCGCCCACGTCCCCACGACAACCGACGAGCATCCCCGTGACCATCCTCAGGTCACCGGTATGCCGCTCTGGGAGGATTCCCTCACACAGAAGAGATATTGGCGAGGACCCCGAGAGTTTTATCTCGTGTCCTCGGGACATTCTTCGTGTCCCCGGGATATTCATCCCTTCTCCCCGCGAGATGCAACAAAAAACTAAGAAATCCCGCCGTTTTCGCCGGAGATTTCGTGATTTCCATGAGAACTTCATCAGTTCACCGTAAAACCACCCTATAAATACAGACAAATGGAGAAAAAAGAAAGAAACTTACTTGAAATACACTTTCGGTAGGGTTCCGGCACGGCAGTTGGTGGCGGCGTACGGTGGCGAAATAGAGAAAGAAGAGAGAGAGAGAGTATGAGCAAAGGGGGAGCAAAAGTGCAAATGAGACGAGATGACCCCTATTTATAAGGGCCTCACGGGCCTCGAGGATTTCCTAGGCAATCGATTACGCTACCCTAGCGTAGCCGCCCTAGGGAATGATGAGGCGTGACACGTGGCACACGCTTCCCCACGCACGTTTTTTCATTCCCCAACATGCGTCCTTCCATTCGCCGATTTATGTCTCCCCGGTTGACCAACCGCTCCTCGTCTGGGATCCCTTCCCCGACGAGATGCGTCATCGAAATATTACTGGCCCTTAAGTCATTACTCTGACACCTCAGAACAACGACTTAAGGGGCTTTTATTTCGGACTGAGCCAGCGCTTGCCCTACGGTCGGGCTGGCCCAAGCCCAATGACCAACGAAGGCCCAACGAGGCCAAAGCCACCTCCGTGTCGGGCACATACCAGTCCCCACAGACGTCGGACACGCGGGGTAGAAGACCGTCGAGCAGAGGCCCATAGCCCGTGGGCGCACCTCTCCTCGACACCCACGTGCTCCTCTCCACGAGGACATGTTCTCTTGTAACTTCCCACTCCCGAAGGAATCAGTCTGCCCTACTTCCGGAGATTTAGGGACCGTTACACCAGGGCGAAGACCACGTGCTGGTCTTCACTACGCCACGTAAGCCCTGGCAGTTACTTGGATTGAGCCTTGCAATCCAGCCCAGTGCAAGTAACCGTTGGCCCCGCGCTAGGGGCTTTCTATAAATACCCTCTCACTTGAGAGGGTCAGGGTACATTACATTCTAACTCTCACACCTGCTTTTCTGTACTTGCTTATTCCCTTTTTCTTACTTGAGCTCGGAGTACCTTGCAGGTACACCCCCCCCCCCCCCCCCGCCGTATCATCATCACCGGAGCCGAAGTCCATACGACGTTGCTGGCCATTGAATAACTGTCTGATCCAGGTATGATCAGTTACAAATTACATTTCTTAATTATTATTTGTCGTGCGTGTGTGTTCTAATATTAGTGCTAGATATACGAGCATTTATCCACCATGTGTGACACGAGAGTGCAGCATTCCCTAGTGGGGGGCCCATGAGCGAGGAGATGGAAGGCCAGACAGTCACATCCCGGTGGTGTTGCAGAGTATAGGAGGAGGCTAGATGCGCTGACTGTAGATGATGACAATTGGACACTATACACTAATCATAGAGTCCACCGTAAGTTTGATGACTCTTCTTTATATTCAGGTTATATGCGGTGGTAGACCATGGTCGCCAGACACTTTCCTGAGAGGTGTTTGCGACAATATGGTTATGTTCAAAGCATCCCACGACCAGCTCAGATATTCCATCTACAGGCATTAACAGGTGGTTTTAGAGTAACATCATCAGCTCTGGTTGCACCATTAAAGATCGCGCAGTTACGGTTCAACATGCCTCGTAGTGTGATGATGGTTACTTGGAGTGCTACCTCAATGTATCACACCCTCGCATCATCCCACATGTTGCGCATACAGATGATGTTAGGCCTTCCGATGCCGGGGTACCTGTCGATGATGTGTCGTCGCCGCCTCCTACAGCTGATGTCGATGACCAGCAACGCATCTAGATGATTGCAGCTATTATGGATAACCTCATGGGTTTAGTAAACCCAGGTGGCGATGTTTTTACTGGATTATCTCGGGTTGCACACATAGCCTGTGGGAATTTAGACATTATTGTTATCTTTATGTATTATTTGTATGTTACATGTAACATTACCCAGACATCTTCATCAGAACTTTTTATTATATAATATTTTTGATCTTCCATTGATGCAATATGAACATAAATTAACATTTGACAATGGATTATATAACTTAAACATAACTTAAGAAAATAATAATAAATAAGAAAATCTAGACACTACCAAATGGTTTTGGACGTTTCATAATCTTAATTATGTCGTCGACAGACCTTGAAATCTTAGCATATAACTCGATCGACCCTTTTGTTAACATACAGCAAAATGATCTCCACATATCCTTTACACATTTATCGGTCTTCAACTCAATAAGGTTGTATTTCACCCTTCCATCAGTATCAATCAAATCTTCACGAAACTCAATCTTTTTCACCTTTCTATTTCCGGTATCAAGCAACAATTCATTCAACTTGGATGTCAAGGCGGCGAGAGATGTGGTGCCATCCGGAAGTCGAAACTCTACGGAAGGTGAAGCTCCGTTGAAGTACACTTCTTCCTTGATAAAAAATTAAGGAAGAGGCATTTTGAGGTGTTTTTATTAAACAACAGGTGACTCTTATTTATACAACTTTGCATTTATTCTGGACCACACAAAATTGCCGGTGCAATCACACTCGACCAAAACTGTCGGCAAAATCTTGAGCGTTTAAATTTTCAAACAAATTAATCTACCAAAAATTTCACTTTAGTTAAAAATTTTGGTATAACATGGTATTTTTAGAATTTTCGGTAATATTGTAAATTCACAAAAATGTAAGAAATTTAAGTATATTGAAAATTATAAATACACATTCATCATGTTCATGTCAAGAAATCGAAGCCCATCATCACATGATAAATCTCAATGTCATTAGCTACACCAAATATTCCAAGATCATCATTACCATGCCATGTAAGAATCCACCTCTGTGCTTGTTTTTTTATTCTTCTCAGTAACCAGCTAGATTTTAGGACATATGGATCTCATGTAACTCTACAACAACTCCTTATGGCTAGTTATTGTATTGGTGATGTAATTCTTGACGCCTTCCAATAAAGTGATAATATGATTGTCCATATGCTCTAATATATCCCTATTTAATGCTTCACGCATGTTGTTCAATTGTAAATCACACTTTGTATATGTATTGAAGTGTGATATACTCCAATGGCATGTAGGGACCTCCAACATATCTTTATGTGCATCTTCACTCAATGCCTTCATCCTTTGCATTGCCATCTCCCATGCGGGAACTATAGTTGCCCTAGCAGCTGCCCACATTACCTCTTGAAATTGTGGTACCAGACGTGTGATGTTAAGGTGCGATGTCACAACAACACACTCTGCAATAATGGACAGAATAAGCAACAGGAAAACACAAGGAATTGTTCACCCAGTTCGGTCTAACTACCTACGTCTGGGGGCTACCAAGCCAGGGATGAAATTCACTACTTGTAGATATAATTTACAGACTCAACACACCAGTTGACAATCTCCTAAACTTATACTCTACTAGTGACTTTCTACCTAAGAAACCACTTAGATATGAGAACACTACTCAATCCCCTAAAACACTCAAAGAACAACCTCTTTGAGATCCCTTGATCTTGCTTCCTAGCTTCGATCAATCAACAACTCTCTATTGCTTCACAGCTTCTAGAGAGGACAGAAAATTCAACACCTATTCAAACCTAGAATAGTGTGATTACAAGTACTCTAAACAAACCCTAGACTCTAAGCCTCCAGCTCTTGATCTTCAATCTGTTTTCTGTACCTTCTTCCTTGGTCTTGTGCGCTTTATATAGCTCCTTGAATTTGGATTGGATTTGTCACAATATTTGATCAGATTTGTTAATTAAAAATTGAATCTTTTAAAACAGATTTTATCCCCAAAATCTTTTTAAATCTTCCACCTTTTAATTCTCCAACAAACCTGCAATCAAATCTCCCATGTAACAGAAAATATCTAGCCCAAGATATTCTCATCCAACGAGTCAACACTCTCCACAATTCCAGCTAATACGCGACCCTAATAACAACAAGCCCATGCTGTCATTAGCTTCAATTCTGCAGGTCTGATGTTACAACATCACCTATGTGACATCAGACATCCACTTCAGCAACTAGCAACCTTAACACAGCCCAGTGTTAAGTGCAATGTTATGACATCAAGCCCATGACATCAAATAAAGTTAACCTTCACAACTTAGTACAGCCCAGTACTAAGACTCAATGCTGCAACATCAACACCATGACATCAGCATTGAACACCTTGTTGTTTTACCAAAATTCCAGCCAATCCAGGAACTTACAATCTCCCCCTTTGGCTAATTTTAGCTAAAACAATCTCTGCATCTTCAGAGACTTCAGCAGCGGAATATCTTCAATATTTTGAAACTTCAACTTGCAGCAGTTTGACAATCTTCATATAGTCTTCATTACTTGATCTGCTGCAGCACCATCTTCATTATTGACAACAGCCAATTGGTGCTCCCCCTCAAAAACTTGAACCAGCATCACAGATGTTCAGTAGCTCACAATGTGCAGCACATCTCCCCCTTGATGTCTGCTTTGCTGCACTCTGCACTCTTCAATGCTATGAATTCTTCACTAGCAGCTCCATAACTATGCTGTCTATACTCCCCCTCCACAGCATCAGCATTACTTTTCAACTAAACACCTTTTATTTTTATTCTTTTAGCAGCAACTACTCTTCTCCTCATGGCAATTTTTAACTCTCCCCCTTTTTAGCCATAATTAGACAACTATCCCAAATCAAATGCCCTACAAGGTGACATAATACTGGTCCCACTGTCAGTAGCAACAAGACCTATGTAGTCTCCAAGCACTATGTTCTGACATAGTCAAAAACAACTTCCAACCCCTTGACTGGTCAGGCGATACAACCCAAGCATTTGAACAAACCATTATAAAACCACTATTTCTCCTATGCTCAGCACAACACACCAATAAAGCACGAGTCAATCAAGCTCCAAAGAACCAACCAAGAACCTCAAGCATGAGGATACACAACCAGACCCTATGAAGAAGAAGATCAAATCTCAGACGACATCAGGTCCTTCTACAGGAGCAACAAAAACTGGCAGGACTTCAGTGACCACTATGAAGCCTGGTAAGAACCATTCTGCTCAACAACAGCCTTCAGAAGATGAATGAGATGCAGATTGGAAGGCTTTTCTGGATGCAGGAGATTGGCATGAGGATGTAGTCTAATCTTGTATTTTCAACTATTGAATAAAAATCCTATTTTTAGATTTTTCAGTTGCCATGCCAAACACTTTACAGTACTATTCTAAACTGCTGAAATTTGTACTGCATTAAACAGAACCAGAGCACCAAGATGAGTTTCTTAGAGAGACTAAAAAATTGAACAGACTATTTTATGTACCATACTATCTGCAGTTGAATAACCATTATCTTATAGGCCAACTGCACCATAAAACATCTTTCAATTAATTTTGAAGTATTAAGCTCTCAAATTGGTTAGCATACATGAACTCATCATCTAAATTCTCTTTATTTACCAAATAATCTGAGTATTTAACCAGATCTTTTCTATCAACCTGCTCATCATCCCATTGATGAGTAACATTCTGCAATGTTGTAACATCTTTCTTGACATGGTGATTGCCCAACAATCGTTTCTTCCACAAGAGTTGATAGCATGAGTTTTTTCCACATAACACTGATCTATGACTGTTCTTCTTCTTAGATCTGAGAACTAATCTGATTTTGCCCCTCTTTCTTCTTTTTAGTCTTCCAAGATCAGTTTGTATCTTTTGACCAGCATGATTCCATCCTAGAGGATGTGTATTTATTCTTGACATTTTAATCCAGGATCTGATAGAGCCAATGTCAGAGGTCCTCTGCATGTCAATTTTCATATTGGAATCAGTCTTAGACTCTAGTATATTCTGAATCATTTTTGCACTTTGCTCATCATCCTTCTTAAGGCTAGAAATACTCTTCTTGTCTTGAGATGTTTCAGCATCTGCTCTGACATCTGTATCTTTCGACACATAGCTATTCATCCAGGGGAGGTTTTCTTCTGAGACATCGATCTTCTTCAGATCTTGATGATAGAATTTTTTATAGTTACCACTGGTATCTCCCATGACTTCAGTGAGTTCTTCAATCTCTAGCCTTTTAGACTTACTCACTGTCAGACCACTACATTGATGTGAGATTCTGATGATTTGTTCAGATGTCAAGACATCAGCACCTTTCCTCTCGAGAGATGTTGCTCTATTCAGCTCCTGAGAACCTTTAATCCTTCCATCAATGGTGAGGATTGATGTGTAACATTTGCCCTTGACTAATTTCAGATCATCTTTTCTTCTGACCTTCATCAACTTGAGGGAACCTTCATCATTCTGATGTCTACACTTGATATCTTCTTTATCATCACCAGACTGGCTTTCAGTTTGAGGAATCCACTGATAACAATTGTCTTTGGACCTTGCACCAGTCATTACAGCCTCACCCTTCTCATTCGTTACAACACATTTGTCTTTGGTGTAGCTGACTAAGTAACCTTCATCACATAATTGGCTGATGCTTATCAGATTAACATTCAAACCATTGACAAGATAGACATTGTCAAGTTCAGGTCCTCTTACTTTTCCAATACCTTCTACAACTCCGTTATTCCCTTTACCGAACACCACTTCAAGAGAAGGACAGGGTCTACATTCAGCAAACATGGATCTACATCCAGACATGTGTTTGGAACACCCACTGTCAAAATACCATGTTTCTTCTTTAGCTTCTTTGTCAGCCAGGTGAGCCAATAAGCACTTCATCTTCTCATTAGGTACCCATTGTTTACCAACTTTGGGCTTGTGCTTTCTCCCTCTGTTTTGAGGCTGAGGGTATCCATGCAGCTTGTAACAAGAGTACTGCATGTGTCCATACCTTCCACAATAGAAACATCTGATTCTATCATCTCTGAAGTGGTTAAACCTTCTCCCATCTTGATGATAAAGCTGTGGCTGCCACTCATAATGTTGTCTTCTCCTTCCAGAGTTAGCTTGTCTTCTATCGAGCTGATGTCTTTTACCATAGGTAGACTGTCTCCTGAACTGACGATGCTGTCTTCTAGGCTGTCTCCCATGGTGATGAGGCTTCCTCCTCCTATAATTGTAAGGTACAACATTTTTGAAACCAGATCCATACCAGTTTTCCTGATGTTGAGACATCTGCTCTGACATGTTCTGTTTGTGCCTTGCAGCCTTCATGCTCCTATGATATTGGGGAGGCATATACTGTCTAGCACCTTGAGGCTGCTTTCTCTTCTGATTATGACCAGTCTTCTTCTCAATCTTCTTAGGTTGTGAAACATCAGCTTCCTTGGGAGTAAGATTCTGCCTCTTTGGCTGATGTTGAGGCACAGTTTGTGACTCTTCCTTCTTTAGACCTGAAGTACTTGCTTCTGAGGTACCTTTGTTTTCGGCCACATATCCGATCCCAGCTTTGTCTCCAGCAACTTTTTCTGACTGGAGTATCTTGTCAAGAGTGGCTGTACCACTGTTCAACATTCTAACAGTTTTAGTCATATGCTCAAGATGAGCTTTGACACATAGGACTTCTTTCTCCAATTCAGCTTTATCATCCTCAAGCTGAGCTATCTGTTGCTTGTGGCACTTGTTTTCTTGACAGACTTCAGCACTCTTAAAACACAGCTCTCTGTAGGTTGAAGCTAGCTCATCATAAATGACTTCTCCATCACTATCATCATCAGATTCAACAATTCCTGTCAAAGCTGTAACATGCTTTGCTGACTCACTTTCACTTTCACTGTCAGAGTCAGACCAGGAAATTGTCAAGCCTTTATTCTGCTTCTTCAAGAATGTGGGACACTCTTTCTTGACATGTCCATACCCTTCACATTCAAAGCACTGAACACCTTTATCTTGGACAGTCTTCTCTTCATCTTTCTCTTTTGACTTACTGATGTCAGAGGAGATGTTCTTGACATTAGGCCTGTAGTTATAGTTCATCTTCTTGAACACTTTGTTGAATTGCCTTCCCAACATAACTATAGCCTGAGGCAGATCCTCCTGGGACTCATCATCTTTAGCTGCTGCAGGAGTGGAGACTAAGGCTATACTCTTGGGCTTCTTTTCTGGTTCTTCCTCATTCAGCCCAAGTTCAAATATTTGAAGAGATCCAATAAGCTCATCAACTCTCATCTTCCTGATGTCTTGAGATTCTTCAATGGCTGTTACCTTCATCTTATACTTCTTAGGGAGGGACCTAAGAATCTTTCTTACCAGCTTCTCTTCTGTCATCTTCTCACCAAGAGCACTGGATGCATTTGACAGCTCAAGAACACTCATGTGGAAGTCATGAATAGTTTCCTCTTCCTTCATCTTCAAGCTTTCAAACTTAGATGTTAAAAGCTGAAGTCTTGACATCTTAACTCTAGATGTGCCTTCATGAGTAGCCTTCAAAATATCCCAAGCAGCCTTAGCAGTTTCACATGAGTTGATCAGCCTGGATATGTTATTGTCAACCCCATTAAAGATAGCATTTAGGGCTTTTGAATTCCCAAGGGCAAGCTCATCTTCTTCCTTGGTCCATTCTTCTTCAGGCTTAGGCTTTGAGGTGCCTTCTTTATCCTTGCCAGCCTCATCTTTCTCACATACCTCTGGAGCTTTCCACTCTTTAATGACAGCCTTCCAAGCTCTGCTGTCTAATGACTTTAAAAAAGTAGTCATTCTAGGCTTCCAATACTCATAGTTTGAGCCATTCAAGATAGGGGGTCTGTTGACGAATCTTCCAACCTCTTTGTCCATCTTTCACCAGAAAGTAACTTCCCTAGATCTCACCCAGAGACAGACAGGATGCCTGCTCTGATACCAATTGAAATTCTGGTACTAGACGTGTGATGTTAAGGTGCGATGTCACAACAACACACTCTGCAATAATGGACAGAATAAGCAACAGAAAAACACAAGGAATTGTTCACCCAGTTCGGTCTAACTACCTACGTCTGGGGGCTACCAAGCCAGGGATGAAATTCACTACTTGTAGATATAATTTACAGACTCAACACACCAGTTGACAATCTCCTAAACTTATACTCTACTAGTGACTTTCTACCTAATAAACCATTTAGATATGAGAACACTACTCAATCCCCTAAAACACTCAAAGAACAACCTCTTTGAGATCCCTTGATCTTGCTTCCTAGCTTCGATCAATCAACAACTCTCTATTGCTTCACAGCTTCTAGAGAGGACAGAAAATTCAACACCTATTCAAACCTAGAATAGTGTGATTACAAGTACTCTAAATAAACCCTAGACTCTAAGCCTCCAACTCTTGATCTTCAATCTGTTTTATGTACCTTCTTCCTTGGTCTTGTGCGCTTTATATAGCTCCTTGAATTTGGATTGGATTTGTCACAATATTTGATCAGATTTGTTAATTAAAAACTGAATCTTTTAAAACAGATTTTATCCCCAAAATCTTTTTAAATCTTCCACCTTTTAATTCTCCAACAAACCTGCAATCAAATCTCCCATGTAACAGAAAATATCTAGCCCAAGATATTCTCATCCAACGAGTCAACACTCTCCACAATTCCAGCTAATACGCGACCCTAATAACAACAAGCCCATGCTGTCATTAGCTTCAGTTCTGCAGGTCTGATGTTACAACATCACCTATGTGACATCAGACATCCACTTCAGCAACTAACAACCTTAACACAGCCCAGTGTTAAGTGCAATGTTATGACATCAAGCCCATGACATCAAACAAAGTTAACCTTCACAACTTAGTACAACCCAGTACTAAGACTCAATGCTGCAACATCAACACCATGACATCAGCATTGAACACCTTGTTGTTTTACCAAAATTCCAGCCAATCCAGGAACTTACACCTCTTTTAACTCCAACCCAGGGTTCTTCTTCTTCTTCCAAATTCCATATAAATGCTTTACACACAATCTCTGCTCCATATTGCCATTGATATCTTGAACAACTGAAACTAGTCCCTGTCACATGTATGAAAACTTTAATCAGATGTAATCAAAATAAATAATAACAGTAAACAAGATATATAAGATAATACCTTATGTTGATCTGATATAAATGCATATGATCTCTGATTGAATCCTTCTAACTCTTGTAGAATAAGGTCTAAAAACCACTGCCATGAGTTTTTTGTTTCAGGTTCAACAACAACATATGCAACTGGAAAAATTAGATTATTATCATCCCTCCCTACTGCTGCCATTAAGTGTCCGCCATAACCCCCTTTCAAGAAACAAGCATCCAAACCAATAAGAGGCTTGAATGTCTGAAAAATCTGCCTTGCAAGCATCTAAACAAACATAGATCCTTTCAAGCACATGGTTGCCATTACTATCAACACATTGTATTACAACAGTACTATTAGGATTTGATTTCAATACTATTGTGCATAACTTCTCAAATGAGTAAATTGCTCAATACAACCCCCTTGAACCAACTCCATTGCTTTCCTTTTGGCCCTATATGCCTGATCATGTGATAGTTTCACTCCCTATCTCTCAATAGATTCAACTATGATGCCTGATAGTTTCATACGAGGACTATGTCTAAGGATGTTTGCAAACTTTTTTGCAAGCCATTTTCTCTTTGCACTCCTATTGTTTGCAGTCATGTGGCATGTATGATCTTCAATTAAACTCACTACTTGCCAAAAATGGTGATCAATCATCTTACTAAATCTCATATAGAACTTACAACCAACCATGCATTTAATCATTATCCTTTTGGAATAATTCTTCTTAATGAAAACATTTTTTTATATATTTTCCATGGCATAATCCTTGATAGCATCCCTTATCACCTCTTTATTAGTAAACATCATCCCTAAGTGACACTTCAATCCCCCACCAGACTTATAAGTAGGGTACTTCATTCTCTCATCATCACTATCACTCCCAAGAGGTGTATACAAATGGTCAGAATCTTCACTCTCCTCATGAACCATCTCAACCAGATATTTCTGGTTTTGGCAACTAAAAACCTCACCTAAAGTTTCTTGGGATAATAACTTAGTCCAGTCCATCTTCTCAAATTCTTCATTAAATTGAAACTCACTTTCCTCAAAACTACCCTCACTTGCAACACAATCTTCATCAATACCTTCTTGGCCAGGTTAATTGTTAGCATCAACATTAGAACTACTCACTTCTCCAACACATCATTGTTAGTACCTAACTCACTTCCTTCTTGCCCAGATTCACTTGCATCATCAACATGTTCATTACTGACATCTTCATCAACAACATTGACACTTTTAAAACCAATGCATTGTATATCATCATCACCATCAATATTAACATCTATTTCACTAGCATCCACAATATCAGAAAATTCCACAATGTGCTCTACATATACATATATTATATCATGCCTTATGATATCTTCGAAAAATTGCAGTACATCCTGGTCAATGTTCAAGGGTCTAAGACCACGAGAAAAGCTATATGCAGGGTTCCAATACCACAAACACTTTATATTCTTATAACCCTTACTTTGAATCAAACCCTCTAATTCCATCTATGACATGTAATTCATATCCCACCTCCAATTCATCTCAGAAACGTCCCCAATTAGCATACAATGTAACATGTTTCTCTACTAACTCCCCCTATGGTGTAATCTCAACCTAATCTTATGACTCTTAGTTGGCCTGAAAAATAATCAAAACAAAAATGCATTAAATTAACAACAACAGACCCACAATGAGATAAAATCAGACAACATTACAAATGAGGCCACAAGAATACATAAACAAAAGAATGGGGGACCACTGAATACGAATGAAGAGAAGGAATCATGTAGACCACTGACATTTGCAAAAGGGACAAATAAACCTTACACAATATTTGACTTCTTCGTTACTCTCCCTTTAAGATTGTGCATTCGTCATCTTCACAATCACCAACTTTGAAACCCATAAATGAACTCTTGCAGGTTGAATGAGCTTCGAAAAATGAAGATTGAGATGTGACGGGTGTAAGATGATGATTGAGCTTTGCAAGTTTTGTTGAAGATTGATTCAATTTAAAAGATGAAGTTACTGAGTGGATGTTAGGGTTCTTGAGCAAGCATGAATTGGGTGGAACATGAATAATGAAAGGGGTTTTATTACTTTATGAATTTTATCATTATATAAATTGTTACGTTTAATAAAAAATGTTTTAAATGTTTTTTTAATTAAAATATTTATTTTATTTTAAAAAAATCCTAACTTAAATCAAACTGCCACCTCATAAATGAAGATGACAGATAAACAAAACTTGATGGGGTCACAAAAATCCCAATAAAAATGAAATTGAGATTAGAATGCTGAGTTTTGTAATAGGAGATCAATAGTTAAAACACTTAAATTAAAGGAACCAAAAATACATTTAAATCTAATAAAAAAAGACTACATTAGATATAATGTTATTTTATTTATTTTTACTTATAATTTTGAATTTATTATAATTAAAAAAATTAAATTATTTTTTGATTTTCAAAATTATATACATTTTAACCCCTGAAAATTTTCTTCCAAAGTCTTGTAAATATTTTTTTGTCATAAGTATTTGACCTTGAGAACTAAAGGCTAAGGGTGTGTTTGTTTGAGAGATTAAAATTATATTCCCAGGAATATCATTCCTAGGAATGTTAATCCTAGGAGTTTTATTCTCATCAATTTGTTTGGTAAATAATTAAGGTTCCAAGGAATAATTTTGAAATTGATTTAATTATAATTTTATAATTTTAAAAATATAAATAATGTGTTGAAATAATATGAAAGTGGGTAGTTATAGTTGGTTATTTTTTATTCCCATGGGAATATATGATTCCCACCCTTTGACATGAGAATAAATGATCATAATTTCATGAGTAAATTTTATTCCCGGGAATTATTTATTCCAAGGCATTTTTTTTCTTTCCCATCTACCAAACAATAGAATAATTATTTCCAACCTCAGATTTCCGGAAACTTTTTTTCTAGCACCGAAACAAACACACCTTAAGGACTTAAATTTCTTTAGGGATTAAAAATTTATAAAAATAATTTTTTTAATTTAGTTCGTTTCATTGTTAACTATACAATGTGACATCAATTGTTAAAAAAAAACTTTTTAGAGGATTAAAAACAAAGCAACAAGAACTCGACACAAAACCAAACTATTCTCCGACCAATAACCGCTCTCTTCGTGTCTCTCATTCTCTCACTGTCCGTCCGGTCGTCCCTACCACCACCACGCCCGACATTCACCTCACCGACGCACCACTTCCGACGCCTACCGCAACATTCCCATGGTAATTTCTCAACCAACTTCATGCAATGATTGATTATACTGTGTTACTCAAGTTGAGCTAGATGGTGTTTTTACATACTTGCCCTTTCCATTTCAATGTTGTTCCTATCACCTGAAGTGAATCTTCAGTCTTTTCAGTGTGTGAGTTGCAAACAACTGAGAAGTGTTATAGTATTTCAAAGGAAGAGTGGTTATTCCAACATTTTCAACAGAGAAATGAGGTATAATGCATGTTCTTCTTATTTCTTGCTTAATCTTATTACGATGTATGTGAGGAACTGAGGATAGTGAAATTGAGATGGAAAATATGTGAACTCGATGTTTTGTTTCAGGTGTTGTAGTTTTCTCCCTTTTAAATTTTCGAAAATGTGTTACCGGATGAAGCATAAGGTTACAGATAAGAAGTTTGTGGATATAGATCAACATGGTGGTAAGAGCGCGTTGAAGTTGCGTAAGAAGAAGGTAAATTAATGCTTTTGTGTATGATAGAAAACTGATTGTGCTTCTCAATTGAGATTGTGAAGTATGGAGAAATTTGTTTTGATATTTCTTTATTAATGCTTATAACTGCCCATATTAAGGTAACATTGATTGACGTTTATTTTACGTACAGGTATTTTCTCTTATGGATTATAACATCCCTAACCTAATTGGAAATAGAAGCGGTGAAATAAAATCTAAAATGAATTTGGAAGAGGAAGACATCTCCTCAATGTGTAAGAAGTTTTCATCAATTACTTTGGGTAGTGCTCCTAAATTGGATTTGTATGATGAGACTGTGTCATATTCTGAAGCAACAATCAATTCGGCAACGAAAGATTTTGAACAGCCTTTTTATGATTCTTCTGAGATAAGGGAGGTGCAAAATACTCTCTCTGAAGCTCGGCCTTCTCTGCCTGTCGATCTTTCTAGTGTAACAAACTTCACGTTAAAAAAAGATGATTCTTCTCGTTGTCCTTTAACACCTCAATCAGTGTCTTCAATATATGAAGAAAAATTGGATCAAGTTGCTAGGGAGGATTCTCAAAAGAAAGTGGGGCTGCAATCACAATCAAACCTTACACTTAACGAGTTATTTCTTGACATACCTGTCAATTACATACCTGGATTAACTAAGAAGCAATATGAGCAACTAGATAACTGTGGGTTTCACACGGTGGGTACCAAAACTGTGGCCTTTTGAAAAATATTTACTTCATTGGATTTTCAGAGTTAAAAAGGTGGTTTGGATTCCACATTAATCCGATTCTTTATGTGTAGTTACGGAAATTGCTTCACCATTTTCCGCGATCATATGCTAATCTACAGAATGCACATTCTAAAATTGATGACGGACAGTATATGATTTTTGTTGGAGAAGTCTTATCTTCAAGGTGAGTATCATGTGTATTATTTGTTTACCAGATTTATGCATGTTTCTATCCTTTTATCTTTGGTATATGCACTCTTTTACATTTACTTTTTCACTTGAATGAGGCTGCTGATAATGTACTTCTAGCTACTGAATTTTCCATTTCCAACCTTTGCTATGTTACAAAATTGATATTACAGCTGCATTATATGGTTTATAAAGGATTACAAGTAATGGTAATCTTACGAAGCCTATAATGAGGCAAACTTAGGTACTTAATGTTCTCACTTTGAAAGATAAGGATGTCCCTACCCAACATATATTTGTCATTATCCATGTTTTTTTATCGTCATTGCAGAATGTTAGGAACCATTCAGTCACATCTCCCTCCATGCATGTTCTACATAAGTGGCTTATGCTTCTTCATACTGTCAGAACCAACTGTACATGTATTAATTAGCTGTATATTTTATATTTAAATAGGATTAAAGGATTTGATTAGCTGTGTATGTATTTATAGAAATTATTGGCCCTTAATTATAGAATTGACTGAGGGCAATGATGAGTATTTATTAGGATTTTCCTTTTCTAAATACATTGTATTCTATTTAAGAGCTCATGCTGCTCTATCAATAATAAGAAAAAATATTATCTTTGTCATGGCATCAGAGCTCCAAAATCCATAGGAGCTTGTTTAAAATTGTGGCCTGCATTGCCATTGTTTCCGCTGTGCGGCCTGCATTGCCGTTTTTATTTTACGGTCTATATTGCCGTTTTCCCCAACAAAACTCAGAATGTCTGAACCAGTTAATACCCTTGCCCCAAACACTGGCTCCGTTGAGCTGCAAAATGTTCAACCTAGCCTTCGTCTCAATGGTAAAAACTACCTCAAATGGTCTCATTTTGTCCAAACCTTTTTAAAAGGGAAGGGCAAATTGAATCATCTTACTGGAAAGGATACTCCAGAAGCTACAGACAAGAAGTTTGCTGCATGGGATGAAGAAGATGCTGTTGTAATGTCATGGCTATGGAATTCCATGGTGCCTGAGATTAGTGATGCGTGCATATTCATGAAGACTGCTAAAGAGGTGTGGAACAGCTGTAAAGAAAACTATTCCAAGGTTGGTGATGCTGCACAAATTTACGAAATTAAGATGAAGATCGCGACTACCAAGCAAGGAGATCGGTCCATTAGTGAGTATGCCCAAACTCTACAAAATCTATGGTTGGAGTTGGATCACTATGAACATTTTGAAGCAAAATGCACAGCAGATGCTACCTTACTAAAAAATTATAAGGAGAAGGATAGAATCTATAAGTTCTTAACAGGTCTGAACAACGAGTTTGATCCAATAAGGATTCAAGTACTCGGAAAAGAGTTACCCTCACTAAATGAAACCATGGCTGCCTTTCGAACAGAAGAATCGCGAAGAGGAGTGATGATGGAGCCTCAATCAACTGAAAGTTCAGCCTTAGTAGCACAAAGTCGAGAGAAGAACATTGACCAATGGAAGAACGGTCAAACCGGAGGAGCTCCCAAAATGGAGATTGAACGGGGGGATAACAAGGATTCTCTATGGTGTACCTTCTGCAAGAAGCCAAGGCACACCGAAGACAGATGCTGGAAACTTCATGGAAAACCGCCAAATCAGAATCGAAATTCGAACACCAAAGGCATTCAACGAGGAGGACCAGCACATGCCCACTTGGTCCAATCAAGTGTTGTCGAGGAAAGTCATTCCAAACCTACTGCTAACTTCAATCCAGAAGAAATTACAAAACTAAGGGAACTACTAGACTCTTTAGTCAAACCCACAAACACAGGTAGTTCTTCCATGGCATTATCAGGTAGTTCTCATCCCTATGCTTTTAGTGTTATACAATCTACAGAAAAAGGGACATGGATTGTTGATTCTGGGGCTACGAATCACATGACCCATTCCTCTACTGAGTTTATCTCTTACACACCGTGTCCAAGTAATAAAAAGATTGTCACTGCAGATGGCACTTTTATTACTGTTGCAGGAAAAGGAGATATTCCACTAAGTCAAAATTTAATGTTGAGAGATGTCTTGCATGTGCCCAAATTATCTGCCAAACTATTATCTATTCACAAACTTACAACAGATTTACAATGCTTAGTAACATTCACTCCTACACTGTGCAAATTTCAGGATCAGGAAACGGGGAAGATGATTGGACTTGCTAGAGAGGACAATGGGCTCTACCTTCTTATGGAAGCGCGTGAGACAAGTAGCATTAAGAGTCAACTTCCACTGTCTTTGTTGTCAGAATCTGTTCCTTCCCTCAATAAAGAAATTTGGTTGCGTCACTTCCGGTTGGGTCATCCTTCATTTAGCACTCTAAAAAATATGTTTCCCACATTGTTTCAAGGTATAAACTTAGAAAATTTTCATTGTGATGATTGTGAACTTGCTAAACACAAACGTGTTAGCTTTCCTAATAATAATAAAAGAATGTCTACTCCTTTTTCCTTAATCCATAGTGATGTTTGGGGGCCATCCAATATCCCAAATATATCTGGGGCCCGTTGGTTTGTCATTTTTATTGATGATTGTACTAGAGTGTCATGGATGTATCTCTTAAAACAAAAAAGTGAAGTCACTCAAATATTTAAATTGTTTTTTCAAATGATAAAAACCCAATTTGAGACTACCATCAAACGTTTTCGTTCTGATAATGCCAAAGATTATTTTAATCAAACATTGTCTTCTTTTTTCACTGAACATGGTATTATTCATGAATCATCATGTGTCCACACCCCACAACAAAATGGGGTGGCTGAAAGAAAAATTGGGCATATTCTCAATGTTACCCGAGCATCTTTATTTCACACAAATGTTCCAAAACAATATTGGGGGGAGGCTGCTCTTACTGCAGCCTACTTGATTAACCGCTTACCCTCTCAAATTCTTAAGAATAACAGCCCCATTCAGCTCCTCTCTAAATTCTACCCAAATTTCAAAACTTCAAACAACCTAGTTCCTAGGATCTTTGGGTGTGTGTCATTTGTCCATGTTCATTCTCCACATCGAGGAAAACTTGATCCTCGAGCTATTAAATGCATATTTCTTGGTTACTCCCCTACCCAAAAAGGTTACAAGTGTTATCAACCTACAACAAAAAAGAATTTTGTGTCTATTGATGTCACTTTTGTCGAAACCGAATCTTTTTTTTCCAAACCTTATCTTCAGGGGGAGAAGGAATACATCGAAGATAAGGATGATTTGTTCAAAGACCTTTCTTTTATGCCCAAGACTCCTAATGCTACTCGTAATGCTACTCGTCCACTACAAGTTTACACAAGAAGGGCAGCACCTAATATCCAACCTGTACAAGTCCTAGAATCTGACCCAATTCCTGAAACTGTAATTGATGAGACTGTTTTAGAGGAGCAAATTGTGCCCCCTGAAACTGAAGTTGATGGGACTGATTTAGAGGAGCAGAATATATCCATGGATGCTAGAGATCTTCCAATTGCAATAAGGAAGGATGTTAGAGCATGTACAAAAAGGCCAAGGTATCCATTGTCTCACTTTATATCCTATGATAATTTGTCCAACAATCATAGAAGTTTTCTTGCTCATTTAAACACTACCACTATCCCAAAAACTGTTACCGAAGCACTAGATAGCAAAGAGTGGAGAGAAGCTATGAAAGTCGAAATGGATGCACTAGAGAAAAATGGAACTTGGAAATTAGTAGAGCTTCCTAATGACAAAAAACTTGTTGGCTGTAAATGGGTATTCACCCTTAAATACAAGTCCGATGGAACACTAGAAAGGTATAAAGCAAGACTAGTGGCTAAGGGGTACACACAAACATATGGGATTGACTATCACGAGACTTTCTCTCCCGTCGCAAAAATGAGCACTGTCAGAATTTTGTTATCTCTAGCAGCTAACTATGGATGGAATTTGCAGCAATTCGATGTCAAGAATGCTTTCCTACATGGCAACCTTGAAGAGGATATTTACATGGAGGTCCCACCTGGGTTTAACTTTGAGAAAGGCAAAGTTTGTAAGTTAAGGAAGGCCCTTTATGGACTGAAACAGTCCCCTAGGGCCTGGTTTGGTAGGTTTACCACTGTGATGAAAGATATGGGATATAAACAAAGTCAGGGAGATCACACTTTGTTTACTAAGCATTCAGCCTTAGGGGGAGTTACTGCACTAATTGTTTATGTGGATGATATAATTGTAACAGGAAATCATCAAGCAGAAATGGATAGCCTAAAAGTGTGTTTGCTAAAAGAGTTTGAAGTAAAAGAGTTGGGAAGATTAAAATATTTTTTGGGCCTTGAAGTGGCACACTCTCGTCATGGTATTTTCATCTCTCAACAGAAGTATGTGCTGGATTTATTATCTGAAACTGGTAAATTGGGATGCAAACCAGTAGAAACTCCAATTGAACAAAATCATAGACTTAGTGAATTTGTTGAAGATGCAACTGTGGACAGAGAATCCTATCAAAAGTTGGTTGGGAAGTTAATCTATTTATCTCACACTAGGCCAGACATAGCTTATGCAGTGGGAGTGGTGAGTCAATTCATGCATAATCCCAAAGAAAATCATCTTAGAGCTGTTTACCGAATTTTGCAATACTTGAAGGGCACTCCTGGAAAAGGAATTCTATTTACAAAGGGTCAAGGAATTACTTTGGAAGCCTATACAGATGCTGATTATGCTGGATCAGTAGATGACAGAAGATCCACATCCGGATATTGTACTTTTCTTGGAGGAAACTTGGTGAGTTGGAGGAGCAAAAAACAAAACGTTGTTGCGAGGTCAAGTGCAGAAGCAGAATTTCGGGCTATGGCTTTAGGTATTTGTGAACTCCTATGGCTGAAAATAATTCTACATGACCTAAAGATTGAATGGAATGGACCCATGAAACTATATTGTGACAACAAGTCAGCAATAAACATTGCACATAATCCAGTGCAACATGATAGAACGAAGCATGTCGAAGTAGACAGACATTTCATCAAGGAAAAATTGGATAGTGGGACAATATGTATACCATTTGTATCAACTGGAAATCAGCTGGCAGATGTTCTTACAAAAGGATTAAGTGGTTCTACATTTCAATCTATTATCGGCAAGTTGGGAATGGGTAACATCCACTCTCCAACTTGAGGGGGAGTGTCAGAACCAACTGTACATGTATTAATTAGCTGTATATTTTATATTTAAATAGGATTAAAGGATTTGATTAGCTGTGTATGTATTTATAGAAATTATTGGCCCTTAATTATAGAATTGACTGAGGGCAATGATGAGTATTTATTAGGATTTTCCTTTTCTAAATACATTGTATTCTATTTAAGAGCTCATGCTGCTCTATCAATAATAAGAAAAAATATTATCTTTGTCACATACCTCTAAAATACCATTGCTTTCATTGTCTTATTTTAGAAAGAGAGATGTGTTAAGAGTCTCACATTGTATGAGATAAGATAAGGCTTGTAAAAGAGTCGATAATTGGGGACGATCTTTACCTTATAAGTTGGTTTTATAAAGGTTGAGTTAGAACAAACCCAAATTGTAAGATAATACAAGAGCTTATTTGAACTGAGATTCATTGGGCTACCCGCTATCGAGTCACTCTAGTCACGCTTAAAATGTTCGTTCCTGGGCATGAAAGAGGGGGGGGGGGGGGGGGGGGGTTATGTTAAAGTCTCACGTTTGATGAAATGAAATAAGGTTTGAAAAAGAGTTTATAAGTGAGAGCAATTCTCCCCATTTACGCTAATTTTTGTAAGGGTTGAGTTAGGTACAACCTAAATTCTAAGAAGATGCAATATAATCATTTATATGTTTGTACCTAACAACATAAGCTTTTTGGATTGGACTGTTGGTTCATATACAGTATTGAAGCCTCCTTGAACAAGTGGTTAAGTATTTGATCCATGCCACTCCATTCTTTATAATGATTTAATTTCAGCACAAGGTAAAAATGAGGTAGTAAATTGTCTATGCTCAAGCCCAAGGTTTTTGTCTGAGTGTGTGTTAGAGATATAATAAAGCCATTCATGTGACTTTCCCTAATAGCTTAAACTTTTGGGATAGTTGGTTCATGGCATTATTGGGCTTTGATGTAGATGTCACATTGTGTGAAATTACATTTTGCCGATATATTTTAAAACTAGGTAATTTATCATACCTTATGTTGATAAATTTTTGTATTTTTGTTGCAGGGGAGTAAAAGCTAGTTGTTCATTTTCATTTCTTGAGGTGATTATTGGTTGTCAAATTGAAGACAGGGAATCAGCTAATGAGCATGTGGCCGACAAAGTTCAGGGAAAGAAGACAATATATTTGCATTTGAAGAGATTTTTCCGTGGCACACGATTTACTTTTAAACCTTTCCTTAATAGTATTGCAACCAAGTATCATTCGGGAGACATAGCATGTGTGAGTGGCAAGGTGAGTTTATTTTACTTCCCTTCCCCAACCCTTTTTTATGTTGTACTGCAAGTTTTCATGTGGATGAATTGATTTTAACTCAAGTTCATAGATACTAGCCTAAATCTGAGTGTTGAAGGCAATGACATGCCTCCGACATAAATAAACTATGTGAAGTAAGCAGCTGTGTTCCATTCTTAATGTGAAACTAGTTTGAGCCATGTTTAGTTGCATACCTGCAAACCCCAAATAAGAAACTTTCATATGGAGCCTTGATATTTTTATTATTTAGGTATCCTTTGGCAAAAACTAATGTAGATAATGAATGAGCTAGACTTTTGCACAGTGGTTCAATTAGTTCAGTATTCTAAGCTATATTGGTTGTTGAATTGAACAAGGTATCACCAAGTAATCAGTCTGATAAGCCAATTGTAAGGGGGGTGTTTTGATTCCTTCGTTAAAGAGAGGAGAATGATGGGGTATCCCAACCTCTCTCTTCTGCAAAATATCTAAAGCAAATTTCACATCACTAGTATATGTTCAAACAGGCTTTAGTAGTTGTGAGTGAGACTGCAAAGAATGTGGGCGTAATAGATTGGTTTACTTATTGTGCTTAATTAATGGAACACTTTGGGGAGCGGATGTTGTTCCAGGTCAGGGCATCAATCAGTTCTTGCTACAAACATTTGCAAGGGCTTATAATGGTATTAAAATGTTCTACAAATGAAATTCTGCCAAGAAGAAGTCTTTGTTTCTAATAGTGAAGTAGTTCTAGTAGTAGTAAAACTGTATAAGGACCTAAACTTTAGAGTAGTTTCATTCAATGACTTTAGCTTTGATTTGTAGTGATCAATGTCATTTAAATCTTCAATGCTTGTAAGATCTTTGATTTTGGACTTAACACAGTCTCATAAAACCAATTTGTAAGATGATGATTGCCCAAGCTCTATTAAGGCCACATCTCCTATATCGCCTGGTAACAGAAGTTAATAATGAGTATCCTTTCACGATAAGATAAAATCCCTTAGAATAAGGTTCAAACAAGATAAGGACCCTAAAATTAAGGAAGCACAATTATCCCTAATAACATAAATTACCCTAATAACATAAATTATGTTAATCTATTAGCCATTCTCTCCTTGTAAAATATTTTGAAGGTATTCTATCTTGTTCGATGTTTGAAACTTTTATTTTATTTGTATTATTTAGTTTGTTTTGCTTCTTTCATACTTGTTTCATGATTGTACTAAGATAAGCCATCCGCCCCTCAAGTTATGCTTGAATATTCTTTTATAATCTAAGATTTTGTAACTGTACATAATTTTTGCTTTTTGAAGTAGGTTAGGACTATGCGTGCTATAGATCACTATGAGATGAGAGAATATAACATTGATGTGCTTGAAGATGGAAAAGATTTGTCACTCTATGCTAAAGAGAGGCCATATTGTATCTACCCTTCAAAAGGGGGTTTAAACCCAACATTTCTTCGGGACATTATTGCAAGGTTTGTACTTCCAAATTCTTGTGAGTCAAAATCTTATCCGTAAAACTATTGTGAAAAAATTTCTAGTTTAGAAATGGACCATGAGTAGCTACTCAATCAAATAAACTATTTGATTTGTTAGTTGTTTTCAAACTATATATAAATCATATAATATCTTGATGTTATGCACATTTTCTAAATATAATGTAAATCATGTATGTGCTATTATGATCAACAAATAATATCGAGTACATTCTTTTCAAAGTTGGTACATAGTTTCCAATTTGTTGCGCACATTTTCTAAATATAATGTAAATCATATGTGCTATTATGATCAACAAATAATATCGAGTACATTCTTTTCAAAGTTGGTACATAGTTTCCAATTTGGGAGACTATGTATGCGCAAATCTTGGCAGCAGTATATTGAGATAGACTGACATTTTATCACTGAAAATTTAGCTAATGACCTTATATCCTCTGCTTATGTCCTTTCAAGATTCTAGTTGGTAGATGGACTAAGCGAAGGACTTTCAAGGAGTCTTATTGAGATTTTATTGACAAGTAGGAAATGATGGTGTTGAAAGTCCTACATCGGATGAGATGTGGCCTGAAAAATATGTTAATAAGTGGGGACACTCCTCACCGTACAACTTACAAGTCGATTTTATCAAGCTAAGTTAGATTTGACCCAAATTCTAAGATGGTATCAAAGCCTATCCAAGATTCGCTGAGTCACCTGCTACCAGGTTTTGTTATTGGTTCACCTACCCTCTATATCCATGCACCAAGCCTAATAGTGCTAACATAAAGGGTGTGTTAAGAGTCCCACATCGAATGTCATATGGCTTGAAAATATGTTTGTAAGTGATGGAATTTCTCACCTTACAAGCTGATTTTGTAAGGTCGAGTTAGGTCCAACTCAAATTCTAGAAGATAGATATTCATTTAATAGCTTGAGGGAGTGTTGTGTGAGGAGCTCATAATATTTTTAGCATTATTTCCTTTTTTATTTGTACAATTTTATACTATGGTAATTATGTATATAATGTCTATATTATTGTCAACAAGTAATAATGTTCAATAAATTTCTTTCAAATCATGTAACAATTTATTAAATATATTTTTTTCTTCTTCTAGAGCTTTACAATCCTTGCCAGACAATGTTGATCCAGTTCCTAGAGATATTACAGAGGAATTCGGACTGTTAAGTCTTCATGATGTAAGTATCTCTTTTGAACTATTTATTCTATTGATGAGCCTTCTTGCCGTATGAAACCTGACCATTGTCACATAATTGGTTGTATAAACTTTAATTATTGTGTGATATACATTTCTGCCTGCTGATGAGTTGCAGAAGTCTTGGACTATCGTGGTAAAAAATTGTTGAGAATGAGAGCAAAAGTATGCACAGATAAAGAGATAATAAGTATTCTTAATGTGACCATGCCATAAAAGAAGGGAAAATGTACAGGAGCTGATAATCATTCCAGCTATCAAGAATCAACACGAAAATAAATTAAGTGTAACAGAGATGAGGATGCTGCGTTAGATGTGTGGTAAGATTAGATGGGATAGGATTAGAAATGACAATTTTAGAGTTAGGGTAACACCTATAATAAAAAAAATGGTGGAAACGAGGCTTAGGTGGTTTCGAGGTGTAGAGAGAAGACTTGTAGAATATGCAGTATGGAAAATAAATCAGATGAAGAGTAGTCAAATCCCTTGAGGTGGAAGAAGATTTAGAAAAACTATAAAAGAAACTATTAAATTTTTTTAAAATTAAAGAGTTGGGTAGAAACATGATTTAATAGTTGTAGTTGTTGGTTTTTTTCTTCCTATTTACTTTTTATTTGTGAGATAGGCCTTGTTTTATTGTTACAAGCTCAAAACTTAGTAAATAGGGGGATGTTATAAAATCTTAGAAATGTCTCAAGTTTTTTTTCATATCTTAGACTATTTTAGAGTATCCCAGTCCTAGATAACTTTTTATTATTTTATTTAAATTTTATTATTTGTTTCACTTTAATTAGGATCTTTTAAATTATTAGACATATTATATAGGAACAGAATAACTATTTATATTTGTATTTATTGCATTAAGCCCTTTTCTCTCTTTTAAAAATTTAAATTCTTCAATGCTAAAAATTCAGGCATATTTTGGAATTCACAAACCGAAGGATTTTAGTGAAGCTGATCTGGCCCGCAAGAGACTTATATTTGATGAATTTTTTTACCTGCAGGTGAGGTTATCCTTTTATATCACATTTAGTTTGCTCTATCACCTGTGGACATTTCTAAACTTTTTCCTCTATCTTGCTACCATTTTCAAGCCTATGTTTGGGTGGATGAAGTCATATGTAAAGTAATTTCTTTTAGTTATCTATTTGAAAGTAACTAATGACCATTGTCCTAGGTGTGATTATTTTTGTTTTTACTTTACTGTTAACAACTGCTGTTTAAGAGGTGTTTGGAAGAGCTTATTTAGAACTTATTTGTGCTAATCTCATAAGATATAAGATAAGTACTTGCAAATATATATTTTTTAAAGGTAAATTGTTAGTATGTGTAGGATAGCGCACAGCCGCACACTTAGATGCAGTTGAGTATACATTTGCGCGTGCTTGTGACCTTAACTTAGATGTGCGTGCGTGCGCGCACAAGCTTTAACTTAGAGGCAGTTGAGCATACATGTGCACGTGCGCACGCAAACCTTAACTTAGATGCAGTTGAGCATACATTTTTCTGGTGCTATGTTTGTGCAGCAATTGTTCGATCTTTTCACCAATTATTTTTTGAGGTTTATCATCTTTCATTGTAATAATTTATTGTTCTTGTTATATACTTAATCTTTTTTTGATTTAACCCAACTCTATCTCTACTGTCTTTTGTCAGTTAGGACGATTATTCCAAATGCTCGATGGTCTTGGTACACAAATAGAAAAGGATGGATTGCTAGATAAGTACAAAAGACCTGAACATAACAGTGTGCGTACTGAGGAATGGTCCTGTCTCACCAGGAAGGTTTTGGAGCTCCTTCCCTACACTCTTACTCCTGGTCAACTGCAAGCTGTTTCAGAAATTATTTGGGATTTAAAGAGGCCAGTTCCAATGAATCGGCTACTGCAGGTTTTGATTTTTCTTGTCGATATTGTTTTACTATTTCCATGTCTATACATTATTCCATCCACTTCTTGCTTCAAAAATGTACTAACATAGGAAAAGTAATGTTAGTAATTGAGTGATATGAAACAAGCTCCTCAAGCATGCAAACACAATTTCGATTAAAGTTTTTCCAACGACTTTCATGTGTGAATTCAAACATCAGTCCCCAAGTTTAAACTTCAAATCTTCTGGATTAGAATAGCCAATCATTTTTGTTTCTTTGAGGATAAAGAGCAATATGATTAAGATATATAAAAAAGTAGAAAATTCCTGAGAAATCGGAGGGTAAAAAATCCTCCTCCCAAAAGGAATCATCAATAAAACATACCCACACACGAATCATGTCGCTTAATGTAAAAATCATCATCATATTATAACTACTTGCTCCGTTCCAATCAACAAATTTAAAACCATATAAAATTAAATATTGTTGGATGTCCGCTCGGATTGAATTTTGGATTAATTTTTCGAAACCAAATCAATAATTTGGTTCAGTACGTTAATTGCGGTTCAGTTTGGTTAACTACGGTTTAGTTTGGTTATTGAACATTTTGGAAAACACTGGTTCAATTTATTAACCAAAAGGAATGACTCGATTATTTAACAACAGTTTGGTTCAGGTTTGCGGTTCATTTCAATTCTATAGTTTTTTGAACCGTCCTAACTGCCAAAACTTTACCTTTCCTTCGTCTTATTTGAGTGCGTTATGCTGACAAGACACATCACTTACAGCTTTTGTGGACTCTCTAATTCCACCCTAGGAAGGACCTATGCGAAGGTGAGGTGTGCACTTGCACACCTTAAAAAAAGTTGCTCCATATTATTTTATACTCCCTCTGATCGAAAATAACTGATCTAGTTGGACCAGTTCATACAAATTTCGAAAAGTGAAGTACCCGTATCATGTTTTGGTATATTCATTTTTACCGTAACTGACCTAGTTGATCAATTCAGACCTTAAAAGATTTGTCATTAGATTCAAAGTACATTGACTAAAGATAGAGAAGAGTAATTTTACCTAAGTATCTTTATCATGTATTGATTTATTGACTTTTACCGCAATTGTAAAGTGAAAAATATTGAATTGGGAGTGATGCAAATAGTGTTAATTAGAGGGTACCATTGAAAAAAAGTAATAATTGTGTATTGGAAATTGAATGAATTTACTCATTTTGGGACAATTTAAAAAAAAATAAAACAAGTAAGCGAATTAATGCAATTTTTGTTTTTGCACCTTCAACAAAACGGATTAATTCTCTTTCTTGCTTTTGCACACACTACACATACAATGAGTTGTATTGAAAAAGTTGTGTTCAAGAACATTACTCATGAGTTGATTATTCAATGATTTTAATAGCATGAAATCAGAGGAAAATTATAAGATATGTTTAAACTTTGTTTAATGCATATATTTAATTTTAGGATTAAATATATTTTTACCTCCAAAATTTCATACAGTTCAATACCTTTTTATTTTCTAAATTTGAAAAAAGATGTGTTTTCCTTCCCCAACTACAAATGACATTTTTCATTGATTATTCATATTTATATTTTTATATAGATAATTATTATTATTACTCAAAGTTAAATAATCTGCACCCTTTGACCCATTGTCCTAAATACACCTCTAATTCCACCACCCCGGCTTTTCTGAGCAACCTCCTGAACTTGAAGTTCCCATGGAACTCTGGAAAGGTATACAGTCCACCACTAATATTACTCCCCAAATGACTTCATTTGAAGGGCTCTCATATCGGCGGTGCTAACAATGGCTAAAAAAGCATGTGCACTTCAGTGCAGTGGGACTTGGGACATTGTTTCTCTTCCCCTGGGGAAGTCAAGTGTTCCTTAGTCCAAGCCCAAAGCTGGTAAGTAACCTTTAACAACAAGTGAGGTCCGAAGTTGTTCAACCTGATCATCAAAATCCTTAACTAAGAATATCCACCTCCATCCTACAACTATTCCTTGGGGTAGAGAGAATGAGGTCCCAAGTTCTAATGTTTTGAAGTGACCATATTTCTTCAACTGTTGCTTGTATCGAAATTACCCTTATTATGTGATACCGTATTATATGACTGTTGCAGTTATGGGTCTTAGATACACGAAGAATAATAATAAGTATAAATGTGTAATATGATTAATAACTACTTGATGGTTTTATATAAAAGACTAAGAGATCAATGAAGAATGCAATACTATATGCACTATTTTTATAATTGGTTTTGTTTTGGTAAAGAATGCAATTTTTTATCATATCAAATGTCATACAATCACCAAACATAGGATACTGATATTGTCTACAATACAATTTTGTACGATGTCACACTAAACTCATGAGAATATGTCATGTTATTCATCTATTAACTACAAGAGATCAATGAAAAAGATTCAATTTCAAGTAAAACCTAAGGCCCTTTGGATAACCAAATAGTGTAAGGCCTATTTGTCTACGACATAATGCATTTCAATACTGTCTCGTGTTTATCTAATGTTGTTTTGTGATACTCTCAGGGTGACGTTGGATGTGGGAAAACTATTGTTGCTTTTCTTGCATGCATGGAGGTTATTGGTTCTGGCTATCAGGTATTTCTTGACCCTTTTTATTTTGCATTCAGTTAATCTGTCAATTTATTCCCTTCATTTGTCATTTAATTGATGAATATTTATAGAAACCAAACAGAAATAGAAATATAAACTGACTTGAAGGAGAGAACGTATCGCAACCAGAGCTGACTAGTTTAACACAGAACTATAAAACAAACAGGTGACAATGGAATGGAACGAGATACTTCCAAAATTGTAATATAACATAATTGATGAACCAAACTGAGAACAAGTGTGATCCCTTATCAGTCTAACCAACCCAATACTATTCAATTCTTTCTTTCATGACTTTGCCATTCGGTTACTCTCCTCAAACAAACCCATCCCACTCGTCATGACACCTGAATCCCCCCTCTCCTCCTATATTGCCATGTGTCTGATTAAGTTATTTCCTCCTGCTCCCTGAAGGTGTGAAAAACGCAAGAAAGGGGGGGTTTGAATTGGTTTTTCAAAAATAATTGTTTCTTTTGAGTAACTTTCTTAAAAATCTTTTTCCATTTTTCTAAAGAACAACGGCTTAGTTAAACAAAAAGATATAAACACGTTATGTTTATACTAGTTCACTTGAGAATCTCTCAAGTTAGTCTAGTCCACCCGCCAAGGTGATTTTGCCTCTCTCAACGAAGTCTTAATCCACTATTCAACAAAATAGTACACTGCACGAGCAACACAGCTGGTGACTAACAACAACCTCTAGAACTCACACGTTCTAGACTTCTCAAGTAATCCAACCACACAGGTCTTACTCAAGGCACAACCTCTAAGACGCACGTCCTAGACTTCTCAAGAGATCTAATCACTAAGACTCTCTTAAGGAATACAACTTTAAGTTCAAACACAATAAGTTTACAGAGAATTGCTTCTTATCAAGCTGATAACGTAAACACGCTTTTAGACCAGAAATGACTTAAGAAAGAATGGAGTTAGAAGGTATTGTCGTTATTCGCATGTATATCTTCCTTCAAGTCTTTGAGCTTCCTTTTATAGCTGAGTGAAAAGAGCCGTTGAAATGAAATCATGATAGCTAAGTAGGCTTACGGCTTGGAAGCGTGAGGACAGGTACAAAATCTTCTGCATGCAGCGCGTCCTGTCTGTGTCAGATTGTCTTGTTTGTATTTCGCACAGTCTTCGAGAATTTTAACGTTGTAATGTGGTACAGCTGTATAGTGTGGCAGTTTTTCTCGGCTTCTCAACATCAGAGGCTTTTTGTGAGCGTGAGTAAGAAGGGAAAACATTGTATGGTTCTTGTGATTATCAAGTCTTTGAATCATCAGCTCTGCGCTTCCAGAATCTTCAGAACTTGTCTTTTGAACCTTGTTCTCTTAAATCCACTTTCTTCATATCCAGAGGCTTCTGATGTTAATTTGATGAAACATGAGTGAAATCTTTATAGCAGAATATCTGATGCTTCAAGTCTTCCGTTGATTGAAGAAGTCCATTAGGAATCAGTCTTCAGAACTTCAGTACTTGGTCTTTAAGAGCGTTATCCTTTTCTGCTTTATGTCTTCCGAATCTTCAGAGCCTGTCTTCGGAGTCTTCAGAACTTCTTGTGAGGCTTCAGCAATTTGACTTTGTTTCATCAGAACCGTTGTCTTATCTTCGAGTTGAGTTCTGTTCTTTGAAGCATCTTACATTGAGCATTGCGCTAAATTACGGAAGCAGAACCTGTTTGCTAGGTTCTCACACATAACAACATTAGTTGCACAAAATTGTTCATATAAATATTTATCTGTTATCATCAAAATTTAGAGATAATATTGCAGAACCAAATCTTGTTCTCACAATCTCCCCCTTTTTGATGATGACAAAACTATATAATTGATGACACAATTTTGATATATATAATACAAGGAAGATGAAAAGGTTTTTAGGATAGCTTATCCTTTTTATGAAGTGCTCCCCCTGAGTATTAGACTAAGGTTCTTGTTAGGGCTCCCCCTGACTTCATTAACCTTTTGAGTCTTTCTCCATCATCAGAATTCTGAGTTATCTGCACAAAGAAGAAAACATACAGAGAAACAATCTAATAGAGATGACAGATTTATCTGTTAGCATGTAAGCAACATTGTTTTCAGAGAATGACTATTGGATCAAAATTATCACATTCATATTACTTTCTCCCCCTTTTTGTCATGAATCAAAAAGATAAACATAGCGTTGACCAAGAGTGAAAAACACAGAACTAAAGCTTAAAAGAAAAACAGAGGTTTATTTGCTGTCAGAGGACAGTTTGTCCCAGATTTTCTTTATCATGATCTGAAGATTTTCATTGACAGTATCTTGCTTGTCAAACCTTTCTCTGAAGTTCTTCTGTTCTGTTCTGATTTCATCAACGGCGTCTCCCAGACGCTTGATAACAGGATCAGAGGTGGAATATTGTAGACAACCAGAGCGAGGTTGAATTTATCAGAGGTGGTTTCAGATGGTGTTTGCTGAGATAAGTTAATCTCAGTAGCAGCAGGTTCAGGTGGTTGTTGTTGATTGTTTGGAGAGTTGACTTCTAGATTGTCAGAGTTCATGAGGTTTTCTGGTAAGATAATTTCTAGAGACTCATAGGAGGTTCCTTCAGAGCTAGATTCAGTAATGGGAGCTAGAGATTTAGAGATTTGGTTTGTTGGTTCTAGTTTATTTGGCTGAATTGTTGAGGTAGTTGTTGAAACAATCTCGGACAGGATTGGGGTAGTTATTGAAGGACTGTTGGTTGATTGATTAGTGGTTGGTAAAGGAATAGAGAAAGATGGTGGTTTAAACCTTACTTGTAGATTGGAGGTAGAGGTGATTGATATAGATGGTGTAGCCACAGATGGATTTGCATCAACTTTATTGATTTTCTCAAGAAGAAGGGCTTATTTTCTGGAGATTTCAGTTTCATCCTTTTTCTTCTTTTTACCCTCTGCATCCTCTTCAGCAAGCTTCCTCTTGCTCCTGGTAATATGCTTTGACTGAGGGACAACTTCTTCAATTCTGGATTCTGCTTCTCTCATTATGGCAATGTAAGAGGCTATTGCTGTTGGATTATCTTTTTTGCGGTAGAATGGATAGTTTCCCACTGGATTCCTGATCTTTTTCACCGTGTCAGGAGAAATAGGTGTTGGTTTCACCTCTACATTTGCAATCATCTTCATATGTTTAAGATTTACAGCATTGAAAACTTCTCCAACTCTTTTATTCAGATACTCCGTGAAATTTGCTTCCTTGATCAGATAATCCACTAATCCGCATTCAACCAGGATGTCAGAGATCAGTCTTCCAAAGGGAATGTAGTTGACAATCTTCTTTTCTGGTGAGGCTGTTGTTCTGGTTTTGCGCACCATATCCCTTAAATAGTAGAATAGAATGGAGGGAAGACACATTTTCTCATGTTTGTGCAGGTAGTACATGTGTTTTTGATTTGCGTTGGCAAAATCTGTAGCACTCTTTGCCGGTCTTGGATTGATGCATCCAAGAATGATCTTGTGCCAGATCCTTAGGTTGTCGCGCAAGTTTTTACTTTTGTAGTCCGTTGTTCCTGATTGACAACTCTTGAAGATAGCTTTGTTGATGACTGACTCAGATTTCTCAGTTTTTCCGTACACCCTCTTTCCTTCCAAGAACTTCATTCCTAGTAATTCGGAGATAGATCTCTCAGTGATGATAATTTTCTGCTCCAGAACAAAAGATACCACATGGAATTCGTCTGTATCTGTATGTCTCCAGAATTCTTTCACTAAATCATCAAAGCATGGACCTCTTAGTCTATCAAAGTAATTCTTCCATTCTTGAGCGCCCATTTGATCAATTAGGTTAAACCCATTATCAGAGAGGTTGTCGAAATCAACATCTAGCTCTTTCAGAACAGTTAGGTCATTTGCATGTGTGTCACACATGTCACAGAGCGAGTTCTCTGGGTGACATGGTTTGCATCAATTGAGGAAAGATTTAATGGATCTGAACCAATTGGTTCAGCCGTTGATAGAGTAGTAGTGGGTTTGATTGATGAGGATGGTAGTTCTTGGGAGATTTGAACAGTGTCTTGTTGATGAGTGTTCATCCTTACGGTGGTAAGAAGGAGTTGAGGATTGATCTTTAAGTTGATTTTGAGGGAGTGATAGATAGAGAGAGAATTAGATGAGAGTTGATTATCGTCTCGAGGGTTTAAAGGACAGATGCACTCTTGAGGGGATAAGCTAGTACATGCGATAGTTGAGTCAATCTCGAGAGAAATGCTGTTTATTTAATTTGAATAGTTAAAGTGACTTAATTTTTATTTAAATCACGTGCAAAGATAATTTTTCCGAAAATATGACATGTCACAAAATTATCAGAACTTGTGATGCGTTAAGAAAGTGGTTCTGATGAAAAATGCTTTTCTCATGAGGTTCTGAAAATATTTTATTCTGAACAGTATTTCATATTCAGATGTTTTAAAATAATTAGAAATCTATCTTCAGCTAAGGGTTTTGTGAAAATGTCAGCCCACTGATGGTCTGTATCAATGAATTTTAAGCATAGAGTTCCCTTCTGAACATAGTCCCTAATAAAATGATGTTTTATTTCTTTGTGTTTAGCCCTAGAATGCAAAATTGGATTTTTACTTAAGCAGATAGCAGCAGTATTATCACAGAAGATAGGAATGTTACTCTCATATATCTGATAGTCTTCCAGCTGATTTTTCATCCATAGCATTTGAGTACTGCATAGGGAGGCTGATATGTATTCTGCTTCAGCTGTTGAGAGAGCAATTGTAGATTGTCTCTTGCTTGACCATGAGATTAAATTGCTTCCTAAGAACTGACAGTTCCCTGATGTGCTCTTTCTTTCTAATCTGTCTCCCGCATAGTCTGCATCGCAGTAACCAGAAAGAGTATACTCTGATGTTTTCTTATACATCAGGCCAAGGTTAGTTGTTCCTTTCAGATACCTTAGAATTCGCTTGACAATGGTTAAATGTGATTTTCTTGGATCTGATTGGAATCTAGCACATAGATGTACACTGAATAATATATCAGGTCTAGAAGCAGTTAGATATAAGAGAGAACCTATCATACCACGATAGAGTTTTTGACAAACCTTAACTCCTGTTTCTTCCTTTCCCATGACACACGTTGGATGCATTGGTGTTTTAGCAATGTTGCAATCCATCATATTGAACTTTTTCAGAAGTTCTTTTGTGTACTTGGTTTGATGAATGTAAGTGGCCTCTGATCTTTGATCAATTTGAATTCCAAGGAAAAACTTTAGTTTTCCCATGAGACTCATTTCAAATTCGGCCTGCATTAACTTTGAAAATTCTTGACATAGAGAAGAGTTAGCAGAACCAAAAATAATGTCATCAACATAGATTTGAACAATGAGAATGTCATTCTTATATGTCTTGCAGAAAAGTGTTGTGTCAACCTTTCCTCTGGTGAAATTGTTTTCTAGTAAAAACTTGCTTAATCTTTCATACCAAGCTCTGGGAGCTTGTTTTAAACCATAGAGTGATTTTTTAAGTTCAAAAACAGAGTCTGATTTTTCTGAATTTTCAAAACCAGGAGGTTGTTTGACATAAACTTCTTCTGATATATAGCCATTTAAGAATGCGCTCTTAACATCCATTTGATAGAGAGTGATGTCATGATTTACTGAAAAGGATATTAACAAACGTATTGCTTCAAGTCTTGCAACTGGAGCAAATGTTTCGTTGTAGTCAATTCCTTCCTGTTGACTGTATCCTTGAGCAACAAGTCGTGCTTTGTTTCTGACAACTTCTCCTTTCTCATTTAGCTTGTTCCTAAATACCCACTTGGTTCCTATGACATGAACATTCTTGGGTTTAGGAACTAGATCCCAAACATCATTTTTGGAGAACTGGTTAAGTTCTTCTAGCATGGATTTGTTTTTCTTCTGAGGTTCATCTCCTTGAAGCTCTATTTCATGACTTCTTAAAGAACTGATAAGTTCTTCAAGACTGATATTATTCAAATCCTTTGCAACTTTCAAGGCAGTCACCATTGGTCTCCATTTTGCCGGAAGACTTCTGATGATTTTCTTGATATGATCAGCAGTTGAATAGCCTTTGTTTAGAACTCTGAGTCTGACAACAAGCATTTGAAACCTTGAGAACATGGTTTCAACAAACTCATCTTCTTCCATTTTAAAGACTTCGTATTTCTGGATTAGCGCAAGAGCCTTTGTCTCCTTGACTTGAGCATTTCCTTCGTGAGTCATACGAAGAGAGTCAAAGATGGATTTTGCAGTTTCTTTGTTTGTGATTTTCTCATACTCAGTATAAGAAATTGCGTTCAACAGAATAGTTCTTGCTTTGTGATGATTTTTGTAGGTTTTCTTCTGAGCATCTGTAAACTCACTTCTTTCAGTCTTTTTACCTACAGAATCTACTGGATGACTGTAGCCATCAAGTACTAGATCCCATAGATCTAGATCAAATGATAAGAAATAACTTTCAATTCTATCTTTCCAATAGTCAAACTTTTCACCATCAAAGATAGGAGGTTTTGCAGTGTAAGATTCTCTTTCAATGACATTTGTTTCAGAAGTTGTTAGTGGTGGTGTAGTCATTGTTTTTCACACTTGGATTGGTACTGAACACTGTTAAGTGCTTGATAAAAATTCAATCTTTTTATCACTTCAGAACCGGAGCTCTGATGCCAATTGAAGGTGTGAAAAACGCAAGAAAGGGGGGTTTGAATTGGTTTTTCAAAAATAATTGTTTCTTTTGAGTAACTTTCTTTAAAATCTTTTTCCCTTTTTCTAAAGAACAACGGCTTAGTTAAACAAAAAGATATAAACACGTTATGTTTATACTAGTTCACTTGAGAATCTCTCAAGTTAGTCTAGTCCACCCGCCAAGGTGATTTTGCCTCTCTCAACGAGGTCTTAATCCACTATTCAACAAAATAGTACACTGCACGAGCAACACAGCTGGTGACTAACAACAACCTCTAGAACTCACACGTTCTAGACTTCTCAAGTAATCCAACCACACATGTCTTACTCAAGGCACAACCTCTAAGACGCACGTCCTAGACTTCTCAAGAGATCTAATCACTAAGACTCTCGTAAGGAATACAACTTTAAGTTCAAACACAATAAGTTTACAGAGAATTGCTTCTTATCAAGTTGATAACGTAAACACGCTTTTAGACCAGAAATGACTTAAGAAAGAATGGAGTTAGAAGGTATTGTCGTTGTTCGCATGTATATCTTTCTTCAAGTCTTTGAGCTTCCTTTTATAGCTGAGTGAAAAGAGCCGTTGAAATGAAATCATGATAGCTAAGTAGGCTTACGGCTTGGAAGCGTGAGGACAGGTACAAAATCTTCTGCATGCAGCGCGTCCTGTCTGTGTCAGATTGTCTTGTTTGTATTTTGCACAGTCTTCGAGAATTTTAACGTTGTAATGTGGTACAGCTGTACAGTGTGACAGTTTTTCTCGGCTTCTCAACATCAGAGGCTTTTTGTGAGCGTGAGTAAGAAGGGAAAACATTGTATGGTTCTTGTGATTATCAAGTCTTTGAATCATCAGCTCTGCGCTTCCAGAATCTTCAGAACTTATCTTTTGAACCTTGTTCTCTTAAATCCACTTTCTTCATATCCAGAGGCTTCTGATGTTAATTTAATGAAGCATGAGTGGAATCTTTATAGCAGAATATCTGATGCTTCAAGTCTTCCGTTGATTGAAGAAGTCCATTAGGAATCAGTCTTCAGAACTTCAGTACTTGGTCTTTAAGAGCGTTATCCTTTTCTGCTTTAAGTCTTCCGAATCTTCAGAGCCTGTCTTCGGAGTCTTCAGAACTTCTTGTGAGGCTTCAGCAATTTGACTTTGTTTCATCAGAACCCTTGTCTCATCTTCGAGTTGAGTTCTGTTCTTCGAAACATCTTACATTGAGTATTGCGCTAAATTACGGAAGCAGGACCTGTTTGCTAGGTTCTCACACATAACAACATTAGTTGCACAAAATTGTTCATACAAATATTTATCTGTTATCATCAAAACGTAGAGATAATATTGCAGAACCAAATCTTGTTCTCACACTTCCCTCTCTCCTCTTCAAGTATGCATAGGATATCACACAACCAGTCTTACCGTTTGGTTTTTTTTTTATGCATCTTCTAAATATTTGACATATTTATGCATATCGATAATTGATTCTCATGTCTAATTATTAGGCTGCTTTCATGGTTCCAACTGAGTTGCTTGCAATCCAGCATTATGAACACTTGCTTACCTTGCTTGAAAACTTGGATGAGGTCGAGTTCAAGCCGACTGTTGCATTACTCACTGGTTCGACCCCACTAAAACAATCGCGGATTATTCGTAGGGTATAATTACTTATTTTTCCGAATGTTAGAACTCAAGTCAGAACTATTCAGTTATTATTTTCTTGTACCCTATGAAATTCTTATAGTTTTATTTAAGATATGATGTTGCAGGGTATCCAGACCGGAGAAATTTCAATGGCCATTGGAACCCACAGTTTGATAGCAGAAAGAGTGGAATTCTCAGCCTTACGTATTGCTGTGGTGGATGAGCAGCATCGCTTTGGTGTGATTCAAAGAGGAAGATTTAACAGTAAGGTGTGTTGAAATATTATAAAATATCTTTTATATTATATTAGAGTATCTTATGCTTTTTCCTAGGATCAAATTATGATCTTACAGTATGCCTTAGAGTTAGATTATATTTTACTCACTATTATTATGATTTGTTCTTGATTTTCTATTTATTTAGGATTTGGTCTATGTATCCCTATAAGTAGAGATTAATATCGAGTCCAGCATAAGTGGGAGTGTTGTAAATGACTTAGAATCAATGTTCAATGATATTCCATTTAGCTTAGGTACTAAGTTTGGGCCTAAGCCCAACGAATGTGTTGAATAGAAGAGTTGGTTTCATTTGCTAATGTGGATATTGAATCCTGCATAAGGCTCATGTTTCTTATTGCCAAAAATGATGTCTTCATTGCTCCTTTTTCCTTTTTATCTGATTTTATTAAATGATACTATGATTGTTGTCTTCTTATTTTTGCCAGTTATTTTATAAATCTACAATTTCGAGTATGGAAGATGATGCTATTACAGACGGGTCCTCAAAGAGTGATGATTATATGGCTCCACATGTTCTTGCCATGTCGGCTACTCCCATCCCAAGGACACTTGCGCTTGCTTTATATGGTGATATGTCACTAACACAGGTACTTAATTTTTCCTGTTCATTATTCTAATGGACTTTTGTAGTTATTGTTTCATGAAGTTTGTTGTTACCAACTTTCACAATTTAATACCTAAAATTATTTGTTGCTGCAAATGCTTACTCTTTTTCCATCACAGATAACCGATTTACCACCAGGAAGAATTCCTGTTCAAACATACGCCATTGAAGGAAATGACCAAGGATTCGAGGAGGCGTACAAGGTGACAGTCCTATCAAAATATTCTTTAGTTATACACTAGTATTTTTATCTTCACCGTCGTTGGTATTTAATGTTCCACTTTCTGGGCAATTGGGCGTAATTTGATAATTTAAACAATGAAATCCAAACGATAGACTTAAATATGACTTTGTTGACATGCCACTGAGAGTTACTTGATATGAAGATCTAGCATTTCTATCACGATGCATAATATAATCAGATTTCTTATGCAGGATTCCATTAAAATGTATATTGTATGCTCTTCTTTCCCTATGTTCTTATTGATGTAAAATGTATTTTTGACAGATGATGATGGATGAGTTGAAAGACGGTGGGAAAGTTTATCTCGTCTACCCAATTATCGAGCTTTCGGAGCAGTTACCTCAGCTTCGTGCTGCTTCTGCAGATCTCAAATCTATCTCAGACCGGTTTCCAGGATTCAATTGTGGTTTATTACATGGAAGAATGAGAAGTGAAGAAAAAGAAGAAACGTTAGGGAAGTTCAGGGCTGGAGAATTGCATATACTACTTGCCACTCAAGTAATTGAAATCGGTGTTGATGTTCCAGATGCATCGATGATGGTAGTGATGAACTCTGAGAGGTTTGGAATGGCCCAATTACACCAACTCAGGGGCCGAGTTGGACGTGGAACAAGGCAGTCAAAATGTATATTAATATCATCAACTGTCAGCGGCCTTAATCGTCTGAAAGTACTGGAGGAATCATCAGATGGGTTTCATCTCGCTAATATGGACCTATTATTACGTGGACCTGGTGACTTGCTTGGCAAGAAACAATCTGGGCATCTTCCTGAGTTTCCTATTACCAGATTGGAAGTGGATGGGAACATCTTACAGGATGCACATGTTGCTGCACTGGTAAATATTGTTTTAGTTATTCATTGGAGCTGTTTGCTAATTGGTTTTACGATGATTTTTTTTACCATTATTGCCATAGTTATTCAGTTAATTTTTCGTAACTGATTGTGAACAGAAAATCTTAAGTGCTTCCCCTGATCTGGAGCAATTTCCTGCACTTAAACTGGAGCTTGGCATGAGACAGCCGCTTTGCCTGCTAGGCGATTGATCAAGTCTTGATGGGGTATGAAAGAGTTGGCTTGTTCTTGTGATAATTTTGTAATGTAAATAGTTTAATAGGCCCTTCTTTGGTTATGTAGACAGATTTAATCTTTAGGCTGATGTTAATATGTTGGAAGTCCATTGTTATCTTTTTATCATGTTTTGGCTGTGATTTTTCTTCTTGGCAGTTGAGCATATTCTCGAGATTTGATATTTTCGAGATTCGATCTAACAAGGCCTCATTTTTGGAGGGCACCAATTTTTGTACTTGTTAATAGAAAATGACATGCAACATGTCACATTAGATTAAATTGTTTGGCTTAATATTGAAAGTAATTTTTTTAAGAACTTTGATGTGAGGATTATCAATATGATTTTGCAATAAAAAGTGCATGAAAAATCATAATTAAACAATTAATAGGTTATGACTTTTAGTCTCTTAAATTAATTTAATGTTCCGTTTTAGTTGTCTAATTATAAAACGTTATAAGTTAGTCATTTTTTTTATTGTGAAGAGAGTTAGAGGTTAGTGTTGTAATGGAGTGAGGTTTGTGTTGTATGGTGTGATGGAGTTTAAAGTAAGTTATGTTGTTTTACATGGAGGTTTTGTAGAGGGAGATTTATGGTGAGTTATGTTGATGTTGGTTGAGAGAAAAACAAAAATGAAGGAGAAATAGTTATGGAATGAGGGATAGAGAGAAATGTGAAGTTGTTAGTGATGGAAGATGGTGAATAATAGCATGAAGTTTTTGTGTAAAAAAAAAAAAAGATAAGGTGATGATATTGTGGTGAGAAGAAAATTTTGGCTAATTGTGATTATGCAGGGATATCACATTGAGAAAGAACAGAGGGACAAGGCCATGTTTGGCTCAAATTAATGAATGGATCCTTTTTTGTTTTTTGGAAATTGAGAGAGATGCGTCAGTAGAAAGGGAATGCGCCACTCATGTATATTCTCCCCTCAATCATTGGCCAAGAGAGTTTATATAGCACACACACCTAGGGTTACAATTGAATAAAAGTGACTAAAACACCCCTATTTGTTTAGATATATTTTTGGTGATAAGAAAGTAAATGAAATTAAAATTCTAATCCTTTTTTATAAAGACAAATAAAAATAAAATGATCGCATATATTTATTTTTTTTTGACATTTTGATTAGAAAAGGAATTAAAATGAATTAAAATCAGGCACGAAAATGTGCAAAAAAAATAAAATGAACGCATTAAAATGATCGCGCGAAATAAAGTTTCAAAAAATAGACATGAAAAAATAAAATTTCACACTAAAAAATGTTGGTTGAAAAGGCTCATGCTGATCAAAATACGAACGTGCGAAGAGTCGAAAAAATAAAACAAGGATACCAGGTTGAACTACGGGAACCGTAGATCAATAAAACTGACAAATGCAAGTCCAATCTCGAAATTTTTCACTAACTTAACGCAATTGAGAAACGATTCAACCAGTTTATTTATAAAACCAAAATTTTACTCTAGTCGACTTTTTAAGTATTATGCTGAAATAAGTATATGCTCTGATATGCAGATGATGTAAATGTCTTGTGAATGCATTAATTTATTGATTGAAGGGCAAAATTAGGGTATGACAGTTGCCCATGTTTAGTATCTTCAACCAGAGAATATGAAGAAGACCACTCTTCATATGATCGTGGTGGGGGATAGTTAAATACTAAAGGACCCTAATTTTTTTTCCCTTGATGAGATGAAATGATATGAGATGTTATGAATTTATGGAGGACTTTTTTTTTTTTTGGTTTACTAGGGATATAATGTGATACAAGATGAACCATAACAAAATGTTTTATGATGGATGAAGAATGAAAGATGGACCTGTGGGGAATAATGGAAATATATGGTAATGGTGATCCACAGGAAACAAAAAGGATTATGAGGGTGAAGATTCACTGAGGATAATAATTTGGTGGAGAAAATACATTGTGGAAAATTCAAAGTGAGTTTTATCAATTGGTTAAAGATGATATGCAAATACTTTAGAATATATCTGTGAATTCTAGAGATTTCTCACAAGAAATTTATCCAATCAAAGATTTTGGAGATTCCTAACAAATAATTCACCCAACACAAAATTATGGATTTTTCGAACAAGAAAATCATCCAATCAAACTAATGGTAACCCCTAACAAGGAATTCATCCAAGACAAAACTCAGAATTTTTCTGACAAGAAAACTATCAACACAAAAAGAACCTCTGGAGATTCTTAATAAAGAATTCGTCCACGACAAAACTCGGGAGGTTTTTGAAAAGAAAATCATCCAAGCAAAAAGAATCTCTTGATATTCATAACAAAAAATTTGCCCAACACAAAACTTGGGAGTTTTCTAACAAGAAAATCATCCACGCAAAAAGAAACTTAGGAGATTATTCACAAAGAATTCGTCCAAGACAAAACTCGGGAGTTTTATAACAAGAAAATCATCCACGCAAAAGGATTTGAAGATTCTTATCAGAGAATTCAATCCAGGAAAACACTCGAGAGTTTTTAACAAGAAAATCATCCACGCAAAAGGCTTTGAAGATTCTTAACAAAGAATTCAATCATGTTAAAACATTGGAGTTTTCTAACAAGAAAAATATCCAATTTTCTGGGGATTCCTTAAAATGAAGAGTCATACAAATGAATTTCTAGGAAACATCAACATAAACAGGGTAATAAACTCTCTGTATGTGCCAGCAAAGTTGGACTTTGACCGTAGGCCCTGGTAACATCCGACTTCTAACTGATTGGTGGCAGTAGCAACTAGGCTTTCAAAGATAAGGCCAATTACAATTGGACTTTAAAGGTTCCAATAACAATTGGATTTTGGAAACTAATGCTAGTGATAATTGGACTTTGGTACCAATAACCATTGGATTTTGAAAAGAATATTAGTAACAATCGAACTTTAGAAATGATGCCAATGATAATTGGACTCTTAAGAATGACGCTAGTGACAACTGGTTTTTCTAAAATGGATGCCAGTGACAAGTGGGGTTTGAAAATGATGCTAGTGACAACTGGAATTTAATAGATGCCAATGACAATTGGACTTGGGGTACCAATAACATTTGTATTTTGAAAACAAAATGAATGTTAGTGACAATTGTACCAATGAAATTTGGATTTAGGAGGATGATGTCAGTGACAACTGGACTTTGGTACCAATGACAATTGGATTTTGAAAATGAATACCAGTAACAATATTGGACTTTAAAGATGAGTTATGGTAACAACCAGACTTTTTAAAAGATGCCAATGACAGTTGGACTTTGCAAATTATACCAATGACAACTAGACTCTTAAGAATGACGCTAGTGATAACTGGTTTTTCTAAAATGGATGTGGGTGACAATTGGGTTTTGAAAATGATGCCAGTGACAACTGGACTTTAAAGATGATGCTAGTGACAACTGGACTTATAAAGTGTGAGTGTCGGTAACAACTAGGCCTTTAAAAGATGCCAATGACAATTCGACTTAAAATTATGTCAGTAACAACTAGACTTTGAAGATGAACTGGTGTTTTATTTTGTTTGTTTTTTTATTTGTCAGACGGGAACTAATTTTGAAAATTGACTACCGGACGAGATCTGGCTTGGAAATCTGACTGTTAAACGAGAATTAACTTTAAAATGGGCTACCAGACGGGAACTGGTTTTGAAAGAAAAAACTGACTACCAGACGAGAACTAGAGTTAAAAATAGGTTACCAGACAGGAACTGATTTTACCATTATCCACCAGACGCGAACTGGTTTTAAGAAAAGGCAACCAGACGGGAACTGGTTTTAAAAATTTGTCTGTCAGACGAGAACTGACTTTCAATTACTGGTTTTTGAGGTTTGTTTTTTCTTACTATGGGCATATGCTCAATGAATGAGATGATATGCATGGCTTGACGCTAGAGCAAAGCAACATGCTTAATACAAGAGAATGATTTATGCAATGACTTAAAGGTTTCCAAATATACCCATGTGATAGGTAATGGATGGAAAAGTTGTTTTGCAGAAAGGTTTCTTTGTCAACATCGAAAAGGTTATTTGATGGGGGTACTAACATGATTCCTCAACACTCATCTTGAGCTCGGCGGTTGCTGACATATGGCAGGGTTTGCTCGAACAGCTTGAAAGCATGGAGAGGACTTACCCTTTTGTAGCTCATCTTGCCCCAGTCTGTTGGGTCTTTAAAGAATTACCTCGAAAAAAGTTTGGAAGCAACTTTCTATGATGCGACCTTGAGATGACTTGCCCCAGTATTTGAATCTTGAAGTAGTCTGCCATTGACTAACTAATTCTTGGAACGATAGACTTTTGATTGACCGTCCTTTGGAGGGTTGGATCCCATTGAGCTCTTTGTGGTATCTCGCCCTAGTCCAAGTCTTGAAGAGATTTGCTCTTGATAGGACTGGCAATGAACCGCACCAACTCGAAAATAGTTTGGAACTCGGTTAGATAATTAATTCGTTGAACTTGTTTCATGAACCTAATGAGCTGAATATGAGCGAAAAACTAAGTTCATTAACTAAATGAGTTGAACTTGAACTATACATAGTTCGACTCGTTAGTTTCATGAGTAAACTCGATTATATATGAGAAGGATTATATTGTCTTTAAGAGTAGGTTTAAAGATTTAATATAAATTTTAACCTTATATTTTATTTTAATCTAACGGTGTTAATTGATAATTTATACTCTCAAGTGAGCAAAATATTTTTAAAAATAATTATAGAAATAAAATTAGCATCATATAAATTAATAAATTTTTGAATCAGTACATTTTTATAGACAAAGTCAAATTCCAATCTAATAACTTTTATTTTATTTTAATATTTTCTTTTTAAAATAATATTAATTTAAAATGTCAAATATATAAAAATAAAATAGACTTTAAAATAATGGCTTTTAATTCAGTGAAGCAAGCGAGCTGAACATAATGAGATGAACCTAACGAGTCGAACCGAGTTGCTCGTGAACTTATAACGAGTCGAGTTTGAGCTTAAAAAAAATTTGTATCGAACTCGAACTGAGATTTGAGTTGAACCAATTCTTAACGAGTCGAGCTGAGCCGAGGTGAGTTCGACTCGACTCGGCTCATTACCTGCCCTAGCTCTTGACTAACCGAATCTTGGGGTGGTTGGCTCCGATTGACCAATTCTCAAAGTGATTTGCCCCTGATTGGATTTCTTTCACATGATCAAGTTTGTCAACTAACTGCATATCGTTGAAAATCCCTTGATGCTAAGTGCTTACTTGCAGTTAAAATTGATTCATTCAAAATGGTAATTTTAATGTAGTGCTTATGCAAAATTTTGGAATTAAAATTTATTGATATAAATTTGGTGAAATACAATGAACGAGTCAATGATCAGAATACAATGCTGATCTAGCCATTCACAGTGTGCAAAGTGGTGTGATTAATACATGATCAACAAAGATCTTTTGGAGTCAGGTTAAGGCAACCTTGTTGTAGTATGCTTTCAGAATAAACCCTGTCTCAATTAGGTCGCAAGTATGGCCAAAATAAGTATGAATGTTGTTGTTCTTGAAGACAAACCATATCTAATCCTAGCCATTAAATCAATCTTGCTTTGCGATTTTCGCTGTTGGCAACCACATGTGTTTTTCTTTATCATTTTTTTACTCTTTTTTTGGAATGGTTATTGGGCCACACTCTTTTATGTTATTTCTTTTTTCTTTTTTCTTTCCTAAACTCTTATCCTCCTTTATCTCTATTTCACCCTTACTATTTCTATTTTTTATTTTTATATTTTTTTATTTCATTTCTTGATTTTGTTATTTATTTTTTGTTATTTATTTTTAATTAATAAAATAATTAATAAATAATTAATTAAAATACAATTTAGTTAGTTAATTTAATCCCCATGTTTAATTATCATATATCTTTCATGATCACACATATCATTATTGCTTCACTTAGAATTATATTATTATTATTATTATTATTATTATTATTATTGTTATTATTATTATTATTATTATTTGTTAATTTATTTAATAAAATAATTAAATTGAATGAATATTTATAATGATAATAAATATATTTTCTAATTTAAAAACCATTGGTCCAACGCCAAATGGATTTTTAAAACCCCTTGATTTTATTTATATTATTATTATTATTGGTTTTTATTTATTTATTTTTTTAATTGTTACAATTAATTAAATAAATATATAATAATAATAAATATAGATAAATAGTTAAGGGTGTATTTTCAAACACATCAAAACTCTTGGTCCAACGCCAAGTGAACTTTCCAAACTCTTTTCCCTCGATTAATTTTGTATCGATGCAAATAAAATCTTTCCCGTTTAAGCGTAATATCAAAATCTTTTCTTAACAGAAACCAAAGAAGAGGATCCTATGAGTCTCACATTCCTTATATCTTCGAATGATCGGTCCCGAGGCACACGTTTTGGGCTATCCGTTGTTCATTTTTTCGTTTCTAAAACACTTAATATAAACTTGGACAAAAAAGGATTGTTGGAGTCTAGCATGCTAGTGGAACCTTTGAACAATCGATTCTGAGGCGCACATCTCGTTCTTATCGAGCGTTCGTTGTCCATCAAGCAAATTTCATAAATAGCTTGAATGAAAAAGGACTGTTAAAGTCTAGCATTCTAGTGGAACCCCGAATAATTGGTTATGAGCACTATGCGACGAAAGGGAAAAGACATCATTTTTTTGGCTTTTAACAGCGCTTAAAAGCGCTGCCTAAGGTGGCGCTGCTATAGGTAAAGACATCGTTTTTGTTTTATGCAAAAGCGCTGCCTTATGTAGGCCTTTAGCAACGCTTTTTCTGGAAAAGCATTTTCTAAAGTTTGCCTTTAGCAGCACTTTTTCTGGAAAAGCGCTGTCTAAAGTGGACCTTTAGCAGCGCTTTCTCTGACCATTTATGCTTTCTATTGGCATCTTTAGGCAGCGTTTTTTCAGGAAAAAGCGCTTTCTATTGTCCCCTTTTAGACAACGCTTTTTAAAGCGCTGTCTAATGTATTTTTATTTCACTTTAAAACAGCGCTTTTAATGGAAAGCGCTTTCTATTGTGAACTATAGGCAACACTTTTTTCTGAAAAGCGCTGTCTTTTCTTCACGTAAATTGTGCTTTTTAAAAGCACTTTTTTAAAAATCAGAATTTAGGAAGCGTTTTTTATTTTGTTTCATGTTTTATATAGTTGATTCATGTATATAGTTGTATATAAAAATCAGAGTAGAGGCAAAAGAAATATATTGATTCATGTATTATAAAAAATGCTACACGGGAAAGGGACACATCATTACCTCTTTAAGAGCCAGTATTATCTCGGTGAGGAAAACTTCTGGCCTGATCTTCAAATCATCCTGTTGGCAGTACATAAGTTCAAATTCTTAATGCTATACTATAATATTACGACAACATATCTGATACACTGCAACAAAAGTGTGGTGACAAACACGGAAACAATAAACCAACTTAGGATACCTTAGACTTTGAGTCATGGACTGTTAAGAAGTAAAGGAACTGAACTTTGACTGTCTCTGACTTTAAGATATGGAGAATCAAGAAGTAAATGCAATCAAGTCTTTGACTTTTGGCAGAAAAATAGCAAGGAAAATTTTCAACCATAAGCTCAAGCAGATACTCAAGCTTTGATGAAACAATACTATCCGAGCTCTGTCAATAATAATCCAACGAGAAAAGAGTAAGCAGAAATGCTCCACGAAAATATTGCACATCAACAACTTTGATGATCACTTAGCTGATAAATAAAAACCAATATAAGAAGTAAACCCATGACAACACCCTTGACTGAACATTTTATAGCCAAAAAGTTCCAACATGAATATTTTATTGAGATAAATATTTTCAAACTTCTATCTATGTTAATCAGGAAATCAAATAATATGAAGTAGACAAATACCCTGAGAATGATCGAAAAAACTTTGTATGCCTTCTTCTGCATTACACCAACACCCTGCAAATAATAATCACAATAACCATCTTCTTAACTTGACTATTTAAAAAAGAAGTTTCAGAAATTCCTTGCAAAGAGAAGTACATGTATCAGACAAACCTGCAATGCTGGCTTGTTTTGTCAAGTATCATCACTATTATAAGCAAAATTATGAAAATTAATATACCTCCACTCTGATCCATGTAATGTTGTTTGCTTTAGACCGTGATACTTGAGATTCTCTTTGTGATCGGATTAATAGCAACCAACAAACCAGTGACCACTATAAAAAAAAAGTTTAGATGGAAATTTTCTACGCAAAAGATACAAAGATTAGAATGAAATTAGAATGAAAATCTAACCCGTTGCCAGTATTATACGGGCGGAAGACACGAAATAGAATCTGTTTGACAATTGATTCCCGCGCATCAATTTGTCATACAAGAACCTTAAATAAAAACATAATAAACATTAGACTATTTTCATTGAAATGTGTAAATAAATTGTTCAACTTATTAAATAATAGACATGAAATAGTACCTTTTGCACTAACGTCTCTTTCTTTTCTTGGTTGGAATATGTTCTACTTGTCTCTTAACAACACGGACAGTTGGATTGATCCAAATACCCTCATTATGATCATTTCTAATATATGATTCATTTGCTATAATATTCTCATCTTGATCATTTCTAGTAAACGATTCAACCTCAACATCAATATCACCTTGATCTCCAATGTTTTCATCAATTACTTTGTTAGATAAAAGCACTATAGACCATTTTGTACTTGTCAGATCAGTGACATAGAACACTTGTTTAGCTTGAGAGGCTAGAATAAAAGACTCATCTTTGTACCCCATCCTATTAAGATCCACTTGCAAAATCCTGACTTATCCATTTGTAATCCATTATTATTTTCAACCCACTTGCAACCAAATATAGGAATCTGAAACTTCTCATAATCAAACACCCAAATGCGCTCGATAACCCTAAAATATGACAGATTTGCAAATTTGGGGTTTAAGTCCTTCACACTTGAAATGTGCATTGCTTCAGCTACCACGATGACACCACTATTTTGCATAGTACTTTTATCATCTTGTTCTTTGGTATAAAATGTGTATCCATTAATTGCGTATGCGCTATAAGAAAACACAACCAAACTTGGACCATATGCTAAACATCGCAACCTTTATGTTATTGAAGCGGGATCTGAATAATACTTTGAATAAATATGATCCTTAAACCAAGGTATAAAACTTCGATTGTGCTCTCGTACTATCCAATTTTCATTTCTATTCGGATTTAAACCTCGGAGAACATCCTTGTGCATTTCAACATACGGCTCAACCTCGTTCTCATTGTGTAGAACATACAAATGCACTTGATCCTGTTTGACCCTTGATACTGTCACAACTTTATTTCCAATTAACTTTTTTCCTTCTTTTTTTTCGACAATATGAGATTTGGGGAGTCTAATTGATTGAACATTGGACAGATATTCAGAACGAAATTCAATCGCTTCTTCAACAATGTATCGTTCAGCAATACAACCCTCGGGTCGACTTCGGTTTTTCACATACCCTTTTAATATTTTCATATAACGTTCAGCAGGGTACATCCATCTCATATAAGATGGTCCACATGATTGTGTCTCTTTCACAAGATGTACAACTAGATGTACCATTATGTCAAAAAAATGAGGGAGGAAAATACATTTCAAGCTCACACAAAGTAATAACTATTTCTTTTTACAATGTTGGTAAGATCGCAAGATCGATCACCTTACTGCAAATTGACTTGAAGAAAGAACACAATTTAGTTATTGCGCTTCTTACTTTTTTTGGAAGAATAGAACGTATACCTATTTGTAGAAAATGTTCCATTATAACATGGCAATCATGCGTCTTTAAACTCTTTAACTTGAGGTCTTTCATAGACACAAGTCTTCTAATATCTGAAGAGTATCCTTCTGGAACTTTAACTTCACTTAGAAACTTACATAATACTTTTTTCTCCTTTCTAGATAGAGTATAGGCAGCAGGTGGTAGATATGTTCGAATTCCTTTCTTCAAGGGTCCTAATTCAGTTCTTATCCCCATCGCTATCAAGTCATTTCTTGCTTTAAGGCCATCCTTAGACTTTCCTTGTATATTGAGTAACGTAGCAATAACACTGTCAAATACATTTTTTCCAATATGCATAACATCGAGAAAATGTCTTACATACAACGACTTCCAATATGGCAATTAAAAAAAAATTGACCTCTTCTTCCACCCACTCTTAACAAGCGTATGTGCAAAAGGCTTGCCAAACTGAATACTTACATCTTTCACCTTTTAAAAATTTGATCACCTGTCAATATAGGTGGAACTCTACCTTGTTCTGGTGCTCTTAAAGGCTTTTCTCCACCCACGGCAATGATGATTAGAATTTAAGAATCTACGATGACCGAGAAAGACATTCTTCTGACCAAACTCTAATCGCGTCCAATCTATTTTATCTTCACAAATAGGACACACACATTGACCTTTTATGCTATACCCTGATAGATTTTCGTATGCTGGAAAATCATTAATTGTGCCAAACAACATCGCCCTCAAGTTGAAACTTTCTTTCCTATATCCATCATAAACCTCCACACCGTTCTCCCACAAAGTCTTTAAATCTTCGATTAAGGGTGTCAAGTATACGTCTATGTCATTCCCTGGTTGTTTAGGCCCAGAAATTAACATAGATAACATCATGTACTTACGCTTTATACATAGCCATGGAGGTAGGTTATAAATCATAATAATCACAGGCCATGTGCCATGTGAGATACTTTGAAGACCGTGTGGGTTCATTCCATCAGTAGATAATGCCAAGCGAAGGTTTCTTACTTCTTTTCCAAATTCAGGATAATCATTATCAAGTTTCATCCACTGTGGTGAATCTGCCGGATGTCGAAACTTTCCATCAATAATTCTTTCATCTGCATGCCAAGTCAAGTGTCTTGCAGCGGTTTCACTATGAAACATGCGTCTAAATCTCGGAATTATAGGAAAATACCATAAGAATTTTGCTGGAGACAATTTTTTCTTATATCGAGATACACCACATTTAGGACACTCATTTAACGATGCATACTCATTTCGAAACAAAACGCAATCGTTTGGACAGACATGTATCTTATCATAGCTCATGCCAATAGAGCACAACATCTTTTTGGCCTCATATGTTCGATTGGGAAGAACATTATCCTCTGGAAGCATATCTTTCATAAGGGCTAATAACTTTGTGAAACTTGTATCCGACCATCCATTGCCCGCCTTTACGTTGTACAACTTTAATACCGCAGACAATCTTGTGAATTTAATGCAACCATTATACAACGGTTTCTCTGCATCGCTTACCAACCTCTAAAACATTTTGGGACAATCCTTAAGATCTTTTTCAAGTGCTTCTACAATCTCTTCGACTCGATCACAATCGTATGTATCTGTGCAATTGTCGTTTGAAGCATAGGTCGTATTATCCCCTGATTCAACATTCCCATTACTTTTCTCACCATGCAAATTCCAACATGTATAACTTTGATCAATTCCTTGCCTCATTAAATACGATGCCAACTGAACCGTGTCAACCCGACTCCCATAACAGCAATCCAAGCAAGGACATGTCATTCGACTGGGGTCTTTGGCATGCGCAACAGCAAACTTAACGAATTCTGATACCCCATTCTCGTACTCTTTCGACAATCGACTTGAAGACATCCATTTCTTATCCATGGTTTTACTAATTAGGCTAAACAAAAACAAAATAAAAACTATTAACCTGTAGGGAAGTCAACAGCTTCTGGACCCACACAGTGTTAGATTCTTGGAAACAATCAGACTTTCACTCTTCATAAGTAACCCCTATAGCAAATTCACTAAGTTAGTGATGATGGTGTATGCCAAATATAACAGGACAAATTTAATATATAATAGGACAAACAAGATATAATGGAGAAACAAGTCAAAGTCTCAAGAATCAATTAATTTCAACAATTTCATTTTCATTTTCATCACTAACATAGCAAATATAACAATTAATTTCATTATCATTTTCAGTCAACAATTAGATTAAAATAAAGTAATCACTAAAAAGTATCCATCAACAATGTCATTATCATCAATTAATTTTAACAAATCATCACTAACATTCAACATCAACTTACAAAGTTAACACCAATTCCCAACATAAATCCACCACAAATATCACTATTTATCATCTTCAACTATACTACAACAACAATTTCAAAATCAAATTCAAACAACAACCACATCAACACTAATTCATCAAATCGACAACAACCACATCAACACTTTGATACTCTAACAACACTCATTTTTCTATAACACTCATTTTTCTAACAACCCTCATTTTTGTAATGGATATAATTTCCTATAATATAACAACACTCATTCAAACTACATTCAAGCTAACACATTCAAACTACAAACAAAACAAAAACAAAACAAGATGCTCAAGAACAAACAAAAGAAACTATATAGCAAGCTCAAGAACATTAAATAATCACTGAAACTCAAGAACAAACAAAAAAATAGCGACATTCACGGAGGAATGCTGGTCGGAGAAGATGGAGATACGAATAGAGGAACAGTGCCAATCGGAGAAGACAGACAGAGGAACGCCGGTCGGAGAAGACGAACAGAGGAACAGTGCGGAGGGAGAAGTTGCGAGAGAGGGGGAGACACGACGGAGGGAGAAGTCGCAAGAGAGAGGGAGAAAGAAAACAAATGATTAGGGTGTTATGAAATAATGAAAAGTTTTTTAATATTTATGAAATAATAACATAAGACAACGCTTTTGGAAAGCGCTTTCTTATGTATTAGCTTTAGCAGCGCTTTTTCTCTAAAGGCGCTTTCTTTTTAATTGACTATAGCAGCGCTTTCAGAAAACGCTTTCTAATGTGTGACCTACGTAAGTCCTTTAGCAACGCTTTTTAAAAGCGCTTTCTAAAGAGTTCCTTTAGAAGCGCTTTCCTAAAAGCGCTTTCTAAGGTGTCACATTTGTATGGCTTTTAGCAGCGCTTTTAGGAAGCGCTTTCTAAAGTAGGCCTTTAGGCAGCGCTTTTTTTTCAGCGTGTTTTTTAACACATATAGCAGCGCTTTTGATAAAAAGCGCTGTCTATGTGGTGCTGCCAAAAAGCAATTTTGGCGGAATGGAGGCTCCCGACTCGTTCTCACCAAGCATTCGTCATTCGCCTAAAATCAATTTCAACACATTCAAACCTTTTGCCTTTTGGCTTTCAATTCAAAACCTTTTCAAAAATGAAAGATGCTTCATCCATTCCACCAAGATACAAATAACGCTTCCCCATGAGAATATCAAATGCTTTTCGCTCGAATGTGATGATGGCGTGTTGATCTAGATTAAGTCATCCATTCTTGAAGTGATGTAAATGTCCAACTATCCATGTTTTGGGCAGCAATGTTTTTTGTTCAAATGCGACTTGAGAATCTTTCGCTAAAATCGAATAACACACAAACATTTCCTATCCAGAACTACATAGACTTGAGCTCTCCGTCACACCCGAAGATACGTAGAAGCGCGTCCTGCAATCTCGTCGGGCACATTAATAAAAAACTTTTTTGCAACCCCTTTTCTTTCCTTTTTACTCTTTTAGTAAATCGAAGAAAACAAATGACATAAGCTAAAATTCTAATCTCAAATTTAACTAAAAGGTTTCGATTGAGTACAACGGACGTGAGGGGTGCTAATACATTCTCTTTGCGTAATCGACTCCCAAACCTGAATTTGGTTGTGACGACCATTTTCTTTTTTAAAAGATTTTATCGATATTTTCCTTTTTCTTCATTGGAATAAATAAAGTTCGGTGGAGACTCTATTTGAATAATTTTTCGCGAGCGCGCGAACGTTTCGCTTAAGATCGTATTTTTTGAGATGCGACAGGTAGGAATTCGGTCCATTGATCGTCAGGTTTAGAGAGGAACCATGGTGGTCTTATGTCTAGAGAGAGACACAGTTCAAGAGGAAACAGAGACATGGGCAATCAATAACAAACCTCTAACCTCTAAAACCCAGTACCACATGCATATTGATGAAAGACTTGGTGGCATTAGCATTTTCATAATAAATTGGAATGTGATTATGTTTTGTGAGAACTATCATACTTGTTGTTGTGGTTGTTTACCATCCTGTTGCTAATTAATTTCATCCATTAACATTTGTAAGGTGGATTCACACCCCTTTTTGTGATTGTGGCATCTGTGCTCCTCTAGAGTACAGACAATCAGGTACTCAGCAGGAGTAGTTGCTTATTAGTTGGAAGATAACCTTGGAGATTTTCTTTGTTTATTTTATCGTCTATCGCTATTTAGTTGGGATATATGCTTTGATATATAACTTCGAGTTCGGGGCGTATTATTTGTTTGAGCTGATGTTAAAGTTTATTTCTGATAAGTGAAAAATGAAACTATTTTTGTATATAAGTTTTGTTGCACTTATCGATACTTTTTGGTTAATATCGTTCGAATAAACTCTGATTTGTTTATAAATACGTTTACTTTACATTTTAGTGTATATATATTGCGTATAGTGTAAATATCATTGAGTTTAATTGATTTTCTCTCATTTTTGTAGGTATTCAAGCAATGATATTTTTCCATTGTTGTATAGAGCATTGAATAAACTTTCCATCGCTTATGACCGTGCGTCAATCCGAATTACGGTTCAGAAGTTATGGTCAAAATAAGGGCTGGTTTCCTGTCAAGTTCGCTTTGCGAACTTTCCAGCGAATGTTCGCTTTGCGAACTTCCCAGCGAACGAGACAGTAGTAAAAGGGACCAAAGTTAGAAAAGCGAACTTCCCAGCAAATGTTCGTGCAGAGTCGGTTTAACTGTTCAATAGGCACTTAAGTGCCACTTTTTGAGGCTCGCTTTGCGAGTAAATTGTTCGCTTAGCGAACGTGACAGAATTTGTAATGTTTATAAGTTCATTTTTACCATTTATTAGGTTATGGTTTTGGGGATTTTTGCTCCCAACTCCATCAACTTCATTTTTCAATAGATTAGCTTAGAAAACAACATGGAAGCTTGCACACGGATGATCCGGGGTGGATTTCTCATCGATCGGCTCTGACATTCCGCGAGATGTTTGGTTCATTTCTCTTCTTTTTTGTGTTTTTCTTCTATGTTGGGTTGTTGTATATGTATTTACTTTGAACTCATGTATATTTGTCACCCATGGCGTTGTATAAAACATACTTTACAAATCTTTGTTGGTGATTGTCTATGATTTTTGCTTTATGCGCGGGGTTTGGGTTGCGTTAGAGATAATCCTTGCAAACTTCGATTAGGGATGATTATCTGTTAGTTTCTGGATTCTAGAGATAGATTTAGAGCTAACAATCTGTAATAGGCGTCGAAGTTTAATGCCTCCGTGTCTTGAGTCGCGTGCGAGAGTGTCGACGAGGATAACACGGTTGTTCTCTCAACTTTGCGTTAGACATAACCTTTGTTGTGAGCGATGTTGGGTGATATTAAGGAGTATTGTAGGTTGAGTATAACTGGTCGGTAAGTTTAAGTTTGTGAGGAGTCGATTATGTGCATAACCGAATAAGTTCGTCTCTCTGATTAATGATTTCTTTTTGTTTTAATGTTTACTTTTCTGTTTTCTTGTTTGAAACCCATTTAAACCCAAACTCATAAACGCGAGAGATTGTCAAACGACATTCTTTCCCTCGAACCGATCTCTGTGGACACGACATAAATCCCGGAGGGAATTCTTTCGAAAATAAATATTTTTGCTGCTTGCCGCTATTCCGCACCCAACAATTTCCTTTAAGTATTTTCCTATAAATAATTATTTGATGCTATGAGATATTTTGAGTTCTGCTGTGAGATTTTGAAAAATATTCATGAAGTTGCATGTTATGTTTTGAGTAGCATTCTAAGTTTGTGAATTTTATCTTTTATATTAAAAGTTAGGTTTAGGGTGTTATATATGGGAATCAGAGAAGGTATGTTTGTCCGACCATGTTATGTGATTTTTATCAGTTCCTAGTATGTGACACGAGTGTGAAACAATGTTGGTACTCCTTTATTTTTCTAATCGCTTACCAGCAGAAGCAGGATTGAAACAAGTGGGGGAGAAGCTTATGAATCTCCAAGATGTTCTGGAGTGGTGAGTTGGTTTACTGTGCCGCTCATTGCAAGAGTGTAAGTTGTTGAATGAGGTTGAGTTGTTCTCCAATTCCAAAGAGAGTACAAATTCAAGATTCGTGTCCGTTGGTCAAGTCGAGACGTCTTTGAGGGATAATGATCAGGTACTTGTGGTGTTCGCTTTTCTGAGAGTGGAGAACTATGTGACGGCTAGTGATATGTCGGTGGTGTGTGAAATTCCTGGCATTTCCTTGAAGATATTTGTGACTTTCCTCCGAAACATGAAGTCGAGTTCACCATAGATTTAGTACCTGGTACTAGAGTTGTGTCAATGGTACCATACAAGATGTCTACTTCAGAGTTGGTATACTGAAGAGCCACTTAAAAGATCCACTTGAAAAGAAGTTTGTCAGGCCAAATGTATCACCTTGCGGAACTCCGGCGTTGTTAGTGAAAAAGAAAGACAACAATATGAGGCTGGGTGTTGACTATCACTAGCTGAATAAGGTTAATATTAGGAATAAGTACTCTTTTTCCTAGAATCGACGACCTTATGGATCAATTGGTAGGAACTTACGTATTAAGCAAGATTGATATGAGATCGGGCTATCATTAGATTCGAGTGAAGGATTAAGATAACTCGAAGACTACGTTTAGAATGATGGTGTCTGACATCTTGGCCTTGAGTTGCAGACCTTTTCTTCTATCTAAACCCATTGCAACTTTGAATGCTAACAACTGCGTATACATAGATTCCCTGAAAAAAAAATTTGTATGAGTTTCTTGATGCTTATGCAAATGATTTTGAATGCATGATGTTTTGATCCAGGGTATCATAAATAACTCAGAACGCCCTATTAGGTAGGGTTCATAACAGAAAGTTCTAGGCTTTGTACCCATAAATCGCTCACAGGATAATTTCTAAGTTGATGAATAGGGTTCCAGAGTCATGGACCTTAATCGTGTTATGATGAGAGTGACGAAAAGGTATATTCTTGGCGGGGTCTTCATGTTAGACACGCAAAAAGTGGTCCTTGGAGACTAACACTATGCAACCACCAAAACAAAAATTCGGTCTACTGCTGGTACCTAGAGTTATGAACCCTTCATGAATCAACATTACCTGACATGCTAGCCATCTTATAACGAGATCTACAAGACAATCTACTCTAGGAAAAGTCTTCAAGTTAGGCATGCAAGGAGTGATCCTTAGGGACTAACACTACACAACTTCCAATCTAAACTATGTGTTGTCTCTTCTTTTTCCAAAGCTTGGGTGTAGATCTTTATTCATGATATCATCCCAGGATTTATAGATAAGCATGATAATGAGCATATACAATGATAAAAAGAGAAATCATAAAAAAGAGAAAATAAGTAAACAGACATAAAGGAAACAATTAAGCAAAACCTATATTTATCACAAAGTTAACTAAGTTAGGCTTTACTATCTCTTGCTTGGAGCATCGTCCCTAGCAGAGTCGCCAGTTGTCGCATATCGAAATATATGATCCTTCACGAAGCATATCGCGCGCTTACGTAAAATGATATCGAATAGAGTTGTCACCGAACTTTATTTATTCCAAAAGAGAAAAGGAAAAATATCAATAAAACCTTTAAGAGAAAAAGAAGATGGTCGTCGCAACCAAATTCGGGTTCGGGAGTTGATTACATAAGGGGAAGGTATTAGCACCCACCACGTTCGTTGTACTTAACGAGAACCTTTTATTTAAACTTGCAATTGGATGTTAGCTTATGTCAATTTATTTCTTCAAGTAATTAAACGTGAAAAAGGACAAAAGAAAAGGGGTCACAAAAAAATTTTATTAGGGTCACAAAAGAAAAGGGGTCAATTTATTAGGGTTTCACTCATACGTATCATCGGGTACAATGAAGAACTTAAAGATTCGTAGTTTGGGGTAGAAAACTACGTTTTGTAGGTTAACTTATTTTATTTAACAATTGATTAAATCGCATTCTAACGGTTACACGTGGGCTTATAAACTCGCAGGGGAGGCTTAAACGCTATTTTATATATACATTAGAAAGGATTACACAATGTTCTTTTGAAAAAAAGAGTTTTTGATCGCACGAGGGCGAGAAAATAAGTTTGATGTGTTGAGTGTTTTTTAGGAAAATGACAAATGCTCAGTGAGAATGAGACGTAAGCCTCGGGACTAATTATTTGGGGTTTCACTGAAATGCTAGACTCTAACGAACCTTTTTCATTCAATGTATTTATGAAATTTGTTTGACAGACAACGATCATTCAACAAGAACGAAACTTGTGCCTCAGAGTTAATTATTCAAAGGTTCCACTGGAATGATAGATTACAACGGTCCCTCTTTTTGTCCAAGTATGTGTTAAGTGTTTTAGAAATGAAAGAAATAATAAATTGCTAGTCCAAGGCATGTTCCTCGGAACCGATCATTCGAGGATTCAAGGAACGCGAGAATCCAAGAGTCCTCTTCTTTCGTGTTTGTTTAAGGAAAGGTTTTAACATTAAATTTAATTGGGAAAGATTTGAATCGAGTCAAAACGATTTTAAACGGGTTTGAGAAAGTCACTTTGCATTGGACAAAGGTTTTTTTGAAAAAAAACCTACTTGACATTGGACCAAAGGTTTTATCATTTTTAGAAAAAAAACATTTTAAAATCAATATTATCATTTATTTATTTAATTAACCAATTAAACAAATGCAAACACGAGTATGATAATGAGTATAATTTTAAATGAGCAAGGATAAAATAAATGTATGAATATATGAGGGTGATAATCATGGTGATTAGACAAAAGGAGTGAATTATCTAATTAAACTGTATAAAAATGAACTATTTAGGTTTTGTTCCGGACTGGACCAATGACTAGCCATGGCCCAATCCGCTTCTGCTCCCAGAACGACCCAATTGTCTAAGTCCAGCCAATTTGCGGCAGCATTTATCTTTCTGCCCCTCTACCGGGCAAATACGGTCGGATGACCCCAACGTTCATCTGCTCCTCTTCGGTAGTTCCTGCCCGTCATGCACGATTTCACCATCCAAAAACAGTCACGTTGCGTGTGCCAGGAACTGCGTCTTCGCCCGTAGCAACGACTAGTTTCGGGCACCTCTGCCCGTCCCAACGATTATTTCGCCCCGAAAATAGGGACCGTTGGCCACGCGCTAGGGGCACTATAAAAACCCTCTCATTTGAGAGGGTCAGGTATTCCAAATCATCCTACGAAATACACACTTTGTACTTGCCTTTCTTTCTTTCTCCCTTCTATCTCTCTCTCTCTCTCTCTCTCTCTCTCTCTCTCTTGATTCTTACTTTAACATCGAAGTGCTTTGCAGGTACACTCCCTCCTCATCTCTCACACCCAGCATCGCATACATCATCCTTGGCCCACTTCAGGTTCTGATCAGCCGACAAAATCGAGTTTATTAGTTTTAATTATTTTAATTAATTAATGAAAAATCAATTCCATTACTTAATTAACTTGTTTGAAAATTAACTAACCTATTATTTAATAGAAATAAAATTATAATTAATTAACGAGGATAATAATATGAAAAGAAAAGAAAATAAATAAGGGGTGTACTAAAAGAAAATGGGAGTGCAGTTAGAAATTAGGCAAAAAAAAAAAAGAATAAGGCCCAAGGGGGCGCTCCAGGTTGATTAAGAGACCAAGTCACACTTTATGATCATAGCAAAAAGGAGTGACGGTACACGATATGACCACAAAGGGGCGCGTACAGGATCCGTCAGCACACTCAAGCCAGGCGCTGACAAGTGTTCAAGGGCGGCCCCTCCATCACCACCACTTGTCACCACTTTAGGTGTGATCAGTGATGATATGGTGAGGGAGTCCCAAGTCGGACTCAACCTCCTTTCATTACTCAACCATTGCTCCCTCTCTCCACTAGCTCTTTCTCTCTCTCTTTCTATTCAATGGTAAACATAAACCTGCTAAAAAATAATAACCACCTACGATCCACACAGTGGCCCAGACGGGGGTGAGGATGAATCCCTCATGAACACACGACATCGTTCATGAATCTCAGCCCAGATATCCCTCCAAACAACCAAAACAAACACCATTCAAACCCAAACATGCTTTTGACTACAAATCAAACACCTAAAATCAACAAACAACCTTTCAATTCCACATATTGAAAAAATCCCAAAACTAAACCTAGCTTAGCAAAACTTAAATTAAAGTTCAAAATGCAAGAAACCCATCAATTCAATGCAATACAAGCATTGGACGACAACAAAACACAAAGAAAGCCCTATAATAAGGAAGGTAAAGGCCTTCCCGAAGCTTTGAAACTCTGGTGAGGCTTCCGACCAACCTCAAGGTGCTTTCTCTGACTCTCTTCTTTATCCCTTTTATGCTTCTGTAGCTTGTTCGTAGCTCTCTCCTTCTACTCCTCAATCTCTGAGTTTATTGCTGCTCCGGTGAGGGTGCCTTAGCTCTGTTTACTCCAGCTTCAATGTGAAGTCTTAAAAAACTTAAATGTAAGCTTTAGTACATTTTTTGTTTTACATAATAAACATATTTTTATTAATTCTAATTTTTAAGTTTTTGATTTACAAGCATCAACAATATACTTTCACTAATCTATTGACATATTATGGGATAATTAATAATTAAATGTGAATTTCTCCTTACTATTTTTTTACGGGAGAGTTAATAATTAAATGTGGATTTGTCCTAATTAATTATTCTATACAAAATTACTAATAATTCTCTAATATACACTCTATCTCATATTGGTAAAGCATTTTTATGAAACTTTATATTTAGTGTATATATTTTTTCAAATATTGATAAAATTAAATCAGTGATTTCGAACTTTATTATTTTTTTCATAATAAAAAAATAAAAAATGTCTCAAAATAGTTTTTCAAATTTCAATAGTTTATAGAGAAAAATATATTTTATTATTACTCTTAGATTGACTGTATTTTGCAAAACAACATCATAGAAAAGTGTTCAAGTTTTCCAAGTTACTTCAAGATGATTTTTTTGTGCAGAAAAGACACATGCTGGATGTGATGTCACAACATGTGAGTACGATATCTGGACCATGCTCAACAGGCCAAATTGCTGCATTTTTGAGCGAATTTTTTGTTAGAAAATTAAGTTAGATTTTATTGTTTTTATTTAACAATATGATTATATGATTTGTTGGACATTTGTGAGGATAAAATGCGATTTAAATTTGAATTTGAATTTTTATGGAACCAATCTTATCTAATAGATTGTGCAAAAATTTCTGACAAAATTAAATCAAAGATGCAAGGAGAAAACCACAAAATATTTTTGCTATATAAGGAGGTCAAAACCTACAATAAAAAGAAAGCAATACATTGAAGATCTTTAGAGCATTGGAGTTTATTTTTGAGTCCTTGTTATTGTTGTACGTACACCACACCATGTTTCAGTAGCTTGGCATAGTTGTAGATTTGTCTAGTTGAATTGTAATATTCAACATCTATTATTGAGATGTAATATCCAATCACAGGTTGTGTGATTGAGAAGAAAGTGAGATAGGTTTTCATATTTAAGGGGGGAGGGGGGCTAAATAGAAATTCATTGGGTAGTGTTAGAAAGAAGCATTGAACAACACAGTGTTTGTTGTTGCTTGTAATACTAATTGTACTAAGCTATTAATAGTGAATTTTCTTATATGGGTTAGAAATCAACTCTCCAGACGTAGGTGTTGTTGCATCGAACTGAGTTACGAATTATTGTGTTCTTTATTGCTTTTCTGCTCCATCATCTTGTATAATTGAATTTGTCTTAATTGTGGTGAATTTGGTTTAACTTGTCGAACCAGTTGTCTAGGATACCACGTTTGACATTTGTCCCCTAAAGAACAAAATTTCAATTGGCAACAGAGCAGGAATCCTAGACTATTGGGTGAGCTCCAGGGAAGATAAATTCTACTTAAATGGACATAATTAAACATGGAGGACCAGTCAACAAACCACCTGCTTTGGATGGAGTACACAAAATCTTTGTTCTCCAGCAAGTAAAAGCTCATACATAGCTGACAAAAGACCCTACCAATTAATACAAGCAAAGTTATTAACAAAACATCATAAATAACAGACAAAATGCATACTTAAATAACGGACATATACATTTTATTGATCGGATATGAATGTATAGGGTACGACATTGATTTCTACTTCCAAGATCATCAACAATTAATTCCAAAAACCATGTCTATCTTTCCTTTGTTTCACATTCAACAACTGCAAAGGCTATTGGAATTATTTGATCATTCAAATCTTTTCCTATGACTGTTAATATTTCTCTTCCACATAGGCCCTTTAAAAAACATCCATCAAATCCAATAATAGGTCAACATAGTTTGAAACTCTCCTTACGTGCTGCATAACAAATGTATAATCTCTAGAAATGAGGACTCTTGTCAATTGCATTATCTGGAACATGTTGAACATTTACCTTAACTATTGAACCAAGATTTGTTCTAAGAATTTCGTGACAAGGGTCATAAATTCTATTGTACTGTTCTAAGAAGGAATCGTGGACCATTCCCTTGGATGCACACCTAGTCCTAATTTCCTTAGTCTTGTTTACACCAACATTTATTGATTTTAGACTTTATCCTTAATGTCCTTGATTTTCATTTTAGGATTATCTTTTAATGAATTTTGAAGTATCTTATTAAGCCATTTTGTAGTCATCATCTTTGTACCGTAAACTCTGCTACATTTCATTCAGAAATCATGAATAATAAACTAGAAATAAAACAATAGAAGATTCTTCAACCAAAATACATTTTATTTTTATACATATTCATATATCCTAATTTTCTTCTTCTACACGATCATTTTCTTCACCCTTACAAGGTCCATAAACCTTACTAAAATAAACATACCCCATAAAATTAACCAACATAAATCCAAAACTAATCCAATAATAGTAATCATAATGTCCCTTATTTATGTTACTAGAAACCCAACTTTCCTTTCCCTCACCTTTAGTAACACTTTCAACAACACTCAAAATCAAACTAGCCAAAACACTTGCACATGAAAAACCTAAATCAGAAAGTGTTGATGCAATACTTGACATAGATTGAGGTAACTCACGAATAAAAAACTCATTTTGTCCAACACCATTAAAAGCTTTAGCTAAACCATCCAAAAATTGTCTTGGCAATAGCCACACTACTGACATTTTCACAACACCTTGTGGAAAATCTATGAACCCTTCATCTATTTCCATTTTTCTTCTTTTGCCTTCAACAATTGCCAAAAAAGATGCTGATAAACATGTTATTATTAGTCCAATTCCCATTTTTTGTTTTACTCGTAAATGTGTCAGCGAACCTCTTAATTTTGAAGCAGAAGGGACTATAACACGGTCATAGAGGATTAGACAAATTACCGTGGAGAGAACCATGAATGTTGACATTGAAGCTGCAGGGATTTCAAAGTTTGGAGTTATGCGGTAGTTCATGAAGGATGCTTCTAATACATTAAGTGTTCCTTAACTCAAATTTACATACATTATCATTCCTGTTATCCAAATTGGAATCATTTTTATCATTGATTTGAGTGCTTCTACTTGATCTATTGTGCAAAGGCTCCTTTGGTTTTTGAGTCTTCCATCTTGTGTAAGATCTTGTTGTGAATTTTGTATGAGGCATGCTTTGTTCAAAAACCTTGCAAATCAAACCAAACACTAAAGCAAGTTAGTTATCAGCACACTAAAAAAACTACAACATTGGACACTTGAATGGTTCATAATTCGATACCTTAGTTTATCGCTCGGCATAACCATTTCCGAGTCAATGTCATAATAGTACACACCATCATTTGAGGCATTTGGCAATGGTAAGTCGAGGTTTCTGTTTCTATAAGACGCGACAACGACTCGAGCGCACTCACTAATCACATTACCTTTAGGTTCCACCTTAACATAGAGTGAAGAAGCTAAAAGGAAAGCTAGAATGGATATAAACATAAGAACATCGGGAACACCAAATCCAACAATCCACCCAAAATTTTCTTGAACATAAACCAAAACGGTCATTCCAATTAAGATTGCAGCTGTTGTTAAGGTAAAGCTCCAATTAAAGTATCCCTCTAAGATTCCTTCATCTCTTTCTTTCTCGTTTAGTTGGTTAACTCCAAAGGCTAAGGAAGAGGCTCTTACACCACCAGCTCCAATGGACATTAGGTATAGAGAAAAGTATAAGAATGCAAGTTGTGATGTTGTTGTAGAATTGCAGATTATAGTTAACTGATCACATGGACTTAGGTTTGGAATTATAGTAGTTAGCCAAAAAAGTAGCATTCCCTACAGTGTGAGACACATGGTATATAATATATATTACTCCTATATAAATAACCAAGGTTTTGAAAAACGGTTGACTGCGAAAAACAGCCACGACAAAATGTTATTCATCATTTTTATGATAAAAAATAAATTGTGGTTAATTCACACTGCTACGAGTGAAATAACGAAAACCTTTACACGACCGCAACACGACCACGATGGTTATAAATAATAAAAAAAGAACTTACTAGTAAAGTGAGAAAAGATCCAAAGGCAATGATAGTGAAACGACCAAAGTAAGAATCAACAAGAAAAGCAGTAAGAACTGATGTGAAACTAATTGATAGATTACACTAAATTACCAAAGATCAGAACTGCATTATAAGATAAAGCAAAATTAACAACTTTTCATTTCATAATCCAAGAGCAGCTCATACAATGACTATTCATAGCTAGGGTAAAAGAAACCTACTGATTGGGCCGTGGGCCTCTAAAAACAAAAGACTAAAAACAAACCAAAAGCAAATTTTAATAAATTCTGCTAACTGCACCTCTAATGTGTGATGAAATCTTTAAGTAAAATTGACACCTTCTTAATTCTATTGGGCCTAGCAGGATTCCAAACAATACTCTCGGGCCCAGAAAGAACCTTGTCCTCAAGGTTCAAAGAGGGAGTAAAAAGATGGGCTGGATTGTGAAAAAGCTTGGACTGGGTTGGGAACAAAACATGATTAGGTTGGGTTTGTTGAGTATCCGAAAGGTCCAACGGATGGCCCATTGGGATGGAAAGCTTCACTAGGTCACGTGGGTGATTTGAATCCGGAAGCAAAAAGGAGGCAACATTAGGTGAAATGTCTTGGGAAGTATGCTGGGTGGGTTTAGGGTGGCGTGTACCAGTGGAAATCACATGGGAAGGATGGCCACGTGGGTGGGAAGTGGGAAAAGTGGTACATGTGGCAGCACGCATGCCTGCATCTAAGTTATAGGGAACCGTATTTGTGGCCTTGGAAACAGGAGTATTAGCTGGACTTAAAGAATCACGTGAAAAGCTAGTCATAGGCCAATGTGAACGTTGGGACTTCATAGCATATGTAGAAGAGATTAAGTCAGATGGAATACTTAACTCAGGATTACTTTCACATTTCCTCTCGTCCTTAACTTTGTCTTGTTTTTCTTTCTTGCTTATTGATCGTTGAAAAGGCACCTCAACCCTCTCCTGAATATCAGTTATGTTTTCATCCCCACAAATATTTTCATCCTTGTTCTCACTCATCTCACCTTGGCTTGTGTCTTCTTCAAAACAAATCGCGTACGGAGGAAGAAAAGGAGGACTCTCCACCCTGTTTTCAGAATGATACGGCTTAAGTAATGATACATGGACCACATGGTGGATTCTCGATGATGACGGAAGATCTAGCATGTAAGCAACGGCTCCGACGTGTTTGACGACTCTGAAGGGGCCAAAAAACCTCTTTGACAACTTTTGTGAGATCCGTTTGCTAACTGTTGTTTGCCGGTACGGTTGTAACTTCAACAAGACAAGGTCACCCTCAGAGAAGGTATAATCCATGCGCTTTTTGTTGGCTTGCTTTTCCATTTGCACTCTACTTTTTTTTAAGTTGTCTTTCAACTGTATAATGAGCTTTTGTCTTTGTTGCATGGCGAGATCCAAGGGTTCTACATCTGTTATGCGTGCTAAGTATTCTGGGACAACTGGGGGTTCACGTTCGTACAAGGCTTTGAAGGGCGACATCTGAATAGCCGTGTGGAAGGAGGTGTTGAACCAAAACTCAGCAAGGTGCAAATAGTTAAACCAGTGGCGTGGGTGATCACCAGCGAGACATCGAAGGTAATTTTCCACCGATCTATTTACAACTTCTGTCTGACCGTCTGTTTCTGGGTGATAAGATGTACTGTACTTGAGTGTAGTGCCATGGATCTTGAAGAACTCTTTCCAGAAGGTACTTAGAAACAATGGATCGCGGTCAGAAATGATAGATCTGGGGATACCATGGAGACGGAAAATTTCAACAGAGAATCTTGCTGCAAGGTCCTTGGCAAAGAATTTGGAAGGCAGGGCGATGAAGTGGACAAATTTTGTTAACCGATCGCAGATGACCCAAATGACCGTGTGGCCGAAAGAGTTGGGAAGATTTGTGATAAAGTCCATGGTGAGCTCATCCCATACTCTGTTTGGTATTGGTAAGGGTTGTAAGAGACCCTTCTTTTTCTAAGTTTGGTACTTGTTATGTTGGCAAATCATACAATGCTTGACCATTTGTTTTACTGCCAGGGCTACACCAGACCAACAGAAGGATAAGCGTAAACGTGCGAGGGTTGCCTTTACGCCAGAATAACCAGCAGTTGGAGTGGAATGGTACTCGTGTAAGATGCTGTTGCGGAGCTTGGAAATCTCTGGTATGGAAATTCTGTCTTGATAATAGAGTAGACCATTTGTGAACTTGTACAATTTGTTGTCACTTGTTTGTTGAGTCAACTGTGTAACTAATTGTTTCCCGACGCTGTCGTTTGCATAAAACTGTCAGAGTGTGGCCAAGAGATCTGGAACCGGGGAAGACAAGGCAAGAAGTTGTGGTTCATCTGAGCAATACCTCCGACTTAAGGCATCCGCGATAATGTTCGATCTTCCAGGATTGTAATAAATATCAAAATTAAACCCTTGTAATTTGGAGGCCCATTTCTGCTGCTCTGGTGTTTGGATCTTTTGCTGAAGCAAATTTTTGAGACTCTTCTGATCTGTGTATATATGAAACTTTTGTCCAATAAGATACTGACGCCATTTTTTCACTGCTTCTATGACAACATACATTTCCCGGACGTAGACAGAAGCGACTTGCATTCTTGGACACATTTTTTTGCTGAAGAACGCAATCGGATGTCCATCTTGGGATAGGATAACACCAATCGCCACGCCGGAAACATTTGTTCCTATAATGAATTCTTTTGTAAAATCTAGTAGATCCTAGACCGGCATGTCGGTCATATGTTTCTGTAACTCTGTAAAGGCAAAATCTGCCTCTGAACTCCATGTAAATTTAGTGGAACGTAACAAATCGGTGAGAGGAGCGGCGAGAGTTGCGTAATTGCGCACAAAACGACGGTAGAATCCCGTGAGGCCCAAAAAACCACGGAGAGTCGTGAGTGATCGAGGTTTAGGCCACTCTAAAATGGCTTTGACTTTATCTGGATCGGGTGCAACATCACCCACTGAAATGACATGAGCTAAATAGTCAATATGAGCAACTGCAAAAACACATTTAGACAATTTGACAAAAAATGAATGTGACTTCAACAAGTCGAACACAACCTGCAAGTGAATTAAATGATCCTTGAAATTGGAACTGTAAATCAGAATGTCATAAAAAAAACTAAGACAAAACGGCGTAAATATGGTCTCAATAAATCATTCATTGCGGACTGAAAAGTAGACGGGGCGTTAGTTAACCCAAAGGGCATAACTAGGAATTTGTAGTGCCTGTCAAAAGTGCAAAAAGCTGTTTTATGCGTATCCTTTGATGCAACACGAATCTGATGGTAACCTGAGCGTAAATCTATCTTGGAAAAAATTATTGCTTAGCCAAGCTCATCTAACAGTTCATCTATAGTGGAGATTGGGAATCTATCTTTAATTGTAACAGCGTTGAGCGCTCTATAGTCAACGCAAAACCTCCATGTGCCATCTTTTTTCTTGACAAGAAGAACAAGTGATGAAAAAGGGCTATGGCTTGGGACTATAGTACCTTCATTCAACATTTCTTGAATAATGGACGACATCACATCCTTTTGAGAGTGTCGATAGCGATAAGGCTTATCATTGATAGGTGGAGTGTTTGGGAAGAGCGGAATATGATGATCGTGGGGTCTAGGGGGTGGAAGTCCACTTGGGGCTTGGAAGATGGATTGGTAGGAAATAAGAAGGTTTGAGAGATCAGGGTGTAGTTGAGGAGGTGGTAAATTGTCATTGGTTTGGCCATAGGCAGTGTCATCAGGTGATACATCAACTTGGTGCAGGATCATTAGATGAAAAGAAGAAATAGAATCAGTATGGATGAGGTGACGTAATTGGTGAAAAGTTGCGTGGGTTGGGTGGGATGAGGGGTCACCGTTTAGGGTAATAGACTTGTCTTTATCGGTGAAGGAAATAGATGGGATGGAAAAATCTGCTTGTATTGAGCCCAAGGTTCGTAACCATGCCATGCCGAGAACAACATCGACGCTTCTATTGGAAGTAAGTAAAAAGGAATGTTGAAGCGTTGGTTTTGAAGGACAAGTGGGACAGAATTGCAAATTCCTTCACAATTTAGGTGGGATCCATTTCCTACCATGATGGAGAATTGGTTGATTGGGGTGGTGGGGAGATTAAGGTGACGGGCTATACGAGGTTGCATGATATTGTGGGTGCTACCTGTATCCACAAGCACCATAACTGGAAGACCACCAATCAGGCCCTTGAATTTTAGTGTTTGGGGGGAAAATTGTCCTGTTACAGCTTGTGTGGACAGTTGAAAATAGGTTTTTGAGAGGTCCACTTGTTATGTTTTAGGTTCAATACTAGTGTCGATTTGGTCTTCACTTGAGTCATCATCGGCCAAAAGTAATAGGAGTCGGCTAGTGGTACATTTATGGTCAGGGATGAATTTTTCATCACAATTGAAGCATAATCCTTGAGCCCTTCTCTCTTGTAATTGGGCTTGTGATAGGCGTTTGATGGGTAGCTTTGAAAAGGTAGGGGTGTTTTGAGGTTTGGGTGGTTGTGGCCTTTGTGATGGAGTTTGGGTTGTAGGTTTAGTGTAAAAAGATGATTGAGGTTTGGAGTATTTGGGTTTTGAGTCTTTAAGTTTGGATTCAATGAGTTTGGCAAGTCCGATAGCTTGTGAAATTGAGGCAGGTCTGTGAATAGCCAATTCGTTGCGAATCTCAAGTGATAAACCAGAAATGAAACAATTTAAAATTGCATCGGGCGGTAATCCCACCACTAATTGGTTGCCAAGTCTTTCAAATTTAGTTTGATATTCTACAACTGATCCATCCTGTTTCAATTTGAATAACTCAGCTTGATGGTTATCATATGTAGACGGACCAAAACGTAGTTCCAACGCTCTAGTAAAAGAAACCCAATCTGTTAATAATTGGCTATGATGCATCCACTTAAACCAGCCTAAGGCGTCACCCTTCAGGCAAAAAGAAACTAAAGCCAATCTTTTTTCTGGTGGTAAATTATAAAATGAGAAAAATTGGCCTGCTTGAAATAACCACTCTAATGGGTTAGACCCATCGAACATGGCAAGTTCAAGTTTTGGGATTCTGAACAGGGGTAATGGGGGTATTTGTGTAATTTGGTGATATGGATTTTGGTGGGAATAAGGGATATTGAAATTTTGATTTGAATGGAATGCTGTTGTGGCAGAGTGAAATGGTGGAAAAAGAGGTGGGGGCTGGGTAGGGGTGGTGCGTTGTGGCATGGTGAAAACAGGTTTTGGAGGGTGTAACACCCTAAATTCCCTCGAATAATTTAATCGAAAAATCAGAGTAAAATGAAACAACTCGAAATAAAAGAGTATTACTTTCAACAAGAACTTGCTCACCATAAGACATGTAACGTATAATAAATATTAATGCAACTTTAATCTAAAAATCATCTTTATTACACAGTGGAAATTCTTCATTGTGATCAACAAAATATAACGGTTTCAATTAATCAAAATATTAATTTTCAAAAATGTAAAGGCAACTTGTAATTCTTTAACAAAGTAAACTCATGCATAAAGCGTTCCCGACTCCCAATGTTACATATCAGAGCAGATTCCAAACTAAACTGAAGCACCTCGTCTTCACCGACCACGACTTCCACATTACTCCTGATTATCTGCACGTTACCACGTGGAGGCAACATTCAAACAGAAGGGGTGAGATTTCACATTCAATAATACAATGCAATAACTCGTATAAAGGAATTAGCAACACATAACATCATTTAACTGCGCAACTCATCATTATCAATACTTCGCATAAGTCCAACAACAAATCCTCACATAACTTCGCTCAACAATACAACAACTCGACTCAACGGATGCAATGCAGTGCAATCGTGCATGTGGTACCATTGGAGCAGAACTCCCAACTTAAAATTTGCCAATTAATAGAGGCATCAACAAGGCATAAGCCTTCAACTTAATATTTTGCCAATCCAGGCCAACTTACCGAGCAGTAGCTCCAGCTTGATATGCTATGCAATGCGACTCAACATGAACATCAAAATAACAACAATGATAGTTATATATCAATACAACAACAAATCAACATTGGACATAGGCCCATAACTTAACTCTTGCCAATAATTAGAGGCAATGCAACGTATTTCACACCTGCAACTTTATAATTCCCAACAACAATATCACAACAACTATAACATACTCTGTACCGACTAACATATATTACAAGCAATCACGACTTCACAATTAATCAACATTATTCTTCGCAAATAAACAATAATTTCATTCACACACTTATAATTACAAAACTCAAGCATGTATACTTTAATCGAAAACGCTTCAAAAGCAGCTCAAGGACATGACGAAATAATTATTAAAATACACCTAAATTCATCATTAAATACAAGGGTTCATATTCTGAATTCATTTCACAATCTGGAAAATTTTCAATTTCGAAATCGTGCTAAAACTCAAACTTTCACTTCGCCAAAAATCAGAATTTTAACACTATAATTCCATTTCAGTTATTCCACACAAGATAACTCACCCCTGGGCCAGACACTATTATTATAAGATAGCTCGTCTCGTTATCTTTCCAACGCTTTGAGCGGCGTACGAATCGGACTCCCGGAACTCAAGTTACGAATTTTCGAAGTTTTCAAAATTCTGCACTAACATAGCTACGGGTTTGATCACTTTTTCCCCAAAAACCCATCCGAAAATTCGATTTAATTCGCGAGACTCTTATTTTAACTTAGTTATACCTATTAGAACTCATTGGTAGCATAAAAACTAATTTTCGCGACGATGAATTTCGCACCAAAATTTCTAGGTTTCACTATTCCTAACGCAAAACATAATTTCTTCACATTATTCTCATAGAAACACTACATCATAACGATAACATTATAATTCAATCATTGCAAACTCCTAACATCAAATTGGGTTCAAATTCCTAATATCAAGATACTAAATTAACACGTATCAATCAATTCCATTCATCTCTAACAACAACAACTATCAACCAATATCTAACTTAATCCCTTTCATGATTATTGAACCCGTATTAGAGAAAGTTAGTCTCACCCTTACCTTGTATTGATGAGCTTCCCTCTTCCTCAATGGGTTCCTCTCCTTCTTCTTGCCCTAGCCTCCTCTCCCTTTTGCTTTCACTTTCACGTATGATTAAAAACTCCCTTCTCATTCTCTAATTTTTCTTTATAAAGTCCCTCATTATGGATTACCTCTTTTACCCTCACTTACTCTTCTACAATTACGAGCTTGCCCCTCAATTATCTACACACCTTATTTTCTATTTATCCCATTACATTATTAGTAATATTTTTGGATCCAACTAAATACTAATAATAATAATTCTCGTCAATTATATCATTCTACTAATGTCCATTTTACACTATGGTTAAGCAAATATTAATTAAATAAGCCTAACTAATTTTAGTCTCCACACTACCAACTTCTACGCTTTCGGTCATACACCCTTACGACCCTCAAGACTCAATCTTACGGCCACTACCCTTCACTACGGGTACATAAAACATAACAAATACACAACAAACATACAATCAACTACAACAACTCATTATTATATTCACAAATAATAGTTAAATAAAAACGGGGCGTTACAGAGGGAGGTTAGAAAAAACAGTGGAGGTTCTAAGAGGGGTATTTGTGGGGGTGAAGGTCTGAGTTGTGGGGGGTTGTAATAGTAGTTGATATAGGAGGAGGGTTTTGTGTGATTCCTGATGAAGTAGCTGCAGAATTAGTAATGACAGGCTGCTGTTCCTTTTGCATCACCAGCTTGTTAAGGGAAGACATGAGGGATTCAAATCTAGAATCAACAATTAGTTTTTCATTGTGCAATCTGGTGTGAATCTGGCCAATGTGTTGTTCCAAATCTGCTGTTGCTTTATCAAACCTCTCATCCATTTGTTGTTGGGTTTGAGCCATAGCATTATCTAAGTGAAAGTGAGCTGTTTGAACAGCTTCTTCTACAATTTCCTTAGGGTTAGGTTGTTTAGGGGGAGCCATGAGAGCAAAAGATGAAAGCACCAATGATAGATTACACTAAATTACCAAAGATCAGAACTGCATTAAAAGATAAAACAAAATAAACAACTTTTCATTTTATAATCCAAGAGCAGCTCATACAATGACTATTTATAGCTAGGGTAAAATAAGCCTACTGATTGGGCCGTGGGCCTCTAAAAACAAAAGACTAAAAAGAAACCAAAAGCAAATTTTAATAAATTCTGCTAACTGCACCTCTAATGTGTGATGAAATCTTTAAGTAAAACTGACACCTTCTTAATTCTATTGGGCCTAGCAGGATTCCTAACACTAATAGCTGCTGACCATAGGAGGATAATATGTGTAGCTTTAGCAGTTTCCATGCCATAATGTCTAGTAAAATATAGAACCATGTTTGGCATTATTCCATGGTTATGGCATTATTCCATGGTTAGACATTTTCTCAAACGCCTGGTTGGCTGCATAACCAAAAGGAATTAATAAAGGGATCATATAAAGCATTGAATTAATTTGTTGTAGCAAATGAATTGTTCTGCATGCATACCTAAGATGAAGGGTGTGGTTCTGAAACCACCCTTTGTCTTTGTAATGGAAATCAGAGGCTCTTTTTCTTGCACTGTATTTTCCATTTTAGAATAAAGTTGTAGAGTGAGAGTTAGAATGTAGAAGCAGGAAGATGATGTGATGTCTTATCAAGAGAGAAGCGCGCGAGGACCTTGTAAAATACATCCTTACTTTACTTGCCTTATTTTTTATTATCTTCTTTTTGTTAATTTATTTATTTTAGATTCATGTCTTTTAATTTTATCAATTACGGTCGGATTAGAAATTTGTTTTTAAATCAGTGTTTTAAAACCAGACTTGGACCGTCCGATCAGACTAGTTAGATGGGAAATCGGAGAATACATCGGTATGATAAGGTCTTAGTTACCGGTATGATAAGGTCTTAGTTACCATTGCTCTGATGAAAGTCGGCCGACAAGTTTATTTTTATTTTTATCATTTTAATTAGTCAAAACAACTTCGTTTTTAGATGCGAGTAAAACAATTTTAAAAATTGAAAGAAAAAAATATTTCCTCACATTAAAATTTTTTTAAATCTATTGTATTGTATTAGTGGAACTAATTTGACTTGTTGTTTGAAAAGTTTTAGAATTTATTTTATATTATAATTGTGTTACATTTTGATTTTCAAAAATATTTGGAATTTGTAATATTTGGAAGTTGAAAATTTTATGTAAGATTATTATTTAATTCGTATGAATAATCTCATAGATTTTCTTTTACGGACAATATTGTTATGAAATTGTAGTGTTATGAGCGGGTCCTCTAAAACAATCGTAAATGTTGTAACACCACTGTACAGGGCTTCTTGTTGCCGTGGGTAAGCCCTAACCATTATAAACTGTTATAAACCTATTAAGATCTCTGAGTTGTTGAAATATCATATTAGATTAGATTTGATTATATTTAATATTTAAATATAATCTAAGTTGTGTTAGTCCAAGCTCAATTAGGGTTGTATATAAATAGTCATAGTATGTATCATTAAGAAACAATTCAATAATATCAATCCTTGTTTACTTATTTTCTCTCTTTCTCTCCTCACTAAGAGTGACTCACGCACTAACAAAGTGGTATTATGAGCCTTTGGTTCGAGTGTAGGACCGTCCCACTTGTATCGAAAGTACTCCCCACAGGTGGTGGTTAGGAGATGTCCTGTTGAAGAATATCAACAACGGTACAAGTATATGTGGATGAAGCTTCCGCTTAAGGGGGAGCATTGTGGAAGCATTGTGGATAGACTCACACTTGAGGGAGAATGTTAAGTATAACAAGTGTGAGTAGTATAGGTAATAGTCCCACGTTGGTTAGAAATGTGGAGACTTGAGCATTTATAAGTGAGAGAACCCACAATGTGGTGTGTCTCTCACAAAGATATTACTAAAAAAAAAAGAAGTCCCACAATGTTCAATGCTCTCTAGTTTAAAAACTTCCCCAACATGAGTATCCCTTATCCTTGTAGAGATACTATGCACATCTATACTTTTTGACCAGTACAGTGACGTCCACCATGGGACCCGGGTAAAACTAACCTGAGTCACACCTCTTTCATTCTCATTCCTTCCTTCTTCCGAATATGGCCGATAAAACTTTATGCTCTATTACAAACACCATAGCCATGAGTTTTGCTGGTGGAGATAGTTCCAACTCCTCCCAAAGGAAATGTGTGAGGTTGGTACCTGTTGCAAAAGTGATATCTCATGGTTTCCTTAGGGGCAAACGAGGGGAAACAAGTTAACATCACCTTTTTCGACAAGGATGTCATCGGAGTCAACCCTCATGATAATGACCTTCTAGTTATCACTGGGAAACATGACAATTAGGATATAAAGTGAGTCTTGATAGACCTTGAGAGCTCTATTGACTTCCTGTTCGGAGATCTGTTTTAGAAGCTTCAGCTTAATCCTAGTCGTGTCAAAGTATTCGTAGCTTGTTAATATAATTTTCAGGCGAACAAATACAAGTAAGGAGTCACGTGATCCTAAAGACAACATGTGGCGAGGGAGCGGACGCCAAGGCGATTATTTCCACCCAGCACTTGGTCCTGAAGTACTCGCTACTTGGAGGGCGAGTCTGTATGATTCGAGGTGACTGACAGATCCCTCGGGAATGCTATCAAAATAGTTTGGCGACATAGAGAGAAGAGCTTATAACACCCCGTTTTTTAAATTAATATTTCATTTAGTTATTGGAGTGTTTATGTGTGTATTTGTGTTATTTTGGGGTTTTAAGGGTTTTAAGGGTATTTTAGTGATTTTATAATTACTAGGATTATAGAGTTTGAAAGTGGAATAGTAAAATAGAATTTATTTAAATTATTAGAGATAATTAGATAATTTTAATTATTTAATGATAATTGAAGTTTCGTAACTCTGCTTGAGGTGCAGTTAAATGCGTTTGAGAAAGGATTTAAAGAATTTTCAAACTGGAGAGTTTCATAATTTTATCATAGATCTATAATATTTGGTGCTATTTTTGAAGTGAGTCAGTTTTAGAGTTAATTATAGAGTTTTGGGAAACAATTTAACAATTTAAGGAATTAAACATAATTATAAATAACTTAAAATTGAGTTAATGATATGTTTTAGAGTTGATTAAATTAAGGGAGTTAAGTTGTTATGAGTTTAGAGTTGTTAACATGTCTAGTGTTGAATTTGAGTTAAAATATGTTTAGAGTAGTGAGTTAGTGTTGTATTTTGAACTACTGACATGTTTAAAGTTGAGTCTGAAATGGTTAAGTTAACTTTAATATGCTCAATGATTTAATTTGATGTGTTTGGAGTATTATGTGAATTACATAATTTTTAGTAGTTTTAAGTCAAGCTACAACCCCTTAGATTCCAATAGAGTTATCTCCTGTGAAAAGTTGTCAGCAGAGCATGTTTGAGTACTTTAAAGTTCATTTAAGTACTCTAGACTCTTTTTTAGAGTTGAGATTTGGTGTTGAGTTTTTTTTAGGGTTTTTGAGAACTCTTGCGTTATAAAGAGTATAATAACATTTTGAGATTTTCGGAGTGTTTTGATGATTTTAGAGTTGTTGATTAGTAACATAATTTTACTTCATTTGAGTGTGAAATAATTATTTTATTTTATATTTTTGAAATTAGTAATCTGGTAAGATTACAGTGAGGCATGTTTATTGTCAAAATTATATTTTTGAAGTTAGTAACCCGATGGGATTACAATGAGGCCTGATACTGGCAAACTTGGTTCAAGAGTGGAACCTATTTTTGATGATGATTTTTTATTATGATTTTGATGAGGATATTTTATGATGATTTTTGAGGTAATTTTGATGACGATTTGTGATGATTGTTTGCGTTGCATGCTTGCTTTTATACATGATCATGCATGCATATATCTTGAAGTTAGGTAAGACTTCAGTCCATTGATGGTCAGGTTGAGAGAGGAACCATGGAGGTCTCATGTCTAGAGAGTGACACAATTCAAAAAGAATCGTGATCAATCAATAACAAACCTCTGACCCCAAAAGCCCGGTACCACATGCATATTGATGAAGAGTTGGTGGAATTAGCATTTGCATAATAAATTGAAATATGATTGTGTTTTCTGAGAACTATCATACTTGTTGTTCTTGTTGTGGTTGTTTAACATCCTTTTAATTTTCACCATTAATATTTGTAAGGTGTATTCTCACTCCTTTTTGTCGTTGTGGCGTATGTACTTCTCTGGAGTACAGACAATTAGGCACTCAACATGAGTAGTTGCATGTGAGTTAGAAGATAACCTTGGAGATTTTCTTTGTTTATTTTATCGCATATCGCTATTTAGCTGGCATATATGCTCTAATATGTAACTTCGGGAACATGGCATATTATTTGTTTGAGTTGATGTTGGAGTTTATTTCCTTTGAGTATTTTTCTTTAAATAATTATTTGATGCTATGAGATATTTTGATTCCGCTGAAAGATTTTGAAAAATATTCATGAAGTTGCATGTTGTGTTTTGAGTAGAATTCTAAGTTTGTGAACTTTCTCTTTTATATTAAGAGTTCGGTTTAGAGTGTTATATAGTGGTATCAGAGCAAGTAGGTCCGTCTGACCACATTTTGTGAATCTTATCTGTTCCTAGTATGCGAGACACATGCAAAAAAATGTTGGTACTCGTTTATTTTTCTAACCACTTGCCAACAGAAGCGGGATTGAAACAAGTGGGGGAGAAGCTCCTGCACCTCTAAGATGTTCTGGAGTGGAGAGTTGGTTCATCATGCCGCTCATTGCAAGAGCGCAAGTTGTTGGATGAGGTTGTGTTGTTTCCCGCCCCCGAAGAGAGTACGAATTCAAGATTTGTACTCGTTGTCAAATCGAGATGTCTTTGAGGGATAATGATCAGGTACATGTGGTGTTCACTTCTCTGAGAGTGGAGAACGATGTTGCGGCTAGTGATATGCCGGTGGTGTGTGAAATTCCTGGCTTTTCCCTGAAGATAGTTGTGACTTTCCTCCGAAACATGAAGTTGAGTTTGCCATAGATTTAGTACCTCACACTAGAGCTGGGTTGATGGCACCATACAAGATGTCTAATTCAGAGTTGGTATAATGAAGAGTCGCTTAAAAGATCTGCTTAACAAGAAATTTGTCAGACTGAGTGTATCACCTTGCAGACCTCTAGTGTTGTTAGTGAAATAGAAAGACGACAATATGAGGTTGGGTGTTGACTATCACCATCTGAATAAAGTTACTATCAGGAATAAGTACCTTTTTCATAGAATTGACGACCTTATAGATCAATTGGTAGGAGCTTGCGTATTCAGTAAGATTGATTTGAGATCCGGCCATCATCAGATTCGAGTGAAAGATTAAGAAATCCCAAAGACATCGTTTAGAATGATGGTGTCTGGCATCTTGGCCTTGAGTTTCAGAGCTTTTCTTCTATCTGAACCCATCACAACTTTGAATGCTAACAACTGCGTATACAAAGATTCCCTGAAAACAAATTTTGTATGAGTCTCATGATGTTTATACAAATGATCATGAATGCATGATGTTTGGATCCATGGTATCATAAGTAACTCAAAACACCCTATTAGGTTGGTTTTTTTAATGGATAGTTCTAGGTTTTCTACCCATAAACCGCTCATAGGATAATTTCTAAGTTGATGGATAGGGTTCTCAGAGTCATGGACCTTAATCGTATCAACGTCCTGCAACAGGCTAACTGTTTTATGATGAAAGTGACGAAAAGGTCTAATTTGGACGAGGTCTTCATGTTAGGTACGCAAGGAGTGGTCCTTGGAGACTAACATTATGCAACCACCAAAACACAAACTGGTTCTAAGAGTGGTTCCTATAGTCATGTACCCTTCATGAATCAACGTTATGCAACAAGCTAGCCATCTTATAACGAGGTTTATGAAAAGGTTTACTCTTGGGGAAGTCTTCATGTTAGGAATGCAAGGAGTGATCCATGGGGATAAACACTACACAACTTCCAATTTAAACTATGTGTTATCTCTTCTTTTTCTAAAGATTGGGTGTAGAGCTTTACTCATGATATCATCCCAGGATCCACAAATAAGCATGATAATGAGCATATACAATGAAAAAAGAAAGAGAAATCATAAAAAAAGAGCAAATAAGCAAACAAGCAAAAAGGAAACAATTAAGCAAAGCTAATATTTATCGCAAACTTAAATAAGCTATACTTGACTCTCTCTTGCTTGGAGCATTGTCCCCAATTGAGTCGCCAGCTGTCGGATCTTGAAAATACGATCCTTCTCGAAGCGTATCACGCGCTCACGGAAAATGATATCCAATAGAGTCTCCACCGAACTTTATATGTTCCAAAAGGGGAAATGGAAAATATCGATAAAACCCTTAATAGAAAAGAAGATGGTCCTGACAACCAAATTCAATTTCAGGAGTAAATCACACAAGGGGAAGGTATTAGCACCCCTCACGTCCGTTGTACTCAATGATAACCTTTTATTTAAACCTACGATTGAATGTTATCTTATATCAATTAATTTCTTTGAGTAATTAAAAGTTCAAAATGTAACTCCCCACGTTGCTTTCAGGATTAGCGTCTGACCCCACAAACCAACACAGGTCTTTTCAGCATGTTTTATCCTCACTCACATGTTTTTCGAAAAACTTTCCAGAAGGTCACCAATCCCAATACTACTCCATAGTTAAACGTGCTTGACTTGGAGTAGTATTTGGATGGGTGACCTTCTGGGAAGTTTTTCGGAAAGCGTGTGAGTGAGGACAAAACATGCTGAAAAGACTTGTGTTGGTTTGTGGGGTCAGTCGATAATCCTGAAAGCAGTCTGAGGTGTTACACAAAAAGGAAAAATGAAAAGGGGTCGTAAAAAGATTTTTATTAGGGTGCTTGACGAGATTGAGGGTCTCGCTCCTACACATCCTCGGGTACAATAGGGAACTTAAAGCTTCGTAGTTCGGGGTAAAAAATTATGTTTTGTAGGATGGTTTGTATTATTGAACAAGTGCTTAGATCGCATTCTAACGGTTAAATGTTAGCTTGTATGCTCGCGGGGAAGGCTTAAGAGCTAGTTTGTATACGCATTAGAAAGGATTAGACAATGTTCTTTTGAAAAAAAGAGTTTTAGATCGCACGGGGACGAGAAAATAAGTTTGATGTGTTTAGTGTTTTTTAGACAAATGACGAATGCTCGGTGAGAACGAGACGTGAGCCTCGGGACCAATTATTTGGGATTTCACTGGAATACTAGACTAAAATGGACCTTTTCATTCAATGTATTTATGAAATTATTTTGATGGACAGCGATCATTTAACAAGAATGAGACATGTGCCTCGGAGTTGATTGTTCAAAGGTTCCACTAGAATGCTAGACTTCAACAGTCCCTCTTTTGTGAAAGTTTGTGTTAAGTGTTGTAGAAACGAAAGAAAGAATAAACAGCTAGACCAAGACGTGTGCCTCAGAACCGATCATTCGAGGATTCAAGGAATACGAGACTCCAATGGTCTTGTTCTTCTGTGTTTATTTAAGAAATTTTTTTAATGTTACGTTTAATTGGGAAAGATTTGAATTGCATCGAAACGGTTTTAAACGGGTTTGAGAAAGTCACTTAGCATTGGACCAAGGTTTTTTTGAAGAAAAAAAATTCTCTTGGTGTTGGACTAAGGATTTTAGCATTTTTACAAAAAAACATTTTACAATCAATATTATCATTCATTTATTTAATTATCCAATTAAAAAAAATACAAGCATGAGTATGATAAATGATAAAACAAATGTATGAATATATGAGGGTGATAATCATGGTGATTAGGCAAAAGGAGTGAATTATCTAATTAAATTGTATTAAAATTAACTATTTAGGTTTAATTAGTTTTAATTATTTTAATTAATTAATTAATGAAAAATCAATTCCATTATTTAATTAACTTAATTAAAAATTAAATAACCTAATTAATTAATAAAAATAAAAAGGTTAAATAAGTTTTTAGTTCCTACAAATATCCAAACTTTTAAGTTTGGTCCCTCGAAAATTTTTCTTCAGACAATGGTCCTCATAAAGTTTTCCGTCACCAAATTTAGTCACTCCCGTTAGATTCCACTAACGGTGGCTTATGTGGCATGTCATGCGTGTATTATTGCTTTGCCACGTCAGAAATGTTGTAAAATAATTTTTTTCTTTATAAAACAAAGCCACGTATTTTCCAAACTCTCTCATATCCTCCCCTTAGTTTCTCTTAGGTAAACACCAAAAATCTATTTCTCCTCTTCAATTCTTCACTACTCGTTCTCCACTCCTTCAAACACCCTACATCCGCCGTCAACGATGTCGTCCCTCTCTTCCATTCTCAAATCCATCTTCTTTCTCAATTGGAGATCTCTCTAATTCTGATACCTCTCTTTCTCTTTCCCCTAGGGTTTATAATTTCCCCCAAATTATTAATCAGTTAAATAAGTCATAAATACATACACTTTCTTAATTAACATACAAATTAATCAATTGGGTTGATCTTAATTTCTTCTGGGTTTATCAGTTTATTTAGTTTTTGTTTTTTTTTTAGATTTTAGATTTTCCCTTCTGATTACTATTTTTTGTGAGATAGATAAATGAATATTTTTCTGCTAAAGGGTTGAACATAGTTGCTTGAAATCCTAATTTCTCCTTTTTCTTCAAAATTGAATTTGGGACATATGTTCATGTGATCTTAATTTTTGATTTGTTTGAGTGGATCTTAATTTTGATTTTTGAACCAAAAAGAAGAAAGAGTCAGACCTTTACTGTAATTGAAACCCTTTATCTCACCTGTCCTTGAAAAACAAAATGAATTTGACCCTTAATTGAAAACTATTTCGGCATGTTAAATTGATTTTTGTTGTGTTGTTAGGAGTAGAAAATGTTGGTTTTTATAAAATTTTAATGAAAACAATTATGTTGAATGACATCGTTTTACTTAGTTTTTTTTTTGATAAGCAATCGTTTTACTTTGTTGAAAAGTGAGGTTTTAAACCATTATTGATGTAGAGATTTAAAAGCTCAAATTCTATTTTAGGAGATTAATTTTTACCTACTATTCCATTATGAAATTTCGATAGTTTATGTATGTTTTGACCGAAGTTTTTCCAAGTCTCATCACTAGTCAATTTTGTGCATTTTAAACTTTAAGGTTCAATTCTTTTTGGTCTTAAGCTTGTTTTATGAAGCAAATCCTAAACTCTACCTATTCAAAATAATCTAAATCCTACTTGTTATTCATTCTGCTATGTTGTCTGCATTGTTACTGTTGTGGAAAAACGATATCTTTAAGCAAAGTATAAAACGGTTTCTTGATGATCAAGAACCAAACAAGGGTTAACGGAAAACCAAGAAAGAAAACACAACAAGAAGAAGAAAACAACAAGGATTGGACAAATATAAATTCTGTTTACTATTCACTTTCTCATTAAAGTGACAAATGATTACAAGTGAATATCACAATTTGCCACACTCAACAAACTGAGTGTACTAGCCTATTTATAGACTAACTAGGTAACTTGCAGCCCAAGAAACCTAAACAATTGGATCCTTAACACAAGGCCCAATTCGACAGAATAACATTTTCGACACTACATACATACTAGAACAGACTTCGACTATAGTATGTAACAATAAGGCATCAGTATGTGAACAAGCTTCGACTGCATGCTTGCCTCCTGTCGAAATACACATGAAAGCTTCTCCTTCGACACATCATGAGTTCGACCCAAATCTCACAAATCTCCACCTTGGATCTAACTCAGCAACAAGAGAATCAACTAGCTTTCATCATGCAGCTTTATCAACTGCATACAGTGGAAGAACTTGCAACTTGGCAACGTTTTGGTGATCATATCAGGAACATTATCTCCAGTCAAAACCTTCAGCACCTGGACTTCACCACGCTCGATTATCTCTCTGACGAAGTGCAACCTCACATCAATGTGCTTAGTTCGCTTATGATAGGCTGAATTCTTCGACAGGTGTATTGCACTTTGACTATCACATTTAAGAGTGATACTTCGACCTTGAAGTTTCAGCTCCTTTGCAAAACCTTCAAGCCACAATGCTTCTTTCACAGCTTCAGTGAGGGCAATATATTCAGCTTCAGTGGTTGATAAGGCAACAACCTTCTGAAGCGTCACTTTCCAACTGATTGCTGTGCCAAACATTGTGAAAACATATCCAGAAATAGACTTTCTGGAATCCATACAACCTGCATAATTAGAGTCAACAAATCCTTCGATTTCGACTATGCTATCACCATCACAGGCTCCACCATAAATCAAGACTCTTTTCAGAGACCCATTTATGTACCTGAGAATCCACTTTAAAGCTTGCCAGTGTGCCTTTTCAGGATTGGCCATATACCTGCTCACAAGGCTCACCCCATATGCTATGTCTGGCCTCGTACATACCATAGCATACATCAAAGAACCCACTACACTAGCATATGGAATGCTACTCATATAGATTCTTTCAGCTTCAGTACTCGGACTTTGAGTAGTACTAAGCTTAAACTGAGGATTTATAGGTGTCACAACAGGCTTTGAATTCGACATACCAAACTTGTTGAGAAGCTTCCTTAGGTATGTCTCTTGAGATAAACACAACTTCGACTGCTTCTATCTCTCTGGATGTCAATCCCAAGAATCTTGGCTGCAGTTCCCAGATCCTTCATTTTGTACTCCTTACTGAGTTCAGCCTTCACCTTCGTTACATCCTCAACACTGTTGCTAGCTATGAGGATATCATCCACATACAGCAGCAACATAACAAGTGAGTTTCCCGGTCAAAGTAAACACAGTGATCGAACTGACTTCTAGTGAAATAAATGTGTGCCATGAACTTGTCGAATCTCCTGTTCCACTGTCGAGGAGATTGTTTCAGGCCATACAAAGACCTATTCAGCTTGCACACATAATCTTCTTTACCCTTTTCTGCATACCCTTCAGGTTGACGCATCAGGATCGTTTCATCTAGATCACCATACATAAATGTTATCTTCACATCCATTTGCTCAAGTTCCAAGTCGAACTTTGCCACCATGGCCAACAGCATTCGAATGGATCTATGCTTTACAACAGGTGAGAACACATCATTGAAGTCGACTCCTTCTTTCTGAGTGAACCCCCTAGCAACCAGCCTCGCCTTAAAGCGCTTCGACATCACTCCTTCGATTCCTTCCTTGACCTTGAAAATCCACTTACAATTGACTAACCTGGCTCCTGCAGGTTTCTCAATCAGCTCCCAAGTGTTATTATCATGAAGAGATTTCATCTTGTCATCCATGGCTTTTCGCCATTCAGTCTTGTTTCGACTCCTTATAGCTTCCTTGTAATCTCTAGGTTCTTCATCAAGTACCTCATTTGCAGAGATTAAAGCAAACACTATAAGATCTGCATAACCAAGTCTCTGAGGTGGCTTGATGACTCTTCTCGACCTATCTCTTGCCAGTAGGTAGTCATTGACAGTTTCCTCAGCCTCTTCAGCATCTTGCTCTTTGACTTCATCAGGGCTATGCACTTCAGCATCACTATGCTCCACCTCAACAGGCATCTCTACCTGTTCCAGCTCCTCTTCAAAGATTTTAGCACTTCGACCAACATCACCAGTTTTCTTGGAAGCCATTTCGACCTCATTGAAAACTACATCACGAGGAGCATGCATCTCAGAGCTCTAGGTTCGACCTTGTCATGCCTAATGTGAGCATAGGATAAACAGCCAAATACTCTCAGTTTGTCAAGATCTGATGGATGATTCGACCAAACTTCTTCAAGTGTCTTCATTCCCAGCGCAATCGAGGGACATCTATTTATCAGATAGGCTGCTGTTGAAACAACCTCTGCCCATAACACCTTCTTCAATCTAGCACTAACCAACATGCATCTAACCCTTTCAAGGATTGTTCGACCGAATCTCTCAGCTAAGCCATTTTGTTGAGGAGTACCTGCTACAGTCTTATGCTTTGCAATCCCAGACTCAACACAGTAACTGTCGAACGTTTCATTGCAGAACTCAAGGCCATTGTCGGTTCTCAACCTCTTAACCTTTTTGCCAGTTTGAGTTTCGACCAGAACCTTCCAACTTTTGAAATTCTCAAAAGTTTCATCCTTCGTCTTCTGAATGAATACCCATAACTTTCTGGAATAGTCATAAACAATGGATAGAAAGTACCTTGCACCTGAGTGTGAAGGATTCCTTGCAAGCCCCCAAAGATCAGCATGAATGTAATCAAGGGATCCATGTGTTCTTTGCTTGCCTTTGTTGAACTTCGCCCTACAGGATTTACCAAATACACAAGATTCACAAAACTCCAGCTTTTCCTCTTTGTCATCTCTTAGCAGGTTCTGTTTCCCCCAATTCGACCAGGCCTCTTTCGCTGACATGGCCCAGTCTCATGTGCCATAACTCTGTCTTCGACACAGGTTTCGTGGATACAACATTTGTCGAACCACTTACAACCTCAGCCTCAAGGGTATACAAGCCTTGTTTCTTCACGTCTCTCAAGACTTCCTTCGACCCCTTCATGACTTTCAGGATACCTTGCTCCCCTTTGAAGACATATCCTTTCTTGTCGAATTCACCAAGAGAAATTAAATTCCTCTTAAGGTCAGGTACAAACCTAACCCCAGTCAATAGCTTTATTGACTCATCATGGAGCTTGAATCTAACAGATCCAATACCTGCAATCTTACAAGCTTTATTGTTCCCCAGCAGCACTGATCCACCATCTTGATCACACATTTCTTCAAACACATTCTTGTTTGGAGCCATATGCCAAGTACATCCAGAATCCATAATCCGCTCTTCGCAAGAGTTGCTGCTCGACACCACAAGGACATCAGATGATTCATAACCATCTTGCACAATAGCTGCATTCCAATTGTCCTTACCTCCATGATTATTCAGGCATTCAGGGCACACCTTTCTTGTGTGACCCTTCTTCTTACAGTGATAACATTTGATACCAGACATATCACCACCATAAGACTTCTGCTGAACCTTTCCTTTCTTCTTGTCAAACCTACCATCTTTCTTCGACGATCTTCCTTTCACGGACAACCCTTCGCCAAGTGATGAAGGTTTCTGCTCCTTTCTTTCGTTCAAGTCCTTCGAATACAAGGCTGCTTGAACTTCTTCAAAGGTCAGGGACTCTCTTCCATACAAGAGAGTTTCTTTGAAGTGAGCATGCGATCTGGGCAAAGCACACAACAACAACAACGTTTGATCTTCGTCATCGATCTTCACGTCAATATTTTCAAGATTAAGAATTAGTTTGTTGAACATATCCAATTGCTCAGCCAAAGCTTTGTCTTCACTCATCTTGAATGAATACAAAGCTTGCTTTAGGTACAGACGATTTACCAACGATTTGGTCATGTACAAGCTTTCAAGCTTCACCCATAATCCCGGCGTCGTCGTCTCTTTTGATACCTGCCGTAGAACCTTATCACCAAGGCTCAACAATATCGCGCTGTGTGCTTTCTCGATCATTGTCGTCTTTTCTCTTTCCGTCAACGCAACATCTATGGCTGCCATTCCCTTCAACGCTTCCAAACATCCCTGCTGCACCAGTAGGGCTTTCATCTTCAAGCGCCACAGACCGAAATCGTTCACTCCGGTGAACTTTTCAATCTCATACTTGTTGAAGACATCTTATCCACGCTTACCGCACCAATTTGTTGTGGAAAAACGATATCTTTAAGCAAAGTATAAAACGGTTTCTTAATGATCAAGAACCAAACAAGGGTTAACGGAAAACCAAGAAAGAAAACACAAGAAGAAGAAGAAAACAACAAGGATTGGGCAAATATAAATTATGTTTAATATTCACTTTCTCATTAAAGTGACAAATAATTACAAGTGAATATCACAATTTGCCACACTCAACAAACTGAGTGTACTAGCCTATTTATAGACTAACTAGGTAACTTGCAGCCCAAGAAACCTAAACAGTTGGATCCTTAACACAAGGCCCAATTCGACAGAATAACATTTTTGACACTACATACATACTAGAACAGACTTCGACTATAGTATGTAACAATAAGGCATCAGTATGTGAACAAGCTTCGACTGCATGCTTGCCTCCTATCGAAATACACATGAAAGCTTCTCCTTTGACACAGCATGAGTTCGACCCAAATCTCACAGTTACTAATTCTTGATTGTGTGAATACTTTAGTTGTGATTAAGTAACTGTACTTGAATGTTTTTATTTATTGTCGTTGGAAATAAAATTGTATGACTTTGCTTAAGTTTGGCTGAGTGGTATTATGCGCGAAGAATAAAATCTTGTGCACTTGAAATGTTGGATTCAAGTGTGTTATTATTTTATTCAAACATGACTTCCTTGTAAATCAAGCCTTAATGTTAGTCAATTTTGAATGTGTTAGTCAACATTGAATTTTGTTAAAACCTGTCAAATATTTATGATATTAGAAAGAAGTAAATCAATTTGGTGAAGTTAGTTAAAACTTGATTGGAGTTAGTAGTTAGGAGCTGGATTATGCTAAGTTTGTGTTGAATAAGCTGCTTCTTTCAAAGACATTTGAATTTGAAATTAAAATAGCTAAAATAGAAATTGTAGAGTTATGTTATCATGGTAGGAATATTGTTGAGTAGGAAATTAGCTAGTGAATTATTAGTAAACAAAATGAGTGAATTGTTATGATGAATTGAATGTATTATCATGTATGTATGATTTGAGCTGTTAACAGTTAGAGTGTTAGTGAGAATTAATTGATATGTCAAATGAAATAAAAATCTGTTTGAGTTAATTTACGATTTTTTTGGATGTTAGATACATGAAGGATGTTGGTTAATTAAGTTAGTTAGAAGTGAATATGGTTCATGATTTCCTAAATTCTGATGCAGTTTCATTTTTATGCACTAAATGTTAAGCTCTGAAAGTTTTTTTTTGTTACCTATTGTGCTTTTGATTTGTTTGAAGGTGCAAGTTACAACTTAACTTTTGATTTGTTTGTTGCAGGGCTAGTATGCATAAGGTATGACAAGGTTTTAATCAAGAGTGGGCATGCTTTGCAAAATTGAGCATGGATTGGAGGATTTAATCAAGACCAAAATCCCTTGCAAAATTGGGCATAGATTGGAGAATGGAAATAACATTGTTTAGGAATTTTGAGCATATATTTTGAGAATTGTCACTATTACTAGCTTTAAGAATTCTTACTTGTGATTTTATTTGAATCTGATTTGAGTTCTTCTGAAATTTTAGGATAAAACTTTAGTTGTGAATTTTAATATTCAATGTCACGTTTTGATCATTGATAAAACATTTTATGGAATAAAACAAGAGAAATACAAGAATATGGAAGATAAAGGCATCGCCGGAGCTTTGAAACTCTGGCCAGATTTCTTGCCAACCTCAAGGTGCATTCTCTGACTTTCTTCTTTATCCCTTTTATGCTTCTGTAGCTTGTTCGTAGCTCTCTCCTTCTACTCCTCTATCTATGAGTTTATTGTTGTTCCGATGAGGGTGACCTAGCTCTGTTTACTCCAACTTCAATGTGAAGTCTTAAAAAACTTAGATGTGAGCTTTAGTGTGGGTCGTGAGATTATTTTAGTTGGGTCGTTTAGGGTATTGATCCCCCTTTGAGTGGGGCTTGAGAGGCATTTTATAGGGTGAATTAGGTGATGAATAGGATGGAAAATGAGATAAGAAGGTGAGCATTGGAGGAAAAAATGAGAATACGCATGAGGTTTAGGATGAGGGCCTGAGATGGACTTGGATTGATGAGTTAGTTGTGATTTGGTTTTGTTTGAGTGTTAATTTGTGTTTTTTGTATGCTATGTATGATAAAATTGATTGGATTAGTGATGAGGTTTATTGCTCACGAGTTTTCTGTTTGTTATTGGCTTGCTTAGATTAATTTGCCTTTTCCACTTTTTTTTATCATTTGAGGTGTGGTATGTATGCATTATGATGTTTGTGAAGGTTCATTCAATGGTTATGCTATGGTATATGATATGATGCCCGTTGTAGCTTGATGTATGCTCATGACGCTTTGTTCTTGTTGGCCTTGCTAATTTGATTTGTTTGCAGGGGCAGGCGTGTGTCATGATTGTAGGCAAGATAATGGATGATGGAAAAGGGCGCACAAGAAGAGTGTGAAGAAACACCAAGCTGGGAGATTTATTTGATTTTAATTTCTCCTTCTTGTAATATTTGTAATAATGAAATGTAGAATACAAATATCCTCTTTTGTCAATCTTTTTGTCTTATGTGAAATGGGATGTAAACAAAACTTATAAAACTCTTTTTTTTGTAAGCTTATGTACATAGAAATAAACCCCTTATAATTTCTCTCTTTCCCCTTTAGTATTATTTGAAAGATATAAAAATATAATATTATTATGTATAGTTAAAAAATAATTTAAGAAAAGGATGTACTAACATGTCATCTAAAAAACAAATGAAAGATAAGGGAACCCAAATTATTCAACAAAACAAACGATGATGACCCAATTTGATCAATGACAACAGCCTAGCTTAAAACTTGATTATTATTGTACGACATATGAAAAAAATTAAAAAATAAAAGTCAAAAGAGGATACAAGTAGTATCTAAAGAAAATCAATCGTCAAAGCCAAATTTGACCTTCTTCAGAAATAAGCTAATGAATGATGCAGGTGAACTAGTGTTGACTGATGCAGAAAAACAAGGAAATATTTAAGCAAAATCAACAAGTCAGACTTAAGCAGATGAATGATTTTTATAACAGATAAAAATACACGATCAGATGAAATGGTCATGTTGATGCAGATGAAGAATGCAATGCAAATTAAGGTAGGACAAAATTGGGGTATGACAAAGTGGAACATGATGTTCCAACATGTGCAGCGCAACATCTAGCCCTGGTTCAACAGGCCAATATTGTTGTGTTTTTGGAGCGAAAGTCTAGTTTAGATTCGATCATATTTGTTTCTATTTTAATGCAATGTGTTTCTGTGATTTGTTTGACAACAGTTGAAGATCAAATCAATTTAGATGGATATTTAAATTTGAATTTGAATTATAACAAATCATATCTTTTGTTGGAGAACTATATGGAGCAAATCAAATCCAACAAGGAGACTCAAAGAAAAGCCTAGGATTGCATTGCTATATAAGGAGACGCAAACCTCACTTTTGAAGTGTGCACGTTTTGAAGATACCTAATGTTAGAGTTTATCTTTTGACTCTTTGTATGTGTACCACTCTAGCGCCTTCTTTCATATCATAAGGCATAGAGTTTGGTTTTTATTGAGTTGTAAATCTTTTCCAAAATAATAAGTCTATAATCTTGAGAACATAGTGTTTCTTGTATTCCACGCTAATTCCTTAACCAGATTATGGTTGAATCTTTGTGTACACCTCTATGTTTCAGTAACTTGGCAAAGAAAGTTTGTCTTGGTTGAGTTGTAATGTTCAATATTGTTCAATGAGTTATAAACACCAATCATGGGTTGTGTGATTGAGAACAAAGAGAGTAGGTTCTCATATTTAGGGGGGCCTTAAATAGAAAAACACTAGGATTAAGAAGAGGCTATGAACATAATATGGTTTTTTTTGTTCTTATAATACTAAGTGTACTAATTCAAAGTAGTGAATTTCCTTTCTTGGGTAGAGTTCCCCCAGACATATGTGTGGTTTCACCAAACCGGGTTACCAATATCTTGTGACCTTTATTGCTTTTCTGCTTCTTCATCTTGTAAAAGTTAATCTGTCATATCTTGCTTGCAAACTGGTTTTTGGCTCTAGTTCACAATGTCCTAGACATCGTATATGACATTTGTCCCTAGATGTTGTAATTTGTCATAAACTAGTAGTCCTTGTTGTCTCAGGCATATAGTCTAACATTTGTCCCCTCATGATCAGAATTTTCACAAACATTGTATACTTGCTTAATATTTGAGATATTTTGAGGTCTTTTCTGTTTCAAAGTTGCCTGTATGCTTTTGGGCTGCACCATGTTCAATGTCATGTCCGAAACTATATCCTTCTCTACATAACTAAGGCTACATGCAATGGGCTGGCTGGCTAACTTGTAACACAAATCATGATTATGTATTATAGAAAATGCATTAAATATCCATGTATTATTCGCCATATATTACCCATCAACTTAAAAGGATACTCACATTTCATTGTTCTGGTTCACCCCATTTCAAATTTTGAATATGTTGGTGGTACCTACCACTTATTTTGCATGTCGTCATCACAGATACCGGTCTTCTATCAAAACCAGAATCCAACCTACCGTTTACAATGTAGAACCTTGATTTGACAGCCTCTGTGCGGATCCACCGGAGCATATCGACGCGAATAAAAAAACTAATGTTTAGTTGTAAATTATTTTCCAACATCTACATAGGCAACACCTGATACCTGGACATCATTCAGTTTAACATCCATAGACACAATAGCTATGGAGACAACGTTAGGGTGCATCATTACTATAACCAATCATAACATAAATAAATTCAAATTCAACATGAAAACAATCAGAATTTTATTTTTCGGAACAATATGCAACATAATTCGGATTTTAAAATTCGGACGCAACATTCATTTTATATAAAAAAAATTCTTACAAGAAATGATGAAGGAAATACATGTATGTTACCTTAAATTCCAACTTCTTTTGTTTTTTTTATGTCAAAAAAATAAAAGAATATTGTTTTGAATTACAAAACTTGATTAAGAATGGATGGAGATTTTGGTAGGGTTTCTCTAATATGGATATATGGTCATGAAAGGGAGAATACATGCGAGATGGTGTTATATTCAATTTCCTGCTTGGTATTTTTGAATTCCAATATCCTGATTATATCTGAAGTTTGAATTTCGAACATATTTTTGGGAGAAACGGGGGTGTCTCACTGATAATGTGAATTGATGCATAATAGACATGCTTGAATTTTGAAACCTGGACTTCACAAAAGGTCTTTTTGAATTTTATAAGTGCGGTTGTTCACCACTAAGGATGGAAAAACAATCCCCAAATTTTATGAATACATTTTAAGTGGTTAATACATTTTAAAAATATGGTTAAGTTATGTTGAGTATGTAGTCAATGGATATATTTAATATTAAAAATCATTAATAATAACTTCACAAATAGTAACCCTATTTGTTTGGTAATCCAAAGTGTGCAACATTTTTAATATCAACAGTTTAAATATTTACGGATGAACATTGTAATTGCTATGATTTATTTAGTAATAAATGGATATCTAATAGTTAACGTGCTTCCTAAATGTAAAAAGGATTAAACCTCACCTATAACTTTTTTTTCTTTCCTTAACCATCTAGTTTTATGAGAAAGTGTCTATTATAATTTGATCTTTCTAATGAAAAGTTGTTCACATAGTTATGAGTGGATCAGATATGGAAATTTCCGAGAGGTGATGTTGCTTGTAGTTTGTTTCCTTGAAGAGGATTGTACCTGCAAGTATTTTAACTTCCAAGTTAAATTTTATCAGATGCAAGAGATATTATATGTAAAAAGTGTGTGTATCTTGATTTAATGTTTTAATCATCCTTTTAAGGGAGGTTTCTAGGAGTTTTGAGGGCCTAGAGCCTTCCAATGAAAAACAATTTCTCAAATAGTCAAGCGTTATAGTATATTTTGTTGTGTCATATAACGATCCCCCTTCAATTATTTTCTCAGATCATGTGCTTTTATAACATGTTTGTTCTCAAAATCCTAGAATCTTTCTTAAGTTTGTAATTCAGGGTAAGCCATTTTTATCCTATGTCATTGGCTTGGAGTCATAATAATGGTACCCATTTGAGCGACATTTTAGGTTGAACGGTTCATTATTGGGCCTTACATAGCTTAATTTGTTATGTTATAGGGGATATATGTATTGTTGGAACACGTTTGGTTATACATCTATTATCCTTGAGTTTTGATGATAATAACATGTAAAAGAACAATTTTGTACGCTGAGAGTTGTAATACCCTAATTTTTACCCCTAAGATCCCACATGTCTTTTTGCATCTCATACCACAAACAAGATCACAAGCTTTAGTTCTCTTGCCCTCCTCTGTGTTCTTGAGTGAGATCGCCAAACACCCGTGTTCTTTGTTTGTTTAATGTTTGTTTTTGTTTATGTTTACTAATCATTAATTAAAATCCAAAAATATGTTTTTTTTCCTTTACTAACTTTTTCAGGAAGAATTTGGATCAAGGATATCAAAATCAGTCCCTCAGCTCGAATGAATCACTACGCCAAACAAGGGAAAAGAGGGCGCTTTTTTTTGCCTATGACAGCGCTTAAAAGCGCTGTCTAAGCCAGCGCTGTCGTAGGTAAAGACAGCGCTTTTTTATTTATGAAAAAACGCTCTCTAAAATGGGCCTTTTGACAGCGCTTTTAAAAGCGCTGTATAAAGTATAAGTTAAAAATTTAATATTTTTTTTTTAAACTTTAGAAAGCGCTTTTTCCTTCAAAAGCGCTCTCTAAAGGTGCTTTTAGACAGCGCTTTTTAAAGCGCTGTCTAATGTATACGTATAATGATTTTTTTTATACCTTTAGAGAGCGCTTTTTCCTTAAAAGCGCTCTCTAAAGGTGGACTTAAGACAGCGCTTTTTAAAGCGCTGTCTAATGTTTAACCTTAGACAACGGTTTTTTCTCAAAAGCGCTGTCTTTGGTCTACGTATAATTTTGAAGATTTTTTTTAAAAATCCCATTTTAACCATTTTTTTTATGCAGAAACCTGTATAATTTACATTTCCATAAACCTGTATAATTCACATTTCAATAAATTTATCAACAAAATTTACACTTAATGCAGAATTCAATAAACTAGAATTTGTACATTTCAATAAACTAGAATTTACATGCAGAATTCACACAAATTCTATTGTATGGTTTCAAACCTGCATAGAATTTACATTTCAATAAACTAGAATTTACATTCACAAAACTATACATTCAAGAAAGAATTCTTCTTGCAATAAAAAATTCTCACAATTCCTCGTGTAATAAGGACACGCCATATCATCGAAATACTACATAACAAAACAAAATACGCATTAGTTAAGAAATAATATATAGATGTCTTGTGTTATCAAGTAGCATCACTAATAAGCAATATTGTGAAAATTAATATACCTCCACTTTGACCCATGTAATATTGGTTGCTCTAGCCCGTGCTACTCGTGCGTATCTTCCTGGTTACTAGACACTTGACCTGTAAGAAAGAAAAAAACAGAAATTAAATGACATAAGCTATATTGAATGATATAAGCTATATTGAATGATATAAGCTATAATTTTACAACTAGTACCTTTTTCACTAACATCTCTTTCTTTTTTTGTTTGGAGTATGTTTTACCCGTCTCTTAACAACACGGACGGTTGGATTGATCCAAATACCCTCATTATGATCATTTCTAGTATATGATTCATTCGCTATAATATTTTCATCTTGATCATTTCTAGTAAATGATTCAATATCAACATCAATATCACCTTGATCTCCAACGTTTTCATCAATTACTTTGTTAGATAAAAGCACTATAGACCATTTTGTACTTGTCGGATCAGTGACATAGAACACTTGTTTAGCTTGAGAGTCTAGAATAAAAGGCTCATCTTTGTACCCCACCCTATTAAGATCCACTTGCAAGAATCCTGACTTATCCATTCGTACGCCATTATTATTTTCAACCCACTTGCAACGAAATATAGGAATCTGAAAGTTCTCATAATCAAACACCCAAATGCGCTCGATAACCCCAAAATATGACAGATTTGCAAATTTGGGGTTTAAGTCTTTCACACTTGAAATGTGCATTGCTTCAGCTACCAAGGTGACACCACTATTTTGCATAGTACTTTTATCATCTTGTTCTTTGGTATAAAATGTGTATCCATTAATTGCGTATGCGCTATAAGAAAACACGACCATACTTGGACCATATGCTAAACATCTCAACCTTTCTGTTATTGAATCGCGGTTTGAATAATACTTTGCATAAATATGATCCTTAAACCAAGGTATGAAACTTCGATTGTGCTCTCGTACTATCCAATTCTCATTTCTATTCGGATTTAAACCTCGGAGAACATCCTTGTGCATTTCAACATATGGCTCAACCTCATTCTCATTGTGCAGAACATACAAATGCACTTGATCCCGTTCCACCCTTGATACTGTCACAACTTCATTTCCAATTAACATTTTTCCTTCTTTTTTTTCGACAATATGAGATTTGGGGAGTCCAATTGATTGTACATTGGACAGATATTCAGTACAAAACTCAACCGCTTCTTCAACAATGTATCGTTCGGCAATACAACCCTCTGGTCGACTTCGGTTTTTCACATACCCTTTTAATATTTTCATATAACGTTCAGCAGGGTACATCCATCTCATATAAGCCGGTCCACACAATTGTGTCTCTTTCACTAGATGAACAACTAGATGAACCATTATGTCAAAAAACGAGGGAGGAAAATACATTTCAAGATCACACAAAGTAATAACTAGTTCTTTTTGCAATGTTGGTAAGATCGCAGGATCGATCACCTTACTGCAAATTGACTTGAAAAAAAACACAATTTAGTTATTGCGCTTCTTACTTTTTCTGGCAGAATAGAACGTATACCTATTGGTAGAAAATGTTCCATTATAACATGGCAGTCATGCGTCTTTAAACTCTTTAACTTGAGGTCTTTCATAGACACAAGTCTTCTAATATCTGAAGAGTATCCTTCTGGAACTTTAACTTCACTTAGAAACTTACACAATACTTTTTTCTCCTTTCTAGATAGAGTATACACAGCAGGTGGTAGATATGTTCGTTTTCCTTTCTTCAAGGGTCCTAATTCAGTTCTTATCCCCATATGTACCAAGTCCTTTCTTGCTTTAAGGCCATCCTTAGACTTTCCTGGTATATTGAGTAACGTACCAATAACACTGTCAAATACATTTTTTTCAATATGCATAACATCGAGAAAATGTCTTATATACAACGACTTCCAATATGGCAGTTCAAAAAAAATTGACCTCTTCTTCCACCCACTCTTGACAAGTGTATGTGCAAAAGGCTTTCCAAACTGAGTTGTCACATCTTTCACCTTTTCAAAAATTTGATCACCTGTCAATATAGTTGGAGCTCTACCATGTTCTGGCTCTCCATTGAATGCTTTTCTCCACCCACGATAGTGATGATTAGAATTTAAGAATCTACGATGACCGAGAAAGACATTCTTCTGACCAAACTCCAATCGCGTCCAATCTGTTTTATCTTCACAAATAGGACACGCACATTGACCTTTTATGCTGTACCCTGATAGATTTCCGTATGCTGGAAAATCATTAATTGTGCCAAACAACATCACCCTCAAGTTGAAACTTTCTTTCCTATACCCATCATAAACCTCCACACCGTTCTCCCACAAAAATTTTAAATCTTCGATTAAGGGTGCCAAGTATACGTCTATGTCATTCCCTGGTTGTCTAGGCCCAGAAATTAACATAGATAACATCATGTACTTACGCTTCATACATAGCCATGGAGGTAGGTTATAAATCATTATGATCACAGGCCAAGTGCTATGTGAGATACTTTGAATACTGTGTGGGTTCATTCCATCAGTAGATAATGCCAAGCGAAGGTTTCTTGCTTCTTTTCCAAATTCAGGATAATCATCATCAATTTTCATCCACTGTGGTGAATCTGCCGGATGTCAAAACTTTCCATCAATAATTCTTTCATCTGCATGCCAAGTCAAGTGTCTTGAATCGGTCTCACTATGAAACATGCGTCTAAATCTCAGAATTATAGGAAAATACCATAAGACTTTTGCTGGAGACAACTTTTTCTTATATCGAGAGACACCACATTTAGGACACTCATTTAGCGATGCATACTCATTTCGAAACAATACGCAATCGTTTGGACATGCATGTATCTTATCATAGCTCATGCCAATAGAGCACAACATCTTTTTGGCCTCATATGTTCGTTTGGGAAGAACATTATCCTCTGGAAGCATATCTTTCATAAGGGCCAATAATTCTGTGAAACTTTTATCCGACCATCCATTGCCCGCCTTTAAGTTGTACAACTTTAATACCGCAGACAATCTTGTAAATTTGGTGCAACCATTATACAACGGTTTCTCTGCATCGCTTACCAACCTCTCAAATATTTTGGGACAATCCTTAAGATCTTCTTCAAGTGCTTCTGCAATCTCTTCGACTCGATCAGAATCGTATGTATCTGTGCCATTGTCGTATGAAGCGTAGGTCGTATTATCCCCCGATTCAACATTCCCGTTAATTTTCTCACCATGCAAATTCCAACATGTATAACTTCTATCAATTCCACTCCTCAATAAATGCGATGCCAACTGAACCGCGTCAACCCGACTCCCAAAACAGCAACCCAAGCAAGGACATATCATTCGACTGGGGTCTTTGGCGTGCGCAACAGTAAACTTAACGAATTCCGATACCCCATTGTCGTACTCTTTCGACAATCGACTTGAAGACATCCATTTCCTATCCATAGTTATACTAATTAAACTAAATAAAAACAAAAAGAAAAAAAGTTATACCTGTAGGGAAACGATCCGACTTTCACACTTTGAACACAAGTAACCCCTATACACGTATCATAAAATGAAATATCATTAATTGACCAATTATGAGTCATAACTTGATAAGTGGCAACATGTAATCACAAACAAGCAACAATTAGAGGTAAACACCTACATAAGTATATAGTAGACAATAAACTTATAACAAAAAGTCACAAGTTCTAGAAAATAAAAGAAATGAACTTGGAAAAAAAGGATATTTTAGGTTGTTTATACTAATTAACTTTGCCAAATATACAGTAGAAAATATTTAATAGTCATGAAATAACCTTCACAATTTCAATAATAATAGTTGTGAAGATACTTTAATATTAGCTTCCTTATGAAAATACCTTCAACAAAACTAGAAAAAATATACATGAAAAATATACATGAAAAGTATCATGAATGCTTTTCGTAAAAATATACATGAAAAATAAAAGAAAAAAGATTCTGCAACAATAAAAGAGGAAGCTTTTATCCTCATCGTGAAAACTTTTTCGTTTTCGTTTTCAGAGAAATGAATAGTAAAAAAGAAATGAATAATAAAAGAGAAATGAATAATAAAAGAGAAGTGGATAATAAAAGAGTACCTTATTCGTTTTCGTTTTCAGAACGATTTGAGAAATGAATATGAACAACAACGTTTTCGTTTTCAGAACGATAAGAGAATAAGAACAACAACGTTTTCACGAACGACAATGGCAATGGCAATGGCAAGAACGACGACGAGGGTTTAGAGAAACGGTCGAGAGAGAAAATGAATAAAAGTGTCTCTGAAAATGTTTAGAATTGTTTTATATTTTAATTAGTAAAGGACTTTAGAGGGCGCTTTTCCTAAGAAAGCGCTTTCTAAAGTGAAAATAATTAGAGGCCTATAAGAGCGTTTTTTAAAAGCGCTTTCTAAGGTGGCATTTAAAGAGCGCTTTTTAGAAGCGCTCTCTAAAGTGACACCTATAGCAGCGCTTTTTGGAAAGCGCTTTCTAAGGTGGTCTAACGTGGCAGGCTTTTACAGCGCTTTTCAAAAGCGCTTTCTAATGGCTATTTTTAGAAGCCATTTTACTTGAAAATGTCAAAAAATCTAAAAATGAGTCTGGGGCGAGGGGGATTCGAACCCCAGACTCAAAGCATGGCAAACACATACACAAACCTCCTTGACCAGCGGTACTACGCCCTCATCCATTGTTTATTCTCACTCTATATATATATATATATATATATATATATATATATATATATATATATATATATATATATATATATATATATATATATATATATATATATTAAATAAGTTAAAATGTTTGTATTTAAAATAATTTAATATTAAATATATTTTAATATAATTTAATATAATTTAAATATATTAAATATATTAAATATATTAAATATATTAAATATAGTTTAAATAAGTTAAAATAAGTTAAAATATATTAAATATATTAAATATATTAAATATATTAAAATATGTTAAAATATATTAAATATATTAAATATGTAAAATATATTAAATATATAAAATATATTAAATATGTTAAAATATATTAAAATATATAAAATATATTAAATTAATATATTTTAAATTATATATTAATATGTTAAAATATATTAAAATATATTAAATATGTTAAAATATATTAAAATATATAAAATATATAAAATTAATATATTTTAAATTATATATTAATATAATTTATATACATTAAATATAATTTAAATAAGTTAAAATATATAATTTAAATATATTAAATATAATTTGATATGTTAATATAATTTAATATTAATTTCCCTACCTAAAGGGCGTGGGTTCGACCCCCCAGTTTGCCACTTAGAATGGTTTTATATTTTAATTAGTAAATGACTTTAGAGGGCGCTTTTCATTAGAAAACGCTTTCTAAAGTGAAAAGAAATTGAGCCCTATTAGAGCGCTTTCTAAAAGCGCTGTCTAAGGTGATCCCTATAGCAGCGCTTTTGAAAAGCGCTCTCTAAAGGGATACCTATAGCAGCGCTTTTTGGAAAGCGCTGTCTAAAGTGGCACTCTTTTACAGCGCTTTTGAAAAGCGCTTTCTAAAGCCTATCTTTTACTGCGCTTTTTTAAGCGAAATTTTTTTATTCTTTTTAGCAGCGCTTTTTTATAAAAGCGCTGTCATTTTGGCGCTGTCTATTCCTATTTTTGGCGTAGTGAATTTCATCTGAACAAAGCCAAAGTTGATCTACAAACAATTCAAATAATAATCTGATCAAGAGTTTCCAAGATTTAATTGATTATTATTCAAGAGACTCCAATGTTCATGTGTTTATTTCCATGCCTTATTTGACAAGCAAAAGAATCGAGCCGAACCACAGCAGTGCACTCAAAAAGGCAATTTTTCAAAATTTGCACTGAGTAATCGGTTATCTCAATCAGGGTAATCGATTACCCTCGTGGAAATTTGAAAAATGGCAGTAAATTTAAATTCTGCAGCAATTGGCACCAATTTTCATCAGTTTAATCACATGTGGAATATTCTAGACCATCTCATTTTAATTCCCTTACATCACCACAATTAATTCCCTCCATGTACCTCCACTAATCACCACTCTTTTGATAATTTCCCTCCAAATTCAAATTTCATGCCTAATTTTTATTTCCAAACCAAATTCCAATCCCCCAAAATTTCCAAGGCTAAATCCTATAAATAGAGGCCTCATTTCATTCATTTCATAAGCTTTTGAGAGCCAAAATACCTCTTGCAAATTCTCTCGCCAACCACAAAATTTCACTAAAGCTCACATTTCTTCTTTTGAAAGTTAACAAGAATTCACATTGAATCTTGTTCAACTTTGAGCTAAACCTTCATCCAAACTTGTTTTCTTCATCAATTCTCATAGATCAAGACTTCGGAGTTTGGATCTTGGAGTAATTTAAAGCAATTTTCAGATTTGAAGTGGTAATTCATCTCTCACCATTGTTGAAGCTTCATCTTCATCTTCCATAATGTAGATCTTTAGAGATCCTTGTTACTTGATCCTTTGAATCTTGTAATTGTGTTTGATTGCTGGTTTTCACTGTTGTTTTACTTAAAATTTCGTGCAATTTTGATTCCATGATCATAAGGTGTTTGGAAAAAGTTATGAAAGATGATCATGCTGAATTTTGCACTATTTTTTGACTTTGCGTGCAAAGTAATCGGTTACCCTAATTAGAGTAACCGGTTACTCTGAGACAGAATGCAATTCTTGGCTTATTTTTGGGACTGTTTTAGTTTTTCTTCCTTTTTCTTCTCCTTTCTTCTTGTTTTGGCCTTGAAGTATATTATTGAGATTAATTTCTCTTCAATTTCAATGGACTTTGGATATGGTTAAAGTAATTAAACATTCATTAGTTCAAATCTATCTTTAAATGAATTGTTGAATTCATTTGAGGTGCTTTGAATTAGTGATATATTTTCACACTTAAATTTATCAATTAAAGGTGATTGAACTTGAAGATGAAAGGATCTTGAAAGTGTAATTCAATTTGACTTTCTCTTCATCTATTTCTTTTTTTTATTTTGATAGATGAAAGTCATATGAATCTTAGAATTTCTTTGTTGAATTCTTGATCAAGACTAGATCGATACCTATTTTCTTTTCGTACGATATTGCTTTCGGATGGCGATTTACATATCGTTCATCTAGCATGCATTAGCACAAAGATCACTATTGACCGGCCTCGAGTAGGGGGGCTTCTTTATAAGTCACTTGGCGATTGCTTAACATAGCTCTACATTTGTCCCTCCCCATCTGAATCGGAACTTGAACTTTCGTGACCCGAACTTATGATCGTCCGCCCAAGCATGGTTGTTCTTTTGTATTAGGCTCATAATCTTTGAAGCTTGTTGCGTAGAGGCTTTGATTCTATCAATCTTCTGACAAGTCTTCATTAACCTTGACCTAAGCACATTGTTCAACCATATAGTTCAAGACGCGAGACGGAATATTCGGTGTTGCCTTTTTTAGGACTCTTGGAACTTGTGCCTTTGTGCTACTATTATGTATATACTATTATATTACTATATTGTTTATGTTTCCTTCTTGCTCCCTATTTGTCTTTATTTTTATATGCTTTATGTCCTTATATCATATCATGTTTATGTTTATGTCATTTTTCTTTTGTCCATTTGGACCATATTATCTCGTGCTTTTGTTTTTCTTTTGTCCATTTGGACTCAAAAACATTAATAAAAGATTAAACCACTAAAAGACTTGTGCTCTTAATGTTGGACTATGGCCACTATCCCTTGCATTGGAGGATCTCTACTCTTAGACTTCTTATCTTGATCATGAACTTATGGACTTAGAATTAGGATTCTCTCCCTTATGCTTTGGATCATTATGGAGTTGGTATTCTAGCCTTTATTTAGCTTGCTTATTGGCTCAAGAGGATGGAATTATTTTCTTATTATGCTTTGAAGAGTGCCTCCATGTGGTTAGATCTTTCTTACCTTAGCTTTTATTTTATGCAATAGGATAGTCACTTCTTCTCCACCCCTTCTTAAATTTTCAAAATCTTCTCTCTTTTTCCAAAAATCTTCTTGTTTTCAAACTCAAAACTGCTTTCATAATAAAACCTTGACTTTGGTCAAGTGATTTTCAAACTTTGTTTTCATTAATAAATGTCAATCAATATTAATCATATTTTGACCACTTCAAAAAGACATAAAAAATACAAAACTCATTCAAACTTTTTGTGCTTTTATGCACCTTTTTTCTTTTAAATTTTTCAAAAAGAATTAGACATGAGTCATTTTTTTGGTTGAGATGTAAAGCTCCTAACCATGGTATTTTGTGTAAAGTATGACCATTTTCCACTTAGATGTTGAAGCGATAGTCTTGTTGATTTTAATCCAAAAAAATCCTCCATCTTAATGTGATGCAAATGCCTCTTTCTCATACCTTCGGGTAATTAGTTGAGTATTCTCTCTTGAGAATGACGGGTTGTCTTTTCAAAATAAAATGAATCATAACCAATATTTTTTTGTTATTTGTACCATGAACTACGAGGTTTTGATCCTATATTGCACTTTGTGGGTACGTAGGCATGAGGCGATGAATCTCTCCAAACACAAAAATATTAAAAAAATTTTTTTTCTCATCTCCCCAATCTCTTTTCAAACAAACATTTTCAAACCAAAAAGCGTAGATATTTCAAAGGGTTCCTATAGAGTACTATAGACGTTTTGGGTGCTAACACCTTCCCTTAACGTAACCAACCCCCTTACCCTGACTCTGTTTGTTCTTGTTTTAGAACTTTTTTAGGTTTTGTTCGCGCTTTTTCGTTTCCTTTTTTTGGATAAAATAAAAGTGCGGTGGCAACTCTTGCAATTTTGAGTTAAATTAATCAATAGCTTACACTCACAATTTTTACCGCTACAATAGTTTGATGAGTAAAGCAGAATCTAATCAAGTTAGAAGCTGAGTACAGAAGACTCTGAATAAGCCAGATCCTAAATAGAGCAAAGTCTGAACAAGCCAGACGCTGAACAAAGCTGATCAAAGAGAGACTCTGGACATCATCAGGTTCTGAACCAAAGTGATAATATGAAGTAGTTCTGAAATTAAAGTGAAGCATCTAAATTTCCTAGTCAACACTTATTAAAAGAAACTATCCAGACAAACTCTGATAAAGACCATGATAGATTAAGCATCTGAAGTCTCAGCCTCACCAAGTTCTAAAGACAGACTCTGAACTCTACTTAAGCTTTATCAACTTGTAAATGAAACCTATGACTAGAAGTTTATATCCAAAAGTTAACGAATGATTGAAGTGACAGAAGTACAAAATAAAAATACACTTTCTCTGAAAAGGACTGTAGTATAAACAGCTATAAAAAATCTTCTACCAACTACTCGAGATTTACAACTCAACTTACCTTATCACAGCTGTGGTGGATTTGAACAAGTTTCCAATTCTACCCTCTAACGCATCTATTCTTCATCTATATAAAGAGTGCAAAAAGAATTGTGAAAACAATGATCTTATGAAGAGAAAAAGAAACTCTACGCGGGAAGAACTTCAATGAAGAAAATCAACATCAAGAGAAAATAGAGAGAAATACTTAGAGCTTCATTTCAAATATTCTCAAGTGTAATACCTGAATTTCATTGTGCATATTCTGCTTAGTAAGAAGCATCATTATAAACACAAACATCCTATTTAATTGTTGTCTTGAGAGAATAAGTTTAGTCAGAATTCTCAATAAGTCATTGACGCTTAGTCTTTCAGTTGTTTTTTCCTTGAGAGACTAAGTCTAGTCATAATTCTCATGAAGTCTTTGATAGTTTGTTATTGAGGTTGTAATTTGTTTGATTATTGGATTAAGTACTTATTGTGAAGGCAAAATCACTCTGGATGGTGGAGTGAAAGTAGTTTCGTTAACAGTGAACCAGGATAAAAATACTTGTATCCTTTATCTTTGTCTCATCTTTGTTGTTTGAGTTCTTAAGTGACAAAAAGTTTTAAATCTAGAAACCTAATTCAAACCCCCTCATTTCTTGTGTTTCTTGCACCTTCAATTGGTATCAAAGCTCCGATTTTGGTATTGACTCGTTGTGTCAAACACTTAACCGTGTTAGAAAAAGATCCATTTTGTTTTAAACACAAATGGCTCACACAAACAATGATGAAGACCATTACTTTGTCAAACCTCCAATTTTTTATGGAGATAAATTTGATTATTGGAAAAATAGTATATGAAGTTTCTTTGTTGTCCATGATGCAGATTTATGGGATATGGTTATTGATGGCTACATATATCCTGTGGACACAAATGGTATAAGGCTTGAACGAAACCATATGAATGAACCGCAAAAGAAGGATCCTAAGCATCATCATAGATCCAGAACTATTTTGTTGTATGTTATTTCCTATTCAGAGTATAAGAAGATTACAAATAAAGACTCTGTTAAGTTTATATTTGAGACTTTAAGAATGACTCATGAAGGAAATGAGCAAGTAAAGGAAACTAAAGCTCTGACCTTAATCTAGAAGTATGAATCCTTCAATATGGAAGAGAATGAAATGATTGAGGATATATTATCAAGATTTCAAACTCTCGTAGTTGGTTTGATACTTTTCAACAAGGGCTATACCACTCCAGATCATGTAAAGAAAATCATCAAAAGCCTGCCCAAGAAATGGAGGAAAATGGTTACATCACTCAATGTGTCAAAAGATCTCAACAGTACAACTCTGGAAGAGCTTGTAAGCTCTTTAAGAAGTCACGATATAGAGCTAGAAGAGGATGAGCCTCATAGGAAACTCAAATTTGTGCCTTTGAAACTTAAAGCTCCTCAAACTAAAAAAGAAAAGCCTGAAGAAGAGGAGAGTTGTCTCTACTCACCAGAAGAGTTAACCAACTCTGGAAGTAAAGACAGGAGAAAGTTCTGAAGGAAACATGGGATAACTCCGAGTCTTCTGAAGATGACTCTAAAGAAGAACAAGCTTATGTGGCACTTAAGTCAAGCACCTCTATATTAGAATCAAAATTGGGATCAGATTCTAAATTAGATTCAGACTATGAAGAGGTATTTTCTCATCTCACTTGTTCTGAATTAGAATTATCCTTAGCAGTGATTCTTTAAAAAAGTCAGAAGCTTCACCAAAGATGCAAGAATCAGAAACAAATTCAAGTAGTCGATTCTGAAGCCCATAGCGAACTGCTGAAAGAAAAATCTATCTTAAAAGAAAGAGTCAGTATTTTAGTAAATGAAAACACTGATAAATAAAATAAGAATGAAAAACTTGAAAAGAATATTCTTTCAGAAGCTTTTATGGAATCTGAATGTGCTTCCAAGAGATATGAAACATTTTTTCAAAAATTCCAAGAAAAGAACATAAAGAGAAGCAAGATGGCTTCAATGATCTACAGAGTTAGTGGAAATGGGAAAAGAGGCATTGGTTACGATAAACCAAATAACTCCAAGTTCAAGCCCAAACCCAAAGAAAATGTGAAAAAGCCAAAGGTTGTGTGTTCACATTCAACCTATGGTCATACACACATAATTTATATCATTCTCATAAACCATGGGTTGATAAAACCTCTGGGAAAACTAACCATAAAGGACCCAAAAAGATATGGGTACCAAAATATACAATTATTTATGTTGCAGACATCCTTAGTAGCAAAGTTAAAATAAGGCTTAATACCCTTTTTAGTTCCTTACCTATACCTCTGGGTCTATTTTGCTCCTCTTTCTTTTAAAAGCTCCATTTTGGTCCCTTACATTATCAAACAGAATCAAACAAGTCCTTTCCATTAAATACTGATAAACAGTGTTAGAAATAAGGGACGTGGCAGCTGATGTGGCGACAGAAAGGATGTGGCAGCTAGCTGAGGTGGCAGAATTATTATTTAAATTAATTTTCACAAACTTTGAGATATAATATTTGGGTTTGAAACCCATGTTCTTTACACTAGAAGCCCATTAATCAATATTTATTATAAGATGTGAACAAGTGCTTTATAAACACTCAACATTATTATTGCAAATTTGATGTGGGACTTTAAGAAAAGCTTCTGCAACAAAACCCAATCCCCTTTAAGAAGCTCCAATCCATTTTTTCAACAAGATGTAACAAGAATTGAGTTGGTTTGATCTATGGCACCCAAACCTAATCTTTAATAATCATTAAAAAGAAAACAGCCAGTGTCAACAAAAATTCTACAAGTATCAGCACAAATAAAAATTCTACAAGTATTAACCAATGAATGACAAACAACTCTAAGGGTATTGGTAGGCAATGATGAACTCTTGTTAGATGTAATTCCAATCCTTCTTGGCTGTAAGAATAAGAGCAGCACTGGCGGAAATTTTATAGAGAGTACAATGGTGTCGGGGCTCAAGCATTTGTTTATAGAAAGATTGCCATTCTAAGTAACTAGGTCAAATTATGTACTATTGAAGAGACTTGTTAGGACCAAAACAATGTTTCTTGCCTCAAAAATGGTCTGACCATTAGATATATCATGCTTGTAAATTGTTCTCTGATACTTCATACAACCTGTGCAATGCCTATTTTCACGGGTCTTTATATACCTGCATTTCTTTATGGCGGCATCAATGAAGTTCTATTTCTAAATAGGTTTTGAGCTAATCAAATTTTCTAAATGTTTTACAGGTTGTTTTGGAAGTGTCTCCCATGGCCTTGTTCAATGGATTATTCACAAAAATATTCAGGAATTCCTTGTTAGAGTTATCATCTCATCAACATGGAAACTTTGTTGTTCAAGCATTAATTTCTCATGCAAGCGATCAAGATTTGGTATTATGTGTAGTTTCTTTTGCGTCTGAATATGTTGGCAATTGGTTTAGTTTTGATCTTAATGCTGCCTGTAATACCTTAAAATTTGTCCACTTGTTTTAGCTTTTACTGGCTTATGTTTCATTGCATTGCATTTAGATCTTGTGTGCATCTCATAGCATACCTATTGCATAAGGGCATGTGATCAGTGGCCTGCAAGGTGTTGGTCATTCAAAGCAAGGGTCTTCAAATAAGCCTCAAGGGTTTCTTATGTCATATGTCATCTCAATTTATCCCACAAGGCATTGGAAGAGGAGAATTCATCAAGAAGATTGGGCAGTGCACCATCTCCTACACAAGACAGTAAAAAATGGGGATCTGACCCTCAAATGAGCAAGCTATCTGAGTTTTTATCATCTCCAAATGCCCTACCTCATCTTTGCTAGACGAGATGTACATCATATTCAGAGGAATTTGGATTTGGAGGATGTGTTATTTCCTCCTAACCAGATGATACAAGATTAGGGTTTTGACATAAAGTCAGTTTATTTCTGATTTTTTGGACAAAACTTGATCTCATGATATTCCTTATGTTCTCAAGTGTATATGGATGGAAAATTGCTCATCAATTGGTTTCAGAAGGGTTTCAATTGATCAGTTGCTTCAAAATCAAGAAATTGGGGAAAAAGTCAATTGTACAGTGAAAAAGTCAACTCCTGACTTTTTGAGGTCAAAATCATGAAATTCAAGTTACATGTATCCATTGGACAAAATTTGATCAAGGAACGATGGAGGAATCATGAAAAATCAAGAAATGTGCAAAGTTTCCATTTTTGGAAATTTAGGATTTCCAAAAATGGCAAGTTTGGACCATTTGGCACCACACTTTGAGGCTCACTTTCTTCAAGATAAAAGTTCCAAACCTCAGGCCCAAATTGATCCAATTAAAGTTCATGTTCTATGCTTCAAATCCATATAAAGAACTCTTCCATTGGATCAAAATTGAGGGAGTTATGATCCATTAAAGTTTGACAAAACTAGGTCAAAAACCAAGTCATGGCAAGGCAAGTGCAGGCCCATGCGCCATAATTCTGTCGAACACTTGGTGTGCCAAATGTCCAGCCACTTTTCTCAATGATGGAAGCTCCAAATGAAAAAATGTTGAACATCAAAGTTGTTCATCTCAATGTCCTCTTCAACTTTGATGTTGGACATTTTTCCATTTGAGTAATTTATGATGGGGTTATGATGGTCCCAAGTTGACGTGTTCTTGCTGAATTTTCCAAGTCAGGTTGCCATGCCAACCTACCAACGTGCCACGCCCATGCACCAGTTCTGAACCATGATGTTTGGAGTCATTTTACACCACCCTACAAGCCTCTATTCAATTCAATTTCAACATCAAACTTATTCTCCTATATCTACTATTTCATTCGCCACCAAAATCACACATTTCCATTCATTAAAGTGAGAGATATTCATCACCAAACTTCCTTGTTTTAATTGATATCAATCTGCTATAAAATCAGAAAAAATAACATTGTTGTTGTTGCTAATTCAAATATACACACTACACACCAGTCCACCTTTTACTTCATTAAACTAAACATTTCCTTACATCACCACCATCCACTTTAAACCTCACCATACACTTCATAAACTCACCCACACCATAGTAAATCTTTCCAACTCACCTCTAACTGTCATGACTCAGTTAGTTAGAGTCTACTCAATTAACCTCACACCAACTCACTTAACCAACTCAGTTGACCATGGTTAAACACACTTAACCCTAACTATATAAACAAACTTACACACAATTTCAAGGGCTCTCTCTCATTTTTCCACATTCTCAGAAATCATTCTCAATCTCTCCACTTTCTCTCTAATCTCACACATTTCTCACATTTTCATCATAATTTCTCAAGAAATCTCAAGTTTTTTCTCTCACTCTCTCGAGTTCAAATCCAGACTTCTCTCTCGTTTCTTCATCATTTTCGAAGATTTTTAAAGCAGCATCATCTCCATAACCTCCTCTTTCTACTGTATGCATTGGATTTGCCTGAATCCACCATCGAAAAATCTCAAGTTTCACTCATCACTCCCAATTTCTACTCCAAGCAAGTATTGGATCTGGTTTTAGCCTTTATTTGGCTTAGAGTGTTGATTTGAAGGTCTTGCAAGAAGTTCTTGGGTTTCTAAAACAAAAATTAATCTCACAAGGTTAGAGATCTAGAAACTTTCCTTTTATTTCATCATGATTGTAGAGATTTATAATGTGAAATTAGTACTCATACATTGCATCTGGAAGTCCTGAAATGATGGCACACCACTGTTTGTTTAATTTGGATTTTATTTGATTTTGTGATTTTTGTGAAATTCGTGTTGAATGTGTCACTTTCGTGCCATGTTTCTTGATGTTAGAATGATCTTTTTGAGATATAATTAGCATATTCATGATCTATGAAGTTTGGGCTTCAGTTTGGTATTTTATTCCGTTAATTTTCATTAAGATTTGATGGAGTTATGTGAGGTAGAAACTTGGAAATAATCTGCATTTTTTGTTGTTGTTGTATAAACTCTTAATACACTTTGCATGAATTAATGATGAGAGGATGATGTGTCAGTGCGGCATTGGTGGAGTTCTTACTTTTAATGATTAAAACAATGATTAAGTAATGATGATTGGATGATTGGTGAGAGAGAAGACGCATGTGGCGAGTTGTGGTTGGTGCAGCCCTTGCACTTTTTGGCTGGCCAATGAGAAGCTAGCAGCGCATTAATGAGGACAACAAGTCCCTCACGTGATCCCTTCTTTTTCTCCCCAGACGTTCACGTGTGGGCGAGAGTACGTTAAGTTGTGTGTGCGTGCGTCATGAGCCGTTGATTTGGAGATCTTGACCTGATCGTGTGGTTGAAGGGAAGGTCCATGGAATTGATTATGCACACATCACCACACGATTATGCGCCCTTCATGGACTGGATCAAATTGTTTTTCGTACCCTCCTCTTAAGCCCAATATTGATTCTGAACTAGAAACTTACTGTTCCAGCACCCCCCATTCCATTTCCTTTGCATTTTATTTCTTTTCCATATTAGTTTCACTTTCATTTTAATAAAAATACTAAAAATCAACAGAAAATTCTAAAATAATTCACAAGTGTTCTTAACACAATTAATTAATTTTCCACTATTTTTAATTCATATTTTAATAATGTTGGACCATATTTTCATAATTTCTTTTCATTTTCTTTTTCAAGTGAACTTTTCCTTGATACTTGCACTTGTACATTTTATTTCTCCCACTTCCCACAACATTTTTTGCTAATTCTTTTTGAATTGATTAGATAACATACTGAAGCATATGAAAATATTTTGTTTGCATTTTTAACTCATTTTTCTCATGTGTTTTGATGGGCATATTTGAGCTTTTTTTGGATGTGTTTCAAGGTGAATGTGTGAGCTCATTTGAGCACTTTTCTTGTTGATTTTTGTACTGTTCTTTTTACATGTGATTACATTATGACTTAATTGAGTTGTGTTATATTTTCATAATTTTTCAAATCAATTTGCTATTTTTTTATGCATGCTAGATTAGGAGACATTTTATGAAGTTTTGTTAGCATCATTCTCACATGTTTTTGGTAGGCATTTATGCCATCCTATTAGAATTTGTTTATGCATATTTTGTATGTCATTTGTAGGATATTATAAGTCATTTTAGTTCCATTATAGGTCACCTTGACTTGCATTTGCATTAGACATGAGTTTATGTGTTATAACTTGAAACTTGGACATGTTTTCATTCCTTATATCTTCTGGTGCTCTTCTCGCTTTATGCTTCCATTAGCATCTTATCATTAATATGCCACTGCCAATATGAATTCTCTAATCATGTTACATGTTATGCATCTTTGATATGTCATTTTGTGCATTTAATTGAACGTGTTTCTTCTTCTTACTTCTCCTCCTTCTTATCCCTTCTACTTGTAATACTCTAAACATAAGTTGTGTGATATTTCATATGCTTTATAAGACCTTTGTCAATTGAATGTAATTCTGACCTTGACCTTTCATGAGGCATAAATGCATGATCACTTTGCATTTCCATCCATTCTTCATCTATTCTTTTCATAATGTAATTCTTTAGTGATTAGGACATTACTTGTACATAGTTGATTTGTGTTTGATGTCTTAACATTAGGAAGTACTCTTATTGTTTAGATTCCGACTTTGATTAGTTTGTATCTCTTAGGATCCTATTTCCTTGATTCTTAATTGTTTCGATTATTGCTTGTTATCATTTCTTCATTCCACTACTTGTTAATGCTTTGTGAACTAACTTTTTCATGTAGGCGCAAATGGTAAGTAAGTGTGGATATGCTTCCACACACATACCATTATCTCTTTCATCTTCTCTTATTGCTTTTAATATTTCAATTTGTGATTATGTTAAGCATTTACATGCTTTCCTTGAATAACCTCTTCTTCATCCCTCTTTAAGATCAACTTAACTTCCACCTTGGAAGTAAGTTGCTTCTTTTGCTCTTCTTCTCCTTTCTTTTGTAGGTTTGTTAAACCACATTAACCATAGGATCTCCAAGCATGCTAACACTAGGGTTTGAGACTTAGTCTCCCTTATTAGCTTCACCTTTTGCTCCATTTGAGTCACTTCTTCTCATCTCATAATAAAAGTAAAATAACACTTAATAAAGGCATAACAAATATTGTATTTAGTCCTTTCATGTGGGAACAAGGAGGTGAGGGGTCTTCTCTCATTTCCTTGGAATGTTTAGTGTACGTCCCATCTTGGGTCGATATGCGAGGCATTCAATTCTATATGAAGGATTTAAATACACTACCTGTTACAAAACAAAAACAATAAAAAAACACTTCTTTCTAAAAAATTCCAAACAAACGATAACGTCTTTCCTTTGGGAATTCTCTTCTCATCTCACTCACTCTCGATGTACGAACGTGCTTCTTCTCGTTCTCTCACAAGACGGTAACGCCTAAGTCTCTATACAGCGAGCTACAACACCTGAGCTAGAACGTTAGCCGTTCCATTAAAAAACACAAACAACTTTCCCTAGGTGAGGGGAACTACGTCGCTCTGATTCTCATGTTCCCGATGAGATACGTAGGCAGTGGGGTATGGCCCATTCGAGCACTTCTTTTATTTTCCCTACATTTGTTTCTCTTTCTCTCTCTTTTCCTTTTCCAGTTCTCCAGCTAGCAGTTCTTTTTCCAGTATCCTTTCTTTACACCCTTTGATTGAAGCAGCAAGCGTGGATCCCATCGGGTACAATGGACGCGTGGGGGTGCTAATACCTTCCTCTCGCATAACCGACTCCCGAACCCAGTTCTCTTGGTCGCAAGACCATGCTCTATCCTTCCTCTCAGGTTTATGCAGTGTTTCCTTTCCCTCTCTTGGGTAAATACACATTGCTGGCGACTATGTTTCGGTGCCACTTTCGCGTTTGTACTTGGATGAAAATCCCGGGAGCGACAGCTGGCGACTCTGCTGGGGACCGAACCCAGAATCTCTGGTTTCCTTAGCGAGTCAATCCTAGCGCTTGTCTGCTTTTCTTTCATTAGGTGTTTACTGTTGTGTTGTATTTGCTGTTTTACTGCATTGCTATTTACTGTATTACCGCTTTACTGTATTTTATTGTGTACTACTGTATTTACTGCATTTTCATTTTCATTTCATATGCTATATTATGCTATACTGCTGTTCGCCTGCGCGAACAAACGCTGGCCTTCCGTCGTAGGTTCGGTTGCGGAATCGGCCAGACGAATCCCAGAACTTGGAATTGGAAGCGTATGTTTGTACTGCGTTTATATTTGTTTAAGTGTCACGCTTAAGTGACTTGGGTGACACACAAAGTGTCTTAACGGTTGCGAGTTAGTTTGCAAGAAAAACAAAGAAATGCAAGGGAAAACCGAGCGGGAAAAAACAAAAGAAGCAAAGACTTTAAATTATATGCAGAAAATAAATTGCATTAAGTAAGATTTGGACGCAAGTGTACATTTGTTTGCGGGAGTGAACTCGTTTCTCTCTAAGCTTGGTACTTTGAGTATTTTCCCTTTACAATGTGAAAAAATGCCACCTCTAAAATGAAAAAAACAATGCCTTATTTAGGCTTAAAAAATAACTGTTTGTCTGCCCAAACGTTTTCTGAAGCTGACACGTGGCACCCCACTCTCTTTTCAACTTCCCATAGTCTTGGAAATTTCAAACTTTTCCCGCCTAAACACTTGTTTCTTGAAATCGACATCAGCTTGTCTCCGACGTCAGGACTTATCGACGGTCCTCCGACATGTCCTTCTGCTGGTGTCGACTCGACACCTCCTTGTGCCTCTTTCCTGCGTCGGCTTGCCTTGGAAGTCTCTAGACACCAACTTCCAGTCAAAATCCAGTGCCAACAAATTGCCTCCTCAAAAAGGCCAGTTTCGACTGAGTATTGTGTCGATGGAGAAATCTGGCTTTTTGGTTTCTCACAAGATTTCGACGACTCTCCTTTTTTTCTTTTGCAAACCGTTTTGTCTTCTTTCTTAACACGTGGCAAGCGCCGCCTGACGTGATGATGGAAATCTCTTCCCACGATTTTCAAGAAAAATGCCATGATGGCAAGTCTCATCCAAGTTATGGGCTTTGACACCAAACACCACTTACTTTCAGAAGTTGGATAGTCTTAACTTTTCATTTTCTGCATGCGCCCTATAAATAGTCCTCATTAGAAACCCTTTCCACTTTTCGCAACCTCTCTTTCACGAAAACCTTCATCAGCTTTGTGATATTTTCCTTTCCTGATGCTTTGTACCCTTTTTCGCTTCTTTCTTCCAATGGCTTCATCAAGAACAACTACCACTCGCATTCCTCAAACCACTGGCAACAACCCGGTTGCGTACGTACTTTCAGAAGCGAAAACACATCAATCACTTCCTCAACCCTCTTCAGCTGACGAGACGGTGGTATCCAACTGGCGCCGTCAAATGGTCATTCCGTTCGCAGTGGAAAACACGCTGTGTGGTTTCCATGGTCCTTTCCCATACAACAAACCTAGTCCTCAAGAACTCCAAAAGTTCTTCCCTTATTTTGATCAAACGATTCCACCCACTTTCAAGAAAGGGGGTACCTTGGATCTCAAATACATGGCACCAAAATCGAGAGTTTTCAGGTTTATGCCAACTCCAGGCAACAAGGATTATCTCGCTTGGCTCGACAAGGTTGAAGGGAAACGTCAACAATAATGGAAGAATTATGGCATCTTCGACGCCATCCAGCTCTCCAGAACTGCCCACAGGGTTAACCCTTGTTTGCTCTTGTCGTCGATGTACTTTTGGGAAGGGTCGACAAACACATTCCACCTCCCTTGTGGCATGTTCACGCCGACACTTTTTGATGTGGCGGCCATTACTGGCCTTTCGCCACTGGGTGAAACTTTCGACCCGACTTGGGAGATGGAGAACGCTTTCGACTTCGAGCGTGCTAGTTTCCAAAACTACATAGAGGATCACCATGACAAAGACTCCCAAGAAGTCTCCGACGAAGAACATATCACCTTCTTAACCCTCTGGTTATCGTACTACATGTTTTACCCTGGCTCTCTGTAAATAGCAAAAAGCTTCATTAATTTGGCCATTCAGATTCATGAAGGCCGACAAATATCTCTGGCCAAACTCCTGTTGGCCTCCCTTTATCATTCTCTTGGCTTGTCGGCCATGAGACTAAAACTCCTTCATCAAACCACTAAAGCCTTAAACATCTCAGGGCCTATGTGGTTGTTGCAGCATTGGCTCAACGCCACCTTCGAGCACAAACTGGGATATCCAGCCTCTGTAAAGATGGAGATTCTCAGCAAAACGCGTTCTGGTGAGGGGCTGCGACTAGCTTTGATGACCACTCAAGAAGCTCCCAGACAATCCCTCTTCATGAGGTATCTGAGTATGTTTGTGGAAACTTCCTCTTTCGTTCCTGACATGGCGCCATTTGTGGAGCGTAAGTTTGGGCCCGACTGGTTCAGAAACCCGTTCCCTGGAGTCTCACCTCAAGCCGCTGCGCTGTCGAATGCTGTATGGCGGGCGTTTCTTACTCCTACCATGATTTCTTTCCATATCGAAACAGGGAACAATGGGTATGGTTTTATGAACTATTGTCCAAATTTGGTCGCTCGACAATTCGGCTTGAGCCAAATGTTGCCAAAACCTTTAGTGAGACATCCTGATGACATAGTCCGGTCTGGTCGACGCCTAACTCACGTTGGTCACAAAGCTTGTATGAGGTTCGTCAGAGCCTCTCAACATTTAGAGATACCGGTTTTCTCCTTTCGTCCTTCCTTTTTCACCACTCAGGAATTTGAGGCTTGGTGGTTGGAGTACCAAACTCAAGCTTTCACTTCCAACCTCTTTCTGGTAAACGTGGTCGACGCCTTTGCTTCTACAGCTGGTATCCCTAAACCGTCGACCATCGTGGATGTCGATCCTACAGATGAAATTTCAACAAAGGTAGATCCTAGACTCTCGATTTTATATATATGTATATATGTATATATATATATATATATATATATATATTTTGTAAGTCTGGACTAAATAGCGGCAGTGTTGCTTTCAGGGGCGCAAACGGGAAACAACTACTGAGTCAACTTCCACCAGACCTGCCAAAAAACCTAGGGCCAACCTTGTACAGGTATGTTTTATTTCCTTATTCTGTGGCTTTGTCATCACCTTGTTTTCATATTATTTCTGCGCAGGTTTCTGAGAAGGCAACGTCTCCCGAAAAGACTGAATCGAACGAGAGTACTCACTCCCGGGTTTTTACTACAACAGCTCCAGCGTCTCCTCCCGCTACCCCTTTGGTGAGGAAGAAAAAGGCCATAACACGACGGATACCTTCGAAAACCAACGTCTCGACAGCGGCCCCTGTTGTTTCGCGGAACCTTGAGGACGCTTTCGAACCAATTCCTTCTGTCGCCCTCCCCAAGACAACGACTCCTGTGCTGGTAATTCGACTTTATTTACGTCCTAGTTGACCTTGGGGGTGACGAGGCTCATTGGTATTTTATTTTTTGGCAGGAACATGTGGCCATTTCGACCACTGTTGGTGAGGGTGATACCGGATCGGCCGCAGACGCTCCCAATGTTAGTGTGACCATTACGCCAAGTCCCCAAAAGACTGACGAATTTCATTCCCTTGTGCACGAGGAAAACTTGGCGAAGACACCTCTTGCTTCAACTGAAAACGTCGAGCCTGATGATACACTCCCTGAGGTCACTGGCATTCCTCCGCCTGCCGTGGGCACCGTCGCCAGAGAGAAACCCCAGATTCCTGAACACCAACCAGAGAAGGCCCCACATGCTGCTGAGGAATCTCCCACTCCAGAGGCACTCTTAGCAGACAAGGCTACAAATCCAGCTGCAACTCTAAGAGCACTACACAAACTTCGACAGACAACTGAAGAGATTCGACCCACCAGTTCGACCTCGATCCCCACTCCAGAAGTGGACGCTTCTTTCAATCTCAAACTTCAGCAGCTGAGGTCTTACCTTTTTGAGGAACAGTTTCTGGCGGCCGTTGCTGAGGAATCAGACATAGCTAATGACATCTTCAACCTCCTGAGTGAACTCTCTGAGTTCCAGTTTCCTGCCCCCATGGCCACCTATCTAATTGAGTTCGAAGCTTTCTTCACTCAAATGGCCAAGGATCTCTCGACGCATCATCAGGCCGACGCCCAAATTCAATTTCGTCATGAGACATGAAGCGCGAATGGCATTTGAGTTCCGTCTGTGAACAGAAGCTTGGAGACTACGAAGCCAAGAAACAAGAACATTCTAACAAGCGCCAAGCCTTCGATCAGCAGATATCTGAGTATCAAGCCCAGATCACGGAGCTGACGAAAAGAATAGCCGAGGTCGAACATCAAAAAGCCTCTTTGGACTCAGCTGAGCCTTTGCCCTCTCAAGAAACCATCGACCACGAAGTTGCTCAGGGCCTTGTACATTTCGAAGTGGCGATGAAGATTAGGGATGCTATCAGCCGCATGCAACGACGAAAGATTATTCTTGAGAGCAAAATAACTCATGAGAAGGTCCTCTTTGATGATTTTAAGGCTAGATTCCCTGAATTCCCTTAGGTTCTATATTGATACAATGTAACGCACCATTTTGTAAGTCATTCTTGGCCTTAAATTTAATGAAATTTATGTTTTGATGCGAACCTCTTGTAGCATGGGTCTGTATTTTTTTAAATATTTCCCATTTACTCTTAATACTCGCTGGTCTGCCCCCAACTCCTGTACTTCGTATGCGTTGTTACTGAACACTCGTGTCACCTTAAATGGTCCCTCCCAGTTAGGCGACCATTTTCCCATCGTTTGATCTCGTCGATCCATGGGCAACACCACTTTCCACACATAGTCATTTGCGGCAAAGGTTTTCTCCTGGACTTTTTATCGTATGCCCTGGCGACTCGAGCCTTCTGGCGTAGCGACACGTTTAAAGCTACCATTCTTTCCTCGTCTAAGTCTACAAGTTCGTATAACATCATCTCCCAGTATTGCTCTGACGGAATTTCATATTGTCGCTGCACTCTGACGGATTGCAAGTGTACTTCTGCAGGCAACACAGCGTCGTGTCCGTAGGTTAAACGGAATAGAGTCGAGTTTGTCGACACTTTGGGTGATGTCCGACATGCCCACAACACTTGACTCAACATTTTATGCCAGTTCTTTGGCTTGTTCGCAACGTGCTTTTTGATTAAGCCAATTATTATTTTGTTGGCTGCTTCAACCTGACCATTTTCCTGGGCATAGTATGGCGTTGAAGTAACCAACTTGAAACCTATTTCTGCCGCAAACTCTTGCATCTTCTGTCCCACAAACACAGAACCCTGATCTGTTGTGACTATCTCGGGTATCCCAAATCTGTACAAGATATGATTTTGGATGAAGTTTATCACAGCCTCTTGATCCACTTTCACCAAAGGCACAACCTCTATCCATTTCGTGAAATAGTCTATTCCTACGAGGATAAACTTTTGTTGCTTTGACGAAGCTGGCCGAATCTCTCCTATTACGTCCAAAGCCCATCCCCGAAAAGGCCATGGTTTGACAATCACATGTAATTCACTGGCTGGGACATGCTGGACGTTGGCGTGCTTTTGGCAATCCTGGCACCCTTTCGCGAAATCTATACAATCCTTAAGCATGTTGGGCCAATAGAAACCTTGTCGACACAAAAGCCATTTCATTTTTTGGCCGACCTGGTGAGCCCCACAAGCCCCACTGTGTACCCCAGAGACTGCCAAATATGCATCAGTGTCCCCCAGACACTTTAGCAACACCCCTTCTGGAGTTTTCTTCAGTAACTCGTTTCCCATTAGGACATAGCTCATGGCTCTATACTTGGTCCTTCGATGGGTACTGCCCTGTGGGTTCTCCAGATACTCTATAATTTCCCTTCGCCAGTCTGTTGGTGGTATGTCGTTAACGAAAACCTCACAACTGTCTAAACCTTCGACCAAACTCGTCGAGTCTTTGGGTATCGACCAACTTGGTGGCGCGCGTACATTCGACACCATCTTCTTTCTAGTTTCGACGAAAACTTTCAACTTACCTTCCGACACTTTATACTCCGACGCAATTTGTGCCAGTTCGTTAGCTTTCTGGTTTTCCATCCTTGGCACATGCGAGATGCTGACAACTTTGAAATGTTCCAACCAACGCTTCGCCAGCGAAAAGTAACTTAAAAGATGTTCACTTACGCATTTATATTCTCTTGTAATTTGTTTAATCACCAATTCAGAATCCCCTTTTATCTCCAACTCTTTGGCTCCCAAGTCTTTGAGTATCTTGAGACCAGTAATTAACGCTTCGTATTCTGCCTCGTTATTTGAACATTTGCCATTGACTTTGCATTTAAAGGTAGTTGGAATTCCCTGTGGGGAGATTATTAGGACTCCGACACCTGCCCCATTTTTATGGCTCTACCCATCAAAGTACAATTTCCATGGGGCGAGGTCGATGCTATGTATTGACGTTTCGATCACAGCATGGTCGACAATGAAGTCTGCCACTATTTGACCCTTCATCGCCTTTAGGGGGACGTATGTCAGGGAGAATTCAGTTAACGCTAGTGCCCATTTCCCAATTCGACTATGCAAAATAGGTTTGGACAGCATATGTTTAATAACATCAAAATGCGACGAAACATAAACATTAACTGGTTTGATATATTGTTTCAATTTCATACATGATAAATACAAACATAGGCACAACTTTTCAATCATAGTGTATCTAATCTCAGCATCTATCAATATCCTACTAAGGTAATAGATGGGTCTTTCGACCCCACCATCATCCTCTTGTGCTAACATACTGCCTATGGTCGTTTCCGACGCTGCAATGTACAACTTCATGTTTTTATTTATACTAGGTGGTAGTAGGATTGGAGGCTTTGTAAGATACTCCTTGATCGCGTCGAAAGCCTCTTGTTGTTCTTGCCCCCAGCGGAATTCACTTTCTTTCTTGGTCTTGAGCAGTGGTGAAAACACTTTCGTCTTGCCACTTAGGTTTGAGATGAACCTCCTCAAGAAATTTATCTTCCCCAACAAAGATATGAGCTGTTTCTTTGTTGTCAGAGGCTTGAGATCTAAGATTGCCTTCGTTTTGTTCTGGTTGATCTCGATGCCTCGCTTGTGGACTACGAAACCCAGGAAATCCCCTGCACGAACACCAAAAGTACATTTTAGTGGATTCATTTTTAATCCATATTTTCTCATTCGCTCAAATGAGCGTCGGAGGTGGTCGAGGTGACCATCCTCTGATGACGATTTTATAACTATGTCATCAATGTATACCTGCATGAAATTCTCAATAAAATCATGGAATATAGCATTCATAGCCCTTTGGTAGGTTGCCCCAGCGTTTTTCAACCCAAAAGGCATCACCACCTATTCATATGTCCCCAAAGCTCCAGGGCATCGAAATGCGGTTTTGGGGACATCTTCTTCGGCTATAAGAATTTGATTGTAACCGGAATAACTGTCGAGCATGCTCAAATACTCAAATCCCGCGGCTGAGTCGACTAGCATCTCTGCCACGGGCATTGAATATTCGTCTTTAGAGGTAGCATTGTTCAAATCCCTAAAGTCAATGCATACTCGAAGGGTCCCATTTTTCTTAATCACAGGAACTATGTTTGCTATCCATTCTACATACCTCGTGATTCTGATGAACCGACTTTTGAGCAGCCTTTCGATTTCTTGTTTGATCTTCGACGTCACTTCTGGGGCGAAACGTCTAGGGGGTTGCTTTACTGGCCTCTTGCCTGGCTGGATTGGGAGGCGATGCTCGACCACGCTCCGACTCAACCCAGGCATTTCGCCATAATCCCAGGCAAAGCAGTCTTTGTATTCCTTCAACACTTTAACCAGTTTAGCTTTTATTGTTGGTCCCACCTTGGTACTCACGTAGGTGGGCCTTTTTGTCGTTCCATCCCCTAAGTCGACTTCCTTAAGTGGGTCTTGGGCTTGCATCCTTTATAATTCATGATCTGGCCCCTTTTCAAACCCTAGAGGCTCATCATCATAAATACCATCAAGCCTCTGATTTTCTTTGTCATGGTCGGCTCCCTTAGTTGTTTGGAGAGTCTCGTCTTTTTCGAGTGCCGACATTTTTCTATTCTCAGCCAAATAGGCCGAAATCTGAGTCATACTTTCTGACTCAGCAGTCATCTTCACCAGTAGTAGACCACCCTGTTGGTGGCATTTCCATTGGCTCTATACCTGCGTCGGCAGCATCCCAGATGAACCCATAGTCGGGGTCTAGGTTCAGGACACGACCCGTGTCGACGGAGGTGTATGATCCTGATCCGTCATCACAAGGAGCCACATTGGCTAAGTGCTGGTCGAAAGATTTCTTAGTACCCTTGGCTTCGTCGACTTTGTAATAGCTTTGGTCTGCTTCAATATTTTCGACGATGTCGTCCTTCCTCCAAATGATCAACCTCTGGTGCATAGTTGATGGCACTGCCCCAATTCCATGGATCCACTCACGTCCCACCAACAGATTAAAGTTTGCCTTCGACTTGATGACCATGAAGAGCGTCAGCCTGTTGGTTGTACCTACTGCCAAATCCACTTGGACAACCCCCAGGATGTTACTGGTCTTCCCTTCGTAGTTGGACAAGACCATGTTGTGCTGTCGGAGGTCAGCCTCCGTCTTTCCAATTCTCTTAAACAAACTGTGAGGCATTAGGTTCACAGTCGCTCCACCATCCACAAATACTTTGTTGACCAACACCCCATCAATCTTTGCCTTTATGAACAAAGGCTTCAAATGATACATCATCCCAGGGGTAGGACGTTCGAACATAGCCGTTTGTTCCTCGACCACACCACTGTTCATCATATAATAACATAGTGGCTTGTCGTCCACACTTTCTCCTGTGATGAAGTCGTCTTCAGTCTCGGAGATCTCCGACACTACGTCATACTCAGCCGGTAGCACCGACACGATACCACAGTTTACCACAAAATCTTTGCCATAGGTGTCATCATTTGTGTCGTCATACATGTCTTCATCAAAATCACCCTCAGGTTACGGGTCATACTCTTCATCGGACTGCGGAGAGTATTTTGGCTCCTCTTCATCTGACTGAGGAGTATACTCTGGTTCTTTCTTGTTTTCTGCCAACGAAGTGCACTTTGAGCTCTGGGTCGACACCACTTCCTCCCCTCCTGAAGCGTTCAAAGTTACTGCCATGGTCTGGTTTCTCGCCACCTTGCTCTTCTCTACCCACTTTCCTTTCGGGTACTGGCGTTTCTGTACAGATATTCCGACAGCCTTCGCCTTTGAAGTTGTAGCCTCTCTTTCAGCCTTATTATTGCACTGATAGCGCCTCCACTGGGTCCTAGTCATAGGGTTCTTTCCTTTGTAGTTGGGGGACAACCTATATCCTGCTTGTTCGACCCTTTCATCAGCGACATTCGCCTCCTTCTCCAAATCAAGAGCTTTCCACTTTGGCCTCTTGCTTCCTTTCTGATTCACCAGGGCCATCCACCTTTCCTGTGGGGAGTCTGATGGGGGCACGAAAGTTTTGGGCCTTGCCCCTTGGAACAACTTTCTGTACTCTTCGTTTCGACGAGGGACCCCGCTCTTGTCGAACACAAACCTTGGGACAGGTGGCTTGTTATCTGACAACACTTCTTTCTTGCTTTCCTCGTACCTCTCAGCAGCTTTCTCATCGAACACGACATTGAACCTAGAGCATAGCGCGACTTTGGAGACGCTTATCCTGCACTTCTCCTGAAAATCTTCCAAACTTTCACCAGCCTGGGGGTACACTTCTTCGAGTTTGCCCTTTGCTTTCTTGTCGGAACCTTCAGTAGTTTCGACCATCATGTATTCCGCCACTTCAGCCCTTGGTGGTTTGTCGAGGCCTTCAGTAGCTTCGACCATCAAACACTCGTACACTTCTGAATACAAAGCCTCTTCGACCTTCAGTGGGTCAGTGTCAACCTGCATCTTCGGCTTATCGCCAAATTGGAGTCGACCCTCATTCAAAGCCTTTTGCACCAAATCCCTGAAAAGAACACATTGAGCTGTTTTATGACCAAGGAAATTATGAAACTTACAAAACCCTCTTTTTTTCTTTTGTTCTAGAGGGGGGTCTTTTAAACCGGATGGAATAATAATTTGACCATCTTTAACCAATAAATCAAATATTTCATCACATTTCGAAACGTCAAAGGTAGAAGTTTTAGCGCCGTATTTATCCGTCTTACTAGTTTCGGTGGGATTTTTCCCATTCGATGGTTTCAACAACTTGCATGTATAGGGAGGTCCTGGCTTAAGTTCAGCCACGTGGATCTCGCTCTCATCGACGGATTCTTCTTCGTCGGACGAGTATTCGTCAGCAGCCACATAAGCCACTTTTTCCTTTTTTTGATATCTGTTAGACTGAGCTTTTTCAGCTTTCAATCTTTCGACCTGGCGAACTTGATCAGCTAATTGTGCCATATCTCTAAGATATTGCATGTCCAACTTTTTCCTGATCGAATAGTCCAGGCCGCCAGCGGCCATTTCGACCAACCCATGTTCAGGGACTTGAGTAAAGCAACGTGCTTTCAAAAGTCTAAACCTATTTAAGTATTGGTCTACCGACCTCGCGGCCTTGCGTTTGACGCTTGCCAATTCTTTTAAACTTATTTTTGACTGCCCCATATAGAATTGTTCGTGGAAAAGCCTCTCCAATTGTGCCCATGTGTGAATGGACTGTGCGGGCAATGTGGTGAACCACGTGAACGCATTCTTTGTGAGGGAGCTTGGGAAATATTTCAATTTCAAGTCCTCATTGTTCGCTATGTCGTCCGCTTCGGTTTGATACCTAGCGACGTGCTCGACGGTGGACTCTTCTGTTTCCCCAGCGAACTTGGTAAATTTTGGCACTTTCCATCCCCTAGGTAGCTCCATTTGTAGGACAAAATCTGGTAAAGGGGACGTATAGGTTGGCTGTCGAAGGCCAGGGTTCGCCCCATTACGGACCATGATACGTTCGACCACCGTTTCCAAGTTGTGTTCTCCAGCCAGGGCGTCCTGTCGAACCTGTTGGACAACAAAATCTAGATCTTGGCGCCTATGGACGATTACAGGTGGTCTTTGAACCCTCCTAGGAGTTTCTTCAAACTCGTGGGGTTGTTCTATGGTTTCGTCGAAGACTTCATCCTGACGAGGTGGCGTCACCGGTCGCGGTGGTGGGGTCTGTCGACCCTGAGCCCTAGGTGCGCCTAGGAAATCACCGATTTGTGTCATCTTAGTCGCTAGTTGTTGGTAACTCTGGGTTGATTCTTGTATCAATGGCCTTAATATTGTACCCATCTGCTGAGTCAACATGTGAACCATCTCATGGTTACTCTCGTCCATTTGTTGCCTCATGACCGCGACGGAACTAGAGGTAAAAGTCGGTATGGAATGAGAGGACATGTTGAACCCCGGAGGTCGAACCATCGGGTTCGACAAGGGTCCTTTCCCTTGATAAGTCGAAAATACTAGGGACGAATTCTCTCCAAAGAAATGTCCACTAGAATGCACACTTGACATGAACTCTGGTAGCATTCCATACGATCTAGGTATGTGCATGGTGATACTAGGCATATATTGCCCCGTAGTCCCAGCCATTGTCGGCCTAGGGTCGTTTCGACGCGGTGTTGTGATTGGTCTGGTAGGAGAGGTTGACACTGCTGATATGGTACCAGAGCCAACATCAGTTGTGTGTGTCCCTACCGCAGTTTCCGTCAGAGACGGTTCTTCGTTTGGTCATGCTGTTACCATCTTACCACTACGCAAAAACATATACTCAATTCACACGGGTCCCACCGGGTGTGCCACTTTGTTCGCCTGCGCGAACAAACGCTAGCCTTCCGTCGTAGGTTCGCTTGCGGGATCGGCCAGACGAATCCCAGAACTTGGAATTGGAAGCGTATGTTTGTACTGCGTTTATATTTGTTTAAGTGTCACGCTTAAGTGACTTGGGTGACGCACAAAGTGTCTTAATGGTTGCGAGTTGGTTTGCAAGAAAAACAAAGAAATGCAAGGGAAAACCGAGCGGGAAAAATCAAAAGAAGTAAAGACTTTAAATTATATGCAGAAAATAAATTGCATTAAGTAAGATTTGGACGCAAGTGTACATTTGTTTGTGGGAGTGAACTCGTTTCTCTCTAAGCTTGGTACTTTGAGTATTTTCCCCTTACAATGTGAAAAAATGCGACCCCTAAAATGAAAAAAGCAATGACTTATATAGGCTTAAAAAATAACTGTTTGTCTGCCCAAACGTTTTCTGAAGCTGACACGTGGCACCCCACTCTCTTTTCAACTTCCCATAGTCTTGGAAATTTCAAACTTTTCCCGCCTAAACACTTGTTTCTTGAAATCGACATCAGCTTGTCTCCGACGTCAGGACTTATCGACGGTCCTCCGACACGTCCTTTTGCTGGTGTCGACTCGACACCTCCTTGTACCTCTTTCCTGCGTCGGCTTGCCTTGGAAGTCTCTAGACACCAATTGCCAGTCGAAATCCAGTGCCAACAGCTGTACTGTTTTCTGTTTGGCGGGATGGGTATTCTGAGAGATAGGCCCAATACACAGGCCTGAGTGCACTTATGTTTAGCGTGTTTCATGTCCTCTCGCGTTCCATATCAGTTCGAGGAGGGAATATAAAACACAATCTGGATGTGGTTCTCTCTAGAGAATTCTGCGTTGTGGGTTTTCCACGATGGTAGAGCTATCTGGAAGAGCTGTTAAGTCTGGATGACCTTTTAGGATGACCCCTCTTTATTTTGAGGTGAATCAGAGAACGATCTCTTTGTTTGGCGATAACATTGTATCCTTCGGGCTGAATGTGCAATTGCTTCTCATCCCAAGATTCGAATTTGAGGATCCTCACCTTCTAGTACATACATGTGAGATGGGGGGATTGTTTACAGGTGTGCAGGAACCCTTGACCTTCAGAATACCCGGCTTTCTTATTTGTTCTGGATTGGTTACTGAATCTGTGATCCTGATTAGCTCACATTTTGTTCTGGATTTGTTATTGGACTTTTTGTCTTGGTTTTGTGTATCTCGCCGAATTCAGATTGCAGTACAGTGGGTTTAGCGTTATTTGTGAAGCACTGATCGCATGCCCTTGCATACATATCATCATTAGCATTCTTGCATTTAACCTTCATATTTATTCATTTGCAGGGTATACTTCCTTTCGATTCCAGTGGACAGTTCCCTTTTGCAGCTATGGAGATTCCCAGGAAGAACAATGTGCACTATACTTTCTTTGACACAAAGGTGGGACAGTTGCGAAAGATGATTTCTCTTATTACTGCAGACCATGTGGGTATGTTCTGAAAGGCTTATGGGGAGATTACGACTGTGGTTGTTGACTTGAATGCTTCAGAAAGGAGTGTCATCCATACGTGCTTACAGTTTTATGACCCACAACTAAGGTGTTTCACTTTCTCGGATTTTCAGTTGGCCCCGACGCTAGAAGAGTATGCCCTGCTTCTAGGTGTGCCTCTCAAGTACCAGATTCCTTTCAACTCTGACATGCGCCCTCCAAAGCCTGAAGAAATAGCTAAGGCCCTCCATTTGAGTATACCTGTGGTAACAGATAACCTCGCCACCAAAGGAGGTTTATCTGGTTTTCATTTGGATTTCTTGGTTGCCAAAGCTGAAGAATGTGCTGCTAAGTCTCAGTGGGAAACCGTTTGTGCAATCCTGGCTTTGAGCATCTATGGAGTTATGTTGTTTGCTGATGAACCTAAGTTTGTGGACATGAGTGCAATCCATATTTTTGTGCTGAAGAATCCTATACCTACACTCCTGGGTGATTTATACTATTCTGTGCATTTTAAAAATGAGAAGAAACGAGGAGGTTTGGTTAGATGTTGCGCACCTCTGTCCCATAAGTGGCTCATGAGTCATTTACCAAATTCAGAGGCCTTTTTGGATCCTCATCCTGCAAATAATTAGGCTAAGAGGATGATTCAGTTGACAGCAAAGGACATTCGTTGGTTCAATCAAAGGACTATGGGGGAAATTTTGTCAGTAGCTGTGGAAGACATCCTAATGTACCATTTTTGGGAATAAAGGGTTGCATCAATTATAACCCTGTTATTCTCAGGAGACAGTTAGGGTTTGCCTTAATAGAGCCTCCGAGGGACAGTGATTTGGAAGAATCCTTCTTTTTCCCTGTGAAGGATAATCTCTTGCTGGTAAGACAAGCGGCTAGAGCTTGGGGCAATTTGCAAACGAAGGGTAAAGTTGTCTTCGGCAAGTGCAACAATGTGTCTTCTTCCCAATATGATGCCTGGTTGAAAAGAAGGGTTCAGATCACTCTTTTTCCGTTTTCTCAGAAAAAACCGTCAGATCCAGTTGCTGAAGAACCGGCGACCATGGTAAGCGTTGTTGAATATAACAAGCTTAAAGCAGAGATGGATAAGACAGTCAAAATGAATGAGAAGCTAAGCGCAGTACTCAGAAAGAGGCTTTGTGAAAAGCGTAATGTTGAGTATGAACTGCAAAAGCTGACTAAGCGTCAGGAGGCGAATGAGAAAAGAATGACTGAAGACACCATCTATATTCGCAAGGTCAAACAAAATGATATGGCACTAAAAGAGGCGTGCAACCGCATCAATGAGTAGTTGACCAAGTCCGAGAATGCCCTTGCCAAAGGACAACAAAGATGGGATGAGTTTTCTGAATGCCGGAGGGAGATCGAGGCAAGAATCAGGGCTGAAAATGACGAGTTGAGGAAAAATTTGAAGAGCAAAGAAAGTGAATTTATCCAGCAACTAAGTTTAGCTAATCAAGAAATCGAATATCTGAAAGTCCGCGTTGGAATAAAGAGAGCCAAAGAGCTAGCTGTTAAAGATCAAATCCGAAAGTTAGAAGAAGCTGTCAAGTTAAGGAGTCAACTGATCAGAAGTCTTACCGAGCGCCCAAATGATCCAGTTACTAAAGCACTTCTCAAGGAGGTCCGGGAAGATTTGTATGGGCTTAGTGTTTGAGTTGAGTTGTTGTTATTCTGGGGAATCACCATCAGGCTTGTTGATGGGTTTCTTTTGTTTGTATTCATGCTATTCAGTTGTATCTGTTCAGAACTAATTTGTATTTGACTGTTCCACACCTGGCTGTGGGGTTTTTCATTTATACTATTGGCTTTGTTTGGTAATTATTGAGGTGGATTCTTCATCAAATTATACAATAATTCACACACTCACTGGGCCGTATGATGGGTATGCTGAATTATTAATATGCACCTCTGATGTTCTGTCGCTTTCAGTAATTGCAGGAGTATGCATTGTTCCTTTTCGGTCAAACTGGAATCGAAGGAAGGAATGCCTCAAAATGAATAAACATTGCATTGCATTGCATATCATTTTGCATTCTGTTGTTTGCTTAACAGGTACTTGCTCCGGTCTCTCTAACCTTTATTTGGTTGCAGGCATAATAGCTGATTCTCATATTCATCGATACGCAACCAGACGAAACCAAACAAGGGTCATGGATCAGGTACAGACAGAGTTGGCTGAGTTAAGGGCACGCATGGAACAATTTATGAATCTGATGCAGGGCATTGCCCAGGGGCAATAGGACCTGAGAACAGGGTAGGAAGACATGAGAGCTACTATCTAGAGGTTGGAGGCAGAGATTCCTATTGTCAACAACGTTAATCCCCCTAGGGTTAACCCTCCAGTGGTCAATCCTCCTGTGGTCAATCCTCCTATTGTTACGCCTCCTCCAGTTGGAGTTAACTTGGGATTTGTTCCTGGCAACAATGGGCTGGTGGAAGATCGTCAGGATGATTAGTTTTCTATACTTAATGCTGATATGGGATTCTACCATGATGACAGGAAATACGAAGGGCTGGCTGAAAGAGTGAAGGCTATAGAGAGTCAGAATCCTTTGGGAATTAATGTTGAAGATATGGGACTGGTACAGGGTGTCAAGATTCCCCCGAAGTTTAAGACGCCTACCTTTGATAAGTACAATGGTAGCTCTTGCCCTAAAACTCATCTCCAGGCGTATAGCCGAAAGATAGCGGCTTATTCTGATGATCAGAAGTTATGGATGTATTTTTTCCATGACAGCTTGTCTGGAGCCTCACTGGAATGGTAGATAAAGTTGGACAGGGCTCACGTCAGAAGCTGGAAAGAGTTGTGCTTGGCTTTCTTAAAGCAATACCAGTATAATATCGACATGGCACCGAATCGCACTCAATTACAAAGCATGACCCAGGACCCTAAGGAAGGTTTTAAGCAGTACACCCAGAGGTGGCGTGAACTTGCTGCTCAGGTGCAACCACCGTTGGCAGATAGAGAAATGGCTTACATGTTCATGAATACTCTACAAGGTCCGCATCTCGACCGGTTGGCTGCTTGTCCATTCACTGGTTTACTGACATAGTAATTGCTGGAGAGAGAATCGAGAGTTTGCTAAAGCCGGGGAAGATTCAGGACAGCAGTGGTACAAGTTCAGCTCCTACAAAGAAGTTCTTTGGTAACAATAATAGAAAGCGTGAAGGTGACGCTAATGCTGCATATGCACAAGGGGGGAGAGGTAGAGGACGGCAGGGTCCATATCACCAGGCAGCATCTATAACTATTCCAACTCCGGATACTGAGGTTCAACCTGCAGCTTAGAGACAGTATCACCCAAGAAAGAGAATGAATGATCTACATTTTGATGTTTTCCCTATGACATGTTCACAAATGCTATAGAATTTACTTCGTTTGAATTTGGTATAATTGAGGAATTTGGCTCCCCCAGCTGGCAGATTACCTGTTGGGTATGATGCAAATGAAAAGTGTGAATTTCACTCAAATGCGCCAGGTCACAATGTGGAAAATTACAAGGCTTTCAAACATGTGGTTCAAGATCTAGTTGATTCAAAGGCTATTAATTTTGCTCCGAGGCCTAATGTAATTCAAAATCCCATGCCTTCGCATGATGGACCAGGGGTGAATTCTATTGAAGAAGTTGGAGATTTGAATCTGGTGAGGCATATTAATGATGTTAAGACTCCGTTGAAAGTTGTGAAAGACCGCCTACTGAAAGGGGCTGTATTTCCTGGTTGTTTGGAAAGTTGTGAAGATTGTTTGATTGCTGATAATGGTTGTGTGAGATTGAGAAATAGCCTTCAGAGTATGATGAATGAAGGATGCTTATAATTTGATCAGTTGAAAAAGAACAATGATGAAGTTTCTACTATTATAATCTATTTTGATCCTGTGGAAATTCCGGTTCTTGCTCCTGTACAGACATCTGCGCCTGAACGAGTAGCTCCTATAGCTATAACTGTTCCCAATCACGTCCCAAATGAGAACAAGGTTGCTATTCCGTGGTACTATGGAACTAATAGTCAAGGACAGAGGCAAGAGGTGCAGACTCCTAAAGAAAGTGGTTCAAGTATCGGAAATGTTGGGGGAATGGGTGGTTTCACTCGCAGCGGAAGGCTTTTCGCTCCTCAGACACTCAGGAAGGACGATAATGAAGCATTAACGAGGACCAAAGGAAAGCAGGTGACAGGTAATGAACCAGTGCCAGGGGCAGAATCTGACAAGTCATTTGAGAAAGATGTTGAGGAATTCATGAGAATAATCAGGAAGAGCGATTATAAGATTGTTGACCACCTACACCAGACTCCTTCTAAGATCTCCATATTGTCATTGTTGCTATGCTCCGAAGCGCATAGGAATGCTTTGTTAAAAATCCTAAACATGGTGTACGTACCATAAGAAATATCAGTAAACCAGCTTGAAAGTGTGATTTCCAATGTCAATCCTGGTAACGGTTTAGGGTTCACAGATTTTGACTTAACGCCAGAGGGAAGGAACCACAATAAGGCTCTCCACATATCAATGGAATGTAAAGGTGCTATGCTATCCCATGTATTGGTGGACACTGGTTCGTCCCTCAATGTGTTGCCTAAGAAAGCATTAGCAAAGCTAGATGTGGAAGGAGTTATACTGAGGCCTTGTGATCTAGTGGTGAAAGTATTTGATGGTTCAAAGAGATAAGTGTTTGGAGAAGTAGAGCTACCGGTCCAGATCGGACCCCAGGTCTTTAATACAGTGTTTTATGTGATGGACATCCAACCAGCCTATAGTTATCTATTGGGTCGTCCATGGATCCACGCTGCTAGGGCCGTATCTTCAACCTTGCATCAGAAGATAAAATTTGTAGTTGATGGTCAGGTTGTTACGGTATGCGGAGAAGAAGATATTTTCGTTAGTCATCTGTCATCCTTCAAGTACGTGGAGATAGACGGAGAAATCCACGAAACTCTCTGCCAGGCATTTGAAACTATGAATATGGTGAGAGATTCTCCTTCTGGTGAGGCAAGGGTGGGAGCTTTTATGACTTCGTATAAGCAGGCTTTGGAAGTGGTGCAGTCTGGTCATATCGAAGGTTAGGGACAAGTAATTCAGCTACCTTTCAAGGATGATAAGAGTGGAATTGGTTATAAACCTCCTCGAGTTCCACCACTTCAAGGTCAAGAGCGCCAAGGGCTAGTTGTTTTCTCAAGTGGAGGAGTCATACATCCTAGCCAGACTTGTTCAGCAATTGAAGATGGTGAAGATAGTGACTGTGACCTGGACAATTGGGTGCGGCCCTGTGCCCCAGGAATGAAGCTGAACAAGTGGTTTTTGGAGGATCTCATCCAAGTTACTCTGCCAAATAAGTAATTTTCTATGTTTTCTTTTATTAAGCATGCAAAGGTCCTATGCTCTGCCCAAGGCATAGTGACTTCATTGTAGGGCCCCAATTTGTCTCATACAAATTTTTATCATTAATAAAAGGACTTTTTGTATTCAAAGTTGTGTTCCCTGTCTTTCATTTTGTTATTTTTAAATAAAATGGCAATGTTTTATTCGCGGTTTTTGTGCATTTTCTTTTTCTTTCTGTTCCAATAAAAAAATCAATTTCTGAAAGCATGAATTATCATTCATGCAGAAATAATTCTCTGGATCTTGTTGATGACGACCCTGCTATGGTTTATTATGACTTCGATAATCCAATATACCATGCTGAAGAGGGGGATGAGGAAGATTGTGAACTTCCTGAAGAGTTGGCTAGATTATTGAAACAGGAAGAAAGAGTCATTCAGCCTCATCAGGAATCTATAGAAGTTGTCAATCTCGGTACTGAAGAGGTAAAGAAAGAGGTCAAAGTAGGGGCAAGCCTGACAGAGAATGCAAAGAAAGAGCTGATTGAGATGTTGCGAGAGTATGTTGACATCTTCGCATGGTCTTATCAAGACATGTCGGGGTTGGACACAGACATCGTGGTGCACAGATTGCTGCTGAAAGAGGGTTGTTTTCCTGTCAAGCAGAAGCTTCGGAGAACCAAACCTGAAATGGCCATCAAGATTAAAGAGGAGGTGCAAAAGAAGTTGGATGCGGGGTTTCTATCTGTTACTAGTTATCCGCCATGGGTTGCCAATATTGTGCCAGTGCCGAAGAAGGATGGCAAAGTCAGAATGTGCGTGGATCATCGAGATTTGAACAGGGCGAGTCCAAAAGATGATTTTCCATTACCACACATTGACGTGTTGGTAGATAATACGACTCAATTCTCTGTGTTTTCTTTCATGGACGGGTTTTCCGGATATAACCAGATCAAGATGGCGCCGGAGGATATGGAGAAAACTACATTTATTACCCCTTGGGGTACATTCTACTATAAGGTGATGCCGTTTGGTTTAAAGAACGCTGGAGCAACATATCAGCGTGCCATGGTGACGCTCTTCCACAATATGATTCACAAAGAAATTGAAGTTTATGTGGATGATATGATTGCCAAATCACAAATGGAAGAAGAGCATTTGATAAATTTGAAAAAGTTGTTTGAACGGTTGAGAAAGTTTAGATTGAGGCTGAACCCGAATAAGTGTACTTTCGGGGTAAGATCTGGTAAACTTCTGGGCTTCAACGTCAGTGAAAAGGGAATCGAGGTGGATCCAGCAAAGGTAAAAGCCATTCAAGAGATGCCGGAGCCAAGAACAGAAAAACAATTCCGTGGATTTTTGGGAAGACTGAATTATATTGCAAGATTTATATCTCATCTTACCACGACTTGTGAGCCAATATTCAAATTATTGAGAAAAGATCAAGCAATCCGGTGGAATAACGACTGTCAAAAGGCCTTTGATAAAATAAAAGAATATTTACAAAATCCTCCGATTCTCATGCCTCCAGTTCCTGGGAGGCCACTGATTATGTATCTCACTGTACGTGATGGATCAATGGGTTGTGTTCTCGGTCAACACGACGAGACAGGTAGGAAAGAGCATGCTATATACTACCTGAGCAAAAAATTCACCGATTGCGAGTCCAGGTACTCGATGCTTGAGAAGACGTACTGCGCACTAGCATGGGCTGCTAAACGATTGAGGCAATACATGCTAACTCATACAACCCTGCTGATTTCAAAAATGGATCCAATCAAGTACATTTTTGAGAAGCCAGCTCTTAATGGAAAGGTCGCTCGGTGGCAGATGGTTTTGACTGAATATGATATACAATACACTTCCCAGAAAGCTATCAAAGGGAGTGTGTTGTCGGATTATCTTGCCGAGTCTCCTATTGATGATTATCAGCCAATGAGATTTGACTTTCCCGATGAAGACATCATGTTTCTCAAGGCTAAAGATTGTGAAGAGCCTCCGGTTGACGAAGGGCCGGATCCTGATGACAAATGGAAACTGATGTTCGATGGGGCCGTTAACATGAATGGAAGTGGTGTAGGGGCAGTCCTTATTACTCCGAAAGAATCACACATACCTTTCACTGCCAGGTTAACGTTTGATGTCACTAATAATGAAGCGGAATATGAGGCTTGTATCATGGGTATTGAGGAAGCCATCGATTTAAGGATCAAGACTCTTGAGATATTTGGTGATTCTGCTCTAGTGATCAACCAAATCAATGGAGATTGGCATACCCACCAGCAGAACTTGATTCCTTACAGAGACTACGCGAGAAGACTGTTGACTTTCTTTACAACGGTAAAATTGTGCTATATACCTCGTGATGAGAATCAGATGGCTGATGCTTTAGCTACGTTGTCTTCCATGATTCAGGTGAATTGGTGGAACCATATCCCAAAGATTGATGAGATGAGGCTAGACAGACCCGCTCATGGGTTTGCCGCTGATACAACGACTGATGATAAACCCTGGTATTTTAATATCAAGCGTTTCTTGAAGAGTCAAGAGTATCCGGCTGGGGCATCGAACAATGACAAAAAGACTCTGAGGAGGTTGGCAGGAAGCTTCTTCTTGAATGAGGATGTGCTTTACAAGCGAAACTTTGACATGGTCTTGCTCAGATGCGTGGATAGACACGAAGCAGACCTGTTAATACAGGAAGTGCATGAAGGATCTTTCGGTACCCATGCTGGTGGGCATGCTATGGCGATGAAGTTATTGCGAGCTGGGTATTACTGGCTAACTATGGAGGCTGATTGCTTTAAGTACGCCCAAAAATGTCACAAATGCCAAATCTATGCTGACAAGGTGCATGTGCCACCAAACCCTCTGAATGTGATGAGTTCTCCATGGCCCTTTGCTATGTGGGGCATTGATATGATTGGGAAGATTGAGCCTGCTGCTTCCAACGGACATCGATTCATTTTGGTGGCTATTGATTACTTTACAAAGTGGGTGGAAGTTGCCTCTTTTGCAAATGTCACCAGGAAGGTGGTAGCCCGATTCATTAAGAAGGAGATTATTTGCCGACATGGGGTGCCCGAAAGGATCATTACTGATAATGGTTCTAATCTCAACAATAAGATGATGCAAGAGTTATGCCAGAGCTTCAAAATTGAACATCACAATTCTTCCCCTTATCTCCCGAAGATGAATGGTGTCGTCTGTGACGCCCCCGATCTATACCCCCAAAACACGCAATTAAGGCGCTAAAAGAAAATTCGAAAATTGATCAGAGTATAATGGAATTATCATGGCATAGAAAGGGAGAATCACATCAAAGTAACCAAACAACTAACATGCAACACCTGCTCATTTAGATATGCAACGTGGGGTAACAATCATACAGAGGAAACTTCGTTCCTTACACCCACTTTTCAGAAATTAGAATTAAAGCGGAAAGATCTAAAATCTGAATAACACATATACATATATACATATAAACTTGTCCGTCATACATCAAGTTATACATGTACAGCCAAAATATATCATCAGATACACAAAACAATCACACACGGCCACCCTATGCTACCCGGAGTCACATATCAGAGCCGACCGACCAAAATAATGAAGACGCAACTCTTCACAAAAGAATACCTCCAGCAACTCTAATCTGCAACGCCTCATAGAGCGTTATAAAACAGCAGAAGGGTGAGAAAAACAACCATAATATAATTGCATAAGATTATATATTAACACCAAAAAAAATGCACAATAACGTATTCTCATCACCAAAACACACAGATCAATTATAACAACACACAGTACAATTCACAAGTGTCAAATACCACTACCCATCAATCATTCACAATACAATCACACATATTCCATCTCATTAAGTCACATTCACAATTCATGCACAAATGACTCATAATTTAATGCAATGCACATAGACCGACACAACGACTCTATGCACATGCCATGCGGTACCGACTTCCAATGTCTCATGTCTCATCATCAGTTCACTCAGGAACTATTGGAACCATCGCTCGTTACTGAGAATCTCAAGTAACTCCCCGTCGGGCCTACGATGTTCACCCGTCGCTTTAAGTCCTCAGGCAACGCCTCATATTTTCGAGGCACACGACGTTAAGGATTGCTTTAAGTCTCCAAAGGAGCCCACAATCGTCTATACTTATCGCTTTAAGTCCTCAGGCAATGCCTCGTATTTTTGAGGCACACGATGGTATAGTGGATTCCCTCAAGAATCAAATCGTCACTCAGGACGTTTCAACAATGCACGATGATGCTTGGCATACAATGACTCATGACATTCACATTGCATGCTCACACACATCAATAATCATGCATATCTAAACAAATGCAACACTTAGCATTTTCTTGCCTGTCGGCCACAAATCATCATCACAGCAGCACATGAGGCATACACATCCAAATTACAAACATATCACATAATACACGTCAATTACGCACCATTTAAAACGACAAAAGTCGAGAATCGACACTATTCCCAATTTCAGACATAATTAAATCGGCCAACAATCTAAAAGCCCATTTTTATATGAAAGAACATTTCATAAGCTTTCCAACGGTATAAAGAACGTCCCGATCCGAGTTACGGATCAAAAGATATGAATTTCCGAAGTTTCCCCGAAAAACAGAATTTCCCAGGATGTATCGATACCCAGGCAGCATGGATCGATGCCTAAAGCCACATGTATCGATACATGGAAGCATGGATCGATGCATGCTGTAGTGAAATTGCTGTTTTCTTAAAATCCAACAGTATGTATCGATCCCTGGGGCGTATGCATCGATCCCTAACCCTGTTTTTCACAAAAAACCAGATTTTCTCAATTACACCTATGCTGTAATTTTTCTCAATGCCCGAAAACACGACTAAATCGAACATTTTTACCGAAACAAACCTATACTCATAAACACCAAATACATAAGAACAATTTAGAACACATAAACGAAATTTCTACGACGTTCGATTTTTCGATTAAATTTCAACCGTTCAAAAACCAGATTTTTCAAACCTCACCGAATCGAATAAAAAGCACGCTATACGACGACCTAACCTTGCTCGATACAACTACGTAATTTATTTCGAATTCTAACCGTGAAAACATCGGTTTCTATCGATTTCCTATAATTCGACCTAAACGGACAAAACAACGGAAACATAACGAAAACTAACCAAAACATAACCGAACTTCATGAAACTTTAAACAGCAGCTCACATACATATAACCAACCAACACATGTATTTATACGACTTTTCGACCGTAAAAACATTGGTTTCTATCGATTCCGTCAAATACGGCATAAACGGAAACATATGGAAAAACCAACCAAAACATCCACACAAAACATACATAATCATACACAATCATAGTATAATCGAGTTTCGCACCCTTACCCGATAAATTCGCGTTCAAGAAAGTCGGGAGGTTGATTTCTTCCTTCACAAGTTTTTTTCTCTCTTTTCTTCTTTCTCTTCTCTTTTCTTCTTCTCTATTTTTCTGATTTTTTCTTTCTTTTTCTTTCTATACTTTCTATTTATTCTAACTTAATCAAAATACACCCAAATGCCCAAAATACCCCTACACTCAAATTTCTCGCAAACGATCCCAAAATGCGATAAAATATATTCACGACGAAAAATAACATATTTTCACATAAAAGTCGAAAATACAATAAAATAATAATAAAATAATCAAAACGACTCAATAAACAAAATTGGCAAAACGGGGCGTTACAATTCTCCCCCACTTAGAAATTTTCGTCCTCGAAAATCTTACCTGATACAAACAACTCCGGATACGACTCCCGCATCCTACTCTCCAATTCCCACGTCAGATTACCATCAGCAGCGCCTCCCCACGCCACTTTCACAAGTGCAATCTCTTTACCCCTCAACCGCTTCACCTCGCGATCCAAAATACTAACTGGTAATGCCTCGATCGTAAGGTTATCCCTTACTTCAACCTCGTCCATCGGAATCACATGCGAAGGGTCCGGAACATACTTCCGAAGCTGTGAAACATGAAAAACGTCATGCAAATTTGACAGATTCGGCGGTAACGCCACACGATACGCTACAGCACCAACTCTCGCAGATATCTGGTAAGGACCAATAAATCGAGAAGTAAGCTTCTTAGATTTCAAAGCACGACCAACACCCGTTACCGGCGTAACCCTCAGAAATACGTGATCACCCTCTTGAAACTCAAGATCCTTTCGTCTCCGATCATGATAACTCTTTTGTCTACTCTGAGAAGCTTTCATTTTCTCACGAATAAACTTTACCTTTTCCGTCGTCTGTTGCACCAATTCTGGTCCAACTACAGAACTCTCACCAGTTTCGTGCCAACACAACGGCGTTCTACATCTTCGTCCATATAAAGCCTCAAAAGGTGCCATTCCAATACTAGAATGGAAACTGTTATTATACGTGAACTCAACCAAAGCAAGATAACTGTCCCACGCACCACCTTGTTCCAAAACACACGACCTCAACAAATCCTCCAACGACTGAATCGTTCTTTCGGTCTGACCATCTGTCTGCGGATGATAAGCCGAACTCAACCTCAATTTAGAACCCAAAGCCTTCTGTAAACTTTCCCAAAATCTCGATGTAAACCTAGGATCTCGATCAGAAACAATACTCAAAGGAACTCCATGCAATTTCACCACCACACTGATATAGATCTCAGCTAACCGTTCCAAAGAAAAACTGATGTCAATCGGAATAAAATGCGCCGATTTAGTCAGCCTGTCCACAATCACCCAAATAGCATTATGCCCTCGCTGAGTATTCGGTAACCCCGTTACAAAATCCATCGAAATGCTATCCCATTTCCACTCAGGAATATCCAACGGTTGCAACAAACCACTAGGTCTCAAATGTTCCACTTTCGATTTCTGACAAGTCAAACATGCATACACAAACTGAGCCACATCTCTTTTCAAACCAGACCACCAGAAAATCTTCTTCAAATCTTGGTACATCTTATTCGCTCCCGGATGAATACTTAAGTTACTTCGGTGTCCTTCCTCCAAAATCATTCTTTTCAACTCCGCATCATCAGGAATACAAATACGACCACGAAATCTCAAAACACCAAAATTATCCACCTTGAAATCCACATTCTCATTCCTCATCAAATCAACAAATTTCAAATCCAGCTTTTGTTTCTCACTAACCGACAACAAAAATTCATTAGTAACTTTCAACATTCCAAGCCTCACACTAACCGATGTCACTTCACATACCAAACTCAAATCTCTAAACGATTCCAAAAGTTCCAACTCTTTCACCATCAATGCGGACATATGCAACGATTTCCGGCTCAATGCATCGGCTACCACATTAGCTTTACCAGGATGGTAATTCAAGCCAAAGTCGTAGTCTTTCAAGAATTCCAACCATCTCCGCTGCCTCATGTTCAACTCTTTCTGATCAAATAAATATTTCAAGCTTTTATGATCACTAAAGACCTCGAACCTCGCACCATAGAGATAGTGCCTCCAAATCTTCAACACAAAAACTACAGCCGCTAATTCAAGATCATGAGTAGGATAGTTTTTCTCATGAACTCTTAATTGCCTCGAAGCGTAAGCTACAACCTTACCTTCCTGCATCAGCACACCACCCAAACCAATTAAGGACGCATCACAATATACCACAAATGGTTCATTAGGATTAGGTAAAATAAGAATCAGAGCTGTCGTCAATCTTCTCTTCAGCTCACAAAAACTCTCTTCACATTGAATATCCCAAATGAACGCCTTGCCCTTACAAGTCAACTGCGTCAAAGGAAGAGCTAGCTTAGAAAAACCTTCAATGAACCTCCGATAATAACCAGCCAAACCTAGAAAACTTCGAATTTCAGTAACGGATCTAGGAGCCTCCCATTGTAGAACTGCTTCTACTTTAGATGGATCCACAGCAATACCATTACCTGAAATTACGTGCCCAAGAAAACTCACCTCAGACAACCAGAATTCACACTTGGACAATTTGGCAAAAAGCTTCCTTTCCTTCAAAACCTGCAAAACAATACGCAAATGCTCTGCATGTTCTTCCCGAGACTTAGAATAGATTAAAATATCATCAATAAACACCACCACAAAACGATCCAAATGCTCGTGGAAAATCCGATTCATGTATTCCATAAACACACCAGGCGCATTAGAAACCCCGAACGGCATCACCGAATATTCATAATGACCGTACCGTGTTCTAAAGGCCGTCTTCTGAATATCCTCCTCTTTCACTCTTATCTGATGGTACCCCGATCTCAAATCGATCTTACTAAATACACAAGCACCAACCAACTGATCCATCAGATCATCAATCCTTGGAAGCGGATACTTATTCTTAATCGTCACTTTATTCAACTGGCGATAATCAATACATAATCGCATACTCCCATCTTTCTTTTTCACTAACAAAACTGGAGCACCCCAAGGAGAAACACTTGGTCTCACGAACCTCTTTTCCAACAACTCATTCAACTGCTTTTTCAACTCCACCAATTCAGATGCCGACATTCTATAAGGTGCCATAGAAACAGGTCTAGTACCAGGAACTAGATCTATCGAAAATTCCACCTCTCTCACCGGCGGCACATCTGAAATATCCTCAGGAAACACCTCAGGAAATTCGCACACAACAGGAAACACATCAAGTGAAACTTGACTATCCACCGATAACGATGTAAACACTCCAAACAACTGAGCTTCATCCGCTAAAAGTTTCTTCAACTCTTTAGTAGACAAGAAACTCGAGTCTTCATCTTCCTCAAGAGAAGGAAACCTTACAAGCTTATGATAACAATCAATGTGCACCCTGTTAAATTGCAACCAGTTCATTCCCAACACCACATCTAATCCTTCCAACGGTAAACACACTAAATCCATCACAAAATCTTTGCCATAAATGGCCAAAGGACAACTTAGACACACCAAAGAAGTAGTTACTGACCCCATCGCTGGAGTATCGATAACCATCTCAAAATCCATTACGGACAACACAAGATTCAAACTCTTCGCGCACTCAGACGAAACAAACGAATGAGTCGCTCCAGTATCAATAATAGCAATTAAAGGCATATTATTAATAAAGCAAGTACCTCTTATCAGACGATCTGCCTTTGAAGTCTGAGTCCCTGCCAACGAAAACACTTTCCCACTGGTCTGAGCCTTCTTTGGATTAGGACACTTCGAACTAATGTGACCAGGTTCTCCACAATTGTAACACTTCACGACATTCTTCCTTTTACAATCCGCTATAACATGTCCAATACCACCACAATTAGAACACTTATTCACTTTCTTCCTACATTCATGCTGGCGATGACCCAATTCACCACATTTAAAACACCTAGGAGAATTAGACATACCACCTCCACCTGACCTACGATCAAAAGTACTCCTTTGTTTACCTTTATCAGCCGGTGACACATACGGTCCACCACGGAACTGTTGCTTCCCTTTCCTGTCACTTACACTTTTATAGTGAGCAGAACGAGCCTTACTGTCTTCATCATAGATCCTACAGCATTCCACCAAATCAGCAAACCTTCGAATCCTCTGATAACCAATCGCCTGCTTTATCTCAGGACGCAAGCCACTTTCATACTTCACACACTTAGAAAATTCAGCAGTCGCTTCCACATAGTGAGGATAAAACTGCACAAGCTCCACAAACTTAGCAGTATATTCAACAACAGATAAGTTACCTTGTTTCAGTTCCAAAAACTCAATCTCCTTCTTTCCTCGGACATCTTCCGGAAAATACTTCCTTAGGAACTCTCGACTAAACACCTCCCAAGTAATCTCTTCTTCCTCCTCCTCAGCTTCCAACACTTGACGAGTACTGATCCACCAGTCGTCAGCCTCTTCATGTAACATATGAGTGCCCAGCCTCACCTTATCCTCCTCGTCACAATCCATTACCCTGAAAATCCTCTCAATCTCCTTTAACCACAACTGTGCACCATCCGGATCATGTTTCCCTTTAAAGACCGGCGGCTTATTCTTTCTAAACTCATCATTTCCTGCCGCATTCGGTGCACCCTGCACAGCTCATGCCATTGCCTCCATCGCAGCAGCCAGAGCAGCATCATTACGACCAGCCATATTCTGTTCGTCCAAACACAGAAACTATGGTTAAACAACAACTCGCTCAACGTAACTCGCCCAATATGCCAGACACAACAAACACGAACGACACAACTGACACGGACTGGCTCTGATACCACTTAATGTGACGCCCCCGATCTATACCCCCAAAACACGCAATTAAGGCGCTAAAAGAAAATTCGAAAATTGATCAGAGTATAATGGAATTATCATGGCATAGAAAGGGAGAATCACATCAAAGTAACCAAACAACTAACATGCAACACCTGCTCATTTAGATATGCAACGTGGGGTAACAATCATACAGAGGAAACTTCGTTCCTTACACCCACTTTTCAGAAATTAGAATTAAAGCGGAAAGATCTAAAATCTGAATAACACATATACATATATACATATAAACTTGTCCGTCATACATCAAGTTATACATGTACAGCCAAAATATATCATCAGATACACAAAACAATCACACACGGCCACCCTATGCTACCCGGAGTCACATATCAGAGCCGACCGACCAAAATAATGAAGACGCAACTCTTCACAAAAGAATACCTCCAGCAACTCTAATCTGCAACGCCTCATAGAGCGTTATAAAACAGCAGAAGGGTGAGAAAAACAACCATAATATAATTGCATAAGATTATATATTAACACCAAAAAAAATGCACAATAACGTATTCTCATCACCAAAACACACAGATCAATTATAACAACACACAGTACAATTCACAAGTGTCAAATACCACTACCCATCAATCATTCACAATACAATCACACATATTCCATCTCATTAAGTCACATTCACAATTCATGCACAAATGACTCATAATTTAATGCAATGCACATAGACCGACACAACGACTCTATGCACATGCCATGCGGTACCGACTTCCAATGTCTCATGTCTCATCATCAGTTCACTCAGGAACTATTGGAACCATCGCTCGTTACTGAGAATCTCAAGTAACTCCCCGTCGGGCCTACGATGTTCACCCGTCGCTTTAAGTCCTCAGGCAACGCCTCATATTTTCGAGGCACACGACGTTAAGGATTGCTTTAAGTCTCCAAAGGAGCCCACAATCGTCTATACTTATCGCTTTAAGTCCTCAGGCAACGCCTCGTATTTTTGAGGCACACGATGGTATAGTGGATTCCCTCAAGAATCAAATCGTCACTCAGGACGTTTCAACAATGCACGATGATGCTTGGCATACAATGACTCATGACATTCACATTGCATGCTCACACACATCAATAATCATGCATATCTAAACAAATGCAACACTTAGCATTTTCTTGCCTGTCGGCCACAAATCATCATCACAGCAGCACATGAGGCATACACATCCAAATTACAAACATATCACATAATACACGTCAATTACGCACAATTTAAAACGACAAAAGTCGAGAATCGACACTATTCCCAATTTCAGACATAATTAAATCGGCCAACAATCTAAAAGCCCATTTTTATATGAAAGAACATTTCATAAGCTTTCCAACGGTATAAAGAACGTCCCGATCCGAGTTACGGATCAAAAGATATGAATTTCCGAAGTTTCCCCGAAAAACAGAATTTCCCAGGATGTATCGATACCCAGGCAGCATGGATCGATGCCTAAAGCCACATGTATCGATACATGGAAGCATGGATCGATGCATGCTGTAGTGAAATTGCTGTTTTCTTAAAATCCAACAGTATGTATCGATCCCTGGGGCGTATGCATCGATCCCTAACCCTGTTTTTCACAAAAAACCAGATTTTCTCAATTACACCTATGCTGTAATTTTTCTCAATGCCCGAAAACACGACTAAATCGAACATTTTTACCGAAACAAACCTATACTCATAAACACCAAATACATAAGAACAATTTAGAACACATAAACGAAATTTCTACGACGTTCGATTTTTCGATTAAATTTCAACCGTTCAAAAACCAGATTTTTCAAACCTCACCGAATCGAATAAAAAGCACGCTATACGACGACCTAACCTTGCTCGATACAACTACGTAATTTATTTCGAATTCTAACCGTGAAAACATCGGTTTCTATCGATTTCCTATAATTCGACCTAAACGGACAAAACAACGGAAACATAACGAAAACTAACCAAAACATAACCGAACTTCATGAAACTTTAAACAGCAGCTCACATACATATAACCAACCAACACATGTATTTATACGACTTTTCGACCGTAAAAACATTGGTTTCTATCGATTCCGTCAAATACGGCATAAACGGAAACATATGGAAAAACCAACCAAAACATCCACACAAAACATACATAATCATACACAATCATAGTATAATCGAGTTTCGCACCCTTACCCGATAAATTCGCGTTCAAGAAAGTCGGGAGGTTGATTTCTTCCTTCACAAGTTTTTTTCTCTCTTTTCTTCTTTCTCTTCTCTTTTCTTCTTCTCTATTTTTCTGATTTTTTCTTTCTTTTTCTTTCTATACTTTCTATTTATTCTAACTTAATCAAAATACACCCAAATGCCCAAAATACCCCTACACTCAAATTTCTCGCAAACGATCCCAAAATGCGATAAAATATATTCACGACGAAAAATAACATATTTTCACATAAAAGTCGAAAATACAATAAAATAATAATAAAATAATCAAAACGACTCAATAAACAAAATTGGCAAAACGGGGCGTTACAATTCTCCCCCACTTAGAAATTTTCGTCCTCGAAAATCTTACCTGATACAAACAACTCCGGATACGACTCCCGCATCCTACTCTCCAATTCCCACGTCAGATTACCATCAGCAGCGCCTCCCCACGCCACTTTCACAAGTGCAATCTCTTTACCCCTCAACCGCTTCACCTCGCGATCCAAAATACTAACTGGTAATGCCTCGATCGTAAGGTTATCCCTTACTTCAACCTCGTCCATCGGAATCACATGCGAAGGGTCCGGAACATACTTCCGAAGCTGTGAAACATGAAAAACGTCATGCAAATTTGACAGATTCGGCGGTAACGCCACACGATACGCTACAGCACCAACTCTCGCAGATATCTGGTAAGGACCAATAAATCGAGAAGTAAGCTTCTTAGATTTCAAAGCACGACCAACACCCGTTACCGGCGTAACCCTCAGAAATACGTGATCACCCTCTTGAAACTCAAGATCCTTTCGTCTCCGATCATGATAACTCTTTTGTCTACTCTGAGAAGCTTTCATTTTCTCACGAATAAACTTTACCTTTTCCGTCGTCTGTTGCACCAATTCTGGTCCAACTACAGAACTCTCACCAGTTTCGTGCCAACACAACGGCGTTCTACATCTTCGTCCATATAAAGCCTCAAAAGGTGCCATTCCAATACTAGAATGGAAACTGTTATTATACGTGAACTCAACCAAAGCAAGATAACTGTCCCACGCACCACCTTGTTCCAAAACACACGACCTCAACAAATCCTCCAACGACTGAATCGTTCTTTCGGTCTGACCATCTGTCTGCGGATGATAAGCCGAACTCAACCTCAATTTAGAACCCAAAGCCTTCTGTAAACTTTCCCAAAATCTCGATGTAAACCTAGGATCTCGATCAGAAACAATACTCAAAGGAACTCCATGCAATTTCACCACCACACTGATATAGATCTCAGCTAACCGTTCCAAAGAAAAACTGATGTCAATCGGAATAAAATGCGCCGATTTAGTCAGCCTGTCCACAATCACCCAAATAGCATTATGCCCTCGCTGAGTATTCGGTAACCCCGTTACAAAATCCATCGAAATGCTATCCCATTTCCACTCAGGAATATCCAACGGTTGCAACAAACCACTAGGTCTCAAATGTTCCACTTTCGATTTCTGACAAGTCAAACATGCATACACAAACTGAGCCACATCTCTTTTCAAACCAGACCACCAGAAAATCTTCTTCAAATCTTGGTACATCTTATTCGCTCCCGGATGAATACTTAAGTTACTTCGGTGTCCTTCCTCCAAAATCATTCTTTTCAACTCCGCATCATCAGGAATACAAATACGACCACGAAATCTCAAAACACCAAAATTATCCACCTTGAAATCCACATTCTCATTCCTCATCAAATCAACAAATTTCAAATCCAGCTTTTGTTTCTCACTAACCGACAACAAAAATTCATTAGTAACTTTCAACATTCCAAGCCTCACACTAACCGATGTCACTTCACATACCAAACTCAAATCTCTAAACGATTCCAAAAGTTCCAACTCTTTCACCATCAATGCGGACATATGCAACGATTTCCGGCTCAATGCATCGGCTACCACATTAGCTTTACCAGGATGGTAATTCAAGCCAAAGTCGTAGTCTTTCAAGAATTCCAACCATCTCCGCTGCCTCATGTTCAACTCTTTCTGATCAAATAAATATTTCAAGCTTTTATGATCACTAAAGACCTCGAACCTCGCACCATAGAGATAGTGCCTCCAAATCTTCAACACAAAAACTACAGCCGCTAATTCAAGATCATGAGTAGGATAGTTTTTCTCATGAACTCTTAATTGCCTCGAAGCGTAAGCTACAACCTTACCTTCCTGCATCAGCACACCACCCAAACCAATTAAGGACGCATCACAATATACCACAAATGGTTCATTAGGATTAGGTAAAATAAGAATCAGAGCTGTCGTCAATCTTCTCTTCAGCTCACAAAAACTCTCTTCACATTGAATATCCCAAATGAACGCCTTGCCCTTACAAGTCAACTGCGTCAAAGGAAGAGCTAGCTTAGAAAAACCTTCAATGAACCTCCGATAATAACCAGCCAAACCTAGAAAACTTCGAATTTCAGTAACGGATCTAGGAGCCTCCCATTGTAGAACTGCTTCTACTTTAGATGGATCCACAGCAATACCATTACCTGAAATTACGTGCCCAAGAAAACTCACCTCAGACAACCAGAATTCACACTTGGACAATTTGGCAAAAAGCTTCCTTTCCTTCAAAACCTGCAAAACAATACGCAAATGCTCTGCATGTTCTTCCCGAGACTTAGAATAGATTAAAATATCATCAATAAACACCACCACAAAACGATCCAAATGCTCGTGGAAAATCCGATTCATGTATTCCATAAACACACCAGGCGCATTAGAAACCCCGAACGGCATCACCGAATATTCATAATGACCGTACCGTGTTCTAAAGGCCGTCTTCTGAATATCCTCCTCTTTCACTCTTATCTGATGGTACCCCGATCTCAAATCGATCTTACTAAATACACAAGCACCAACCAACTGATCCATCAGATCATCAATCCTTGGAAGCGGATACTTATTCTTAATCGTCACTTTATTCAACTGGCGATAATCAATACATAATCGCATACTCCCATCTTTCTTTTTCACTAACAAAACTGGAGCACCCCAAGGAGAAACACTTGGTCTCACGAACCTCTTTTCCAACAACTCATTCAACTGCTTTTTCAACTCCACCAATTCAGATGCCGACATTCTATAAGGTGCCATAGAAACAGGTCTAGTACCAGGAACTAGATCTATCGAAAATTCCACCTCTCTCACCGGCGGCACATCTGAAATATCCTCAGGAAACACCTCAGGAAATTCGCACACAACAGGAAACACATCAAGTGAAACTTGACTATCCACCGATAACGATGTAAACACTCCAAACAACTGAGCTTCATCCGCTAAAAGTTTCTTCAACTCTTTAGTAGACAAGAAACTCGAGTCTTCATCTTCCTCAAGAGAAGGAAACCTTACAAGCTTATGATAACAATCAATGTGCACCCTGTTAAATTGCAACCAGTTCATTCCCAACACCACATCTAATCCTTCCAACGGTAAACACACTAAATCCATCACAAAATCTTTGCCATAAATGGCCAAAGGACAACTTAGACACACCAAAGAAGTAGTTACTGACCCCATCGCTGGAGTATCGATAACCATCTCAAAATCCATTACGGACAACACAAGATTCAAACTCTTCGCGCACTCAGACGAAACAAACGAATGAGTCGCTCCAGTATCAATAATAGCAATTAAAGGCATATTATTAATAAAGCAAGTACCTCTTATCAGACGATCTGCCTTTGAAGTCTGAGTCCCTGCCAACGAAAACACTTTCCCACTGGTCTGAGCCTTCTTTGGATTAGGACACTTCGAACTAATGTGACCAGGTTCTCCACAATTGTAACACTTCACGACATTCTTCCTTTTACAATCCGCTATAACATGTCCAATACCACCACAATTAGAACACTTATTCACTTTCTTCCTACATTCATGCTGGCGATGACCCAATTCACCACATTTAAAACACCTAGGAGAATTAGACATACCACCTCCACCTGACCTACGATCAAAAGTACTCCTTTGTTTACCTTTATCAGCCGGTGACACATACGGTCCACCACGGAACTGTTGCTTCCCTTTCCTGTCACTTACACTTTTATAGTGAGCAGAACGAGCCTTACTGTCTTCATCATAGATCCTACAGCATTCCACCAAATCAGCAAACCTTCGAATCCTCTGATAACCAATCGCCTGCTTTATCTCAGGACGCAAGCCACTTTCATACTTCACACACTTAGAAAATTCAGCAGTCGCTTCCACATAGTGAGGATAAAACTGCACAAGCTCCACAAACTTAGCAGTATATTCAACAACAGATAAGTTACCTTGTTTCAGTTCCAAAAACTCAATCTCCTTCTTTCCTCGGACATCTTCCGGAAAATACTTCCTTAGGAACTCTCGACTAAACACCTCCCAAGTAATCTCTTCTTCCTCCTCCTCAGCTTCCAACACTTGACGAGTACTGATCCACCAGTCGTCAGCCTCTTCATGTAACATATGAGTGCCCAGCCTCACCTTATCCTCCTCGTCACAATCCATTACCCTGAAAATCCTCTCAATCTCCTTTAACCACAACTGTGCACCATCCGGATCATGTTTCCCTTTAAAGACCGGCGGCTTATTCTTTCTAAACTCATCATTTCCTGCCGCATTCGGTGCACCCTGCACAGCTCATGCCATTGCCTCCATCGCAGCAGCCAGAGCAGCATCATTACGACCAGCCATATTCTGTTCGTCCAAACACAGAAACTATGGTTAAACAACAACTCGCTCAACGTAACTCGCCCAATATGCCAGACACAACAAACACGAACGACACAACTGACACGGACTGGCTCTGATACCACTTAATGTGACGCCCCCGATCTATACCCCCAAAACACGCAATTAAGGCGCTAAAAGAAAATTCGAAAATTGATCAGAGTATAATGGAATTATCATGGCATAGAAAGGGAGAATCACATCAAAGTAACCAAACAACTAACATGCAACACCTGCTCATTTAGATATGCAACGTGGGGTAACAATCATACAGAGGAAACTTCGTTCCTTACACCCACTTTTCAGAAATTAGAATTAAAGCGGAAAGATCTAAAATCTGAATAACACATATACATATATACATATAAACTTGTCCGTCATACATCAAGTTATACATGTACAGCCAAAATATATCATCAGATACACAAAACAATCACACACGGCCACCCTATGCTACCCGGAGTCACATATCAGAGCCGACCGACCAAAATAATGAAGACGCAACTCTTCACAAAAGAATACCTCCAGCAACTCTAATCTGCAACGCCTCATAGAGCGTTATAAAACAGCAGAAGGGTGAGAAAAACAACCATAATATAATTGCATAAGATTATATATTAACACCAAAAAAAATGCACAATAACGTATTCTCATCACCAAAACACACAGATCAATTATAACAACACACAGTACAATTCACAAGTGTCAAATACCACTACCCATCAATCATTCACAATACAATCACACATATTCCATCTCATTAAGTCACATTCACAATTCATGCACAAATGACTCATAATTTAATGCAATGCACATAGACCGACACAACGACTCTATGCACATGCCATGCGGTACCGACTTCCAATGTCTCATGTCTCATCATCAGTTCACTCAGGAACTATTGGAACCATCGCTCGTTACTGAGAATCTCAAGTAACTCCCCGTCGGGCCTACGATGTTCACCCGTCGCTTTAAGTCCTCAGGCAACGCCTCATATTTTCGAGGCACACGACGTTAAGGATTGCTTTAAGTCTCCAAAGGAGCCCACAATCGTCTATACTTATCGCTTTAAGTCCTCAGGCAACGCCTCGTATTTTTGAGGCACACGATGGTATAGTGGATTCCCTCAAGAATCAAATCGTCACTCAGGACGTTTCAACAATGCACGATGATGCTTGGCATACAATGACTCATGACATTCACATTGCATGCTCACACACATCAATAATCATGCATATCTAAACAAATGCAACACTTAGCATTTTCTTGCCTGTCGGCCACAAATCATCATCACAGCAGCACATGAGGCATACACATCCAAATTACAAACATATCACATAATACACGTCAATTACGCACAATTTAAAACGACAAAAGTCGAGAATCGACACTATTCCCAATTTCAGACATAATTAAATCGGCCAACAATCTAAAAGCCCATTTTTATATGAAAGAACATTTCATAAGCTTTCCAACGGTATAAAGAACGTCCCGATCCGAGTTACGGATCAAAAGATATGAATTTCCGAAGTTTCCCCGAAAAACAGAATTTCCCAGGATGTATCGATACCCAGGCAGCATGGATCGATGCCTAAAGCCACATGTATCGATACATGGAAGCATGGATCGATGCATGCTGTAGTGAAATTGCTGTTTTCTTAAAATCCAACAGTATGTATCGATCCCTGGGGCGTATGCATCGATCCCTAACCCTGTTTTTCACAAAAAACCAGATTTTCTCAATTACACCTATGCTGTAATTTTTCTCAATGCCCGAAAACACGACTAAATCGAATATTTTTACCGAAACAAACCTATACTCATAAACACCAAATACATAAGAACAATTTAGAACACATAAACGAAATTTCTACGACGTTCGATTTTTCGATTAAATTTCAACCGTTCAAAAACCAGATTTTTCAAACCTCACCGAATCGAATAAAAAGCACGCTATACGACGACCTAACCTTGCTCGATACAACTACGTAATTTATTTCGAATTCTAACCGTGAAAACATCGGTTTCTATCGATTTCCTATAATTCGACCTAAACGGACAAAACAACGGAAACATAACGAAAACTAACCAAAACATAACCGAACTTCATGAAACTTTAAACAGCAGCTCACATACATATAACCAACCAACACATGTATTTATACGACTTTTCGACCGTAAAAACATTGGTTTCTATCGATTCCGTCAAATACGGCATAAACGGAAACATATGGAAAAACCAACCAAAACATCCACACAAAACATACATAATCATACACAATCATAGTATAATCGAGTTTCGCACCCTTACCCGATAAATTCGCGTTCAAGAAAGTCGGGAGGTTGATTTCTTCCTTCACAAGTTTTTTTCTCTCTTTTCTTCTTTCTCTTCTCTTTTCTTCTTCTCTATTTTTCTGATTTTTTCTTTCTTTTTCTTTCTATACTTTCTATTTATTCTAACTTAATCAAAATACACCCAAATGCCCAAAATACCCCTACACTCAAATTTCTCGCAAACGATCCCAAAATGCGATAAAATATATTCACGACGAAAAATAACATATTTTCACATAAAAGTCGAAAACACAATAAAATAATAATAAAATAATCAAAACGACTCAATAAACAAAATTGGCAAAACGGGGCGTTACATCGTCGAGGCAGCCAACAAAAATATTAAGAAGATTGTGCAATAGATGGTGGTGACGTATAAAGATTGGCACGAAATGCTGCCTTTCGCTTTGCATGGGTACCGTACTTCTGTTTGTACGTCTACTAGGGCAACCCCATTTTCTCTTGTATACGGTATGGAAGCAGTACTACCGGTGGAAGTAGAGACCCCTTCTTTAAGGGTCATGATGGATGTTAAACTTGACGAGGTTGAATGGGTTCGAGCGAGGTTCAACGAGCTAAGTCTCATTGAAGAAAGACGATTGGCTGCAGTATGTCATGGACAGCTGTACCAGAGGAGAATGAAACGGGTATTTAACCAGAAAGTGCATCCTCAGACTTACCAGACGGGCGACTTGGTATTGAAAAGGATTCTTCCTCCGAACACAGATCATAGGGGCAAATGGACTCCTAATTATGAAGGTCCATATGTTGTTAAGAAGGTTTTCTCGGGCGGAGCCTTGATGCTTACAACAATGGACGGTGAGGATTTTTTGTCCCCTGTGAACTCAGACGCAGTTAAAAAATACTTCGCATAAAGAGACCCGCTGGACAGTAAAAAGAGATCCAGGCAAAAAAGGGCATCCCGGCGAACCATAATAAAAAAAAGAAAAGGTTCGGGTAAAAATTAGGGAAAAAATAATAATAAGAAAGTACACCCGGTAAGTTGAAAATCCGCAAGGGCAACTTAGGCAAAAAAGGGTATCTCGATGGATTGAAAACCCGTAAAGGGCGATCCAGGCAAAAGAGAGATATAGGGAAAACTGCGATCTGAGTAGTCTGTATTGTCTCGTTTCAATCAATGAGCACTCTGAAAGATAGGAATCAGTTCAATCGTCCCCCTTTGAAGGCAAGGTAGTTGGAGAGTCTTAAAGACATATGAACCATAGCAGGGTTGAAACTCAATGGAGTTCCAATTTGGCATTGCCATTAGGACAGTTTCTTTTCTGGTTTTGGCAATTACCTCTTTCCAGGAATTGCTTCTTGATGTAAATGCCTATTTTCAGGCTCTTCAATTAATAAAATGGCCGTTATTCAGAATAATGCTATCTGTTTGTTTTGTTTTTATAATTTGCTTTGTTTACACAAACGTCCAAATTTTTTATAGACATTTGCATATGAAAACATTGGGGTTCTACAATAACATGCCTAAAAGGAAAATATTTAAAATTGCTTTAAAAGACGGGTGTGCTTGGGTGAGTATTACAAAACCCGTGTTACCTTGGGGCATACGTGCACATTCTTTTGTTTGTAGGTGTTGAGATAGCTATTCAACGATGTATGACGTTTTCAAGTCAAAGTCTTTTATGAAGTGCAAGTGATCATTCCTCCCCAAGCAGAGACGGTTTCTTAACAGGAAAGTACTTCGTGGAAGTAGTCGTCCCCAGCATATTTACAGAGCTTCATGATCCCCGGCAAAGTCGTCAGGTGGTAGTACCGGGGCAATCATGTTCAGGAAATGGCTTTCATCGTTGTATCTTATTAAGTCGATTCTCCTATTCAGAGTTTCTAACTGCTACAAGCTTTTCTGTGTCGATAACGGTTATAAATTCCCCAGCAGGAGGTGTTCCAAATCTATTATCCCCAGTAGAGTTTGAAGAGGCATGGTCTTTTGTAAAATCCTCTCAAGGGACATTTCCAGCACGAGACGCTCTGAAGTGGTCCTCCCCGGAAGAGTTTGTTGTAAGTTCATTTCCCCAGCGGAGTTCTATGGTTATAGTTATTCCCCAAGAAGACTTGTTTAGATGATGCCTCTCTAGCAAAGTTATCATTTCCTTCAGTGTCCCCGACAGCTCCCTTTGAGTTTTAACCATACTAGTTCCCGACAGGTCCTGTTACCCATTCCCGATAGGTAAGCCTTGGTTATAAACTGTAGCCGTCCCCGACAGCACTTTTGAGTTTTGACCATACCAGTTCCCGACAGGTCCCGTTACCCATTCCCGATAGGTAAGCCTTGGTTATAAACTGTAGTCGTCCCCGACAGCTCCCTTTGGTTTGAACCTTGCCAGTTCCCGACAGGTACACTTGCCCATTCCCGATAGGCAAAACAGGTCCAAGCACACCAGTTCCCGACAGGTATTTCACCAGTTCCCGACAGGTATTTCACCAGCTCCCGACAGGTATTGCACCAGTTCCCGACAGGTATTTCACGAGTTCCGGACAGGTAGTTCACCAGTTCCCTACAGGTTTCCTATGGGGTCCAATGGTTCCAAATTCTTTCTCACAAACTTTTCTTCCGTACCATGGCTTCATTTACAATATTGTTTCTATAACTACATAGTGCAAATTTTCTCGGTTATTTTTGTATTCAATCCCTATGTATCTTGAATTCCTGATAGTCGTTGCTTTCATCTATTCAGATTCACAGTTGATTGAATAGGGGCAGCTGTAATACCTCAAAATTTTCCCACTCGTTTTAGCTTTTACTGGCTTATGTTTCATTGCATTGCATTTAGATCTTGTGTGCATCTCATAACATACCTATTGCATAAGGGCATGTGATCAGTGGCCTGCAAGGTGTTGGTCATTCAAAGCAAGGGTCTTCAAATAAGCCTCAAGGGTTTCTTATGTCATATGTCATCTCAATTGATCCCACAAGGCATTGGAAGAGGAGAATTCATCAAGAAGATTGGGCAGTGCACCATCTCCTACACAAGACATTCAAAAATGGGGATCTGACCCTCAAATGAGTAAGCTCTCTGAGTTTTTATCATCTCCAAATGCCCTACCTCATCTTTGCTAGACGAGATGTACATCATATTCAGAGGAATTTGGATTTGGAGGATGTGTTATTTCCTCCTAACCAGATGATACAAGCTTAGGGTTTTGACATAAAGTCAATTTATTTCTGATTTTTTGGACAAAACTTGATCTCATGATATTCCTTATGTTCTCAAGTGTATATGGATGGAAAATTGCTCATCAATTGGTTTCAGAAGGGTTTCAATTGATCAGTTGCTTCAAAATCAAGAAATTGGGGGGAAAGTCAACTGTGCAGTGAAAAAGTCAACTCCTGACTTTTTGAGGTCAAAATCATGAAATTCAAGTTACATGTATCCATTGGACAAAATTTGATCAAGGAACGATGGAGGAATCATGAAAAATCAAGAAATGTGCAAAGTTTCCATTTTTGGAAATTTAGGATTTCCAAAAATGGCAAGTTTGGACCATTTGGCACCAGACTTTGAGGCTCACTTTCTTCAAGATAAAAGTTCCAAACCTCAGGCCTAAGTTGAGCCAATTAAAGTTCATGTTCTAAGCTTCAAATCCATATAAAGAACTCTTCCATTGGATCAAAATTGAGGGAGTTATGATCCATTAAAGTTTGACAAAACTAGGTCAAAAACCAAGTCATGGCAAGGCAAGTGCAGGCCCATGCGCCATAATTTTCTCGAACACTTGGTGTGCCAAATGTCCATCCACTTTTCTCAATGATGGATGCTCCAAATGAAAAAATGTTGAACATCAAAGTTGTTCATCTCAATGTCCTCTTCAACTTTGATGTTGGACATTTTTCCATTTGAGCAATTTATGATGGGGTTATGATGGTCCCAAGTTGACATGTTCTTGCTGAATTTTCCAAGTTAGGTTGCCATGCCAACCTACCAACGTGCCACGCCCATGCACCAGTTCTGAACCATGATGTTTGGAGTCATTTTACACCACCCAACAAGCCTCTATTCAATTCAATTTCAACATCAAACTTATTCTCCTATATCTACTATTTCATTCGCCACCAAAATCACACATTTCCATTCATTAAAGTGAGAGATATTCATCACCAAACTTCCTTGTCAAGCTGCTATAAAATCAGAAAAAATAACATTGTTGTTGTTGCTAATTCAAATATACACACTACACACCAGTCCACCTTTTACTTCATTAAACTAAACATTTCCTTACATCACCACCATCCACTTTAAACCTCACCATACACTTCATAAACTCACCCACACCATAGTAAATCTTCCCAACTCACCTCTAACTGTCATGACTCAGTTAGTTAGAGTCTACTTAGTTAACCTCACACCAACTCACTTAACCAACTCAGTTGACCATGGTTAAACACACTTAACCCTAACTATATAAACAAACTTACACACAATTTCAAGGGCTCTCTCTCATTTTTCCACATTCTCAGAAATCATTCTCAATCTCTCCACTTTCTCTCTAATCTCACACATTTCTCACATTTTCATCATAATTTCTCAAGAAATCTCAAGTTTTTTCTCTCACTCTCAAGAGTTCAGATCCAGATTTCTCTCTCGTTTCTTCATCATTTTCGAAGATTTTTGAAGCAACGTCATCTCCATAACCTCCTCTTTCTACTGTATGCATTGGATTTGCCTGAATCCACCATCGAAAAATCTCAAGTTTCACTCATCACTCCCAATTTCTACTCCAAGCAAGTATTGGATCTGGTTTTAGCCTTTATTTGGCTTAGAGTGTTGATTTGAAGGTCTTGCAAGAAGTTCTTGGGTTTCTAAAACAAAAATTACATCTCACAAGGTTAGAGATCTAGAAACTTTCCTTTTATTTCATCATGATTGTAGAGATTTATAGTGTGAAATTTGTACTCATACATTGCATTTGGAAGTCCTGAAATGATGGCACACCACAGTTTGTTTAATTTGGATTTTATGTGATTTTGTGATTTTTGTGAAATTCGTGTTGAATGTGTCACTTTCGTGCCATGTTTCTTGATGTTAGAATGATATTTTTGAGATATAATTATCATATTCATGATCTATGAAGTTTGGGCTTCAGTTTGGTATTTTATTCCGTTAATTTTCATTAAGATTTGATGGAGTTATGTGAGGTAGAAACTTGGAAAAAATCTGCGTTTTTTTTTGTTGTTTTATGAACTCTTAATACACTTTGCATGAATTAATGATGAGAGGATGACGTGTCAACACGAAATTGGTGGAGTTCTTACTTTTAATGATTAAAACAATGATTAAGTAATGATGATTGGATGATTGGAGAGAGAGAAGACGCATGTGGCGAGTTGTGGTTGGTGCAACCCTTGCACTTTTCGGCTGGCCAATGAGAAGCTAGCAGCACATTAATGAGGCTAACAAGTCCCTCACGTGATCCCTTCTTTTTCTCCCCAGACGTTCACGTGTGGGCGAGAGTACGTTAAGTTGTGTGTGCGTGCGTCATGAGCCGTTGATTTGGAGATCTTGACCTGATCGTGTGGTTGAAGGGAAGGTCCATGGAATTGATTATGCACACATCACCACAGGATTATGCGCCCTTCATGGACTGGATCAAATTGTTTTTCGCACCCTCCTCTTAAGCCCAATATTGATTCTGAACTAGAAACTTACTGTTCCAGCACCCCCCATTCCATTTCCTTTGCATTTTATTTCTTTTCCATATTAGTTTCACTTTCATTTTAATAAAAATACTAAAAATCAACAAAAAATTCTAAAATAATTCACACGTGTTCTTAACATAATTAATTAATTTTCCACTATTTTTAATTCAGATTTTAATAATGTTGGACCATATTTTCATAATTTATTTTCATTTTCTTTTTCAAGTGAACTTTTCCTTGATACTTGCACTTGTACATTTTATTTCTCCCACTTCCCACAACAGTTTTTGCTCATTATTTTTGCATTGATTAGATAACATACTGAATCATATGAAAATATTTTGTTTGCATTTTTAACTCATTTTTATCATGTGTTTTGATGGGCATATTTGAGCTTTTTTTGGATGTGTTTCAAGGTGAATGTGTGAGCACATTTAAGCACTTTTCTTGTTGATTTTTGTACTGTGCTTTTTACATGTGATTACATTCTAACTTAATTGAGTTGTGTTCTATTTTCATAATTTTTCAAATCCATTTGCTATTTGTTTATGCATGCTAGATTAGGAGATATTTTCTGAAGTTTTGTTAACATCATTCTCACATGTTTTTGGTAGGCATTTATGCCATCCTATTAGGATTTATTTATGCATCTTTTGTATGTCATTTGTAGGATATTCTAAGTCATTTTAGTTCCATTATAGGTCACCTTGACTTGCATTTGCATTAGACATGAGTTTATGTGTTATAACTTGAAACTTGGACATGTTTTCATTCCTTATATCTGCTGGTGCTCTTCTCGCTTTATGCTTACATTTTGTATGATGTTTTGCTCATTACATTAGCATCTTATCATTAATATGCCACTGCCAATATGCATTCTCTAGTCATGTTACATGTTATGCATCTTTGATATGTCATTTTGTGCATTTAATTGAACATGTTTCTTCTTCTTACTTCTCCTCCTTCTTATCCCTTCTACTTGTAATACTCTAAACATAAGTTGTGTGATATTTCATATGATTTATAAGACCTTTGTCAATTGAATGTAATTCTGACCTTGACCTTTCATGAGGCATAAATGCATGATCACTTTGCATTTCCATCCACTCTTCATCTATTCTTTTCATAATGTAATTCTTTAGTGATTAGGACATTACTTGTACATAGTTGATTTGTGTTTGATGTCTTAACATTAGGAAGTACTCTTATTGTTTAGATTCTGACTTTGATTAGTTTGTATCTCTTAGGATCCTATTTCCTTGATTCTTAATTGTTTCGATTATTGCTTGTTATCCTTTCTTCATTCCACTACTTGTTAATGCTTTGTGAACTAACTTTTTCATGTAGGCGCAAATGGTAAGTAAGTGTGGATATGCTTCCACACACATACCATTATCTCTTTCATCTTCTCTTATTGATTTTAATATTTCAATTTGTGATTATGTTAAGCATTTACATGCTTTCCTTGAATAACCTCTTCTTCATCCCTCTTTAAGATCAACTTAACTTCCACCTTGGAAGTAAGTTGCTTCTTTTGCTCTTCTTCTCCTTTCTTTTAGAAGTAGGTTTGTTAAACTACATTAACCATAGGATCTCCAAACATGCTAACACTAGGGTTTGAGTCTTAGTCTCCCTTATTAGCTTCACCTTTTGCTCCATTTGAGTCACTTCTTCTCATCTCATAATAAAAGTAAAAAAACACTTAATAAAGGCATAACAAATATTGTATTTAGGCCTTTCATGTGGGAACAAGGAGGTGAGGGGTCTTCTCTCATTTCCTTGGAATGTTTAGTGTACGTCCCATCTTGGGTCGATATGCGAGGCATTCAATTCTATATGAAGGATTTAAATACACTACCTGTTACAAAACAAAAACAATAAAAAACACTTCTTTCTAAAAAATTCCAAACAAACGATAACGTCTTTCCTTCGGGAATTCTCTTCTCATCTCACTCACTCTCGACGTACGAATGTGCTTCTTCTCGTTCTCTCGCAAGACGGTAACGCCTAAGTCTCTATACAGCGAGCTGCAACACCTGAGCTAGAACGTTAGTCGTTCCATTTAAAAACACAAACAACTTTCCCTAGGTGAGGGGAACTACGTCGCTCTGATTCTCATGTTCCCGATGAGATACGTAGGCAGTGGGGTAGGGCCCATTCGAGCACTTCTTTTATTTTCCCTACATTTGTTTCTCTTTCTCTCTCTTTTCCTTTTCCAGTTCTCCAGCTAGCAGTTCTTTTTCCAGTATCCTTTCTTTACACCCTTTGATTGAAGCAGCAAGCGTGGATCCCATCGGGTACGATGGACGCGTGGGGGTGCTAATACCTTCCTCTCGCGTAACCGACTCCCAAACCCAGTTCTCTTGGTCGCAAGACCATGCTCTATCCTTCCTCTCAGGTTTATGCAGTGTTTCCTTTCCCTCTCTTGGGATAAATACACATTGCTGGCGACTCTGTTTCGGTGCCACTTTCGCGTTTGTACTTGGATGAAAATCCCGGGAGCGACATTGGCCACCTGTTGATTTTGTCCAGTGTTGAATTGATCGGATTATATTGCATGTGTCTATGAGATATTTTTTTAATGGCATCTATTTTGTATAATATCTTCTCTTTGCAAAATGCTACCCCCATTTTTTGTTTTAACCTTTTCAATGCTTTGGTAGATGGAGCTGATATGGGATGAACTTAGGCAAAAAATGGAGGATATTTTCCAAATGGGAAGGCTAGGAGTGGTTGCTTCACTTATTGCTGCATGTGAAAGGCTTCACATTAATGAACAGAAGGTTTGCAATTAAGTTACTGTATCTAGAACTAGTGGATTCCTATTTACTTAGAATTAATTTGACTGCATATTGAAGCTAGTTTACTTCATTTTGTTCCACATCTTTGTGAAAACCTTATTGCCTTTTTGTTCCTTTGTGGCAGTGTTGTCAAGTGCTTGCTAAAACAATATGTTTAGCAGATGAAAATTCAAAATGGATTGTTCCACGACTACTATTTCTTGATAGCTATTTCACTTGTGAAGATAAATCCAACTGGACCTGGCACAGTGGAGCCAAAATGAATGTCATGGGGTCTCTGATTCTACAGAAAATATGTGGCATCTCAAGCTGCAACATAAATCCAACTTTGACGCTGGCTGTTTTTTTAATGATTATTAAAGATTGATTTTAGGTGCCATAGATTAAACCAACCCAGTTCTTGTTACATCTTGTTGAAAAAATGGATTGGAGCTTCTTAGAGTGGATTTGGTTTTGTTGCAGAAGCTTTTCTTAAAGTCCCACATCGAATTTGCAATAACAATGTTGAGTGTTTATAAAGCACTTGTTTACACCTTATAATAAATCTTGGTTAATGGGGCTTCTAGTGTCACGAGCATGAGCTTCAAACCTAAATATTTTATCTCAAAGTTTGTAAAAATTAATTTAAATAATAATTCTGCCACCTCAGCTAGCTGCCACCAAAATGGAACTTTTAAAAGAAAGAGGATCAAAATGGACTCAGAGGTATAGGTAAGGGACTAAAAATGGTATTAAGCCTTAAAATAACAATCACTGTGGATGGTCTCAACACTTGGAGGAAATAGGGAATATGTTCCAATATTTGGAACTTAAGCACAATGGCATTGTAGGCTTTGAAGGAGATCATAGTGGGCAAACTCATTAGTTTAGGAACTATTGGTAATGATTTACCCCGCCCCCCTCTTTACTTTAGATCTGAAGATTAACTGTTTTGACTCTAAGGATATAGCTTCTGGAAGTACTCAACTAGAAAGTAAACAGACCGAACCAGAAGTTGCTGACAAATCAGAGACTCTGAGGAAGTTAAAGCAAAGACTATCTCATTCTGAAGATCTGATTCTGGGACATAAATCAGAACCTATCAGAACCAGATCCTCGTTTAAACCATATAAAGAAACTCTTCTGGGATTAGTGTCTACCACAAAACCAACATCTTGTGATGAAGCTCTTTAAAACTCAGAAGCACCTAACTTGCATTCTGGAAAAGGATGAGGTGAGAAAATGGGAGTAAAATGCTTGAATAAACCTTGGGAATTATTTTATTTAGGGTAAAACAAAAATTATATTCTGGCCCCCTTAGTTTGAGTTTTTTTTGTCTCTTTCAAAAAATCAATTCTTATTTTTTTTATTGATGACAAAGGGGGAGAAAGGATATGATTTTGATTCATTTTTATTCCAAGATACAAATCCCAAACATGTTATATTTATTGGATTTATTATATGACTATTTGTGCTAATTTGATAATCAAAATTATGCTAAGTCTTAATATCAGGGGGAGCTTGCAAACCTCACAATATGAACCTAAGCTAAGAAAATTTTGAAGTCTAAAATTCAAGGGGAGCTTATAAACCTATCTATGAATTTTTAACTGATTATTTTTCTTGTTAAGTCAAACATTCCATCAAAATTATGGTGTTTGTCATCATAAAAAAAGGGGGAGATAGTTGGAACAAGTTTGGTTATACATCTATTATACTTCAGTTTTGATGTTAACAAAGTATAAAAGAATAATTTTGTACTTTGATAGTTTATTGAGTGTGTAGAATCTAAACAAGCTAAAGGATGAGTAAAGTAAAATTTGATCATGTCAGAAGCTGAGTACATAAGACTCTAAAGAAGCCAGATCTTAAATAAAGAAAAATCTGAACAAGCCAGACGTTGAAAAAAACTGATCAAAGAGAGACTCTGGACATTAACAGGTTCTGAACCAAAGTGATAATATGAAAAATATTTTCTACCAACTACCCAAGGTTTACATTTGAACCTACCCTATCACAGCTGTGGTTGATTTGAATAAGTTTTCAATTCTACCCTCTAACGGATCTATTCTTCATCTATATAAAGAGGGCAAAAGAATTGTGAAAACAATGATGTTGTGAAGAGAAAATGAAACACTACGCTAGAAGAATTTCAATGAAGAAAACCAACATTAAGAGAACAAAGAGAAATACTTAGATCTTCATTTCAAATATTCTCAAGTGTAATACCTGAATTTCATTGTGTGTATTCTGCTTAGTAAGAAGCGTCATTATAAACAAACATCATATTTAACTGCTGTTAAATTTTTTGAGAGACTAAGTTTAGTCAGAATTCTCAAGAAGTCATTGCCGATTAGTCTATGAGTTGTTTTTTCTTTGATAAACTAAGTTTAGTCATAATTCTCAAGAATTATTTGACAATTTTTCATTGAGGTTGTAATTAGTTTGATTATTGGATTAAGTCCTTATTGATAAGGAAAAATCACTCCAGCAGGTGGACTGGAAGTAACTTCGTTAAAAGTGAACCAGGATAAAAATGCTTGTGTGATTTATCTTTGTCTCATCTTTTCTATTTGAGTCGTTGGGTGCCAAAAAGTTTTAAATCCAAAAACCCAATTCAACCCCCCCCCCCCCCCTAATTTTCTTGTATTTCTTGCACCTTCATGTTCCTCGGTTAGGACATATACTTGCTCCCTTATTTGACTTTCATCATCTTATATGGATCTTGGCAAACTACAATAGGGAATTCCCAGCCCAGAGACGCTCTTTAGTGTCCCTAACCCAAGATTTGGCCTTGAGAAAATGGTGGACTATTTCTAGGTGACCTTTCTTCTCCTTGGTGATGAGTCGAGGAGTCAGGTCCCTTTGCCATCAGTAGTGGCTACGATATCGTCTTTCCTTATTCGGGGGTAGTGTTTTACTTGTTAATGTATTTATCAAGGAGTCACTTTATCTTTGTTTATGTCTCGTTTTGGAAGGTGGATTTGAGTTTAGGAAAGAAAACCATTGTTACATGAAAACAAAGGGAAAACAGGACCAGTCACCATTTGTGTTAAGTTTATTATCATTTGAATGTCTTAATCAGGTGAATTGCAGGGAAGGACAATTGGTTCTCTTGTTCAATTCTACATTGAAGTTGTTCCTTAGGAAGTTGAAGTCTAGGTGGTCTAGTCCATTTATTGTGCATAAAGTGTTCCCTCATGGGCAGTTGAGTTGAAGAATAACAACAGAGAGGGCACCTTTAAGGTCAATGGCCAGAGGTTAAAGCCTTATCACCAGGGGCAAGAGAGTGTCCTGGTGGAAGGATCTCAGCTCAGAGCACCGCAGACTAGTCGTACGTCAAGCTATGGATGTTAAGAAGCGCTTCTTAGGAGGCAACCCAAGGGAGATTAATAGTTTTTCATTTTTAGCTGTGTGATTTACATTTCTGTGTGTTTACTTTATTTGTTACGAGTCGTGTGTTGCAGAGCCAGGGAGAACAAAAATAATTTTTCATAGGCAAGGCAAAGAAATAGAAAAAAAATTGAAAAAAAATTAGCCTGCTGCCCATACGCATATGGCTCAGTCCATACGCGTATGAGGATGTCTGATTTTCAATTTTTGCATGGCCACTGCCCATACGCGTATGAAAGTCCCCATACGCGTATAAGGAAGTCCAAGAGTCATGTTCATTTTCAAAAACTAGGCCATACACGCATGGCCATGTGATACGCGTATGAAATAGTCATCTGGCACCATAAGTGTATGATATGTGATCTAGTTTTTACACTGATTTGCTCTCTACCAATACGCGTATCAGAAGTTTCACATGTCTACGGCCCTACAGGGCGCGTATGATACACGTTTGGGCACCTATATATAATTTTTCTTACACTTTTCTGACATTTTGCACCCTGAGCCATACGCGATCTCGTTCTCTCTGACAATTTTCTCTGAGATTTTTCTTGTTTTCCTAGTTTTCCTTTAATACAACATTGATCTACTACATCCTAACCTCCAGGACATTTCTTCCTCTTCTTCATCTTATGATTCTGATAGGTTTTCCTCTGCTGAGACCCAAGACAAGTACTTTTTGTTATTGGACAGGAAAATCATCATGGAAAGAGCCTTCAACCTCCACCCAGATGAACACCCTGATACCCATGTTGTCATAAACAAGCACAAAATGACTTATCTGAATAGTCAGATCCAGCCCGTGGCTAAAGAGCTGATGTTATAATTATATATCAATACTTACAGACCCCCTACTGAAGATCCTCCTATAGAGCCCGAGTTTATTTCTTGGGTCGGAGAGAAATATATTAGGTATGATTGGAAGACGGTGAATAGGTTGCTGAAGATGAAGTCCATGGAACTTAACTGTGAATATTTGCTGCAGAAGATTGCCTCTAGGACTAGTTGGTCTTACAGAGCAATGATGGATCGCTCGGCCCTAGAGGGCGGAGATTGGCAGTTTGCTTCCACTATTATTCCCATGAAGCTTGTTGTAGTTGATATGGATGCCGTCCCGAAGGTGTGGACGTATTTCTTGCACCATACTCTAGACATTAATCGGAGTGGGTATGAGCTCATTACTGTGAGAGATTTGGCTTTGTATTTGCTGCTAACACGAAGTTAGGTGAATGTTAGGCGTATTATTTCTACTGACATGGATGAGATGGCCAAAGCACGACTATGAAATCTTTAGGACATGCTTCTGTCATCCTTTTACCGTGCAGGAAGGCAGGAGTGAAGGACTTTATAGACGGGCACCTTATGAACTCAGCCAGAGCACTAGATGTTGAATGGATAGCTGAGCATCCCAAGAGGGCACTCCCATCTGAGGATGCACCAGAGACATAGAAGTGTCCAACAGAGGCCACTGGATCCAGCAGATCCCAAACTCAGCCCCAACACGCGTCTGAGGGAGTTCCTCTTGCTGATGAGGACTCTCAGGCCCACAGAGACCGAATGACTATGTTATGCTGCATGTAGGGTTTATGTACACATTCTGGATTTTTAGATCACTACATGACTCATCAGGTGGACACTTGGGTAGTCACTCATCGCTTCAGAGATCAATACCCCGGAGATCCTCTAACTTCTTTCGATGGACGATATCAGTATCCAGAGTTGGAGACTCCGATTCAACTGGGAGGACCTGTGCAACAGTAGTAGTATCATTAAACTCCTTCTCTCAGCCCACTCCCTAGCCACATCAGAGCCCTTTTGGAGTCCAGCCAAGAGGGACCAGCAGGGACAGATGTCCCCGATTTCAGCCTTTGTGCATCAAGGCAACCCTACTGCCATGATAAGCTTTGACACTCCGATGGCGGACAGGGACAAAGACGTTGCAGAGGATTAGTAGTTTTTTTATTCATTTTTGTTTTTTTTTGTTGTTTTTGTTGAATTTGATGTACTTTCATTTTTGGTTATTTCTATGTACTGCCAAAAACTTTTATTTGAATGATATATCATTTTCTTTTATTTAATTTATTTTATGTTTTTGTTATTTAAGTGATAATTACTTGCATGATTGGTTGAATGAGATCGCCCAGATGAAAGTTTGATGCCTTATCCATGTTAATAATATTCATTCATAGTATCTCTGAAATGATTTGGTGTGGTTTTTTGGAAGTTCTACTGGAAGGGTGATTGAACTTTGTAACAGAATTTTGAAGTTGCATCACACGAGTGGCTTTGTGGACACTATCAGCGTTGTCCAACATGGTGAGTGTAGATAAAGCCAAACACATTTTTCTCATCTAAGAGAGTATTCAGGTATGTTTGTATCATCTAAAACTTGTGTTTGCTCTTTTCCGATATACATTGCATGCTCACATACACTGAGACACATTGTTTGTTTTATCCCTGAGCCTTTCTGGCCATCCCATGTATTATGTATCCCTTGTTACCCACTTTAATCCTTTATCCCCATTATTTGTATTTTCATCACACCACGAGCGCTTGGCCCAAACACTTCCCTACCATGTCCAGAGTTTCGGTATGTTATTTTTAGAATCGTGTTTCATTCTAAGTTTGGGGTTGCTGTTGGAATAGCAACCTTTAAGTTTGTGGTAGCTATGCAGAAGTGATAAAGGTGAGTGCATTTCAGAATGAAAAAAAAGAAATGAAAAGTTGAAAAATCATCTTACTTGAGAGAGAAAAAAAAGAAGAGAAAATAGTTTCATTCACCTAAAGGAGAACTCAGGCGGATACAAAAAATCAAGAAAAGAACTGAGTAGCCCAAGCTATCTAACTAAAGAAAAAGTTGCGTTTAAGAGATTTCAACAGTGGTCATTTGGAATGAGCAGGTGAAAAAAATGACTGTAGTACTCTGAACCATTAGCCTACTTATCCATATATTATCCCACCATAGCCTTAGCCCCATAACAACCCAAAAGGCCTAAAAAATGTGTGTAGTGTGTATGTGATAATTGAAAGAGAACCCATTCAAGCCTATGGTAATGCCTAAAAAAGTGTGTTATGGTAATGCTTACTGTGAATTTTTAGCGTAAATGTATCCACGCCTGAGAGAATTAGTGAGAGTGTGAATAAGGCTGACAGGAGAAACAGTTCCATCAAGTGTTGGTGTGATGGATCATTCGACCATGATGATCAATTCGAACGTAAGGTAGGAACAAAGGAGAATCATTGAAGATCCCATAGGTATGTGTTTACAGACTGTTGTCTACTGATGATTAGTGACATGATATTTTTATGCTCAAAGTTTCTTGAGAGCAAGCAACAAGATAAGTTTAGGTTTGTGATCAATCACTATTTGTGTTAAGTTTATTGTCATTTGAATGCCTAAAACAGGTGAATTGTTGTGAGTTTGGGCAGTAGTTTAAGCATATTTTGATAGATTTTATCATGTCTTGATATGTTAAGGTTTTCTTGATTTTGGGCTATTTTATAGTGTTTCATATGTTTACAGGTCTAAAGATTCAATAGAAAGTTCATCATAGAAGAAACCAACGAAGATGCATGAGTATGAGAGAGAAAAAGAGAAGAATTTCCACTTTCTCTGCCATACGCGTATGAGGGGTCTCATACGCGTATGAACACTCTGTTTCACCCCCAGGGTACGTGTATCACCATGCTGTGATGAAAAAACAAGCCTTTGATCATATGCGTATGGGAAGGCCCATACGCGTATGAGGCCATGCAGTCAGACCCTAGTTGCGCAATAAGAAGCCTTACACGTATGGCTCTAACTGGGCCATACGCCCTACCCTAGACCATATGCGTATGAGATAGTGGAAAAAGAAGCCATACACATATAGGTGGAGGCCATACGCGTATGGCACGACCCAAATCTGAAAAAGCGCAAATTTTGTCTATTTAGCCGAAAACGCAAATTTCCAAGGCTTGGACGATCTTTGAGTACAGAGAACGTGTTTTGAAGGCTGGAGCACTAGAGAACTCGTGGTGGATCAAGGATTTCATGAACTTTAGTGATTGAATACCTCTTTTCTTCTATTAATTTGTAATGTCTACACTTTTTATTTCATTTTTCTTTATGACTATGAGTAGTTAAACCCTCAAATGCTATGGGGTGTCCCTGATTCAGATTTATGATACAATTCTGATTTGAACCTTGTAATGACTTTATTTTGACTATATTTGAGTTTCTTAGTTTTTGTTCTTAAAGCTTTCTCTCTCGCCAAAATTGAGTTTAATATGTGGTTAACACTTAGGTCTAACAACCATTGTTAACGCTTAATTGTGAGAATTTCATAGTATATATCACCTAGGCCTAGGAATACCCTATGGAAACCGGAATAGTCTTGATTAAAATAATGCTTAATTTCATCTGTAATTTGCTATGGCCACAGGGATTAATTTGAATTATTAAAGGTTTTCTCACTAAGGAATTAGGAGTAAACACCCTTAAGGACCGGTACTTAGTATTATTGAACTAAGTCATTAAAAGATAAGATTATTATTGTTGACGAATTCAATCACACACCTTCCTTAGCATGTTCACTTATAATACCTTTTAAATTGTTCAACTGCTTTATATACCTTTTATTGCATTTTAATTTCTACTGGTCAAAACCCCAATCCAAAACCCCCAAGCTTTTGTTTAACTAAAGTACAGCCAGAACTCTGTATAGTCAAGTAGTCCTTGAGAATGATATTTAGGATTTTCCCTTTATTACTACATTGGCATATTAGTACACTTGCTAATTTACTGATCAAAATGTTTTTTTGATGCATAATACTTGTAAACATAAGATAAACTTCAAGTTGGCTAAACCTATCCATGTTAAACATGGATTAAAACAAAATGTAAAGAATGATATATTTGGAACTAGCAATGATATGAGGTGGATGACTAATGGATCTTTCTTAATTGGCCTTAATTATTGCCTAGTGTAGCACCCCAAAATTTACCTCTCTGTTTCTAACCTTAACTAGATTATGCTTCATTTCATTTTGCATCGTCATTTATTCATTTGCATTGGTCTTTTAGAACATTGGATCGGGAGTTTCTCTGAGTCAGGGCTTCCTATTTGCCTTGAGATACTTTCATCCAAGTTTAGCAGAGGTTTGAATTCTTATTGTCGTAATCAGAGTTCATCAAGCGTCATGTTCATCTGCTTCAAGATTTTGCAAGAGGCATCAAGAGATTAGGGTTTCATCTTTGGTTTTAATTGGGAAGGTTGTGATTTAGGGTTTGGATCCTTCTCAACATCTCAAGAGCATTAGTTCCAGGTTAAGGTGTGTAACTTCAAGTCAAGTGTGGTTGTTCAGTTACGATCCAATTCTGGTGGATGTTTGACCTCATCTTGGTCAAACCATCAAGAGCTTGCTGCGATTGCAAGATATCAGTACTAGTCTATTTCTCAGCCAATGTGTACCCAAGGTCAAGTTATGTGGTGTGGAGATCATCAGGCTCATCATGGCTCATCAGTTCATTAGTGGTTCATCTGTGGATTTATTTTCCTCAGTGCGGATTCAATAATCAACGCAAGGTTTCAAATTGACTCAGATGGTTGTTGTTTCTGTTGCAAGTTATTCAGTGTAGCTGTGTGTCTTTAATCGGATGTTGTGAAAAGTTCAGAGATCGGTGTAATGTGGTTGTTCATTTTTAGAATCATTCTTTATTCTTTTTCTACCATATCCATTGTCCATTTTCATCTTATTAACCATTGTTCCATAACCTTTTCTTAAACCATTTTCTACAAAAAAATCCATTAAGCCCATTTTCATAATTCATTTTTTCAATAACCATTTTTAATCCATAATTATCCACTTTCAAAAACAAATACCCATTTAGTATCCAAATTGTTCCAAAATCCATTTTATTAAATCCATTCATATTTCCAATCCATTTCCCATTTAACATCCAATTTTCTTAGTCCAATATGTTACAAACACGGCTCATTCTATTCTTCATTAAGCCAAATAGCCATTACATTGACATTATTAACCCATGACCAAATAAACATCAAATAAAAAAAAAAAGAGAGAAGACATGATTCACACGGTTCACACAACACACACAAAATAATTAATATGCATCATCCATATCATTTGTACAATCACGATTCAGCTGACCCACGCATCACCAAAAACTCATACCACAATTCTTCAATCAAGCTTCAGCCTTGTACCAAAATCACACCCCACAAATTTACTAACGTCATGAGCCAGACCGTACCTGCAATTTTCACAACAAAACCAATGATCTGGCTGCAAGCTGGAAATGTTACACCTTTTCACAAACATCACGCGAACTGCACAACCTCGCACCACACTACACTATCAGGGCCCATCTAATTACCTGCATACCCAAAGACACAGTACCATGACTCTACAAATAACAAACAATTCAAAAGGAACAATTCCAGCTAGAAAAATTCGTACAACAACCAAACGAATCGCAATGCATAACACCATCCTTTGCCAAACACACAAACCTGCAGCAATTCTGAATATAAAAAAATACACAACAACGAATTGTACACACCAGCCTGTCAAAAAACGTGACCACCCTCTGTTGCCAAAAAACGTACGAACCGTCCTACAATATTTTCCACTACACAACAGTAGCAAATTTCCTCTCATTTCTTTCCCAAAACACCTCTTAATCTTCTCCTATAAATCACACCTCTTTCACCTTCATTCTACAAGTTCTTCTGAACCAAATACACCCAGCAACCAAATCACTCCAACCCTTTCTCCAGCAACCCAAACCACAAACAACCCACACATAACTGCAATCAAAAAACAAAACAGAAAGATAAATTAGGAGATGAAGAGAAAAGAATGATTTGAAATCACACAAACACCCACCCTCAGACCGAAATAAATCCGTTTCACGCACAACCAACCATAAACACAAAATCGAACCTAAACCACGAATAATAACCAAATGGAAAGACGATTCGAGAGAGAGAAAAAGCCGAGATGGAAAGCGTGAATAGAAAGGGCGGTTGGGAAGCACAGCGAGAAGAGGTTGAAACGTGATTTGCGGTTTATCCTTTCCTCGTGGAAATGTGTAGTGTTTTTATTTTGTTTTAAAACATTGACCGTGTTTTCAATTTTTTCTTCGCCTCACTTGCCTTGCTCGTTTTCATTACTTCTCCTTTTTTAGGTTTTTATTAAACCATTCCTTTTGTTTGGGCTGGGCTTAAAGAACTCGTTTTGGTCACTAGGGATTCATAAACCCTATGTTTTTTTCTTTTCTTTTATTTGTTGTGTGGTGTCAACTACATAATGGTGAGATGATAGGCTGCTAAGCCCATATGATTCTCACTTAGTCTTTGCACACTCAAATCCGTTTCAGTACCCCTCTCCTTTGATTTAATATTTTACTTTGTTGTTTATTTCACTTTTTTAAATGAAAGTTTTGTGTTTTATCAATTAGGTTTTATGTTCTGATTTTATTTTTCGTTTTGATTTTCTTTTCAATTTTTGGTCCATGAAAGTCTAATATCACTATTTTCGATTTATCGATAAAATTGTGATAAAGGCGAGACTACTATTTAGTTCTTCTTGTTTCCATTTCATTAACTTCTTTTATTTCGATTCTATTTCGAATTTATAGTCAATGACGTATAAATATCGCAAATGTTGATTATCGAGGTTATTAACCTTCATTATTTCAAATCTGTAGTGAATGATCATCGAGATCATTTTCTATACTTTGGGATCGTGGTAGGTTACCTTCGATTAATTGACGCAAGTTTGTGATTAAGACGAGACTGTCACCTTTTCTTTTCGTGTGGCACGATTTTATGAGAACGATCTACATATCGTTTCTCCATCGTGTTTTAGCACAAATATTATTGAACGACCTCCAATAGTTTAATCTTCATCATAGATCGAGCTACGATGGATTAATTCTAAAGTGGACCCGATTCGTCCGATTAATAATTAACCACTAACTTTAACTTTTGTCCATATATTTCTTGGTTAGCTCTTTGTTTAGTTCTTGTTTTAAACATTGACCGGTTGATGGATACTTTGGCGTTGATTTCTCCTTGTGCTTTAGCTGCTGCAATTGTTCTTGAGTTTTCGTGCGCGCATCGAAGAGGCAACGAACCTTCTCCGTTAGGTACCCCTTGAGACCCAACTTTATCTTTCATGCCTTATTCTAGGGTTTTATCCATGTTAGAAGCATATTGAGTACATTTGAAGTTCTACCTCAAAGTAGGCTCTGTTTGCGCATCGTGTTTAGTACTCAGATGTTGTGTATCTTCTTTTGTGTCAACATGTCGATGTTTGAAAGCTTGTACATTTCTTTGTTTCTATTTCATCTTTGAGTTTTCTTTCTCTTTCTTCGAATCTTGTTTACATAAGTTTGTTGATATCTGTGATTGAATTGGATAATGTTTACTTGTGTTTGTTCACATGATCCCTTAGGATTCCTAGCTCGACTTAATTTCCAATTAAGCTTGAGGTAGGAGAGACATTAGGCTTTCAATCCTTTGTATGATAACGTGTAGGATTCAGTTTCCCCTAGACCGTGCGTGCGTCTTCTCTTCTCATCTCAAAACAATAACCAAGACACTTAAAGACGATGAGTATTGTGCGCCACGAGCCTTAAGTACACGGGAAATGAAGAATGAGGGGTCTCCCTTCACTATTCTAGGGTGTTTAGCATACGTCCCATTGGGGGCGACCATGCGACATATTTGCTCCTATGTCATAGACTTTAGTGCGGTACGAATCACAAACAAAGTCAATTCACTTCTTCAGGAGCGCTTCTTCGACGAATCTCGAATCTTTTCTCTCGCACCCATGCGATCGAGACCGTTTCCCGTTTTCCCGTAGTTGCGTGAACTACGGATGCTTTGATTCCTCATTCCCTAATGAGGATACGTAGGCACGGGGATCCCTATCCTTGGCGAGCACACTAACAACTAACTTCCCTTTTTTTCTCGCACCCTTGTGATCGAGACCTTTCCAAGCAACCGAATCGTATGTCAAACTACGTCAACTCTGATTCTTCGTTCATCAACGAAGATACGTAGGCACAAGACGGCGATGTCTTGGCGAGAAACCTCCCCCTTTAGTGCGTAGTCCGTCGAACTACGTCAACTCTGATGCTTTGTTCGTCCACGAAGATACGTAGGTATAGGATTGCGATAATCCTTGCGAGTCAGTTTTTGTTTTCCCTTTCCGTGTTCCCGTTTCTGTTTACCAGTAGGCTTTAGATAACTAACCCTTTGATTAGACAACAAGCGTGGATCCCATCGAGTATGATGGACGCGTGGGGGTGCTAATACCTTCCCTTCGCATAACCGACTCCCGAACCCGGACTATGGTTGCGATGACCATTCTTCTCCCTTTTGAGGTTTCTTCGATCGTTTCCTTTCCATGCGTTGGGATAAATAACGTTCGGTGGCGACTCTTCTGTTCTATTTCCACCGGTTGTTTTTCGCAGTTGTGCTAGCTGGCGACTCTGGTTCCCTATGCGAGTCAATCCTTATGCTTGTCTGTTTTTATTACTATACTTTACTGCATTTATTGTATTTCGATTATTGTTATCATATTGCTCTACTGATGTTGTGTTGTTGGGTGGGTTGGTTCCATGAGAGATTAGCCCAATACCTAGGCTTGAGTATACACTTAGGATTAGAGTGGAAAGTAGTGTGACTTGTGTGGCATTTGGCCAGACTTAGTATACATGAAAATTTCACATCCAGACTAGGTTTTCTTTGGTAATGTTCTATCTTGCGCATTGGGGCAGATGATAGAATGTAACTAAGACAGCTGTCGACTCTGGCGACCATTCCCCGAAGACTCAGTTGAGGCACTCCTCCCAAGAGGTAATAATGGTAGACCATAAATGGCAAACCCATTATGCTTCTTGATCCGAGGACCCGAAGCTGGGAACTTATCATAGGGCGACCTTTTTTAGGGGAATCAATTGAGGCCTCCTCGATTGATGATGATGCCAAACCAGAAATGGTGACTATATCATCATTTCTTGACCTGAGAGTCTGTGATGCTGAGGATCCTTGGTTTTTTAGAACCTACCTGTGAGGATGAGCGGGTGTTTACAGGTTTGCAGGTAACCGTAACCTTCAACCTACCCGGTTTTCTGGTTTTCTATCAGTGTGGACTTATCAGCCTGGTATTTTAGTAATATGATTATTCGGGTATTCTGGTATTCCGGTATTTTCTTCAGAGCGGGCCTATGAATTTATCCAGCCATCAGCACAACAGTTATTCAAAATTTGTGGAAGCTTTGATCCCAAGTCTCTTACATTCATAACATTGCATTGCATTTGCATCTTGCATCATTTTGCATATCTTCCTTCAACCTGAACCACCAGCAGTGAGCTCACCATCCTTTGTCTGAACTGCAGTTAATTTCCCGACTTTCGTATTGGACTTGAATCAGCTTTTGAAAGATCATCATGAACTCAGAAGATCACCATAATCAGTTTGTGACTATGGTAGACGTTGAATGATAAAAAATTATAGAAGATGACTACCATGCTAGGGCATAGGGGCATTCAATCGAAGACTGTAAGGTGCTCAAGAGCAAGGTTCAGACACTTCTTGACTCCAATATGTTCTTATTCATGCCTCAGGGTATTCAGATCAATAATTCTCCTTCATCCAGTCAAGTGGGTTCATCAGTTCAGGTTATGGAAGAAGTCATCGAGAGCAGTGGTGCAAATGATTATTAGACTGACTTCGACGAGCAATTCTGAAGATGGCTAGCTTAGTAGCAAATCAAGCTTGGAAAGCCCAGTTCCCTGAAGCTAGCAATCTTTTAGATCATGTCATTTCTTTGCATTTGTGGTTTCTTTTCTGTTAATGTGCAAACTCATTTGTAAAACTTGTCTGTTTTCGATTGATAATGACAATGAAATGAATATGCATGTTTTGATTAAATCCATTTTGTGTTCACTCATATTTTCTTTATTGATATCTAACACTTATTTAAGCAGGATCCGAGGGAAGATGACGAAATCGAAGACACAAAACTTCTAATTATATGCTTTTGAAATAAAACCCTGTTGATGATGTACAGACATTGTTTAAAATCCCTAAACACCAGAGATATAAGGAAGATAATCCCTTGTCAACCCCGTTGAGCCTAGTAGTAGGAGTTTTTTTTTTAAAACGAAAAACCCTCAATCTTAACCCGGGGCAGGGTAGGTGTCAGTTAATTTGACCGAGCGTTCAAATTTCAAAAGGAGTGTCCCATTCGAGGATCAATTGAATCTATGGTTATCCCTCACCAACCGAAGAGTGAGGCAGTCACAACCCTCTCAAACAAGTCAGACAAGCCAGTGTCACGCGATTTGTTAAAAAAAAAAGAGAAAAAGAATAAAAAAAAAAAGAAAGCGCGCTAAGTCGAAACTTGAAAACAAGTGACTTAGGCAAAAGTTAGGGCATCCCGCTGGACTTCAATATCGAAAGATTCAAAAAGAATCAGTCCAGGCAAAATCAGGGAAAACAAAAGAATAAAAAGCGAAAAGGATGACAAAGGAAAAATCCTCGATAAAAAACAAGTCGTGTGACTACAGACACCAAAGATAAAAGGGGTGATTGTCACTCCGAAAACCGTGTGGGTTCCTTTTATCATCCTACCATTCATTAACCTCTTTGAAAGGTGAGCGCTTGTGTCGAATTAGCAGAACGTAGGACTGGAGAACATCAAGGAGAATGGGTGGGTTAAAACAAAACTTTGAGCCTTATATCCTTTCTTTCTCAAACCGTGAACTAGACCATGTTACAACCTTTAAAAGACCTAATTGAAGCAGGGTTGTTTCGAAAGCATACTTCGGTAAATATCGCGCCGAAGCTAACTCCTAAAAGGATTTTCTTACCATTCATGTTTGTATCAGTGACATTTTGATTAGTGATTCATTCACTATATGTCACAACATTTTTTCAGTGAACAGACTTGGATTTCAAAACTGTCATATGCATTGCATTAAAATTATCTTTTCAAAACGGTCGGTTTTACTCGCAAATAAGTACTTGACATCAGGAGAGTTTCTGCAATGGAAGGATTGATCAAAATATGATGCAAATGCCTGAGTAATCCGTTGAGCAGGGGAAAGTCGTATCAAAGGGGCAGTCCATCTCAAACCATCAGGGTACAGAGTTCTAGTTTGCCTTTTGATGCAGATTTCTACAGAGATCCCATGAGCTGGGGCAAGACAGATAATAATGGAACGTATCCATTCTTTCAGAGCTATTCAGGTAAGTTCTGTCAATCTTCAAGTTCAAGACGAATGTCGGGAAGTCGTGCTAACCATTCCCGTAACCTTTCAACCACAAACCTTGTAGCCAGACAAGACACTTTTCGAATGTCAGCCGTACATGACCTACCATGAAGCCACCGGTTGAGCCGTCATCATTGCATAATTATATCATTGTATATCATTTGCAAAGCATATCATAACATGAAGCCTTGTACAACCGAACAGAAATCCAAAGCTCACTTTGTTGGCATCTTCCTAAATCCAAAAGCCATTCCCTATTGGTAATTGTTGAAGCTAGAATAGCAGCAAGCAAAAATATAGAAGTAACCCAGTTTTGTCGTTCTCCACAGGGATCAGTGCGAGGGAAAGAATGCCATTCAACGGTATCTATATTTCTAAGCTTATGATTCAAAAGTTATAGTTTAAAGCGAACCAAAAGCAAATGCGAAAAATGTAAAGATGGAAAATATAAAGTAAATACTGAATTATAAATGGAGCCTTGTTGGAATTGGATCTCATCAATTGATAACACATGCATTCTTCTAATCAAGTAAACACAAATCAATCATTCACCTAATATCCTCACGTATCACTCACAACAGAGGTTATGTCTAACGCAACGTCGAGAGGCCAACTGTATTGTCTCATCAGTGATGTCTCACGCAACAAAACCAACACAGAGCATTAGAAGCTGATACTCACGCAAGTGTTAAGCCTAAATCTATGTGTAGAGTTCAGGACAAAACAAATATTACTATAACACCCATATCAAATAAATGATTGCTTCGTATTAAACCAAGATCAGAATACGTACACACGCTTAACCCTTTTTACATGTATTCAACTAATTTGCCTAATGAATGTGAATATCCTTCTTCATCACTATTATCACGCATCCTAGCGGTACCATATCGATCCTACTCATGCTAGCCATGCTACTTACTCAACACAATACAGCAAAAGATAAAATGAATATCAACTCACAAAGCCATGTCAAAAGCTTGGTCATTGATAGAAGAAAATCTAAGACCAAAGATTTGTAAAGGTTTTGTCAAGACCACAAATAATCAGTCAAAGACAACAACAATAGAAAATCAGAATTCATTCACAAACATATATTAGATGAAATACATAAGGTATCAAAAGATTACATCCCTCTCCAACAAGAAATCAAAGCTCCTACCTTTTCTCCCTTGGAAATGAGAAGATATAAGCTCTGATCTTTTATTTACAAGTTTCTATCTTCAAAATAAAAAACCTCATCCTAAAAAGTGTGAAAATCCTATTTATACAATTCAGGAATTTACACGTTCGCACTGCGAACCATTCATTCGCACAGCGAATGGTGAAAAATGGCACTTCAAGTGCCTCTGAACAGTTAAACCGCCCCAGAAATTATCGCTACTTCGCACTGCGAAGGATTTGTTCGCAAAGTGAACACTCGCTTTCAAGTTCGCAAAGCGAACTTTAGCTCCTTTTTCCTCTGTCCAATTCTGGGACCATTCGCTAGGACCTTCGCCAGAGTTTGCAAAACGAACCTTCGCTGGCACTCGCCTTCGCATTTGCAAAGCGAACCAACTGATGCATTCCTCATTTCTTTGACAGCTTGCACCATTTCTTGTGTCTTACACTTTTGATCATTTCATGCCTTATACTGCACAGTAACACACATATTACAAGCACCAAAGGTATTTTCTTAAGGTTAGAAGAACAACAACAATCATGGATAAAAACCAATGAAAACATGAGAAAAGAGTGGAAAAAATGCAAAGAAAGATATGCCATTTTTAGGTCGAATCTGCACCTAACAACTCTCCCCAACTAAACTTTTGCTTGTCCTCAAGCAAAGCATCCCTCATAAAAACAAGAGGATTTGCTCAAGCATAAGATTCAACCAAAGCAAGATAAATGCGGGCAAGCATGAAAATACGCACAAGCAACATTCACCACTCAATAGAATTGAACAATGACCAAGAATTAAGTTCTTAAACAAATATCATAATTGTTTCCAAGAACAACTAAGTTTTCATACTTGAATCACTCTAACACTCCTCTTCATAATAAGAATGAAGAAATTGACGCGTTTGCAACCGCGGGGAAATTTCACTCACCCGACAAACAATGCAAATAACAACTCAATTCATACAACATATAACAATCAAAAATGAAAATATGGAAGCAAAAAGATCACTAAGGGCTTTAAAGGTTGTAGCTTGGTCGGGTTCACAACAAAGGGACATTTCTAAAGGCCATTGAATCGAAATTTACGATAAATGGTATTTACACACTACAACTTCATTCACCATTCTCATTCCTTTACCACCAACCTTCTCAAACTTCCTTATGCACAATTATTTCACTCTATTTTTCTCATCAAACAAGCATTCTTTTTCTTTTGTTTTTCACATTCATATTTACACTTTTTCATTTCATGCTTGCTTGAAATTTTTCAAAAGTTGAAAGTAACCTACCATCTTCTTTTTCATTCTCCCCAACTTGAATTCAACCAAACGTCAAGTGAATGAACCTTACTTTTTAAGGCAAGGAAAATCAAATTATACCAATGTTCAAAGGTTCAAGAAGAAATTTTTAGAAACTCACAAAATTCAATGTTAAACCACACTTTCAAATTATGTACATAAACAAGTTCATCACTAAAATGAGATCTAAACTGTTTAGGCTCAAAGGGGCTAACAAATTCTCTTTACTCACGGGTAAGATACTTTTGGATACGGTTGTGCTCAATATAAACAAATGCCTTGATAATTTCTAATGCTTCCACAAAATCACAATAATCAAAAGATAAAGCATGAATCAAACGAATTAACAAAGTTATCATTCATCCTAGCATATAGTAAACAAAGGAGGCTTCTCACAATTTGTGGCTTTTGGACCTAAGTGAACAAGCAATCAAACAAGTTGCAAAATGAAACAAGAATACACATTTGCATAAAGCACAAAATTCTTAAATCAATCTAACATTCTATAAAGCAGTACAATTTACCAAGCATACTTTCAACGCTCAACATCCATACAGACTCGGTCGAAGCTTCATTGAATACTTTTATACAATTAGCAACCAATCTAGGAGTTCTCATAATTCCTGATTCACATTAGAGAAAAACATAAAAAAAGACAAATAGATCTAATATAAACAAATGTACAAAGCCTAAAAATATAGAAACTATGCGATGCGATTCAATATCTAAACACTGATCCCTGGCAACGGCGCCATTTTGTTGAAGCTAGAATAGCAGCAAGCAAAAATATAGAAGTAACCTAGTTTTGTCGTTCTCCATAGGGATTAGTGCGAGGGAAAGAATGCCATTCAACGGTATCTATATTTCTAAGCTTATGATTCAAAAGTTCTGGTTTAAAGCGAACCAAAATCAAATGCGGAAAATGTAAAGATGGAAAATATAAAGTAAAGACTGAATTATAAATGGAGCCTTGTTGGAATTGGATCTCATCAATTGATAACACATGCATTCTTCTAATCAAGTAAACAAAAAATCAATCATTCGCCTAATATCCTCATGTATCACTCACAACAGAGGTTATGTCTAACGCAACATCGAGAGGCCAACTGTATTGTCTCATCAGTGATATCTCATGCAACAAAACCAACACAGAGCATTAGAAGCTGATACTCACGCAAGTGTTAAGCCTAAATCTATGTCTAGAGTTCAGGACAAAATAGATAGGCTAAAATACAGTTTTGGTCCCCCTATTTGTCAAAATTCACGGTTTTGGTCCCCCCATTTTATTTTTTAACAGTTTTGATCCCCCACCCCTCACTGTTCATGTACGGACGTGCACTGTTCATGTACGGACATGTACTATTCATGTACGGACAAGTTACTGTTCATCATTTTTTTGGGCCAAAATTGGGGTGGGGGACCAAAACTGTTAAAAAATAAAATGGAGGGACTAAAACCGTGAATTTTGACAAACAGGGGGACCAAAACTGTATTTTAGCCAAATAGATATTACTATAACACCCATATCAAATAAATGATTGCTTCGTATTAAACCAAGATCAGAATACGTACACACGCTTAACCCTTTTTACATGTATTCAACTAATTTGCCCAATGAATGTGAATATCCTTCTTCATCACTATTATCACGCATCCTAGCGGTACCATATCGATCCTACTCATGCTAGCCATGCTACTTAATCAACACAATACAACAAAATATAAAATGAATATCAACTCACAAAGCCATGTCAAAAGCTTGCTCATTGATAGAAGAAAACCTAAGACCAAAGATTTGTAAAGGTTTTGTCAAGACCACAAATAATCAGTCAAAGACAACAATAATAGAAAATCAGAATTCATTCACAAACATACATTAGATGAAATACATAAGGTATCCAAAGATTACATCCCTCTCCAACAAGAAATCAAAGCTCCTACCTTTTCTCCCTTGGAAATGAGAATATATAAGCTCTAATATTTTATTTACAAGTTTCTATCTTCAAAATCAAAAACCTCATCCTAAAAAGTGTGAAAATCCTATTTATACAATTCAGGAATTTACACGTTCGCACTGCGAACCATTCATTCGTACAGCGAATGGTGAAAAATGGCACTTCAAGTGCCTCTGAACAGTTAAACTACCCAAAAAATTATCGCTACTTCGCACTGCGAAGGATTTGTTCGCAAAGCGAACACTCGCTTTCAAGTTCGCAAAGCGAACTTTAGCTCCTTTTTCCTCTGTCCAATTCTGGGACCATTCGCTGGGACCTTCGCCAGAGTTCGCAAAGCGAACCGTCGCTGGCACTCGCCTTCCCATTCGCAAAGCCAACTGATGCATTCCTCATTTCTTTGACAGCTTGCACCATTTCTTGTGTCTTACACTTTTGATCATTTCATGCCTTATACTGCACAATAACACACATATTACAAGCACCAAAGGTATTTTCTTAAGGTTAGAAGAACAACAACAATCATGGATAAAAACCAATGAAAACATGAGAAAATAGTGGAAAAAATGTAAAGAAAGATATGTCATTTTAGGTCAAATTTGTACCTAACAGCAATCACCAAAAGTCCAATCCCTATTGGCACCTCATCCTCAAATCCAATCCCCATTGGTACCCAGAAAGATTTCACCTTCGAAAAATCAATCACCCTCAGGTTTCACCTGTCCTTGCCAGTAAATTCCAACCATATTTGGTACGTTCTTCTTTCCCTGGTAGCCCGAGCATACGTCGGCATTCTACATATAGTAATCATTGCATTGAATCCTCAATCACGTAGCATTTCCATTTTGTATGGAGCATTACGCCATGGAAAGAAAATTCAAACATATGCATGCGAAGCATAAGCCAGATTCGGCACCTTGTACAGAAGCCCGAGGTAATTTTCAGTCAAGACAGTGACATATCCCCCAGAGAGAATGCCGAGTTATTCCCCAGCAGACATTTCAGTCAACCTCTGCTTACCTTTCTTCAGGGTCGTAGATCATACGTCGATCTTACCCTTGATCAGTCCTTGTCCATCAACCCTTTGATGACAATATTCCAAAGCAGGTTTTCTTTCCGTCAATTCTTTAACGATGTGTTTCTTCGGATAGTCTATTCTCGTCAAATCCCTTTGACAGTGTGTTTTCTTCGGTTAAGTTTATTTCCGTCAAACCCCTTTGGCGATGTGTTCCCTCGGTCAGGTTCTCTTTCCGTCAATTCTATGACGATGTGTTTCTTCGGATAATACTTCTTTCCGTCAATTCTTTGATGATGTGTCCCTTCGGTCGGGTTTTTCCGTCAAACCCCTTTAACGAGGTGTTTCTTGGGTTCCATGTTTTCTTTCCGTCAACTCTTTGACGATGTGTCTCTTCGGTGAAGTTTTTTCTATTCTGTCAACCCTTTGATGATGTCAGTTTCTTTTTCGCCAACCCCTTGGCAATGTTCGGTTCTTTTCTGTCAACCTTTGACAAAATGAGGTTTTCTTGCCATCAACCCTTTGATGACGACATTCCAGATGTTATCCTCCCGTCAACCCTTTGACGATGTGACGTTATAGTGAAGTTTCCTTCCATCAACTCATTGATGAGTGGAATTGGTGTTTTTCATAATCCCCAGCTTCAGATAACATCCCTCGGTCCTTTCTCACCTTTTATTCCCTTGTGAAGTTGCCAATGAATTTGTTTATCATGATTGTACTCCCCTGCAGAGTCGTCTGTTTAGGCCTCATTTTTCCCCTGCGGATGTGAGTCCGCCTTCGTGTCGGCCTTCCTTTTGAAAATCCATCTTGTGAAGGTGACCTCTGGTTGTGAGTCCTCCTTCGTGTCGGCCTACCTTGGTGTTTAGGATCTGAGTCCGCCTTCATGTCGGCCTTCCTTTTGAAAATCCATATTGTGATGGTAACCTCTGGTTGTGAGTCCGCCTTCGTGTCGGCCTACCTTGGTGTTTGGGATCTGAGTCCGCCTTCGTGTCGGCCTTCCTTTTGAAAATCCATCTTGTGATGGTAACCTCCAGTTGTGAGTCCGCCTTCGTGTCGACCTACCTTTGTGTTTTTAAAATCGTTCGTTGCTAGTCCGCCTTCGGCCGACACCCTTTTCTTGTTTGATGTGAGACCGACTCCGGCCGGCATTCTTCTTACAATTCACTTTTGTTTGATGTGAGTTCGCCTCCGGCCGACATTCTTCTTAAAGTTCACCTTCGTTTTGATGTGAGTCCGCCTCCGGCCGGTATTCTTCTTACAATTCACTTTCGTTTCGATGTGAGTCCGCCTCCGGCCGGCATTCTTCTTACAATTCACTTTTGTTTCGATGTGAGTCTGACTTCGACCGACATTCTTTGTGGAAAATTCACATTCAAGTTGCATTCTTTAGATGTGAGTCCTCCTACGGCCGACATTCCTTCTTCAAGTCCACCTTCGGCTGGCGATCATATTACCTTCTCTCCCCACAGTTTGCAAATTTCCGGGTTCTTTTTGTATTCAATCGCCTTTTACCTTGAATGCCTGAAAGTCGTTGCTATCATTCCTTCAGGTCCAAGTTGATTGAATAGGGGCAGCTGTAGCACCCCAAAATTTTCCCTCTCTGTTTCTAACCTTAACTGGTTTATGCTTCATTTCATTTTGCATCGTCATTTATTCATTTGCATTGGTCTTCTAAGACATTAGATCAGGAGTCTCTCTGAGTCAGGGCTTCCTATTTGCCTTGAGATACTTTCATCCAAGTTTGGCAGAGGTTTGAATTCTTATTGTCGTAATCAGAGTTCATCAAGCGTCATGTTCATCTGCTTCAAGATTTCACAGGAGGCATCAAGAGATTGTGGTTTCATCTTTGGTTTTAATTGGGAAGGCTGTGATTTAGGGTTTGGATCCTTCTCAACATCTCAAGAGCATGGGTTCCAAGTTAAGGTGTATAACTTCAAGTCAAGTGTGGTTGTTCAGTTACGATCCAATTCTGGAGGATGTTTGACCTCATCTTGGTCAAACCATCAAGAGCTTGCTGCGATTGCAAGTTATCAGTACTAGTCTATTTCTCAGCCAGTGTGTACCCAAGGTCAAGTTATGTGGTGTGGAGATCACCAGGCTCATCATGGCTCATCAGTTCATTGGTGGTTCATCTGTGGATTTATTTTCCTCAGTGCGGATTCAATAATCAACGCAAGGTTTCAAATTGACTCAGATGGTTGTTGTTTCTGTTGCAAGTTATTCAGTGGTATTTGTGTGCCTTTAATCAGATGTTGTGAAAAGTTCAGAGATCGGTGTATTGTGGTTGTCCATTTTTAGAATCATTCTTTATTCTTTTTCTACCATATCCATTGTCCATTTTCATCTTATTAACCATTTTTCCATAACCTTTTCTTAAACCATTTTCTAAACCATTTTCTACAAAAAAAAAATCCATTAAGCCCATTTTCATAATTCATTTTTTCAATAACCATTTTTAATCCATAATTATCCACTTTCAAAAACAAATACCCATTTAGTATCCAAATTGTTCCAAAATCCATTTTATTAAATCCATTCATATTTCCAATCCATTTCCCATTTAACATCCAATTTTCTTAGTCTAATATGTTACAAACACAACTTATTCCATTCATCATTAAGCCAAATAGCCATTACATTGACATCATTAACCCATGACCAAATAAACATCAAATTAAAAAAAAAAAAAAAAGACATGATTCACACGGTTCACACAACACACACAAAAAATCAATATGCATCATCCATATCCTTTGTACAATCACGATTCAGCTGACCCACACATCACCAAAAACTTATACCACAATTCTTCAATCAAGCTTCAGCCTTGTACCAAAATCACACACCATAAGTTTACAAACCTCATGAGCCAGACTGTACCTGCAATTTTCACAACAAAACCAATAATCTGGCTGCAAGCTGGAAATGTTACACCTTTTCATAAACATCACGTGAACCGCACAACCTCGCACCACACTACACTATCAGGGCCCACCTAATCACCTGCATACACAAAGACACAACACCATGACTCTACAAACAACAAACAAATCAAAAGGAACAATGCCAGCTAGCAAAATTCGTACAACAACCAAACGAATCGCAACGCATAACACCATCCTTTGCCAAACACACAAACCTGCAACAATTCTGAATAAAAAAAATACACAGCAAAGAATTGTACACACCAGCCTGTCAAAAATCGTTACCACCAAAACCTCTGTTGCCAAAAAAACGTACGAACCGTCTTACAATATTTTCCACTATGCAACAGTAGCAAATTTCCTCTCATTTCTTTCCCAAAACACCCCTTAATCTTCTCCTATAAATCACACCTCTTTCACATTCATTCTACAAGTTCTCCTGAACCAAATACACCCAGCAACCAAATCACTCCAACCCTTTCTCCAGCAACCCAAACCATAAACAGCCCACACATAACCGTAATAAAAAACCAAAAACAAAAAGAGAAATTAGGAGATGAAGAGAAAAGAATGATTTGAAATCACACAAACACCCAGCCTCAGACCGAAACAAATCCGTTTCACGCACAACCAACCACAAACACCAAATCGAACCTAAACCACGAACAGTAACCAAATGGAGAGACGATTCGAGAGAGATAGAAAGTCGAGATTGAAAGCGTGAATAGAAAGGGCGGTTGCAAAGCACAGTGAGAAGAGGTTGAAACGTGATTTGCGGTTTATCCTTTCCTCATGGAAATGTGTAGTGTTTTTATTTTGTTTTAAAACATTGACCGTGTTTTCAATTTTTTCTTCGCCTCACTTGCCTTGCTCGTTTTCATTGCTTCTCCTTTTTTAGTTTTTTATTAAACCATTCCTTTTGTTTGGGCTGGGCTTAAAGAAACCGTTTTGGTCGATAGGGATTCATAAACCCTATGTTTTTTTATTTTCTTTTATTTGTTGTGTGGTGTCAACTACATAATGGTGAGATGATAGACTGCTAAGCCCATATGATTCTCACTTAGTCTTTGCACACTTAAATCCATTTCAGTACCCATCTCCTTTGATTTAATATTTTACTTTGTTGTTTATTTCACTTTTTTAAATGAAAGTTTTGCGTTTTATCAATTAGGTTTTATGTTCTGATTTTATTTTTCGTTTCGATTTTCTTTTCAATTTTTGGTCCATGAAAGTCTAATATCACTATTTTCGATTTATCGATAAAATTGTGATTAAGGCGAGACTACTATTTAGTTCTTCTTGTTTCCATTTCATTAACTTCTTTTATTTCGATTCTATTTCGAATTTATAGTCAATGACGTATAAATATCGCGAATGTTGATTATCGAGGTTATTAACCTTCATTATTTCAAATCTATAGTGAATGATCATCGAGATCATTTTCTATACTTTGGGATCGTGGTAGGTTACCTTTGATTAATCGAAGCAAGTTTGTGATTAAGACGAGACTGTCACCTTTTCTTTTCGTGTGGCAACATTTTATGACAACGATCTACATATCATTTCTCCATCGTGTTTTAGCACAAATATTATTGAACGACCTCCAATAGTTTATTCTCCATCATAGATCGAGCTACGATGGTTTAGTTCTAAAGTGGACCCGATTCGTCCGATTAACAATTAACCACTAACTTTACCTTTTGTCCATATATTTCTTGGTTATATTTCTTGGTTAGCTCTTTGTTTAGTTCTTATTTTAAACATTGACCGGTTGATTGATACTTTGGCTTTGATTTCTCCTTGTGTTTTAGCTGCTGCAACTGTTCTTGAGTTTTCGTGCACGCATCGAAGAGGCAACATACCTTTTCCGTTCGGTACCCCTTGAGACCCAACTTTATCTTTCATGCCTTATTCTAGGGTTTTATCCATGTTAGAAGCATATTGAGTACATCTGAAGTTCTACCTCAAAGTAGGCTCTGTTTGCGCATCGTGTTTAGTACTCAGATGTTGTGTATCTTCTTTTGTGTCAACATTGAACGCTTGTACATTTCTTTGCTTCCATTTCATCTTTGAGTTTTCTTGCTCTTTCTTCGAATCTTGTTTACATAAGTTTGTTGACATCTATGATTGAATTGGATAATGTTTACTTGTGTTTGTTCACATGATCCCTTAGGATTCCTAGCTCGACTTAATTTTCGATTAAGCTTGAGGTAGGAGAGACATTAGGCTTTCAATCCTTTGTATGATAACGTGTAGGACTCAGTTTCCCCTAGACCGTGCGTGCGTCTTCTCTTCTCATCTCAAAACAATAATCAAGACACTTAATAAAGACGATGAGTATTGTGCGCCACGAGCCTTAAGTACACGGGAAATGAAGAATGAAGGGTATTCCGTCACCTTTCTAGTGTTTAGCATACGTCCCATTGGGGGCGACCATGTGACGCATTCGCTCCTATGTTATAGACTTTAGTGCGGTACGAATCACAAACAAAGTCAATTCACTTCTTCAGGAGCGCTTCTTCTGTAGCGCGGTTTTCGTGACCGCCCGCATCCGCCTGCGGATGGGATTGGGTGCTACTTTCTGATTTCTTATTTATCCTATGAAGCTGGAAAGGAAAGGGAAGTTATCTCAAACTAACCTTGCACGCAAATGTTTTCTTTTACAAGTGCTAAGAGATTGGGGAGTTCGGGGTCAGGTTATACAATGGGGAGTTGTCAATTACCCATCCTATACATGGTTATCCATGGGTTGTTAGCAATTTTCTACTGTTCTACTATTTTCTACTTGATGGTGTTTGTCTGTAAAAGGGAAAGTTGAGAGATATTGAAAAGGTATTTTTGTTGTTTTTGAGTTTTTTGATGTTTTTGGTAAGGTATTGGACCTAAGGTTTTTTTTTATTTAGTGTGCTCGCTAAGATTTTTCTTTCAATCTTATGCCTACGTATTCCCGTTTACCGAAACAGGGAAATCAGAGCGTTCGTAGTTCCTCCTATTCTATGGGAGGAAAAAGATGTTTGGGTATCTTGTTCAAAGCCCAAGATATGAAGCTAAAAGGGTGTTTGTGGGAATTGATTTGAAAAGAGTGAAGAGATTAAAGATTGAGATATAAATATCCGGGAAAAACATCAGATGAAAATAAAAAGGAATATCCGGGAAAGCGTCGGATGTAAAGAAAAAAGAATATCCGGAAAAGCATCGGATGAAAAGAAAAGGAATATCCGGAAAAGCATCAGATGTTAAAAAGAAAAGGAAAGGGTTTTTCCTGTGTTTAGAAGGAACTTGAGAATGTCTTTGAGACTCAAGAGGGGATATAGACAGTCCAAGTCTAGAGTTTCATCTTTTGTACTATGTTTTGAGAAACAATAGTAGACTCTATGAAATGACTGTTCTATGAAGATGATTAAGTTCTGTTCCTATACCTCTAGGAGGTCGTCGGGACAATTTGTACGAAGCCCAAGAGGAGGCTGAAAGCTTTTAAGAAGCCGACAGGTCCTTGTACTAAGCCCAAGAGGAGGCTATCATTCCCGGAGGAAGAGATCATTATACGAAGCCTAAGAGGAGGCTGTGAATACTTCTAAGAAGCCGTAGGGTCCTTGTACTAAGCCCAAGAGGAGGCGGGGTTGCTTTTAGGAAGCCTGTGGGTCCTTGTACGATGCCCAAGAGGAGGCCGATGCTTTTAAGAAGCCCGTGGGTCTATCATCTCCTTTCCATTAGGAGAGATAACTCTTTTAAAGATAAAAACCACTGGTAAACGTGCGAGGTTTACTATCCAGCGACTTTTAACTTTTAAAGAGGGTTCCTTAGTTCAGGTCCAAGATTATGACCGTAGTGGGTCCCCAAACCCCGAGACATTCAAGGCAAGCTATTCACAAGGAATAGATCGAGTCATGAACGTTCGAGAATTTTGGAAGAAACTCAAAGATGCCATTCATAGAGAATACATTCACCTTGGGGAGTAGAGTTTCTTGACGATTCCTAAGGAGGACAGCCGAAGAGAAGACTGTATCTGGTGCTCCTATTGGGGATCTAGGCGTCTATTTCTACGAATAAACGAAACGGATTTACCTAGTGCTAGACGTAGTTGCCGGGGAAACTCTAAATATCTATACTATTATTACACAGTAGATATGAGTTTATGAAAGGAGACTTACAGTGAGCAGCTCCACAATACAGTTATAATATGAAGGCAGTAAATGAAAGCGATAACCACTTACTCGGTTGTAGTGCTTCCATGCTGTTTGGTTAGTTGTTCAACAAAGAAAGATGAAAACAACAATATATTCAAAATCAAAGGAGCAAGTGCTTTGAAAAAGAAAGATTTGGGGCTTACAGCTCAAGGAGAGGCCCAAGGTTTTATCAGTGAGCGCACTGTTTGAATTTGTACAGAGGGACTTATACAAGTGACTGGGACCCAAAAAGGTTTACTGTACAAAGGGATGGGTCTTACACTCTCTCAAGAGGCCCAAAAAATCAGAGTCAATTATACATGAAAGAACGTCATGTGAAATAAAACATACACGGAAGAACATCGTGTTGATAAATAACAGGTATACGTGGCAAAACATCACGTAATAAATAAACAGAGATACAGACATTCACGGCAGAGCATCGTGGTAACTATCAGATATAATATACACGGAAAAACATCCGGAGAATGAAAGCATATGCACGGCAAAACATCGTGTGTGAAACTGAATACATGGAAAAACATCATGTGATAAAATATACACGGCAAAACATCGTGATATAAAAGTATATAATCGAAGAAAAGCATCAAGATTAATCAAAAGAAACAATAATGAGTTTTAAAAATTTAAGAAACCTTACCTATTGGAGCAAGGTCCAATGCCTCTTTTCAAGCTTCCAGGCGCAAGATAACGATCCCTTTAGCTTTGTTGAACCTTAAGGAAAGTGTTTGAATGGAAGTTGCTTGGAGTTGAAATTCCAACTTTTCACTCCTTATGAAACTCGAAAATTGAAGAGAGGAAAGAAGAGAGAAAACAAAAGCTTTGTAATGTTTTGGTGTGAGAAATTAGTGTGAATGTCTATGCTATTTATAGAAATTTTATGACTTGTTCACCAAGTTATTAACTTGTTAACCAAGTTAAAAATATATACTATTATATATTTATTACTTGTTTACCAAGTAAAATATATACTATTATATATTAATTACCAAATTAAAAAAATATAAATAATATTATATATTAATAATAAAAAAAGGAAAAAAAATGATAATAATAAAAATAAATCGAAAATAAATAAATAAATAAATAAACCAATTAATTGAAAAATAATTATTTAAATATAGAATTGATGATGAAAGGATAAAATTGTTATAAAGTTTTATCTAAAAAAAATGATAATAAATGATAATAGATAAAGATGCATGTGCTAGCAAGTGGGAAGGAAAATTATGCATGAAACAAAGATGAGTGGCACGTTGGATTTGGTTGTGTTCATGCATGAAAATTGGACAAAATTGTGAAACAAGTTACTATTATATATAAACATATCACTTAAATACTATAATTAATAAATCAAATATAATAAAAAACTAAATAAAACAAAAGTTATTAAACACATAATTAATAGAAAGTAATATTGCTTAAAAATTCGAACTGAAACCGGTAAAAAACGGTAAAACTGTCTGGTATCGAGGTGTCCGAAAAAATAAAATGAATATACCAAAATGATCAGTACAAAATATTAAGTATTGAAAAAATACACTGCGCGATCAAATTGTGAAATTTTACCCGGTAAAAAGGCTCAGACGAGTCAGAGAAAAAACCTAGTAAAAAGGCTCAGATGAGTCAAAAAAGGTGACCGGAACTTGAAAAAGTCAAAATTGCGCACACCGGGTTAAATTACGTGAAACAAAGGAAAAAAAACTGGCGTCTGCGAACTTGATTTAAAAATTGCCCGGACACCGACTTTTTTGTACTGTTGACTTTTCAGTTTGACCAAAAATACATGAAAATTTTACACGTTAAATCCGGCTGATAATTCAAAAAATATTCATGAAGAAAATATATGATATTGTATGCAGACGACACAGTATGAAAATATAGACAGATGAAATGAGAAAAAATAAAAATGTCTGGTCAAAATTTAGGGTATGACAGATGCCCCTATTTAATCTTCTTAGACCTGAAGGTATGAATAGCAAAGAGTTTTAGACATTCGAGGTATAAGAGGATTAAATATCAGAGTACCTAAAATTTTGACAGTGAATGCAGATGAAATGATATGTGATGAATGAAAGGCTTTTGAACACTGTGGGAAATGATGTCACAGGAGACATTGTGGAAATTTGCCAATGCGACAAAGGTATCCAGCAATATTTAGAAAGAGAGGGATAAACCCTGGAACAAAGACACAGACATCCGGAAAAACATCAGATGCGAAAGAAGTGTCATACTGTGGAAAATATATCAGAAACATCTAGGAAAACATTAGAGGTGGAATGAGACCAGATCTGAGTATATGCCAGAGACTTCTGAGAAAGCAGTTTAATTTCATTATGGAATATACGAGAACATCCAGAAAGCAAAGGTAACTTTACTGGGAAAAAGGTTATAGTCATCAGAGATTTTCAGACATGTATTAAAAAACTCTGGAAAAGAATAGTAACCACCGTAAGAGACATTCAGAAGAGCATTGAATGAAATCTTGGAACACAAGCAGACGTGATTATCAGAGACATTCAGAAGAGCATTGAATGAAGTCTGAAAAATAAACCAGGCATATCCATGAGAAACAAACTCGAAGGCATCCAGAAAAGCATTGGCCCGAGTTGTCGACCAAAATTGAAGATATATTAATGACATCCAGAAAAGCGTTGAATGTATTAAAAATAACTTTGAGGGTAAATCCGAAACATTTAGAAAAACGTTAAACGTACAGAAATTTTTTTTTTAGAAGACTGGCTGAACGATGAACATATCCGGAAAAGCATCAGATAAGTCATCCGATCAAAAGTTACATCTGGAAAAACATCAGATGAGGAAAAGTCATATCCGGGAGAGCATCAGATAGACATGTAAGGTGTTTCTGGAAAAACATCAGATTAAAAGAGACATATTCGGAAGAACTTCGGATGAACGCAAAGAAAGTTCTGGAAAAACATCAGAACAGACAGACATATCCGGAAGAGCATCAGATAGAAACAAAGAAAGTTCTGGAAAAACATCAGAACGGGTTTTGGAAAAACTTCAAAACCAAAAGATATATCCGGAAGAACATCGGGTAGACGCAGAGAAACGTTCTGGAAAAGCATCAGAACGGGTTTTGGAAAAACTTCAAAACCAAAAGATACATCCGGAAGAACATCGGATAAAACCAAAGTTATATCTGGAAGAACATCAGATAAGACATAAAAGTATAGGTGCCAGATAAGTTGGACTTTGTAGAAAGGTAAGATGTTAATAATAACACGATCATTGATAAATGCAAATGAGGATTAAAACACTCTTGAATGCATAGTATATGAAAAAGTTATGATGTATGATTAAATGTATGTAATGCAAATGAAAATGCTGACAACAAGTTTAGACTCTTTGAGAGAGTGGAAATCAACAAGTTTATACTCTTTTGGGGAGTGGAAATCAACAAGTTTATACTCTTTTGGGGAGTGACAGACAAAACCGATTCCTCAACACAGAAATCACTGCCATTGCTTAGGGACTGAAAATGCTGTATACTGGGAAGGCTTGCCCCAGTAATGAGTCTTGAAAGTTTTTCTGAAATAAACCAATTCTGAGAAGGACTTGCACTGAACAAGTCTTGAACTGGTTCTTAACAGGCTCTGGAAAGAACTTGCCCCTGATAGGATCACTGACCAAGTTTCTAAACTGTTTTGAAAATTCCTTGAGAGGAAAGCTAGTTTGCAATAAAAAATGTTTATTTAAACATGGCAAATTTAATGCAAAGTTCATGCAAAAATTTTGAAAACAGAATCATTGTTTTGAAAAAAATACAGTAATATGGATTACTGATTAAAAACACAGTGGTATAAATCATTTTGAATGAAAAGTAAAACAGGGATATAATACCAAAACAAATGATTTGCGAAAAATGATTTTGGATTCAATTTACGCCACCTTGCTATAGTATGCTTTCAAAATAACCTTGCTTCAATTAGGTCTTTTGAGGGTTATAACGTGGTTTGGTTCACAGTTTATGAAAAAAAGATAAAGGCTCAAAGTTTATTTGGTGCCCACCCCCTTCGTGATGTTCTCCAGTCCTATACTCAGTTAAACTTAAATTGTGCATTCAGGTTCCAAAAGGTTTCAGAATTGTACTGATGATAGTGATGATGATGGTCCAGAAGTCTTGAGACGGCAGCTACTGCCTGTTTACAACATTTAGTTGTTTTTCATCTTTGTGGACCTTTTTTAAAGATCGAGGATTTAAGGACCTCTTTTCTGTATTATCCCTAACTTTTGCCTGAACTATTTGTTTTGAAATATATAGTCAGCGGGATGCCCTAGTTTTTGCCTAAGCTTTTTGACTTAGCGGGCTCTTTTTTTTTTTATTTCTTCTAAGAAAGAAAGTGATTGCTTGATTTGATGATTACGACGGACCATCACTGGATTTTGATTTGAAAAACGTTTTCAGCATCTACTTGTTGTATGTAAACTTTTTGAACTCGAATACACAACTAAATTAAACTGAGAACTACCCTGCCCCTGGTTAAAATTGCGGGTTTTTTTATAAAGAAAGAAACTCCTACTTCAAGGCTCAAAGGGGGTTAACAAGGGATTGTCTTCCTTATATCTCCAGTGTTTGGGAATTGAAAAAAAATGCCTTACATCCTCAGCAAAGTTTTTTATTCGAAAGCATACCGACAACAATTATGGGTATTTTGTTTTCATCATCCTCCCACAAATATTTGCATAGTCAAAATTTTGAAAAAAGGTGCATTTTTTTTTTAAAGTTTTTGTTTTTTGAAAGAGAAAGCATAAAGATGCTAAAAAACAGATGGTTTGAATCAAAATACTGTACATGATCATTTCATCAAAACTGACATTTAAAGATAAACAAGTTTGAAAGCAACTATGATACAAACAAGGAAAATGCAAAATAGACAGAAACAAGGTCAGTGACTAATCAAACACAAGGAAGAGTTGTCCTGTCTTTGGGAAGTAACAGAGTTAAACTTGATTGAAGATTCAGTTCTGTATCGGTGATGAGGAATCAGTTTGACGACTTACAGATGACTGAAAGATAGAAGGTTGGAATGAATTGACGATGACCCGGACGTATGTATGACTTATGTAAGGGATGCAAATGCAATGCATGGATGCAGCACACAAAAACATAGAAAAAACATGGGGTCAAAGGTTCGTTGTCATGAAGTCAAGGCTTTACCCATCCCCAAAGGTTTATACTAGGGTGATTTTTGTACCTGTACTCATTATCATCAGCTTCTCCCAGGAAAGCAAAACAACAAGCGGATCGCCAGCGAGTTGTAGAGCAATCTTAGAGTAAGTGCCATTCACCGAGAATAGATCACCAGCCTCAAATGAGGGTAGTATCGCGTAACAACTATTTCCGATAGTTTCCGCACTGCGAAAGGGTTGGTTTTCCTAGGTGTATACTCAATCTCACCACATGCGGCATCACACGCATTCCCATTAGCAGAAAAATAAACACAGATATCAAGTAGGAAAAGCGATATATATATATATATTTATATAGTATATAGTATATAGTATATAGTATGATTGTTAACAACCTAGACCTCTTAGGAATTCTAATCCTAAATGTCCCCAGCAGAGTCGCCATTTTTCTGTAGCGCGGTTTTCGTGACCGCCCGCATCCGCCTGCGGATGGGATTGGGTGCTACTTTCTGATTTCTTATTTATCCTATGAAGCTGGAAAGGAAAGGGAAGTTATCTCAAACTAACCTTGCACGCAAATGTTTTCTTTAACAAGTGCTAAGAGATTGGGGAGTTCGGGGTCAGGTTATACAATGGGGAGTTGTCAATTACCCATCCTATACATGGTTATCCATGGGTTGTTAGCAATTTCTATTGTTCTACTATTTTCTACTTGATGGTGTTTGTCTGTAAAAGGGAAAGTTGAGAGATATTGAAAAGGTATTTTTGTTGTTTTTAAGTTTTTTGATGTTTTTGGTAAGGTATTGGACCTAAGGTTTTTTTTTTATTTAGTGTGCTCGCTAAGATTTTTCTTTCAATCTTATGCCTACGTATTCCCGTTTACCGAAACAGGGAAATCAGAGCGTTCGTAGTTCCTCCTATTCTATGGGAGGAAAAAGATGTTTGGGTATCTTGTTCAAAGCCCAAGATATGAAGCTAAAAGGGTGTTTGTGGGAATTGATTTGAAAAGAGTGAAGAGATTAAAGATTGAGATATAAATATCCGGGAAAAACATCGGATGAAAATAAAAAGGAATATCCGGGAAAGCGTCGGATGTAAAGAAAAAAGAATATCCGGAAAAGCATCGGATGAAAAGAAAAGGAATATCCGGAAAAGCATCAGATGTTAAAAAGAAAAGGAAAGGGTTTTTCCTGTGTTTAGAAGGAACTTGAGAATGTCTTTGAGACTCAAGAGGGGATATAGACTGTCCAAGTCTAGAGTTTCATCTTTTGTACTATGTTTTGAGAAACAATAGTAGACTCTATGAAAGTACTGTTATATGAAGATGATTAAGTTCTGTTCCTATACCTCTAGGAGGTCGTCGGGACAATTTGTACGAAGCCCAAGAGGAGGCTGAAAGCTTTTAAGAAGCCGACGGGTCCTTGTACTAAGCCCAAGAGAAGGCTATCATTCCCGAAGGAAGAGATCATTATACGAAGCCTAAGAGGAGGCTGTGAATACTTCTAAGAAGCCGTAGGGTCCTTGTACTAAGCCCAAGAGGAGGCGGGGTTGCTTTTAGGAAGCCTGTGGGTCCTTATACGATGCCCAAGAGGAGGCCGATGCTTTTAAGAAGCCCGTGGGTCTATCATCTCCTTTCCATTAGGAGAGATAACTCTTTTAAAGATAAAAACCACTGGTAAACGTGCGAGGTTTACTATCCTGCGACTTTTAACTTTTAAAGAGGGTTCCTTAGTTAAGGTCCAAGATTATGACCGTAGTGGGTCCCCAAACCCCGAGACATTCAAGGCAAGCTATTCACAAGGAATAGATCGAGTCATGAACGTTCTAGAATTTTGGAAGAAACTCAAAGATGCCATTCACAGAGAATACATTCATCTTGGGGAATAGAGTTTCTTGACGATTCCTAAGGAGGACAGCCGAAGAGAAGACTGTATCTGGTGCTCCTATTAGGGATCTAGGCGTCTATTTCTACGAATAAACGAAACGGCTTTACCTAGTGCTAGACGTAGTTGCCGGGGAAACTCTAAATATCTATACTATTATTACACAGTAGATATGAGTTTATGAAAGGAGACTTACAGTGAGCAGCCCCACAATACAGTTATAATATGAAAGCAGTAAATGAAAGCGATAACCACTTACTCGGTTGTAGAGCTTCTATGCTGTTTGGTTAGTTGTTCAACAAAGAAAGATGAAAACAACAATATATTCAAAATCAAAGGAGCAAGTGCTTTGAAAAAGAAAGATTTGGGGCTTACAGCTCAAGGAGAGGCCCAAGGTTTTATCAGTGAGCGCACTGTTTGAATTTGTACAGAGGGACTTATACAAGTGACTGGGACCCAAAAAGGTTTACTGTACAAAGGGATGGGTCTTACACTCTCTCAAGAGGCCCAAAAAATCAGAGTCAATTATACATGAAAGAACGTCATGTGAAATAAAACATACACGGAAGAACATCGTGTTGATAAATAACAGGTATACGTGGCAAAACATCACGTAATAAATAAACAGAGATACAGACATTCACGGCAGAGCATCGTGGTAACTATCAGATATAATATACACGGAAAAACATCCGGAGAATGAAAGCATATGCACGGCAAAACATCGTGTGTGAAACTGAATACATGGAAAAACATCATGTGATAAAATATACACGGCAAAACATCGTGATATAAAAGTATATAATCGAAGAAAAGCATCAAGATTAATCAAAAGAAACAATAATGAGTTTTAAAAATTTAAGAAACCTTACCTATTTGAGCAAGGTCCAATGCCTCTTTTCAAGCTTCCAGGCGCAAGATAACGATCCCTTTAGCTTTGTTGAACCTTAAGGAAAGTGTTTGAATGGAAGTTGCTTGGAGTTGAAATTCCAACTTTTCACTCCTTATGAAACTCGAAAATTGAAGAGAGGAAAGAAGAGAGAAAACAAAAGCTTTGTAATGTTTTGGTGTGAGAAATTAGTGTGAATGTCTATGCTATTTATAGAAATTTTATGACTTGTTCACCAAGTTATTAACTTGTTAACCAAGTTAAAAATATATACTATTATATATTTATTACTTGTTTACCAAGTAAAATATATACTATTATATATTAATTACCAAATTAAAAAAATATAAATAATATTATATATTAATAATAAAAAAAGGAAAAAAAATGATAATAATAAAAATAAATCGAAAATAAATAAATAAATAAATAAACCAATTAATTGAAAAATAATTATTTAAATATAGAATTGATGATGAAAGGATAAAATTGTTATAAAGTTTTATCTAAAAAAAATGATAATAAATGATAATAGATAAAGATGCATGTGCTAGCAAGTGGGAAGGAAAATTATGCATGAAACAAAGATGAGTGGCACGTTGGATTTGGTTGTGTTCATGCATGAAAATTGAACAAAATTGTGAAACAAGTTACTATTATATATAAACATATCACTTAAATACTATAATTAATAAATCAAATATAATAAAAAACTAAATAAAACAAAAGTTATTAAACACATAATTAATAGAAAGTAATATTGCTTAAAAATTCGAACTGAAACCGGTAAAAAACGGTAAAACTGTCCGGTATCGAGGTGTCCGAAAAAATAAAATGAATATACCAAAATGATCAGTACAAAATATTAAGTATTGAAAAAATACACTGCGCGATCAAATTGTGAAATTTTACCCGGTAAAAAGGCTCAGACGAGTCAGAGAAAAAACCTAGTAAAAAGGCTCAGATGAGTCAAAAAAGGTGACCGGAACTTGAAAAAGTCAAAATTGCGCACACCGGGTTAAATTACGTGAAACAAAGGAAAAAAAACTGGCGTCTGCGAACTTGATTTAAAAATTGTCCGGACACCGACTTTTTTGTACTGTTGACTTTTCAGTTTGACCAAAAATACATGAAAATTTTACACGTTAAATCCGGCTGATAATTCAAAAAATATTCATGAAGAAAATATATGATATTGTATGCAGACGACACAGTATGAAAATATAGACAGATGAAATGAGAAAAAATAAAAATGCCTGGTCAAAATTTAGGGTATGACAGATGCCCCTATTTAATCTTCTTAGACCTGAAGGTATGAATAGCAAAGAGTTTTAGACATTCGAGGTATAAGAGGATTAAATATCAGAGTACCTAAAATTTTGACAGTGAATGCAGATGAAATGATATGTGATGAATGAAAGACTTTTGAACACTGTGGGAAATGATGTCACAGGAGACATTGTGGAAATTTGCCAATGCGACAAAGGTATCCAGCAATATTTAGAAAGAGAGGGATAAACCCTGGAACAAAGACACAGACATCCGGAAAAACATCAGATGCGAAAGAAGTGTCATACTGTGGAAAATATATCAGAAACATCTAGGAAAACATTAGAGGTGGAATGAGACCAGATCTGAGTATATGCCAGAGACTTCTGAGAAAGCAGTTTAATTTCATTATGGAATATACGAGAACATCCAGAAAGCAAAGGTAACTTTACTGGGAAAAAGGTTATAGTCATCAAAGATTTTCAGACATGTATTAAAAAACTCTGGAAAAGAATAGTAACCACCGTAAGAGACATTCAGAAGAGCATTGAATGAAATCTTGGAACACAAGCAGACGTGATTATCAGAGACATTCAGAAGAGCATTGAATGAAGTCTGAAAAATAAACCAGGCATATCCATGAGAAACAAACTCGAAGGCATCCAGAAAAGCATTGGCCCGAGTTGTCGACCAAACTTGAAGATATATTAATGACATCCAGAAAAGCGTTGAATGTATTAAAAATAACTTTGAGGGTAAATCCGAAACATTTAGAAAAACGTTAAACGTACAGAAATTTTTTTTTAGAAGACTGGCTGAACGATGAACATATCCGAAAAAGCATCAGATAAGTCATCCGATCAAAAGTTACATCTGGAAAAACATCAGATGAGGAAAAGTCATATCCGGGAGAGCATCAGATAGACATGTAAGGTGTTTCTGGAAAAACATCAGAATAAAAGAGACATATCCGGAAGAACTTCGGATGAACGCAAAGAAAGTTCTGGAAAAACATCAGAACAGACAGACATATCCGGAAGAGCATCGGATAGAAACAAAGAAAGTTCTGGAAAAACATCAGAACGGGTTTTGGAAAAACTTCAAAACCAAAAGATATATCCGGAAGAACATCGGGTAGACGCAGAGAAACGTTCTGGAAAAGCATCAGAACGGGTTTTGGAAAAACTTCAAAACCAAAAGATACATCCGGAAGAACATCGGATAAAACCAAAGTTATATCTGGAAGAACATCAGATAAGACATAAAAGTATAGGTGCCAGATAAGTTGGACTTTGTAGAAAGGTAAGATGTTAATAATAACACAATCATTGATGAATGCAAATGAGGATTAAAACACTCTTGAATGCATAGTATATGAAAAAGTTATGATGTATGATTAAATGTATGTAATGCAAATGAAAATGCTGACAACAAGTTTAGACTCTTTGAGAGAGTGGAAATCAACAAGTTTATACTCTTTTGGGGAGTGGAAATCTCTTTTGGGGAGTGGAAATCAACAAGTTTATACTCTTTTGGGGAGTGGAAATCAACAAGTTTATACTCTTTTGGGGAGTGACAAACAAAACCGATTCCTCAACACAGAGATCACTGCCATTGCTTAGGGACTGAAAATGCTGTATACTGGGAAGGCTTGCCCCAGTAATGAGTCTTGAAATTTTTTCTGAAATAAACCAATTCTGAGAAGGACTTGCACTGAACAAGTCTTGAACTGGTTCTTAACAGGCTCTGGAAAGAACTTGCCCCTGATAGGATCACTGACCAAGTTTCTAAACTGTTTTGAAAATTCCTTGAGAGGAAAGCTAGTTTGCAATAAAAAATGTTTATTTAAACATGGCAAATTTAATGCAAAGTTCATGCAAAATTTTTGAAAACAGAATCATTGTTTTGAAAAAAATACAGTAATATGGATTACTGATTAAAAACACGGTGGTATAAATCATTTTGAATGAAAAGTAAAACAGGGGTATAATACCAAAACAAATGATTTGCGAAAAATGATTTTGGATTCAATTTACGCCACCTTGCTATAATATGCTTTCAAAATAACCTTGCTTCAATTAGGTCTTTTGAGGGTTATAACGTGGTCTGGTTCACGGTTTATGAAAAAAAGATAAAGGCTCAAAGTTTATTTGGTGCCCACCCCCTTCGTGATGTTCTCCAGTCCTATACTCAGTTAAACTTAAATTGTGCATTCAGGTTCCAAAAGGTTTCAGAATTGTACTGATGATAGTGATGATGATGGTCCAGAAGTCTTGAGACGGCAGCTACTGCCTCTTTACAACATTTAGTTGTTTTTCATCTTTGTGGACCTTTTTTAAAGATCGAGGATTTAAGGACCTCTTTTCTGTATTATCCCTAACTTTTGCCTGAACTATTTGTTTTGAAATATATAGTCAGCGGGATGCCCTAGTTTTTGCCTAAGCTTTTTGACTTAGCGGGCTTTTTTTTTTTTTTTATTTCTTCTAAGAAAGAAAGTGATTGCTTGATTTGATGATTACGACGGACCATCACTGGATTTTGATTTGAAAAACGTTTTCAGCATCTACTTGTTGTATGTAAACTTTTTGAACTCGAATACACAACTAAATTAAACTGAGAACTACCCTGCCCCTGGTTAAAATTGCGGGTTTTTTTATAAAGAAAGAAACTCCTACTTCAAGGCTCAAAGGGGGTTAACGAGGGATTGTCTTCCTTATATCTCCAGTGTTTGGGAATTGAAAAAAAATGCCTTACATCCTCAGCAAAGTTTTTTATTCGAAAGCATACCGACAGCAATTATGGGTATTTTGTTTTCATCATCCTCCCACAAATATTTGCATAGTCAAAATTTTGAAAAAAGGTGCATTTTTTTTTAAAGTTTTTGTTTTTTGAAAGAGAAAGCATAAAGATGCTAAAAAACAGATGATTTGAATCAAAATACTGTACATGATCATTTCATCAAAACTGACATTTAAAGATAAACAAGTTTGAAAGCAACTATGATACAAACAAGGAAAATGCAAAATAGACAGAAACAAGGTCAGTGACTAATCAAACACAAGGAAGAGTTGTCCTGTCTTTGGGAAGTAACTGAGTTAAAGTTGATTGAAGATTCAGTTATGTATCGGTGATGAGGAATCAGTTTGACGACTTACAGATGACTGAAAGATAGAAGGTTGGAATGAATTGACGATGACCCGGACGTATGTATGACTTATGTAAGGGATGCAAATGCAATGCATGGATGCAGCACACAAAAACATAGAAAAAACATGGGGTCAAAGGTTCGTTGTCATGAAGTCAAGGCTCTACCCATCCCCAAAGGTTTATACTAGGGTGATTTTTGTACCTGTACTCATTATCATCAGCTCCTCCCAGGAAAGCAAAACAACAAGCGGATCGCCAGCAAGTTGTAGAGCAATCTTAGAGTAAGTGCCATTCACCGAGAATAGATCACCAGCCTCAAATGAGGGTAGTATCGCGTAACAACTATTTCCGATAGTTTCCGCACTACGAAAGGGTTGGTTTTCCTAGGTGTATACTCAATCTCACCACATGCGGCATCACACGCATTCCCATTAGCAGAAAAATAAACACGGATATCAAGTAGGAAAAGCGATATATATATATTTATATAGTATATAGTATGAATGTTAACAACCTAGACCTCTTAGGAATTCTAATCCTAAATGTCCCCAGCAGAGTCGCCATTTTTCTGTAGCGCGGTTTTCGTGACCGCCCGCATCCGCCTGCGGATGGGATTGGGTGCTACTTTCTGATTTCTTATTTATCCTATGAAGCTGGAAAGGAAAGGGAAGTTATCTCAAACTAACCTTGCACGCAAATGTTTTCTTTAACAAGTGCTAAGAGATTGGGGAGTTCGGGGTCAGGTTATACAATGGGGAGTTGTCAATTACCCATCCTATACATGGTTATCCATGGGTTGTTAGCAATTTTCTACTGTTCTACTATTTTCTACTTGATGGTGTTTGTCTGTAAAAGGGAAAGTTGAGAGATATTGAAAAGGTATTTTTGTTGTTTTTGAGTTTTTTGATGTTTTTGGTAAGGTATTGGACCTAAGGTTTTTTTTTTATTTAGTGTGCTCGCTAAGATTTTTCTTTCAATCTTATGCCTACGTATTCCCGTTTACCGAAACAGAGAAATCAGAGCGTTCGTAGTTCCTCCTATTCTATGGGAGGAAAAAGATGTTTGGGTATCTTGTTCAAAGCCCAAGATATGAAGCTAAAAGGGTGTTTGTGGGAATTGATTTGAAAAGAGTGAAGAGATTAAAGATTGAGATATAAATATCCGGGAAAAACATCGGATGAAAATAAAAAGGAATATCCGGGAAAGCGTCGGATGTAAAGAAAAAAGAATATCCGAAAAAGCATCGGATGAAAAGAAAAGGAATATCCGAAAAAGCATCAGATGTTAAAAAGAAAAGGAAAGGGTTTTTCCTGTGTTTAGAAGGAACTTGAGAATGTCTTTGAGACTCAAGAGGGGATATAGACTGTCCAAGTCTAGAGTTTCATCTTTTGTACTATGTTTTGAGAAACAATAGTAGACTCTATGAAAGAACTGTTCTATGAAGATGATTAAGTTCTGTTCCTATACCTCTAGGAGGTCGTCGGGACAATTTGTACGAAGCCCAAGAGGAGGCTGAAAGCTTTTAAGAAGCCGACGGGTCCTTGTACTAAGCCCAAGAGGAGGATATCATTCCCGGAGGAAGAGATCATTATACGAAGCCTAAGAGGAGGCTGTGAATACTTCTAAGAAGCAGTAGGGTCCTTGTACTAAGCCCAAGAGGAGGCGGGGTTGCTTTTAGGAAGCCTGTGGGTCCTTGTACGATGCCCAAGAGGAGGCCGATGCTTTTAAGAAGCCCGTGGGTCTATCATCTCCTTTCCATTAGGAGAGATAACTCTTTTAAAGATAAAAACCACTGGTAAACGTGCGAGGTTTACTATCCAGCGACTTTTAACTTTTAAAGAGGGTTCCTTAGTTAAGGTCCAAGATTATGACCGTAGTGGGTCCCCAAACCCCGAGACATTCAAGGCAAGCTATTCACAAGGAATAGATCGAGTCAGGAACGTTCTAGAATTTTGGAAGAAACTCAAAGATGCCATTCACAGAGAATACATTCATCTTGGGGAGTAGAGTTTCTTGACGATTCCTAAGGAGGACAGCCGAAGAGAAGACTGTATCTGGTGCTCCTATTGGGGATCTAGGCGTCTATTTCTACGAATATACGAAACGGCTTTACCTAGTGCTAGACGTAGTTGCCGGGGAAACTCTAAATATCTATACTATTATTACACGGTAGATATGAGTTTATGAAAGGAGACTTACAGTGAGCAGCCCCACAATACAGTTATAATATGAAAGCAGTAAATGAAAGCGATAACCACTTACTCGGTTGTAGGGCTTCCATGCTGTTTGGTTAGTTGTTCAACAAAGAAAGATGAAAACAACAATATATTCAAAATCAAAGGAGCAAGTGCTTTGAAAAAGAAAGATTTGGGGCTTACAGCTCAAGGAGAGGCCCAAGGTTTTATCAGTGAGCGCACTGTTTGAATTTGTACAGAGGGACTTATACAAGTGACTGGGACCCAAAAAGGTTTACTGTACAAAGGGATGGGTCTTACACTCTCTCAAGAGGCCCAAAAAATCAGAGTCAATTATACATGAAAGAACGTCATGTGAAATAAAACATACACGGAGGAACATCGTGTTGATAAATAACAGGTATACGTGGCAAAACATCACGTAATAAATAAACAGAGATACAGACATTCACGGCAGAGCATCGTGGTAACTATCAGATATAATATACACGGAAAAACATCCGGAGAATGAAAGCATATGCACGGCAAAACATCGTGTGTGAAACTGAATACATGGAAAAACATCATGTGATAAAATATACACGGCAAAACATCGTGATATAAAAGTATATAATCGAAGAAAAGCATCAAGATTAATCAAAAGAAACAATAATGAGTTTTAAAAATTTAAGAAACCTTACCTATTGGAGCAAGGTCCAATGCCTCTTTTCAAGCTTCCAGGCGCAAGATAACGATCCCTTTAGCTTTGTTGAACCTTAAGGAAAGTGTTTGAATGGAAGTTGCTTGGAGTTGAAATTCCAACTTTTCACTCCTTATGAAACTCGAAAATTGAAGAGAGGAAAGAAGAGAGAAAACAAAAGCTTTGTAATGTTTTGGTGTGAGAAATTAGTGTGAATGTCTATGCTATTTATAGAAATTTTATGACTTGTTCACCAAGTTATTAACTTGTTAACCAAGTTAAAAATATATACTATTATATATTTATTACTTGTTTACCAAGTAAAATATATACTATTATATATTAATTACCAAATTAAAAAAATATAAATAATATTATATATTAATAATAAAAAAAGGAAAAAAAATGATAATAATAAAAATAAATCGAAAATAAATAAATAAATAAATAAACCAATTAATTGAAAAATAATTATTTAAATATAGAATTGATGATGAAAGGATAAAATTGTTATAAAGTTTTATCTAAAAAAAATGATAATAAATGATAATAGATAAAGATGCATGTGCTAGCAAGTGGGAAGGAAAATTATGCATGAAACAAAGATGAGTGGCACGTTGGATTTGGTTGTGTTCATGCATGAAAATTGAACAAAATTGTGAAACAAGTTACTATTATATATAAACATATCACTTAAATACTATAATTAATAAATCAAATATAATAAAAAACTAAATAAAACAAAAGTTATTAAACACATAATTAATAGAAAGTAATATTACTTAAAAATTCGAACTGAAACCGGTAAAAAACGGTAAAACTGTCCGGTATCGAGGTGTCCGAAAAAATAAAATGAATATACCAAAATGATCAGTACAAAATATTAAGTATTGAAAAAATACACTGCGCGATCAAATTGTGAAATTTTACCCGGTAAAAAGGCTCAGACGAGTCAGAGAAAAAACCTGGTAAAAAGGCTCAGATGAGTCAAAAAAGGTGACCGGAACTTGAAAAAGTCAAAATTGCGCACACCGGGTTAAATTACGTGAAACAAAGGAAAAAAAACTGGCGTCTGCGAACTTGATTTAAAAATTGCCCGGACACCGACTTTTTTGTACTGTTGACTTTTCAGTTTGACCAAAAATACATGAAAATTTTACACGTTAAATCCGGCTGATAATTCAAAAAATATTCATGAAGAAAATATATGATATTGTATGCAGACGACACAGTATGAAAATATAGACAGATGAAATGAGAAAAAATAAAAATGCCTGGTCAAAATTTAGGGTATGACATCTTCGACGAATCTCGAATCTTTTCTCTAGCACCCATGCGATCGAGACCGTTTCCCGTTTTCCCGTAGCCGCGTGAACTACGAATGCTCTGATTCCTCATTCCCTAATGTGGATACGTAGGCACAGGGATCCCTATCTTTGGCGAGCACACTAACAACTAACTTCCCCTTTTCTCTCGCACCCTTGCGATTGAGACCTTTTCAAGCAACTGCTCGTATGTCGAACTACGTCAACTCTGATTCTTCATTCGTCCACGAAGATACGTAGGCACAAGACAACAATGTCTTGGCGAGCAACCTCCCCCTTTAGTGCGTAGTCCGTCGAACTACATCGACTCTGATTCTTCGTTCATCCACGAAGATACGTAGGCATAGGATTGCGATAATCCTTGCGAGTCCGTTTTTGTTTTCCCTTTCCGTGTTCCCGTTTCCGTTTAGCAGTAGGCTTTAGATAACTCACCCTTTGATTAGACAACAAGCGTGGATCCCATCGAGTACGATGGACGCGTGGGCATGCTAATACCTTCCCCTCGCGTAACTGACTCCCGAACCCGGACTATGGTTGTGATGACCATGTCTTCTCCCTCTTGAGGTTTCTTCGATTGTTTTCGGTGGCAACTCTTCTGTTCTATTTCCGCAGGTTGTTTTTCGCAGTTGCGATAGCTGGCGACTCTGTTGGGGACTCTGGTTCCCTATGCAAGTCGATCCTAACGCTTGTCTGTTTTTATTTCATTGGGTGTTTACTGTTGTGCATTATTTGTTGTATATTACTGTACTTTACTGCATTTATTGCATTTCGATTATTGTTATCATATTGCTCTGCTGCTGTTGTGTTGTTGGGTGGGTTGGTACCATGAGAGATTAGCCCAATACCCAGGCTTGAGTATACACCTAGGATTAGAGTGGAAAGTAGTGTGACTTGTGTGGCATTTGGCCAGACTTAGTATACACGAAAATTCCATATCCATACGAGGTTTTCTTTGGTAATGTTCTATCCTGCGAATTAGGGTAGATGATAGACTATAACCTAGACAGTTGTCAACTCTGGCGACCATTCCTCGAGGACTCAGTTGAGGCACTCCTCCCAAGAGGTAATAATGGCAGACCATAAATGGCAAACCCATTATGCTTCTTGATCCGAGTACCCGAAGCTGGGAACTTATCATAGGGCGACCTTTTTTAGGGGAATTAGTTGAGGCCTCCTCGATTGATGATGATGCCAAACCAGAAATGGTGACTGTATCATCATTTCTCGACCTGAGAGTCTGTGACGCTGAGGATCCCTGAGTTTTTAGAACCTACCTGTGAGGATGAGCGGGTGTTTACAGGTTTACAGGTAACAGTAACCTTCAACCTTCCCGATTTTCTGGTTTTCTATCTGTGTGGACTTATCAGCCTGGTATTTTGGTATTCTGATTATTTGGGTATTCTGGTATTCCGGTATTTTCTTGAGAGCAGACCTGTGAATTTATCCAGTCATCAGCACAACAGTTATTCAGAATTTGTGGAAGCTTTGATCCCATGTCTGTTGCATTCATAATATTGCATTGCATTTGCATCTTGCATCATTTTGCATATCTTCCTTCAACCTGAACCACCAGCAATGAGCTCATCCGTCCTTTGTATGAACTGCAGTTAATTTCCCGACTTTTGTATTGGACTTGAATCAACTTTTGAAAGATCATCATGAACTCAGAAGAACAGAATTAGTTTGTGACCATGGTAGACGTTGAATGATAAAAAATTATAGAAGATGACTACCATGCTGGGGCACAGGGTCATTCAACCGAAGACTATAAGGTGCTAAAGAGCAAGGTTCAGACACTTCTTGACTCCAATATGTTCTTATTCACGCCTCAGGGTATTCAGATCAATAATTCTTCTTCATCCAGTCAAGTGGGTTCATTAGTTCAGGTTATGGAAGAAGTCACCGAAAGTAGTTGTGCAAATGATTATCAGATTGACTTCGACGAGCAATTCTGAAGATGGCTAGCTCAATAGCAAATCAAGCTTGGAAAGCCCAGTTCCCTGAAGCTGGCAATCTTTTAGATCATGTCATTTCTTTGCATTTGTGGTTTCTTTTCTGTTAATGTGCAAACTCATTTGTAAAACTTGTCTGTTTTTTATTGATAATGACAATGAAATAAATATGTATGTTTTGATTAAATCCATTTTGTGTTCACTCATATTTTCTTTTTTGATATCTAACACTTGTTTAATCAGGATCCGAGGGAGGATGACGAAATCAAAGACGCAAAACTTCTGATTGTATGCTTTTGAAATAAAACCCTGCTGATGATGTACAGACATTGTTTCAAATTCCTAAACATCGGAGATATAAGGAAGATAATCCTTTGTCAACCCCGTTGACCCTAGTAGTAGGAGTTTCTTTCTGAAAACGAAAAACCCTCAATCTTAACCCGGGGCAGGGTAGGTGTCAGTTAATTTGACCGAACGTTCAAATTTCAAAAGAAGTGTCCCATTCGAGGATCAATTGAATCTATGGTTATCCCTCACCAAACGAAGAGTGAGGCAGTCACAACCCTCTCAAACAAGTCAGACAAGCCAGTGTCACACGATTTGTTCAAAAAAAAAGAAAAAGAAAAAAAAAAGCCCGCTAAGTCGAAACTTGAAAACAAGTGACTTAGGCAAAAGTTAGGGCATCCCGCTGGACTTCAATATCGAAAGATTAAAAAAGAATCAGTCCAGGAAAAATCAAGGAAAACAAAAGAATAAAAAGCGAAAAGGATGACAAAATAAAAATCCTCGATAAAAAACAAGTCGTGTGACTACAGACACCAAAGATAAAAGGGGTGATTGTCACTCCGAAAACCGTGTGGGTTCCTTCTATCCTCCTACCATTCATTAACCTCTTTGAAAGGTGAGCCCTTGTGTCGAATTAGCTGAACGTAGGACTGGAGAACATCAAGGAGAATGGGTGGGTTAAAACAAAACTTTGAGCCTTATATCCTTTCTTTCTCAAACCGTGAACTAGACCACGTTACAACCTTCAAAAGACCTAATTGAAGCAGTGTTATTTCGAAAGCATACTTCGGTAAAGATCGCGTCGAAGCTGACTCTTAAAAGGATTTTCTTACCATTCATGTTTGTATCAGTGACATTTTGATTAGTGATTCATTCACTATATGTCACAACATTTTTTCAGTGAACAGACTTGGATTTCAAAACTGTCATATGCATTGCATTAAAATTATCTTTTCAAAACGGTCGATTTTACTCGTGAATAAGTACTTGACATCAGGAGAGTTTCTGCAATGGAAGGATTGATCAAAATATGATGCAAATGCCTGAGTAATCCATTGAGCAGGGGCAAGTCGTATCAAAGGGGCAGTCCATCTCAAACCATCAGGGTACAAAGTTCTAGTTTGCCTTTTGAGGCAGATTCCTACAGAGATCCCATGAGCTGGGGCAAGACAGGTAACAATGGAACGTCTCTATTCTTTCAGAGTTATTCAGGTAAGTTCTGTCAATCTTCAAGTTCAAGACGAATGTCGGGAAGTCGTGCTAACCATTCCCGTAACCTTTCAACCAGAAACCTTGTAGCCAGACAAGACACTTTTCCAATGTCAGCCGTACCTGACCTACCATGAAGCCACCAGTTGAGCCGTCATCATTGCATAATTATATCATTTGCATAGCATATCATAGCATGAAGCCTTATACAACCGAACAGAAATCCAAAGCTCACTTTGTTGGCATATTCCTAATTCAAAAAGCCATTCCCTATTGGCAATCACCAAAAGTCCAATCCCTATTGGCACCTCATCCTCAAATCCAATCCCCATTGGTACCTAGAAAGATTTCACCTTCGAAAAATCAATCACCCTCAGGTTTCACCTGTCCTTGCCAGCAAAGTCCAACCATATTTGGGACGTTATTCTTTCCCCGGTAGCCCGAGCATACGTCGGCATTCTGCATATAGTAATCATTGCATTGAATCCTCAATCGCGTAGCATTTCCATTTCGTATGGAGCATTACACCGTGGAAAGAAAATTCAAACATATGCATGTGAAGCTTAAGCCAGGTTTGGCACCTTGTACAGAAGTCCGAGGTAATTTTCAGTCAAGACAGTGACATATCCCCCAGAGAGAATGCCGAGTCATTCCCTAGCAGACATTTCAGTCAACCTCTGCTTACCTTTCTTCAGGGTCGTAGATCATACGTCGATCTTACCCTCGACCAGTCCTCGTCCATCAACCCTTTGATGACGATATTCCAAAGCAGGTTTTCTTTCTGTCAATTCTTTGACGATGTGTTTCTTCGGATAGTCTCTTCCCATCAAATTCCTTTGACATTGTGTTTTCTTCGGTTAAGTTTCTTTCTGTCAAACCCCTTTGGAGACGTGTTCTCTCGGTCAGGTTCTCTTTCCGTTAATTCTATGACGATGTGTTTCTTCGGATAGTACTTCTTTCCATCAATTCTTTGACGATGTGTCCCTTCAGTCGGGTTTTCATATTTTCTTTCCGTCAAACCCCTTTGACGAGGTGTTTCTTGGGTTCCATGTTTTATTTCCGTCAACTCTTTGGCGATGTGTCTCTTCGGTGAAGTTTTTTATATTCCGTTAACCCTTTGACGATGTCAGTTTCTTTTCCACCAACCCCTTGGCGATGTCCAGTTCTTTTCTGTCAACCCTTTGACGAAATGAGGTTTTCTTGCCATCAACCCTTTAATGACGACATTCCAGATGTTATCCTCCTGTCAACCATTTGATGATGTGTCGTTATAGTGAAGTTTCCTTCCATCAACTCATTGATGAGTGGAATTAGTGTTTTTCATAATCCCCAGCTTTGGATAACATCCCTCGGTCCTTTCTCACCTTTTATTCCCCTATGATGTTGCCGATGAATTTGTTCATCATGCTTGTACTCCCTTGCAGAGTCGTCTATTTAGGCCTCTCTTTTCCCCAGCTGAGTCATCTGTGTAGATCTATTGATTCTACTACCTTTGGATGTGAGTCCGCCTTCGTGTCGGCCTTCCTTTTGAAAATCCATCTAGTGATGGTGACCTCTGGTTGTGAGTCCGCCTTCGTGTTGGCCTACCTTGGTGTTTGGGATCTGAGTCTGCCTTCGTGTCGGCCTTCCTTTTGAAAATCCATCTTGTGATGGTAACCTCTGGTTGTGAGTCCGCCTTCGTGCGGCCTACCTTGGTGTTTGGGATCTGAGTTCGCCTTCGTGTCGGCCTTCCTTTTGAAAATCCATCTTGTGATGGTAACCTCTGGTTGTGAGTCCGCCTTCGTGTCGGCCTACCTTTTTGTTTTTAAAATCGTTTGTTGCTAGTCCGACTTCGGCCAGTACCCCTTTCTTATTAGATGTGAGACCGCCTCCGGCTGACATTCTTCTTACAATTCACTTTTGTTTGATGTGAGTCTGCCTCCGGCCGACATTCTTCTTAAAGTTCACCTTTGTTTTGATGTGAGTCCGCCTCCGGCCGGCATTCTTCTTACAATTCACTTTCGTTTCGATGTGAGTCCGCCTCTGGTCGGCATTCTCTGTGGAAAATTCACATTCAAGTTGCATTCTTTGGATGTGAGTCCGCCTACGACCGATATTCCTTCTTTAAGTCCACCTTCGGCTGGCGATCATATTACCTTCTCTCCCCACAGTTTGCAAATTTTCGGGTTCTTTTTGTATTCAATCTCCTTTTACCTTGAATGTCTGAAAGTCGTTGCTATCATTCCTTCAGGTCCAAGTTGATTGAATAGGGCCAGCTGTAGCACCCCAAACTTTGCCCTCTTTGTTTCTAACCTTAACTGGCTTATGCTTCATTTCATTTTGCATTGTCATTTATTCATTTTCATTGGTCTTCTAAGACATTGGATCAGGAGTCTCTCTGAGTCAGGGCTTCCTATTTGCCTTGAGATACTTTCATCTAAGTTTGGCAGAGGTTTGAATTCTTATTGTCGAAATCAGAGTTCACCAAGCGTCATGTTCATCTGCTTCAAGATTTCGCAAGAGGCATCAAGAGATTAAGGTTTCATCTTTGGTTTTAATTGGGAAGGCTGTGATTTAGGGTTTGGATCCTTCTCAACATCTCAAGAGCATTGGTTCCAGGTTAAGGTGTGTAACTTGAAGTCAAGTGTGGTTGTTCAGTTACGACCCAATTCTGGTGGATGTTTGACCTCATCTTGGTTAAACCATCAAGAGCTTGCTACGATTGCAAGTTATCAGTACTAGTCTATTTCTCAGCCAGTGTGTACCCAAGGTCAAGTTATGTGGTGTGGAGATCATCAGGCTCATCATGGCTCATCAGTTCATTGGTGGTTCATCTGTGGATTTATTTTCCTCAGTGCGGATTCAATAATCAACGCAAGGTTTCAAATTGACTCAGATGGTTGTTGTTTCTGTTGCAAGTTATTTAGTGGTAGTTATGTGTCTTTAATCGGATGTTGTGAAAAGTTTAGAGATCGGTGTAATGTGGTTGTCCATTTTTAGAATCATTCTTTATTCTTTTTCTACCATATCCATTGTCCATTTTCATCTTATTAACCATTTTTCCATAACCTTTTCTTAAACCATTTTCTACAAAAAAAATCCATTAAGCCCATTTTCATAGTTCATTTTTTCAATAACCATTTTTAATCCATAATTATCCACTTTCAAAAACAAATACCCATTTAGTATCCAAATTGTTCTAAAATCCATTTTATTAAATCCATTCATATTTCCAATCCATTTCCCATTTATCATCCAATTTTCTTAGTCTAATATGTTACAAACACAACTCTTTCCATTCATCATTAAGCCAAATAGCCATTACATTGACATCATTAACCCATGACCAAATAAACATCAAATAAAAAAAAAAAGAAGACATGATTCACACGATTCACACAACACACACAAAATAATCAATATGCATCATCCATATCATTTGTACAATCACGATTCAGCTGACCCACACATCACCAAAAATGTATACCACAATTCTTCAATCAATCTTCAGCCTTGTACCAAAATCACACCCCACAAGTTTACAAACCTCATGAGCCAGGCTGTACCTGCAATTTTCACAACAAAACCAATGATCTGGCTGCAAGCTGGAAATGTTACACCTTTTAACAAACATCACACGAACCTCACAACCTCAACCACACTACACTATCAGGGCCCATCTAATCACCTGCATACACAAAGACACATCACCATGACTCTACAAACAACAAACAATTCAAAAGGAACAATGCCAGATAGCAAAATTCGTACAACAACCAAACGAATCGCAACACATAACACCATCCTTTGCCAAACTCAGAAACCTGCAACAATTCTAAATAAAAAAATACACAGCAACGAATTGTACACATTAGACTGTCAAAAATCGTGACCACCAAAACCTCTGTTGCCAAAAAACGTACGAACCGTCCTACAACATTTTCCACTACGTAACAGCAGCAAATTTCCTCTCATTTCTTTCCCAAAACACCCCTTAATCTTCTCCTATAAATCACACCTCTTTCACCTTCATTCTACAAGTTCTTCTGAACCAAATACACCTAGCAACCAAATCACTCCAACCCTTTCTCCAGCAACCCAAACCACAAACAGCCCACACATAACCGCAATCAAAAACCAAAACAGAAAGAGAAATTAGGAGATGAAGAGAAAAGAATGATTTGAAATCACACAAACACCCAGCCTCAGACCGAAACAAATCTGTTTCGTCCGATTAACAATTAACCACTAACTTTAACTTTTTGTCCATATATTTCATGGTTATATTTCTTGGTTAGCTCTTTGTTTAGTTCTTGTTTTAAACATTGGCCGGTTGATTGATACTTTGGCGTGGATTTCTCCTTGTGATTTAGCTGCTGCAATTGTTCTTGAGTTTTCGTACGCACATTGAAGAGGCAACAGACCTTCTCCGTTAGGTACCCCTTGAGACCCAACTTTATCTTTCATGCCTCATTCTAGGGTTTTATCCATGATAGAAGCATATTGAGTACATCTGAAGTCCTACCTCAAAGTAGGCTCTGTTTGCGCATCGTGTTTAGTACTCAGATGTTGTGTATCTTCTTTTGTGTCAACATGTCGATGTTTGAACGCTTGTACATTTCTTTACTTCCATTTCATCTTTGAGTTTTCTTTCTCTTTCTTCGAATCTTGTTTACATAAGTTTGTTGATATCTGTGATTGAATTGGATAATGTTTACTTGTGTTTGTTCACATGATCCCTTAGGATTCCTAACTCGACTTAATTTTCGATTAAGCTTGAGGTAGGAGAGACATTAGGCTTTCAATCCTTTGTATGATAACGTGTAGGACTCAGTTTCCCCTAGACCGTGTGTGCGTCTTCTCTTTTCATCTCAAAACAATAATCAAGACACTTAATAAATACGATGAGTATTGTGCGCCACGAGCCTTAAGTACACGAGAAATGAAGAATGAAGGGTCTTCCGTCACTTTTCTAGAGTGTTTAGCATACGTCCCATTGGGGGCGACCATGCGACGCATTCGCTCATATGTCATAGACTTTAGTGCGGTACGAATCACAAACAAAGTCAATTCACTTCTCCAGGAGAGCTTCTTCGACGAATCTCAAATCTTTTCTCTCGCACCCATGCGATCGAGACCGTTTCCCATTTTCCCGTAGCCGCGTGAACTACGGATGCTCTGAATCCTCATTCCCTAGTGAGGATACGTAGGCACGGGGATCCTTATCCTTGGCGAGCACACTAATAACTAACTTCCTCTTTTCTCTCGCACCCTTGTGATTGAGACCTTTTCAAGCAACCGACTCGTATATCGAACTACGTCAACTCTGATTCTTCGTTCGTCCACAAAGATACGTAGGCACAAGACAGCGATGTCTTGGCGAGAAACCTCCCCCTTTAGTGCGTAGTCCGTTAAACTACATCGACTCTGATTCTTCGTTCGTCCACGAAGATACGTAGGCATAGGATTGCGATAATCCTTGCGAGTCCGTTTTTGTTTTCCCTTTCCTGTTCCCGTTTCCGTTTAGCAGTAGGCTTTAGATAACTCACGCTTTGATTAGACAACAAGCGTGGATCCCATCGAGTACGATGGACGCGTGGGGGTGCTAATACCTTCTCCTCGCGTAACCAACTCCCGAACCCGGACTATGGTTGTGATGAACATGTCTTCTCCTTCTTGAGGTTTCTTCGATCGTTTCCTTTCCCTATGTTGGGATAAATAACATTCGGTGGCGGCTCTTCTGTTCTATTTCCGCCGGTTGTTTTTCGCAGTTGCGACACCTAGATGTCTTCTAGTTTAAGGATGACTTGTTAGGGATCGTTTACCTTTTCCTTTCCTTTGTATCTGTTCTTAAAATCTTTGTCTCCATTTTTATCTTTGATAAGCAACCATTATTTGTTTTTGGTGTCGCCTCTTTTCTAGTGGAGCTTGAGCGTTGCTAAGAAAAAAGATTGACAATCTTCCAAGTCGGCTTCCACAACGGCCACCATGTCATTACATATATGGAAACAATAATACCATAATTTATCGATTATGGGGTGTTTTTGAATTTGCTTTGGTACTTCAACTTGCTTTTTCCAAAATTATGCTTTGATGCAGTCATGAAGGATGCATTCTCTCGATGTGTTCAAGGGCATGTAATCCCAATATCTTGAGTATGGCATCCCCTTGCTTTCTCGACCTGGGTGGAGTCTTCTTTACCATTACACCATTTCTCGGTTCTTTTTTTATCTCTTTAGTTACTCTTTTTCCAGTCTCGGCCTTCTCAACCATTCTCCATATATCGTCTTACTTGTGGCAAACTTTCTTCATATTTAATGTATTTCTCAACCCTCGCGACTAGGTTTTTGAAAATTTTTAGGCCCTTAATCCTAATTATTTCTGCTAAGTCTAAGATTTAAAAGTTAATTTTTCATTTCATCGCCAACTTTTTTGACCAATATTACTTCCCTGATAAACCTTTCAATATATGATTGCAATGGTTCATCCTTCCCTTTCCTGATTGACTATAACCTTTTCATTGATTTGAATTTCCATTGAGATTTCATGAAAAGAGTGGAGAAATGCCTATAAAGTTCTCCCTAAAAATTTATTGATTAGTTTCTTAACCTTCGTAAACCAAGCTAGGGGTGGAAAAACGAGTCCGACCCACACAACATGCAAGTTTTTCCTGCACCTTTTTGCAAGACAGGCCAAGGTGTAAAGTCTGCACTCTCTAATATTCCCGACATACCCCGCCTCATTTTTTTTCGAGCTTTTGTAGGCGCTAGCATTTATAATTTGAATTTCTCGAGACCTTTCACTCCCATAAAGTTAAAGAGAACGCTAATAAGCTCCATGTGTTTTTTGAGATCATTCGTCCCATCGTAGGCCCTCATTCCTAATGGATTATGGATTTCCTCTGTATGGGATACTCATTGATTCTCTCGCTGAAGGGATTCTGAAAGAGATGCCTTCGTCCCTTTCGGAGCCATTAAAAGATGAGGAATGTGAAGGTTGCAAGTGATGGCAATTATGATGTCTCTGGAGGTTACATTCATGTTCTTACTTTTAAGGGAATGCCTTCTTGGGAACAAAACAAGTATTGTTTCTCCGTCGACCTCGGGATTATCAATATCGGGAAGATTTGGCTAGGTATTCACTATGATTAGTTATTATGTCATTGTGGAGCCTGGGTAGCAGTAGATGGTCGAGACTTGCGGTATTTTCCCCTTGGAGTTGCTCGTTTCTGACCTTTATCATTGAAGACTGTCTATTGACTGTTATGAGCATGTCTCTTAGTAGGGTGTTAGTTTTAGCATTTGTCATCTGGTTCACTAGAGTGGTAGTTTTGGGTGCGCCATTGCCACCTCCTAGTTGTTGAGCAAAGTTTCCCTCGACTAGTAGTAGAGGTTTCTCACTCGATAGAAAGGAGAGAGATTTGTCATCTGGTTCATTAGAGTGGTAATTGTAACGTCACAACAAATCAAACCACAACACAAAATCAAAAATTAAAAACTGAACAAGAAGAGGAAGAATAGAGAAACGAGAACATTGTTGTTGACCGCCGTTTTTTTCTCCGATCCGACCATTTTCGCGTCCCCCTCCGCCTTTACACGCCTTTAAAACTCGGCCAGCAAACAATCAAACCGCCCTCCAAATGAAACCGACCAAGCTTCATCAACCTTGATCCATTGCACCGCCACAAACCGCCGTGACACCTACCGCAACACCATCTCCGATCTGCCATTGGCTCCAAAGAAATAATGGAGGATTAAAGTTTTAGAGAGAAAGAGAGATGAAAAGAGGTGTTGTATGCTTTTCTCGTATTACTGTAGCTTGCATCAATTTGAGAGAGAGAGAGAGAGAGAGAGAGAGAGAGAGAGAGGCGATGAAATTTGAAGTAAAGGGGAAGATGAGCACGTGATGAAAAAAATGATCATGTGAGTCTGAATATTTTCATTTAAACCCTATTTGTTTTATCATGTTAGCTTTGGGCCTTCAAGCCCATTGCAGATGCTTCTCACACCTCTGTGCATTCTTCTTATACTCACCCCATTTGTTAATTAACCTATTTATTTTATTTTGATCAAATTAAATCATAAATTATAATTGATGTTTTAATTAACTAGTTAATTAGAAATTAATTAATTGTTAATTGTTTGGATGTTTATAGTTTTAATTAATTAGTTATTTGCTAGTTACTAGGTATTATTTGATTACTAGCGAGATACCCATGCATTCGCCCGGATACCCGTTGGTGACGCGCATTTGTCTACATTTAAAAATTTGTCAAAAAATATGATTAATAAAAATTAGTAAATTTAATTTATATTTTAAAAAAATAGAATCAATACCCGCGGACATCGGTTGATATTTTTTATAAAAATATTTTTGTAATAATTTAGTTTTAAAAAATATTAAATAATAACATAGTATTTGTAAATATTAATTTAATTGTATAGATAAATATTAGTAACATTAATAAATGTATTTGGATCATCCATACACTATTTTTTCATATATAAAAATAAAGTTCAATCTAAAGTATTTAAATTTTTCCCATGTATAAAAATATATGTCTCGTATACATTACTATATTATCAATGATTTCATTTTCCCCAATAATTCAGTTTTTCCCGTAGTTATATATTTTCTCTTACAATTTCCAAATCTATATAAGTATTTGTTTCGGAGTGGGCTGGCGCTTGCCCAACCGTCGGGCAGGCCCAACCCAATCCTGGGACGGCACAATATGGCCCATCCAATATCCAGTGTCGGGCACAACCCTGTCAGCACCGAGCACGCTCGTGTCTTCTCCTCGTCGGCCATGTAGCAGACACCACTGTCGAGCAGAAGCTCAGAGCCGAGTAGAGCACCTCTCTCCTCAGCCTCCACGTACTCCTCCCCGCGAGGACACGTCACCTTGTAACCTCCCACCTCCGAAGGAATCGGTCTGCCCACCTTCTGGAGATCTCGGGACCGTTACCCCAGGGCGAACACCACGTGGTGGTCTTCCCTACGCCACGTAAGCCCTGGCAGTTGCCTGGATCAGGCCTTGCAATCCAGCCCAGTGTAGGTAACCGTTGGCCCCGCGCTGGGGGCTCTATATAAATACCCTCTCACTTGAGAGGGTCAGGTTACGTTCTCTTTTACTCACCTATACTCTGTACTTGCTTGCCGTAGCTGACTTTGGCATCGGAGTGCCTTGCAGGTACGCCCCCCTCCCCCCACCGTATCATCCTCACCGGAGCTGAAGATTTCACGACGCTGCTAGGCCACTGTCACACTGTCTGATCCAGGTACGATCAGTGGCGCTGTCTGTGGGAACTACTGCTTCCCCGTTTTTCCTTCATCGTTAAACCAAAGCAAATCTCTCTTTTCATAACAAACATGGCCAGCAACCAGACTGGAAACAAAGCTCCGGACACCATCTTCACGCAACCTGACAACGGAGACCACCGTGAACACAACGCTGCCATTCATGTCGAGGATGTCGACGTGAGAGACGGGCAGATCGGTTCCCTATTTTCCGAAGACGTGGCGTACGACGCCGCCGAACAGGACATCCCACAGGTTGTCTACCAGCTTGTCCCTCCACCGTCCAATGCGGATCCGGGCACGGTGGCCCTGTTCGCCTTGGTCAACCAGACCAACTAGCTGATTGCTCAGCAAAATCTCCGAATCGAAGCGCTCGAGAGAGGGCGGCGACGACGATCTTCCCCACGAAGACATCGTCACCCCCTATCTCCCAACTGTTCTCGACCTGGGTGGAGTCTTCTTTACCATTGCACCATTTCTCGGTTCTTTTTTTTATCTCCTTAGTTACTCTTTTTCCAATCTCGGCCTTCTCAACCATTCTCCATATATCGTCTTATATGTGGCAAACTTTCTTCATATTTAATGTATTTCTCAACCCTCGCGGCAAGGTTTTTGAAATTTTTTAGGCCCTTAATCCTAATTATTTCTGCTAATTTAGATCCTGGTTGGAGTCTAAGATTTAAAAGTTAATTTTTCATTTCATCGCCAGCTTTTTTGACCAATATTACTTCCCTGATAAACCTTTCAATATATGATTGCAATGGTTCATCCTTCCCTTTCCTGATTGACTATAACCTTTTCATTGATTTGAATGTCCATTGAGATTTCAGAAAAGAGTGGAGAAATGCCTATAAAGTTCTCCCTAAAAATTTATTGATTAGTTTCTTAACCCTCGTAAACCAAGCTAGGGGTGGAAAAACGAGTCCGACCCACACAACATGCAAGTTTTTCCCGCACCTTTTTGCGAGACGGACCAAGGTGTAAGGCCTGCACTCTCTAATATTCCCGACATACCCCGCCTCATTTTTTTTTGAGCTTTTGTAGGCGCTAGTATTTATAATTTGAATTTCTCGAGACCTTTCACTCCCATAAAGTTAAAGAGAACGCTAATAAGCTCCATGTGTTTTTTGAGATCATTCGTCCCATCGTAGGCCCTCATTCCTAATGGATTATGGATTTCCTCCGTATGGGATACTCGTTGATTCTCTCGCTGAAGGGATTTCTGAAAGAGATGCCTTCGTCCCTTTCTGAGCCATTAAAAGATGAGGAATGTGAAGGTTGCAAGTGATGGCAATTATGATGTCTCTGGAGGTTACATTCATGTTCTTACTTTTAAGGGAATGCCTTCTTGGGAACAAAACAAGTATTGTTTCTCCGTTGACCTCGGGATTATCAATATCGGGAAGATTTGGCTAGGTATTCACTATGATTAGTTATTATGTCTTTGTGGAGACTGGGTAGCAGTAGATGGTCGAGACTTGGGGTATTTGCCCCTTGGAGTTGCTCGTTTCTGACCTTTATCGTTGCAGACTGTCTATTGACTGTTATGAGCATGTCTCTTAGTAGGGTGTTAGTTTTAGCATTTGTCATCTGGTTCATTAGAGTGGTAATTTTGGGTGCGCCATTGCCACCTCCTAGTTGTTGAGCAAAGTTTCCCTCGACTAGTAGTAAAGGTTTCTCACTCGATAGAAATGAGAGAGATTTTCTAAATTGCTAATGGAGGTTGGATCAGGTTCTTTGGATGTGAGGAGAGTCCTTAAAAATTTTAGTTTCCCCTCTATCATATCCCAATTTTGACCCTAAATTTTTGAATCATTACAGTTATCATAACATCTGCATCATCTGCATAGTCTATCGCATTTCATTTTGCACAATGCCTAAATTATCAGCCAAGATAAATTGTCGGATTTATAGTCAAATCGGTCAAACTAAAAGTCAACTGTGCGTAAAATCAGTGAACGAAAAATTTCAAAATTGAACGTGTAGTCTTCAGTAATATGAATCTACGTTTCGCGTAGTTTAACCTGACGTATTCGTTTTAATTTTTTATGACTTTTAGACCACGTTTTGATCAGTCTGAGCATTTTTACTGGTCCAGATTTATTTCAAAATTTGACCAAACGTTATATTTTTCCGAGTTGTTTATTTTGCTCTAATCATTTTAGTGCATTCATTTCATTTTTTCGAGTACTTCGATACTAGACAATTTACTCGAATTTAATCGGTTTTATTTTTATTTTTAAATAATAATAATAATTTTAATTTACTCAAATTTTTTAATTTAGATTTAATTATTTTAAATATTTTATTATTATTTGTTTTTAATTTAGTTATTATTTTTTATAATATATAAATTTTGTTTTTAATCTAATCTTGGTAATACTTAATTCCTAAGTTTCAAAAAGTATTTTAATTTTTTCTTCATTGTTTTGAAAATTTGGGTTTACAAGCATACACATACATGGACCAACAAATAACACATTTTCACTTTTCCTTCCTTCAAAAACCAGCGCACACGCCTCACTCACCATAGACTTCACTTCATCTCCATATAAACCTCTCACTGCGCATAACCTGCAGACCCATCACGTATGTATCTTCCTCACTGACTCACATTTTCCTCCACCCACATTCTCCAACAACAACAAGTCGTGTCCCGTTTTCTTCACACCAACATACTATCCTCAAATCACAACAACTTCAACGTCACAACAAATCAAACCACAACACAAAATCAAAAAATAAAAACTGAACAAGAAGAGGAAGAATTGAGAAACGAGAACATTGTTGTTGACCGCCGTTTTTTCCTCCGATCCGACCATTTTCGCGCCCCCCTCCGCCGTTTTCGTACGCCGTTAAAAATCGGCCAGCAAACAATCAAACCGACCTCCAAATGAAATCGACCAAGCTTCATCAACCTTGATCCATTGCACCGCCACAAACCGCTGTGACACCTACCGCAACACCATCTCCGATCTGCCATTGGCTCCAAAGAAATAATGGAGGATTAAAGTTTTAGAGAGAAAGAGAGATGAAAAGAGGTGTTGTATGCTTTTCTCGTTCTCCCTCCGTCCTAAATTATAAGACGTTTTGGATTTTTCATACAAATTAAAAAACTTAATTATTATTTTATAGAAAAAATAAATTATGTATAACTTTACAGTAATGCCCCTCATAATTATATAGGAGAGAGAAATTAAAAGCGTTGAAAGAATAAATAATAATAAATATTTTAGAGTATATTGGAGAAGATGTCATTTATATTACATTACGAATGTAAAGTGACTTAATTTGGGACAAATTTTTTTAACAAAATGACTTATAATTTGGGACGGAGGCTTTATTACTGTAGCTTGCATCAATTTGAGAGAGAGAGAGGCGATGAAATTTGAAGTAAAGGGGAAGATGAGCACGTGATGAAAAAAATGATCATGTGAGGCTGAATATTTTCATTTAAACCCTATTTGTTTTATCATGTTAGCTTTGGGCCTTCAAGCCCATTGCAGATGCTTCTCACACCTCTATGCATTCTTCTTATACGCACCCCATTTGTTAATTAACCTATTTATTTTATTTTGATCAAATTAATATAATTGATGTTTTAATTAACTAGTTAATTAGTAATTGATTAATTGTTAATTGTTTGGATGTTTATAGTTTTAATTAATTAGTTATTTGCTAGTTACTAGGTATTATTTGATTACTAGCGGGAAACCCATGCCTTCGCACGGGTACGTGTTAGTGACGCGCATTTGTCTACATTTAAAAATTTGTAAAAAAATATTATTAATAAAAATTAGTAAATATAATTTATATTTTAAAAAAATAGAATCAATATCCGCGGACATCGGTTGATATTTTTTATAAAAATATTTTTGTAATAATTTAGTTTAAAAAAATATTAAATAATAACATAGTATTTGTAAATATTAATTTAATTGTATAGATAAATATTAGTAACATTAATAAAAGTATTTGGATCATCCATACACTATTTTTTCATATATAAAAATAAAGTTCAATCTAAAGTATTTAAATTTTTCCCATGTATAAAAATATATATGTCTCGTATACATTACTATATTATCAATGATTTTATTTTCTCCGTTCCAGTAATTCAGTTTTTTCCGTAGTTATATATTTTCTCTTACAATTTTCTAATTTATATAAGTATTATTAAAAATATCCCTTTTGTGGGATACCCATAAAGATCATAATTAAGTAACAAAATTTTAAATAATTAACGATTTTTTAAAATAAATTTGAAATTTCAAGTATTGATATTTGACTTATTTCTAGAATAAAATGTTAAATTTATCAATATTTTTCATAAATATTTAATACATAATAAAATGTATTTAATGATATATATATATATATATATATATATATATATATATATATATATATATATATATATATATATATATATATATATATATATATATATATTAACGATACATTTTTTATAAAAAAAATTAAAAAATTTAGTTTAATCCATTTTATAAAGTAATCAAACTCAAAAATCAATTATACACCTATAAAATTATTTTGATTACTTTAAAATAAAAATTAAATATATTTTTTTTATCAATAATCACATATTTTTTATACCATGTGTCAAATACTAAGTTCAAATTGAGTTTGATAGTCTAGCGGAATACCCGTGCCTTCGCACGGGTATCCGTCGGTGACGCGCATTTTTTATATTTAAAATTTGAAAAAAATATAGAATTAATAAAAATCAGTAAATATAAAAACTATAATTTATATTGTTTTTGTATATAAAATTTTTAGGATCAACATCATATTTTTTTCGTGAATTCGCATAGGTATTGGTTTGTCAGTGTCAAAATATTTTTCATTATTTTCATAAGGGTCATGCTAACCAGTGCCCCAGTAGCACAGGTTAGCATGACCCTTATACTAATTTTGTCTTCAAAGTAATCAAATCTCTCACAAAAATTATTAATCTTAAAATCATATATTATCAAAATTAATAGATGACTATGCATGTTATGATATTTAAAGATAAAAAATTGAATGATAATGAAACAATTAACTTCTATTCGTTAGTTCATTATAAAAATAAATTGTGTTTTAGCATTAAAATAAATTTGATAGCATTTACTTATCTTAATTATTATCCTTCTAGTTTACTATTATCATCCATTCAAATTTTATTTATTTAATAAGGATAAATATGGTTATTATACTTTAATTATATTTATCATTATAAATATTTGAATTAAAAAAGTTAAGATATGATAGTGTTGAAGGTCATAATCATGGTTGTCAAACTCGCGGGTAGAATCGTAAACTCGTACGAGTTTATGAGTATAGGAAGTTGATCGTACCTGGATCAGACAGTTACTGGTGGCCAACGACGTCCGTCGAACTCCGGCTCCAGTGAGGTTGAAGGACGGCGGGGGGGGGGGGGGGGGGGGGGGGGGGGGGGTGTACCTGCAAGGCACTCCGACGCTCAAGTAAGGTGGTTGTCAGAGAAAAGCAAGTACAGAGGTGAGTAAGAAAGTGAACTTAACCTGACCCTCTCAAGTGAGAGGGTATTTATAGAGAGCCCCCAGCGCGGGGCCAACGGTTACTTGCATTGGGCTGGATTGCCAGGCCCAGCCCAAGTAACTGCCAGGGCTTACGTGGCGTAGTGAAGACCAGCACGTGGTCTTCGCCCTGGGGTAACCGCTCCTAGATTTTCGGGATTAGGGCAGACCGAATCCTTCGGGAGTGGAGCGGTTACTTGGAACGTGTCCACGTGGTACGGACCGTTGGACACTCCTCGCGGGGGAGGAGCCTTATGTGTCGAGGACCAATCAAGCCGTACGACGAACATGGCCTCGCGGGGGGGAGGAGCTATGTCTGTCGAGGAGTGATATGTGTCATCCTCGCGGGGGAGAAGCTGGTATGTCAAGGAGGTACCTCTCCTCCGGGGGCGAGGTTCTCCTGCCCTGCTGGCCAAGTGCCCGACACTGTAAAGTGCCTGGGGGAACCGGTGGTATGCTCGCAGTAGTCAAGTGCCCCGCGGAGGGGTCTTATTGGGCCTCTCCATGTTGTATGGGTTGGGCCTGCTCCACTGTTGGGCAGCCTCGGCCCAGTCCAGAACAGGAGCCCCCCAAGTCGTTGCTCTGGGGTGGCAGAGTAATGACTTAAGGGTTATTGGCATGTCGAGGATACGCCAAGAGAGGAACCGAGGAGGTCGTTCTCATGAGCGAAATTCCTTCGGCTGGATGAGCGTCGGGCGTCGGACAGATGTGTCTGATCGTATGGTCGGGGAGATGAAGGGTTTCGGATTCGAAGCGTTGGGGAAAACTGAAACGACACACGTGGGGAGATGGGCGGCTGCATGCGTGCCACGTGTCGCCTGCCATTATTACCTAGGGAGGCTTGGGCGGCTGGCTAGGGTAGCGCACTCGAGTGCCCTATGCCCCTCGAGTCTCGCGAGAACCGCTTATAAAAGCCGCTCCCCTCGCTCATTTTTCACTTTTCCGCTTCTCTCTCAAGAATCCCTCTCCTTCTCTCTCTAACCTCTTCCGTCGTAGCTCGCTGCCGTCAACTGCCAGACACTCTCTGCCGGAAGCCTTTCCTCCTCTACGACAGCCGTTCGCCGCCGTACCATTGCCGGAAAACTCCGTGCCGGAACCCTACACCGCCGCTTATCAGGTATTTGCTTCAAATCGGACCTTTCTTTTGCATTTTTCTTCAATTTCAACTAGTGTAGGACGTTTCCTTGGTGAATTGATGATATTCCCATGAGAAACGAAGGGATTCCTGGCGAATACGGCGGGAATCTTTAGTTGTGGAGGGAGAGAGTGAGAAGAGCTTTGCTCCCTTTTGATGAATATCTCGGGGACTCGGGAAGAACACGTCGGGGACCCTTTGAATGTCTCGGGCTCCCTAACAAAGTATATTCGTTAGTGTCGCGGGAACACGGGGGCAGAACCTCCCGGGGAGGCGATGAACTCCCCGGTGAACATGTTGATCCTTGGCCGAGTATGTCGGGGAGCCGAGAAAGCCTTGCCCCTTCTTCGCCCGTTCGCTTGAACAGCGGTGGAGGGGTGGATTTGATGCGACCAATCGAATTCACCGTTTCCTTCTGCTTTTCAGGTAAATGGACGATTTGGCTGCGGAGGTGGCCGTAGGATATTTCGAAGAAAACGAAGACCAGCCCGACTCTCCCATGGCTCACATGGCCTTTGCGCAAGAGCGCCCGCTTAAGGAGTGGGTCTGCGACGAGGCCCTGGAGATGTCGTCCATCTTCGTTTACCCAGATGAGGACGACGCTTTCTGCACTGTCGAGCACAGATTAACCGGATCTGACAAATCTTGGAAGGTTTTTCGCCCCGAGGAGCACCATCGGATATGCTCACCCTACCGGGGAATGCGCGTCCCATTATATGAATTTATGTTCGAGAAGGCGGGGTGGAGGCTTCCCTTCACGGATTTACAAGAGGGGATCTTCGACTGGTTGAAGTTGGCCCCTTCACAGATTCACCCGAACTCGTTGGCCTTCATCCGGGCCTTCGAGCTCGTATGCAAGTATTTGAAAATCGTGCCGACCGTTCGCCTCTTCTTCCGCATATTCCATCTCCAAAGGTCGTCGGCCGGTGGACGACATGGCTGGGTGTCTTTCAAGCAGAGCAAGGCACTGTTCCACACTTACTTGGATTCCATCCGGGATTTCAAGTTCCGCTATTACTTCGTGAAATCGGTCACCATCGAGGCTATCTATTCGCTGTACCGGAAAGTCACCCGCGAGGTCGACGGTCGTTCCGAGGAGGTGCTGGAGCCAAAGTTCCCTCTGTACTAGACGGAGGAACACTTTAAGAAGGGAGTCGACAAATACAAGACGAAGCATGTTCAGATGGAGGCCTTCGAGCGGGAAGCTTACGATAAAATCGTCGCTTTTGTTGAAATTTTTTCCGAAGCTCAACACGAGACGCTGGACGGCCGGCCTATAATGGGTGCAGACGGGCAGGTGAAGAAAGAACGTCGCCTGATAAATACCTGCGTTCTGCTCGAGACCTTCTCCGACGAGGAAGCGATCGAGTTGTTAGGTGGTGAAAACGTCCCCGCTTTAGGTCTTCCCCGCATCTATGTTTCTCGCCTTACTAACATTTTCTTTCTTTTTGCAGGAACAATGGCCGGAGCCGAGGAGAGGCTCAAGAAGCTGAAGGCGAAGAGGGCCCGGGAAGCGCAGACCCGGGAAGAGGCGTCACGCTCAAAAGACCAAGAGGTTGTCCCTTCTGGGGGGCCCGCCCGAGGGTGTTTCCACGGCCGCCGTGCCCGAAGGATCCAGTCAGTCTCAGCCTGCTGCCACTATGTCGGGGACCGTGGGTGGTCGCACAACTCCTGCGGGAAGCCAATCCCCGCCTACCCAAGGGACTCCGAAGAGGCAACGCATTGCGGAGGTCGTCGACCTGGGTGGTGAAGACAGTCCCCCGGTTCCTTCCAGCTTTGACCTTCCACCCTGTCATCAAAAACCTCACTTCTTCTCCGAGGTCACTTATCCTCGCGCCCGTCCCTCAGAGATCCAAACTGTGCTGGGGACTGCTACTGAAGTGAGGAGGAGGATGATTTTTGAGGATCTGTCGGCCGTCATGCGTATCTGCTCGACTGCTATCATTCTCAATGACGAGACCCGCCCTGCTGCTGAACTTGCCCGCCTACAGGAAAAGCTGGATACCTTGGGCGCTGAGATGCTCGGTATGCGCAAGAAACTAAAAGAGTGCCAAGATCTGAACAAAGAGCAAAGCGAGCAGCAGCAGCGGGTCGAGGCCAAGCTTAAGAAAGTCGAGGAGACGGAGAAAGGCCACCTTGCCCGAATCGTTGAACTGGAGTTGGAGGAGAAGCGGCTTAAGGAAAGGATTGCCGAGTTGGAAGGTGCTGTGCGGCCGGCCAAAGGGGAAACTGAGGAAGACAGGCTCCTCACCACTCGTGCAGCGTTTGTGGCGCAGCTCCGGAAGCTCGAGCAGGATCTCCGGTTGTCCGAGGATGATTCTATTGAAACCGCGGGTATAGGGTTCCGCAGTGCCGTGGCTCAGCTTCGGGTTCTCAACCCTGATCTCGTCACCGAAGGGATTGACCCCGACGCTGAGGTGGTGGATGGCCAGATCGTGCATCCTCTGCGGGGAGAACGACATTTATGTGCACGAGGAGCCTGACGGGACCGCAGCTGAGTAGGTTTTTTATCTTTGTTTTGGTCGGCCTGCGAGCCATTTTGTTTCGCCCGGCTTGTGGGCTTAGTTGATATACTATTTGCACAATGGTTATTTTTGCCCGGCTTGTGGGCTTATATTTGTAACTTTTTTGTACTAAGGGTTTTTCCCAATATTCGTACTTCGTAATACCTCTTTATTGATTTTGATCGTGTTTGATGTGTTATTTGTTATACTTTATTTTTGCCTAAGTAATAAGGCTTTGGGATTTGCTCGACTTCGACAGACCCTGATCGCGTGGAGAGCTGGTCGGGCGGCCGGAGGAGTACTCCGACCTTCAACGAGGCTAAGAGCTCGGTCGAGGTCCTAGTCTCGTGGCATGAACTTCCCATCGCGAGCTGGGTGTTATGCCCGGTTGGCACGACGACGGTGGGCCTCGATCGAGGTATCCCCGTCGGATCAAATGTCCTCGCGCACACACAACGCGGTCTCTGATCGTCGTGTTCTTATAGGGGTGTCGCGCTTGTACCCTAGCGCGTCCCCGTAATCGCGGTGCTAGTGAGCCGCGGGCAGTGTTTAACTGTAATATTGTTTTAGCTTTTCAGCGTTCCATGGTCGAACAAGTTCTTCCCCGTGCAGATTTTCGAGGAAATAGGCTCCTGTCCCCGTTTTCGCGCGGACGCGGTATGGGCCCTCCCAGTTCACGGCGAGTTTGCCTTCTCGTGAGTCTTTCTGGTTCCTTCGTAGGACAAGGGTGCCCACCTGAAAATCACGTTTAATGACTTTGTCGTTATAACGTAGTGTTATTTTTTGTTTAAGTGACGCCACTCGGAGAGAAGCGCCCGAGCGTGTTTCCTCGACGAAGTCGAGTTCTTCCCTCAAGGCTTCATCGTTCGCGTTCCCGTCGAGGGGGGCTTCCGTCCTCCTCGAGGGTTCCCTGATCTCCACGGGGATCACTGCCTCCGTTCCATAGGTCAAACGGAAAGGGGTCTCCCCGGTCGTGGAGTATGGGGTTGTTCGGTAGGCCCAGAGGATGCTGTGTAGCTCTTCGACCCACCATTGTTTGGCGTCGCCCAGTCGTCGTCTTAATCCTCGACCGACGTGAAGTGCTGCTTCGTGCCTAGTTTTGTGACGAAGTCTTGGAAGTTCCTGTCGGTGAACTGGGTTCCGTTGTCGGTGACGATGGCTTGAGGCACTCCGAACCGGGCGAGGATATTCCTTTTGTAGAAGCGTAGTATGTTGAAGGCGGTGATTTTGGCCAATGCTTCTGCTTCAATCCACTTCGTGAAGTAATCTACCCCGACGATGAGGTATTTTGTTTTGATATGACCCCTGGACGAAAGGTCCGAGGATATCCATCCCCCACCATGCGAACGGCCACGGGGAGGATAGCGACGTGAGCTCGCTGGAGGAGCGAGGTGCATGTCCCCGTGCCGTTGGAATTTATCGCACTTCTTGACGTGCTCCTTGGTGTCTTGTTGCATGGTGGGCCAGTAATATCCTGCCCGGAGTGCTTTACGAGCTAGCGACCGTCCGCCGAGGTGCTGCGCGTTGATTCCCTCATGAATCTCCTGCAGTATGTCGGGAACCTTGGTCTCCTCGACACATCTGAGGAGGGGAATAGAGAACCCTCGGCGGTATAGCTTGTCCTCGGCTATGGTATACGAGCACGTCCGTCTCTTGACCATTCCTGCCTCTTTGGGATCTTCGGGTAGTTTGCTTGTCATGAGGTATTCGTATACCGGGGTCATCTAGCAGCTGCTGTCCCTTATGGCGTTGATGTCCGAACCTGTGACCGGTTTGTCGATACTTGGGTGGGAAAGCACTTCTTGTATGATGGACTTGTTCCCGCCTTTCTTTTTCGTGCTCGCCAATTTTGACAAGACGTCCGCTCGGGCATTATGCTCCCGGGGGATGTGAGTTACTTCCGCCGAGGTGAAATTTTTCATCTTCTCTTTTACCAAGGTTAAGTATTCTATGAGACTGTCGTTCTTGGCTTGGTATTCTCCTCGGACTTGCGAGGCTACGAGCTGAGAATCGGTGAAAAGTTTGACCTCTTTGGCGCCAAGGTCCTCGGCCAGCCTGAGTCCCGCGAGGAAGGCCTCGTATTCGGCTTGGTTGTTCGAAGTCGGGAAGGACAGTTCGAGGGACACCTCGATGAGGATGCCTTCCTCGTTTTCGAGGATGATTCCCGCCCCGCTTCCCTTCGGGCTGGATGCTCCGTCGACATAGATTGTCCATTTCTGCGACCCGTTGGTCGAGGGTTCCGGGACGGTCATCTCTGCTACAAAGTCGGCCAGCACTTGTGCCTTCAAGGCTTTCCTCCCTTCATACCGGATGTCAAATTCGGCGAGCTCCAGCGACCACCTGAGCATCCTCCCCGCCATGTCCGGTCGCCTGAGGAGCTGCCTGATAGGCTGTTCAGTCCTTACGGTGACGGTATGGGCGAGGAAGTAGTGGCGTAGTCTTCTGGCCGCGGTGACGAGGCCCAGTGCGACTTTCTCGATCTGCTGATACCTGAGCTCGGGGCCTTGGAGAGCTTTGCTCGTGAAATAAACTGGCATCTGTCCGTCCGAGGTTTCCCGAATGAGGACGGCGCTGACTGCTTCGCTCGTGATCGCAAGGTACAAGAAGAGTGTTTCCCCGTTCTCAGGTCGCGAGAGTACCAGGGGTTGCGATAGGACTTCTTTCAAGTGTGCGAGTGCTCGTTCGCATTCCTCGCTCCACTCGAACTCCGCTTTTTGCCGTAGAAGTTTGAAAAAGGGGAGTGCGTACTGTGCGGATTTGGCGACGAACCGGGAAAGAGCGGTAAGCATCCCGTTCAATGATTGTATTGACTTCTTCGAACCCGGAGTAGGGAGCTCGGAAAAGGCTCTACACTTGTCGGGGTTTGCCTCGATTCCTCGTTCCGTGAGGTAAAATCCGAGGAACTTTCCCGCCCGAACACCGAAGGTGCATTTGTCGGGGTTAAACCTCATGCGGCACCTCCTCGCCGTGTCGAAGACCTTCTTGAGGTGTGCGGTGTGGTTGACTTCTTCTGCAGACTTTACGATCATGTCGTCCATGTAGACTTCGAGCATGTCGCCGATTTCAGTCCGGAAGACCTTGTTCATCATCCGTTGATAGGTCGCACCGGCATTCTTCAGACCGAAGGGCATTACGTTGTAATAGTAGTTGCCCGACGTGGTCATGAAGGCCGTGAGTTGCTTGTCGACCTTGTCCATGGGAATTTGGTTGTATCCTGAATAGGCGTCCATGAAAGATAGTAGTTTGTAACCTGCAGAATTGTCGACCAGTTGGTCGATGTTAGGCAAGGGATAACAGTCTTTCGGGCAAGCCCGGTTGAGATCAGTATAATCAACGCACATTCTCCATTTTCAATTATTTTTCTTAACAAGTACAACGTTGGACAGCCATGTCGTGTATTTGGCTTCCGAAATGAAATTTGCCTCTAGGAGGTCTTTTACAGCTTTCTCAGCAGCCTCCGCTTTCTCGGGAGACTGCTTGCGCCTACGTTGTGCTACGGCCCTAGCGGCCGGATCTACCGCGAGCTGATGGCAGGCTACTTCGGGGTCGAGGCCAGGCATCTCGGACGTGCTCCACGCGAAGAGGTCAGCATTCTCCCGCAGACACGCTTTCAGCTGTTCTTTCGCCAGGTCGGGGATCCCGGCGCCGATCTTCACGTTGCGATCAGGATCATCCCCGAGGGCCACGAGCTCGAAGCCTCCATCTGGGATGGGGCACGCTGGGTGGAGAGGCTGCCCGTTGTTCTCCGCTTGGTGGTTGGGATCTTCGACTCTGTCTTCGTCGGGCTCGCCGGAGAACCTGCTGTCGAGGTCGACCAGGTTGACGCACGGGAGAGGTACCTGTTCGGCGTCTCGGGGTGGCTTGGCTGTGGCCTTAGGTTTGGGACCAATGGAACTTAGGCCCTTGACGGCGGCGTCGAAGCATCTTCTGGCTGCGTCGATGTCCCCGTGCATCGTCACTACTCGTCCCCGCCTCGTGTAGTACTTCATTTTGAGGTGGACCGTCGATGGGACCGCCGTGAGTTCAGCAAGGGTGGTCCTCCCGAGGATGCAGTTGTAAAGGGATGGGCATTCAACCACCAGGAAATGGATCTTCACCTGTCGGGCCGTGTCTTCGGCCCCGAACGTAACCATTAGCTCCACGTAACCCCATGGTCTGGTGGTGGTTCCATTGAACCCCTGTAGATCTGACCCGACGTACAGGGTCAAATGCCTCTCGTCTAGCTGAAGGGTCCCGAACAAATGAGAATACATGATGTCGACCGAGATCCCCTGGTCGACTAGGATTCTTCGGACGTCAAAGTTCGCCATTTGTGCCCTGACCAGGAGAGGAATAGTGGCGTTTGGTGCTCCCCAGGGGAGTTCCTCGAGGTAGAAGGTGATGGGATTGGAGTTTCCCCGCACTTTCTCGAGGGTAGTCGCCTTCGACGATGTCGTGGATTCCAGTTCGTCAAACTTCCGTTTGATCGACCCAACCGATACTTTCCCGGGATCGCCTCCGGAGATAACCATTGCTTTGGGGAAGCCTTCCCAGGTACTGCGGGCCGTGACGGGGCCCTCGTCGGGGAATGTCGCCCACATGTTGCGGATTGCCTCTTCGCCCTCGATGATTGGGGGGACGAAGAAGTCCTCGGGTCGAGTGACGCAGAGGGCGACCTGAAGCTGGCTGTCACCGGGAGGAGGTGTTGCCTCCTCGACGTTCTGTGCTTCCTTTGAGCTGGGACAAGGAGGGTCATTCTGTTGGGCATACTTCTTCAAGTGCCCTTCTTTGATGAGAATCTCAATGGCATCCTTGAGGTGGATGCAATCTTCGGTCACGTGCCCGTGGCTTCGGTGGAACCTGCAGTACTTAGATTTGTCAACGTTTGGTTTGGGAGCAGCGGGCTTCGGGAAGCGAACTCCTCCTTTCACAAACTCGGAATTCTGGCAGTCTGAGAGGATCCGAGACCGGGTAGTGTTGAGCGGCGTGTACTCCGTGAATCGGCCAGCTGGCCCGCGTTGTTCCCGGGGATCTCGATTGCGGTTTTCTTTCTTCTTTTCTCCACCCCGTCGGGGAGAAGCGTCATCGTCTTTGTGGCCGCGGGGGCCTTCCCTACGTCTCGTCTCAAGAGCGATCTGGGCTGCTTCCGTCTCCTCGAGTTCGATGTACTTATGGGCTCGAGCGAGAAGGTCCTCGAGACGCCGGGGTCTTCGGAGGCCAATGGATTTGGCAAAGTCCGACCCGGCACGTAGTCTGTGGATAATTAAGTATTTCTTCATGTCGTCGGTCGTATGGACCTCGACGGCTTCCTTGTTAAACCTCTCGATGTAGTTTCGGAGGGTTTCGTTCCTCCCTTGGAAGATCTTTTCTAAGGCAGCCTCTGTCTTTGGGTGTCGACGAGACGCGGTGAAGTGTTTGGTGAAGCGTTGCTTCAGTTGTTTCCATGACGTGATCGAACCAGGTTCCAGACCCTTGTACCATGTCATGGCTCCCTTCCGCAAGGTGGTGGGGAATAGCCTGCACCTGATGGCTCCCCTGACGTTTCGAAAGTCGAGCATCGCTTCGAAACTCTCCACGTGATCGTCGGGGTCGGTCAGCCCGTCGTAGGTCCCCAATGGTGGAGGTTTCTCTATGCCTGGAGGGATTGGGGCGTCCATGATTTCCCACGACAAAGGGGTCATTTGGTCCTCGTCGTCGCTACCAGCCGGGGATCTCGAAGGTGATCGATGGTGCCGTGGAGGGGAGTTCCTCGAACGGTTCTTTGGTCTCTCTTCAGTCTGCTTGGACTTCTTAGAGATGGTGGAGGCCCTGGGTTCCTTCCGAGGCGGGGAACGAGGGCGTTTCTGGGTGATCGCCGGCTGGGGGCGCTCGAGACGCGGTCGTCGACCATGGCGTACGGGCGACGGGGTCCGGGAATCTTCGAAAGGGGTCCTTCGCGGGGAAGGAGAGCGGCGAGGTGACGGGGGACGACGATGTCTTCGCGGGGAAGATCGTTTTGCCCGTCCTTGCTCTAAGGCTTCGATTCTGGTGTTCTGCTGAGCGATCAGCTGATTGGTCTGGTTGATCAATGCAAACAGGGCCACGGTGCTTGGGTCCGCGTTGGGCGGCGGAGCAACTGGCTGGAGAGTGGTTTGCTGGTCGTCCGTGCGGACGACGTTGTTGGTCGCATCCTGGAAGTCCGGGGAGGCGGTCTGTCCGTCTCTTATGTCGCCTTCGCCGCCGTGGAGGATGATGGCGTCCTCACGGTGGCTCCCGTTCTCCAGTTGCGCGAGCACGGTGTCCAGAGCCTGGTTGACGGTCGGATTGGCCATGTTGGTGATGAATAGAGGAAGCTTTGGTTTATCGAGGAGAAAACGGGGAAGCTTATAAATTTCCCACAGACGGCGCCACTGATCGTACCTGGATCAGACAGTTACTGGTGGCCAACGACGTCCGTCAAACTCCGGCTCCGGTGAGGTTGAAGGACGGCCGGGGGGGGGGGGTGTACCTGCAAGGCACTCCGACGCTCAAGTAAGGTGGTTGTCAGAGAAAAGCAAGTACATAGGTGAGTAAGAAAGTGAACTTAACCTGACCCTCTCAAGTGAGAGGGTATTTATAGAGAGCCCCCAGCGCGGGGCCAACGGTTACTTGCATTGGGCTGGATTGCCAGGCCCAACCCAAGTAACTGCCAGGGCTTACGTGGCGTAGTGAAAACCAGCACGTGGTCTTCGCCCTGGGGTAACCGCTCCTAGATTTCCGGGATTAGGGCAGACCGAATCCTTCGGGAGTGGAGCGGTTACTTGGAACATGTCCACGTGGTACGAACCATTGGACACTCCTCGCGGGGGAGGAGCCTTATGTGTCGAGGACCAATCAAGCCGTACGACGGACATGGCCTCGCGGGGGGAGGAGCTATGTCTGTCGAGGAGTGATATGTGTCATCCTCGCGGGGGAGAAACTGGTATGTCAAGGAGGTACCTCTCCACCGGGGGCGAGGTTCTCCTGCCCTGCTGGCCAAGTGCCCGACACTGTAAAGTGCCCGGGGGAACCGGTGGTATGCTCGCAGTAGTCAAGTGCCCCGCGGAGGGTCTTATTGGGCCTCCCCATGTTGTATGGGTTGGGCCTGCTCGACTGTTGTGCATCCTCGGCCCAGTCCAGAACAGAAGCATAAACGAGTAGACTCATGCATATAATCTTTTTTTGATAGGCTCAAGTAAACTCGGGTAGACTCGCACAAACTCGTATAGAATCGCGAGTCTATAACGAGTTTACGAGTCTATAAGTTTTTTTTTTGTTTTTTTAAGCCAAAAAAGGCCTAAATTCCCCAAAATAATTTATTTTATTTAAAAAAAAGCCTATTTTTTTTCTTGTACGATAATTAGAAATTCTCTTGTTTCAACAAAGTTTATTCCTCCCTTCATCAAGGACGTGAGTTTGTTCTGTCTCTTGCTTTGTTCGTGTTCATGGACGTAAATCAATCATTTGTTGTGTAAGTATTTTCTTATATAATTCACTTTGATGTTTCTCATGTATGATATATTGTGTAAAGGTGATGCACCACAGTCCAATCAGGTCCAATGATCCCAATGCATATTTACCAATTTGCATTGGACAAAATAGTTTAGAAAGTTTATGATTTATGGTAGAAAATAGTTTAAGAAGGATAAGTTACCTAATGAAAGGTGAGATTTCTATGGAGATATGACTAGAATTAAAGAGGTTTGCAATTCGTGTTCTAAACTTAACTTATAGTTCCTCTAGTTGTGAACATAATTGGAATTACGTTGAAATGGTAATGAATTATTATTTGTTTGTTTATAGACTTGATTTTAATATTTTTAGAAACATTGAGTTGAATTATTATTTAATTTTTAGGTTCATAAAAAGAGAAGAAATAGGTTGCATCGGAAAGAGGTGAATAATTTGGTTTACATCATGTAGAATTTAAAGTTGAAAAGTGGAAACGAAAAATCAAATAATGTTGTTATTTCATTTGAAGATAGTCATTCAGATGATGAATGGATAATTGAATATCCTAATGAAGAAAATGTGCAAACTAAAGTAAATGTTGAGTAAGATGATATTATTGTTAATAATGTTGTGGAAGATGATGTTGTTGTAACTAATGTTGTGCCAAGTGATGGTGGTGGCAATGTTAAATTAGGGGGAAGTGAAACTTCAAACAATCCAACATTGATTAATGATGAAGAAAGTGTTTCATCTGAGGTAGAGTTTAACGATGATACTCAAGATACCGATAAAGATAATGGTGATTATATTGGTGGTGATGATTTCACTGAAGCTTTGGATGTTTGAAGCTATTAGCATGTCTGTTTTATGGTTTTTTTGCTTGATGTAGTATCCAATTAAGAAGAAATTGGTAATTTAAGTATTTAAGTACATACTTTGCAATTTATTTTGTTTTATAATCTATTTTTTTGTTAAGAAATTTGTTATGGAGTATGAAATTTAAATTTTCGTGTTAATTGGTGTTCTATTACATATTTGTGTCATATACGAGACATTTATAAAGAACACAGGTGTGTGTCATATATGTGTAAATTATAGGTTTTTGAATGTCATTTTTAATTTTCCATATACTCGTACGAGTTTGTGAGTCGAGTCTGCGAGTCGAGTCTACAGACCCTTAACGAGTCTGAGTAGACTCGCGAGTTTGACAACCTTAGTCATAATTATATTCTAAAAATGAATCAAAATATACCAATAAAAAAATAGTTTTGAACATTTTATTTATTTGATAGAGCATGAATAAACTCTTTACAAAAATACAAATATTAGTTTGAAATTGAATAAAACCGTTTCTCTTGTTTTTTCATGTTCTCTATTTGTAACACCCATATATAACAACATACATCAAAGCATATATATTATACATGAATCCAAGTATTTGGTACTGAAATACCATAAGTTCCTAGTTAACACATTATATACATTAAATGCCCTAAATACAAAGTTCTAAAGTCTACGGCATAACATATACAAAATGTCCCAAAAAGCACTAAGAACTAGATCAATACAATGATCTCAAAATAAAACGCCATAGCGGAAGCCATGCCATCTCAAAAGCTACGATCCGTAAGGAAAAGTCAAACTACTTTGTCCTTACCCTTCACCGAACCTGTAGTACCTGTGATGTAAACAACAACAGTGGGGTAAGATACATCAAATCTCAGTGAGTTCACTATCTTATAGTCCTCTCGGCTTTACAAAGTTCTAACAACTTAAATCAAGTCAAAAGGGAAGGGAAATTACTTTGAGTACACACACGCCATATATGGTTCCACACTCGTGAGCCTGTTAACTCACACTAATACATAGTAAGTCCTGAGCCTGTTAACTCAAGAATCTCGCTAATCAATAACCGTACCAAGGCATCCCCTTTTCCCGTCCGCTTCTACGTCTAGAAGACGACCCGAGTCATGGATCCTTGTAGTTACTTGGCATACGAATTGGATTCGGGATCACCGGCCTATTAACCGTGAACCGTCACTTCTCATGGCCTGTTAACCTTCACAAGTCTCAACCCAATGCATAGGCTCCAATCGTACTACACGTAGGGAATCAAACCTACCAAGTAATTGTGCATACGTTTCAGAGGAGGTGCTCGAGTCTCATAAAACTACACCGTAAGTTAAACTGGTTATAATTACTAGACACACGCCTCGGCCTCACATGCACGAGCGTTGTCACTATGTCATTTCCACACTATTCGACAATTGTTTTCGGTAATATTCCTCACTCTACCTATTTCGTATTTTATCATGCATACATATTCAACCATGTTTAACAATCAGAGCATAGGCATATATTCATCAATCACATAATAGAGACACATAATTCAACATATTACGCATTACACCAATTCACGGTTCCTTCCGATTTATTTAATCGGGCAATAAACAGATATTTCTCATCACCATTAGCTAGAGGATGTTCATAGCTTCACAACGATACCAAGAATACTTATATCGGATAAACGAGTCAAAAGTTATGAAAGAAACAAGTTGGGTGATCTGCCATGTTCGCATTGTGAAGAAGCCAGCGAATGCTCGCTTCCTCATTCGCAGTGCGAAGCTCCCAGCTGTTGCACCCCAAAATTTGCCCTCCTTACTTTATTACTAACTGGCTTATGTTGCATTGCATTTTGCATTATCATGTGTGCATATCATTGGTTCTTAGCATGGGGTCAAGGTGCCTGAGGCAGTGCTTCAGAGGGTCAAGCAAGAGTCCTGGTATTGTCCAAGAGAGCTCAGGTGGATCATCCTCTCCTAACCAGTGCATAGATTAGGGTTTTGAGATTCTTGGGTTTATTGCTTCAATGGGCAAGCTCCTTGGATTTTTATCATCATCAAATGGCATATATTATCTTTGTTGGAGAGGATACACATCATATTCAGAGGAATTTGGATTTGGAGACTGTGCTATTTCCTCCTAGACTGAGGGTACCAAAACTAGGGTTTGCTATAAAGTCAGTTTATTTCTGATTTTTTGGGCAAGACTTGATTCCATGATATTCCTTGAGTCCCTAAGTACCTAGGAATGGGAGGTTGTCCATCAGTTTGGTTCAGGAGGAGTTCAATTGGCCAATGGATTGGAAATCAGGTGAATTGGGTAAAAGTTAACAGTGAGAGGAGAAGTCAACTATGGAATTTTGAGGGTCTCTCCAAGGTTTTCAAGGTCTCGCATCCTCATATGGTCTTCAAGGGTCAGGTTTCATGCCATTTATCAAGCATCAGGAATTGGTACAAAAGTTACTAAAAATGGAAATGACCTATAATTTGAAAGTTTCCTTTTTGGGCAAGTTCTTGCACTGCATTCAACTGGACTTCTCATCATCAAATAAGCTTCAAATAAATTTTTCTCCAACATGAAAGTTGAATATCTTTTTCTCCTCTTTCCAACAAGTACTAGTGGGTCTCCATATCATTTGTGAAACTCAACTTATGATCAAAAGAAGGCAAAGTGGTTTTTAGGGTTTCTCATGATCCCATTTTCACAACTTTGGGCATAATGACCTATAATCAATTTCATTGCTTCATGCCACATTCTAATATCAAAGGACATTCCTTGAGGACTATTTTGGGCCCAAGAACTAATAAATTTCATGGTGTATGTACTACTTATTCTCCATTATTCAAAATTCCCAAATTGTTTAAAAGTCATGAATCAAAAAGTTTCAAGGCCCAATTCCAATATGGGTGTAATTAGCAATTCAAATGCAAGGGATCTATCATGAAACATTTAAATATCCATGCATGGGAGGAGGTGTACTTAACATAATGTGATTTTCCAAAATTATTCAAAAACTCATTAAACAATGAATTGCCCAAGCCCAAATCATTGTCAAAGGAAAACCCTAGTCTATTTAAACCTATCCATGCACTGGTTAGGCAGTTGAACACGTGATATTTTGGAGAAAAAAAGTGCAACCCTAATTCTTGAATTGGTCGAATCTCTCAATCCACAAGGAGTTTTGAAGAAATTCTTTCACCAACAGAACCCTTGTGATCTCTGGAGTACAAATCGCTCACCCTTTGGAGCTAAAAGCAAAGATTCAGATTGCACCATCTCAGGTTGGAAGGTTTTTTAAGGATCCTAAAACTCTCTTTTTTTACGTGTATATTGTTGTGTGATTGTCACTGATCGTGCTGGTATAATTTGTTTTGTGTATGGATGCGTATATTGCTTGCTACGTGTGTTTTAAGTTTGGAGCCCTAATCTTTTTCTTTTCGTATTTTATTATACCTTGGTTATTTGTGATTTTTGATGCCATATTTGGATTCCTTGTGATTTTCTGGTTCAAATGGTATATTCGCATATGTTTTTTGGACAAGTTCTGGGTTGCAGGTGACCGGAGAAGGGAGCGGAACCCTAACTCCGGCGGCGGCGATTGGTTCAGTCCGGCAGGGTGGCTGGAGGTAGGAGAGATAATCGTGACCGTCCATGGTCACGATCCAAGGGCTATCATTGCGCCACGTATTTTTTTCTTTTATTTTTTTCTGAGTTTTAATTGATAATCCCATGTTTATTACCCCACGGGTCTTATGGTGCATGTCCAATTATGTTTGTTTGTTTTGTTTACTTTTTATTTTTGTTGACCAAACATGGACCGTGTGATGAATCGTATGGATAATAGGCTGCCAGCAATTAAAAATAACATGTGCGTGGCACATGGCTTGTGTATGGTATACGGATTGCATTGGTGTGCGTGTGTGCATGTTAACTAGCATGTTCTCTTCATCATGGCCCTTGATTTGGAATACTAGGTAATTTTGTTGACTGTTATGAGACGTCAGATCAATCTAAAGGTAAGTGGCAAGTCAACTGGTTGACTAAGGTCTACGCATGCTCTCTTTTTTTTTCCTTTTTTATTTTGCTGATGATTATTCGGTTGAGCTTGCTATTCGTACCCCTCCCCTATCAGCCCACTTCAATATCCAATACATTTTCTTACTAAACGCCCCCCTGCAGTTTTATTTCATTTTATTTTATTTAATTCATTGCATTTTCATTTTTAATTTTTAAAAATACATAATTGCATTAAAAAATTACTAAAAAATTAATGCATCATATTTATCATTTTATAAAATTTTCTCAAATTTTATTTTTTTATTTTCATCTTATTTTTATCATCTAAATTAAATATTTATTCATTTTCTTTTTGAATTATCCACATTATGCATACTTAAATTTGTTTATTTTATTTCTCTGCATCCATAAAATATTTTTTATCCGTTCTTTTTGCATTCATTCACTAACATTCTAAAGTGCATTAAAATATTTTTCTTTCATTTTTAAATTTATTGCATATTGCATTTTGGTCCTTCCCTTTGGCACACTGAACCCTACTTCTCACATGAGCTTTGCCCAATTGTTTAAATGGCTAACATCTTGATTTTTTGCAGGTGGTTTTGGTTTTTAGTTTGTCTCTAGTTGAGCAACTTTTATATTTAATTTGGTGATTTTAGAAGTTGTATTACTATTTGTTTAATGGCTCTTTGCATGAGATTTTCTTATATGCGCATCTTTGATCCTGTCTGGTTACCTTGTTTGGAAGGGCACTTGTGCCATTGCTTTGGGGATGTTTATTTGACTTCTTTATGCATGTTTGGATTGTTATCACTATAGTATGTCTTCACTTAGGTTCCATCTATCTCACTTCTTTTACTTGTGTCTGTTTCTCACTAACCTTTTATGTAGGGACTAAGGTAAGTTCTTTAAGGGTGTGGATGAGTATCCATGTTCACCCTTATTCTTTCTTTCTCTCATCTTCTCTTTTCTTTAGGCTTAGGTTGTCGTCAAGCCTCACTAACCGTAGGTCACCCATGCATGATAACATTAGGACTCTTAGTTCCCCTTTAGAGTTTCCTTTGTGTCTTCTCTCTTCTCATCTCAAAATTTCTTGAAAATACTTAATAAGGATAAAGTGTATTGCGCACGAGCCTTAAGCGTGGGGAATGAGAAATGAGGGGCTTCCTCTCATCTTTCTAGAGTGCTTAGCGAGCGTCCTGTCTTGGGACGATGCGTTAAGTATTCGCCCCTGTGCCCTAGACTTTGGTGCAATGCAACTTAGGAACTAACTTAAGCCACTTCTGTCCTAAAAAACACAAAGCAACCTCAAACATTTTTGTCCTTCGGGATCGTCAAACTAAAGGCTATTTTCAAAAAGGGCACGTTACTTTCTGTCTGAGTCGCAAACAGGCATCGACCCTAACTGCCGGACGCGAACTTAACGTCGCTCATAAAAAAAAAACAAAAAGAACTTGGTCCGAAATACGTTGACTCTGAATTCCCCATTGCACAAAGGGGGTACGTAGGCCTAGGACGTCGACGTCCTACCGAGTCTGTCTTTGTCTCCCCCCTCCGTCTTAGTACAACCCTAGATGATAGTATAACTCACCCTTAGATTACACAACAAGCGTGGATCCCACCGAGTACGATGGACGCGTGGGGTGCTAGCACCTTCCCCTCGCGTAACCGACTCCCGAACCTAGGTTATGGTTGCGATGACCATTCCTTTCCCTCTCTTGGGATAAATTTACATGGCTGACGACTCTGTTTTTCCGTGCCACTCTCGCGTTTGTACCTGGATGAAAATCCTGGGAGCGACAGCTGGCGACTCTGCTGGGGACTCTGGTTGACCTATGCTGGTCCATCCCTAAGCGAGTCAATCCTAGCGCTTGCTTGTCTTTGTTCTCTTTGGCTGTTTTGTTTTTGTTTTTCTTTATGTGTTGTATTTTATTTTTATTTTTACCGCATTTTCTGCATTTCATTTTTTATTACTGTCATGCTGCTGTTATGTGCTGGCTGTCTTTGTTTTGCAGGTTGGGTGGGACTGAGAGATAAGCCCAATACCCAGGCTTGAGTATACCCTAAGACTAGAGTGGAAAGTAGTGGGACCTACGTGCCCACTTGGTACGTTTGTGTGTTCACGAAATTCACAACCAGACGAGGCTATCTTGGGACGCATTCTAACGTGTGTGTCTTGCGCATGTTGGGGTGTTGATCTAGAGAGCTGTCGACTCTGGTGACCGATCATTGAGGACCTTAGTGGAAACATCCCTCTTTAGTGGTGACAGTGGCAGACCACATCCTGTGGCAAACCCATTCGCACCCGAGGGCCCGCTTTGGAACTCGCATAGGATGGCCCCTACATTTTGAAGAGAATCAGTGGAGGCACTCCTCGATTGACGATAGTACTGTACCCCGAGGGATGAATGTACTATTGTTTCTCGACCTCAGTGCCAAAGCTGAGGACCTTCCGCTTTGGAGAATCAGTTGAGGCCTCCTCGATTGATGATGATGCCAAACCATAAATGGTGAACGTATCATCGTTTCTCGACCTGAGAGCCCAGGATACTGAACATCCTAGTACCCACATGTGAGAGGGGATGGGCGTTTGCAGGTTTGCAGGTAACCGAAACCTTCAACCTACCCTGTTTTGCTGGATTTATCATCAATGTCTGATTATTTGGGTTCCTCAGTGGTTTAGAATTCTGGTTTTATGGGTTGTGGTTCTCGTTCAGCTAACAGCACAGCACATCCAGCAGTGTTGCCTTGACCCCATGTTTGCATGAGCATATCATTTTTCTTGCATTCTGACATGTTTGACATTTTTCAGGGCTTGCATATTACTCTTGATTCCGGTTTTCTGAGGTTACCTTAGCATGGATGTCCAGAGAAAGAAGACTATTGCCTATTCGTTCCCAGAGCCGACTTTGACATTGATTCACAAGCTGATTAATATGGCTGGTTCCGGAGTTCGTACAGAGTTCGGTGGAAGGTATGGGAGACTTCTGAAATTTGTCTACAATATCTCCAAGTATGAGAAGGACGCCATTCATACACTTCTTCAGTTTTACGATCCGTCTTTGCGTTGCTTCACTTTCCCAGACTACATCTTGGCTCCAACGTTGGAGGAGTTCTCATTTATTTTGGGAATCCCCATCAAACATGATATAGTTTTCTTTTCTGAAGAACACCCCGGGGTAAAAGAAATGGCTGTTGCTCTTCATATTAGTGAATCCGTTCTGAACAGTAATATTGAAGAAAAACAAGGAGTTAAGGGTTTCTTGTTGAAGTTCTTGTTTGATCAAGCTTGCATACATGTCAAAGAGAAGAATTGGACTGCTTTCCAAGCTATTCTGGCTATGGGTATCTATGGGATTGTTCTGTTTCCGAATATTCCTGATCTGGTGGATATGCATGCCGTTAGAATCTTTATTTTGAAGAATCCTATACCTACCTTGCTAGGTGATGTGTATCACTCAGTCCACTACAAGAATGAGAATAGGCGTGGGAAAACTGTGAGTTGCTGTGCACCGCTCTTAGCTACTTGGTTTCTGAGTCATCTCCCTGAATCTGGTGCTTTCATTGATACGAAATATTCTCTGAAGTGGTCAAAGAGGGTAATGGGCTTGACTGCTGACAACATTGTTTGGTTTAATCGTGACTTGCTAGGAATGGAGATTATTTGCAAATGCGGAGAATTCCCTAATGTACCCTTGATAGGGAGGAAAGGTGGAATCAACTATAATCCCTCCCTAGCTATCAGGCAGTTTGGTTATCCTTTGAAAGGTCCACCCAAAGAGCGAGATGTCCGAGAGTCCTTATTCTTCAATGGTATTGAGGATCAAGGGTTGATAAGGAAGATTGTGAATGCTTGGAAACAGGTGACCAAGAAGGGTAAAATTCCATTCGGGAAATGTAATAACCAGGCTTTCCCATCCTATAAAGAGTGGATTAAGAAAAGAGCAGAAGAGGAGCTTCTTCCCTTCCTAGTGGAACCACCTTTGTATCCTTTGGTGATCGAGCCTCCTACCACCGTTGAGTTGGAGAAGTATAACAAATTATGGACTGAAAAGGAAAGGCTGCGTGAAGAAAATAGTGAGCTAAAAAGAGAGATTTATCAGTGGAAGCATGAGCGGGGTGAAGCTGTTCATACCGCCAAGTTGAAGACAGAGCTTCTTGCTAAGGCAGAAAGAGAGCTAGCTGACATGGTCGCATCCAGGGAAAGGATGAAACAAGCTTTGGATGGTATCAGTAAGGTTCTCAAGTCCAAGGAGGAAGAATTAGACAAGGCTTTGTTGAAGATTCACAGGTTCGATGATCACCGAGAAACTGCCATGGCTGAGAATAAGAGAAAGGAAGACGACTACCTAGCTAAGATTGATCAGTTGAAGTCGACGCTCAAGAAGAAAGACGCTGAGATCCTGTCAGGGGTATTCAAGAGACAAGCAGTCGAGGGTCGACTTAATCAAGCCATAGCCTCCATAGAAGAATTGAAGGTCCAAGCTGAAGTGAAGAGATCTAGACATGAGGGACCTAGCATGGAGGGTGTTTCTGGAGAAGACGCTTGGGAGTTGCATTGCCGATACTTGGATGGGATCATACACAGGAGAGACCTTCTCATTCAAGGACTAATTCAAAAACCCAAGCATCCCGACACCAAAAAGTTGTTCGAGGAAATTCAAGACTGGTACAGAAAGCATAGTGGATGGGGAGGATTGACACTTGTAAACTTTGATGACATGCCATAGTTTTCTGTTTTCTTTCATTGTATGTGGATCACCACCAGGCTTGTTGGTTGGGACCTATGGTTTTTATATTCAGACTTGTTATCTCGGATTTGTGATTGTTGACATTTGGCTTTTCTCTGGTTTTCTTAATATATGAGCAGATTTTCCATTATATCTTGTTATTAAACCGGAATCAAGGGGTGGATCGCCCTGTGAATTTTCAAACACGTCCATTTGCATTTGCATACTCATAATCATTTTGTATAATCATTTTGCATGACAGATGTTTATCTCCGGTGTTCTTATCTTGTTCTAATCTCAGGATTGCAGATCAGCACATTCACCGGTATCCCACCAGACAGAATCAGAAGAGGCTCATGGATCAGGTACAGAATGAAATCATCGAGATGCGGACTCACATGAACCAATTCATGGAATTAATGCAAGGTGTTGCTCAGGGCCAAGAGCAGTTGAGGACTCTCGTTCAGCCACTGATTGCGAGAATTGACGAAGATGGTTTCCTTCATGGAGGAATTCAGACTGGTGTTACTAATAATGTTCAGAATGGCCCTACGGACGGAGGTATTCCTGCTACTGGTGTTGTGATTCCTCCGGGCGGAGGAGAAAGTGTTGTGATTCCCACTACAGTGGGAGGTGGTACTGGTGCTGGCGCAGTTCATGGCCGTCAGTATGATGATGTTCAGGATGATGTATTTTCTTTGCCAGGCGGGGATGCTGGTCCCTAGACTGACCATGACCAGAGGATCCGGTTGATTGAGGAACAACTGAGGGGTGTTGTGAATTAGGATTCTGTGGGAATGGATCTGGAAGATTTGGGGCTGGTTCCAGGCGTTGTTATTCCGCACAAGTTTCAGACTCCCACTTTCGAGAAGTATAATGGTATGACTTGTCCGAGGACCCACGTCAGGGCATATGCAAGTAAGATGGCTGCATATGCGAAGAATGAAAAGCTGATGATGCATTGCTTCTAGGATAGCCTATCTGGGGCATCCCTGGAGTGGTACATGCAACTGGAAAGAAAGGATGTGCATCGTTGGAGAGATCTGGCAGGGGCATTTATCAGACATTACCAATATAACACTGATATGGCTCCTAACAGAACACAACTGCAGAATCTGCCACAGAAGAACAATGAGAGTTTCAAGGAGTACGCTCAGAGGTGGCGTGAACTGGCAGCGAGGGTTCAGCCTCCCATGTTGGAACGTGAAATGATAACTATGTTTATGGCCACCTTGCAGGGTCATTACTATGAAAAGCTGGTACCGTGTATGACTGGAAAGTTTGCTGACTTGATCTTAGTGGGGGAGATGGTGGAAAGCGGAATCAAGGCGGGAAAGATATCAGGCATTGATGGGTCCTCATCTGGAGGAAGTAAGAAGCCTTATGCCAGTGGTTATAAGAAGAAGGAGGGAGATACAAACTCTGTGTCATCACATCGTGGTAGAGATGGGCCTCGTCAGAACTACAATCAGCAGGTGGCTTCTGTAACCATCCCAGTAACACCTCAGCAGCCAGCAGTGTCTCAACAACAAAATTAGGCTCCTTACCGATCACAGTCTCAGAATAGGCGGGATAGGCATTTTGACACTCCACCTATGTCCTACTCTCAATTATTCCAGCACTTGTTAAAACTGCAGTTAATTTAGACGAGAACATTGGCTCCACCTACTGGTAATCCACCTCCCGGCTACGACGCCAACGCCCACTGTGAGTTCCATTCTGGGGCACCCGGACATCATACTGAGAACTTCAAAGCTTTTAAGCATAAGGTTCAAGATTTGGTGGATTCCAAAGCCATCAATTTCTCCAATGACGTTCTAAATGTGAATTAGAACCCGATGCCGAATCACGGTGGGCCGAAGATCAATGCTATTATTGAAGACTGTGAAGACTTGAGTTTGATTTTAGATGTGAACGAAGTCCAACCTCCCTTGGGTGTGGTGAAGGAAAGACTGTTGAAGGGAGGGGTATTTCCCAGTTGTGATGAAGGTTGTGTAGGATGTGTGTCGCAGCCAGGCGGTTGTGATTTATTGAAAGCAGGTATTCAGAAAATGATCAGCGAAGGGATATTACAGTTTGACAGAGGTTGTAAGCAGAGTAATGTTACTGACAGAGAGATTGATGTTGCCACAATAACAATTCCATTCAAGACAATAACTATATCAGCGCCGGCGAGACCAACGCCGGTCACTATCACTGTTCCTGGACCAGTCCCGTATGAGACTACCAAGGCCGTCCCATGGAACTATGGGGCCGAGGTGTTTGTTAATGGTAAGAAGCAGGAATTGGAGGACACATCAGCTGTGAATACAGGGGTTGGAAATCTTGTTGAAGCAGGGGCTATCACTAGGAGTGGTAGAGTCTTTATTCCATCCGAGAATCAAGCTGGCAGTTCAAGACAAGACAAAGGTAAGCAAATGATGGATGAGTCTGTGCAGAGGCAGGAAGCAAATAATTCTACGACAAAGCCAGGTGGGGATACTTTCTCAGAAGATGTAGAAGAGTTTATGAGGTTGATCAGAAAAAGTGATTACAAGATTGTTGACCAACTTCACCAAACTCCATCGAAGATTTCCATTCTATCCTTACTGTTGTGCTCTGAGGCACACCGAAATGCATTGCTGAAGGTTCTGAATATGGCTTATGTACCGCAGGAAATATCTATCAACCAATTAGAAGGGGTTGTGGCTCATGTGAATGCTGGTAATGGTTTGGGTTTCACCGATTTAGATCTGACTCCGGCTGGGAGGAATCATAACAACGCTCTGCATATTTCATTGGAATGCCGTGGTTCTTTAATGTCGCATGTGTTAGTTGATACTGGGTCATCTTTGAATGTGTTACCAAAGAAGGCTTTGATGAAACTAGACACTAGCGGGTTGATTTGTACACCAAGTGACTTGGTGGTGCGTGCTTTTGATGGCTCCAAGAGGTCAGTTTTTGGGGAGTTAGTTCTACCGATCAAGGTGGGTCCTGAGGTTTTCAACACCACCTTTTATATAATGGATATTCAGCCTGCCTATAGTTGTTTGTTAGGTTGCCCTTGGATCCATAGTGTTGGGGCAGTAACTTCTACGTTGCATCAGAAGTTGAAGTATATGGTGGATGGCCACGTTGTGACTGTTTGTGGTGAAGAAGATATTATGGTGAGCCACTTATCGACCTTCAAGTATGTAGAGGTAGATGGTGAAGTACAGGAGACCTTGTGCCAAGCCTTTGAAGCTGTGAAAATTCCCGAGGAACCCCCAAAGGCAGTCAGTCAGCCTGAGGTGGTTGCCCAACCTGAAGTCGTCATACAACCAGAAGTTCCAATGTCTTCTTTCAAAGAGGCGCGCGCTATAGTTGAAGCTGGTGGTTCTCAGAAGTGGGGCAGTGTCATTGATGTTCAAAGGAAGCCAGATACTCATGGACTGGGTTACAAGCCACCTAGGCGTTCTGAAGAGCCTCCCAAGTTCTATGGTCCAGTCCGTTTCACCAGTGCCGGTGTTTTTTTCGACAGAGTCAATGCTATTGAGGATGAAGGAGATAGTGATTGTGACATGGATGAATGGATCTGTCCCTGCACCCCTGGTCAGAGTTTAGGCAACTGGTCCTCCGAGAAAATCATCCAAGTGACGCGCCCGGAGTAATTTACTTTTGTTTTCTGTTATGTTGAGTCCTACGTTCTGCCCAAGACGTAGTGACATTTATTTGTAGGGCTTGGATGTTTATTTACTATTTTTATCATCAATAAAGGACGTTTTTTCATTCAAATATTTTGATCCCTGTCTTTCTTTTTTTTTACTTTTTGCATTAACCCACATCAAAATGGCAATGTGTTTTCTTGTTTGTGTAATACCCCAAATTTTGACCACTTAGATTTCCCATCATTGTGAAAATCATCATCACAATATGGATGAACCATCATGCTTCATCAGTCTCCCCAAAGATGGGTGAGCATCCAATACAATCAAAATTAGGGTTTCAAGCCCTCTCATAGTTCTCAGACAATGGATCAATCAAGAAATGACATGATATTCAACTTGTATAATCTCTTAAATATCCACAATGGATCACAAAGGACTCCCACTTCAAGGATTAAGCACAAGGCTGCTCCCTTTTAGGTGGATCAAGTCTCAAGATCGACAGTGTCACCAAATTAGGGTTTTGGTCTACCAGGGCTTCCAGATGGAAATTTTCATCTGGGCACAAGGCAATGATCCAAAACATGACCTAATATACTTCATGGAACCTCATGAACCCATGCATCAAGTCAATTTTGCCTCAGGGGATGCATTAATCAAAAATTAGGAATTAGGGTTTCTTGACCTAATTCACCCCTAAGTTGACTTTTGGGACAAACCATGAGCCAAGACCTCAAGAGATGATTTGAGGGTCTCTAATACACCATATTGATCCATTTGGAACAATGGATTGATCCAAGAAGCTTGAGCAACAAGTTTCATTTTCATCTGCACCACAATTAGGGTTTTAAGGGAAAAGTCAACTGTAACTTTGACTTTTGACCAAGACATGCTCCCAAACCCTAATACATGATTGAATATACCCTATGACACCCATGGAACATGTCCATCAAGTTTGATTTAGGTCAAGGACATGATTTCCTGAAGAATTGCACAGTTTGGAATTCATCTGATAAAAAGTCAACTGTGCACAAAAGTCAACTTTGACTTTTTGAGATTTTTCACCAAAATGGATTTTTAACCCTAAAATGATGTTAATGTGTGATTTGAATCATCATTCATCAAGAAAAATCAAGAAAAGTGAGATAACTTGTAAAAGGGGTAACCATAAAACTTAGAAATTTTTCTAAGTTAAAAATAAAGTGGCAAAGGTACCAACTTTGGAGGACCATAACTCCTAAACCACAAGGCCATTTTTTCTCATCCAAAGATGGATTTGTAGCCCTCATTATCACCTACAAAAACTTCAACTACAAGTCATTCCAATTCATTAAGGATTTTGAGTTATGGAATAATCAAAGTGGCTGAAAAGTGAAAAAGTCACTTTTTCCAACACTTAGTGAAATTTTCACTAAGTCAGATTTTGCCTCACTTTTTGCCAAATGTAGGGGGATTTTTCACTTGGAATCAAAAGAGATCAAAACCAAACTTGTTCAAACAGTTGTTGTATCATGTAAGAGCTTTCCAAAATGGCCAAGAACATTGCCAAATTCAACCTACATCATGAGATACAACATTGGCAAGTTGCCTTGCTGAAATCTGTCAAAGCAAGGCAGAATTTGCATTTTGGCTCGATTTACCAAAATCAGCCAATTTCAATTGCTCCAATCCACTTGGACACCTCAGAGGATTGAATCCAAAGGGGACAATCACTGAGCCAAGCCTCCAAGGTCCAAGGAACAAAGAATAGCATGTTGAACCTAGAATGGCCAAAATAGGGACAAGACTTCAAATTTGGAATGAGGCATTCAATGGAACCATCAAGGTGGCATGGACTGAGCCATTCTCATCTGAAATCAGTCAAGACTTATCCAAGACCAAGGGGACCAAAGCTCTGTGCCCTAACCTCTAGTCAATGGCTAGAGGAGACTTTCATTTCCATTGGCCAACATTGAGGAAACCTACTTACCAGCTGCCATGCACTATTCCTTGCAAAACAAACTTGCTCTACTATAAATAGAGCTCAATTGTGGTCAGTTTAAGTACACCAAAGCCATCTAACAGATGCTTTCCTCAAAATCTCTTTCTCTTGGCAAAAATGCCTTTCTTAGCAAGGTAGCTATCGAGTTTTGAGTTTGAGAGCAATTCTGCACAAACCAATCACTCACACACCTCACATACATCACATATGAGCTGATCAAACACTCACATAACTTCTGAAACATCAATTTCATGAAATCACCAGCTGGTTGCTCAAATTTTCAAACAAGGTGCAGCTGAGATGCCATAAACTGATCCAGTCCATTTCAATTCAATCCAAGTGTTCAAACACACTCCATATGGTGTAGGGAAGCTGTCCAGATCATCACCACTCATCTGTAACACCTCCAACTCAAAATCACATCTGCTCTTGCTGTCACGACTTGGAGGTAAGCACATGCTTGGTCATCTCTCAATCTATGCATATTTCCTCGCACAATAATTTGGCCATATGTTCATAATCATGCATGGAATGTTTTCCCTCAATTAATTGCATTGTTTGAATCGTGTATCAAAAATCCTAACCTTCATGCAGAAATTAGGGTTCTTGAGGTCTCTTCGTGATTTCTTGTTGTATGTTTAATTTAAATGAAATTAAAGTACATAGACATGATCGTGAGGTTGAGGCGAGCATAATGATATGTGGATTGCATGTTATAATTACGTATTCAGTGAGATTGGATGGAAAATGCAAATCTGGGCAAACTGAAAAACGCGCGTGTTCTTGGTGTTGTTCTTGGCGCCATTTTCATATATTTGAATATTTGAATTTTGTGATTTTGTTTAATTGATTCAAAAATTAATTTCTCTCTGAGTTTTAATGATTTTGAGTTGATTCTTTTTTTAATAATTCACAAAAATGTTAAAATATTTTATTTTATCAAAAAATCCCAAAAATATTATTTATTTCATATAATTGATATTTTTGTAAAGAATTAATATTTTGATTGTTTTTGGCATTTTAAATATTTTTTCTACATTGATTTTGCAACTTTTAATGCTTTCTAATTATTTTGTAGGTCAATACTTAATTTTTGAAGCATTAATCCAAGATCACAATTTGTTTTCCATGTGTTAAACAATTTTTGATCATTTTAATTGAATTTTTATTCAATTAAATACATTTTTGAAAACAAATTAGGGTTTTGGATTAATTCAACCCTCATAAATCATTTTCAAAACACTTTGGGCCTCTATTAGAGTGTAAGACCCAATCCTTTTTTTGACCAAATCATCTTTGGGCCTCACTTATTGTATAAGTCCCGATACCGTCAAAAAACAAACGGCGCGATCGTCGCCTTTTCAAAAATCATCTGGGCCTACCCTCGAGTAGTAAGACCCATTTATTTTTCTTCAAACCTTTTTGGGCCTCTTGAGAGAGTGTAAGACCCATCCCCCCTTGTACAAAAACTTTTTGGGCCTCACTCATTGTATAAGTCCCTCTGTACAAGTAAACGGCGCGATCGTCGCCCGTTTAAAAATAAAAACCATCCGGGCCTACCCTCGAGTAGTAAGACCCATTTCTTTTTCTTTAAAACACTTTGGGCCTCTTGAGAGAGTGTAAGACCCATCCCTTTGTACAGAAAACCATTTTGGGCCTCAGTCACTTGTATAAGTCCCTCTGTACAAATTCAAACAGTGCGCTCACTGATAAAACCCTGGGCCTCTCCTTGAGCTGTAAGCCCCAAATCTTTCTTTTTCAAAACACTTTCTCCTTTGATTTTGAATATACTGTTGTTTTCAATCTTTCTTTGTTGAACAACTAACCAAACAGCATGGAAGCACTCCAACCGAGTAAGTGGTTATCGCTTTCATCTACTGCTTTCATATTATAAACTGTATTGTGGGGCTGCTCACTGTAAGTCTCCTTTCATAAACTCATATCTACTGTGTAATAATAGTATAGATATTTTGAGTTTCCCCGGCAACTACGTCTAGAACTAGGTGACGCCGTTTCATTTATTCGTAGAAATAGACGCCTAGATCCCCAATAGGAGCACCAGATACAGTCTTCTCTTCGGCTGTCCTCCTTAGGAATCGTCAAGAAGCTCTACTCCCCAAGATGAATGTATTCTCCGTGAATGGCATCTTTGAGTTTCTTCCCAATTCTCGAACTTTCCTGACTTGATCTATCCCTTGTGGATAGCTTGCCTTGAATGTCTCGGGGTTTGGGTACCCACTACGGTCATAATCTTGGACCTTAACTAAGGAACCCTCTTTAAAAGCTAAAAGTCACTGGATAGTAAACCTCGCACGTTTACCAGTGGTTTTCATCTTTAAAAGAGTTATCTCTCCTAATGGAAAGGAGATGATAGACCCACGGGCTTCTTAAAAGCATCGGCCTCCTCTTAGGCATTATTCAAGGACCCTACGGCTTCTTAGAAGTATTCACAGCCTCCTCTTAGGCTTCGTATAATGATCTCTTCCTCACGGAATGATAGCCTCCTCTTGGGCTTCGTACAAATTGTTCCGACGACCTCCTAGAGGTATAGGAACAGAACCTAGTCATCCTCATAGAACAGTCCTTTCATAGAGTCTACTACTGTTTCTCGAAGCATAGTACAAAAGATAAAACTCTAGACTTGGACAGTCTAACTTCCTTGAGTCTCAAAGACATTCTCAAGCACCCTTCGTTAAATAGGAAGGAAACCCGCAGACTCGGATAGTCTCGATACCCCTTTGGATTTCCCGTTTCCTCAAAGAGAAGGAAATATCCCTGATCCTCAAATCAAATCCCTGAGTACAGTGTTGCTCATATAAGAACTGATTTTCTCTTTTAAATCAGTATATTGGATCTGTCACTCAACTGAAACAGTTACAATAGCCTCCATCTCGGGCTTCGTACGAGATACCAAAATTCTCCCCAGTGGAGTCAAAACAACCTTTTCGCCTCTCTCTCGGGCTTTGTACGAGATACAAAAACACTCTCTTACTAAGTATAAAAGATTCTCCAACTGAGTCAACTCTTTGCTAGCCTCCTCTTAGGCTTTGTATAACGATACGCCCCACTGGGTCAAAAACTTTTAGCCTCTCTCTCGGGCTTTGTACGAGACACAAAATAGCCTACTCTTAGGCTTTGTATAATGATTTTCCTAGCGGAAATTAGCCTCCTCTTAGGCTTTGTATAAGAAAACCACTGGTTGATCCAATCGACCTTTTAGCATCAAAGCTGTGCCTTGTTCACAGTACACAAACATCAACAACTCCTTTCCCTTCATCTAATCGCTGTAAGCGGCAAGCCTCTGGATCATCTATATCCACGCCACTGTCCCTCTTTTAGCATGAGAAATTCCTAAGGAAAGATGGCATTGCTCTACACTGAGTTAAAGTCTTCTCCTTCAGGTTAAAACCCTTTCTTTGGAAATTATGGCATTGCTCGGATCCGCGTATCCCAGTTAAAGTAATTCTCCTTCTCCCCTCTTTAGAGATGATAAATTCTCTCTAAAGCCGAGGTCTTTCAGCTTCACGTCTTGGGCTTTGAACAAGACACAAATAGACCTTTTAGCTTCACATCTTGGGCTTTGAACAAGATACAAATCACCTCTCGCTTCATGTCTTGGGCTTTGAACTACGAATGCTCTGATTTCCCTGTTTCGGTAAACGGGAATACGTAGGCATAAGATCGAAAGAAAAGATCTTAGCGAGCGCAATCAACAAAAAACCCAAATCCCATACCATCGTCAACCAAAAGCAGTAATTCAAAAGCACCAGTCCTAACATCCTAATCCTTATTCCCCGCCAGAAACCCTTTGCCTAGATAAAAGAAAGAGAACTGTATTGGCGAAATACGAATAACCAGTACAAAAGCCCCCCCACATTGATGGCATCCGTAACCTAACAGACCACTGTTTAAACTCAGTATGCAAAGCAGGGTTAATTGGAGACATCTATTTCCCTTCCTTATTCAGCTCACAATAGGATAAAAAATGAATCGGCCTGTAGTTTAAAGCTCAAACCGCAGAGAGCGACCAGCGCTTAAGAACCGCGCCCAAAATCTCTCACTACAGTTTGGTGCACTCATAATAAACATAAAACATCCATCATGCAGGTTCCTTTGTTCAGATTCTACCCATGACTTAGCTATGGCTCGATATGACTTCGACAATCCCATCTATCAGGCCGAAGAAGAAACTGACGAAGACTGTGACTTACCAGAAGAATTAGCCAGGCTACTGAAACAAGAGGAAAGGGTTATTCTACCTCATCAGGAGGAAGTTGAGACTGTTAATCTGGGAACCGAGGATGTTAAACGAGAAGTAAAGGTTGGGGCTGCTTTGGAAGACACTGTTATGAGAAGATTGGTTGAGTTACTCCGAGAATATGTGGATATCTTCGCCTGGTCTTACCAAGACATGCCCGGGCTTGACACTGACATTGTCTCACACAGACTGCCGCTTAAAGAGGGTTTACTCCAGTCAAGCAGAAATTGAGAAGGACGAAACCAGATATGGCCGTCAAGATCAAGGAAGAGGTTCAGAAACAGTTGGACGCAGGATTTCTTGCTGTGACAAATTATCCTCCGTGGGTTGCTAATATTGTACCTGTACCTAAGAAGGATGGGAAGGTCAGGATGTGTGTTGATTACCGAGATTTGAATAGGGCGAGCCCGAAGGATGATTTCCCGCTCCCCCACATTGACGTGTTAGTGGACAATACTGCTCAATATTCTGTGTTTTCCTTCATGGATGGCTTCTCTGGGTAAAACCAAATCAAAATGGCCCCAGAGGACATGGAGAAAACTACGTTCATAACACCGTGGGGAACATTTTGCTACAAAGTAATGCCCTTCGGATTGAAGAATGCTGGGGCAACCTATCAGTGGGCGATGGTGACTCTCTTTCATGATATGATTCACAAGGAGATCGAAGTCTATGTTGATGACATGATTGCGAAGTCACAGACAGGGCAAGAACACTTGGTAAACCTCCAGAAGTTGTTTGAAAGGTTGAGGAAGTTCAAATTGAGATTGAATCCGAACAAGTGCACTTTTGGCATGAGGTCTGGTAAATTGCTGGGATTCATTGTTAGTGAACGAGGTATCGAGGTTGATCCTGCAAAGATAAGAGCCATACAGGAGATGCCTGAGCCAAGGAAAGAGAAAGAGGTTCGTGGGTTCCTGGGGAGGTTGAATTACATTGCCAGGTTCATCTCTCATCTGACAGCTACATGTGAACCAATTTTCAAGTTGTTAAGAAAGGATCAGGAGGTCAGGTGGAATGAAAATTGTCGAGAGGCGTTTGAAAGGATAAAGACGTATTTGCAGGAACCTCCAGTCCTTATGCCACGGGTGTCTGGGAGACCGTTGATTATGTACCTTACGGTTCTTGAGAACTCAATGGGTTGTGTGCTCGGTCAACACGACGAGACGGGTAGGAAAGAACACGCCATTTACTACCTGAGTAAGAAGTTTACTGATTGCGAATCAAGATACTCTATACTGGAAAAGACATGTTGTGCACTCGCTTGGGCAGCCAAGCGCCTGAGGCAGTATATGTTAAACCACACAACCTTATTGATTTCGAAGATGGATCTGATTAATTACGTGTTTGAGAAGCAGGCACTTTCTGGAAGGATAGCCCATTGGCAGATGGTTTTGACAGAGTATGATATTCAGTATGTTTCTCAGAAGGCCATTAAGGGAAGTGTTTTGTCAGAATATCTTGCTGAACAGCCGGCCGAGGATTATCAGCCAATGAAGTTTGAGTTTCCGGACGAGCATGTTATGTTTCTGAAAATGAAAGATTGTGAAGAACCTCTGCCTGACGAAGGACCTGAGATTGGGTCACAGTGGAAGATAATTTTTGATGGGGCTGTCAACTCATATGGTAATGGAATTGGGGCAATCATTACAATGCCGAAGGGTTCTCATATACCTTTCACTACCCGGTTAGCATTCGTGTGTACCAACAACGAGGCGGAGTATGAAGCATGCATCATGGGGTTAGAGGAGGCAATTGATTTGAGAATTAAGAACCTCGATGTCTATGGTGATTCCGCGTTGGTAGTTAATCAGATTACAGGAGAATGGGAGACTCGTCAGGCGAATTTGGTGCCTTACAACAACTATGCCAGAAGGTTGTTACCTTTCTTTGATAGGGTGGATTTTCATCATGTGCCCAGAGCTGAGAATCAGATGGCCGATGCGTTAGCAACATTGGCATCCATGTATAAGGTGAACCGTTGGAACGAAACTCTGTCGATTAGAATCATGCGTCTAGATAGACCAACTTTTGTGTTTGCGATTGAATATGTGTCAGATGGCAAACTGTGGTATCATGATATTAAGGTTTTTCTGAAGAGACAAGAGTATCCAGAGGGTGCCTCCACCAAGGATAAGAAGACTCTGAGGAGGTTGGCAGGAAACTTCTTTCTGAACAAGGATGATGTGTTATATAAGAGGAACTTCGATATGGTCTTGCTACGTTGTGTTGATGAACACGAGGCAGGGTTATTGATGGAGGAAGTTCATGAAGGTTCTTTTGGTACTCATTCCAGTGGACACACCATGGCTAGAAAGTTGTTGAGGGCAGGATATTATTGGATGACTATGGAGTCAGATTGTTTCAAATACGCCCAAAAGTGCCATAAATGCCAGATTTATGCAGATAAGATGCATGTACCACCTACGCCTCTAAATGTGTTGTCGTCTCCTTGGCCTTTTTCAATGTGGGGCATTGATATGATTGGAAAGATTGAGCCCACTGCTTCCAATGGGCACCGTTTCATTTTAGTCGCCATTGACTATTTCACAAAATGGGTGGAGGCAGCCTCGTACGCCAATGTCACCAAGCAAGTGGTAGCCCGGTTTATAAAGAAGGACATCATTTGTCGTTATGGGGTCCCGGAGAGAATCATCACTGATAATGGCTCGAATTTGAACAACAAGATGATGAAGGAACTATGTCAGAGTTTCAAGATCGAGCATCATAATTCCTCTCTGTATCGCCCGAAGATGAACGGGGCTGTTGCGGCGGCAAATAAGAATATCAAGAAGATTGTGCAGAAGATGGTGGTAACGTATAAAGACTGGCATGAAATGCTACCTTATGCCCTACATGGTTATCGTACTTCGGTGCGTACGTCAACTGGGGAAACCCCTTTCTCATTGGTGTATGGTATGGAAGCAGTTTACCCTTAGAGGTCGAGATTCCGTCTTTGAGAGTTCTGGCAGATGTGAAGCTTGATGAAGCTGAGTGGGTGCGTTCCAGATTGGATCAGTTGAACCTTATTGAAGAAAAGAGATTGGCAGCCATCGCACATGGTCGTTTGTATCAGAGCAGGATGAAGCACGCCTTTGATCAGAAAGTGCGTCCTCGGAGTTTTCAGACGGGCGATTTGGTTTTGAAAAGGATATTTCCTCCTCAGACAGATCACAGGGGCAAATGGACTCCAAACTACGAAGGTCCATATGTGGTGAGAAAGGTTTTTTTTCTGGTGGAGCCTTACTACTTTCAACCATGGATGGCGAAGATTTTTCATCCCCTGTGAACGCAGACGTAGTCAAAAAATACTTCGCATAAGAGACCCGCTGGACATAAAAAGAAAGTCCAGGAAAAAGGGGCATCCCGGCGAACCATAAAAAAGGAAAAGGGTTAGGGTAAAAGTTAGGGATAAAATGTAAAAAGAAATGTGTAAACCCGCTAAGTTGAAAACCTGAAAAGGCGACTTTGACAAAAATGGGTATCACGATGGATTGAAAACCCGAAAAGGGCGATCCAGGCAAAAGTTAGGGATTCATAAGCGAAAGGCTACAGTCTGCGTTCGATCTGTGAAGCACTCTCAATACCTGGAAATTCTGAAAGAAAAGGATCAGTACAGTTAGTCTCTTCGAAGGTCAAGACATTTGTGGATAAGCAAGTCATATGGGTCATAGCTGAGTCGAATCATGGTGGATATCTGTTCCCACATTGCCGACATGTGTATTTTCTTTTTTGTTTTTGCGCAATTAGCTCTTTCTAGGAATTGCTTCCAAATGTAAATGCCTATTTACAGGCCACTCTTCTCAATAAAATATGCATTTCACTCAGAAAGCTTTCCATTGTTTGTTTCACTTTTACTTTTACTGTTTTGTTTGCAAAAACGTCCGATATTATTGATAAACATTGCATATAAAACTTTGAGCTTCGCGAAGCATAACGAAAAGCAGTAGAAATTACTTAGGTGTTAACAGTGATAGTTATGTTGTGGCATTCTCCTTTTGTTGTTATTTGACTTGCAGGGCAACAACATTATACTCCCCAGCTGTGAGATTGCTCCTTCCCCAGCAGGACAAAACTTTCCTCAGCAGAGCAGACTTTCCCCAACAGGAGGCTCAGGGAAGCATTTTCTCTGGATCAAGACATTATCTCCCCACAGAATCAGGGTGTTCACCTTCCCCATCCAGTCAGGAAGCGTGCTTTCACCGACGATGTCATGTTCTAGTCCCCAGCAAGAAGGGAGTAAAGTCATTCTCCCCATCAGCAGGCTAAGTTCAGCAGTATCCCCAAGCAGGATGGTATTATGGACTGTTTTCCCCAAGCAGGATGATTATGGGCTGGCATCCCCCAGTAGGTCTTAAGCCTAATTGTTATTGGCAATCCTCAGTAACAAGCTTCCGGTTCCGTTATTGGCACTCATTCTCAACTCCCCCAGCAGAGGAGAAATCTCAGGTTTTGGATGTTACCTTCCGTGAAAGACGGGTGTGGCCTCCGGTAGTTCTCTCGGGGTTTCATCCCCAACAAAAGTTGTTGATCTGAAGAGTCGATCAGTATGACACTTCTCAGCAGAGTTCCTAGATTCAGAGGACAATTTATTTTTGTCATCCCCAGCTGAATCAATCTTTTCTCTCCGGCATTTATTTTGCTAGAGGGACCCTTTTTGCATATCATAAGCATTCGCACTGCATCCTCAAACGCGTAGCATTTCCATGTCGTATAGAGCATTACGCCATTATTCAAACATTTGCATTCGAAGCATAAGCCAGGTTTGATACTTTCCTTGCCAGTTCTCTTTCTCAGCAGAGATGGCACAACTCAGGAGATTTTGGAGGGTTGCGTTCCTCATACTTGTGCTCCCCGGCAGAGTCTTTTATCTAGACTTCTCCTTCCCCAGCGGAGTTATCTTGCCTATGGATTTTGAGTCGGTTGGGAGTTCGCCTGTATTTGGCCCTTCTCTTTAGTAAAATCCCGTTCTCACCCGGTAGTCAGTTCTTGCTTGACATATTTTGCTGGCCAGTTTCCCTTTATCAGCAGGGATGGCATTTACTTTGCTAGTTCTCTTTATCAGCAGAGATAGCAGTCTTTCGGATATGTTCTTCGTCAGTTTCCTTTATCAGCAGGGATGGCATTTGTTTTGCTAGTTTCTCTTTATCAGTAGAGATAACAATCTTTTTAATATTTTCTTTCGTCAGTTTCCCTTTATCAGCAGGGATGGCATTTGTTTTGCTAGTTTCTCTTTATCATCAGAGATAGCAATCTTTTGAAGATTTTCTTTCGTCAGTTTCCCTTTATCAGCAGGGATGGCATCTGTTTTGCTAGTTTCTCTTTATCAGCAGAGATAGCAATATTTTGAAGATTTTCTTTCGTCAGTTTCCCTTTATCAGCAGGGATGACATCAGTTTGCTAGTTTCTCTTTATCAGTAGAGATAACAGTCTTTCGGATATGTTCTTCGTCAGTTTACCTTTATCTGCAGGGATGGCGTTTATCTTGCTAGTTTCTCTTTATCAGCAGAGATAACAATATTTTGAAGATAATCTTTTCGTCAGTTTCCCTTTATCAGCAGGGATGGCATTTATCTTGCTAGTTTCCCTTTATCAGCAGGGATGGCATTTGTTTTGCTAGTTTCTCTTTATCAGCAGAGATATCAATCTTTTGAATATTTTCTTTCGTCAGTTTCCCTTTATCAGCAGGGATGGCATTTGTTTTGCTAGTTTCTCTTTATCAGCAGAGATAGCAATCTTTTGAAGATTTTCTTTCGTCAGTTTCCCTTTATCAGCAGGGATGACATCAGTTTGCTAGTTTCTCTTTATCAGCAGAGATAGCAGTCTTTCGGATATGTTCTTCGTCAGTTTCCCTTTATCAGCAGGGATGGCGTTTATCTTGCTAGTTTCTCTTTATCAGCAGAGATAGCAATCTTTTGAAGATAATCTTTTCGTCAGTTTCCCTTTATCAGTAGGGATGGCATTTATCTTGCTAGTTTCCCTTTATCAGCAGGAATGACATTTGTTTTGCTAGTTTCTCTTTATCAGCAGAGATAGCAATCTTTTGAAGATTTTCTTTCGTCAGTTTCCCTTTATCAGCAGGGGTGGCATTTGTTTTTCTAGTTTCTCTTTATCAGCAGAGATAGCAATCTTTTGAAGATTTTCTTTCGTCAGTTTCCTTTTATCAGCAGGGATGGCATTTGTTTTGCTAGTTTCTCTTTATCAGCAGAGACAGCAATCTTTTGAAGATTTTCTTTCATCAGTTTCCCTTTATCAGCAGGGATGGCATTTGTTTTGCTAGTTTCTCTTTATCAGCAGAGATAGCAATCTTTTGAAGATTTCCTTTCGTCAGTTTCCCTTTATCAGCAGGGATGGCATTTGTTTTGCTAGTTTCTCTTTATCAGCAGAGATAGCAATCTTTTGAAGATATTCTTTTGTCATTGTCCCTTTATCAGCAGGGATGGCATTTATTTTGCTATATTCTCTTTATCAGCAGGGATAGCAATCTTTTGGAGATTTCTTTCGTCAGTTCCCTTTATCAGCAGGGATGGCAGTTTATTTTGCTAGTTCTATTTGTCAGCAGGGATAGCGATCTTTTGAAGATTCTTTTCGTCAGTTACCTTTATCAGCAGGGTTGGCATATTTCGAGATTCCTTTGTCAATTCTCTTTATCAGCAGAGATGACTTTATACCCAGCATAGCTAGCACTCGTCTGCATTGCGACAGTACAACGTTTATGGCTATTTCTCCAGCAGAGGATTGCAAATTTCTGGGTTTCTTTAGTATTCAATCTCCATGCATCCCGAATGTCTGAGAGCCGTCGCTATCATACCTTCAAGACCAAGTTGATTGAATAGGGGCAGCTGTTGCACCCCAAAATTTGCCCTCCTTACTTTATTACTAACTGGCTTATGTTGCATTGCATTTTGCATTATCATGTGTGCATATCATTGGTTCTTAGCATGGGGTCAAGGTGCCTGAGGCAGTGCTTTAGAGGGTCAAGCAAGAGTCCTGGTATTGTCCAAGAGAGCTCAGGTGGATCATCCTCTCCTAACTAGTGCATAGATTAGGGTTTTGAGATTCTTGGGTTTATTGCTTCAATGGGCAAGCTCCTTGGGTTTTTATCATCATCAAATGGCATATCTTATCTTTTTTGGAGAGGATACACATCATATTTAGAGGAATTTGAATTTGGAGACTGTACTATTTCCTCCTAGACTGAGGGTACCAAAACTAGGGTTTGCTATAAAGTCAGTTTATTTCTGATTTTTTGGGCAAGACTTGATTCCATGATATTCCTTGAGTCCCTAAGTACCTAGGAATGGGAGGTTGTCCATCAGTTTGGTTCAGGAGGAGTTCAATTGGCCAATGGATTGGAAATCAGGTGAATTGGGTAAAAGTCAACAGTGAGAGGAGAAGTCAACTATGGAATTTTGAGGGTCTCTCCAAGGTTTTCAAGGTCTCGCATCCTCATATGTTCTTCAAGGGTCAGGTTTCATGCCATTTATCAAGCATCAGGAGTTGGTACAAAAGTTACTAAAAATGGAAATGACCTATAATTTGAAAGTTTCCTTTTTGGGCAAGTTCTTGCACTGCATTCAACTGGACTTCTCATCATCAAAGAAGCTTCAAATGAATTTTTCTCCAACATGAAAGTTGAAGATATTTTTCTCCTCTTTCCAACAAGTACTAGTGGGTCTCCATATCATTTGTGAAACTCAACTTATGATCAAAAGAAGGCAAAGTGGTTTTTAGGGTTTCTCATGATCCCATTTTCACAACTTTGGGCATAATGACCTATAATCAATTCCATTGCTTCATGCCACATTCTAATATCAAAGGACATTCCTTGAGGACTATTTTGGGCCCAAGAACTAAGAAATTTCATGGTGTATGTACTACTTATTCTCCATTATTCAAAATTCCCAAATTGTTTAAAAGTCATGAATAAAAAAGTTTCAAGGCCCAATTCCAATATGGGTGTAATTAGCAATTCAAATGCAAGGGATCTATCATGAAACATTTAAATATCCATGCATGGGAGGAGGTGTACTTAACATAATGTGATTTTCCAAAATTATTCAAAAACTCATTAAACAATGAATTGCCCAAGCCCAAATCATTGTTAGTGGAAAACCCTAGTCTATTTAAACCTATCCATGCACTAGTTAGGCAGTTGAACACGTGATATTTTGGAGAAAAAAAGTGCAACTCTAATTCTTGAATTGGTCGAATCTCTCAATCCACAAGGATTTTTGAAGAAATTCTTTCACCAACAGAACCCTTGTGATCTCTGGAGTACAAATCGCTCACCCTTTGGAGCTAAAAGCAAAGATTCAGATTGCACAATCTCAGGTTGGAAGGTTTTTTAAGGATCCTAAAACTCTTTTTTTTTATGTGTATATTGTTGTGTGATTGTCACTGATCATGCTGGTATAATTTGTTTTGTGTATGGATGCGTATATTGCTTGCTACGTGTGTTTTAAGTTTGGAGCCCTAATCTTTTTCTTTTCGTATTTTATTATACCTTGGTTATTTGTGATTTTTGATGCCATATTTGGATTCCTTGTGATTTTCTGGTTCAAATGGTATATTCGCATGTGTTTTTTGGACAAGTTCTGGGTTGCAGGTGACCGGAGAAGGGAGCGGAACCCTAACTCCGGCGGCGGCGATTGGTTCAGTCCGGCAGGGTGGCTGGAGGTAGGAGAGATAATCGTGACCGTCCATGGTCACGATCCAAGGGCTATCATTGTGCCACGTATTTTTTTCTTTTATTTTTTTTCTGAGTTTTAATTGATAATCCCATGTTTATTACCCCACGGGTCTTATGGTGCACGTCCAATTATGTTTGTTTGTTTTGTTTACTTTTTATTTTTGTTGACCAAACATGGACCGTGTGATGAATCGTATGGATAATAGGCTGCCAGCAATTAAAAATAACATGTGCGTGGCACATGGCTTGTGTATGGTATACGGATTGCATTGGTGTGCGTGTGTGCATGTTAACTAGCATGTTCTCTTCATCATGGCCCTTGATTTGGAATACTAGGTAATTTTGTTGACTGCTATGAGACGCCAGATCAATCTAAAGGTAAGTGGCAAGTCAACTGGTTGACTAAGGTCTACGCATGCTCTTTTTTTTTCCTTTTTTATTTTGCTGATGATTATTGGGTTGGGCTTGCTATTCGTACCCCTCCCCTATCAGCCCACTTCAATATCCAATACATTTTCTTACTAAACGCCCCCCTGCAGTTTTATTTCATTTTATTTTATTTTATTCATTGCATTTTCATTTTTAATTTTTAAAAATACATAATTGCATTAAAAAATTACTAAAAAATTCATGCATCATATTTATCATTTTATAAAATTTTCTCAAATTTTATTTTTTTATTTTCATTTTATTTTTATCATCTAAATTAAATATTTATTCATTTTCTTTTTGAATTATCCACATTATGCATACTTAAATTTGTTTATTTTATTTCTCTGCATCCATAAAATATTTTTAATCCGTTCTTTTTGCATTCATTCACTAACATTCTAAAGTGCATTAAAATATTTTTCTTTCATTTTTAAATTTATTGCATATTGCATTTTGGTCCTTCCCTTTGGCACACTGAACCATACTTCTCACCTGAGCTTTGCCCAATTGTTTAAATGGCTAACATCTTGATTTTTTGCAGGGGGTTTTGGTTTTTAGTTTGTCTCTGGTTGAGAAACTTTTATATTTAATTTGGTGATTTTAGAAGTCGTCTTACTATTTGTTTAATGGCTCTTTGCATGAGATTTTCTTATATGCGCATCTTTGATCCTGTCTGGTTACCTTGTTTGGAATGGCACTTGTGCCATTGCTTTGGGGATGTTTATTTGACTTCTTTATGCATGTTTGGATTGTTATTACTATAGTATGTCTTCACTTGGGTTCCATCTATCTCACTTCTTTTACTTGTGTCTGTTTCTCACTAACCTTTTATGCAGGGACTAAGGTAAGTTCTTTAAGGGTATGGATGAGTATCCATGTTCACCCTTATTCTTTCTTTCTCTCATCTTCTCTTTTATTTAGGCTTAGGTTGTCGTCAAGCCTCACTAACCGTAGGTCACCCATGCATGATAACATTAGGACTCTTAGTTCCCCTTTAGAGTTTCCTTTGTGTCTTCTCTCTTCTCATCTCAAAATTTCTTGAAAATACTTAATAAGGATAAAGTGTATTGCGCACGAGCCTTAAGCGTGGGGAATGAGAAATGAGGGGCTTCCTCTCATCTTTCTAGAGTTCTTAGCGAGCGTCCTGTCTTGGGACGATACGTTAAGTATTCGCCCCTGTGCCCTAGACTTTGGTGCAATGCAACTTAGGAACTAACTTAAGCTACTTCTGTCCTAAAAAACACAAACCAACCTCAAACCTTTTTGTCCTTCGGGATCGTCAAACTAAAGGCTATTTTCAAAAAGGGCACGTTATTTTCCATCTGAGTCGCAAACAGGCATCGACCCTAACTGCCGGACGCGAACTTAACGTCGCTCATAAAAAAAAACAAAAAGAACTTGGTCCGAACTACGTTAACTCTGAATTCCCCATTGCACAAAGGGGGTACGTAGGCCTAGGACGTCGACGTCCTACCGAGTCTGTCTTTGTATCCCCCCCTCCGTCTTAGTACAGCCCTAGATGATAGTATAACTCACCCTTAGATTAGACAACAAGCGTGGATCCCATCGAGTACGATGGACGCGTGGGGTGCTAGCACCTTCCCCTCGCGTAACTGACTCCCGAACCCAGGTTATGGTTGCGATGACCATTCCTTTCCCTCTCTTGGGATAAATTTACACGGCTGGCGACTCTGTTTTTCCCCGCCACTCTCGCGTTTGTACCTGGATGAAAATCCTGGGAGCGACACCAGCGAATGCCTTAGCCAACACTGCTTTGCTGCCCCATTCGCTGTGCGAACATCTGGTGAACAGTGGCAGAACCAAAACAAGCTAAAGTTTGCAGTGCGAACATTTGGCGAATGCTCGCCTTCACCTTCGTTGTGCGAACAGCCAGCAAGTGCACGATTTCCCCTTCGCTAGGGGAGTCGCAGTGCGAATCTGGGAAAATGCAGAAATTCTGTAGCGTACAGCTGCATTCCCTTGGGTCCAAAACCAAACCAAAACACACCCACGCATCCAACAATCAAATACAGATGATTCTACACTCATATAGCTTATACTACTCAGTTTTTAACACATTTTAACCGTTAAATTCCATCGATTACCAATTTAAGCAATTTCACATAAAACCTAACTTAAGCTAAAATCACTTCTAACTCTAGAACTTAAGTTTCTATCTAGAACCCACCTTGAATAGATGATGATGGTGAAGATTGGAAGATGATTTAATGGAGATTTGATGATGTTCTTGATCTTTCCACTTCTAGGTTTTCTCTTCTTTTCTCTTTTCTTCACTTCTTCTTTCTTTCTTCCTTTTTTCTATCCTTTCCCAAATGAAGAGAAAAAGAAATGATATAGGAAACCCAATTAGATAGTAACACTACTAATTATCCAAAAATTCTCTAAAGTTCAAATACTTAAATGTCTCAGAGTCAGATAATATTAATTGGATTTACTCTAAGTTCAACAGTTACTCTAATTATCTCTGCAGATAATTTCTCGGAGTACACTGGGACTCAGTTGATCACAACTAATATTATCCAGAGTAAAATAATTTACGGGGTATTACATCCTCCCCCCCCCCCTTAAATAGAAATTCGCCCACGAATTTAAAACAATTACCTGAAAAAGATGAGGATAGACCTCCTGCATCTCCGATTCCAATTCCCAAGTTGCATCGCCCGGATGCGTCTCATCCCACTAGACCTTAACAAGAGGAATCTCTTTATTCCTTAACACTTTAGTTTCTCTTCCGGTGATACGACTCGGTTGCGGCTCAAATGTCAAATCTTATCTCGATTGTATCTGGTAAAATTAGCTGAAGAGGATATGGGACAAACTTCCGAAGCTGAGACACATGAAAAATGTCGTGCATCTCTGACAGAGAAGGCGGTAAGGCTAATCTGTAAGCTACTTCACCAATTCTTTCCAAAATCTGATATGGTCCCATGTATCTCGGACTTAACTTCCGCGACTGAAATGGTCATTTCAACTACAATCTCGGAGTAACCTTCAAAAACACGTGATCGCCTTCTTCAAATTCTAAAGGTCTTCTTCGGTTATCCGCATAACTCTTATGACGATCTTGTTCTTGCTTGACCTTATCACAGATCATCCTAATCTTCTCCGTAGTTTCATGAATAGTCTCGGGTCCCAACATCCTATCTTCACCAACTTCTGCCCAACACAACGGTGTCCTACACTTCCTTCCATACAACGCCTCATAGGGTGCCATACCAATACTTGCATGATAGCCGTTATTATAAGAGAACTCAATCAACGGCAAAAGTTCTATCCAATTTCCTCCACTTTCAAGTACACAAGCTCTTAACATGTCTTCCATGGTTTGTATTGTCCGTTCCGTCTGACCATCCGTTTGTGGGTGATTCGACGTACTCAAGCACAACTTCGTTCCCATGGCTTGTTGAAAAGCTCTCCAAAATCTCGAAGTAAACTTTGGATCTCTATCCGAAACAATATTAGAAGGAACACCATGTAATATCACAATTTCCGAAATGAACAACCTTGCTAGATGACTCGCCTTATAAGTAGTCTTTACGGCCAAGAAAAGAGCAGACTTCGCCAACCGATCTACAATTACCCAAATCGAATCATAACCACCTTGTGCACGGGGTAATCCCACCGCGAAGTCCATCTGTAACACCCCATTTCTACCCAGTAAATTATATTAAAATCAGAGTTATAAAAATTCTCGACATAAAACGGGATATCACATTTTCAACTTAAAAAAAACAACCACATAATATTTATTCATGAAAGATACATAACGCTTCGGGGAAACATAAAACAACAAATAGTCTTCAACTTTATTCAACTTAAGCAAACACAACGCAACGGATTTCATTAACCACTTAGTAGCATCTTTGTTTAACATAAGACGACTTCAATTTAAACAACAAAGTATTTTTCAGCAATTTCATTAAAAATTCAGCATGTAGACGAATAAATAAAAGACACGCGTCATCCCCCCGAGTGCTACGTATCAGAGCGACAACCACCGACTCGAACTAAGGTAACCGGCTACTCCTCTTGATTACCTGCACGTTGCCAACATAGGGACAACATTCAAACAGAAGGGGTGAGTTACCGAAAATTATAAACGGAGTATGATAAATAATACATAGGCAAGGATCATACAAATAATCACCACTTCACATCAACAACCAACAAATAAACTCAACAACAATAATTAAAAATCAACAACAACTCGAGAAAATGTAACTTTAATGCGACTCGACAATGTTATGCATGTGGTACCATCGGAGTAAAACTCCCAACTTAATATTGCCAGTTTATCGAGGCACCAAGGCATGAGCCTTCAACTTTCAACTTTCAACATATGCCAATCCAGGCCAACGTGGTGTGAGCAACGCTCCGACACAAAATGCAATGTATGTTTGATGACATGCACAACTCAACAACAACCACAACATACTCAACTTAAACCACATAGCAACTTTTTCGACATAAACAACTTATATCAACGTTGGCTTATCAAGCCTACAACATTACGATTCGTCCGTAAACCGGAACAATGTTACAACTCAGCTGTACCAGAAATTCCACTTTTTCAACATAATTTCAACAAAACAATTCAACAAAAGTCACCTACTAATTTACCCGACTTATCCCGACAATTTTCGTTAAATTCCGGACAACTATGTTTTTCGCCTAAACCGGCTAAACCGACTAAAAATGTACTGTTTCACCTTTATTGATTGATACTGATTAATTTATTAATTCAGTTAAACCACTGCTGCAACATATTACTACAATTCCAATTTTCTGTCAAAATTTTGCTTACTGCTATTGTTTCATTTTGCTGTCAAAATTCTACTTACTGCTATGCTTCATTTTTATCTACCCTGTTACTACTGGATTCTGTTACTGGTATAGACTTGTTAATATTTTATTGTGATACTGCAACTCAACGTCTATATAACATGACTTAAGTAATTTATATATATCATGTAACTTTAATTGCAAATAATATGTATATATAATGAAATTCCATGTAACTTTTGTGCATACAGTAAAAAGGATCATGTGCCACTTTATATAACTTTATGTGCAACGTATATATAATGTAATTTATATATATAATGTAACTTTAATTGGCAAGAAAAACCAACGTGTGACCCACATCTCACAATGGGACGGTCGTCCCTTTCCTCACATTATCCATGGCGGTCGTCCCACCTGTTATATATCTTTCTTTTTCTTTTCGATAAATTACTGATAACATCTTTTCTCCAGAACGTTTTATCTACCAATTCAACTAAGAATTTTCCAGCAACTTATCTATCAATTTATCATGCAGACAATTCAGAAACAATTATAGCCACAATTATCGATTCAACAATTATCGGGTTCAACACAGTCACAACAACGATTTATCAACACCGAAAAATACCTAAGATTTACATTATTCTAATTCTCCCATACTACTCATCATACAACCCAGTTATAATAATCGAACCCACCTTTACCTGATTGGATTGAAGGTAGCTCGAAACTTCGGATTTTCGGAAATTCGTCACTGGCCGTGGTTTCTCTCTCGATCCCAACTTCTCTCACGTTCTTCTTTTTTCTTCCACTTCCACTAACTGATAACCTTAACTTCTTTCTTTCTATTTCTTTTGTTTAATTTGTTTTATTAAAATAATAATACTCAATTATAATATCTATTGGGCCTAAAGCAAACACCCCTTAAATTACTAATTCCGACACGAGACCAAGCCCACTTAACCGAACACACTCCAACTACGATAATATTACTACTAATATTATTCCGCGACTTTAATATTATTTCTAATATTATTTCTCCGACTTACCAACTTAAAAATTCCGACTTGACGACTTAATTCGCCGCAACACCAAAATCAACCGAATAATTCACAACAATTAAATAAATATCCAATTAAATAAATAATTAAATATTTTGGGCGTTACAACTCTCCCCCACTTAGAATATTTTCGTCCTCGAAAATTTACCTGATTCAAACAGCTCGGGATAGGAGTCTCGCATCTTGCTCTCCAGCTCCCACGTCATGCTTTCTCCGGTAGGTCCCAACCAGACAACTTTCACCAACGTGATCTCTTTCCCTCGCAAAGTCTTCATTTCACGATCCGCGATTCGCACAGGCTTCGTCTCCACCGTGAGATTATCCCGTACTTGCACATCATCCATATTAACCACATGAGACGGATCTGAAATGTATTTCCGAAGCTGCGACACATGAAACACATCATGCAAATTTGAAAGATTTGGTGGTAACGCCATTCGGTAAGCAACTTTCCCAACTCTGTCCAAAATCTGATACGGACCAATAAAACGAGGAGTGAGCTTCTTAGACTTCAAAGCTCTCCCAACACCAGTCACAGGCGTGACTCTCAAAAACACATGATCGCCCGCTTGAAATTCCAAATCCTTCTTCCGCTTGTCATGGTAACTTTTCTGTCTACTCTGAGAAGCTTTCATTTTCTCTCGAATCAACTTCACTTTCTCGATAGTTTCTCGAACTAATTCCGGTCCAAGTACTACACTTTCACCGGATTCATGCCAACACAACGGAGTTCTACACCTTCGACCATACAACGCTTCAAAAGGTGCCATTTCGATACTAGAATGGTGACTATTATTATAAGTGAACTCGATCAATGGAAGATAAGTGTCCCACGAACCTCCCTGCTCGAGAACACATGCTCGCAATAAATCCTCCAACGACTGAATAGTTCTCTCAGTTTGACCATCTGTCTGAGGATGATACGCCGAACTCAACCTCAACTTAGAACCCAACGCCTCCTGTAGGCTCTTCCAAAACTCCGACGTGAACCTCGGATCTCTATCCGACACAATACACAAAGGAACACCATGCAACTTCACAATCACTCGGATATAAATCTCTGCCAACTTCACAATCGGATAGGTGATGTTAATAGGTAGGAAATGAGCCAACTTTGTAAGCCTATCAACAATCACCCAAATTGAATCATGTCCCCTTGAAGTCATAGGCAACCCTGTCACAAAGTCCATAGAAATGCTATCCCATTTCCATTCTGGAATCTCTAACGGTTGCATCAACCCAGCAGGTTTCTGATGCTCAACTTTTGACTTCTGACAAGTCAAGCATGCATACACAAATCGTGCCACATCTTTCTTCATTCCAGGCCACCAAAATATCTTCTTCAAGTCTTGATACATCTTAGTAGCTCCCGGATGAATACTCAGATTACTTCTATGACCCTCTTCAAGAATATTCTTTTTCATATCTGCATCATCTGGTATACAAATTCGATCATGCGGTCTCAACACACCTCGTGCATCAATCTTATAGTCACTCTCATCCGATTGACCATAACTATTCATGATGTCCACTAGTTTCACATCCCGCTTCTGAGCCTCTCGAATACTGTCCAGAAAATCATTGTTAATTTTCAACATACCCAGCATAACACTCTGCGGTGTCACTTCGCAAACCAAACTCATATCTCGAAACTGCTCAATTAATTCCAATTCCTTAATCATCATCGCTGACATATGCAAGGTCTTTCGGCTTAAAGCATCAGCCACAACATTAGCTTTGCCCGGATGATAATTTAAACCGAAATCATAATCTTTCAGCAATTCTAACCACCGTCGCTGCCACATATTCAACTCCTTCTGGTCAAACAAATACTTTAAGCTCTTATGATCACTATAAACTTCAAATCTAGAGCCATAGAGATACTGCCTCCAAATTTTCAGCACAAAAACCACTGCAGCAAGCTCCAAATCATGCGTAGGATAATTCCTTTCATGAGTTCTCAACTGTCGAGACGCATAAGCAATTACTTTATTATTCTGCATAAGCACACCTCCTAAACCCATCAACGAAGCATCACAATAAACAACAAACGGTTCTCCTGGATTCGGTAATGTCAAAACCGGAGCCGACATCAACCTCCTCTTCAATTCTGTAAAACTTTCTTCGCACTAAATGTCCCACACAAAAGCTTTACTCTTACAAGTCAATCTGGTTAACGGAAGTGCCAACTTATAAAATCCTTCAATAAACCTTCTATAATAACCAGCTAGTCCCAGAAAACTTCTAATCTCAGTAGCCGACCTTGGAGTTTCCCATTGCAACACAACATCTACTTTAGAAGGATCCACGACAATACCACTACCTGAAATCACATGACCCAGAAAACTAACTTCTTTCAACCAGAATTCGCACTTGGACAGCTTCGCATACAACTGCTTATCTTTCAAAACTTCCAACACTGTTCTCAAATGTTCCTTATGCTCCTCTTCTGACTTAGAATAAATCAGAATATCATCAATGAATACAACCACAAAACGATCCAGATACGTATGAAAAATGCGGTTCATGTATTCCATGAATACTCCCGGCGCATTAGTAACACCGAAAGGCATCACTGAATACTCATAATGTCCATACCGTGTTCTGAACGCCGTCTTCTGAATATCCTCATCTTTCACTTTAATCTGATGATAGCCCGATCTCAAATCAATCTTGCTAAACACGCGAGCACCCACCAACTGATCCATCAAATCATCTATTCTCGGAAGCGGATACTTGTTCTTGATTGTTACGTTATTCAGCTGTCTATAATCAACACAAAGTCTCATACTTCCATCTTTCTTCTTTACTAACAACACTGGAGCTCCCCACGGCGATACACTTGGTCTTATAAACTTCTTCTCAAGTAATTCTTCCAACTGCTTCTTTAATTCAGACAATTCGGATGCAGACATTCTGTATGGCGCCATCGAAACAGGTCTAGTACCAGGTACAAGATCAATTGCAAATTCAACCTCTCTCTCTGGCGGCACTTCAGGAATTTCATCATGGAAAACTTCAGGAAATTCATTTACCACCTGCAATTCTTCAATCTTAGCTTTGCTCTCAATAGACAACGTTGCCATCAACGAAAACATCTGAGCTTCTTCTTTCATCAATTGCTGTAACTCTTTGAAAGACAACAATCCAACCCCTTCCTCTTCCGGAGAGGAAAACCTCACCGACTTAAGATAACAATTTATATGAACATAGTTATACTCTAACCAGTTCATACCTAGGATTACATCCATTCCGGTCAGCGGCAAACAAACCAAATCAACATAAAAGTCTTTATCGAAGATCGATAAAGGACACTTTAAACACACAAGAGAAGTAGTCACCGATCCCTTAGCCGGAGTCTCGACGACCATTTCTCCATTCAAAGCAGATAACTTAAGACCCAATCTTTGAACACAATCAGCAGAAACAAAACAATGTGTAGCACCAGTATCAATAATAGTAATTAAAGGAGTACTATTAATGAAACATGTACCTCTGATAAGTCTGTCCTCATTAGCTGTCTGAGTTCCTGCTAACGCGAACACTTTTCCGGTCTGAGCTTTCTTTGGCTTCGGACACTAATTACCAATATGTCCCTCTTCACCACAATTAAAACAGATCATCTCCTTGTGCCTGCAATCAGATATTGCATGCCCAATCTTACCACATCGGAAACACCTCTTCGCCTCAGCAGTACACGCAGTACTCTTATGACCAGATTTTCCACACCTGAAACAAGTTATGCCAGCAGGAGCATCTCCCCTACTAGCCTTCTTTCCGTCAGTCGCTCTCTGTTTACCTTTTCCAGCTGGAGCATCATAAGGCTTACCACGGTTCTGTTGTTGCTTGCCTCTTCTATCACTAATAATCTTGTAGTGAGCATTATTGTCCTCTTCATAAATTCTGCAACTATCAACCAAATCAGAAAAGACACAGATCTTCTAATACCCAATAGCTTTCTTGATTTCAGAGCGCAAACCGCTCTCAAACTTCATGCATTTAGAAAACTCAGCATCATCACCGGTATAGTACGGATAAAACTTAGCCAACTCAACAAACTTCGCAGCATAATCAATAACCGACATAGTTCCTTGCTTCAGCTCAAGAAACTCAATCTGCTTCTTACCACGGACATCCTCTGGATAATACTTTCTCAGAAACTCTCTTTGGAACACATCCCAAGTGATAACTTCACCTGTAGTCTCCAGCCTCTGACGAGTCTCTAGCCACCAGTCATCAGCTTCGACTGCTAGCATATGAGTCCCATAACGAACCTTCTGCGCTGGAGTGCAGTCCATCACACGGAAGATCCTCTCAATATCTTTCAACCAGTCCAATGCTCCATCAGGATCATACTTGCCCTTGAAGGTAGGCGGATTTTCCCTCTGAAAAGTCGCCAGACTACGAGATCCATCATTCTCGCCAGCATTCGGTAAGTTCTGCACAGCCTCAGCCATTGCTTGCATTGCAGCAGCCATTGCAGCATCGTTCCTTCCAGCCATCTCAAATTATCACTACAACATAAACAAAAGTTAGAACCAATAACAATACTCGATTGTTAGACAACTACGACTCGACACTTGGCCGGACGGACCGACCTGCTCTGATACCACTAATGTAACACCCCATTTCTACCCAGTAAATTATATTAAAATCAGAGTTATAAAAATTCTCGACATAAAACGGGATATCACATTTTCAACTTAAAAAAAACAACCACATAATATTTATTCATGAAAGATACATAACGCTTCGGGGAAACATAAAACAACAAATAGTCTTCAACTTTATTCAACTTAAGCAAACACAACGCAGCGGATTTCATTAACCACTTAGTAGCATCTTTGTTTAACATAAGACGACTTCAATTTAAACAACAAAGTATTTTTCAGCAATTTCATTAAAAATTCAGCATGTAGACGAATAAATAAAAGACACGCGTCATCCCCCCGAGTGCTACGTATCAGAGCGACAACCACCGACTCGAACTAAGGTAACCGACTACTCCTCTTGATTACCTGCACGTTGCCAACATAGGGACAACATTCAAACAGAAGGGGTGAGTTACCGAAAATTATAAACGGAGTATGATAAATAATACATAGGCAAGGATCATACAAATAATCACCACTTCACATCAACAACCAACAAATAAACTCAACAACAATAATTAAAAATCAACAACAACTCGAGAAAATGCAACTTTAATGCGACTCGACAATGTTATGCATGTGGTACCATCGGAGTAAAACTCCCAACTTAATATTGCCAGTTTATCGAGGCACCAAGGCATGAGCCTTCAACTTTCAACTTTCAACATATGCCAATCCAGGCCAACGTGGTGTGAGCAACGCTCCGACACAAAATGCAATGTATGTTTGATGACATGCACAACTCAACAACAACCACAACATACTCAACTTAAACCACATAGCAACTTTTTCGACATAAACAACTTATATCAACGTTGGCTTATCAAGCCTACAACATTACGATTCGTCCGTAAACCGGAACAATGTTACAACTCAGCTGTACCTGAAATTCCACTTTTTCAACATAATTTCAACAAAAGTCACCTACTAATTTACCCGACTTATCCCGACAATTTTCGTTAAATTCTGGACAACTATGTTTTTCGCCTAAACCGGCTAAACCGACTAAAAATGTACTGTTTCACCTTTATTGATTGATACTGATTAATTTATTAATTCAGTTAAACCACTGCTGCAACATATTACTACAATTCCAATTTTCTGTCAAAATTTTGCTTACTGCTATTGTTTCATTTTGCTGTCAAAATTCTACTTACTGCCATGCTTCATTTTTATCTACCCTGTTACTACTGGATTCTGTTACTGGTATAGACTTGTTAATATTTTATTGTGATACTGCAACTCAACGTCTATATAACATGACTTAAGTAATTTATATATATCATGTAACTTTAATTGCAAATAATATGTATATATAATGAAATTCCATGTAACTTTTGTGCATACAGTAAAAAGGATCATGTGCCACTTTATATAACTTTATGTGCAACGTATATATAATGTAATTTATATATATAATGTAACTTTAATTGGCAAGAAAAACCAACGTGTGACCCACATCTCACAATGGGACGGTCGTCCCTTTCCTCACATTATCCATGGCGGTGGTCCCACCTGTTATATATCTTTCTTTTTCTTTTCGATAAATTACTGATAACATCTTTTCTCCAGAACGTTTTATCTACCAATTCAACTAAGAATTTTCCAGCAACTTATCTATCAATTTATCACGCAGACAATTCAGAAACAATTATAGCCACAATTATCGATTCAACAATTATCGGGTTCAACACAGTCACAACAACGATTTATCAACACCGAAAAATACCTAAGATTTACATTATTCTAATTCTCCCATACTACTCATCATACAACACAGTTATAATAATCGAACCCACCCTTACCTGATTGGATTGAAGGTAGCTCGAAACTTCGGATTTCCGGAAATTCGTCACTGGCCGTGGTTTCTCTCTCGATCCCAACTTCTCTCACGTTCTTATTTTCTCTTCCACTTCCACTAACTGATAACCTTAACTTCTTTCTTTCTATTTCTTTTGTTTAATTTGTTTTATTAAAATAATAATACTCAATTATAATATCTATTGGGCCTAAAGCAAACACCCCTTAAATTACTAATTCCGACACGAGACCAAGCCCACTTAACCGAACACACTCCAACTACGATAATATTACTACTAATATTATTCCGCGACTTTAATATTATTTCTCCGACTTACCAACTTAAAAATTCCGACTTAACGACTTAATTCGCCGCAACACCAAAATCAACCAAATAATTCACAACAATTAAATAAATATCCAATTAAATAAATAATTAAATATTTTGGGCGTTACACCATCGAAATACTATCCCATTTCCACACCGGAATTTCTAAAGGTTGCAACAAGCCACCCGGTCTTTGGTGTTCAATCTTCACTTGTTGGCACACCGCACATTCCGACACATACACCGCAATATCTCTTTTCATCTCGGACCACCAATAGTCCCTCTTTAAATCTTGATACATCTTTGAAGATCCTGAATGTATAGTAAAAGCACCCTTATGCGCTTCCTCTAAAATCCTCCTTTGACGCATGTTCAACTCTTTCTGGTCAAAAAGATACTTTAGACTCTTGTGGTCACTGAACATCTCAAAACGTACACCATACAAATAGTGACACCATACTTTCAAAGTAAATACAATTGCCGCCAATTCTAAATCATGCGTTGGATAGTTCTCTTCATGGACTTTTAACTGTCGAGAAGCATAAGCCACTACATGTCCATCTTGCATTAACACACCTCCTAATCCCATCTTCGATGCATCACAGTATACTTCATACGACTTGCTAGGATCAGGAATAATCAAAACAGGAGCGGTCGTCAATCTTTCCTTCAAACTCATGAAACTTCTCTCACAAGCCGAATCCCACTCGTACGAACAATCCTTCCGAGTAAGTCTCGTCATCGGTAAAGCCAGTTGGGAAAAGCCTTTGATAAACCTTCTGTAATACCCTGCTAATCCCAAGAAACTTCTAACTTCAGAAACATTCTTCGGTCTCTCCCAATTAATCACTGCTACAACTTTTGAGGGGTCAACTGCTACACCTCCCTGGGATATGACATGACCAAGAAAATTAACCTCCGACATCCAAAATTCACACTTACTTAACTTAGCAAAAAGTTGTCACTCTTGTAAGATGGATAAAACAATTCTTAGGTGTTCTCCGTGCTCTTGAGGGTCACGAGAATAGATAAGAATGTCATCAATGAAAACCACCACAAATTGGTCCAAGTAAGGTTGAAATATCTGATTCATATAATCCATGAAAACTGCCGGAGCATTCCTCACACTGAAAGGCATCACCAAAAATTCATAATGACCATAACGGGTTCTAAACGCGGTCTTTGGTACATCTGAACTCTTCACATGAATCTGATGATAGCCCGACCGTAAATCAATCTTCGAGAACACACAGGCTCCTTTTAATTGATCTAATAGATCGTCTATCCTTGGCAATGGGTATTTATTCTTGATGGGTATTTATTCTTGACGGTGACCTTATTCAACTGACGGTAATCAATACATAACCGTATTCCACCATCCTTTTTCTTTACCAACAACACAGGAGCTCCCCAGGGCGAAACACTTGGTCGAACAAAATGCTTATCCAACAACTCTTCCAATTGATCCTTTAATTCTCTTAATTCAAGTGGTGCCATCCGATACGGAGAAACGGATATTGGAGCCGTTCCCAGTATCAGGTCAATAGAGAATTCCACTTCCCGCTCCAGAGGAAGAGAAGTGATATCCTCGGGGAAAAACTTCAGGAAAGTCACAAACTACCGGAATACTCAAAACTTGACGGTTACTACCCTCCTCCTTAGTAAGAATCAAAAGAACGAATTTTTCCTCCTCAAACAAGAAATTAATCATTCCAACCGTACCTTCCAAAATAGTAGTTAACACATCCTTCGGAGTGGCCTCGGTAGAGGGGATAATGATTAATTTTTCTTCACACCCGATGAATACCGAATTAGCTGAAAGCCAATCCATTCCCAGAACAACATCCACTTTCTTAAGCGGTAAGCAAATCAAATCAATCTGGAAAAATCTTCCATCCACAAATAAAACACAATTTTCACACATTAAAGGTGTTTCAATCATCTCATCCATGGCAGTAGTAACCACCATGGGTGGAGACAACAGAACCACTTGCAACCCAAGCCGCTTTACACATTGCATCGATACAAAAGAGTGTGTAGCTCCACAATCAAATAAAACAAAGCTAGGATTTCCATTCACAAAACAAGTACCAGCAATCAAAGAGTTGTCACCCTTTGGTTTCTTCGCATCCAAAGTATATACCCGACCGGTAGTCCTCCCTTGTGTCTGATTCCTACCCTGAGGACAAACCCTTGCTAAATGGCCCACCTTATTACACTGATAACACCTCATTCCTTCCAAACTGCACCTACCAAGATGATTTTTACCACACGTACGACATACCGGAGGTGCACTAGTCCTGGAACTCTGAGCTTGTTTCCCTTTGAAAGATTGTTGTCTCGGTCTAAATTGTTGATTCGATCTCCCACGATCGCTTTGATTCACCCTACTTAACTCTCCTTTTGCTTGCACCTTCTTTAAGCTATGCTCCGCCACATAACACTGTCGTAACAATTCAGCATAGCTAGTAAATTCTCTCTGAGACACACTATGTGAAATTTCAGCCCTCAACCCGAAAAGAAACTGATCAATCTTCCACCTCTCATCAGGAGCATACATAGCCTGCCTAGAATAAGCAGCCATAACCTCGAACTTTTCCGCATAGGAAGCCACTGTCAAGTTACCTTGTCTCATCTGCTAAAACTCGAATTCCTTTTGAGACCTTAAGGAACTTGGAAAGTACTTCTCCATAAAAGTTATGTTAAATTGTTCCCATACCTTAGGTACCTCTTGAATTGTCATTAAGGCTGAAGCGCTTTCCCACCACCTCATGGCATGACCCTTCAACAAGTGAGAAGCGAATACCACCTTGTTTTCCTCACTGCACTGAACTATCAAGAAAATCTGCTCCATACAGGATATCCATTCATGAGCCTTTACTGGATCTAACCCTCCCTGAAACTCCGGAGGATTCATACGAATGAAATCCCTAAAGGTTCCCCCTGCAGCTTCAGGAACAACCACTGGAGGATGCAAGCCACCAGCCATTTGCTGTACCATTTGTTGTACAAACTGATACTGCTGTTGTTGCATAAATTGATACAAAGGGGCATTCCCTTCGTCCCCTGGCGGATTTGTCCCTGCTGGAGTAGTTCTCGGTCTACCACGGTTGTTTCTGCGTCTATCGGCCATGTTCCTAAATGTCATACAGATAGGATTAAGTTGATCAGGCTCAATACCATAAATATAACACGTAAGACCAATGGCGACACAACACATATGAAACGGAAAGAAACACTTATATTATTTCATGGCTAGGTCGAGGATACGACCTGCTCTGATACCAACTGTAACACCCATATATAACAACATACATAAAAGCATATATATTATACATGAATCTAAGTATTTGGTACTAAAATACCATAAGTTCCTAGTTAACACATTATATACATTAAATGCCCTAAATACAAAGTTCTAAAGTCTACGGCATAACATATACAAGATGTCCCAAAAAGCACTAAGAACTAGATCAATACAATGATCTCAAAATAAAACGCCATAGTGGAAGCCATGCCATCTCAAAAGCTACGATCCGTAAGGAAAAGTCAAACTACTTTGTCCTTACCCTTCGCCGAACCTATAGTACCTGTGATGTAAACAACAATAGTGGGGTGAGATACATCAAATCTCAGTGAGTTCGCTATCTTATAGTCCTCTCAGCTTTACAAGGTTCTAACAACCTAACTCAAGTCAAAAGGGAAGGGAAATGACTTTGAGTACACACACGCCAAATATGGTTCCACACTCGTGAGCCTGTTAACTCACACTAATACATAGTAAGTCCTGAGCCTGTTAACTCAAGAATCTCGCTAATCAATAATCGTACCAAGGCATCCCCTTTTCCCGTCCACTTCTACGTCTAGAAGATGACCCGAGTCATGGATCCTTGTAGTTACATGGCATACGAATTGGATTCGGGATCACCGACCTGTTAACCGTGAACCGTCACTTCTCATGGCCTGTTAACCATCACAAGTCTCTACCCAATGCATAGGCTCCAATCGTACTACACGTAGGGAATCAAACCTACCAAGTAATTGTGCATACGTTTCAGAGGAGGTGCTCAAGTCTCATGAAACTACACCGTAAGATAAACTGGTTATGATTACTAGACACACGCCTCGGCCTCACATGCACGAGCGTTGTCACTATGTCATTTCCACACTATCCGACAATTGTTTTCGGTAATATTCCTCACTCTACCTATTTCGTATTTCATCATGCATACATATTCAACCATGTTTAACAATCAGAGCATAGGCATATATTCATTAATCACATAATAGAAACACATAATTCAACATATTACGCATTACACCAATTCACGGTTCCTTCCGATTTATTTAATCGTGCAATAAATAGATATTTCTCATCACCATTAGCTAGAGGATGTTCCTAGCTTCACAACGATACCAAGAATACTCACATCGGATAAACGAGTCAAAAGTTATGAAAGAAAGAAGTTGGGTGATCTGCCATGTTCGCATTGCGAAGAAGCCAGCGAATGCTCGCTTCCTCATTCGCAGTGCGAAGCTCCCAGCGAATGCCTTAGCCAACACTGCTTCGCTGCCCCATTCGTTGTGCGAACATCTGGCGAACAGTGGCAGAACCAAAACAAGCTAAAGTTCGCAGTGCGAACATTTGGCGAATGCTCGCCTTCACCTTCGCTGTGCGAACAGCCAGCGAATGCACGATTTCCCCTTCGCTAGGGGATTCGCAGTGCAAATCTGGGAAAATACAGAAATTCTGTAGCGTACAGCTGCATTCCCTTGGGTCCAAAACCAAACCAAAACACACCCACGCATCCAACAATCAAATACAGATGATTCTACACTCATATAGCTTATACTACTCAGTTTTTAACACATTTTAACCGTTAAATTCCATCGATTACCAATTTAAGCAATTTCACATAAAACCTAACTTAAGCTAAAATCACTTCTAACTCTAGAACTTAAGTTTCTATCTAGAACCCACCTTGAATAGATGATGATGGTGAAGATTGGAAGATGATTTGATGAAGATTTGATGATGTTCTTGATCTTTCCACTTCTAGGTTTTCTCTTCTTTTCTCTTTTCTTCACTTCTTCTTTCTTTCTTCCTTTTTTCTATCCTTTCCCAAATGAAGAGAAAAAGAGAAAAAGAAATGATATAGGAAACCCAATTAGATAGTAACACTACTAATTGTCCAAAAAGTCTCTAAAGTTTAAATACTTAAATATCTCAGAGTCAGATAATATTAATTGGATTTACTCTAAGTTCAACAGTTACTCTAATTATCTCTGCAAATAATTTCTCGGAGTACACTGGGACTCAGTTGATCACAACTAATATTATCCAGAGTAAAATAATTTACGGGGTATTACACTATTTCCAATAAAATAATTTCTAACTTTCAAGTTCACACTTTAAATAATAAATATAAATATATCTAACATAATTTAAATAAATAATAAATAACAATAAAATATAAATGCATAAAAAAATTGAAAGTTGTAAATTAAAAAGGTGCACGTAAAGGTTTTATTCGACAAAAACATACTTGTTATGCATTACTCAGCAACATACAAATTTAAATATTTAAATAATTATATTTTATTATATTTTTCAAACATAAAGCAATATGTAAATTATTTTATCTGCATAGTACATCACTTCATAACAGTAACATTGTTGCAGGCATTTTCTGTTCAATGCACAACAAATTTATTTTAAGATCTGCATAATAATTACTACCCAAATTTATAAGTATTAAATCGTTTACCACCAAAATGGTTAAATGATAATGAATAGTAAAAAAGTTGAATGACAATGAAATGAACAAAATAATTGACATTTATTGAGATGATATTATTATGCAAGTTGTTCTTGTGTATTAACATTTTCCTATGCAGATACTAAAATCGTTCACGATGGTTTTATCATTTAGAAATATAAAAGGTGATATTGATAAAAAAAAAAGTTAATAATTCAAATAGGATATACTAAAATATTGCATTTAATTGGTATAACTCAAAATATAATATTACATTTATATAATAAATTAAGGTATATATATATATATATATATATATATATATATATATATATATATATATTCAAATATTAAATTATTAATAAAAAGTATGGCACATATACATATCAAGATTTCAAATTATTATGAAAAGATTTGTTTTTGTTTAAGGGTTATTATTAGACAACCATCAGATCAAAAGTAAGGTAAATATATATTTAGATTTTAAATTATTATTAAAAAGTATGGCACATTCACATATCAAGATTTCAAATTATTATGAAAAGATATGATCTGTAATTCTGCACAACAACAATCAAGTCAATTAATCAATAATAAATGGCTAAAAAGTGTGTAAGGTGCACAATCCAGCTATTTGTACTTTAATATGTACCGAAGTAAACAATTTACTTGCAATTTGATAGAAATTGTTGCAACCAGTTAACAAATCTAGTTTTTAAAAAAAACTATTTAGACAACAAATAACCTTAATTATATATGTTTGCTTGGGGGATATGTACAAAATTCCCTCTGAACAATTATTTTCATCTATCAACTTCCATAATATTTTGAAACACTTCATGAGTTGTATTATGTCCACAACTCCCCACCATAAAATTTCTTTCTATATTCTATAAAGGTGCTACAACAGTTCTTGACACTGCACCAATAATTGCCCCACTTTCCTTAACAGCTTTTAATATATCATCATTGGTCGTACCTATATCAGAAAGTATGATAGTGGCCAGCAACATCGTATGGTCTTCAACTCCGGTGATGATGATACCGGGGGGGGGGGGGGGGGGGGGGTACCTGCCAGGTACTTCGATGCCAAAGTCAGGTAACGGGAGTAAGCAAGTACGGAAGCAGATATGAGAGTAAGAATGAACGTAACCTGACCCTCTCAAATGAGAGGGTATTTATAGAATGCCCCCAGCACAGGGCCAACGGTCTCCTGCACTAGGCTGGATTGTCAGGCCCAATCCAGGAGACTGTCAGGGCTTACGTGGCGTAGAGAAGACCAGCACGTGGTCTTCGCCCTGGGGTAACGGTCCTGAGATCTTCGGAAGGTGGGCAGACCGCTTCTTTCAGAGGTGGGAGGTTACAAGGTGACATGGCCTCGCAGGGAGGAGCACGTAGAGTTCGGGGAGAGGTGCGACGATAATGGTCTAAGGCTCTGCTCGACGATGTTGGCGTAACGTGTCCGACACTTGTGAAGATGAACACGTGCTCGAAACTGGACAATAGTGGGCTTTGTTGGGCTACCTCAAGCTATTGAGTTGGGCCTGCCCGACTGTTGGGCAGGCAGCGGCCCAGTCCAAAACAGGAGCCCCCCAGGTTGAGGGCAGGTGTCGGACACCTACAGGCAATCTGCTGTTAGGGAGACTCGTTAAATGCGACGATGTAGCCGTGACAGTGAGCATGTGACAACGGACGGACCACGAGCGGGGATTGTGAGGCGGGCAGGAATTTCAAAGTATGCTCGACGTTGCGGGGAGATGGAAAGTTGTGGATTCGAACGCCAAGGTAAACGAAATGACACACACGGGATTCCATGTGCCACGTGTCACTCGTCATGATTACCTAGGGCGGCTAGGCTATATTTAGGGTACTCGAAGGCCTAGGGGCGCCTCGTGTCCCGTGAGGGGCTTGTAAAAACGGGATCAGTCCGTGCCATTTGTACGTTTCCTTCTTTTTCGCTCCCCCTTTATCGCTCTAAGTCTCTCCCGTCTCCTTTTTGCTTCCGCCTCCGTCTCGCCGTCGTACCGCCGTACCGGAACTCGTCACCGCTGTTACAAGTAAGGTTTTCTTCCTTTTTCTTTGCATTTTACGTTTTCTACGGTGGTTCTCCGGTGAAGTGGTGAAGTTCCGGGGGAGGCCATGGAGTTTCAGGCGAAAACGGCGGAGCTCCTTTAAACTTTTTGATGAATCTCGCGGGGAAATGGGATGAATGTCTTGGGGACCTGGGAAGGCCCCGAGGAGGAATATTGAATTTCCTGGGGGCACCAGATGAAGATACCGGGGACGCTGGTGTGATTATTTTAGTGACACGCAACAGAGGTACTAAGCACATCTGAGCGTCTCCCCGATCATCGTGGCCGGATGGTCGTCTCCCCGTATCTTTTTGCCCTTTCACTTGATCCATGGTGGAAGGGTGAATTTGATCTAGGACATCGAATTCACCAGTTTCCTCTCCTTTTCAGGTCAGAATGGTTACCGAGTGGATTGAAGGGAATATTGAAATGGACGACGAGCCCGACTCCCCTGTATCCCCAGAGAATGATGCCCCGCCTTCCGTGGACTAGATCGGGGACGAGCCTCTCAACTTCCCCTCGTTATTTATCCCTGGTGGCCCCGGTGCTTTTGCCACTATTAAGGATTTTCGCCTAGGTTCCCCACTGAGTTGGCGGACATATAGACCGCTAGAGCACCACAGGATATGCTCTACATTCAAGAGGACCCGATTTCCCATGTAAGAATTTGCGTTCCAGATGGCAGGCATCCGTATGCCCTTCAGTGCTTTCCAGATGAGGGTTTTTTCTTGGCTACACCTAGCGCCTTCCCAACTCCATCCAAATGACCTTGCCTTTGTGCGGGCATGAAATTCTGGTATCAGATGTGTGATGTTAAGTGTGATGTCACAACAACACAATCTTCTATATGAACAAGGTAAGAGCAATAGTAAAGAACACAAAGAATTGTTCACCTAGTTCGGTCTAACTACCTACGTCTGGGGGCTACCAAGCCAGGGAGGAAAATCACTATTAGTAGTATCAAATTACAGACACAACAATCCCAGTTGACATCTACCTAATTTAATCACTACCCAATGACAATTCTACCTAAGAAACCACTTAGGTATGAGAAACCACTCACTCCCTAATTCAGCACAGTGATACAATCCAATGATTACACACTAATCACCCAACTTGATTCTGCTTAACAGCTTTGATCAAGAACAACACACTCTTGCTTAAAAGCTCTAGAGTGAATACACTTACAACTCAAAATAGTAACACCAATTCACACACGAATGGTTTACAAAACACACACGAAGACACAAATGACACTCAGTCTTTAGCTCTCTTTCTTCGTCACCTTTTCAACAAGGGTTGAGGCTTCTTTTATATAATTCTGACTTGGGCTTGGATCTCTTCCAAAAATATCTGATTTTAAAACAAATTTTATCTTCAAATCTTTTTAAATCTTTCCAAATCAGCCCTAATGTTGGTTGCAGAATCTGCTCCATAATCTGCAAATTTATCTGATTAGAAATCTCTTCTCCAAGATATTTGCATCCAATCACTCTAACAGATCTCCTCAAAACTCACTAACACGCGCAGCCCTAAAACATCACAATTTGATGTTCTGATGTTCTGATATAGTGATGTCAAGACATCACTTATAACATCAGCATATAAAACTACAACCCTGCAACAGCTAATGTTAGGAACCAATGTTATGACATCAGACATATGACATCAACATTGTTCAACTTTGTTTTTCCAAAATTCCAGCCAATACAAGAACTAACAATCTCCCCCTTTGGCTAATTTTGGCTAAAACAAACTCTGCCACCATCAGAGGTACCTGCAGCGGAAAAAACTTCAAACAAAAAAAACTCCAACCCAGTAGCAACCACATAACAAGCTGCACAAAGCTAAACTCCCCCTCAAGGCAAGAACCAGCATACCAGCTGTTCAAACATGCACACTCCCCCTCAAGCCTAGAGCCACATCAGACAACTAGGCAACACATGGGTTAACTCTCCCCCTTTTTAGCCACAATTGGCCAACTATCAACAAGTTAAACACTCTACTACAGTTAGTCCTACTAGCTCTCCTTGTCAGTCTAAAGTCAGCACCACAAGACAAGACAAATCATAGAACAAAACCAAGATAAACATAAAAGTACTATTATCCAAGATACACACCATGCACACAATGTGCAGAAACAAAAAACTATAAACTACAAAAGCAATAAACAGCAAAAGCAGCACTTCAATCTTCACTAGCATCAGAACCATCTGCATCATTCTCCTCTCCTTCATCTGAACCTGAATCTTCAGTGTTGGCACTCACATCATCTTCTCCCTGTTGCAATGATTTGATCATCTACTCAATTCTCAACTTCCTAGCAGTGCTAGTACTGATAACCACATCAAGATCCTTGCAGGTTGCCTTCAATTCTTCAATCAACTTAGCCTTAGTACTGGCCTTCTTAACACCAGAACTTGATGTTACAACAATGTCTAGAACATGATTCCCAACAAACAGCTTGGGATGCAAGGATAGAGCTGACTCCCTCTTACATGCTACATCTGAACTGGTTAGAATTCCAGGATGTTGGTCTAAGATCATTCCACAGACAAGGGAAGGGAATGCTATAGGCATCTTGATAGCATTAGTGGCACCATGCTTCACAACTTGATCAAATATGTAATTCCCAAAATTGAACTTAACCTTTTTCCCAACAACATAAATAAACCTTCCTAATCCCACAGCTATGGTGGTTTTGTGATTAGTAGGCACCAAGTTAGCAGCTCCTATTCTGTGCAAAATAGCATACTTGATACTGAGTTTGCTAGCTGTCAATTTACCTTTTAGTGGCCACACCTTCACCTGAGTGGCTGTGATCTCTTTACACACATCATTGTCAGTCACTTCCAGTTCATAACCCTCTTGATCATCTCTTCCCAGATACTTATTGATGGTACTAGGAGAAAAATTAATGCACTTACCCCTAATAAACACCTTCATGAAGTCCACACTTCTTTTATCAGAAATGTCTATGGGAATGTTAACAACAAATTCCTTAACAAGTCCACCATAGCACTTAGAGAAATTTGTCACAGTCTTCATCAGTCCAGCAGCATGAATGAGCTCCATAATTTCTTTCATCTCCAAAGCATCTTTGCCCAGCTCTCTTTCCAAAGCTAATCTCCTTTGGCACACAAATTTCCACATAGATGCACTGCTAGCATAATGAAAAGATATGTTGTCAACTGGCACTTTAGGAACCTTATCAGAAATTCTCTTCAAAATGGACTTTCTGATAGGGATGATGTCTTGAACATCTTCCTCAACATCATACTCAGATTCAGATTCTTCTCTAACCTTCCTCTTTTTGGAGGACACCGCAACCTTGCTCCAAGATTTAGTTGGACCAACAACATATGTCTTTTTCTTCTTGCCTTCAGCTGTCATCTTAGGAGAAGATTCCATAGTCTTTCTTGTCTTCAATCTATTGGCAATCCCAGGAACAACATTACCAATTACTTCATTATCAGACAAGTCAACAACATCCACCACATCATCATTCTTCTTCCCTCTGGGACTAGGAGTAACATCCCTAGTTGGTGATGTTTCAACATCATGTTCAACATAAACTTCATCTTCAACATGAGTATCCCTTTCTCTTTCTGCTTCAGCTTCACCTTCATCTTCAATCTCAGCATCTTCAATGACTGAAACAACTAATCTATGAAGATTTGTTTCAGAAGTTTCAATGTCACCCTCTTCTCTAACAGATTCAGCAGGCCTTTGACTCAGAGGTCTAGATATTCCCTTCACAGGAATCCCTTTCTCAAATATTTTTGTGACAATCTGATCAATGCTCTTGTCCACATCTACCCTTTCTTCAACAGCTTGAGGAAGAGGGGTGGTAGTCCTAGGAGTAGGTTTGTCTCCAAACAACACACTAGTGACAAAGGCCCTACTTTCGCTATCATCAAATTTACTACTCGCAGATTGATTAGAAGTATTACCTTTTGATGGTCTCTTGGGTTGATACTTCTCAGGTCTTGTCTTTCCTGAAGTTGGAATCATAGAGATTGGAGCAATCTCCATAGCTTCATTCACAGACACCTCTTCTGTCGAACCCCTAGAATTTGCATGAGTGGAACTTTTGGACGCAACCTTCTTGGATGGAGATGACACTTGTTTAGACATCGTTTTTGTGCAACAACAGGTGACCAAAGGTGTTTTGAAATTTCTGTTCTTGGGGGGGAAGATGAAAGGACTTGGAGTGTGGAGAGTGAAATAGCGTGAGAGAGCAATAATAGGGAATGATAGCCTAAGGTGAGGGAACTGCTTTTGTTGGTTACTTAAAGGCCAATAAATGTATTTTCCCCACCAAAACAAATTTCCTTTTAAATTTTTGAAATTTAATAAATGCACATCATAAGTCATTAACCTTTGAATCCTTTTCCAATTGTCCAAATTTCTACTTAACACTTCACAAATCTCAGCAGACATATATTTAGGGAAATCGTCATTACCCTTCATACCTGAATGATCAACATCAACTACCTTAGTTTCTTCAATATTTCCTCTGAATAGTTGCATAACACTAGGTTGTTTGGTGTTCCTTCTAATGTCACATTCAGATGTCATAACATCATCCTTGACATTACATGATAAGCTAGACTCTTGAGGAACCCATAAATAACAGTTATTTATGGATCTAACTCCCCTTATAACGACTTCACTCTTCTCATTAGTCACTAAACATTCATCTTTAGTGTAGCTAACCTTGAATCCTTCATCACATAACTGACTAATGCTAATCAAATTTGCAGTCAATCCTTTGACCAGAAGAACATTTTCAAGATTAGGTCCAGCCTCACAACTCAATTTCAAATTCCTTTTACTTCCCCTTTTTCTCCATTACCAAAAGTTACATCCTTTGTGGAGTAAGTCCTGATATCTACCAACTGATTCTTGAAACCAGTCATATGCATTGAGCAAGCACTGTTAAAATACCAACCATCCATAGTTGGGGTTCTAACGGATGAGTGAGCCAATAGACATGTGACAGCAGCTTTAGGAATCCATTGTTTCACAGTCTGAGGCCTGTCCTGCTTCTGTCTAGGTTGAGGAACAGGCTTGGGATAACCATGTAGTTTAAAGCAAGAAGATTGTATATGGCCAAATCTACCACAATAGTAATATCTTACTCTTTGAATCTCTTCTCTGAAGTGATTGAAATGTCTCCCCCCTTGATGATGATTTCTGTCATAATGCTGAGGCTGCCATCTGTCAAAGTATTGATGTTGTCTTCTCCCATAACTAGGCTGTCTTCTGTAGTGCTTAGGCTATCTTTTACCATGATGATGTGGCCTTCTTCTGTCATCACCATGAGGCACAACATTATTGGGTCCAAGCCCATACATTTTCCCTTGATGTTGAGACATTGGATGGAACATGTTATGTTTGAAATTATAAGCCTGCATGCTCCTATGGTATTGGGGAGGCATATACTGTCTAGCTCCAGAAAACTGAGGCTTTCCTTGAGGTTGAGACAAAAACTTCTTATGACCATAGCCCTTTCCATTATTTTGTTGCCTAGGGTGAGGGACATCCTTCTTAATTCCAGAACCATGTTCTTTTTCATGCTGATGAGGAATGTTTTGTTTAACCCCAGAAGAACTAGCCTCTGCAGATATCTTCTTCTCACCCTCATATCCTAGACCAGTCTTATCAATTGCACCTTTTCCAGCTTCAAGTATTTTATCCAGAGTGTTAGTTCCACTATTTAACATTCTGATGGATTTTGACATTTGATCAAGCTGGGATTTTAACAACAAAACTTCATTCTTAAGTTCAGCTTTCTCAGTCTCAAGCTGTATAATAATCTTCTTCTGCTTCTCCCCTTCTTGAAGGACCTGTTCACTTTTCAGACACAACTCTTGATAAGAGGATGCCAGCTCTTCAAAGGTCAATTCACCATCACTAGATTCTCCATCAGATGCACATAGTCCAGTCAATGCCTTAACATGCTTGGCATTCTCTTCTTCACTTTCATTGTCTGTATCAGACCAGGAAACAGATAACCCCTTTTTCTGCTTTTTGAGGTATGTAGGGCATTCTTTCTTGACATAACCATAACCTTCACACTCATAGCATTGAACTCCTTTGTCATGATTGGACTTTTCTTCATCTCTTGTTTTCTTCACCTGATCACTAGACCTGTTGTTGTCAGATGTGATGTTCTTAACATTAGGTCTATAGTTTCTATCCATCCTCTTTATTACTTTATTAAACTGTCTCCCAAGCATCACAACAACATTTGACAGTTCCTCCTGAGTTTCAAAATTACACTCCTTCTTACCATCTTCAGTATTGGACACCAAAGATATGCTTTTGGTCTTCTTTTCAGGCTCCTCATTCAATCCCAACTCAAAGGTTTGAAAAGAACCAATCAACTCATCAACCCTCATCTTGCTGATGTCTTGAGCTTCTTCAATGGCAGTCACCTTCATTTTATATCTCTTGGGAAGAGATCTAAGAATTTTCCTCACCAACTTCTCTTCAGTCATCCTCTCTCCTAGGGCACTAAAAGCATTTGACAGCTCCAGGATGTTCATGTGGAAATCATGGATAGTTTCATCCTCCTTCTGTTAGACTATGGCTATGGATCTAGAAGGGGGGGTTGAATAGATCCTTTGAGTTTTACACGCAAATTGACTACAAAAATTCTGTTTTAAAAATTGTTTAAAAGGAAGCTACCACTGGATCAAAAGTCTACAACGAACCTTCTACCAAAAAGGATCGGATATGCACGTATATATTGTGAAAGAGTATGGAAGAGAAAAATTAAGTTGTGTTAATCTATTCAAACGCAATCAACAAATTATAACGTGTTTATGTATAAACCAAAACAATGAGGCAAACAATAAGCAATGAAACACAAACAATGTTTGAGTTTGCTTTGTGACAAATTATCAAACACTTGGTGTGTACAAACACACTAAGTGCAGAATTTCTATGGTTAGTAAGTTCAAGCTGCTCCTAGATACAATTCAAAGAATTGTATCACTTTAACAAAAACGATTTTTCAGCTCTAGATTACAACACCTCAGAAATTCAGACAAATTGAAAACTTGACAAATTCAAACAATGCAGAAAATATAAAGAGTTGAAGGAGAAAGAGAACAAACGCAATTTGATTAGGCAGTTCCCCAATCGTCCTCGCTATGGGTACCTCTGCCCCCAATTCCAAACATGGAATTGAGATATATATATATTATCGTTGCAATTGTACGTTTATACAAGAGAAAACTATGAACAATCAAATCTTCGAACGTCTTCGAATTGTTGATGTAGAGCCTTCACTTCCCTTGATTCAAGATGAATCAAGTGCTTCGAATATGGTTGATCCAATTATCGTCCCGCGCTACTAAACCGAAGGAACACACTCTTCTTCGATTACCTTCACTCGATCAATTGCAATCTACCAAAGATTCGAACCCAAACCACTCTTCTACGATCCTCTGATTACAGCTACTAAACCGATCTCTTCGGTTACCTTCGCCCAGCTGAATCCTTGTAGAACGAATTGGCTTGTGCAAAAACCCCCAAAATCTCTTAGATTCTTGGAGGAGAAAACCCTAAGGTTTTATTCAAGAAACACCTACCACAAATCTCAACTCAGAAATGAAGATAACACTTCCAGAAATCTGAACCTTATCACTTCAAATCAATGAACACAACAAACAAAAATTAGTTATGTGTAGTTGTTTGAATGCTCAAGGAAGAAGATGAAATTGATGAGAGAAAATGGCATAAAATCTTTCACGTTTCTTGTTGCAGTTAAAAAAGAGCTAAAAATGATATATATAATATCCTAAAAGAAATACATGAGAGAAACAGAATTTTAGAGTGAATAACACAGCAGAAAATTTGTGCAAAACAACGATCGGTCGACCTAAACAGGTCTATGCGTCGACTCATAACACCCAGTTTTTGATATACACAAATGCAGGATGTATGCGTCGACCTGAAGAGTCGACCTGAGCATACCCGCAGCACACAGTTTTAACTGACACAAATTCAGCATGTATGAGTCGACCTGAACAAGGTCATGAGTCGACTCACACCATTCAAACATGTAAAAATCACACCTTTGACTTTCCTAAAGGTATTTAACCATATCTAATGCACCTAGAACATTGCCAACATGATCAAACATCCTTAGAACACCTAATGTGCATTCATGTGAAATATATATGTGCAAAGCATGATAGTTTTGACATCATTAAAATCAAGTACATAGAGAGAGACTTCCCTCACATACTCCCCCTTTTTGATGATGGCAAAACGGTCAAACTGAGGTAGTATCCTCCCCCTGACTTTATGCATCCACTATTGTTTGATCATCTCAATACCTGTTATTTCCCATTTCTTCTCCCCCTTTGACAACATCAAAAAGAGAGAAAGAGAAAGTATCAAGAATAGCTGGTATTCATTAACATATATTCACATATAATGCAAGTTAACGAACATAAAAATGATAAATACAAACAAACTATTTAAACCAAACAATAATGCTTAAGGAACATAGGGATTGTCACTACATAGAGAAGCCAAAATAGTAGCAATACAAAGTCACTAAACGAAAGTGCATACAGCAAACGGAAACATAGAAGAGTCATAAACATAAACAAAGCAAGAATAAAGCATGAAGAGACATGATGCAAGATGCAATGTAGATTCTTATGGGCTCCTCCCCCTAAATGAATGGCCTCTTCCGCGAAACTGTTGAGGATGATGAGGTGGTGGAGGTTGCACATCCAACTGCTCGGTCATCTCCAACACGGTGCGATTTAGAATGTTGAAGCTGTTTGTAAGAGCACGGTGCTGATTAGCAGAAGTTTCGGCCATTGTGTTGAATCTTCCAGTCAAATTTGTGGCAAAAGAGTCAAAGTTGTTGGCGTGAGTTTGAATTTCTTCTTGTAAAGACTTGAGCCGTTCTTCTTGAGCTGTGGCAAACCGCTGTTGATCAAGTTGCATCGTCCTCATAAGTTCAAGAATATCTTCATTGTTTTGTTGAGGACGCGGAGGTGAAGGAGGAGTGTAATATGACTCTTGGTAGTTCATCCCGTGAGTTGATGGCCTATAGTTGGAACCAAGATTGGTCCAACTATTATATTGCCATTGACCCCATCCTTGGTCAACTTCAGTTTCCATTGGAGATTGCCATGAATTCCAACCTTGATTTTCTTCAGAACCTTGATACATCCATGCAGTATTGTCTTCAGCCCCCGTATCCATTTGGTGCCATTGAGCATTGTCATTTTGCTTCTCGTTAGCATCATCCTGTTCATTCTCGCCTTCTTCATTTTCCCTTTCTTCTTCTTCTTCTTCGTCATCTTCTTCACTAGACTCTTCCAGAACAGCCGTGTTGGCTTTCAAAATGTACTTATACCTTTTCTCTACAACATCCCACATATGGCCCATCATAGTCATAGTTTTCTGGCAGAACTCTTGATTTATAGTAATGGACTTATAAGGAATACCAGAAACAACTATTGTAGCATTATTGAAAAACTTTTGAATAACGGATGCATACCCAAGTGCAGTTCCTCTACCGGATTCACGAAGAGCATACATTCTGCTTGCAAAGTAATAAGGCCAACTGATTGGTATCTTGTTCATCAAAATGTACATTAACTGAACCTCAGGCTGATCCACCCTAGAATAACCTCCAAGCTTGGGTCTAAGAATATGGGCAACGATCCACTGCAAAATCCTAGGAATAGGAGACAGTTTTCCCGTTGTTACTGCCCTAGGGAAAAGATTGCTCGCCACAACTGCATCAGGATATGGTCTTCTGAGCATAGAATTTAAGGCTGTCTTATACTCATAATCATTAACATGCTTGGTATCAGTTATGTGCTGGATAGGACTCTCATTGGTCACAGACAAACGGAATAAATCTCGCCAAGTGGTGTTTTGGATAGTAAGGGTCTTATTCCCTAGTTTGCAATTGAACATAAAATCATCAAACTTTCCAACTAGACCAGTATAGAACAGTCTTACCAGATCCTCATTGTATCTGACATCACATTCTAAAAACCCATTTAAATTTTGAAAGTCCAATAAATCCATGACTTCTTCCAAGTGCATGCGTTCTACCGTACGACGATAATACACAAATTGCTTGACCACAGACCTTTTCTTCATTGTTTTCTCAAATAAATCAGCATTCTCAGGAGAAAGTAGAGAAGAAAGAGTTACCGGTTGATCTAGAAGTGGTTGAGAAGGACCCGCTTGAATAGATGATTCCCTTGTGACTCTTTGACGGGTGATTCTCCGTGAAGCCATTGATGATTGGTGTTTAAGGATGATGAATAGTGACGAATTTCCCAACTAGTTATAAACCCCAAGAATTTTGGGTGAGATTGATGGAGTTAGGGTTTCGGTGGAGATGAAATTAGGGAAGAGGAGGAAATGAGATAATGACTTGATATGTTATGTTAATGCCACATAGAAAATCAGAAAAAGCATAAAAGGATATTAAATGGGTCAAAACCGTACAAGACTTCAAGAAATATTTCGCAATTTTTCAGCGAGCGGTCGACCGCTAGGTCTGTGTGCGTCGACGCACACTGTAACTTTTTCTATAATCTTGAAAAAAAAAGCTCTGAGTCGACCTAATAGTCGACCTGAGCGTTCCCGACTAAACACGTAAACAAAGCAACCAAAGTGAGTCGACCTGAAGCATTTGTGAGTCGACTCAAACAGTGAAATTTTTGAAAAATCATATTTTTGTGTTATTTAAGCCATGATATTAAATAAAAAGAAAACTAACATGCACACCAAACATACAAATGAAGACAGTGAGCATACTATAGGCAAATAAACAACAATAATATCACTCAGTTATGGTACACTTAATTTCTAATGAACGAGAACGATATTACCTTGATCGCTTTTGATGATGCAAGACCTTACATATGTGGTAATAGCTTTTGAAATTGTTAGTGACAAAAGTATAGATGTACATATAGATAAGATAAGGTAATGACACTTTATAATTAGATCAAACACGATCCGAAATGTCGAGAATGCCAAGTTCCCTACGGATATGAAAGAAAGGCTCAGTGGCTAAAGGTTTTGTGAAAATGTCAGCAAGTTGATTTTTTGAATCAACATGCTCAAAAATCACATCACCTTTCTCAACATGATCCCTAAGGAAGTGATGACGTATTTCAATATGTTTGGTACGTGAATGTAATACAGGGTTCTTAGTTAGATTTATTGCACTAGTGTTATCGCATAAAATTGGAATACGCTCAAGTTTTAAATTAAAATCAAGCAATTGTTGTTTAAGCCATAGGACTTGAGCACAACAACTACCTGCGGCAACGTATTCAGCCTCGGCAGTTGACAAAGCAACGGAAACCTGTTTCTTGCTATGCCAGCTCACCAAGGAATTTGCGAAAAGATGACACGTGCCACTAGTACTTTTCCTATCCAACTTGCACCCGGCAAAGTCGGAATCAGAATAACCAACTAAGGAACAAGCACTACCTTTGGAATACCACAGACCATACTTTGGGGTTCCAGAGAGATACCTAAGTATGCGTTTAACAGCTTTTAGGTGGGATTCCTTGGGATGTGCTTGATACCTCGCACACATGCATACACTAAACATTATATCGGGACGTGATGCGGTAAGATAAAGAAGAGACCCTATCATACCTCGATACCTCTTTACCTCAACATCCTTACCTTTTTCGTCACGATCAAGATTAACACTCGTAGGCATAGGAGTATCTATAGCTTTGCAGTTCAGCATATCAAAACGTTTTAGTAACTCAAGACAATATTTCGTTTGACTCACGAATGTGCCCTCTTCAAGTTGTTTGATTTGCAATCCGAGGAAATAGTTAAGCTCCCCCATCATGCTCATTTCAAACTCCCCCTGCATCAAACTAGAAAACTCCTTGACCAAGGTCATGTTAGTAGACCCAAATATAATATCGTCAACATAAATTTGTACCAAAATTAAGTGTTTTCCTTGACGTTTAATAAAGAGGGTCGTGCCAACCTTTCCTCTTGAATACCCTTGATCAAGTAGAAATTTGCTTAGACGTTCATACCAAGCCCTAGGGGCTTGTTTAAGTCCGTACAAAGCTCGCTTAAGTTTATATACATGATCAGGATATTCGTGTGATTCAAAACCTGGAGGTTGGGCTACATAAACCTCTTCATTTATATATCCGTTAAGGAATGCACTTTTGACATCCATTTGGAATAGTTTAAAGTTCTTTGTACAAGCATAGGCAAGTAGAAGACGTATGGCCTCGAGTCGAGCAACCGGCGCATAAGTTTCCTCATAGTCGATTCCTTCCTCTTGGTTATAGCCTTGCGCTACAAGCCTAGCTTTGTTACGCGTTATTACTCCATTTTCATCCAGTTTATTCCTAAACACCCATCGGGTTCCTATTACTCGATGATCTCGCGGAGGCGGGACAAGGTCCCAAACCTCATTTCTCCCGAATTGATTTAGTTCATCTTGCATTGATAGATACCAATGCTCATCGAGTAATGCTTCCTTAGAGTTTTTAGGTTCAACTTGGGAAACAAAAGCCGAGTAATAACAAAAGTTACTAAGTTTAGAGCGAGTAGTTACTCCCTTAGAGATATCACCGAGAATGTTGTCAATTGGATGGTCTTTTGAAGACTTCCAAGCTGGAGGAAGTTCATCTTCATTAGTATGATGATCATCCTCACTTTTCACTGGTTGGTGATCCTTTTCCTCCTCAATACGCACTGCTTCAGGCTGATCAATTCCCTTATCAGTGTCCTTGAGTATGTCTTCAGTAGGTACACCTGCACCATGAAAAGAACTACCTTCTCCGACATTTCTCGGATAAGACTCGTCAAAAGAAACATGAACTGACTCTTCAACTACACGTAACCTTTTATTATAGATTCTATAAGCTTTACTTGACTGAGAGTATCCAAGAAAAATACCCTCGTCAGCCTTGGCATCAAATTTGCCGAGAGTCTCTTTTCCATTGTTTAACACAAAACATTTGCAACCAAATACATGAAGGTGAGAGATATTCGGCTTACGCCCTTTTAAAAGCTCATACGGTGTCTTGTTTAGAATAGGCCGGATGAGCACCCTATTCAGAACGTAACAAGCCGTACTTATGGCATCTGCCCAAAAGTATTTTGGTAATCCACTATCATTGATCATAGTCCTTCCAAGTTCCTCCAAAACACTATTTTTACGTTCCACTACCCCATTTTGCTGAGGAGTACGTGGTGCGGAAAAATTATGATCAATTCCGTTGGAATCACAAAATGCTTCAAATAAATGATTTTCAAACTCGCCCCCATGATCACTTCTGATTGAACCAATGTTTGTGTTTAACTTGTTTTGAGATAACTTAGCAAATCGTTCAAAGGCAGAAAAAGTATCACTCTTATTTGCCAAGAAAATCGTCCAGCAAAACCTAGAAAAATCATCGACTATAACAAACCCATAGTAGTTACCACCTAGGCTTTTAACCCTAGATGGTCCAAAGAGATCCATATGGAGGAGCTCAAGGGGTCTCATAGTTGAAACAATGTTTTTAGATTTAAAAGAGATCCTTGTTTGCTTCCCCATTTGGCATGCATCGCAAAGATGATCCTTTGTAAATTTAATTTTGGGCAAACCGATGACTAGGTCTTTAGAGACAATTTTATTGAGCAAGTCAAAATTGATATGAGCCAAGCGTCTATGCCACAACCATGAATCTTCATTCATAGTGACTAAACACTTGTCTCCATCCAATGATACCTCGTTTAAGTCTAGCATATAGACGTTATTCACCCTCAAGCCCTTAAACACATTCTTCTTGTCGCAATCTTCAACTACGCAACAATCCTTTGAAAAAGAGACTTTATAATTTTTGTCGCATAGTTGACTGATGCTTAAAAGGTTGTGTCTAAGGCCCTCCACAAGAAGTACATCAGAGATAGTAGTAGATGAGGGGTTACCTATACTACCTTTACCGAGAATCTGTCCCTTGTTGTTATCTCCGTAGGTGACACACCCCTTTTTCTTCGCCACAAAGTCGATGAAAAGAGATATGTCTCCGGTCATATGTCTTGAGCAGCCACTATCTAGAACCCATCTTCTTTCGGTGGTCTCAAGACTTTGTACCTACAAAAATAATCAAGGGAGAGTAGGTACCCAATTCTCATTGGGTCCTTTATGGTAAGTGAAACCAATATTGCCCTTGGGCAGCCATTGATAAATGCCCTTTGGAACAAGATATCTCCGAAAGCGGCACTTAGCAATAGTATGACCGGGCTTACAACAATATAAGCAACCACGATTTGTTTGGAGTTTACCTTTGCTATCACTATCTCGAATCACATATGTGTATTTTTGATACGGATTATTCATTGTTTCACGATAATGTGATCGATCAATAGCAAACGTAATCTTAGGCTTGAGAGCCTTGTCCAACTTGGCTTTGAGGGTTCTCACCTCTCTTTGCCAAATGTGACAAGTACCACAGCCCCCAAGGTCAAACCATGTATATTCATCCTTATCGATATTAGTTTTTGATACATTCACCATAGAGTTTTTAAGATCTTCCAATTCCTTTTGGGAATCGGAAACCTTTTTCTCCAAATAGGAAAAAATCTTTTTATTCGAAGCTAAGCGTTGAAATGCTTCCTTAGCTTCGTGGTGTAATGTGTCAAAAGCTCTTTTCAATTCAGCATGAGACATATTTTGACAGTTTTCATATTTAGAGTGTTTTACCTCTTTTCCTTTGTTGTGACGTGCCATGAGACAAAGGTTGACGGATTCACTTTCGTCACTTGATGAGTCATCTTTCTCCGACTCGCTATCGCTTTCCCAAGCGATGTATGCTCGTCGAGACTTGTTTGACTTTTTGTTTGAGCGACTCTTATCTTTGTCCTTATCTTTGTCTTTCTTTAGGGATGGACAATCCGGCTTGTAGTGCCCGGATTTTCCACAATTGTAGCACGTCCCCTTTACTTTGCCATTTTTATGTCCTTCACTTCTAGATTGCTTCCGGAACTTGACAAGATTTCTGTCCGAGTGCTGAATATCATTCTTTCGAATGTATCTATTGTATCTCTTCACAAATAAGCTCATATCATCACCGGATTCTTCATCCTTGTCATCTTTGGCTTCATCATCACTTTGCTCTTGATGTGTGGACTTTGAACAAGAAGCCTTAAGAGCTATCGACTTCTTCTCCGTATCTTTTGCTTTCTCTTTCTTTATACTCTTCTCATATTTATCCAAGCTAATGAGCACTTGCTCATGCTCATCAAGTTTACCAAAGAGTGTTGTGAGGTCTAATGTAGCAAGATCATTGGCCTCCTTGATAGCGGTAACCTTCGGTTGCCATTCCCTGCTAAGACACCTCAGAATTTTATTAGTAGAAACCTCATTTGGAATTGGTTTACCAAGGACATGCAATTTGTTGATAATGTGAGTGAATCGTTTTTGCATATCCGCAATGGTTTCCCCTTGCTTCATGTAAAACAGATCGAACTCTTGCGTTAGTGTATTAATTCGAGCCAACTTAACATCATTCGTGCCTTCGTGGGCTACTTGTAAAGCATCCCACATGGCTTTGGCTGTTTCACAATGGGAGACTCGATAATACTCATCAACTCCCAAGGAGGAGATGATCATATTGCGAGCCTTCCAATCATAACTTTACTTTTTCTCGTCCTCCTCATTCCATTGAGCTTCGGGTTTAGGAACGACAACGCCTTCCGCGTTAGTCATAGTAATTGCCATGGGACCGTTTAAAATAACGTTCCAAACCTTCCGATCTAAGGAATTAATATGAACGCGCATACAATCCTTCCAGTAGCTGTAGTTTTCACCTGTAAAAACTGGAGCTCTATTATAAGCCCCCTTAGGTTCGTTCGCCATGATCCAAGAAGTTTTACCGAAGCACCAGAATAAACCGGAGCTCGTGATACCACTTGTTAGACTATGGCTATGGATCTAGAAGGGGGGGTTGAATAGATCCTTTGAGTTTTACACACAAATTGACTACAAAAATTCTGTTTTAAAAATTGTTTAAAAGGAAGCTACCACTGGATCAAAAGTCTACAACGAACCTTCTACCAAAAAGGATCGGATATGCACGTATATATTGTGAAAGAGTATGGAAGAGAAAAATTAAGTTGTGTTAATCTATTCAAACGCAATCAACAAATTATAACGTGTTTATGTATAAACCAAAACAATGAGGCAAACGATAAGCAATGAAACACAAACAATGTTTGAGTTTGCTTTGTGACAAATTATCAAACACTTGGTGTGTACAAACACACTAAGTGCAGAATTTCTATGGTTAGTAAGTTCAAGCTGCTCCTAGATACAATTCAAAGAATTGTATCACTTTAACAAAAACGATTTTTCAGCTCTAGATTACAACACCTCAGAAATTCAGACAAATTGAAAACTTGACAAATTCAAACAATGCAGAAAATATAAAGAGTTGAAGGAGAAAGAGAACAAACGCAATTTGATTAGGCAGTTCCCCAATCGTCCTCGCTATGGGTACCTCTGCCCCCAATTCCAAACATGGAATTGAGATATATATATTATCGTTGCAATTGTACGTTTATACAAGAGAAAACTATGAACAATCAAATCTTCGAACGTCTTCGAATTGTTGATGTAGAGCCTTCTCTTCCCTTGATTCAAGATGAATCAAGTGCTTCGAATATGGTTGATCCAATTATCGTCCCGCGCTACTAAACCGAAGGAACACACTCTTCTTCGATTACCTTCACTCAATCAATTGCAATCTACCAAAGATTCGAACCCAAACCACTCTTCTACAATCCTCTGATTACAGCTACTAAACCGATCTCTTCGGTTACCTTCGCCCAGCTGAATCCTTGTAGAACGAATTGGCTTGTGCAAAAACCCCCAAAATCTCTTAGATTCTTGGAGGAGAAAACCCTAAGGTTTTATTCAAGAAACACCTACCACAAATCTCAACTCAGAAATGAAGATAACACTTCCAGAAATCTGAACCTTATCACTTCAAATCAATGAACACAACAAACAAAAATTAGTTATGTGTAGTTGTTTGAATGCTCAAGGAAGAAGATGAAATTGATGAGAGAAAATGGCATAAAATCTTTCACGTTTCTTGTTGCAGTTAAAAAAGAGCTAAAAATGATATATATAATATCCTAAAAGAAATACATGAGAGAAACAGAATTTTAGAGTGAATAACACAGCAGAAAATTTGTGCAAAACAGCGACCGGTCGACCTAAACAGGTCTATGCGTCGACTCATAACACCCAGTTTTTGATATACACAAATGCAGGATGTATGCGTCGACCTGAAGAGTCGACCTGAGCATACCCGCAGCACACAGTTTTAACTGACACAAATTCAGCATGTATGAGTCGACCTGAACAAGGTCATGAGTCGACTCACACCATTCAAACATGTAAAAATCACACCTTTGACTTTCCTAAAGGTATTTAACCATATCTAATGCACCTAGAACATTGCCAACATGATCAAACATCCTTAGAACACCTAATGTGCATTCATGTGAAATATATATGTGCAAAGCATGATAGTTTTGACATCATTAAAATCAAGTACATAGAGAGAGACTTCCCTCACATACTTCATCTTCAGATTTTCAAACTTTGTTGTCAAAAGTTGAAGTCTTGACATCTTGACTTTGGAGGTTCCTTCATGAGTAGTCTTCAAGATATCCCATGCTTCCTTAGCTACTTCACAAGTGTTGACCAACCTGAAGATGTTCTTATCGACACCATTGAATATGGCATTCAAGACTTTAGAATTCCCAAGGGCAAGCTCATCTTCTTCCTTTGTCCATTCTTCTTCAGGTTTCAGTTTTGAGTTACCCTCTACTTCCTTTCCATTCTCATCATTTTCCATAATAACTGGAGGTTTCCATTCTTTCACAATAGCCTTCCACGCCCTGCTGTCTAAAGACTTCAAGAAGGTAACCATCCATGGTTTCCAATAGTCATAATTAGAGCCATCTAGAATAGGGGGTCTATTCACAAATCCACCAGTCTCCTTGTCCATAGTACCAGAAAGTATCAGCCCTAGATCTCACCCAGATGCAGAGCAGGATGCCTGCTCTGATACCAATTGAAATTCTGGTATCAGATGTGTGATGTTAAGTGTGATGTCACAACAACATAATCTGCTATATGAACAAGGTAAAAGCAACAGTAAAGAACACAAAGAATTGTTCACCTAGTTCGGTCTAACTATCTACGTCTGGGGGCTACCAAGCCAGGGAGGAAAATCACTATTAGTAGTATCAAATTACAGACTCAACAATCCCAGTTGACATCTACCTAATTTAATCACTACCCAATGACAATTCTACCTAAGAAACCACTCACTCCCTAATTCAGCACAGTGATACAATCCAATGATTACACACTAATCACCCAACTTGATTCTGCTTAACAGCTTTGATCAAGAACAACACACTCTTGCTTAAAAGCTCTAGAGTGAATACACTTACAACTCAAAATAGTAACACCAATTCACACACGAATGGTTTACAAAACACACACGAAGACACAAATGACACTCAGTCTTTAGCTCTCTTTCTTCGTCACCTTTTCAACAAGGGTTGAGGATGCTTTTATATAAATCTGACTTGGGCTTGGATCTCTTCCAAAAATATATGATTTTAAAACAAATTTGATCTTCAAATCTTTTTAAATCTTTCCAAATCAGCCCTAATGTTGGTTGCAGAATCTGCTCCATAATCTGCAAATTTATCTGATTGGAAATCTCTTCTCCAAGATATTCACATCCAATCACTCTAACAGATCTCCTCAAAACTCACTAACACGCGCAACCCTAAAACATCACAATCTGATGTTCTGATATTCTGATATAGTGATGTCAAGACATCACTTATAACATCAGCATATAAAACTCCAACCCTGCAACAGCTAATCTTAGGAACCAATGTTATGACATCAGACATATGACATCAACATTGTTCAACTTTGTTTTACCAAAATTCCAGCCAATACAAGAACTAACAGGGCATATGAACTTGTTTGTAAATACCTCTATGTCGAGGCCACTGTCCCTCTTTTTCCGGATCTTTCACCTAAAACGACAAACGGTGGATGGTCGTCACAACTGGGTGTCCTTTAAGCAGCCGAGGAGTTTGTTCCGGGCGTATATAGACTCTGTCCGTAATTTCAAAGGTCGATGGTATGTCGTTAAGCCTCTCACCCGGGCAGCCACTGACACTCTGTACCATCGTAGGGAAGTGGAGCTAGAAGATGGTTGAAAGAAAGAGGTCCTCGAGTCGAAGTGTCCCATGGAATGGACATAGGAGCACTTCCTGCTGAGCACCGAGAGCTACATCGTTAGTTCGGGCACCTTGGGCAAGGAGGACCATCGGGCCTATGATAAGATAGTGAAGTTTGTCCAAGGGTTTAGCAAGGCGAAGTAAGTGACCCCGGATGGAAACTTCATAACCAACGCCCATGGGGAGACCCTTACCAAAGCCCGGCTCATAAACACCAAGGCCCTCCTCGAGTGCGACACTGAGGGGGAGGCTCTTCGGTTCTTAGGTAGTGTGCGCACCCCTGGTCTGGGGCTTGTTATCGTTTCTGTTTTTTAGATTACTGATGTTTGTTCCGTTTTTCTGTAGGTGCCATGTCGACCCTGGAAGAACGCGTGAAGAAGTTGACCTCCGCTCGAGGCTCGAAGAAAGCTGGGAAAGGACGGGTCGAGCAGGTCAAGCAACAGACTCTGGGTCCTGTTCTGTCACCCGGGGGGTCCTCCGGTTCTGCCCAGGGTAGTCAGTCTCCGAACTCGCAGGGGTCTCCGAAGAGGCAGAGGACCGTCGAGCAGACTCACGTCGATCTCACCGAAAGCCTTCCCCGTGAAGGATTTGTGTTTCCACCCTGTCATCTGAGGCATAACGTCTTCTCGAGGGCCAACTCCCCGACCGTGTCTGATTCCGAAGTTTAGGCCATCTTGGGGGCTGATCGGATTTCGAGGAGAAAAAACCTGGTGGAAGATATGGCAGCGATGATGCGGGTCTGCGCCACTTCGCTAGTTCTGAACGACGAAACCTGTCCGTCGTTAGAGCTGACAAAACTGCAGAACAAATTTAAATCACTTGAAGCTGAAATGGGGAAGGTGAGCGAAGACCTTACGGAGTGCCGAAAGCAGAACGGGGACCAGGTCGAGCTTCAGAAGCAGCTGGAAGGGAGACTGAAGAAAGCCTCCGAGGAGATAAAAATCCTCCTGGAGAGAATTGACGAGCTGGAGCAGGCTGTCTGACCTGCCGAGGATGAGACTGGGGACGAAAAGTTGTTGATCTCCCGAGCTGAGCTGATTTCCCAACTCCGGTTGACCGGGCAAGATGTTCTTCAGTCTGTCGAGTTTGGTTTAAAAAAAGCCTTGAAGCAGCTCCAGGTGCTGAACCCTGACCTTATCACCGAGGGAACCGGCCCTCATCACAACGTCGTCGACGGCCAGATTTTCCCCCCGGCGCTCGAAGAGGAAGACGACGAGACTACAGAGGAAGGACAACCCGGAGGGGACGTGATTGCTTAGATTTACTGTTTAGCTTGTTCGGCCTGCGTGCCACTTATCTTTTGACTTTGTTAGGTTTGGTCTGCGTGCCGTGAACTTAGCAATGACTTTTGCCTGGCCTGCATGCCAGGGGCCTTTTGATACTTTTGTAATATCTGCACAATGGGCTTCTGCCCGCTTAATGCTTTGATTTTCGCTTATTTGTGCTTACGATGTTTGCATGCTTTCGCTTGTTTGTGTGCATGTGATGCAATTGTTTTTGCCTAAGTGTTGGTAATTTGGGGGTTTCCTCGACATTATTGATCCTCGACCGTGTGGGGGAACAGGTCAGGCGGTCGGAGGTGTATCTCGACCTTCGACGAGGCTAAGAGATTGATCGAGGTCTTAGCTTCGTGGCGTGAACTTCCCATCACGAGCTGGGTGTTCTGCCTTCTTAGTACGACGACGACGGGGCTCGGTCGAGGGGTCCTCGTCGGATCAAAAGTTCTCGCGCACACACAACACGGCCCTTGATCATCGTGTTTCATATAGGGGAGTCGCGCTTGTACCTTAGTGCGCCCCCGTCATCGCGACGTGGCCGTGTCGCGGGCAATGTCTAATTGTAGTATTGCTTGAGTTTCTCAGCGTTCCATGGTCAAGCAAGCTCTTCCCCGTGTAGATTTTTGAGGTAGTAGGCTCTTGCCCCCGTTTTCGCGCGGACGCGGTACGGGCCCTCCCAGTTCGCGGCGAGTTAGCCTTCCCACGAATCTTTCTGGTTCCTTCGTAGGACGAGGGTACCTACTTGAAAATCACGCCTAATAACTTTGTTGTTATAACGTAGAGTTATTTTCTGCTTAAGTGAGGCTTCCTGGAGGGATGCGTCCGTCCTTATCTCCTCGACAAAGTCGAGTACTTCCCCTAGGGCCTCACTTTTTGCGGCCTCGTCGAGTGGGGCCTCCGTTCTCCTCGAGGGTTCCCTGATCCCCACGGGGATCATCGCTTCTCTTTCGTAGGTTAGGCGAAAGGGAGTTTCCCCGGTTGTGGAATGTGGGGTTGTCCGGTAGGCCTAGAGGACGATGTGTAATTCCTCGACCCACCGTTTCTTCGTGTCACCTAGTCGGCGTTTCAGTCCTTGCAGGATCACTCTATTCGCCGCTTCAGCTTACCCGTTCGTTTGAGGGTGCTCAACCGACGTGAAGTGCTACTTCGTGCCCAGCTTGGTGACGAAGTCTTGGAAGTTCCTATCGGGGAATTGTGTCCCGTTGTCAGTGACAATCGCCTGAGGCACGCCGAACCGGACTGGTATATTCCTCTTGTAGAAACGTAGTATGTTGTGGGCTATGATTTTAGCCAAGGCCTCAGCCTCGATCCACTTCGTGAAATAGTCGACCCCGACGATCAGGTACTTGTTTTGGTATGATCCTTGGATGAAGGGGCCAAGGATATCCATCCCCCACCACGCAAACGGACACGGGGATGACAGTGTTTTAAGCTCACTGGGCGGGGCTAGGTGCATGTCCCCGTGTCGCTGGCATCTGTCACATTTCTTGACGTGTTCTTTGGCATCCTGTTGCATGGTAGGCCAGTAGTATCCTGTTTGTAACGCCTTGCGAGCCAAGGACCGTCCGTCGAGGTGTTGTGCATTGATCCCCTCGTGGATTTCCTGGAGTATACTAGGGACCTTGGTCTCTTCTACGCACCTGAGGAGGGGGATCGAAAAGCCCCGCCGGTATAGTTTGTCTTCGACAATTATGTATGAGCGTGCTCGTCGCTTAACCACCCCGACCTCCTTGGGGTCGTCGGGCAGCTTGCCAGTGGCGAGATACTCATATACCGGGGTCATCCAGCAGTTGTTGTCCCAGATGGCGTTCACTTCAGTCGCGGGGACAGGTTTATCGATGCTTGGGCGCGAAAGTACCTCTTGTATAACGGATTTGTTTTTGCCCTTTTTTTCGTGCTCGCAAGCTTGGACAAGACATCTGCTCGAGTATTGTGCTCACGCGGGATGTGAGTTACTTCTGCTGAGGTGAAGTTTTTCATCTTTTCTTTCACCAGGGTCAAGTATTCGATGAGCCTGTCATTCTTGGCTTGATACTCTCCTCGGACCTGGGAGGCCACGAGCTGGGAGTCAGTGAAACTTTTGACTTCTTGGGCACCGAGGTCCTCAGCCAACCGTAGCCCGGCGAGGAAAGCCTCGTATTCAGCCACGTTGTTCAGCGTCGAGAAGGACAATTCTAGGGAAACTTCGATCAGGATGCCTTCCTCGTTTTCGAGGATGATGCCCGCCCCGCTGCCTTTTGAGCTGGATGCCCCGTCAACGTAGATCGTCCACTTTTGGGATCCGTTGGTCGTCGGTGATGGGAGGGTCATTTCTGCCACGAAGTCGGACAATACATGAGCCTTTAGGGCCTTTCTTCCTTCATATTGAATGTCGAACTCAGCAAGTTCGAGCGACCATCGGAGCATTCTCCCCGCCATATCTGGTCGACCGAGGAGTTGTCTTATAGGCTGCTCGGTCCTAACCACCACAGTATACGCCAAGAAGTAATGACGTAGCCTCCTGGCCGCGGTGACGAGGGCCAGGACGACTTTCTCGATCTATTGATACCTGATCTCGGGGCCCTAAAGGGTCTTGCTGGTGAAGTAAATCAGTTTCTGCCCGTCGGGGGTTTCCCGAATAAGTACGGCGCTGTCTGCTTCCCTCGTAATGGCGAGGTACAAGAACAACGTTTTCCCGTTTCCTGGTCGTGAGAGAACCGGGGGTTGTGATAGGACTTGTTTAAGGTGGAGGAGTGCTTGCTCGCACTCCTCGGTCCATTTGAATGTTGCTTTCTGTCATAGAAGCTTGAAAAATAGGAGTGCGTACTGTGCGGATTTGGCGACGAAGCGGGATAGTGCGGTTAGCATCCCGTTTAGTGATTGTATCGATTTCTTTGAGTTCGGGGTCAGGATCTTGGAGAAAGCCCTACATTTGTCGGGGTTCGCCTCTATTCCTCGCTCCGTGAGATAGAAGCTGAGGAACCTGCCTGCCTGAACGCCGAAGGTGCACTTGTCGGGGTTGAACCTCATCCTACATTTTCTCGCCGTGTCGAAGACTTTCTTGAGATGGGCAGCATTGTCGACTTCATCTGCGGATTTGACGATCATGTCATCCATGTAGACCTCGAGCATGTTGTCGATCTCTCTCCAAAAAACTTTGTTCATCATTCGTTGAAAGGTCGCGCCGACATTCTTAAGGCTGAAAGGCACTACGTTGTAGTAGTAATTGCTTGACTCGGTCATGAAGGCAGTATGCTGCTTGTCGGTCTTAGCCATGGGGATTTGGTTGTACCCCGAGTAGGCGTCCATGAAGGACAGTAGTTTGAAACCTGCAGAATTTTCGACCAGCTGGTCGATGTTAGGCAAAAGATAAGAGTCTTTCGGGCATGCCTGGTTAAGGTCGGTATAGTCAACACACATCCTCCATTTTCCATTATTATTTTTAACAAGTACAACGTTGGACAGCCGAGTCGTGTACCTGGCCTTCGAAATAAAATTTACCTCTAGGAGGTCTTTTACAGCTTTTTCAGCAACCTCCGCTTTTTCGGGAGACTGCCTACGCCTACGCTGAACTATGGCCCTAGCGGCCGGATCTACGGTAAGCTGATGGTAGGCCACCTCTGGGTCGAGGCCAGGCATCTCAGAGGCGCTCCGTGCGAACAGATCAACATTCTCTCAGAGACATGCCTTCAGCTGCTTCTTCTCCAGGTCGGGGAGTCTGATGCCAATCTTCACGCTCCGGTCCGGATCGTCTCTGAGGACGACAAGCTCGAAGTCTCCATTTGGGATGGGGCGCGTTGGGTGGAGAGGCTGCCTATTGATTTCTGCTTGGAGGTCATGGTCAGCTGCTCCGCCTTCCTCTTGCTCGCCAGGGAACCTGCTATCGAGGTTGACGTGCGGGAGTGGCTTCTGCACTGCTTCCGGGGATGGCTTCGCTTCGATCTTGGGTTTGGTGTCGATGGAGCCCAGGACTTTGGTCGCGGCGTCGAAGCACCTTCTGGCCGCTTCAATGTCCCCGTGCATGGTGACGACCCGACCCCTGGCCATGTACTACTTCATCTTCAGATGGACTGTCGATGGTGCCACTGTGAGCTCGGCCGGAGTGGTCCTCCCCAGGATGCAGTTGTAGAGGGATGGGCATCCGACCACCAAGAAGCGGGTCTTGACTTGTCGGGCGATATCCTCGTTCCCGAACGTGACCATCAGCTCCACGTAGCCTCAAGGTCTGGTGGTGGTGCCATTGAACACTTATAGGTCCGAGCCCACGTAGGGGGTCAAATGTTTCTCATCGAGCTGGAGGGTCTCGAAGAGGTGGGCGTACATGATGCCCACCGAGCTCCCCTGGTCGACCAAGATCCTGCGGATGTCAAAATTGGCCATCTCTGCCCGAATCAAGAGGGGAATAGTGGCGTTGGGTGCCCCGCCTGGCAGCTCCTCTAGGTAGAAAGTGATGGGATTTGAATTCCCTCGCACTTTCTCGAGAGTCGTGGTCTTCTCTAAGGTCACAGACTCCAACTCGTCAAATTTCTGCTTGATCGACCCGACGGAGACTTTCTCGAAACCTCTGCCTGATATGACCATTGCCTTGGGGAAGCTCTCCCAGGTGTTGCGGGCAGTGACGGGGTCTTCATGGGGGAAGTTCGCCCACATGTTGTGGACTGCCTCTTGGTTCTCGATTCCCTCAGGGACGAAGAAGTCCTCGGGTCAAGTGATGCTGAGGGTGATCTGCAGGCGGCTTTCCCCGGTAGGAGGTGTCCTCTCTTCGACGCCTTGAGCATCTCGGGCGTCAGTCCGAGGAGCGTCGTTCCTCTTGGCGTACTGCTTTAGATGTCATTCTTTGATCAGGATTTCAATTGCGTCCTTGAGGTGGACGCAATCTTCCATGACATGTCCATGGCTCCAGTGGAACCTGCAGTACTTGGACTTGTCCGTGTTTGATTTGGGGGGTGTCGGCTTTGGAAAGAGGACACCCCCTTTTTGAAACTCCGAGTTAGCGCACTCGTTGAGAATTCACTCTTGGGGAGCATTGAACGGAGTGTACTCCGTGAACCGGCCAGCTGGCCCCTCGGTTCACGAGAGTCCCTTGGACGGCTTTCGCGTCTCCTCTCTCCCCCCCTCCCCCCCCCCCCCCGGCCGAGGAGGAGGAGAGCCTTCATCTCTTTGGCCGCGGGGGCCATCCCGACATCTTGAGTCAAGTGCTATTTGAGCAGCCTCCGACTCTTCGAACTCGATGTATGATTGAGCTCGGTGGAGGAGGTCTTCCAAGTTGCGGGGTCTATGGAAGCCCACAGACTTGGCGAACTCAGTCCCAATGCATAGCCCCCGCATGATTAGGAACTTCTTCATGTCGTCGTTCGTGTGGACCTCGAGAGCTTCGCGGTTGAACCTCTCAATGTAGTCTCTGAGAGATTCGCTCTTCCCCTGGAAGATGCCTTCCAGCGAGGCTACCATCTTCGTATGTCGGCGGGATGTAGTGAAATGTTTAGAGAAACGTCCCTTCAGTTGCTTCTAGGATGTGATTGACTCAGGTTCAAGACTTTTGTACTAAGTCATGGCGCCCTTCCTCAGGGTGGTTGGGAAGAGCTTGCATTTGATAGCTCCCCTGACGTTCCTATAGTCGAGCATGGCTTCAAAGCTCTCGACATGATCGTCAGGGTCGGTTGTGCCGTCATAGGTCTCCAGCGGTAGAGGCTTTTCCATGCCCACAAGGATAGAGGTGTCCATGATCTCCTTGGACAGAGGGGTCCTCTGGTCATCCTCATCACTTCTAACTGGAGACCGTGATGGGGAGTGATGGTCTTGACCAGGTATATGTCGTCGAGGAGAGTTCCTGGAGCGATTCTTCAGTCTTTCATCGTCAGCCTTGTTCCTCCTTGTCGGGGAGCTCCTTGGCTCTTGTCCCTGTGGAGGAGGAGAGCGATGGCGCTTCTGGGAGACCGTGGGCTAGGGCCGCTCCAAATGTGGTCGGCGGCCCTCACGTTGTGGGGAGGGGCTGCGAGAGTTCGCCGAGGTAGTCCTTCGCAGGGAAGGAGGACGGTTGGGCGACGGTGGGTGATGATGTCTCCGTGGGGAAGAGCGTCGTGGTCATCCTTTCTCGAGTGCTTCGATCCTGAGATTCTGCTGGGAAATCATTTGGTTGGTTTGGTTGACCAAAGAGAACAGGGTCACCGTGCCCGGATCCGTGTTTGGTGGTGGAGCGACTGGCTGGTAGACAACCGGATGGATGTCCTGTTGGGTGGCGTCATATGCCGCGTCTTCGGAAAAAGGGAGGCGATCTGCCCATCCCTTACGTCGCCTTCTTCGATGTGGACGGCAGCGTTGTCCTCACGGTGGTCTCAGTTGTCGGGTGTAGCGGGAAAATTTGTGAGTGTAAGCTATTGATTAACTTAACTCATAAAGCAAGAGTCGCCACCGCACTTTTATTTTATTCCACAAAGGAAAAGGAAAAAAGAGCGAATAAATCCTAAGAAGTTCTAAAAAAAGAACAAGCAGAGAATGAGTAAGGGGGGTTGGTTACGCAATGGGAAGGTGTTAGCACCCAAAACGTCAATAGTACTCTATAGGAACCCTTTGAAATATCTATCGCTTTTGGTCTGAAAAGGTTTGCTTGAAAAGAGATTGAGGAGATGAGAAGATAAATATTTTTTAGATTTTTGTGTTTGGAGAGACTTATCGCCTCATGCCTACGTACCCACGATGTGCAATGTAGGATCAAAACCTCGTAGTTCGTGGTACAAAGAACAAAAATTTGTTTGTTATGATTGATTTTAAATGTAAAGACAAGTCGTCATTTCCAAGCGAATAATTACGCTTAAAGAAATGAATCGTGTCTAAACTTATAAAAAAGTTTTAAAGGGAAAAAGTGCACAAAGCACAAAAAGAGTTTGATGAGTTTGGTTTTTTTTAAGTTTTTATGAAATGGTCAAAATATGATTAACATGGATTGACATTTATTAAAGAAAACAAAATTTGAAAATCACTTGACCGAAGTCAAGGTTTTATTATGAAAGCGGTTTTAAATTTGAAAACAAGAAGGTTTTGAAAAAGGAAGAAGAAGTTTTGAAAATTGAAGAAGGGGTGGAGAAGAAGAGACTATCCTAGTGCATGAAATAAAAGCTAAGGATAAGAATAATCTAACCACAAATGTAGCTATCTTCACCATAAACCAAGTAAAAGCACAAGGCTTCAAAGTCTTCAAACCATAATTCCAAAGCAAAGGTAAACGGTCCTAGTTCTAAGTCCAAGGATCCAAGAATAGCATTGAAGTCCAAGGTTTAGGTGCAAAACACCATGTCCATTGCAAAGGATAGTAACCATAGTCCGAGATTAGAAGCACAAGTTTTTAGAGGTTTTGGCCTTTATTAATGTTTTTGGTCCAAGTGGACAAAGAGAAAAAGGCATAAGCATAAACATGTGTCCAACGGACAAAGGAAAAATTGCGGAAACATAAACATATGTCCAACGGAAAAAGGAAAAATTGCATAAAAGTAAAAGAGAGATAGTGAGCGAGAAGGAATTGTAAAGAAGTTAGAAGTTAGTAATTAGTTGTCAGAGTAAATGATCAATAATGATTGAATAATGTACTTAGGTCAAGGTTAATGAAGACTTGTTAGAAGATTGATAGAATCAAAGCCTCTATAACAACAAGCTTCATAGATTTTGAACCTAATACAAAAGATCAATCAACATTGAGTTGTTTTCCGATACGGGACATATGTTGCGCTATGTTAAGCAATCGCCGAGTAATTTACGGAGTAATTACCCTACAATGAGGCCGGTCAATAGATCTTTGTGCTAATGCATGCTAGATGAACGATATGTAGATCGTCATCCGAAAGCAATACCGTACGAAAAGGAAATAGGTAACGATCTAGTCTTGATCAAGAATTCAACAAAGAAATCCTAAGATCCATAAGACTTTCATCGATCAAAATAAAAAAAGGAAATAGATGAAGAGAAAGCCAAATTGAATTACACTTTCAAGATCCTTTCATCTTCAAATTCAATCACTTTTAATTGATAAGTTTAAGTGTGAAAACATATCACTAATTCAAAGCACCTCAAATGAATTCAACAATTCATTAAAAGATAGATTTGAACTAATGAATGTTTAATTACTTTAACCATATCCAAAGTCTATTGAAATTGAAGAGAAATTAATCTCAACAATGCATTTTAAGGCTTAAACAAGAAGAAAGGGGAAGAAGGAGGAAGAAAAACTAAAACAGCCCCAAAAACAAGGCAAAATATGCATTCTGTTTCGAAGTTATCAGTTACTCACCAGACGTTAACCGATTACTTAGTTCAAAATAAGCGCATCTTTTCAAAATTAACACAGAGTAACCGGTTACTCACCAGACGTTAACCGGTTACTCTGCACCAGAATGCAGAAAATTGTGCAAAATTCAGCATGATCCACTTTCAAAACTTTTTACAAACACCTTATGATCATGGAACTAAAATTACAGAAAATTTAAAGTAAAATAACAGCAAAACCCAGCAATTAAACACCATTACAAGATCCAAAGGATCAAGTAACAAAGATCTCCAAAGATCTATATTATGGAAGATGAAGATGAAGCTTCAACAATGGTGAAAGATGAATTACCCTTCAAATCTAAAAATTCCTTCAAATTGCTTCAAGATCCAAATACCAAAGCCTTGATCTATGAGAATTGATGAAGAAAACAAGTTTGGATGAAGGTTTAGCTCAAAGTTGAACAAGATTCAATGTGAATTCTTGTTAACTTTCAAAAGAAGAAAAGTGAGCTTTAGTGAAATTTGTGGTTTGGGAAGAGAATTTGTGAGAGGTTTGTTGGCTATCAAAAGCTTGTGAAATGAATGAAATGAAGTCTCTATTTATAGAGTTTAGGCTTGGAAATTTGGTTTGGAAATGAAAATAAGGATTGGAATTCAAATTTGGAGGGAAATTATCAAAAGAGTGGTGATTAGTGATGGTACATGGTGGGGAATGATCAAAATGATGTAGGGGAATTAAAATGAGGTGATCTAGAATATTCCACATGTTATCAAGGGCTGAGATTGGTGCCAATTGCTGAATTTGAATTTGCCACCATTTTTCAAATTTTCACGAGGGTAACCGGTTAATTAGTGTAAATTTTGAAAAAAATGCCCTTTTGAGTGCACTGCTGTGGTTCGGCTCGATTCTTTTGCTCATCAAAGAAGGCATGGAAATAAACACATGAACCTTGGAGTCTCTTGAATAATAATCAATTAAAACTTGGAAAGTCTTGATCAGATAATTTTTGAATTAATTGCATATCAACTTTGACTTTGTTCAAATGGAATTCATTCGAGCTGCGGGACTGATTTTTTTGGTATTTTTAACCTGTTCTTCCCCTGAAAATGTTAGTGAAAGGAAACAAAATATTTTTGGATTTTAATTAATGGTTAGTAAACATAAACAAATTAAGCAATAAAACAACTAACAAACAAACACAAACTCAAATATCCCTGCAAGGTACAATCCTATAGAAGAGGGAACCAATGTGTGATCTTGTTTGTATGGATGAATGCACATGATAAGCAGAGAATCTTAGGGGCAAAAATTAGGGTATTACATCGGGCTGCGTGAAGGCGGAGTCTGGAGCTTTGTTCCCAGGTTGGGTGCTGGCCATGGTAGTTATGAACGGAGAGATTGCTTTAGTTTAACGATGAAGGAAAAATGGGGAAGCAGTTGTTCCCACAGATGGTGCCACTGATCGTACCTGGATCAGAAAGTATGACAGTGGCCAGCAACGTCGTATGGTCTTCAACTCCGGTGATGATGATACGGCGCGGGGGGGGGGGGGGAGGTGTACCTGCAAGGTACTCCGATGCCAAAGTCAGGTAACGGGAGTAACCAAGTACGGAAGCAGACACAAAACCATTGTGGGGGAGAAAACGCCACAGGAGACAAACAAAAGCTGGGGAGCAAAGAGAAAAGACTACACAGGGAAACCAAAGAAGGGAAAACACGTCCCAATAGGGGAGGAAACAATCTCCGCTGGGGAAGAATAAAGAGAGAGTAAGATTCCACTGAGGGAAAATTACCAAGGCAAAAAAAAACCTAAGAGGGATAACATCATCCCAACATGGAGAGAAACTCCACCGGGGAAAAGATCGTCTAATACCAGACATCTGGTAATAGCAAGATCAAAAGGAAAGATTGCCAACTACCAACCAAGTGATAGCTACAACAAGGTAGTCAATAAAAAAGATACGAGAAGAATTACCTACTACCAACAGAGGGAAGGACAACAAAAGGTAACGATCTCAAAAAAAAAAAGGTTAGAGTAATATCGCCTACTACCAACTAGAGGGAAGGACGACAAAGACGATAAACTCGAGCGTGGAGAGATTACCAACTATCAAACAAGTGATAACTATAACAAGGTAACCAAACCGGGCTATATTACCTACTACCCACACAAGGCAGGATGACAAAGGTAATAAGCCAGCTATATCTCCTACTACCAACTAAACGGGTAGGACGACAAAGGTGATAAGCTTCCATTGCCAAAGCAAGGGACCAAAATTCAATCCGAGAATAAACCAGAGAGAAACAGTCAAACAAGACTCATCCCGAGGAAGAAATATCTCAACTGGGGATAATTGTATATGGAAATAAACCACTACACAACAAGGATATAATTCAACAGGGAAGACTTAGCACATCAAGGCTCCACTGGGGAAAATCAATACCACAACAATGAATTATCTCTAACATACCGAAGAGACTAACCATCCATCAGAGTAGAAAACCTCAACAACAAACTGTCCCATCTAACCGAAGAGGCTTAGGACTTCGTTTGAGAATACTTTCTACCAAGATTTTTTTTTTGAGAAATGTGTCAACCATAAAAATTTTACTGGGGAATTTATTGCCAAGATCAACCAGAGAACCTTCAAATGAAACGCCTTCTGCCGAGATTTTGCATGTAAATACTACTGCCGAGGATTAATCGAGAACATGACTGCTGACGAGGCTTTACTGAAAGATCTTTTAAGGATTCTACTGTCGAGATCCTACAAAGAAAATACCTTCTGCCGAGGTTGCTGTAATCCTTTTTTTTTGTTGAAATTATCCGAGAAATCTACTGCCGAGATTCTTGGAAAGAAAATACCTTCTGTAGAGGCTTGTTGCAAATTCTATTTTAAAACTCACTGGAGAATCTACTGCCGAGATCAATCAAAGAAATCTGAAATAAAGCCACCTTCGGCCGAGGTTTGCTGGAAATCTTTTGAAAATATCCAAGAAATCTACTGTCGAGATTCTTGGAAAGAAAATACCTTCTGCCGAGCTCAACTGGAAATCTTCTGCTGAGATTTTCCAGGAAATAGGAGCCAATAACTCTACCAGGGATCTTTACAGGAGATATGGGCAAGTTAGATCACGCAACAGACTTCTCAAATAAAGAGACAACCATCTGTTGGAAATTCACAACAAACTTCTCTGACAGGCACAACCTGAGAGATACCATTTAATGGAAAAGATAACGTCTGATAACTGGAGACACACAAGTTTCTCAAATAAAGAGGATGCTGCTTGTTGTCATACAATGGATTCCAAAAGAGTGTTGTAACAACACTGCTGGAGGAAACAAAATCTTCATCTTCTAATGGTAACCATAAAAATATAATCTGCTGCGGAATACAAAATCCTCAAAGGTGCAAAATAAATGCACTCCCAGTCATCTAGGTTGCACAGCCTAGAGAGTTTCAAAATAGTCACCGCCGGAGACCAAAGTTCAATCCAGGAAGAAACTGGAGAAAAACGGTCAAACAAGACTCATCCCAAGGAGGAAATAACTCAATTGGGGATTGGTCCCATCTAGATAATGAACTGGAAAGGAAAACTGAAGCAAAAATTTCCACGAGGAATAAACTCAGTGGTGAATTAGAAAGGATAAACGCTTTCTGATTATGGTCAACACTCTAATGGAGAGAAGACACACACACACACTTTGCGGAGGAAACCACATCAGAGAGCGGAGAAGCACAAGAAGAATGAAAAATGCACAATGCAAAACACACAATGTTATGCATAACAAAAGAATGCGTATGCAATGCGTATGAGTATGAATTTGCTGACAAAACAGACATAAGGATGAACAAATGATGAATAAACACCACAGTTCAGCTGAATACTCGGCTAATCTCAACAAGATAGAGATACCAAAAGAGATCCTGTTAAGGAGTACACACAAAGCAAACCCTAATGGGGATATCAACCAATTGGGGGAATAAGAAGTCAACATTACTCTTTGCTTGGGAAGTGATCAAAACAATCACAACGAGAGGTAAAAATCTGTTGCTAGGATTCCACATCAAGGGGAAACATCACCCAAAGCTTCACAAATGCTTGATCATAACTGGCTAGAGAATAGAATCATACTCACCTGGGGAAATCTGAATCAAGACTTAGCTAGAGGAATACCCAAAATAGTACTTGGACGGGAAATACCTAAACTGGCGCTCAATTGGGGAATAATGGATTTCAAGAGTCCAACACCTCACAACAAGCTTGAGGGAATCCATCATCTGATTAACAACTTGATTACATCCACAAGAACAAATCTGCTTATGTGCGTTGAATTCACCATTTAACTTTTGCCCCAGACTGCATGGTCTACAAAGGATTTTACACCAAAGGAAACTTTATACCATAACAACTTGAGATAATCTGTCCCAGTGTCTTTAAACTCTTGGAGAGATTCATCCAATCTCGACGTAACTGCCCCAGGATTATTGAACTCGGCACGCTCTTTGATCAATATAGTCTTCTAGGTTTTCCCCATGTGAAAGCGTCAACTGGGAAAACAAGTTGGCAAAGCCTTCAGGCAACATGCCCCTGGGTAGGATCATTCCTTGAAATGATTTGCCAATTGCTCATCAGAGTTTCAGGCCTCAAAAGATTAAGCTTATCACTGATGCTCAAATGTAAACTTCCATGATGTCAAACAAATGTATGCAAGCCGAAAATGTTAATTCTAAGAATGATAATTCTAATGCAACAGACATGTTATCTTGAAGTTTTTAATGAAAAGATGTCGCAAAACCTTGTGAATAAATCACTAGTTTAGATACGACATTGATTTTTGAATGCACATGCAATACCAACAAAGATCTTTTAGCACAACTCATAGGAGTCACGAACACTATCTCATTTGAAGTACGCTTTCAAAGTAAACCCTGCTTCAATTAGGTCTTTTGAGGGTTATAACTTGGCCTGGAGCACGGTTTTCAGAAAAAATGATTTTTAGGCTCAAAATCATTTGTACCCACCCAATCTCCGTGATGTTCTTCAGTCTTATATTCAACTAATTTGACACAAATGTTCATCATCTCCAAAAGGATTAAACTGATGTTATAAGAACCAATGAGGTTATTCGGGGATAACAGTCACCCTTTTTGTCCTTCGACTTGGTAGTTACACAAAGATTTGTTCTTTTGATGAGAATTTTTCTTTTATTCTTGCTTTTCACATTTTCATTCTTTTTATTTTTCCCTAACTTTTGCCTGGACTGATTTTTTTTGAATTTTTGATGTCCAGCGGGATGCCCCAATTTTTGCCTAAGTTACTTGTTTTCAATTTTTCTTTTTCGACTTAGCGGGCTTTTATTTTTCTTTATATATATTTTTCGAACAAATCATGTGACATTGGCTTATCTGACTTGTTAAAAGGGTTGTGATTGCCTCTTCCCTTTGGAATGAGGGATAACCATTGTGGTTGGTCCTTAGATGCACACTCCTTTTGAAATTTGGACACTTGGTCAAATGAACTGAAGACTACCCTGTCCCAAGGTTAAATGTGAGGGTTTTCTTATTTAGAAAAGAAACTCCTACTTCAAGGCTCAAAGGGGTTAACAAGGGATTATCTTCCTTATATCTCCGGTGTTTGGGAATTTGAAACAATGCCTGTACATCATCAGCAGGGTCTTATTCAAAAGCATACAACCAAAAATTTTGCGTTTTCACTTCATCATCCTCCCTCCAAGATTTTAAACAAGAAGTTGGTATTGCAAATGCAGAAAACAAATTACGAGCGAATGCGAATGGATCACTTCAAGATAAACATACTCATTGCATTAAGATTAATATTCAAAACAAACAAGTTCTACATGCAAACAAAGCAATAACAATCATAAAAGATTACAAATGAAAATGCAGTAAACGAACTGAAGATCTGAGGAAACTGTGTCAGCTTGAACTTGAAAGAACATCCTCGACTTTCTTGGGAGACATAGAAGCAAACATACAACCACTGCGGGTCACTCTACTAATAAAGGTGTTCCATTCGCAAATGCGCTTCCTTCCTTGAAGGTCAACACCTCATCGTCAATCATCTCTTGAACCTTTTCCTGGAAAACCTTGCACTCCTTAATTGGATGCCCCATTACTCCATCATGAAATTCACAACTAGTATTTGGGTTGTACCAAGGGGGCGAGACTTTATAGCTCTAGTCCTTCTAGGTGTCATCACTGAGTTTTGGGCAAAGTAAGACCACAATTAACTGTAAGTCATTGGAATTAAATCAAACTGACGAGTCTCTCTTTTTGAATTATTCAGAGGTCTCTGCTACTTCTGGAACTGATTCTGATGTTGGTGATAAGTCACCGGAACTGGAGCTTGCGGAATCTGAGGAGAATCATGAATTGCATCAACTTCAACATTTTCTTCCACTTGGGCATCACTACTAGATTTTTCTTTACTAGCTCGGTCATTCAAACCATCTTGGATTCTTCCACTTTTGAATGCGTTCTCAATGTTTACTCCGACTTCCACAATTTTGGAGAAATCTAGAGGTACAACGCCTACCATCCTGACATAATAAGAGTCTGACAGCGTTCTTAGAAACATTTTGGCCAGTTCTTTCTCTAAGAGTGGTGGATGAACTTGAGCTGCTAATTCTTTCCACCTTTGTGCATACTCTCTGAAGGATTCGTTGTCCTTCTGACTCATACTCATCAATTCATCACTATCTAGAGCCATGTCCAAATTGTAGTCATATTGTTTTATAAAAGCATCAGCTAGGTCTTCCCAAGACTGAATATGGTCCCTTTTCAGTTGCGTATACCACATCAAAGATCCTCCGTATAAACTTTCTTGAAAGCAGTAAATCATCATCAGATCATTGTTGATATGAGTGGTCATCTTTCGACAGAACATCGTCAAATGGTTCCTTGGACAACTAACACCCTTGTATATTTCAAAGACAGGCATTTTGAACTTCGAGGAATAACCACATCCGGAACCAGGCACAAGTCATGAGCCTTAAAACTAGATGCATTAGGTCTTGTCAACATTTTCAATTCCTCACTGAGATCACGAAGTCCTTCTTTCATTTCCACAACTTTAAGATCAATCATCTCTGTCACAAGGTGGACATTCTGAGGATTTGGCATATACCTCGAAAATCGAGAATCTTTTTCAACAACTTGACCAACCAGATCATTTTGCACAGGTTGGGGTCGAGTAGGAACATTCACTTGTGGAACATTGTCGTCCAGAGGAGAATCAAACATCGGATTGGTCATCACTGTAAAGCCTGACATGAGATCATCATCTTTTGTTCTCTCCATGTTCCTTCAGTAACTACCTCAAACTTGGTACGAATGCCAGAAAATCAGCTGACTGGTACAAGGACAGAAGGACAAATGAGTTTGTGTTTAGGGAACTGCATGTATGCAAATGATGAATGCAAATCTATTATGTTTTCAGGAAATCAAACCGATTATTACAAACATGGGAAGCATCAAGTATGTGAGTATCACAACTTTTATTCAAAACTTTTGCCAAAGGGACATTTTCTTTGTCCATATTTGCAATAGTCTGAGTTGTTTTCCTTGAAAACGGCTGAGATAATGAATGTATGGATGCATGGATGCAACAAACATAAACAAGATCACACAAAGCACACTGGTCAAGGTTCAAGTCATGAGCATGAAGCAAAGGGTAAGAACCAATCCCACAAAGGTGTGTACTAAGGTTTTTTTCTTCATTGTACGTGCAGAAAACAGCGGTTCTAACAGAGTGCCCAGGGTCCACAATCCACTATCAGACACACCAGCGCACCGATTTGCTCAGAGGTTGGTAGTTATCCTCAAGAGAATCTAACCTGAGTGTGGCATCACGTAACAGCTAAGTCAGATTTGCATTCTTATAGCTTCGGCGCCACGATCCTAGAAGGGCTAAGATGGGTTAAGGGTTACTACGGTCCTCAGTGTTATAGGCTTCTATGGAAAAAGTAATGCCTTCACGATCGCTCGATCGCCATCAATAATTCCAAAGAGGCAACCACCGTGTGGATAGATTCTCATGTTCTTATTTTTCGGGATTCGACTCCCTCAAAGCTCCCTTGACTATACTATCCTCCTATCTCAAAGTACACTCTGGTCCGGGTATAGGACCTATCTCACACACAGAGGAACGCCCAAACAGAACAAATAAGTAACAAGCAAATCAAACAAAAAGCAGTAAATAAATCAAAGCAGGCTAAACCCTTCAAGGGAGGAAATCCCAGGCAGAGTCGCCACTTTTCTGTAGTGGGGAAATTTGTGAGTGTAAGCTATTGATTAACTTAACTCATAAAGCAAGAGTTGCCACCGCACTTTTATTTAATTCCACAAAGGAAAAAGAAAAAAGAGCGAATAAATCCTAAGAAGTTCTAAAAAAAAAGAACAAGCAGAGAATGGGTAAGGGGGTTGGTTACGCAATGTGAAGGTGTTAGCACCCAAAACGTCTATAGTACTCTATAGGAACCCTTTGAAATATCTACCGCTTTTGGTTTGAAAAGGTTTGCTTGAAAATAGATTGAGGAGATGAGAAGAGAAATATTTTTTAGATTTTTGTGTTTGGAGAGACTTATCGCCTCATGCCTACGTACCCACGATGTGCAATGTAGGATCAAAACCTCGTAGTTCATGGTACAAAGAACAAAAATTTGTTTTTTATGATTGATTTTAGATGTAAATATAAGTCATCATTTCCAAGTGAATAATTCCTCTTAAAGAAATGAATCTTGTCTAAACTTATGAAAAGGTTTTAAAGGGAAAAAGTGCACAAAGCACAAAAAGAGTTTGATGAGTTTGGTGTTTTTCTTAAGTTTTTATGAAATGGTCAAAATATGATTAACATGGATTGACATTTATTAAAGAAAACAAAATTTGAAAATCACTTGACCGAATTCAAGGTTTTATTATGAAAGCGGTTTTAAATTTGAAAACAAGAAGGTTTTGAAAAAGGAAGAAGAAATTTTGAAAATTGAAGAAGGGGTGGAGAAGAAGAGACTATCCTAGTGCATGAAATAAAAGCTAAGGATAAGAATGATCTAACCACAAATAAAGCTATCTTCACCATAAACCAAGTAAAAGCACAAGACTTCAAAGTCTTCAAACCATAATTCCAAAGCAAAGGGAAACGGTCCTAGTTCTAAGTCCAAGGATCCAAGAATAGCATTGAAGTCCAAGGTCTAGGTGCAAAACTCCATGTCCATTGCAAAGGATAGTAACCATAGTCCGAGATTAAAAGTACAAGCTTTTAGAGGTTTTGGCCTTTATTAATGTTTTTGGTCCAAGTGGACAAATAGAAAAAGGCATAAGCATAAACATGTGTCCAACGGACAAAGGAAAAATTGCGGAAGCATAAACATATGTCCAACGGACAAAGGAAAAATTGCATAAAAGTAAAAGAGAGATAGTGAGCGAGAAGGAATTTTAAAGAAGTTAGAAGTTAGAAGTTAGTAATTAGTTGTCAGAGTAAATGATCAATAATGATTGAATAATGTACTTAGGTCAAGGTTAATGAAGACTTGTTAGAAGATTGATAGAATCAAAGCCTCTACAACAACAAGCATCATAGATTTTGAACCTAATACAAAAGATCAATCAACATTGAGTTGTTTTCCGATACAAGACATATGTTGCGCTATGTTAAGCAATCACCGAGTAATTTACGGAGTAATTACCCTACAATGAGGTCGGTCAATAGATCTTTGTGCTAATGCATGCTAGATGAATGATATGTAGATCGTCATCCGAAAGCAATACCGCACGAAAAGAAAATAGGTAACGATCTAGTCTTGATCAAGAATTCAACAAAGAAATTCTAAGATCCATAAGACTTTCATCGATCAAAATAAAAAAAGGAAATAGATGAAGAGAAATCCAAATTGAATTACACTTTCAAGATCCTTTCATCTTCAGGTTCAATCACTTTTAATTGATAAGTTTAAGTGTGAAAACATATAACTAATTCAAAGCACCTCAAATGAATTCAACAATTCATTAAAAGATAGATTTGAACTAATGAATGTTTAATTACTTTAACCATATCCAAAGTCCATTGAAATTGAAGAGAAATTAATCTCAACAATGCATTTCAAGGCTAAAACAAGAAGAAAGGGGAAGAAGGAGGAATAAAAACCAAAATAGCCCCAAAAACAAGGCAAAATATGCATTCTGTTTCAAAATATGCATTCTGTTTCGAAGTAACCGGTTACTCACTAGACATTAACCGATTACTTAGTGTAAATTTTGAAAAAAAAATGCTCTTTTGAGTGCACTGCTGTGGTTCGGCTCGATTCTTATGCTCATCAAAGAAGGCATGGAAATAAACACATGAACCTTGGAGTCTCTTGAATAATAATCAATTAAAACTTGGAAACTCTTGATCAGATAATGTTTGAATTAATTGCAGATCAACTTTGACTTTGTTCAGATGGAATTCATTCGAGCTGCGGGACTGATTTTTTTGGTATTTTTAACCTGTTCTTCCCCTGAAAATGTTAGTGAAAGGAAACAAAATATTTTTGGATTTTAATTAATGGTTAGTAACATAAAAAAAATTAAGCAATAAAACAACTAACAAACAAACACAAACTCAACGATCCCTGCAAGGCACAATCCTATAGAAGAGGGAACCAATGTGTGATCTTGTTTGTATGGACGAATGCACATGATAAGCAGAGAATCTTAGGGGCAAAAATTAGGGTATTACATCGGGCTGCGTGAAGGTGGAGTTCGGAGCTTAGTTCCCAGGTTGGGTGTTGGCCATGGTAGTTATGAACGGAGAGATTGATTTGGTTTAACGATGAAGGAAAAACGGGGAAGCAGTTGTTCCCACAGACGGCGCCACTGATCGTACCTGGATCAGAAATTATGACAGTGGCCAGCAACGTCGTATTGTCTTCAACTCCGGTGATGATGATACGGCGAGGGGGGGTGTACCTGTAAGGTACTCCGATGCCAAAGTCAGGTAATAGGAGTAAGCAAGTACGGAAACAGATATGAGAGTAAGAATGATCGTAACCTGACCCTCTCAAATGAGAGGGTATTTATAGAATGCCCCCAGCGCGGGGCCAACGGTCTCCTGCACTGGGCTGGATTGCCAGGCCCAATCCAGGAGACTGCCAGGGCTTACGTGGCGTAGGGAAGACCAGCACGTGGTCTTCGCCCTGGGGTAACGGTCCCGAGATCTCCAGAAGGTGGGAAGACCGCTTCTTTCGGAGGTGGGAGGTTACAAGGTGACGTAGCCTCGCGGGGAGGAGCACGTAGAGGTCGAGGAGAGGTGCGACCATAAGGGTCTAAGACTCTGCTCGACGATGCTGGCGTAACGTGTCAGAAACTTATGAAGATGGGCACGTGCTCGGAAATGGTCAATTGTGGGCTTTGTTGGGCCGCTTCAAGCTATTGGGTTGGGCCTGCCCGACTGTTAGGAAGGCAGCGGCCCAGTCCAGAATAATCATCACTAAGTAATCCTTGAAATCCTGTAGTTTGAAAAGTGGAATCAACATATTTCATTAAAGAGTTTATTAGTGAAAGTTCGGTTGCACTGTCTTTAGTAGTAATAAGTGTTGGAGGGTTTTGTGAAATTCCAAAGCTAAAACCAATTTGACCAACGCTTGCAAATAAAGTAGTTGGATGAAGATTGGTCGACGACACTGAAACAGAACACAAGAGCAGAGCAATAAAGCATGTTTAACAACAGAAGAGGCCTGATTCACCAGACTGCTATATAAATAGAAAGAAACATCAATAGCGATAAATCTGTCACGATTCACAACCATACATACAGAGGCATGCCCGAGGATTCGAACAACATTGAAAAAGGATATACGCATACTTTTGCTTTTGATGCTCGAGGATTCACAACCATTATATGTTTCATGTTCCTCGCCAAAATCCTGCAAAATACAAATACTTAAGCATAAATACATGGGATGATGATGACAAACTCCAAACATTTCCATTTCAAAGGTGCAAGTCATACCTTGACGACCACGTAGGAGCAACTGGTTCCCATCATAGTTATTCCTTCTAAATCAATATTTGTTTTGGTTCACAATCCTCACAAAACAATATAACTTCATCAGTAAAAATAACAGGTCCATATAAATAGTACTTTGAAGAAAAAAAGGATCTAAAGTGTAAGAAATTGCAACTTTATAAAGTTCAAAATTTCTATTCAATGTTAACAAAATTTCTATTCAATGTTGCAAAAACTGGCAATAGCATAAAAATAAGAAACTTGCATATGAAATGTTAACAAAAACACCAAAATGGTTCGAAACGTGAAACTTACAATGACAAGAGTGAATAGACAAACCTTGTAAATATGAAGAAGATGGGTGTTGATTTCAGATCTCGGGGTTTTGATATAACATATGGTGGTTTCTATTCTAGACCTGATTGTTTCGATTTTAAATCCGCTGAAGCCGTTTTGAATCACAGTAAAAACCTGGAAAAAAACAATAAAGTTAGTAAGCAGAAAACATAAATGGCGAAAGAGAAGTATATAACACCCAGATCTGGATCGCCGCCACCACTCGCGTACAAGTCTTCCGCCGTTGGTAGCTTATTTTCTGTTTCGTACTTTGCATCCATTGTTTGCTTTTGTTTAATTTGTATTGAATGATAGTGGAGAAGATAGAATATTAATGAGAATTTTGTTGGCTATATTGCTCTTGTTTGAAGGATGAAGAAGATAGCATTTTTCTTTGAATGATAGAGAGAAAGTTGAGTGAAGAAGAAAGAAATTTTTTTAAAAGTATATTTGAAAGCAGTAGCAGTGCATTAAATGAAAAACAAAAATATTAGAAAAAATTAAAAATATGAATGAAATAAGAGAGGGTGTTGCATAGTTTGGAAACAAAAGGAAGAGAGAATGGAGAAGGCATCCACGTGGCACGTTGTGGGAACAACAAGGTTAATTTTGGGTTTTCCAGAGGCATTCCTTTTCTTATATGACTAGCGGGATACCCGTGCCTTCGCACGGGTACCCGTCGGTGACGCGCATTTGTTTTCATTTAAAATTTGAAAAAAAATAGAATTAATAAAAATTAGTAAATATAAAAAATATAATTTATATTTTAAAAAAATAGAATCAATACCCGTAGGCATCAGTTGATATTTTTTATAAAAATATTTATGCAATAATATTATAGCACTTGTAAATATTATTTTTATTGTATAAATAAATATTATTAACATAAATAAATATATTTTATGTAAGTATTATTACAAATATATATTTCGTGTGATACTCATATCAATACCTGTGTGGTCGCTCGATTACTGGTGTTTTAAGTGCATTTGTTTTTTTATAAAAAAATAGGATTAATAAAAATTAGTAAATATAAATAATATAATTTATATTTAAAAAAAAAAAGATGAAATCAATACCCGCAGGTATCAGTTGGTATTTTTTTATAAAAACATTTATGCAATGATTTAGTTTTATAAATATCAAATAATATCAATACCATTTGGATCAATCGTATATTTTCTGGTATGTAAATTTTTTCTGTAATATTGAAATCAATAGCTTAATATCAGTATCATATGCATGTCCATATCAGTACCCGTGTGTTCGTCCGGATACTGGTGTGGTACGCACACTTTTGTTTTTAAAATGTGATAAAAATTTTGATGCTCCGCAAGTGCACGGATTTATCGAAGTAATATAAAGGATTGTCGAACCCACAGAGACCAATATCAACCTACTGTAATCTATCGTTGCTTTGTAAAGCTAAGGCTAATGATTAAAAAGGTACAAACAAAAATAAAAACGCTAATTACTAAAGGTTTGCGCGCACCTAAGGGACTTATAGAAAACGGGTACTGATTGTGATTATACACCTATTCCGTAGAATATACCGACTTAAAGACTTCTTCTCACACTCTCGCGCTATTGACAAAAGCCACGCCTAATGACCCCAAGATTTTGCTCTCGCTCGTTCGATAATTAAAAGACGCATTTTGAAAACCAACAAAGCCTAAACGAAGCCTAAAGCGCTCTCGTTGTGTTTAGGATCGATGCTCAGTGTCTACTATCCGGTGCGTACCTCAAACTCTCGCTCTATCGGACACACCTTAATGCATTTCTCACTCTCACTACGGGAAAAGAGGGAAAAGAGGGCGCTTTTTTTGCCCTATAAAAGCGTTTAAAAGTCCAAGTAAATAAACAAACACCCTTATAAAAGAATGATAAGATTCTCAATTTCTAATTCTAACAAGAAATTGATACTTGTTAGTAACAGGTACCAAAAGGAGAGGTCAATAGTAATCCTACAAAAGATTCGAATTTTATCATCATTCTACACAGAAACTCTAGCTTTCACTGCAGGGTCATATTCTATTATATATACCAAACAAGAACAACAGAAGAAACACGTGACTGTTCAATGTTTGACTCTTCTTCTTCTAAACTACACACTGTAAAAAAGATAAACAGAATGAGTTCATGAAACTAAGATGAAAGAATAAATGTCTATATATTATTTTATAACAAAACAATGATTGACATGAAATATTATATATATTATATTGTATCTTGAACATTTTTCTACGAAGGAAGTAATGCAAACTGATTATTGAGAACAAACAGAACATTTTTCGACAATATTATTATTATTTTTCTAACAATGACATTCAATAAGCTAGAGTTGTTAAATATTGCTCACAAAGAAGAACGAAGAACGATTATGGGAACTGAAGAATACCTGAACTGAAGAACAAAGGAGAGTTTCGAACGGGAACTGAATGCAAGAACGACGATAATGGCAACAGTGACGGTAACGGCAACGGCAACGACAAAGAACGACGGCAATAATGGCATGCAAGAACGACGGCAAGGGTTTAGAGAAACGGTCAAGAGAGAAAATGAATAGAAGTGTCTCTGCAAATGATTAGAATTGTTTTATATTTTAATTAGTAAAGGACTTTAGAGGGCGCTTTTCCTTAGAAAGCGCTTTCTAAAGTGAAAATAATTAGAGCCCTATAAGAGCGCTTTCTAAAAGCGCTTTCTAAGGTGGCCTTTAGACAGTGCTTTTTAAAAGCGCTCTCTAAAGTAATACCTATAGCAGCGCTTTTTGGAAAGCACTTTCTAAGGTGGTCTAAGGTGGCAGTCTTTTACAGCGCTTTTGAAAAGCGCTTTCTAAAGCCTTTCTTTTAAGGCGCTTTTTTTTAGCGAAATTTTTTTATTCTTTTTAGCAGCGCTTTTGTATAAAAGCGCTGTCTTTTAGGTGCTGTCTAAACATATTTTTGGTGTAGTGTCTCGTGACAAAACACTGTTATGCAACCCCTCGCTCTCACGACAAAGTCACCTAAATTAAACTTAGACACTAAAACCAGAATATCGAACAGTCATATTTTCATACCGATGGTTCCTACAGAGTTCCGTCGGAACGATGGTCCTCATACGACGGTCTCTAATTATAATTAACCGGACATAATTAAATCTGATCTTAACATGTTAAAGCATTCAAATTATGGAACTATCATGTTAAAACAAATTCGAATATAATCTATACTATAATGCAGTAAATAAAGAACCTGTAAAAAATTGCGGTAAATGGAACTGAACTCGAATACGAAAATGGCGGCAAGATTTGTATTGATACTTGAAGTGATACAGCAGTACAAGGAAATAGAAAATACAAAGTTGCAGCAATTCCTCAGTGTGAGTAATTGCTGCTTTGAACGATAACTTTATGCTTAATTCTAAGACGCGATTCGGCAGCGCTTCCGCGCAACTTCCGGATTCATTACTGCCCTCCAAAGGGGTCTATATATAGAGAAATCTTGGCTCCAAAACTTCAGGTTCGAGTTTGAATTTGAATAGAGGAAACTGCCAAACTGCTGTTGAAAAAACTGCTCCCGCGCATAATGGCGACCGCCGTATGCCTAATGGTGACCGTCATTGCTTCAAAAGGTGATTTCCCTCCTTTTTTGGGACATGGCGAATGTCTTTCTCCTATGTAGGGGCAAATGGCGAGCGTCATTCAGTTGGGGAGGCCAAAACTTGCATTTTTGCTGTTTTTCTTCACTCTTCAGCTCTATTTTCATTCTTTTCTTCTACATTGCTGATAAAACACCTATAAAGGGAAAACAAAGGAAAACATAATAAATCAAAACAAATAGTATGAAAGACTCGATAAAACGGTACTAAAAGTGCGCGTAATGAGTTGGAAAATACGATACGAATTCGAGTTATCAAACTCCCCCACACTAAGACTATTGCTTGTCCTCAAGCAATCAACAACCACGGTAAAAAGAAAATAAGCACGGTTCGAAACATAGGCACAACGAGACTCTAATCATATGTGGCTGCTAGGTTAATGTTTGATCGATAGGTACTAAATAGTGAAAATAAGGATATCATAACGACATATTTCCACATTTGCGGACAAAGTCTCCCTTCCTATGCAATACCAATTCAAATCATGACATTATAACTTAACCTACATCCTTCATCCTATTTCACCTCTTTTTCATTCTAGCGCAGTCACATTAAGCCCGTTATCCTTCATATTTACATGGTAAGTGAACCTGTTAGTGTTTTATGATCTCTTGTTCAGCACAATTTTTTTCTTTTTTCTTTTTCTTTTTTTTTTTTTTGCAACGAATTTCAAGAGTCTGAGCCTTTGGGCTAAATGGCCGGGTGAGGGCCACCTAACTTAGTTAGAACAGGTCTTTCATTCGCAATATCCAATAAAAATCACGTAATCATAAATTTTGAGATCAACACATATTTGCATCGGTTCATTACTTAGTTCACACGCAAGGATGGTGCTGACTGCTGATATAAACTAATAAAGAGGCTACTTCTAAGAAACTAGGCATAAGGTCTTGGCATAATGTCTATTTAAATCAATATCACATACTTAGGGAATCTAAGGTGTAGGAACGGTACCGATATTTACAAAACTTTCCCAAGTCTATCTAACACAGCCTAAACAACCTATATACTTTCAGAGTGTCGTGCCATGAATCAAAACAAAAAATAGTTGGAGGTTAAATTTTTTTAAAATTTCGGGGATATTGAATAACAAGTGAAAACCACGCATAAAGACTCGACAGCACATGCAAAGACTCGACAAAACATTAAAAACAGATAAAATTCCTAAAAGCATGAAATAAACTAAAAAACACAATAAATCAAACTAAAAAGCGATAAATGTAAAGAGATAAAGTTCCTCCCCCACACTTAAACTAAACATTGTCCTCAATGTTTTGGTAAAAGGTGGAAAAAGGAAAGATAGAACCTGTATGAATGCTACTGCGTGCCAAATCTTCTCTGATCCTGCTCTTGTTGTCCCTGTCTTCACCGACCACTTCTACTTCGACGGCGGGCATTTTGAGATTTCTTCGTTTGTGTAATTCTTGAACCAGCTCATCATATTTGCCCGCTTCCGGAGGAAGTACCGGCAAAAAGTGTTAGAAAAATACAGTGCGGTATCGGTGTCACCACCAGCAGCGACATTCGCAGGAATGTCCGTGGGCACCTAGAAGAAGCTGAGACGAGACAAGCAATACATTTCTTTATTTCCTGCAAACACAAACAATAAAAGTAAAACATTAAATTAAAAATCTCGTGGGTTGCCTCCCACGTAGTGCTTTGTTTAACGTCGATAGCTCGACGGCTAAGAATCTTCGGTTTCCATGGCCACTTATCAAGCCATCTCACATATCCCTCACCTTTTCTTTTCTTCCTTCTGTGGGGTGGTTCATTCTTTTGAACTTGTGGTGGTGGTTCTGGATCTATCCTAAGTATCAGTTTTTCAAGTTTAGTTAATTCATCCACCACCTCAAAGGTTAATCTTACCCTCTTAACAGTAATGATATCCCTAGTTTCACGGTCCTCAAATTTTCTCTTTTTATGCAGGAACTTAGACAAAGGTGCATCGGTGTGAATATTTTCTAATTCCTCCACATATGTTTTGGGTTGGGAGTCTACCTTAACTTCTACAAACCTTTGCGGGAAAGGAATTAGTGGGGTATAGGGAGGTGGAACAATAATAGATGGTTAAAATTAACAGATGATTTCTAAATTAAATATTTCTAAAAAGTGAAGATATGATCACCAAAATAAATATTCAGAATTATATTGTTTACCAAAATGAAAAACATTTAAAATTATGGCAAGATGAAGATATTATTTGAAATTTAAATATAGGATATACACCATGAATATACTCCTTAGAGATTTCATTGAAATTCAAACCTGAAAGTTAAATAAATAACTCATAAAAATCAAACCAGGTTAAAAAATATGGGAAAAAAATCAAACCATGGTAAAATATATGATTAGTTCATTCAATTTTTGTGTAAAAAAATATGAATAGACGATGAGCCAACAAACCATGATAAAAAATTTAGTTACCTATCTAGAAAAATGTTGGTGGAACTAAAAATATACCTTTTATCCACAATATTTTGGAAGATCCGAATATAAAAATGAAATAAAATCACCTAAGCATGAAGATATGATACTTTAGATCTGTTATTGCCTCCACATCCAAAACCACATCTTTTTTAAATATGAATAAGAATATGGAAGACAAAAAGACATGGGCTTCAATCTAACAATCATCAAATCAGTTTTAAATTTTGAAAATGTAAAAAGGCAATCAAATGATCAAGGTAAAAGTAAGACTTCTGGGTTTAAAGGAAAGTAGGGTGATACTGCAGATCTAAGCTAAGAGTACAAATGAAAATATTAGGGTTTCAGAAATATAAAAAGGTAAATGTAAAAATTGAAATGAACAACTATTGGAGTTTTATATTCTTGATAAAAATGAACAACTTTTAATATATCTGCAAAACACAAAACACAGTATAATAAATCAGCAAAAAAATGAAATGTTAAAGACAGATCTATACAAATTAAAATAACTATTGGAGTTCTATATTTGTACATACTCTGGTTCTTTTTTTTTATGAAGATGAATAACTTGTAATAGATCTGCAAAACATAAAACATAATATTACAAATCAGAAAAAAAAATTTAAGATGAGAAAGAGAGACCAGAAAAATCAAGAAAATATTGGGTAGTAAAAGAGAAGAAGCAGGGTTAAAAACAAGAAAGAAGAAAGAGAGAGAGTTTAATATGAGAGAGAGATTTCAGTTGAAGAAGAAGGTGAAGTGACTGAGGAAAAAATTAGAAACTTAAGGAAGAAAAAGAAGAAATATAAGCGTGTGTTTGTTATGAGAGAGAGAGAGAGAGAGAGAGAGAGAGAGAGTTTTGACAAAGAAAAATTAATTTTTTCTTTAATTAATGTGTGTTGTTCTACCAGCATAGCCACGTGGCACAATGTGGAACCAGAGGGCCAAAATGGTCTTTTCCAGAACATATTCCTTTCGTATATGATAGATTTGTTCCATTAATTAGTTAATTAGATCGTGATTAATTATTTGTTTTTTCGTTAAGTAGATTTGTTTGATTTTTGTTTAGTTGATGTGTTTTAATTAGATAGTCCATGTTCATATCCTAACGTGTAAATAAGTCATACTACCATTCTCACACTAATATCACTGACATTTCACTATCGTTTAAATAACTTTAAATTATTTTCAAAACCTTTTTCAATACTAATGTCAATTTCAAACTATTTCACCATTCAATTTTCATCATTGTTTCAAATTACCTCAAACCATAATCAAATCATTTTTCATTTTTAACCATTTTTCTAAATCAAGCATGATCAAATCTCTTTTCTTAACAAATACGAAAGAAGAGGACTGTTGTAATCTAGCATCCTAGAAGAACCCTCGAGTGATTGGTCTCAAGCCTTGCACTTTGAGATAGCCATTCATTCATTTCTTTCGTTATTTAAAAAACACTTGTATTTAACTTGGACAAATAAGGGTCATTAAAATCTAGCATCTTGGCGTAACTCTTTGAACAATTGATTATCATCAAGAGTTCGTTGTCCATCAAACGATTTTCACAAACACGGAAGAAAAGGACTTTTAGAATCTAGGATTCTAGCAGAACCCTCAAATAATTAGTATCGAGCCTCGCGCATTGGGATAACTGTTCATTCATTCATTCGTTCCTTAAAACTTTTAATATCAACTCGGACAAATAAGGGTCGTTGAGATCTAGCATCTTGGCGTAACTCTTTGAGAAATTAATTATCATCAATAACTTGTTGTCATCAAACAGTTTCCTTAACAACTTGAATGAATGAAGGGTTGTTAGGATCTAGCATTCTGGCGTAACTCTTTGAACGTTTGATCCTCATCAAATGTTCGTCATTCACTTAAAATATATTCAACGCATCAAACTATTTTTCTCACCGCCGTGCGAATAACCCTAAAAACTCTTTTTCATAAATGAGAGATATTGTGTCTTGAGATGACGCAAAACATTGTTTCGTCCACAAACTATTTGAGTTGAGATAAGATGTGTTTCCCGCGAATGTTGATTTGTAAATCCATTCTGTTTTATGCAAACGTCCGCTCCTCACCTGTTTTGGGTGACAATATTTTCTGTCGAATGCGACTAAGTATCTTTCGTTAAAATCGACCAACAAACAAACATTTTTACCCAGAACTACAGACGCTCTAATTTCTAATTTATTAATGAGAATACGTAGGCACAAGGGCCCTAATCCTTGGCGAGCCACCTCCCACCTTTTTCTTTTTCCACCGTAGTCCCTGAACTACGAAGGCTCTGAGTTTCTCATTGCATTATGAGGATACGTAGGCATGAGATTGCGAAGTCTTGTCGAGCCCCCTAGTAATAAAAATCATTAGGTCCCCTTTCTCTTTAGTAAAAATCCAAAAACATTTCTTTTTCCTCTCTCTTTTCTCAATTCAATAAGTATAAGATTAGAAATTAACATAAGCTAACATACATTCGACCCTAACTAAATGGTTCTCGTTGAGTATAACGGGCGTGAGGGGTGCTAATACCTTCCTCTTGCGTAACCGACTCCCGAACTCAGATAATGGTTACGATGACCATATCCTTGTTTTCTTTTTAGGGGTTTTATTCGATATTTTCTCTTTTTCTCTATGGGAATAAATAAAGATCTGTGGCGACTCTATTAAGTCCATTTCGCGGGGGTGCAATTGCGATTCGCAAGATCGTGCTCATTTTTCGAGGTACGACGCCCTCATGATCTCGCTAGCGACAAATTGTGGACAGTTGGAGTTGTGTGTTCTTCTTCTTCTAGATTTTCCATTTTAACTTCGAGTAGGTAGTTGAACATTACTGATCGTTCTCATAGACGACGCTAAAGATTTTCCTAATAAAGAATCGTTCACGTAGTTATGAAATGGGTCAAATATGGGCATTTCTGAGAGGTGATGTTACATATGGTTCGCCGTCTTAGAAGGAGATGATACCTGCAAGCACTCTGACGTCCAAGTCATTTTTTATCAAATACAAGATATATTTTATGTAAACAATGTTTATACCTTGATTTGATGATTTACTACTTTTTTATGAGGTTTATAGGGTTTCCGGAGGCCTAGGTACACTTTTCAAATATTCAGTCTCAGAGTATAATTTGTTCTATCATCTAACGATTAAATAATGTAATTGTTAATAAAAGGTCAATGATTGTTTCCAAAGTCTTAGAACCTTCCTTAAATCTGTAGCTAAAGGTAGTATATTTTTAACCTACACCGTACGTCACTAGCCTGACTAGCATGATGTCATAAAGAGGTACATTATTGGAATAATGTAATTTCTTATGGAAGATCAAGGCTTGTTCCCAAAGTCCTAAAACCTACCTTAAATTTGTAGCCAAGGGTAGGACATTTTTATCTTACATTGATAAGTTATTGAATAACACGTTATTGAGCCATGAGTTCTATCTTGATCTAGGCAGAAACATAATCCAAAAGAAATAAATAAAATTTGACCATAATCAATTTTGCCAACTTCTTCCGGCAAAATCTAACATTATATTTTGTTTGTTGATATTTTTAGTTTCATTTTTTATAGTGACCTAAGTTATAATTTTACGTTCCAATTTTAAAATGTCTACTAAAATAGTTATATGGCTCCTTGGTTTAAAAAGATTTTGAGTAGATTGAACATGTTGCATAAAAATACAAACTCTTGAAAAGTAGTGAGATTTTTTCTTACTTGAGAACAAAATTATTAACCCGGATAGTAGAGCAAAGTAATTGACCTAAAAAGTGAGATAGTGAAATTACTTAAAAGCACCAAAAAAAACATAGGAGAAATAACATAAGTAAAAGAGGAAAAAGATTAAAAAAAAAAAGAGAGAGAGAAAGTAAACTTTGAAAAAAGACAGAGTACGTAATCAAGAAGAAAGAAGACAAAAAATGAAGGAAAAAAAAAAGAAAGGCAAGAAGACAAAAGAAAGAAGAAGAGAAGAAAACTTGAAAACTTAAGCGTATGAGAAAAATACCGATTATTCTGATGTATTCTGTGTTAGGCAAATCGAAAAAATTTCTCAAAACTCCAACAATGTTTCATTTTTTAAGGGTAATTCTGAGTTTTCGCTTTCGAAACTGTTGAAATCCACTCGGGTCGAGAAGCGCTCTAAACCTCAAATAGCGGTCACTATCTCAAACTCGGATGAGAACCGTTCCTCCATTGCGGAGTCACCGAGAGTCACCGCTCCGGGACGCTACCTCAAAATAGTTTTTCTAAAAAATACTGGATTCTGTACCTGGGGCTGATCCAACCTACTTAGAGGCATAAAGAAATTTTTAAAATGAAACCTTCAAAATAAATAAATAAAATCAAATTTCGTACGTGACAAGAGTTGAATCAAAGACCAAAATGATACAAAGTCATATTTATGACCAAATTAAAAAATTTTGAGGCCTTTTTATAACCTAAAATTTTAAGGCCTAAAGCCCTTGCGTGGATCGCCTTACCCTTGAGCCGACCTTGTCTGTACCAGTACCAATATCAGATACGTCAGATACGTACTTGTACCTTTGCAACATAGATATCCGGATACTTCAGTGGTAATAATAGATTCGTAGACTCGAAAATAGTTCTGAGTGTGGGACCAAAATAAATACACTGAATATAACTAGCAAAAGAAAACATTGGTGTATAGGTATTTCCATGTTGAATAACATCTATTCCTAACCTAAGAAATCAGCTAATGTATCATCAATATTCATTCATACAGTTGAGACTCGGATGGATCAAGTACAATGATGATAAAGGGAGAGGGCGGTAGGAAAATCTCAATGCTGGGATCATCACAGAAATGCGAACAAATGAGGTTACACGAAACTTTCAGCATTGCATGGCATCAGGCTGCAGTATATAAATATATGCTGCAAACTTCAATAGATGATGGTGTCATAGATACCAAAGTTAGCTCAAACTCAAATAAGGAGGTCCATTAAGATCCATCCCCGACTCAATAAATGTCACTATTAGTTCCATCACTGTGCTTCTCATGATCTTCAAACAAGTCCTCAGGAGTGTCATAGATGATCATATCTGGGAAAATCTCTAAAAAGTCGTCTTTTATTTTCTCTCTTAATTCCGGATAAGGAATGAGTCCTTTTAATATTACACGAAAAGGCAATGACAGAGGCGGCTCGGGAGATTGTCTCATTTCTTCATATATGTCCATAGCCTCTGAGGTCAATCCACTATCTAGATAGGCTCTAATAATGTCTCCAAATGTATGTTGATCAAATAAAACTCCCTCTCTTTTCAAATCTTCCCACACCCTCTTTGTTTCATCCACCCTTTTGTTTCTTGCAAGCATCATAAGCATGTCCCTATAAAAGAACATGTCCGGCCGGTACCATATTTCTTTGCGAACTATATCGTACAACTGAGATAGGAAAGACTTGTCAATAAACAACCAATGCATTTCAAGATTTTAAATAAATTAGGTAAATAGAAGTATACACTGAAAATTTGGATAAAACCATGCATAAACTTGTAGAATTGACTATTGAGAGTTTATCAATCTCATCAAAGTTCGTGCAAAAGAGAGTGTACATATGATTTAACTTATTCATGTGTACTAGAATAGTAATCTCATAAGAGTGAACTCTTAGCTGCTTAAGTTCCACCATCTGTTGATCCCCTAAATCCTCCTAAAGTCGTTCTTCTTGAACCGAATCATATGTAGGATCTTGTTTACCTGCTGATACTAAGGTTTTCTTCTGAACGGTGATGTTTTATTGACAATTGGAATGAAAACAGTGCTGTTACAATTGATATACCGGGGTGTTCGAGAGCTTACCCTCCTCCTAATAAACAGTAAATTGAAACTGAATAACTGAATATTCAGATTTTGCTTCCCCTACTCTATTCCATCAGATACAAAACATATAATAAAATAGACCAGAGTTTCAACCATTTCCCCATGGCTCCATATCAATTCATATAGACCAGAGTTTCAACCATTCCCCCAAGGCTCCATATCAATTCAAACTACACATTGCCATCAGATATTGCCATCTCAATGAGTGTACTTAGTAAGTTAATGTCATAATGTCATCACTCCAAACTACACATTGCAATCTAATATTTCATACTCAAAAGTATCTCAAAGAGGATTTGTGAGAAAAAATAAATTATCTTAGTAATGCAAAAAAAAAATCCTAATATTAGCTTCTCACTCTCAGTGAGTGCAGTTAGTTGCTCATGTCGTCACACAAAACTACACATTAGGATGTAGCCACACTCTAAGGTATCTTAAAGGAGCACTACTACTAGGTTGCGGGGGGAATGTATCAAGATCATATTACTCAGAAATGGAGGGATTCTCACATACAGATTAGGCAGGATCTTTGTTAATAATCTTTTATATTGGAAATACAGATATTTCCGACCACATTTACAGAACCTAACAGTGTGACAGAACTTTTGCGCCTTGTAGCACTAAGATTTGGCCATCTGCAACCAATAGATCAAAAATCTCATCACATTTTGTCTAATCTTACCACACATCCAACGTATACAATAACACCTATAAAATCAATATAATATCGAGTCAATCAGCAATTTAGTCTCGAAATCATGTGTCACTGTTAATTTAGTGTCTAAAATTATTAATATTTTAAAATAGTTTAAAAAATGATTAGTCCTATTTGAATTACTCAATTTAGATCCTGAAGTTGAATTTGAAGACACTAATTTGATTGATAATTCACGAATTCAGTGTTCATATGGTTCAACTCTTTACACCAATAGTTCTCTTTTACACATACATTGAATCAAATACATTCAACATATCATATTTTATCTTAGGTCTTATAATATCTACTTATCATGAATTGAATGCATATGTAAAAATAATGCACAATGCATATAAATTAGGGTTAAAGTTTGAAAAAGAAAGATAAAAACTGAACCTTCATGGAGAGGAAGACATTATCCTGTCTCTGGAATTCAAAGAGGACGGAGACGAGGTCGGACTTGAGCAAGCGAGAAACACTGGACCGGACAAAGCGGTCGAGACGAACCGGGTCGGGTTGGAGTCTCTTGAGCTCTTTGGTAATGATGAGACCTTCTTTACCCAACTCTTTCTTCCGCCTCCATATTGATAGACTCGGTTTAGAAGCCGAACCGGAAATGGACCGGGAAGAGGATTTAACGACGGCGGATGTAGAAGTTGAAGAAGCTCTTCGCAGTGCAAGTCGCAGCATTAAGGTATCGGATTTCTCTGGTGTATAGCAAGTGACGGTGACTGTGTGTGTTGAATCGAAAGACGGCGTGTTCTACATTTTTTACACCGTAAATGTAAGCAACATCTACCGTATAAAAACATAAGATGTTTTATAAAAGACTAATCTGCCCCTTTGGCTCCTAAGCTTGCCACGTGGATAGCCTAATTGAACACTAACTCAATCTTCCTTTGTAATCCAAGTTCTGCTTTAGGTATATTGGGTTTGCTTAAAAAAAACCATTAATTGAGTATGAAAAATTGAATATTACTTTGGTAGGATAAACAACTCTTTGCATACCCTATTCCCTACATCTTTATGACTTATTTTTACGTTTCCAAGGTTTTTGCAGAGACTTTCCTTCTCCTCTATGTTTCCAATCGCCGGATTTCCTTCTCTTTTATATACCAAACCCTAAATCATGCAAATCCCTCTCCTTTTTTCTGCAAATAACTTGAACCCTACAACTTCTTCTTCTGGATTCTTCCAACCAAACCCACGTACATTGCAAGCATGGCGAGACCGTTTGAGAAGATTTCTGACCTCAACGAATCCAAAGAACTATGGAAGATAGCTGTTAGGGTTCACCACAAATGGTTGGTTGTAAGCAACAACAAAGAACACTTCGAAATGATCGTGTTAGATGCTAATGTGAGTTTCGTTTTTTCCCATTATTTGTGGATATGAACATCTTATTCGTGTTAGTAAAAGATTTCTTGTGTTTGTTTGCTTTTTTCAAATTTGTTACACTCTTTACTCTATAACAATATGTATTTATGTTTGTTTGTTTAGATAAAATGCTGTTTGTTTTTTAAATTGTTGGTTTATAGGACATCTTATTTTCTTTGTTTGTTTATGGTCAACATGTTGTTTTGTTTATAACAAGATTCTGTTTTGTTTTTAAACTATACGTTTTGGTTAACAGTTGGTCATACATACACTGTCTCAAATTTTAATGTTGTTTATTTTTGGATTGCAATTTTAACGTGTTCGTTTATTTGACCAGGGTAATGATATTCACGTTGTTGTCCCAACACCGTTTATGTCGGCTTTCAATGAAAGGTTAACAGTTGGTGATACATACACCGTCTTAAATTTTAAGGTTGTGCCAAATGATCTTGTGTTCAAACCTTCGAGCCACCGCTATATGATGAAGTTCACAAGTCGAACGTCCGTTAATGCTTTTGACAAGCATGAAATCCCACCAAAACCTTGCAATTTCACAAATTTCTCGGATATCATGACTGGACAATATAGGAAATATCTGCTCTTAGGTGACACAACTGTCTATGTTTATTCATTGTTTCATTGTAAAATATCCTACTATCATGATTTTTTATTATATTGTCATCATTAAAGTGTTGGAACTTCATTTTTTCAGACGTGATAGGCATGGTGGATAGCATAGGTTACATGCAAGCCCAGTCAGGTGGGAAGAAACAACAGGTCAATTTCGTCCTCCGAGACGCTGGGTATCTTCCTTCGCCATTTACATAACTCTGCTCTTCATTTCGATGTCCTTTATTTTTACTTGCATAATCGTTTGCATCACGTCTCTATTCTCAGAAATAATACAATCAACTGTACATTGTGGGAATCGTATGCCTCACAGTTCATCACGTTCAAGCAGGACCCACTCAACAATGTTGGCCCAACAGTTGTTTTGCTTCAGTACTCAAAGGTCAAGGAGGAAGGTTTGGCTTTTTGTTTCTGTATTTCGTTTAGTTTGTGTTAATTCAGTTATGTTTTTTCAGCGTTGCATTATATAATATCCTATTTTCATGCTATTTGTTTATACTTAAATTTGTTCATTCTTATTTTCTGTAATTTGTATTAATATCAATAATGTTTTTTACCACCTAGGTAAATATCCACTTGCTGTTACCAATACGTATAATGTCACAAAAATGCTCATAAATGCTGATATGCTGTGTTTCAAGGAATTTCTTAAAAGGTGCCAACATGTTGTTTCTTTTTTTTAAGTTTTTTAAAGTTATTTTTTGTATACATTTTGATTAATACCATGTTAAAATTATCATGTAGGATACCTAAGGAGTCTCTGGTCAGTGCTTCAAGCCAGCTTAGCTCTCAATCTTAGCTATATTCACAATCCTCCGATAACTCTCAACAAACACCTTACCCAAAGTTACTTGAAAAAGTTGTTCTTCTCTCCCTGCGTGCTATTGTTAAACTTCGCCAGGTCTGCAATTAAATATACTGCTTCACATATTTCCTATTTTAACAACTTTATTTGATTATAGCTTCTCACACTTGCATTTCATCTCTGTTTTATGAATGCAAGGTTACTTTATGTGCTACTGTTGCAAAGATCAAGAAACTCATTGCTTCTCCTTTTGGCTGATATTACCTTGCGTGTCAATAATGCCCCAAGGTTGCTCGCGGTGAAAAGGCTCCTTATATTTGTGAGGAAGGTCATTCAACTGAGGCGGAGATTTTAAAGTAAGTTCGTTCATGTTTGGATATTTTCTTTTTTATTTATTTTTACCACCTGTGCGTTCTTAATGTAAACGACAGCTCCTCACTACGTTAACAAATTTTATGTTAGGTATAAAATTGAGATTGAAGTTGTTCATGATAACGACTGCTGTAAGTTTGTTTTGTGGGACAAAGAGTGTGTTCAAATTCTTGGAAAATCTGCTGCTCAGATGCGCGAAACCATGGTTAACGTTTAACCCTCATCTTATTGATATCAAATTGATTGTGACTTTTCCACAATGACATAACCATGTTTCTAATAGTCATAGTTCTAATAGTTGTAATATTGTCCAAACATATTTGCAGTCTGGAATAACTGATCCATTGGAATATCCCTTAGCCCTTGATGTTTTGTTGGATTTGGAGCTTGCTTACAGAGTCAAATGGCAGCCCCGGTGGGATAGTTGTTCTGTTGTCATGCTGATTAAGGATGAAGCTTTCGTAAAACAGCTTAAGGCGCCATGGGAGCAAACAAAGGTATGTATGTAACGACCTTATCATTGGCTGAATGTTAGGTTGTCTTAAACTTCGTTTAATCAGGTTTTTTCTTTTGACATATAGATTACAACATCCGACGCAACCGTAACACCACCATGTTGCAGGCATGTTTACTTACTACATTTGTTATAATTTTGTATATTATTATGCTTTTCATGCTTCTCATTTACATTTATATGTCTTGAAGATTAAGGAAAGGGTTGATGAAGCCAAATCCAATGTGGCTGATGAAACTGACATTGTTGCGGTTGGTCTCTAAGTGATATCATACTATCTTTTTTTTGGTTTATTCGTTGTTACATAACTTATTTTTGTTGTAATCATTACTATTATGTCAGGACCTGGAATGCACATCCAAACATAACCCTGAACCAGTGACTCCAACTGGCAAGAGAGCCGTACCGGATGGTTCGAGCGAATCCACTACAGTGATCAGTTTGTGTGACGGAGAGCTTTCGTCAAAAAAGCTTAAGAAAGTTATCAAATTGGAGAAGACAAATTAGCTACTCAATGATTTTAATTAGTTCTCTTTTGTTATGTACTGTTTAAGTATCAGTTTCTTAATGGTATTTTGTGTAACAATTTCATGCTGCTACTGCAAATTCGTCCAAACAATAGTAGGATCGTGTTATTTGTTTCAAATTTCAAGCATATTGCCTATTTTAATGAATATCAAGATGTTTTATGTTTCCATCTTTTATCTATGGTTGTCATTTTTATTGTGCTTATAAGTATAATATTATTACTTTACAAGACTGCAAACCAGTATGGTTGTCATTTTTTATGAGTATTAGGATGTTTTATGTTTTCACTTACATTACTTTACCTCGCCATTTTTTGGACGTCATCGTAATAAGAACCTGATAACAAGTACAAACGTTTTTATCCTGGACTATTACAATTTTTATTTCTGGACTTTTGGACGTTAATTTTATTTTAATGGCTCACAATCAGTATCACAACAAAGTGTTTCCATTCTATTCCATGATTATGGTCTTTTGATCATAAAATGTGACTATCCTTTTTTAGTAATTACGGACATTTGAAGATAACTTATGGAATCCTTGGATTAATTTCTAATGGAATATACTTATTTTAAATTATCCATATAATCTTGAAGTCTAATATATATACTACAGTATTTATATTTTTTGATATATAGGCCATAACCTACTAAATTTAATAGTTAATAGCATATGATTGATTTAGTAGGTTAGAAGTGTAAACAATATCACCCTTTCCAAAGTACAACTCTATCATGATACACTATGCACACGCATGCACGTGCATCATCATCACATTAACCTTTTCCATTTTCTAATTTATTATTATTTCTAACATGCAAACCAATTTAATATTTTTTGTTTACTAACTTTTGGTTTTCCCACCTTTTCCTATCAGCAGCAAGAATAGAGTCTTAAAAGTCTTACCATTTAAAAAAATACTTTTCCTAACTATCCCCCAAAACAACCAGGTTCTATTTGCACTCTCATACATCATGCAGGTGGACATATTCTCGCAGCTATCATTGTTGCTAACATCTTCTCATATAACTTCCGTTCTTGCTAACTATTAACATTGTTTTCCCTCAGCCATCAACCACCCTTACTTGTACTACATAAATGGATCCTACCAACGATTCTGTTGCTGCTCGATTAAGAAGAAACCGAAGAAGAATTATTTTATCAAAGAGGAGACTTTCACGTATGATTGCTAACAATGCTTTTTCTGTTAGCAGTCAGCTCTCCCCTATATTTCATTCACAACAGAACAGTTTGAATGCAAATGTAACTACTCATAACTATCTGAATGGAACTCATACACCATCTGTATCCAACAACATCACGGAAATGTCACAGGCTCACTACTACAAAACGCTAAAACAACAACGCCAGGCTTACAATGCATCCTTTTATGCCGTTGTAATAGGTTAAAAATTTCGCGCCCATTTAAAAGCTGAGTCATTTAATGACGGTTGAATGAAACCACCGTAGTAATAAATAAAATGTATCAAGCTTCGATTCCCTGCAACTACATTTTTTCCATTTTTTAGAGTACATTTAGCGTGTATCAATTAAGTCCATTATTTATAAAATAAATTGTAAATTATTTTACAACGGTTAGGATGAGCAACCGTAGTAATAAATGAAATGTATCAAGCTTCAATTCCCTGCAACTACATTTTTTTCATTTTTTAGAGTACATTTAGCGTGTGTCAATTAAGTCCATTATTTATAAAATAAATTGTAAATTATTTTACAACGGTTAAGATGAGCAACCGTAGTAATAAATGAAATGTATCAAGCTTCGATTCCCTGCAACTACATTTTTTCCATTTTTTAGAGTACATTTAGCGTGTGCCAATTAAGTCCATTATTTATAAAATAAATTGTAAATTATTTTACAACGGTTAAGATGAACAACCGTAGTAATAAATGAAATGTAACAAGCTTCGATTCCCTGCAACTACATTTTTTCCATTTTGTAGAGTGCATTTCACTTAAGATTCCACTATGGTTTGTTTCTCCACCGAGATTAAAAGGTTTACTGATAAATTAAAACAAAACTTATTATGTATTTCTTTTATAAGACGCCTAATCGAACAAGTGAGCCAGCGACGCCCTAACCTTTACACTCTTCAACATCTTCATTCCTTTTTTCTTGGTTTATGCTCAAATATTGACCGTCTTCATTCATTTGCTTCTTCAGCTTCAAAGTAAGGTTCTCTTCAACATCTTCATTCCTTTTTTCTTGGTTTATGCTCAAATATTGACCGTCTTTATTCATTTGCTTCTTCAGCTTCGAAGTAAGGTTCTCTTCAGCATCTTCATTCCTTCTTTCTTGGTTTATGCTCAAATATTGACCGTCTTCATCATTCATTTGCTTCTTCAGCTTCGAAGTAAGGTTCTCTTCAACATCTTCATTCCTTCTTTCTTTATTCATATTGTATATGCTCAAGTCAGAATGAGATGTTTCATATGCTTTACGTTTAGTATTAGAGTACATCTTCATTGATTTTTTCTTTGTTCATATTGTATATACATATGCTTGAGTTTTTGGATTAGATTTTGGTGTGTCATTCACATTATTATACATGTATAAATTTCAGAAGCTGTAATGGATCGTAGTTGGATGAAAGCCAATAGATTAGATCCGGTTTATGAGAACGGAGTTTGTGAATTCCTTGAATACGCTGATAAACATCTTCCCGGCAATGATGGTATCTTTTATTGTCCTTGTGTTGTTTGCGCTAATATAAGAAAGGGTACAAAGAAAGAAATACACAATCACCTTTGTTGTGATGGTATATGTCAAAATTATATAATATGGGCGTGGCATGGTGAGGTGGATAATAAGGAAAGTCGGGCGTCACAAAGTTAAAGAGTGAAGGAAGATGAATATATGGAAGATCACCTAGAGGATATGTTCCGTGATATTAGGGAATCTTCTTTTTATGAATGCTAATATTTATGATAATTTATGTAGTGATAAAGACACCCCTTTATCTAAGGGATGCACAGAGTTCACACGATTGTCGGCGGTGTTAAAGTTGTTTAATCTGAAGGCAAAAAATGGATGGTCGGATAAAAGTTTCACAGAATTACTTGAATTGCAACAGCAAATGTTACCAAAAGATAACAAATTGTCGGATCGTTGCTATGAGGCCAAGAAGATATTGTGTCCACTGGGTCTGGAGTATATCAAGATACATGTTTGCCCTAATGATTGCATATTATTCCAAAAAGAGTATGAAGACTTGTTTCAATGTCCGAAATGTGGTGTGTCGCGTTACAAGCAGAAGGCTAGCAATGGTGATGACAATGATCACTATGACAATGTTAGTAGGAAGCATCCTCCTGCTAAAGTGTTATAGTACTTGCCAATGCTTTCACGATTAAAGAGACTTTTTGCTAATTCAAATGACGCAAAGAATCTTAGATGGCATGCAGATGAAAGGATTCGTGATGGAAACATTCACCATGTAGCTGATTCTTTGTAATGGAAGAAAGATGAGGCTGCCATAATCTTGTGTCAATTGGAGATGTATTTTCCGCCATCATTTTTTGACATTATGGTTCACTTACTTGTTCATCTCGTAAGAGAAATCAGAATTTGTGGTCCAGTTTATTTAAGGTGGATGTATCCAATAAAGCGATATATGAAGATCTTTAAAGGATATACGAAGAATCATCACCGACCAGAAGCTTCGATTGTTGAAAGATACATCACAGAAGAAGCTGTTGAGTTTTGTACAAACTATTTGTCGGATGCAGATTCTATAGGAATTCCAAAGTCTCGTCATGCAGACACAGACGGAAGAGGTATTCAAGGTCTAAATGTTAGGTCAATGGCTCGGGATGTAGTTATTCAATCACATTTCTATATTTTGAATAATATAGATGAGGTTCAACCTTTCATAGATACTCACAAAAGACTTATGAAGAAAAAATATCCCCGAATGAATGACAAGTTGTTGTTGATAGAGCATAACAATAGATTCATGGATTGGTTTAATAAAAGTGTATCTAATGATCCTAGTGCATCCGAGATACTTAGATGGTTGTCGTACGGGCCAAAATTTTGTGTCATTACCTGGAGTGCATACGACATTGTTCATTATACCTTTTATACAAAATCAAAAGATGATCGTAGTACAATGCAAAATAGTGGGGTTATGGTTGAAGCTGAATCGATGTATTTCTCTAGTTCAAAAGATAAGAATCCGGTATTGGCAACTACCGCGTTTTATGGTGTCATTGATGAGATTTGGGAGATTGATTATGTTATTTTCAAAGTGGCTTTATTTAAATGCAAGTGGGTTCCCAATAATAGTAATGGTGTAGACATTGATGACTTAGGATTCACCCGGGTCGACCTTGGCAAGGCATCTTTTAATACAGAACCATTCATCATGGCTTCTCAAGCAAAACAAGTTTTCTATGTTTCCGATCCATCGGACAAATCGGGGAAATGGTCAATCGTTCTCCAAGGAAAATACATTCCTCTTAGTGATGAAAGTCTTGATATTCCGTCCAAACTTTCTTACACAACACAAGTTCCTACCTCATATGATGAAGTTGATGGAGATGCTGTGCATGCTATACGACTCGATCATGAAGAAGGCATATGGGAAAATTAACAAGTACGTAATTTATTATTTATTCATAATATATTAATTGTATGTTATAGTTTAGAAGTATTTTTACTAACAAGTATAATTATTTGAAATCATAGGTATTTTGAGTCCAGACACCAGGCCAGGAGACAAGACACCAGGCCAGGAGACAAGACACCAAGAGACAAGATACCAATACGCCAAGTTACAATTATGTGAAGTTATGTAATGTGTGTAAACTGTAATATGGTATATGTGATATTTTATTTATGTAGGTTGTTTGTTCTGATAAACTGTAAACTGGTATATGTGATATTATGAATATGACACGATTAATATTATTATGAAAACTGTATCACAAAATGTGAATTGTATTTTTCTGTTGTGCTGAGATATGGAGAACAATAATACAGGTAAAAAAAATGGGATTAATTATAAAAGCAGGATGATATTTGTTAATTTTGCTGAAACTTTAGCGACGGTTATATTTCCGAACCGTTGTAATATCTGGCGCGCTGGCCAGCAAAAAATAAATATCAAAACTGTGCTGCTGGGAATCGAATTGAGGACAATTATATTTATTACAACGGTGTAATGTAAAACCGTTGTGATAGTTAGCGCACTTTCCTCATTATTACAACGCTACACAAGGCCGTCGTTGTAAATATCATATATACAACAACAATCTACATAACAACGCCCTCGCCCGCATCATTATATGTCATTCCCAACCGTTGTTAAATGGGTTTTTCGTAGTAGTGGCTTCGATTGCTAGAAAGAGGATGAGGGATATATTATCACATAACAGAAACTGCAATGATGCTTCTAACAAGGAGAATATCCCAGCAAACAAGCAATCTCAAACGCCTTCTCATTTTCAGAGTCCGTTATCTGTTACACGTGCCCCACTTGCTAATATTAATGCTAACTTGCATAGCATTGGCCCATCCACTGGGCCGTCACAAAGACATGTTCTTGCTAAGAACTCAGAAAAAAAATGAGGTTTAATGGACCTATAAGGAATAATCTGCTTTCAATGAAACTCTACACCCTCTGTCTTCAACGACACCGATATCAAATTATGTTCCTTCTGTACATGGTCATGCTGCACCTACTCATTTCAGTAGACCGTCTCATTCTTCGGATGATGAAGTTGAAAATTCGGATGATGACACAAGTATGGCAAATAGTTCTGATGCTGACTCCGACAACGTGCCTGAACCTTTTATTGATTCGCATCTGCAACGTAAGTTATTCTATACATATTATATATAGTACTATATGTATTGTTGCTTTTTTTAATTGTTGATGTTTCTGTCATCACAGAGTATTCTGATATAGGAGACCCTATATATGAGTGTCCATTTTGTCACGCATACATGTGGTATCAACAACGCAAAGGGAAATCGAGACATACAACGGTTCCAAGGTTTGAGAAGTGCTGCAGAGGTGGTAAAATTGTCCTTCCATTCCTTGAGGAACCACCTAAACTATTACAATAACTTCTTTACAGTGCAACATGCCCGGAGAGTAAGAACTACCAGAACAACGTTAGGACATACAACGCCATGTTTTCCTTCACATCACCAGGAATGAAGTTTGATAACCGGTATTTAAAAGGAGGTGGGCCACCTACTTTAAGACTACACGGTCAAACATGTCATTGATTCGGTTCTTTGCTACCGGAAATTGGAAAAGCTCCACATTGTGCTCAACTATATATATTTGACACTGACAATGAAATTGATAACATAATGGATTGTTTCAGGTATTTTTGTATTGTTTGATCTATTCCATATATAACATAACAAATGTTATTTATTTATTGATTTTTATTTTTTAATTTCAATAACACATTCTCAGAGACAATAAAGTTTTATCACGCGAAATTGTCAACAAGTTGAAGATCATGTTAGACGAGTGCAACGTCCATGCAAAGGCTTTCAGGATGGCAAGGGATATTTTAAAAACAAACAATTTCTTGGACTTGAAGTTAAAGTTGATTTCGGATAGACCGGAGGATGGGAGAGTGTACAATCGTCCTTCTGTTTATGAGGTTGCTGCTCTCATTGTTGGTGACATTGATTCGACATCTCAGAGAGATATAATCATCCAAGCACAGGATGGTAACTTGCAAAGAATAGATGAATTCCATCCCACTTACCTGGCGTATCAATACCCTCTCATATTTGTCTATGGGGAGGATGGGTACAGGAAGAATATACTTAATAAATATCAGCATGAAATGACGGTTACCAGGCAAAATCGGCAAACCATAAAAGATTGGCTATCTTTTCGACTGCAGGATCGAAAGAATGAAGCAAAGACTCTACTGCATTCAAGAAGGCTTTTTCAACAGTTTTTGGTCGACGAATACGCAATGATGGAGTCAGAAAGACTTAATTGGTTAAGAAAAAACCAATCCAAATTAAGGGTTGGAAAATACAAACAATTAAATGATCAATGTGGTAGAAGTCGACAAACAGACCCACCTAAAAGAGGAAAACGTGTTGTCTTGCCGTCATCTTTTGTTGGAAGTAAAAGATATATGGACCAACTATACTTTGATGGTATGGCAATTTCAAGTAAGTTGGGTTTTCCAGATTTGTTTGTAACTTTTACTTGCAATCCTGCTTGGCCTGAGATTACACGTATTCTATCCAACACTTCGTTAAAGCCGCATGATAGAGCGGATATCATTGGAAAGGTTTTTAAGATCAAATTTGATGAACTCATGGAGGATATAACTAAACGTCATGTTCTCGGCAAGGTGTTGGCCTATAAGTATTATTCTTCCAATTAATACTTATGAATGCATAATTTGATGCTCATACGCTAAATGTATGTTATACATGTATTTATTTTTCAGTTATGTACATAATTGAATTTCAGAAGCGAGGTTTTCCACATGCTCACATCCTTATTCTTTTGGATCCTCGAAGCAAGTATCCAATCCTTACCGATATTGACAAAATTATTTCAGCCGAAATCCCTGACCCTGAAGAACATCCAAGACTGTATAACTTAGTCAAAACGCACATGATGCATGGTCCATGTGGTTTTTCAAAAATGACATCACCTTGTATGAAAAATGGAAAATGTTCTAAATTCTTCCCAAAAAAATATGTTGAGGAAACAATGCTTGATTTAGATGGCTACCCACTGTACAGAAGAAGCTCAAAAACACATGTCATTCACAAGAACGGCATTGCATTGGACAGTCGTTATGTTGTTCCTTACAATACAAGGTTGCTTTTGAAGTACCAAGCACATATAAACATGGAATGGTGTAATCAGAGTACTTCTATCAAATATCTGTTCAAGTATATTCACAAAGGATATGATAGAATCACTGCAACAATTGTTGCTTCAAATCGCAATCAGCCTGAGCGTATTGATGAAATTCAATAGTATTTGGATTGTAGGTACGTCTCACCGAGTGAAGCATGTTGGCGAATTTTCGGTTATAATATTCATGGTAGAAAACCGGCGGTTGAACGTATGTTCTATCATTTAATTGGTGATAAGGCCATTTACTACACCGACTTCGATAGAATGGAGGACATATTGGAAAGGGCGAGCGTCACTGAATCTATGTTCACAACTTGGTTAGTTGAAAATGGTACATATGAAGAAGCATGGTCACTGACGTACGGCCAATTTGTGTCCAAATTTGTTTATGATAAAAGAAAGAGAACTTGGAAGCCACGAAAAAGGGGATTCACTATCGGTCGGTTGATATGGGTTCCACCTACTACCGGAGAATTGTTTTATCTTCGAATGATGCTGACAGTAGTTAAAGGTCCTACCACATATGAGGAAATCCGCAAAATAGGCGACCAATAATTCCATTCATTTAGGGACGCTTGCTTTGCCATGGGTTTTCTTGAAGACGATGGAGAATACACAGCTGCTATAAAAGAGGCCAGTCAATGGGGTTCGGGTCATTTTCTTCGAAAACTTTTCTGCGTAATGCTTTTATACGGTGCTGTAAATCGACCCGTTCATGTTTGGAAGGAGTCCTGGATTTTATTGTCGGACAGTTTGTTGCATAAACAAAGAGAATTGGCGCAGAACCCAGGTGAAACTACTATATCTCATAATCACTATATATATGTTAGTTATTTTTTTACGTCATCCTTGCTGATATGTTTGCCTCAAATACTAATATAGAAGTGGCAGGTATGTTAGTATAATAGAAAGAATGTGTTATTCAACACTCATCACCATTGTTCCTAGAATTGAAAAAATTAAATTTTTTATTCTTCCAATATGGTTGCAGATTTGTTATTATCTAAATCACAGTTGCAAAATCTGACTCTAATTGAGATTGAAACACTGCTTCAAGACAATAAACGTAGTCTGAATGAATTCAAGCCTATTCCATATCCGGATGGTTATGTACTCCAGCAGTTAGGCAATCGTCTGATATACGATGAAAGAAATTATGATATTCCCACCATGAAAGCTGAATTTTCAAATCTCTTCAAAGGTCTAACAGGTGGGTCGACATCTGTCCTAAACTGTTGATTAGTGTATTCCTTTTTTTGTTATAAAAGCCATTTTTTACTACAATTATATTTTTTTAAACCCTATACGACAACCATTAGTTTTTCATTGTTTTTTTATTAGATGAACAAAGAGGTATCTATGAAGAAATCATGCAAGCTGTCAAAGCCCAGAAACGTAGCGTGTTTTTCCTTCATGGTTATGGAGGTACAGGAAAAACTTATATGTGGAGAACACTTGCAAGTGCTTTGAGATCCAGACATGATATATGTTTAACCGTTGCAACCAGTGGAATAGCTTCTCTTTTATTACCTGGAGGTAGAACTGCTCATTCAAAGTTCAAGATACCCGTGCCAACAGTGGAGAATTCTACTTGCAAAATTGACTACGAAGACCAAGTTGCAGAGCTTTTAAGACAAACAAAACTTATTATCTGGGATGAGGCACCCATGGCACACAAATATGCTTTTGAAGCACTTGACAAAACTTTGCAGGATGTTATGAGTTCCTACAGTAATTCAGATGATGTGTTTGGTGGGAAAGTTGTTGTATTTGGTGGTGATTTTAGACAAATATTGTCGGTAGTTCCTAGAGGAAGTCGATCAGATATTGTTCACTCCACGATAAATGCTTCGTATATATGGCATTCTGTTAAAGTCTTGACTTTAACAAAGAATATGCGCCTTCAGTGTGGTTCAAGCGAGGCAGATAAAAAAGAAATTGCAAATTTTTCTGATTGGCTTTTGAAAATTGGTGAGGGTAAATTGTCACAACCAAATGACGGTATTGCCGACATTGAGATACCCAAGGACCTTTTAATAACTGAGTTTGAGGATCCAATTGTTGGCATTGTAAACAGTTCATATCCTGATTTTCTACAGAATTATCAATCAAATGATTACCTCAAGAGTCGAGCAATATTCGCATCCACATTGCAAACTGTTGATCAAATTAATGATCACATCCTTGCTTTAATGCCAGGTAGTGGTATGCTTTGTCACCTAATTATTTTCATAGGTATGTTTGGTTCTATCTAATTATCTTTTGTTTTTATGGTAGGTGATGTAAGAGAATACTACAGCTCCAACACTGTAGATCGATCGGAGATTCATGATACCAATGTTGTTGATATTCTCACGCCAGAGTTCCTCAGTTCATTACACACTTCTGGGTTGCCTAACCATAACATTAAGTTAAAGGTAGGAACACCGGTTATGCTTATGCGGAATATTGATCAGGCTGAAGGTTTATGTAATGGCACACGCCTTATCATAACCAAGATGGCAAATCATGTTCTTGAAGCATCATTAATGGCTGCAAAAGGTCCCGGTAAGTTAGTTTACATCCCTCGCATGGATATGTCACCATCCCAATCACCTTGGCCATTCAAACTAAACCGGCGACAATTTCCAATCGTTGTTTCATACATAATGATGATTAACAAATCCCAAGGCCAATCTTTGGATCATGTTGGACTTTATCTCCCACGGGATGTTTTCACTCATGGCCAAATTTATGTCGCACTATCAAGGGTGACTACCAAAAAAGGTATAAAAATCTTGATACATGATGAGAATGGCAACTTCAAGTCTACAACTTCAAATGTTGTGTACAAAGAAGTTTTCAACAATATATAAGAAGGGATAATATAGATATGATTTCTTACATTTTGCTCCCATGGTATTAACTTTTATTACAAACTTTGTTATTTCTTATGGGATACTTTTTTAACATGTATTGTATATATATGTCTCTTTCACATGAACAAAACTACCAATTAAAGGTATTAATATTGGGCAGCTGTTGTCTTAAACGAAACTTAAAAATGCTGCATAATTACAATGTTTGGTTTGTCAACTATAGTTGTGCTACTGTATATGACAGCTTCATTGCTATTGTATTGTCAACAACATTCTTACAATCAGATCAAGTGCAGTTTTACATTACTAAGCGACCAAATTTATAAACATAACATTTTTTGGAGAAATAAGTAACATCCAATATAAATTAAGTTCATTTCATTTATGTGTGTCATTGTTATTAACCCTTCAAAGTGCCACTGCAGGTTATAATTCATGAAGGAGTGTCAATGCATTTTGAAGACTTTGCCTAAATGCTATTGTTTTGACATTTATTTGTGATATTTCATTTAGCCTATCTAATACAAACCAGGTTATTATTGTTATGCTTTTATTCAAATTACATTAATCCCTTGATGACAATTGATATAAAAACAAAATTTTTCATGTTAATAAAGGTTTCACATAACTTGCTGAAATGAAATAGTCACACCACACACACACACACACTTTCCTGTGGGCCCCTTAAACCTTTTCTGCATGGAACCTATGAATTAGTTGTTCAATTAAGGTTGTAATGCCGTATTTGGAATTAACCTAACCCCTTCATGACAGTTGATATAAACAATACATTGCATATTGATAAAGGTTTGACATCACTTGCTGCAACTTTATCAAATTTGAAATATGACAGTAGTGTTCCTCTTTGAATGACACAATTTTTATTGAACCACTGTGGCCATCTTACTACTCTTCTTACATAAGGACATGCAAACACGTTTTTACAATAGCAAAATAACACAAAAAATTTTATTCTGTGTTAAACATAAGTTTCCTGCTACTTCTATCAGTTTTTTACTCTAAACATACAGTACAAGACTCAACTATTTCACAAACATTTAATGTGACACCTTTTTTCATAATTACAGCAATTTTTGGGTGCATATTTTATGGATTTTTTTGGTTGCATAGTTGTTGCATAATTCAAAACAGCCAACATTCACATTCAAGCATCAATATTTGACTACTAATTTATCAATTTTAATCAGCTTTTGTTGCCCCTGCACTATATTTTACACCTTTTTAGTTCATGGGACATTTCTGCAACCTATATATATCGACTTTACATAACGAAGTGAGTACAACATTCTTACAATACTTTGAGATGTTGTACACATTTCTTTTTTAAGAGCCGCCATTTTTACTTTAGTTATTTAATGGAAGCAACCAAAACTTTATAAATAAACAATACTACATCCATTGATATGATACTATAATATATATAACAAAGCGACGGTCCACATGGTCGGCTATATTAAAGACCTGAATGCTAACTTCCCAGTTTCAAAATAACGTACATAAAACGAAACCAACTTAAACAAACAGACAAGATACTAGCTTTTTAATGAAACTAAAGCAGCCTAAACCCTACGTAATTGCATCTTCGTCCAACTAATTCATCTTCACACAAAATACCACTTTTCTACTGATACCAAAACATCCAAAACACTAACTAATTACATCTTCCTCCGTGTAATTCATCTTTTTTAGCGGTTAACCACAGAAACAGAAACTCTTTTTGGAGGATAGCGAATCTTGAAGCTGAGCATATCTCTTCTCTTTAGCTTTTTGTTTTCAGCGAACTCGTACCAACCTCTTCCAAGGTACTTTTCATTCTTAAAAACTTTTTTGTTACGCTTCGCACAACCGACTTCTGCATAGTAGGCATCACCATTATCCTCATCTACTAACTCAATGGCTTTCTGATTCCTAAAAAGCATCATCTTCGTCACATCCCGCGGGAAATGCTGCACCAAGACACAAATGGATTAGCTAAAACAAAATATGATATCTTTAATTTTATTTAACATGTCGTCCATTAATATATTTTTCTACCTGAACGTTCTTACAAGCTTTTTTTGCTGAGGGGACCACTTTCTCCCACGTATACATCCGAGGATAAGCTACTGCATCACTTTCATCACTATCAGAGTCGGTGCTATAAACGTCCAACATAGGATCCTCGAATGTCTCCAATACCCTTTGCTGAATATGAGAAACCGCTTCATACTCATCAAACAACAATTCCTCCGAACTGCATTAAGAATAAACATCAGTTTTAATCAAACTCACATTGATTCTGCATAAACATGATTCACATTTATATGCCACATTAGATATGTTCTCATTCGGCCAAATCACTCATATTTATTACATCTTTGACATGCACAGACGTTTACATATGCCAAGTTGGGAGATCATACAAATAGAACATTACCTGCTGCTGTCTGAAGACAGTTCAATTGAAGATACGGTGCTTTCCACTTTCACCTCCCCGTTTCCAGGTAGACCGGCCGATCCTGAACCATTCCTGCATGCAAAAAGAGATTTGAAATCAGTCTTTAATCTGTACGACAAAATAGCAAACAAGACGTTTATGAATACCCATGCAAAACACGTTGCTTTGGAACTTTTCCCATTGTTAGTCGAATACTTAGCGTAGAACCGTTCAATGCCCAGTTGCAAAGATACAAACAAACCGACCAATCCGTCTTATGAGTTAACCCTTTTTGTCTTTTTATTACTATGAATGCCCCATTATTAAACGCTTTCATTATGACCTTTTTTCCCTCATTCTTGAAATGGAATTTTATTGTTGTGCATAACGATTCAATGTCTTCATATTTATATTAAGCTGTACAGTTTCACTTTTGTTGGAAACGTACACCATCAAACACAAGTCAATGTGGGGCCATATGATCCTTTGTTCACTCAGTTAAATATATTCAAGCTTTTGATGTGTGGCCATATCAATGCGTTTCACTATTATACTACACCACTTTTTTAAAACTTTTTTACTTTCAAGAAGTATTTTCCCATTTGAAAAAATTATTCTATAGAACTTTAAGCTAACTATTCCCACGTGAACCTCAAACCAATATTATAATTTATTTCCTATTTGAGTTAATATAAACATAGCCTCCCTCTTCTATCATTTGCACCTTCATCATTTTCATTGTGTTTTCTTCCTCTACTACCAACCACTCTCACCCATTTTAAATGTCTTTCACAGCAACACTTATTCACACAGACTTGGAGTGCTCCTTCTCTATTGCTAAGTTATCTACACAGGTCATTATCACATATATTCTCCCTTTTCATTTTTCCTACTTTAATGTGTTCTTAATTTTTTTTTAATACCATTTCTTTGAATACCATCTATGGCCTGAGGTAGACCCTCGATTTCTAAATCTGTATGAAAAAGAAATGACAAAAACATGGACCCTCTTGAATAACCAAGGTGTCCATCATGTCCTTATATATAACAAAGACCAACATCATCCACTTATAATTAGTGGATGGCATGATGTTGAGGCATTCTACAATTTACCGGCTGATGTTGTGGTTGAGGTCGGTTATTATGCTAACAATAACTTTGGAATTCTCAGCTTTAAAAATGTGTTGAGCATGGAACAATTCCCCCGTTTCCATAGCAGATTTCATGGACAAAAAGACATTATAGTGTTCTACCTTGGTCTAACAGATGTAATTGTCCAAGCTGAAAAATTAGTTGAGTTTCTCTTTTATTTATCTATTCCGTTTTAGATAATCTTTTATAATATCAGAATTCTAATTCCTGTTTTTTCTTTTTCTTTAGATATTGGAGGAGGACTTTGCAAGATTTTTGAACGATTGCAATTATAAAATTCTGAACCTGTGTTGTGATAACGGAAAGAGAACGATACTCGCTTTGTATAACATTGAAAATCCATATCGGACTAAGTTGGGCCCCGACTGGGATGAATTTTGTCAATCTAATATGTTCAAGGCTGGTGACACTATTCGATTTATATTAGATGTAAAATCTCCACACAACCAATGTCATCTATATAAAATAGATTAGTTTTTATTTCTTGCTGTTTTGTGTATTTTAAGTGTGTTCACGTCAAGTGCAACTAATTTGCATTCAAGTGTGATATATTTTATGAAATATTTGGACTTCAACCTTCTTCCTATGTTTTTCCAATCGTACACGCCTACTCAACTTTACTTCTTCCACTATTTCAAACTTCAATCAAATCAGCTGAAAAGCTGCCCATGCATGGCCTGTGGGTATACCAAACATTACTTCTACACAACTTCTAAATTCTTTTTCTCATTCTTCCTGTGTTAACATTAACAACTAAGCACTTCAGGATTTAAGAAACTAAAAACTTATACTTTAATATGCCTCTGTCAATGGCCTTAAAAATAGCAAAACAGGTTGACTCTTAATCAACCATTAAAATATGCCTTATACCCAAAACAATTCACCTACATAACTTTATCTTCGTAATACTAACAACACAAATATAATGTGTCAAACAACTACCCCCATATCAAAAAACTTAAAGTTGTGCTTATATATGGACCACATTTTATATTCTATTGACCACGGAAACTAAAAGACGTTCTGGCGTAGTCGTTATGCTAAACCCAAGCTTGTCTCCGGTCTTTAGGTTTTTTTTCCTAGCATACTCATACCACCCGCGTCCAATGTATTTCTCATTCTCTGAAAGCCTTTTCTTCCGCCTTGCAGTATGAATCTCTGCTGCATATAGTGATCCAGTGTCCGAATCAATTAGATCAATTGTCCTTTGGTTGTAGTAAAGGTATTTCTCTACAATCAGCTTCGGTAGATACTGTCACGTATAACTATAGTGAATCAGAAACAACCTACGAATGGCCAAATTCATGTCATTACTAGCATAAATCAAAACATACCAGAACTTGATTTTGGGTTGTTTTCCCATATTTTATAGCCCTTTCCCAGTAATATTCGTCATCAGATGAGACGTCTTCAATTTCTTCCTCCAATAGATCTTCCAAGCCAAGTTTTTCTTCATCACTATCGCCACTTAACTTAATGCCATTGGAACCTCCCACATATTTTTTTGTTTGCTCTTCAGTTTGCCTAACTTTGCCTTCTGCATCAAACCCAGTACAAGCCCTTTTCCTGATAATAAAATTAAACAAACATGTACAACATTTTACATCACAAACGTACCAAACCATTGTCTAACTAACTTTTTTTACGTTTACAACATGATACACAATACAGACCAAAAAGTCTCCATTTCTACTTCCTACACAATGAACTATAAAACCCTTTTGATATTCCAGACTACCACTACCATTGAATACCACAAATACTATATCGAATATACCTTACTCTTTTACAATACCTTCATTATAAATCAATATTCCATTACACAATATTACACAGATTTACCATTCCTAAACAACCTTGTAACAATGAATTTTCATTCTAAACATACAGTACAGTTTCATACAGATCATGATAACGTTGTTAATTCACTTACCAAACAAGTATATGTCACTACACAATGATTCATTTTAATGCATGTAACTGTCCTAAACCTAAAACACATCACCATCTAATTTTTTTGCACATCCAACTATGTTGAGTACAGAGCAAAATATCTCTTATTCTAACTATATGAATGCAGAAACCATTCAATTCCTTTTATCCCTACTTAAGCTTTCTTCGTTCAACAATTTTTTATAATTTCAATTACATATTTTAATTTGTCCAGGGACATATAAGATCTTGTTTACATTTAACACAAATAAACAAACAAATATATATGTTGTTTTTATTGATGCGTTCGTCTACATATTTGTTATTAAATATGTCAAACATGCATGATGCAGATTAAACAACTTACCTTGCATCAGTATCACCAACTTCTTCAAACTTCTTCGCCCAATCTGGATCGTCCAATGTCAGATCAACCAACTCTACGTCTTTATGGTTTTTTGCTTGACGTTTTCCATTACCTTCCTTCTCGGAACCCATTACATCTTTCTGGTACCATTCCCGCAGCTGAGCATATATTCTCTTCTTCTCCATCAGCCATGCCTGCCCTGGTCTGAAAATGAAAATACAAAACTCAACTAACGAGGTTCGATTCAACCATTTAAACCAACATGCAGCGTTTTTCGCATCCCTCACCGTGACCCACTTGAAGAACCTTTCTCATTACCCATTCCTTCGCAACGTCTGGGTTCAGCAACGGTAACCGGATGGATGATAATGAATACATAGGAAATGAAATCAACCTATTTATGGCTAGGATGTTTACAAATGTTTGGTTTCTTCAAACTAAACGTTGCTAACATTTCGACTTTCAAAGTATTCAACTTTTCATTGGACTGCATGTTTCAAAGATTGACAGACTCTTTTACGTTGATTGTTCTTCTCTTAAAACTAACAACATTTATTGATTTTCTACTTGTACAATCAATTATTTATTTCCCATTTTTCCCCACTACACGTTACATACTAACACATAACTTAAACTAAACTATTTATTTTAACCAACTCTTAAAAAACTTTCTTTTTATACAGTTAAAAATTTATTATTTCTGTTACTTATATTATATTGTTTATTTTTTTAGTCCTTTATTTCTGGTGAACACATTTTCTCATTAATATATTTTTATATATTGGTTCATAAATATATTTCTAAAAAACATCAATCCGTGTCTTGGTTTTTTCTTCTATTTTTTAAAAATACATGAATTATTTTTATGATCCTTACTAATTTTTATTCATTAAAAATACATGAATTATTTTTATGATCCTTACTAATTTGTATTCATTGTATTATTTATATCAAATTTAAAATGGACACCAATGCGCGTCACACCGACGGGTACCCGTGCGAATGCACGGGTATCCCGCTAGTTTTTTTTAAATATTTTATAATATAAAATAAAAAATTAAAAAAAATATTTTTTTAAATAGGCTTGATCAATAAATAATTTTTTTAATAGAATTTTTTGATTTATAAATAATTATTTATTTATTTTTATAAGAAATACTATATGATTGTTATCTCGAATTTTTGACATAAATTTTGATGGTAAGGATTTGACAAGTTTTGAATTGTTTTTTAATTGTTTGATGATTTGGATTTATTATCTAGGTCGAAGCGGTTAGCAACAACCATAGAATTGGAACATGCATTTCGACGAATTTGTCTTGTCGAAAGATGATGTTAACTCTAGTCATATTTCCAACTAGTTAGTTAAAGACCAGGATTTGTTGATTTTTGGACTTAGTGAAATTTGGAGTTCTTAAAGTGATGTTATTCTCCACGCGGTCGAACAAGGCATAATCAAATAAGAATATACATTTATTCTAGGACACGTCGAAGCCTGTCGGGAACGAAGATTGCATGGAGAAGAAGACGTGGCATAATTTGGTGAGTCGACTGTTGCAGACGGTTATGCTAGGACTAGTATATAAGTAGTGTTCACTTAATTTTAGAGGTCTGCAATTGTACATAGATTCCATAAACTCAAAGTATCCAAGTGTTTAGTGAGAAAAGATTTGTCTGAGAATGTATGTATTTGCGTTCCACTATATGAATTAAATTCTTTACTTTTAAAGTTATTTATCGCATTATCATTTATTGCTTTGAACGTTATTTTCAAGTTTCTTTTAATTTTGACTTTGAATGTGAAACATGTTTCAAACTCCTAGTTTTTGCATAATATGCCCTGAGATCTTTTCGGATTTAACCCCTTGAGTGAAATCAAACTTGTTTTGTTTACCAAATTTCACAATAAACAAATTGGCACACCCAGTGGGACCTTTTGTGCGAAAAATTTACATTTTTTCTCTTTAAAAACTTTTGCATTAAGTTCTTCATTTATGAAACTTCTTAAATTTTTTAGTTTGCATGAGATTGAGGAGTGGTAGAATAACTAGAAAAGACGTTAGAAAACCAACCAGGAGATACATTAGGAGAATGGTTAATTCCATAAATAACAACAATGGAGAACAACCGCCCAATAGCACGAGGGCAGGCATGATTATGGCTGTTTTCGGTACGGTCCGAATATTTTCTATCCCGAGAACTGGACCGAAATAGTAACCGGGTAATCCAGGACCGGACCGAAACAGTAATGGATTATTTTTTTTGGACCGAAACTGGACCGTTACTTCGGGTATCCGACAAAAGTATCCAAAAAGTATCCAATATAGTATCCATTTTCGATATCGGATAAAAAAAATTATCCATTTCTGGACCGAGTAGATTTCGGTCGGTCCATTGGTCCGGTTCTATTGGGCCGGTTTGTGGACCGGTTCTCGGTTTTAAAGACCCATTTACAGCCCTAGGCACGATCGTGCAAGTTCGACTAAAGCAATCGCCTTCATAGCCAACACGATGACCATATCTCCAACTATGCAAGAAAGAGCGACATTCTCCCCATCAACAACGCAGAGTCACCCTGTGACTCCTAGACCGACTATGACAAGAGACTTCAGGACTTTTGCCACAAATTTCACAATGCCTATGCTTGTTCGTGAACAATCATATGGCATGCCAACATCAGTTATGGTAAACCTGGATACGAATGCTTCAACATTTACTCACAACGCGATGACTGTATATTCGGCACTATTGGCATCAGAATTGGCTATAGGTAATCCTAGTCAAACCATACAACCCCAATTGGGGTTTGGATTCGGTTCCCAAGCGATGTTGATGTTCACCACGAATTCGGTGATGGCGATGAGACAACAAATAGATGAAAGTAACCATGAGATGGTTAACTTGATTACCTGACATATGGGTACTATATTTAACCATTTGATTCAAAATATGAATCAGAATTACCAATAATTGGCGACTCAAATGACTCAAATTGTTGATTCCTTTGGCGCCTCTCAGGCGCAAGTTCGACCAATTATGCTACCCCAGGTGGTTATGCCGTTTCAAAATGAGGGAATAATCCTTGAAAAAAATCAAGGGCAACATTTTGTGCCCCACGTATTTAACAATAAAGGCCTAGAGAAGCTGATCGCCTGTCAGTTTAAATAGTTAATCAAAATCAGGACACCGACTAAGTGGTCCATCAAGTCCGACAAGAAAACCTGGTAGGAGAGAATAATCATGCAACCATGGTCGAGAGAATAATGTTACAAAATGGTATGAACCTAGGCCTGCAAAGGCTAAATTATACATCTCCACTGTCGTAGTACGTATTACAGACGAAACTTCCAGTGGAATGGAAAGTCCCTATGTTCACCAAATTTGTCGGTGATACTAATGAGTCCATAGTCGAACATATCGCTTGATATTTGACTGAAGAAGAGGATATAGCGAAAAATGATAATTTAAGGATGAGATATTTCCCTAGCTCTCTTACAAAAAAAATGCTTTTACGTGGTTTACAACGCTTCTTGCGTATCCCATTAATGATTGGACTCGTTTAGAAGGATTGTTCCATAAACAATTCTATATGGGGCAATCTAAAATCAGTTTGGAAGAGTTATCGAGCATGAAGCGAAAGTTCGCTGAATCGATCGATGATTACCTAAATAGGTTTTGACTTTTGAAAACAAGATGATTTACCCAAGTGTCTGCACATGAACAGGTCGAGATGGAGGCTAAGGGCATAGATTTTCTATTAGAAATAAATTATATACATAATATCTAAGAGATATGGCCCAACCGATGATTATTTTTTAGAGCAATTGAAGCCATTGGAGGCCAATCCTTCAAGGGATCTCATATGCAATTATTCTTCATTGTTTTTGGTATTGTAATCTGAAGTATGGGTAGCTAAACTCCTCTAGGTTAGGTTGTGTTTGATGAACCTGTTTCTATATTATTGGAACATATGTTGATTTGACTTTGCATGAATACTTTTATATATAATTCTATTCAATTGCTTAGTGTTTGTAATGCTTTTTATGTGATATTCTCTTTTAATTAATTTTGGGCACATAGGGAATACTGACCATTAGTCTATGTGTTGGACCTAGGGAAATTGTTGTACTTACGCTGGTTGAATAGGAATAGGAGACCCCGGGTAGTGGCATAGTGAATTAATGCTCTGTTGCATCGCCTAATCCTGCTTACGCTGGTGGACTTTGGATAGAAAACTCCGAGTAATGACTAGTGAGCTATTTTGCAAGGGATTGGTTATAGTGGTCTTGTTAATTCACTGTGGGATTATAGTGATAAGATTATTTAAGATTATTCATGTAAGGCATTGAACATCAACAATATAAAAATAGGAGATTCCATCTGAACACTTGTTTACTTTTCGCATTGCAAACTCAACCCCCCCCCCCCCAATTTAGTATTTTCTACGCATTGCATAATATTGTCATGTTAAAAAGCAGTCCCTGTGGATTCGATCTTATTTATTACTGCGACGTTATCGGTACACTTGCCGAGGAGTCATCAACCAAGTCTTATGGGCATGTCGAATGTCTCCTAAGGAAGTGACAAATACTACTCCTTTTTGACTGACCTATGGACATGAGGTTGTCCTACCTGTCGAATATACTTTCAATCAACTAGTATTCAGAGACAAAGTGAGATTCTATCTGATCATTACTGGAACATGATGTTGGATGAATTGGTCGATTTAGATGAGGAAAGGTTGGTTGCCTTAGATGTTTTGATAAGGCAAAAAGAGCAAGTAGCCAAGGCCTATAATAAAAAAGTTAAAGTCAAAACATTTTCGATCGGAGATTGTGTATGGAAAGTTATTTATCCTATGGATTGAAGAGATATGACTTTGGGCAAATGGTCCTCTAATTGGGAAGGTTCATTTTAAATCATTCAAGTGTTTTCGAATAATGCTTATAAGATCGAAGAATTAGCATATGACCGTCATATCCTGAGAATAAATGGTAAGTATTTAAAAAGATACAAACTTATGCTACAGGAAATTTGAATTTGAATTGAATGATATGCATAAAGACGAAACACCAAAAATGGTATTCAAAAGGTGCCAAAATAGAAACTCAATACAAAACATTACAAATAAAAGAAAAAAATAAAGTACACTTTTATGCGGGAAATCTAGACTTAAAGTCTCCAAGCTTGGTCTTAGAGAATGCAAGTCCCGTGTTTAGGCGATCACTAGCCTCTTCAAGAGAATCAACCTCAGTTCCCAGTCGGAGAGCAGCTTCACCGTGTTCGACACCTTTGGTAGCTTCTTGATCAATGGTCTCTCTGGTGGGCAGTGTCTTGTCCCATTCGAGCTTAGCTTTTTGTTTCTCCGGATTTGTAATTTCTTTGTTCAGCTCAGCAATTCGGGCACGGTGACTTGAAATTTGATCATCAAAAGAGGAATTTTTGTCTAGATACTCTTGAAGTTGATTTTCAAGTTTGTCGACCTACTTTTTAGAAGCACCGCTTAAGTCCCATGCTACAGTCATAGCTTCTCTTGTTTGTTGGAGTTGGGCATCATATGTCTTTTTGAGGTTGATATATCGGTGAACCTAATCAAAATAAGCTTCAAACTCAAACATGAATTATACCATGAGTCAGAGACCCTTTGTTTGTTGAGTTCAGCCAATAACTTTTGATTATTGATGCCAATTTGAGCGTCCATTTCGACAGCATCGAGAAGGTCGACTTCGAAGAGGTTAGCTTTAAGTTGTTGAACAAAGAGGTTCATGGAGCCTTCACTTGCATCAGCCAAAGAAGCATTGGAAGAGCTCGATCTTGAACCAATAGAGAGTCTATGTAGTTTTAAAGTGTCCCTAAGGATTCTACATGGTTCTTCCTTTTGATGGCCAAAATTTCTTCTTGGCTCAGCGAAGTGTTGGATGACAAACTTTGAATGATAAATTGAGCCTAAGCTTCTCTGACAGCGGTAGGTTAACCATTCCCCTCTGGTGGAATGACCTTAACACTTGGATTATCTTGCTCTTCATCCACTTCATTAGAACACTGGATAGTTTTTGGATCATCCTGTGAAAAGTTATCACAGGTAGAAGCTAGGGTGTCGTCAAATTCTTCAATCCGCTAAGGAGATAGTTGGTTGACATCAACCATCTACTTCAGGCTTTGGTTTTGTAGAAGCACCTCCATCTTCACCAAATGGCTTGTCCTCTATATAAGCAGAAGAAAGATCGGAGTCAATAAAATCCGACCAGTGGATGTGAGAGTAAGTTTCAGCGGGATTTGAACGTGAGATACCTATCGGTTTGTGATAAGTGTATGGTTGTAAATGAATTTTAGATCATTTTTCTGCAGTTTTAAGCTCTTTTCCAAATGCCTGAATGCGAAATAGCTTATTTTTAAGTGATTCTTGACTCAATGTCTATTTTTGGTCTCTTTGATGTTTTTGTTAGTTTTGCAACATTTTTTTCGTAAAATGGACTCGGCAAAAATTGGAAGAAAACACGATGAAATGAGCAAAGTCGCGTGTCTGTAACCAACAGTACATTCGCCAGGCGAAGGGGTGGCGGAAGGAGAGATTCGCCAGGCGAAAGCCTGGCGAGCCAACTGGCGAGTGAAAAGTTCAATTCCAGTAGCTACTGGAAGTGCTTCGCTGAAAGATTCGCCAGGCGAAGGTGCGTCGAAAGAGATTCGCCTGGCGAGGCTGAAATTCGCCTGGAGAGTTTAAGATATTTTTCCAGATTTCTCTGCACTGTTCTGTCACGTGGCTGATCTTAAAGGTTTCGCCAGGAGAATTTTGTAGCTTGCCTAGCGAATTTGTCTGGGCAGAAAGTGGTATTTAGGGTGTTTGTTAGATATTTTTGGAGATAACACTTTTTGAAAAGATCTTTGTAACCTAGAAACCTCTTTGGATATTAAAAACTTCATCTTTTATTATTTTTCTTAGGATCCAAAGCTTTTATGCTTCAATCCTTGAATCTTTGAAGATTGATGCAACAAAAGCTTTGTCCATTACTTGTTGATCAAGCTACCATGACAATGGGTAGCTAAGTAACTCTTGTGTCAAGATTAGTGGAAGGTAATCCATCATTTTGTATGTATTGATCTTGGTTGTAAGTTTGTGAACTTTGTTGATGATAAATATAGAAGAAAAACTTTGTTTACATGGTTTATATTTTGTTTTAATTCATGTTCGAGAGAATTGTTTTAAAACTTTACCTAAGTTTCAATCCATCAATAATCATAAGGCAAGAGATAGTTTTGAAAGTTGATGTTCATAAATATTGAACTTGAATGTTATTTTATTGGTAGTTTGAGTGAGAGATCATCAAAGGATCAATATGATAAATCTCACAACAAGTGTTTGAGAGAAACTTGTTGAGAGGATATGTGGTTATATTTATCGTTAAACGAGTTCACACGCTTTATCGAGTAAATACGTACGAAACGGATTATCGGACACTAATCTTGGCATGTTTTTACCAAACCCTAAAACCAATATTTTTACCGTTGATTTCTAAATTTTATGCAAACGATACGAAAAACCAAACTCTTTTTTACTAAAGTTTGAAACGCTTTTGACTATCGAACGACAGCAATATACGTTCAATCCCAGTGGATACGATAAAACACCCCCGAAATACTTTTTAACAAAATGGTGTCGTTGTCGGGCATTGTTGTTATATTGCGAGCATTGCAATAGTTATTGAGTTTTAAATTTGTTTAACTTTTTCTTGTGCTTGTTAATTTGTTTGGTTAAGTGTGCAGAGTCCGTTTTATGCGAGGGAAGTTACCCGCAGACCAACTTCTTTTTGATCCTGAAATCGAAAGAACTGCGCGTAAGTTAAATAGCAGAACACGACAGAGAAGGCAACTTGCTAAGGAAAGACGAGAACGAGACGAAAGTTCAACTTCGACACCAATACCACAGTTACCGCCAACCATGGCTGCTCCACCAGCACCACCAACACCTGCTTCAGTTCCTTGTACTAATAGTCTGAGACATACTGCACAATTCGCACGTAATGCTCAGAATGGTTGGCTTTCAGAAATGAAAACGAGTATCCTCTCTCTTCTATACCAGAATCCATTCACTGGTATGGATCAAGAGGATCCTTTTACTCACTTGACTAAGTTCTATGAGATTGCGGGCGTGACTGGTGCACCCGAAGCTGAAGAAGAGTCTTTGTTTAAGAGACTATTCCCGCATTCCCTCATTGGGAAGGCTAAGGAATGATACCTTGACCAATCTACGACTATCATGACGGACTGGAACATGCTAGAGGAAAAGTTTTTGGAACGATTTTTTCCACACAATCGTTTCATAGAGGCTAAAACGGCAATTGTAGTTTTCACTCAAGGTGGAAATGAGTCTCTCAACGAAGCTTGGGAGATATTCAAGTCCATGTTGAGAAAGTGTAAAGGGCACGGTTTCGATGAGCTTACTCAAGTACATATTTTTAGAAATGGTATTTAATTGGTTCATAAAACATTGTTGGATGCCACCGTGGGTGGGTCTCTAATGAGCAAAAGTGCCGAAAAAGCCATTTCCATCATTGACAAGATGGCTCTAAACGACCATCAGGGGAACCATAACCGTGGCCGTTCTCAAAAGAAGTCGGGAGTACATGAGTTGGGAACAAATGATGCAATTCTTGCTCAGAACAAGTTATTATCTCAACAAGTTGAGTTGTTAATGCAACAAATGTCCAAGCTCCCTCAACAACTCAAAGAGATTCATAACTAACCGAGCAAGAGTGTGTAAGTAGCTTGTTGTGAATTGTGTAGAGGGGATCATCCTACCGGGTATTGTCCTTCGGTAGTGGAAGAAGTAAATTATACTGGAAATCCAACTCAAGGTTATCAAGGAAGACCTCCTTACTAAAATGCTCAACAACCTTACCAAAATCAACAAGGCTACCAACCAAGAGGCAACTACCAAAATCAACAAGGATACCGACAAAATCCTTACCAACCACCCCAAGATCAAAGTGGAAGTTCAAAAATGGAGAAGACTTTCACACAATTCATGCAATTATCAATGGCAACTCAAAAGAGTACAGAAGCTTCGATTAAAAATCTTGAATCTCAAGTAGGGCAACTTGCAAAGCAATTACCCGAAAAGCAACCGGGGACATCCTTCTCCGCTATCACTCAAACAAATCTAAAGGAGTATTGTAAAGCAATTTTCACAAGAAGTGGAAGAACAATTGGAGGAGATGTTGAACATGAGGTGGTAGTCAAAAAGGAAAATGATATTGTATTGGAGGAAGTTGAAAAAAATGATGAAAATGGTGTAGTTGAAAAGAATGATGAAGAAGTAAGGAAGAAAAAAGAAAGAAAAAGAAAGGAGTATGAAAAGGAAGTTTTACAAAGAAGGTTACCGTATCCCCCTGCTCTTAAGAAAAAAGAGAACGATAGGCATTATGTGAGATTCTTAGAATTGTTTAGTCGGTTGCAAGTAACCGTTCCTTTCTCTGAAGCTCTTGAACAAATGCCTAAGTATGTCAAATTCATGAAGGACATACTTATGAAAAAGAAGAGGTGCACTGACAAAGATAACATTGATCTCAATGTCGAGTGTAGTGCTGTCATTCAAAGTGTGCTTCCGCGGAAAGAGCAAGATCCGGGAAGAGTAGCTTTACCTATTACTATAGGTAATGATTTTCAATGCAAAGCTTTGGTTGACATGGGTGCTAGTATCAATTTAATTCCTTTATCCGTGGTTAAAAGACTTGATAACATGAACGTGAAATCAACAACCATGACATTTCTACTTGCGGATAAGCCAAGAACTCGACCGCATGGTGTTGTGGAGGATGTGCTTGTAAAAGTGGACAACTTCTTATTTCCGGTTGATTTCGTGATCATTGACATGGATGAGGATGAAGATACGCCAATTATTTTGGGAAGACCTTTCATGAAAACCACCAAAATGTTGGTGGACGTTGATGAAGGCATAATGAAGGTGAGAATTAAGTCCAGTGGTAAGGAGGAGGAAACTTGTTTCATATTGTTCAAAGGAGTGATGTATGCAAATCAAGTAGATGAAAGCGATCATAAAAAGAAAGAATTGGAAAGAGAGGCTTTGCGGAAGAAAAAGGATAAAGTTGCGAAAGTGGCCATGTTGCGATCATGTTGGGATTTTTCCTTCTTGAAAAAAAGGGGATCAAAGAAAGGACATGATAACGGTTGAAGTTCTTGTTCATAAAGTGTGTTTTTCTCAGAAGCCAATTCTTTAACTTTTGGTTTCGAGGTGTCAAGTCTTCGAACCGTCGAGCTTAGCCGACGTTAAACAAGCGCTTGTTGGGAGGCACCCAAACACTGTAAGTATTTCATCTTTGCTGTGTTAAGTTTTGATTTGTGTAAAAATAGTAGTGATTTTGGAAAGTTTTGGAAAATTCTGCATTACACCCTTGACAGCAGAAAATTCTGCTTCTGGTGTAATTAGCCTGGCGAATCTTCATCTCGTCTGGCGAATCCAATTTTCGCCAGCCTCTCGCCACACATTCGCCAGGCGAATCTGGCGTGGGACTGCTGGTGGATTTTGCAGAGAGAAAAAGAAAAATAAAAAAAAAATATAATAATTTATTTAGGGTCCACTTGGGACCACTTATTTATTTTTCCTTATCTTTCCTTTCCTCTCACTTTCACTTTTCCTCCTTTCATATTTCACTCTCACTCATTTCACTCTCTCTCTCTCTCACACTTTTTACTCTAAACCCCACTCTTCGATAACTCTAAACCTCACTCACCTTCACTTTCAATCTTACTAAGAGGTATGTTTCCATTCTCAATATTGTCCTTAATTTTGTTTTTACTTAATTTGTTCATTTTTGTTAGATTAGGGTTTGAATTTCATAACTATTAGGATTATTGTTGAAACTCTAGAAATAATGTTAGGAGTAAAATTGTTGTTGGATTGCTTATGTGCTTTTTTTAGGGTCAGAATGTGAATTGATTTGTGGAAGATGACCCCCTGCATGGTAAAATTTTTTTTGGGTTCGTAGAAATTCGCCTGGCGAGCGTGAGGTGAGCCTTCGCTTCAGCTTCGCCTGGCGAACGTGCAGCGAGACGTCGCCCCTACATCGCTTGGCGAGCATGGGGCGAATGACCTTTTCCAGTTTTTTTATTATTCTGTTTTGTTTATTTTTTATTTTATTTGTTTTAATTTCTGCTTTGAATTTGTTTTTGCTATTTGGATTTTGCTAACAATTGAAATCAATTCTGTTGCTTTATGTCTTGTCTAATTTTTCAGATGCCTCCTAAAACCAGAGTAACCGGTGGGAAAAAGCAGAAGACGGTTGTTGGAAGCAGTTTCGGGCAACAAAGTGAGGTTGATCTAAATCGGTTCTTAAGTGCGGCTCATGTTGCCCGGTATACCATGCTTAAAGGCCGACAATTTCTGTTTGAGAAAATGTTTGATATTCACCCCGAGGGGCCGTACAAGAAGTTGGCAATTTTTTTTAAGAATAAGAAGTGGGGGCATTTGATAAATCCTTTGGATGCAATCAACTATGAGATGGTTCGTGAATTCTATGCAAATGCTCTCCAATTGCCCGAAGCTCAAGGGGAAATGCAAGTGTTCCGGTACATCACGTATGTCCGTGGTAAGAAAATCAGATTCGATCATGAGGACATAAATGACCTGTTTGGAAAACCAAGTTCTTTAGGGATGTTTGATAAGGATGATTACACTAGGGAACTTGGCACTCATCTAGATCACGATAAAATTGCCAGGACCATTTTGTTCAAAGGAAAAAGTGTGGAAAGGAACTACCAAGGAGAAGCCATCCGGTATAGGAGGGAAGACATGCCTCCGGATGTGCAAGACGTACTTCTTCTCATCCTCTATAACATCAAACCCAAGATGCACCATTCTTAATACCGGTTGATGTTGCCCTCCTTTTATATTACATTATCGAAGACAAAGAGGTTGATGTAGCTCGGATTATTTCGGCTGAAATAAAATTTTTTATTGAAAACACGCGAAGATCTGAGGTACATGCTGCTGCCCCTATCATTTTTCCTTGTTTTGTAACCGCTCTTTGTCTTAAAAAGTGAATAATGATGCCCGACGTAATTAATGAGAAGAGGAGGGGGCTTAACAATGATGATTATATTGAGGGGTATTGTAAGAATAAGTTGATTGAGAAGAGGAAGGGTGCAAGTGTAGGTCAATCATTCCGCTCGCAAGCTAGTGAGCAAACTAGTGAGCAAACTGAGTCTCTTGATTATTCAATATGGGATCCTAGAATGGGAGCGGCATTTAATTACTCTTGGGATATGGCTGAGGCATAGCAAAGATCATCGGAATTCAATTTCAACTGTATGCAACAGCTGTACCAGTTTCAGACCACACCGCAGGAAGTTGTCCCTTTTCCTACTCGGACAGATTTTGATAATTATGCAAACTGGCCTGTGGGCAGGCGTCCATTCTTTTCATGGGGAGGTGCAACTGGAGCTGTTGGTGCTAATGGTGAAGGTGGAGATGATGATGATGATAGAGGTGATGAGATGAAAAGACGATCTGAACGACTTGATTAATTAGAGGAGACTACAAAGTGAAGAATTTCTATTTTGTTTTGTCATTTATTTCATGTATTTTATTTTCTGCTTTATAATATTAACAAGTACTTTTGGGTCGCTTCGGCGAATTTTCTGTTGTAGCATTTTGTCGCTTTGGCGAGTACATGTTCGGTGTGTTTATACCATTACTTATAATATTTCAGTTTAGTGTTAAATTTTGTTTTAGTTTAAATTCTGTTTTTATTTTATGTTGTGTTTGCGCAAAGAAAGTGATGTTTGTCCTTAATTTAAAAAAAAATTGTGTTAGCACAAGAAGAAAAAGAGTGCTTTGTTAGCCTTAAACATGTGATGGTGATGATAGAATTCTTAATTTTGTGCACAATCAAAGTGTGAATGTTTGTTGTGTAGAATTTTAGCATGATTGTGAGTTAGTGCTTTGTACAAAATTATGGTAATGCATTGTGTTGTAAATACTTGTTCATGTGTGACTCAATTAGGACAAAACCACAAAAGTGAGATGCTTTCCATTGTTCACCAAAAATAGAGTCAAGTAATCGTGTTTTACTCGTTTTGTTCATGTTTAATCTTGTGAGTTTGTTTTAAATGTTGGAAACTTAGAAATGATCAAGGAAATTTTTTTAGCACTATGAGGAAAACCACCATTCCAAAAACACTTCAAGTAACCTTGTGAGTGTGCGCGTATTTGAAACTCCTTTTGAGCCTAAAAAGAAAATTTTTTATTGTGAATCATGAACCCGAATTTTAACCCGTTTTGAAGAGCATTTAAGCTAAGCTTGTAGCATTGTTGAAGTTGGGGAGAATGGTTTACTTTGAAAGGAGAAAAAGAAATTGGTGATACAATGCATTCTAAGAAAAAGAAATCAAAAATCAAAAAGAAAAGAAAGTTGAAAAAAGAAATGCTCTTCATTGTTATTACCCATTTTTGCTCAATGGCCGTGTAGATATGACCCTCGTTTTTAACCCAAGTCAAATTACAACCATAAAAGTCCTTAGTGATATTTGTTTCTACTTATTTTTGATAACTTTGTGAGATGAATACATGAATGATTCTGGATGTGGCACGATTGCTTGTGAGAGTGTTTTGTCCCGTGTGAAATTATGTACATAGTGTGTTTGATAATAAGTGAATTTAGGTGATTCAACTTGAACTTGTAGGTACTTGATTTTGCATTGTATGATGTTGTGTTTAGAACTTAATTCATAATCATGTTTTGATTCTATGCAGCTTTGTGAAATACTTTGTGCGTGTATTTGTCGAGTTTGAACCATTGATGTTTTCGGTTGATTTAGTGCTTGTAAATCTTGCTTGTGATTGTTGGAACTTAATTTTGTTTGAGGGCAAACAACGAGGCAAGTTGGGGAGAGTTTGATTAGTGTCTGGTTGTAAATGAATTTTAACTCAATTTTCTGCAGTTTTAAGCTCTTTTCCAAATGCCTGAATGCGAAACAGCTTATTTTTAAGTGATTTTTGACTCAACGACTATTTTTGGTCTCTTTGATGTTTTTGTTAGTTTTGCAGCATTTTATCGTAAAAACGACGCGACAAAAATCGAAAGAAAACACGATGAAACGAGCAAAGTCGCGTGTCTGAAACCAACAGTACATTCGCCAGGCGAAGGGGTGGCGGAAAGGGAGATTCGTCAGGTGAAAGCCTGGCGAGCCAACTGACGAGTGAGAAGTTCAATTCCAGTAGCTACGAAGTGCTTCGCTGGAAGATTCGCCAGGCGAAGGTGCGGCGAAAGAGATTTGCCTAGCGACGCTGAAATTCGCCTGGCGAGTTCAAGATATTTTTCCAGATTTCTCTGCACTATTCTGTCACGTGGTTGATCTTAAAGGTTTCGCTAGGCGAATTTTGTAGCTGGCCTGGCGAATTTGTCTGGGCAGAAAGTGGTATTTAGGGTGTTTGTTAGATATTTTTGGAGATAACACTTTTTGAAAAGATCTTTGTAACCTAGAAACCTCTTTGGAGATTAAAAACTTCATCTTTTATTATTTTTCTTAGGATCCAAAGCTTTTATGCTTCAATCCTTGAATCTTTGAAGATTGATGCAACAAAAGCTTTGTCCATTACTTGTTGATCAAGCTACCATGACAATGGGTAGCTAAGTAACTCTTGTGTCAAGATTAGTGGAAGGTAATCCATCATTTTGTATGTATTGATCTTGGTTGTAAGTTTGTGAACTTTGTTGACGATAAATATAGAAGAAAAACTTTGTTTACATGGTTTATATTTTGTTTTAATTCATGTTCGAGAGAAATGTTTTAAAACTTGACCTAAGTTTCAATCCATCAATAATCATAAGGCTAGAGATAGTTTTGAAAGTTGATGTTCATAAATATTGAACTTGAATGTTATCATATTGGTAGTTTGAGTGAGAGATCATCAAAGGATCAATATGATAAATCTCACAACAAGTGTTCGAGAGAAACTTGTGGAGAGGATATGTGGTTATATTTATCGTTAACGAGTTCACACACTTTATCGAGTAAATACATACAAAACAGATTATTAAACACTAATCTTGGCATGTTTTTACCAAACCCTAAAACCAATCTTTTTACCGTTGATTTCTAAATTTTATGCAAACGATACGAAAAACCAAACTCTTTGTTACTAAAGTTTGAAACGCTTTTGACTATCGAACGGCGACAATATATGTTCAATCCCTGTGGATACGATAAAACACCCCTGAAATACTTTTCAACAGTTTGTCCTTCACATTTTCGTCTAGCTGCAATGGTCCCTAAAAAAAAATAAAGTAATGGTTAGTAAAGTTGGGTAGAATCCAAAGATTAAATTTTATTTAGGTCATCTTGTGTAAAGTAATACCTTGGGTTCATCTGTCTCTTTTCCTTCAACTAGGAGATATTTTGATTGTTAGTCTTATGCTTTGTCATCAACATTATCTAAATCTTTGCCTTCTTTATCAGAAGGGCCAATAGTCGAGGTTGTTGTTTCCTTTGGGGAATTTGTTTTAGGAATTACACCTTTCATCTTGAAGATGTCTGGTTTGGGATAAGGCTTGAGTTTAGGTCTCGAGAAGATCAGTGTTTTATCAATGTTATCTAAATGTTCGACCTCTGCCATAATCTCTGTCGGTTTTGGCATAGCCTGAGAAGTGTTAGAAGCCTTGGTGGTTTTCTTCTTTTTCGGTTTGGTGGTTGTTGGGGAGTCTGGGTGATGTTTTCGACTCTGAAAATGAAAATGACCATTTAGAATAATTTTGAAATTATCCAACACACAAATGGAGAAAAGACTTACCTTTTTCTTCTAGGAATCTTCTTCTTTTTTGTGTTCACCGACATTAGTTGGGCCTTCGACATTGGCTTCACCCTGTGTTTCATTTTCACCTGCAATGAAAATATATAAGAAGTCGAAGGTATAAATAGAGGAATTAAAAATTGGTTAATATGTACCTACTTTTTTCTCAGGGTTTTCTTGCAAGTTGGAAAAGGCGGTCGACTGTCTTTTGCGAAAGTTTTCTTTAGAGAAGTTGCCTTGAAAATGGTTCGACCACCAATTATCAAATTCTACTGTTGAGTAGAAGGAATTTTGGAAATGGAATGTAGGCATTTCAAGGACTTGTTGATGGGTGAACTCCAGCCAATCTCTGTACTCTTGAGCAGAAAACTTCCTTTCTGACCAACATATGTCGTTCTCCCATGTATAGAGAGATCTTGGTAACATTTGAATGAAAACAAATTGTCTTGCCACTAGATTGGGTTGGTAACCGATGAATCCAAATCCAATAATCCCTATTTCGATACGAGTGGATAGGAGTGTAAGAGTCAAAAAGTTGCCCAAACAGAATTCAACATTATGGCGGCAGAAGGAGTTACACTAGGAAACATGTTTCGAAACTAGGTTGGGCCAACACATTTATCCACAAAGGTGCCACGGTAGAAACAAAGGTTTTGGAGATGAGAAACAAGTTAATATACTTCATTAACATTATTTCTGAAGGAGTATTGTGTGTGGTGGTTAGGGGAAGTCTAGTGGCTTCGATGCTCCTACAATCATCTGCTTCAATCAAAGCTTTCGACAAGGTTATTTTGAGTTTTGGTTCGAATGTGGCATTCAACCAAAGTTGTAAAAGCCACAAGGGACCAAAAAAAAGATATTTTTTGTTGGTTTTGGGGAGGTGTTTCAGCTTGTAAGAAGCGTTATCGAGTGACTGATATAAAGTGTCTAAAAGTAGTTTAGCCAGAGAGATCTTTTGACCCTCATGGAGTTAAATTGCTAAAGGGACATACTTTTTTGGCTATTATTAAAAAACTTGAGCAAAAGAAATAATAAGAATGCCAAAGGTTTAGGAAAGCAATATGTTCTTGGTCGGAGACATCTTCGGTGTTTTTCTTATGATGGTCGGTGATGTAATTTTTAAAGTCGAATCATTCGAAGACAAACTCATTTATAGTTTCTAATGTGGGAGTGAAAGTTTCACCCGTAGGTCAAATCCCCGTGATAGCTGCTACATCAAAAAAAGTTGGCGTAAGCATTCCAAAAGGAAATTTAAAGGTGTTTGTCGAACCTTCCTAAAAGAAGATCGACACAAGCAGGATAACAGGGTTATACCCATGGCCGGTTCTACAGAACTGAATTACGTCGAAGATACCTAGGTTTTCCCATGATTCCTTTCTTTTGAATTGGACCTTGTCGAGCCAGGTGATATAATCCTTATTTTGGGATGGGGGTGCTGATCGGAAAACACACGTAGGCATTTCTATAAAGGTTAGGTCGAGAGCGCGTTCCTCGAACGCAAAAGGCATAGAAACAAGGTGGCATGGAAATAAATTCTTCACCTTCCCAGGGTGTGACTTAGCAGTGGGAAACGGACCTAAAAATGCTAAGAGTTTATCAGAGAGGGAGAAGGGAATGGGTACGTATTTGGCCCAGATGGAGATTTTCTCCTTGGCGAGTGGTGGTTCAGGTACTAAATCTCTGCTCTTGTCATCTTTTGACGTCGGAATCGTGAATGCCAAGGGGTTATTACCATTAACTCGTACAGAAGCATTGAAAGTAGCTATTTTTTATCTTGATTTTTTTTTGAAAAAGATTTGAGTACGAACAATGGTGCGTATGAATGATTGGAGTTGGAAGAGTTTGAAATGAACAACTGAGGTTGGTATTTATAGAGGATGGTTCCTATTTAAGAAGTGGATGAGTTAGTGAGACAGAAGTAACTTCCCACTCACATAGGAAGTAGGAGTAATGAAGGTTTTTCTACAAAAAACCATGGTGAGTAGACGTTTGAGAAAAAGCCCAATGATGGTGCTGCCGTCAGCAATTGAGTTCTCAAATAAAGTAAAAAAATCATTTAAAAAATACCACTTTTCTCCTTTTGATTGACAGGAAAGTCGAAACATGGCATTTTGGGGGATAATTTGTTACCTCGAATTTTTGACACACGCTTTGATTGTAAGGATTTGACAAGGTTTGAATTATTTGATGATTTGAGTTTATTACCCATATCGAAGTGGTCAGCTACGACCATAGAATTGGAACATGCATTTCAAAGAATTTATCTTGTCGAAAGATGATGTTAACTATGGTCGAATTTCCAAGTAGTGAGTTAAAGACCGGGGATTTGTTAGTTTTTGGACTTAGTGAAATTTAGAGTTCTCAAAGTGATGTTTTTCTTCATGCGATAGAATGAGGCATAAGCAGAAAAGATCATAAAATTATTCCAGGACACGTGAAAGCCTGTCGGGAGCGAAGATTGCATGGAACCGAAGACGTGGCATAATTTGTTGAGTCGACCTATGCAGACGGTTATGTTAGTATTAGTATATAAGTAGTGTTCACTTATAGTTTTAGGGGTCTGCAATTATACACAAATTCCATAAACTCAAAGTATCCAAGTGTTTAGTGAGAATAGAGTTATCTGAGAATGTATGTATTTGCATTCCACTTTATGAATTAAATTCTTTACTTTTAAAGTCATTTATTACATTATTGAAAGTTATTTTCAAGTTTCTTTTAATTTCAACTTTGAATCTCAAACATGTTTCAAACTTGTTTTGTTTACCAAATTTTACATTAAACAATAATATAGATTATTATATCAACTTTCTTTGTAAATAATTATTGTTTGTATTCGATTTTGACATCAAATTTGGCCCAACGAAAAGTGAATATATTTATGATGATGTGACGTCAAGATGATGAACAACATAATATCTGTTTTGTTAAGGAAACATAATTGAGTGACGATTGGAGGTTGCAGGATGTAACTGGGGACTTGAGTTTCTGGTATGGTGAAAAAGGGGTTGACCTTGTAAGAATGTTGGATTTTCTGTGTATTTCTCATTACTGGCAAATAATATATATATATATATATATATATATATATATATATATATATATATATTACATTAGTGTTGACCTAATTTCCTTAATAGAAGCGTAATTACATATAATTAGGGTTAGAAATGAGTCGAGTCGAGCCGAACTCGGCTCAGCTCGGCTCGTTAAGAATTGGTTCAGCTCAAATCTCGGTTCGAGTTCAACACGAATTTTTTTAAGCTCAAAATCGACTTGTTATATGTTTACGAGCGACTCGGTTCGACTCGTTAGGTTCAACTCACTTGCTTCACGGACTTGAAAACCATTTTTTAAAGTCTATTTTTTATATATTTGACATTTTAAATTAATATTATTTTAAAAAGAAGGTATTGAAATAAAATAAAATTATTAGATTGAAATTTAACTTTGTCTCAAAAATTCACTAATTCAAAATTAATTAATTAATATGATGTTGATTTTATTTGTATAAATATATTTAAAAATATTTTGCTCACTTGAGAATATAAATTATATATTAAAACCGTTAAATTAAAATAAAATATAAGGTTAAAATTTATATTAAATCTTTAAACATACTCTTAAAGACAATATAATCCTTCTCATATATAATTGAGCTGACTCATGAACCTAACGAGTCGAACTATGTATAGTTCAAGTTCAACTCATTTAGTTAACGAACTTAGTTTTTCGCTCATATTCAGCTCATTAGGTTCATGAACCAAGTTCAACGAATTAATAGTCGAACCGAGTTCCGGACTATTTTTGAGTTGGTTCAGTTCATTGTCAGCCCTACATATAACTAATAATTATAGGTTGATTACAAATTAATTATAGAATAATTCTATCACACCATCGCAGTCAAAACGGGAGGTCGACAAATGCTTAGATTGGTCCAAAAATCATTAAAAGTAACTCTAGGAAGACATTTGGTGAAGATATCAACAATCTGGTGTCATGAAGGAACAAGAAGGACGTGAGCCTGACCACGGACAACCTTCTCCCGAACAAAGTGAATGTCCATCTCAATATGTTTAGTACATTGATGCTAGACAACATTGTCAGATAGGTAGATAGCACTAACATTGTCATAGTACTCCAAAGTAGTATGAGAAAAGGGAAAATGAAGCTTCAAGAAAAGGTTGCAGAGCCAACATAATTCTAAAACCAAATTGGCAACGCCCCGGTACTCAACTTCTACATTGGAACAAGAAAGTGTGGGTAATATCTTGGAAGGCCATGAAAGTAGGTTATCACCAAGAAAAGCACAATAGCCAGAAGGGATCGACAAGTGTCGGGACATCCACCCCAATCAACATCTATTTAGGAAACAAGATTCTCGATAGGATAAGGATATAAATGAAAACCATATTGTAAGGTGTCCTGAACATAACGCATGATGTGTTTTAGTGCAAGCATGTGCTTGGTGAAAGAAACATGCATGTTAAGACACGCCTGTTTGACAACATAAGAGATGTTAGGGAGGATAAATGTGAGATATCGTAAAGCACCGTCAATACTCCAATAATTTGACGACAGAGCCACTAAGCTTCTGATTGGTGTCAAATGGAGTAGCAGATGGTTTGCACGAGGTCATGCCATCTCGAACAATAATTTCACTGGTGTAAGTACTCTGACTAAGGAAAAATCCATCTGCATGTCTAGTCACTACAATACCCAGAAAATAGCTCAACGGTCCCAGATCCTTCATAGCAAACACCGAGGCAAGAAGTGTCACAATAGATTTGCGTAGGTCATGAGAGCAATTAATGAGGATGATATCATCAACATAAAGCAAGATGAAATTCATGTCAGAAACACGCCGATAGATGAAGAAAAAGTGATTTGAGGTGATGTGCTGAAGTCCAATGGTGGAGAGATAGTCAGTTAAACGATGGTACCAGGTACGAGGAACTTGTTTCAAACCATAAAGTGATTTATGCAATCAACACACATAATCTGGGTGATGAGGATCACAAAAACCTAGTGGCTGATGCATATAGACAATCTAATGAAGATCACCATGTAGAAAGGCATTCTAGACATCTAACTGATGAATGTGCCATGACTTGGAGAGAGAAATAGTGAGAATAATGTGAATGGTTACAGGCTTCACCACAGGGCTCAAAATCTCATCATAATCTACTCCTACAATTAGATACCTGCCATCACCTACAAGACGAGCTTTGTAACGCTGAAAACAACCATTAAATTTCTTTTTATGCTTGAAAACTCACATTCAACGAATAATGTTAACATCACAAGGTCTAGGAATTAAATTCCATATATTATTTCAAATAAGAGCATTAAATTCAGAATGCATATACATTTCCATTTAGGATAGCAAGGGAAAGCTTATGGTTTTTAGAAATGTGTGAGATGGTTGGATCATCAATGGTAACACACAGGTTAAAGAGTTTGTTAGGTTTGTAAATATCCCTCATGCTGTGAGTGGCCATGGTTAGGGTTGGAGGTGCAAGATGGGCTAGTGGTGTTGGTGAGGGAGACGTATCCATGTGATTCGAAGAGGAGGGGACGAGAGTGGCTGGGGAGGCTGGCGATATATGGTGAGGGTCAGGTATAGGTGATTGTGTGAGAAGTTTATCTATTGAAGTCTGTAAAGACGAATGAGTCCACTAATGTATAATAGAGGGGTGTACTTTACTTGAATATACTTCTTGTCATAATCAAAGGCTTCATATAAGAGATAAATTGAAGCTTGATCAAAGTCCAGAGCCTAGATGACGTAGACTACAAATTCTATTCAGCGTGAGTCTTGAAAGTATCACAGTCCAGAGTAAATATGACCAAGAAATGCACAAGCATTTACTAGTTTGTTAAAATGGTTTGAATGTTCAAGAAATGCCCCCTTTGCTTACTAACTTCTAGTCAGAGGCCTCTAATATAATTTGATGAAGCTTGAGTAGAGTTCAGAGACTCTCTTCAGAACTTGCTGAGACTTCAGAGTCCTTGGAGTACTGGGTTCTGAGACTTTCACAAACTTGTAGTTAGAGCTTTTATCATAGTTTGTCTGAATGATTTCTGTTCAGAAACTTTGAATTAATAATATTGAAGCTTGACTTGATTGTACACACACTTTTAATTAACTCCTTTTGTTAAGAGTGTGTCTTCTCTCTAGAATACGCTTTCAGCTTTCTTCAGAATTTGTCTGCATTCAGATTTGACTTCTTCAATGGTATAACTTTCTTAAGAGTCTGGCTTTTATAATTGATGTCGTCCAGTTCTTGCTTCAGACTTTGCTTTGATTTAAAGTTTTCTTTCCATTAGGATTTACTTTCTTCTAAGTTGACTTCTTCAGAGTCTGCAACTATCAGAATTGACTTTCAGACTTAGCATTAGAAGTTTCTTGATCAAAATATCCTTCACTCAACATTTTCTCTCTTCATTTAGAATATGTTTTAGACTTTGAGTTTCTGCACACTTAACAAAACAATTAGTGCATAAAATTGTTCTTCTATAGTTTGTCATCATCAAAACTTAAAGGTATGTAAATGCAGAACCAAACTTGTTCTTACAATCTCCCCCTTTATGATGATGACAAACAATTGTATTTTGATGAACAATTTGTACTTGGATAATCATTTTTATAAAACTTCAGAGTTAGGTTTGTAAGCTCCCTCTGAGTTTTATACTTTCAAAAGTATTTGTTCAACTTAAATCTCCAGAGTGAGGTTTGGGAAGGATCTCACCCCGGCGAAGCAACTTGGGAGCTAGAGTCCGAGATGTGAAAAGCTTACCCTTATATATTCCAGGTAAATCTTTAAAATTTGAGGATGCATTTTATTTAATAGGGGGTGTAATTTCCCATATCCTCTAAAAAGATATATTCTTTTTCAGTCAGGACAAATTGAGTTCCTAAATGATCTATTCCTTATCACTTAGGACAAATAGAGTAATTAGTGATCTCAAATGAGACTAATTATTACTTTATTTGATTGACCTTTACTAATTAGTACAAGAAAGAACATTTTGGTGTGATTGGTAGATGGTTAATTGTCACTAGGAGACAAAGACCATCCTAGATATTTTCCTCTCACTCTCTTTAACCCTCCATATAACCTATTTGTAAGTAAGAAAAAAAAGAAGAGAAAGAAGAAAATAGAAGAGAAAGAATAAAGGAAAAGAGGAAAACTTGAAGAGAGAAGATCAAGCTTGAACCATCAAGAACTCATCCCAATCTTTCATCATCTTCTTCTAGAGGTAGGTTCCTAGTTAGGCATATGTTTGGGGGGTAAATTTCATGAAATGGAAATTAGGTTTTGTGAAACTTAATAAATATATGAAATTGATATTGATGCATGATCATCTTGTTGTTTGCATGTCTGTTTGTGTCAAACCATGATATTTGGTGTTTTATTGGATGCAATATGATGATACACGATAATATGTGTGGTTTTTTCCCTCATTGTTACATTTCTTCACTGGATGAACTCTGTCTTTCTCGCTAAGCAGGCGTATCATTTCTCTTTTTTGTAGAGCTATTTTGTCATCCTCGCTAGATGAGCAAATGTCTCGCTAAGCGAGACAACTGATTTTTGAGAAAAATGACATTTTGTTTGATCTCGCTTTAACATTGATGGAAGCTCGCTAGGCGAGAGCTCACTTTTGACGTAGTGATGGGGCTCTCTAGGCGACAGTTCTAAACTTTTAAGAAGTTACTTGTTTCCATATTTCCTATTTCCACCATAAAACAGGATTCGTAACTCCGATTGATGTGAGGTCAGATACATTGGAAAGCTTATCCAATACTTTATCTTTTGGTAAAGAGAAACCATGCTTGTCTTCAAATTATTACTTGGATAATGTTAATGAACTATTATGTGAGCTTCATCTATCATAATATGATGTGTATGTATTGAATGTAAGAGGTACCTCGGTGTGTACTCGTGAGCAAGTGGTCCCGTGAGATGATTTTTCCAATCCACGAGAATTGCGAAGGCGTGGATGAGAAACAATGTAATAGTTACGAGTAAATGAGCTTGTATGGAAACATGTTATGATATATTGTTATTGTGATATAATCACATGGTAATTGTGTAAAATTCCATGGTGATTGTGATACAATCACATGGTGGTTGATGAGAATAGTCACGTTGTGATTAATGCTAATAACTACGTATTTGAGAATAACCACATTTGTTCTTGTACCGAATCCAAGACTTATATAACGTAGGGATTGGGATAGACAAATCATTGAGATGAATATCGTGACCCGTGCCCATATTCTATGGATTTGGATCGGTCAGGGAAAATATTCCAGTTATAGGAAGTTCTTGACCAGTATCCATAGTCCCTGGATTGGGATCGACCAGGGAAAAACATTCCTTATTGAGCGGACATCCGTTACTCGTGTCCATAGTCCATGGATTTGGACCGGCCAGGGAATGTTATCTGAGGTAGCATAGATTTATGACCCGTGTCCATAGTCCTAGACGTGGGATCGGCCGCGAAAATATACTTTGTTGTTGCATTACCGAATAGTAATTCACGGAGCTATGTGAACTCATGTTGTGTGTTTCCATACGAAGCGTAAAACCCTTTGAATGCTTAAGTCCTCATTACATTTCTATGAGTGATACAAAAGTAACGTAAGGTTGAAAGACTTAACTAAGAAATCAATAAGAGAACCCTTTAGTGCTGAGTGGACCTATATGATAGAGGAAATCCCTGAGATTATTATTTTACCCCAGTATTATTGTTGTTTTACAAGTAGTTCTGCGCAGGTAAAAGGCAAGGGCAAGCTTACTTGATGATGTTTGGCAACTCGACTTTTTTATTATGATATTCTGCTTTGGATCATGTGGATGTTGTACATAGACCCTAGTTTTTGTTTAGGCACTATTGTATATCATATGCCATATTTTATATATTATTCATTTTGGACATGTATATATAACGATGCTGTTGTGCTCTTATGTTGTATCATTACCAATTATTCTATGTATAATATATTTTTTAGATGCATATTATGTTGGAATTAACCCAAGACTTTGAATAATTCCAAATCAATCTTGATGAACAACATCAATTGATTGAATTCTCTCTTGTTCTTCACTCTACACTTGAGTGAATCAACCAACCATGGTTGCAAGATTGTATCACTGCACAATGGTGATGAAAGCAAGAAAAGAAAATTGAATCGTGGAAGAAGAAGAAGCTAGGTTTTATCAAAATAGGGAAGAAGATGAATTGTTTCTGCAGATTTTCTCTCTGCTTCTCGAATTGTGAAATTTATTCAACCGTGCAACTGCAATTTTGTTGTGTATTACAATGTTAAGGGTTAATCCATATTTATAGATTTTGCTAGCTTGCTCCCTAAGTAAATCCCAAAAATAAAAGCCCCAAATACCTAATTCTGTTAACACTACGAAATTAGGTTTAAGGCAAAATTCATGTCGAGGCTAACTCCTCAACACTTTGACACATATGTGTTTTGACAGCAACATGCTTCGACACCATGAATTATAACTCAACACACCACCTAATTCATTATGTCTAAGCTATCTATATTCATCATAGACCTTAACTTCTTAAACACTTTGACCTGCACTCCTTTCGTCATGATGTCTACAATCTGATTCTAAGTTCTACAGTGTTCCAAGTTCATCTTCCCATCTTCCACATGCTCTCGAAGATAGTGGAACCTCATTTAGATCTGCTTGCTTCATCCATGCGCTATCGGATTCTTCGCTAGATTGATAGCAGATATGTTGTTGATCTTCATGGTAAATGCTCCATGATTTTTCCCTATGATTTCTTTGACCAAATTCACCATCCATGTTGCTTGACATGCACAGAGAGAAACATTTATGTACTTTGCTTCAAATGACGACTATTCCACTACTTGTTCTTTTCTTTAACTCCAAGCAATTAGTGCACCACCTAGCATAAACACATAACCAGCTATGGATTTTTTTATCTTCAGCATCACTACACCAACTTGAGTCGGTGTATCCCGCTAATTTGCATTATTTTCCTTCATCAGCAACAAGTAACAAAATGCCATAGTTGAGAGTTCCTTTCAAATACCTTCGTATCCTCTTCGTTGCTGCTAGGTGTGATGCCTTGGCTTCTGCATGTATCTGCTCACCATACCCACACTGTATGCTATAATACCAGGCCTTGTGTGATAGAGTAATTGAAGGGTTCCAATGAGTCTTCTGTACTGTGTTAGATTGACATAATCTTTATCTGTGTCTTTCGACAGTTGCAATCTTGTCTTAACTGGAGTCAAAGTTGGGTTGTAATCTTGCATCTTAAATCTCTTGAATATTTCACCTACATATCTTCTTTGGTGTGTCATCAAACCTCTACCACTTTTGTAGAATTCGATGCCAAGGAAATATGAGAGATTTCCCAAGTCTGACATTTCAAACTCCTTACATAGGTCATGTTTGAAATCTTCGATCTCCTTCTTGTAACTTCATGTTATCAACATGTCATCGACATAGAGACACAATATAAGCAATTCACTATTGCTTCTTATTATAGATGAGGCCTGGGAAGATGAGCCCTACGCGTATGATACGCAGGCATGAGGCGAGGGAAATGAGTCCATACGCGTATGGGCATGGTCATACGCGCATGGGCAGAGCTGTGGTGAAAATTTCCCGTTTTTGTGATTTCTGTCCCGATTCCGCGTGTAATGCAATCTCTCTTGATCCATAAGACTAAGATGGTATATTTGGACATAGAGGAAACTATTAATAACATTAAATAGGATAAAATGTGGAATTTTATGGAAATGTATGGTTTAGACATGTTGGATGTTTGTGAGCCAAGATTGTCGTGTGTGGACGGTCTTGGGCTGTGGTGGTGATTCCGGAAGGAATTACAGTGAGTGTGTGGCTCACGTGGGATCAATGAGGATCATGAATTATGCTTGAATAATTATTCTATTGTGCATAATTTTGTGTCATGCATTCATGTCATGTTATGTGGAGATGAGCTAGGTAGGAATCCATGATGGGTGCCTAGTCTCGTCCTGACTCTATGTGGGAGTCGAGTGGAGATAAGTTGTAGTTTAGAGGAACGTATACGGCTTATCTGAATTCTGACGGGAATCAAATTCTAGGGTGAACCGTATGTGATTGTGATGGTACCGCATGCATTGTGTCGTGTCAGTTGAGTCGCATTGCATATGTATATGATTGAATGGGGGCTGATTATGCCAAATAATGATGTGGAACTTGTATGTGCGTTGTAATTGTATGATTGGTTTGATTTATGTGTTAACTACTCCTTAGCATGTGATTTTCACCATGTATTATTGAATGTAGTTCTCACCTCTTTTCTGTTTGTTGTGTTCGTACTCCTTGGGGAGTACAGATGATCAGGTACCTGAGTAGTGCTTGGAGCATGTGTTGCTATTTGACCGAGTCATATGAGTCGCTCTGATACGTAACACGGGAAGGATGGTGTAGCGCGAATTTTTGCGTGGTTGCGAAGCACAATCGCTTTGGGTTACTACAGTTCGATTCATTTTTTATCCTATTGAAGCTGATTAAGGAAGGGAAATAGATGTCTCCAATTAACCCTGCTTGCATACTGAGTTTAAACAGGTGACTGTTGGTTTACAGATGCTATTAAGATTGTGGGTCTCTCTTAGGTTATTTTGTTAAGAAAATAATGTTTGGACTATTTGTGAGGTTTTTGGTAATGTGTTTAGATTTGATGTTTTTGGGTTGATTTGATGGAGATACTGGATTTTGGGTTTTTTAGATTAGTGTGCTCGCTAAGATTTTGCAATCTTATGCCTACGTATTCTCGTTTAATGAAACAGGGAAATCAGAGCGATCATAGTTCCTCCTATTCTATGGGAGGAAAAATGCTCTTTTGGTGTCTTGTTCAAATCCCAAGACATGAAGCTAAAGGTGATTTGTATCTTGTTCAAAGCCCAAGATGTGAAGCTAAAGGGTTTTGGATGAGAGAGAATTTATCATCTCTAAAGAGGAGTTGTTGATGTTTGTATGCTGTGAGCGAGGTACAGATTTGATGCTAAAAGGTTGATTGACTTAACCGAGGTTCCCTTGTACAAAGCCTAAGAGGAGGCAATTGAACCAACAAGAGGATGCTTTTGATTTGTTGTCCCGTACGAAGCCCGAGATAGAGGCTAAAATGGGTTGACTCAACAAGAGAGTACTAACAAGTGACTGACTCAATAAGAGAGTGCTTTTATGTGTCTTGTGCGAAGCCCAAGACGGAGGCTAAAAGGTTTGTGACTCAACCAGAGAGTATTTTATACTCAACAAGAGAGTTTTTTTTTTGTGTCTTGTACGAAGCCCAAGACGGAGTCTAAAAGGTTTGACTCAACAAGAGAGTCTTTTATCTGTCTTATATGAAGCCTAAGACGGAGGCTAAAAAAGTTTGACTCAACAAGAGAGTCTTTTATACTCAATAAGAGAGTGATTTAGTGTCTCGTACGAAGCCCGAGATGGAGCCTAACGGGGAAGTGACTCAACAAGAGAGTCTTTTATACTCAACAAGAGAGTGTTTTGCTGTCTCATACGAAGCCCGAGATAGAGAATAAAAGGGGATTTACTCAACAAGAGAGTCTTTTATACTCAACAAGAGAGTGTGAAAAGGTTAGCTCCTCTAGGGGAGAATCATTATACAAAGCCCAAGAGGAGGCTACCTTACTGCCATGGATTCTGGAGATCCTGAAGCGAGTCCAAGTATGGGGAACTCTCATGAGAGAGACCGGATTTCTGCCTATGTTTGAAGGGAACTTGAGATTGTCTTTGAGACTCAAGGGTCTTAGAATGTCCAAGTCTAGAGTTTTATCTTTTGTATAATGCCCAAGAGGAGGCACATGTATTAAGGGATGAGTATCAACCCTACAACGGCCGAAGTTTTGACGCTGGAAAAAATGCTCTAGCAAAGGATGACTAAGTTCTGTCTTATACCTTTAAGAGGTCGTTAGGGTCCTTGTATTAAGCCCAAGAGAAGGCATGAGAACTTCTAGGAAGTCGAAGGGTCCTTGTACAACTCCCAAGAGGAGGCGGGGATGCTTTTAGGAAGCCTGTGGGTCCCCAAACCAAGAGAAGTTCAAGACATGCTATTCACAGAGAATAGATCAAGCCAGGAAGGTTCTTGAATTTGGAAGAAACTCAAGAGATGCTATTCACGGAGAATAGATCAACTCTGGGGAGTAGAGTTTCTTTGACAATTTCTAAGAGTGACAGCCTGAGAAAGGGTTCACCGAGAATGTTGCCTTTCACGTTTCCATATTGTTTAACCCCAAGAGGAGGAAAGACCGTATCTGGTAATCCTATGGGGGATCTAGTTTTGACTGTATTTAAGAGTGACCAACAAGGATTTACCTAGTGCTAGACGTAGTTGCCGGGGAAAACTCTAAATAACTATACTAGTATTATACAGTTGATATTTGACGAGTATAAAAGGATGTGAAAGAAGACTTACAGTGAAGCAACCCCACAATATAGTTATATACATATGAAAGCGATAAATGAAAGCGGATAAACACTTACCCGTTGTAAAGCTTCCATGTTGTTTTGTTAGTTGCTCAACAAAGAAAGCTTTGATAACAATATTATATTCAAAATCAAAGGAGAAAGTGTTTTGAAAAGATTTTTGGGTCTTACAGCTCAAGGAGAGGCCCAAAGGTTTTAGCGATGATCGCACCGCTGTTTTGAAAACTGTACAGAGGGACTTATACAATATGTGAGGCCCACAAAGTTTTTATGTACAAGGGGGTTGGGTCTTACACTCTATTAGAGGCCCATAGAGTTATTTTTGTACAAGAGATGGGACTTACAACTCAGGGAGAGGCCCAGAGTTATTTGTTTGAAAATGACGATCGCGCCGAGATTTTTGAAAACGCAGTGGGTCTTATACAATGACGGAGGCCCAAAAAATGTTTGGTTTTCAAAGGGGTCTGGTCTTACACTCTATTAGAGGCCCAAAAAGGTTTTTGTACAAGTGATGGGGCTTACAACTCAAAGAGAGGCCCAAATGATCTTAAACTGGCGATCACCCCGAGATTTTTTATTGTGTCGGGACTTATACAATATCTGAGGCCCAAAATGGTTTATGTACAAAAATAGATGGGAATTACACTCTATTAGATGCCCAAGGAGTGTTTGAAAAAAGTTTGATGAGGGTTGAATTAATCAAAACCCTAATTTGTTTTCAAAATATATTTTAATTGAATAAAAATTCAATTAAAATGATCAAAATTGTTAAACATGTGTGAAAAGCAAATTGTGATCTTGGATTAATGTTTGAAAAATCATGTTTATATCCACAAAATGATTGGAAATCAATTAAGTTTGGAAAATCAAGGGAGAGAAAATATTTCAAATGTTAAAAACAAATAAAACATTAATTCTTTGCAAAAATATCAAATATATGAAATAAATAATATTTTTGGGATTTTTTGATAAAATAAAATATTTTAACATTTTTGTGAATTATTAAAAAAAGAATCAACTCAAAATCATTAAAACTCAGAGAGAAATTAATTTTTGAATCAATTAAATAAAATCACAAAAATTCAAAAATTCAAATATTTGAATAAGGGCGCCAAGAACATCTTGGCCTTGCCCGCGTGCTCTGTTTTGCCCAGATTTGCATTTTCTCATCAATCTCACTGAATACTTGATGAAATCACACAATCCATATATCAATCTACTCGTTTTCACCTCACGATCATGTCTATGGTCTTTAATTTCATTTATTTTAAGCATGGAATAAGAAATCAAAGAGAAACCTCAAGAATCCTAAAATTTGCATGAAGGCTCAGAAATTCCATACATGATTCAAATAAAGCAATTGATTGAGGGAAAACACTCTATGCATGATTATGAACATATGGCCAAATTATTGTGCAGCAACAAATGCATGGATCATAGAGTTAGAAGAGCTCATGCTTACCTCTTGCAGCTGGTGATCGTGTTTTGTGTTAGAGGTGTTACAGCCAGGTTCTAATGATGTGGATAGCTTCCCTAGGTGCCAAGTGATGTGCCTGAGTGCTTGGAATGGTTTGAAACAAGCTGGAACTGAAGATGGTATCCCAACTGCAACTTGGTTAAAACCTTGAGCAGTTGGCTGGTGATTCTGAGAAATCAGTGTTCCAGATGTTGTTTAAGTGTTTGGATCACTTCTATATGATGTTTATGAGGTGTGTGTGTGATTGGTTTGGTTGGAATTGCTCTCAAACTCAAAACCCAGTAGTGACTTGCTTTGGAAGGCAAATTTGGAAGTGAGAAGGTGATTTTGAGGAAAGCATCTGTTTGATGGCTTTGGGGTACTCAAACTGATCACAAATGAGCTTTATTTATAGTAGAACAAGTTTGTTTTGGCTGCAATAGTGAATGGCAACTGCAGCAGAGGTTTGGCCAATGTTGATCAATGGGAATCCAAGTCTCCTCTAGCCATTGATTAGATGTTAGAGCACAGGCTGTTGGTTCCCTTGGTCTTGGGTATGTCTTGACTGAATTTAGTTGGAAATGGCTCAGTCCATGCCACCTTGGTGCATCCATTGAATGCTCCAAAACAAAATTGGAGTCTTGTCCCCTCTTTAGGGATTTTTAGGTTTAACATGCTATTTTTAGTTCTAAGAACTTGGGAGGCTGATAGATCAGTGTTTGTCCCTCCTTGGTCCCCCCTGAGGTGTTCAGATGGATAGACATGTTTTTCATTTTCACAAATTTGGCAAATCAAGCAAAATGCATAAATCTGCCTTGCCATGACAGTTTGCAGTAAGGCATATTGGCTTGGTCATATCTCATGGCTCAAGTGGAATTTCATGGAGTTCTTGGCCATTTTGGAAAGCTCTCATATGATACAACATATGTGTGATCATAGTTTGTTTTGATACCTTTTGGATCCAAGTGAAAAATGCCCCTACATTTGGAAAAAGTGAAGGCAGATTCTGACTTTGTGAAAATTTCACTAAGTGTTGGAAAAAAGTGACATTTTCACTTTTTGTGATTTTGGCCATTCCATAACTTGAAATCCATGAGGAATTGGAATGATGTGTAGTTGACACTTTTAAAGTATGCCATGAGAGCTACAAATCCATCTTTGGATCAGACCAAATGGTTGCTTGGATCTCAAGTTATGATCCTTGGAAGTTGGTACCCTAGCCACTTTGTTTCATAACTTGCAAAATTTCTAAGTTTTTTATGGTTACCCCTTTTACAAGTTATCCCACTTTTCTTGATTTTTCTTGATGAATGATGATTCCAATCACACATTAACATCATTTTAGGGTCAACGAACCATATTTGTAAAAAATCTCAAAAAGTTAAAGTTGACTTTTGTGCACAGTTGACTTTTTGTCAGATGAATTCCAAACTGTACGATCCTCTATGAAATCAAGTCCTTGACCTAAATCAAACTTGATGGATTGATTTCATAGGTGTTATAGGGTGTATTGAATCATCTCCTAGGGTTTGGGAGCATGCCTGAGCCAAAAGTCAAAGGCACAGTTGACTTTTCCCGCGAAACCCTAATTGGGGTCCTGATGAATTTGAAACTTGTTGATCACGCTTCTTGGACCAATCCATTGTTGAAAGTGGATCAATGTGGTGTATTAGAGACCCTCAAATCATGTCTTGAGGTCTTGGCTCTTGATTTGTCCCAAAAGTCAACTTAGGGGTGAATTAGGTCAAGAAACCCTAATTCCTGATTTTTTGTGAATGCATCCCCTGAGGCTAAATTGACTTGATGATTGGGTTTATGATGTCCCATGGAGTATATTAGGTTATGCTTTGAAGCATTGGCTCATGCCCATAGTAAAATTTCCATCTGGAGGCCCTAGTCGACCAAACCCTAATTTGGTGACACTAGCGATCTTGAGGCTTGATCCACCTGGAATGCTGTAACATTGTGCTTGATTCTTGCTGTGGGAGTCCTCTTGATCCATTGTTGATATTTGAGAGGTTAGACAAGTTGAAGATCATGTCAATTCTTGATTGATCCTTTGTCTAAGGCTCAGAGTGGGCTTGAAACCCTAATTATTGTTTGTAGTGAATGCTCACCCATCTTTGGGGAGACTGATGAGGCATAATGATTCATCCATATTGTGGTGATGATTTACACAATGATGGGAAATCTTAGTGGTCAAAATTTGGGGTATGACAGATGCCCCTATTTTATCTTCTTGGACCCGAAGGTGTGAATGGCGAAGGTATTCGGGAATTCGGGGTGCAAGAGGATTAGATATCGGAATACCCGAAATTTTGATGGTGGTTAGGAATGGTAGTTCACGCATCCTTCTTCTTTCGCTAAGCAATGATGCTTAGAAAAGGTAAAATTGCCCTCGATCCTGGTCTTCGGCCAAGGAACTGGTCTCAGTTTCTGATATAAACTTCCCCTCGATCCTGGTTTCCTACCAAGGAACTGGTCTTAGTTTCTGATGTAAATTTCCCCTCGATCTTGGTTTCCTACCAATGAAATGGTCTTAGTTTCTGATGTAAACTTCCCCTCGATCCTGGTTTCTCACCAAGGAACTGGTCTCAGTTTCTGACGCAAACTTCCCCTCGATCCTGGTTTCCTAGCAAGGAACTGGTCTCAGTTTCTGATGTAAACTTCCCCTCGATCCTACTTTCCTACCAATAATGCATGATGTATGTATGTTTATGCTGACAAAATTGACGCGACATACAAACTAGTAGATGAACACAACTGGATACTCGACCACAGTGGGGGATGAAAAGTATCACTAGTTCACGATAGCAATTCTGCCTTGCTTAGGAGAAATAGTCCCTGCGAGGAACTGTTGGTCGGGTTTAGGAGGTAAGAACTCTGCCAAGGGGTGTCAGATGGATTGTTCGCATCTGATATAGTTGATCCTTCATTCAGACGTACTGGTTAAGAAGGAGTACTTTCATTCTGCACTTTGAGGTTCAAACACCTTTGGAGAAGCGATTGATGTTCTTTCGATGTTCAACAGTCAAAAGAATTATCATTTGTATTTTAAAAGCAGAAAAGTTTTAACAAGTAAGTTCATTTTTTTTCCGTTTCAAGAATCGTTAATCATATTAAAATGTCGTTCTGTAAAGCTAAAACAAATAAGAATTACAAACTAAAGCACAAGGGCTCAAATTTTATTGATAGGATGGAAATCAGCCAAACGCGTGATTCCATAGAGTATTTACAAAGTTAGAAAATGGTAATTTAAGGGAAGAGGGCTACATTGAAACATAACGACCACTATCATTCTACCAACTTTGAATTCAAGGCATCCTGAGCTTCTGTCGAAGATGACCTTGACTGGAGTTTTCTGATGGACGGCATGACTGCTACTGGGGGATTTACCCCTGTTGGACGTAGTTACTTACCATTATCCCTAATTTTTGCCTGGACTGTACTTTGAGATTTCCAATCCATCGAGATGATTTTTGATTAAGTCTCTAATTTTTGCTTGGACCGCCCTTTCGGGTTTTCAATCCACTGAGACGTTTTTTTTTTGGTTTAGGCGAAGTATTTCTTGACTACATCAACATTCGTGGGGTAGGCAAATTCCTCTCCATCCATGGTTGTAAGTCTCAAGGCGCCGCCTGAGAAAGCTTTCTTGACCACATAGGGGCCGTCATAGTTCGAAGTCCATTTGCCCCGAGTATCAGTGAGAAATGATTGTATCTTCTTGAGCACAAGGTCTCCTTTCCTGAAGACGTGAGGTCGGGTTTTTTTTGTCGAACGCCTTCTTCATTCTTTGTTGATACAACTGACTGTGGCATAGAGCCGTGATTCGCTTTTCTTCGATCAGATTCAGTTCATTGTGCCTACTTCGACACCATTCAGCTTCTGTTAGCTCAGCTTCCATCAATACCTAGATTGATGGGATCTCTACTTCTATGGGGAGCACTGCTTCCATGCCATATACTAGAGAGAAAGGGGTTGCCCCTGTTGATGTGCGGATAGATGTTCGATAACCGTGAAGAGCAAAGGGTAGCATCTCGTGCTAGTCTTTATAGGTTACGACCATCTTCTGAACAATCTTTTTGATGTTCTTGTTAGCCGCTTCTACCGCTCCGTTCATCTTGGGTCGGTAGGGAGGGGAGTTATGGTGTTCGATCTTGAACTCAGCGCACAACTCCTTCATCATCTTATTGTTCAAGTTAGATCCATTATCAGTAATGATCTGGCTCGGAACACCATAAAGGCAGATGAGATTGTTTTTGATAAAGCGGACCACCACTTGACGGGTTACATTAGCGTATGACGCTGCTTCGACCCACTTGGTGAAGTAGTCAATGGCTACCAGGATTAACCGATGTCCGTTTGAAGCCTTGGGTTCGATCATACCAATCATGTTGATTCCCCATATGGAAAAAGGCCACGGGGAAGAGAGAACTTTGAGATGCGTTGGCGGTACATGGATTTTGTCGGAGTATATCTGACACTTGTGACACTTCCTCATGTACTTGTAGCAGTCGGATTCCATGGTCAACCAGTAGTACCCTGCTCTCAGAATTTTTCTGGCCATTGTGTGTCCGTTGGCATGAGTGCCAAAGGATCCTTCGTGAATTTCTTTTATCAGTATGTTTACTTCTGGTCTGTCTACGCAGCGGAGCTGTCGCGGCCGGCTAAAAATTATCGAGTCGCCATCATATTTTTTAAGGAAAATAAATGATAAACCTAAGAATCCTAATCCTAGGAGTAGAGATTCCTACGGTGGAGTCGGTTAAGTGAGGGGAAGGTGTTAGGCACCCCTCACCTCCATTGTACTCAATGGGATCCTCCTTAAGTTCTAGGGTATGTTTGTTTGTTTGTCTAAATTTTCTATTTACAAAAGAATCCTAAGTTTTTTTTATTAATTATACTCGCTAGGGTTTACAACCCTATGCCTACGTACTTTCAATTTTGAAGGATCAGAGTAACCGTAGTTCACCTCCCCTATTCCTACCCCTAATCCTATTCCCATTCCTAATCCTAAACCCAATCCACTATTTATACTCTTGGATAAAGAGTTCTATCCCTTGATCTATTATTTATACTCCTAGATAAGGAGTTTTATCCCTTAATCTATTTTTTATACTCCTAGATAAGGAGTTTTATCCCTTATCCATTATTTATACTCTCGGATAGAGAGTTCTATCCCTTATCCATTATTTATACTCTCGGATGGAGAGTTCTATCCCTTATCCATTATTTATACTCTCGGACGGAGAGTTTTATCCCTTATCCATTATTTATACTCTCGGGTGGAGAGTTCTATCCCTTATCCATTATTTATACTCCTAGATAAGGAGTTCTATCCCTTAATCTATTATTTATACTCCTAGACAAGGAGTTCTATCCCTTAATCTATTATTTATACTCCTAGACAATGAGTTATATCCCTTAATCTATTATTTATACTCCTAGATAAGGAGTTCTATCCCTTAAATCCCGATCCGTTTATTTATACTCTCGGAGGAAGAGTTTTATCTCAAAATCCTATCCTTTATTTATACTCTCGGAAGAAGAGTTCTATCCCTCAAATCCTAATCTCTTATTTATACTCTCGGAAGAAGAGTTTTATCCCTTAAATCCTATCCATTATTTATACTCTTGGAAGAAGAGTGTTATCCCTTAAATCCTAATCCATTTGTTTATTATTAAAAAATGTTCCCTTAATTTATAAAAAGAAGGAAAATTAATTTTAGTAATTTATAAAGAAAACCATATTTTATCCCTTATCCCAAAAACCTTATTCCTTTATTTATGCTCTCGGAAATTAGAGCTCTATCCCATGTTTAAAACCCTAGAAGTCCCTTAGATATCCCACATAAAATAACTTGAATTTTCATAAAAAACGAATAAAATCCCAAATGTCATTATGCAAAAAACCAAAATTTATCCCCCAAATTATCTTTTATAAACCCATATATATTGTCCACTATCCCTTAGAAATTTCTTTAAAATTATCCCCAAAGTAATACCATGAATTAACCCCAATTTTTTTAAATTAATATCCCATAAATATCCCTATATATTTTTACTTGTATTAATCCATTTTTGAGAAATAATTTCTATTTCTAATATGCTTAATTGTTTCCAAAAATCAATCCCTAATGTTAATTTGATCCCTAATTATCTTTTGACATTTTAATTCCATATTATTATAATTATCTAATTATTATTATCTTTATTAATCCAATTAATATATTAATTCTCCTAATCAAAATTTTCATCATTTTATTATTTTATTAAAGGGGACACTTTTATTGTTTAAAAAAAGTAACCACTAATTTAATTATGTTTAACTACTCCTAACTTAATTCCCTAATTATTGGTAGTTTATTCTATGTTAATTACAACTATTTAAAATACTTATCTAGTTATTTTACATTAATTAATCCCTAAACATATTAACTATTCCAATTAACCCAAATTACAACCCTAATTTATTAAGAGTCCAATTATATTAACTATCTAAATATTTAATTATTTTTTATTATAAACCTAATTAATAATTATTGTAAAAAATATTAATTAACCCTAGTTATCCTAATTCAATATTTTTAACCCTAAATTCTTGATTAATATTTTTTTATTATATTATATTAATTATTATAATAAAAATAATCAATTCATAAATATTTCTAATTATGCTAATTACATTCACTAATAACCAATTACCCTAATTATACTAACTAAATACCTTAATTACTCTAATTACCCCTAAATGACCCTAGAATTATTCTAGTAATTAATTAATCCTAATTGAAATAAACAAAACAATATCTATCTTGAGAGATATATAAGTTAATTAAGCAATTAAATTTAAATTTTAAATGAATTAACTAAACAAACTAATTAGATAATTTGAATTAAGTGATTTGTTATCCAAACTCAATCCTAAAGTTCACCCTATGACTAAGTGATAAAATCTAACAAACAAAAATAGACCCAGCAAACTCTCGCCTTTCTCTGCAACATGCTTTTCCAAATCACACAAACATAAAATCCCAAACAGAAATCAAATACTTTGCTTAAATTTAGAAATAAAGACAACATAACAGCATAGTAAGGAACTCGAAAACAATACCGAACGGAGCTTACGGCGGCGATGGTGTGACCTTGCCCGCGCCAAGGAGGACACCTGGCGCGACTGCGTGTTCTGCGGCAACGGATCCCTTTGATGTCAAGGCGGTACGATCGAATCGCTGAGTGCTGCACGCGGTGGTTCATGCTTGGAGAGTGGTCGCACGCCAAAAAATCCTCCGGCGCGGTGGCGACGTCGATTCTGCAGTGTGGTTCGGTGACTTTCGATTGCTTTTCTTCTTCTTTTTATTTCTGTATTTTTGTTCTGTAGTTGTTGATGTTTGTTTTGATGTTGGATCTAACGGTTATGGCAGAATTTAGGATTTTAAGGTTACTGTACTTTTCAATGTGTGTATGAGGGGGTTTTGGCCACAAGTTTTTCTCCTCTCCCTCCCCCTGTTGATCCCTATTTGCGGCCTTTTTATAGTTGAACATCATATTCAAGGTTTAATGTGTTTAATCACGAAATTTGATTTAGTTTATGGTGAGTGATTTTGTTCAATTTTTAGAGATCTGATTTGATTGGAACAGTCTTGTATTACCGATTTCAGTTTGTTTTTGTTTTTGTTTTGGAATGGGAAGATCTGATGTATTGATTTGTATTAATTTAAAATTTTTTATATTAATGATGATTTGGGAAATCCTGATTTCCTTTCTCCATTTGGAACTGAAAGGATATGATATTGATGATGATTTTTGCAGAGAGAGATACTACGAACTCCTTTCCTCTTTCTTCCGATTTGTTCAGCAAACTTTCCTCATATTTTCTTCATGGCTTAATTTGGGTTTAATAATAATAAGGAAAATCATGTTTAATAATTATTTACTAAATCTACAAATAGTAAGAAAATGGTGATGACCAAAAACAAGCTTGACAAAAATTATAAAAAGAAAGACTAGAAAATGACACAAATACTAATAATAGTACAAAGATGAACCATGTTAAAAATTTTAACCTAACACTATAATTGCTAATAGTTACGGTAATAATAATTACACTAAAATAAAAAATAACTAAAAGTGATATAAACTGATGATAAAGGTATTTTTGCTAATTAATCGTAAAAATTGAATAAGTTCTAGTGACTAATAACTAACTACATGTAAGTGAATATTTGTTACTACTGCCAATAATTCATGATACTAAAAAATAAAAATACTAAATGATAATTATTTAGCAAAAATAGTATTAATAAAATGACTTGAGGATGCTCAATACTAATGATCCTAAATTTTTATTTTGTTCTTCCTAATCTTGTCTTAATTATTTTTATTTATGGATTAAAAATATATTAATAAATAATATAATAATAACTAAATCTAAAAAAATCAGAAAACAAATACAATTTTAAAAATTCAAAAATATGAAAAACAACTTTTGATTTTTTTTTTAGATTTAAAATATAATAGTTGTAAATTAAATAAAATACTAATTTTTGAATTTAAAATAATGCAAGGGAAGTTAAAACATAAAAAGGAAAAAAATCTCTAAAATTGGTAGGAAGTGGATTTTTGAACTCATGCACTCTCCTTGTAACTCTTGGACAAGCTCTCTTACCATATGTTCTATTATATTCATTCAAAATAAAATGGAGCCAAAAGAATAATATGTTGATCAAAACTTGACTTCCATTTTAAGCCCTTTTACAAATGATATTAGTGTCATATTTTTTGTTTCTCCTTTTTCTTGACTTTTTATAAGTGCATAAAGAAAAAATGTTTAATTTAAAAAGAGAAATTAAAAAAATTAGTTTTTAAAATATAATTTACTTATTATTATTTTTTTATAAACAATAAAGTGAAAAATTAAAAGAAGGGTGGTCAAAATTTGGGGTACGATAGCTGCCCCTATTTAATCAGCTTCAAACTGAGATGATGATAACGGTGAGTCTTCATCTTCTCAGGGAGGAGATGATTAAATATAAAGAGGAACCCTAATTTTGACCGCAGAGTTGATGGGTTTAGAATCCGTGTTGACCCATCCCTGATGTTCCGCTAATATCTGATATCCCTGTGTAATATCCCTCTTTATAGAGGTCAAGCAGGATTCTGGTGATCCTCTGATTCCGTTTTGGTAAACCCTGAAAAAACCCTTGGTGATATCTTGATAAAACCCTAATGACGCCTTTTGGTGGAGCCCCTGATAAAAATCCTGACAAACCCTTATGGAACCCTTTATTCGGATGAAAATCCCTTAATAGAATCCTTTTGGTAAAATTCTGGTAGAACCCTTTTCTGATAAAATTCGATAGAACCCCTTTGGTGATAAAATTCCGGTAGACCCCCTTTGGTGAATCCCCTTGGTAAAACCCATTTTGTTAAAAATCTGGTAGAACCATTTTTTGATAAAATTCCGAGAGAACCCCCTTGAAAAATAAATTTAGTAGAATCCCTTGATGAAATTTGGTATAATCCCTTTGAAAATATTTTGATAGGACCCCTTGATAAAATTCCTTTGATGAAATCCATTTGATGAAACCCCTTAAATTTATTTGACAACCCTTCATAAACTCTTGATAAATCCCTTGGCAAAAACCTCATTTGACAAATCCTTTGGTAAAATCCCTTTTGATAAGTCCCTTGGTAAAACTCCTTTTGATTAATTCCGGGTCGATCCCTTTGAAAAAAATCATGATGAAATCCTTTTGATAAAATCCCTTATTGAAACCCCTTTTGACTAAACCCCATTGATAAAACTCCCTTGATACAATTCCTTGAGAAAATCCCATAAAAATATTCTTATTAAACCCTTTAAATGAAACTCTTAGATGAATCATTTAAATGAAACCCTGGATATAATTCCTCTGATGCAAACCTAATGAAAACCCCTAATGGAACCCTTGATAAAAACCCTTAATAGAAACCTAGATAAAAACCCTTAGATATTGATGGAATTTATCCCATACGAGATATAGGTTGTTAAGCTGAGGATGTGAGAGGTGAATACCTGCTCACTGGTTGATAACGATCATTTAGGATGACCGACTATTGGATAGATCCCTTTGAAGATTCACGGCGAGTGAGATTGCTGGGGAAACCCTTTATTGAAAGGTGCTTATGGGAAAGTTATTTATTTGGGAAGGCCAATAAGTATCCCTACTTGGGGATTGTACTGATATAGCTGGGGATTGGACTTCTAGGAGCGGTCACAAATCCTATGTTATGTATATATGTTCATGTATGCATATGATGCTATGTTATATATGCATGATTAGATGCTAGAGCGTAGCGATATGATTAATGCATGACAATGATTTGAATATCTCCATATGTGCCCCAATATTTAAACCTTGAAAATATGCCCCATATTACCTGGAAGAGAGTCTTGAGAACGAACTTGGATCCCCTCATATTGTAGTACGACTTTAATAGGAACTGCCCCTAGTATTTGAATCTTGAAAAGCGTGTCCCATTGTTTGAATCCTTGAAAGGTATGCCCCTGATTAGATTGGCCCTTGGAGTGATTACTTTCACTGTTCTCTTAAGGTGGTCTGCCCCTGTATGAGCCTCTTGACAAGTCTACTCCTTATTATTAGAGTCATGGTGGTAATTTGACATAGGCGTGTCAAATCTTGGGATGCTTTGCCCCTAGTTAGTAGGATCTTCAGATGATGTACTCCTATGATCATTAGGTTTTGCCCTATGGTTGGAATGATTCCTTAGTAATTCGCCCCCTTATCCCAAATCTCTTGAATCCTTGTGCCCCTGATCGGTCCTTTGTTGAAATTTCCTTAACGCTAAGTATTGATTTGTGAGAAAAAATTTTCCTTTCGAAAAGTAATTCAAACTAAATGCTCATGCAAATTTTGAAATCGAAAAATTAGAAGAGATGTATGATGGATGATATTCGGCCACGAGGTTGGCGCGAATGACAATGGGAAAATGATGATTTAACAAACATTCAGATTCGGAGTCAGTTTAACAACGATTTTGTCGAGTATGCTTTTATAGTGCCCCTAGCTTCAATTAGGACTTTTATATGTTGTAACGTGGCCTGGTTCACGGTTAAAAAAGAAAGGATACAAGGCTAAAAATTTGAAATTTAACCCACTCCATTCTCCTTGATGTTCTCCATTCCTAAATCCCATTAACCCAACAGACGCGTTCATCCTGCAAGAGAACCTTTTCAGTCACGGAGATTAAAAGACATACTGGTTTAAGCACTCGATGAGATTTTTTTGAGGTGCAGTCACTCACTCCTGTTTATAAGATTGTTCCCTATTTTCCTTTTTCCTTTCTTTTAATCCCTTCTTTTTGCATGGACCAATTCTTTTGAGCTTGTGGTCCATCGGGATACCCTAATTTTTGCCTAAGTCAAAGTCAACTTTTTTCAGTTTTTTCTTTTCTTCTTGACTTAGCGGGCTTTTCCTCTTTTTTTTGGAACAATTATTGAGTGATTTGCTTTTGGCTTAGAAAGGGCGTGACTGCCATATTAGATATTATGAGCTATTATCCCTTTTACTTCCTCGATGTTGGATGGTGGGAGGAAGAAGACGTGCTTTAAACCCTTTGCTTGGATTGACTGATTCTCTTGAGATCAGAATGCATTGTTAAGTTAATTGAAATCTACCCTGCCCCTGGTTAAGATTAAGGTTTTTTTTTAATATAAAGAAACACCGACTTCTGGCTCGAGGGGGTTAACTATGGATTATCTCCTTATTTCTCCAGTGTTTGGGGAGTGAAACAATGCCTTACATCTTCAACCAGGTCATACCATTAAAGCATACATCATCAAATTCGTTTGTTTATTTACATCCTTCTCCTCGTAAGTTTGTTAATAGGTGAGAAGTAAAAAGAAAAGGTGTGATTTATTTTATTTTTGTGGCATAAGAAAGAGTGAAACGAATGGATGAATTTAAAAACATGCATGTTTATTTTATTAAAATTATATCCTGAAAGGTACAATCTTCAATACAAATAACACTTAGCAAAAAATAAATTACAACTGGAAATGATAAAGTCCCTTGATCCCAGGGGTAAGCTTCCTTGTTGATCCAACCAATTTTTGGAGACTTCTTGGTGTCCTTCCACTTGTAAAAATAAGGGGTGACTTTTAATCTATAGGACTCCTCCTTTGAAATTCGGTTGCAGGTCTTGGGCTTTGAGCTCATAACTTGTAGTGTCTAAATAGGGTCAAGTAATTGCAGCTTCACTATGTAGCGAGCGATTTTGGACGCGGTTCTTAAGCGCTGGTCGCTCTCTGCGGTTGAGCTTACTACAGGTCGATTCATTTTTATCCTATTAAAGCTGAATAAGGAAGGGAAATAGATGTCTCCAATTAACCCTGCTTGCATACTGAGTTTAAACAGCGGTCTGTTAGGTTACGGATGTTATCAATGTGGGGGGGGGGCCTTTGTACTGGTTATTTGTATTTTCGCCAATACTGTTTTCTTCTTTTTTTTTATCTAGACAGAGGGTTTCTGGTGGGGAACAAGGATTAGGATGTTAGGACTGATGCTTTTTGAATTACTGCTTTTGATTGATGGAGATATGGGATTTTGTGTTTTTGTTTAGTGTGCTCGCTAAGATCTTTTCTTTCGATCTTATGCCTACGTATTCCCGTTTACCGAAACAGGGAAATCAGAGCGTTCGTAGTTCGTCCTATTCTATGGGAGGAAATGGGTGTTTTTGTGTCTTGTTCAAAGCCCAAGACGTGAAGCGAAAGGTGATATATATCTTGTTCAAAGCCCAAGATGTGAAGCTGAAGGGTTTATTTGTGTCTTGTTCAAAGCCCAAGACGTGAAGCTGAAGGACCTCGACTTTAGAGAGAATTTGTCATCTCTAAAGAAGGGTTTTTCTGTCACAACTGTTGGGTGACTGGTTATAAAGGAGAATTACTTTAACCGGGATATGCGAATCCTAGCAATGCCATAATTTCCTTTATAGGGGGTTTTAACCTGAAGGAGAAGACTTTAACTCAGTTTAGAGCAATGCTATCTTTCCTTAGGAATTTCTCATGCTAAAAGAGGGACAGTGGCATGGATGTAGATGATCCAGAGGCTTGCCGCTTACAGCAATTAGATGAAGGGGAAGGAGTTGTTGATGTTTGTGTACTGTGAACGAGGCACAACTTTGATGCTAAAAGGTTAATTGGATCAACCAGTGGTTTTCTTATACAAAGCCTAAGAGGAGGCTATTATGTGTCTCGTACAAAGCCCGAGAGAGAAGCTAAAAGGTTTTGACTCGACGATGGAGTCTTTTGGTATCTCGTATAAAGCCCGAGATGGAGGCTAAAATTTGTTTGGCTCAATAAGAAACTTTTTGTATCTCGTATAAAGCCCGAGAGAGAGGCGAAACTTTGTTTGACTCCACTGGGGAGGATCATTGTATAAAGCCCAAGAGGAGGCTAGGGTTACTGTTTCAGTTGAGTGACAAGTCCAGTATACCGATTTAAAAGAAAAAATCAGTTCTTATATGAGCAACACTGTACTCATGGATTTGATTCAAGGATCCGGGTTATTCCTGTTCTTTAAGGAAGCGGGAAATCCGAAGGGTATTGAGACTGTCCGAGTCTACGGGTTTTCTTCCTATTTAACGAAAGGGTCACTTGAGAATGTCTTTGAGACTCAAGGAGATTAGACTGTCCAAGTCTAGGGTTTTATCTTTTGTACCAAGCTTTGAGAAACAATAGTAGACTCTATGAAAGGACTGTTCTATGCAGATGAATAAGTTATGTTCCTATACCTCTAGGAGGTCGTCGGGACAATTTGTACGAAGCCCAAGAGGAGGCTGGAAACTTTTAAGAAGCCGACGGGTCCTTGTACGATGCCCAAGAGGAGGCTATCATTCCCGGAGGAAGAGATCATTATACGAAGCCTAAGAGGAGGCTGTGAATACTTCTAAGAAGCCGTAAGGTCCTTGTACTAAGCCCAAGAGGAGGCGGGGTTGCTTTTAGGAAGCCTGTGGGTCCTTGTACGATGCCTAAGAGGAGGCCGATGCTTTTAAGAAGCCCGTGGGTCTCCAAACCTCGAGAAATTCAAGGCAATGCTATTCACCGAGAATAGATCAAAGTCAGGAAAGTTCGAGAATTTAAAAGAAACTCAAAGATGCCATTCACAGAGAATACATTCATCTCTGGGAATAGAGTTTCTTGACAATTCCTAATGAGGACAGCCGAAGAGAAGACTGTATCTGGTGATCCTATTGGGGATCTAGTTGTCTATTTCTATGAATAAACGAAACGACGTCACCTAGTTCTAGACGTAGTTGCCGGGGAAACTCGAAATATCTATACTATTATTACACAGTTGATATGAGTTTATGAAAGAAGACTTACAGTGAAACAGCCCCACAATACAGTTATATGTATATGAAAGCGGTAAATGAAAGCAATAAACACTTACTCGGTTGTAGAGCTTCCATGCTGTTTGGTTAGTTGTTCAACAAAGAAAGATTGAAAACAACAGTATATTCAAAATTAAAGGAGGAAGTGCTTTGAAAAAGAAATATTTGGGGCTTACAGCTCAAGGAGAGGCCCAGGGTTTTATCAGTGAGCGCACTGTTTGAATTTGTACAGAGGGACTTATACAAGTGACTGGGGCCCAAAAAAGGTTTTCTGTACAAAGGGATGGGTCTTACACTCTCTCAAGAGGCCCAAAAAGTTTAAAGAAAAAGAGTGGGGCTTATAACACGAGGGTAGGCCCAGATGATTTTTTCGTTTGAAATGGCGATCGCGCCGAGATTTTCTTTTAACGCAGAGGGACTTATACAATAAGTGAGACCCAAATTATTTTGGTTAAAAGGGGGTTGGGTCTTACACTCTAATAGAGGCCCAAAAGTTTTGAATGGGTCTTATAGCTCGAGGAGAGGCCCAAGGTTATTTTTCAAAAGGCGACAATCGCGCCGTTTGTTTTTGACGGTATCGGGACTTATACAATACACTGAGGCCCAAAATGTTTTGGTCAAAAAAAGGATTAGGTCTTACACTCTATTAGAGGCCCATGAGTGTTTGACAATGATTTGTTTGAGTGAAAATCAAAGAAACCCTAATTTCATTCTTTAAAAGTAAATATTTAAAGAAAATCAATGAAAAATACCAAATAGGTTTGAATAAACCACTTGTAATTTTTGTTTAAGGTTTAAAAAATGAGGTATAAATCACAAGAGATATTAAAACTCAGTTGGTCTTGATTTTTCAAGATGAATATTCATTTTAAAAATGTTTAAAAACAAATAAAATGAATTTATTCACAAAAATACTAATTATATTAAATAAATAATATAAATTCAATTTTTTTGTGGAATAAAATATTTCAACATTTTTGTGATTTTTTGCAAAAAGAACCAATAAAAAATAATTAAAATTGAAATTAGTTATTAATTTTCCAAATAATTAACAAAACATGAAAATAGTTGGAAAAATAGCAAAAATGTTAAAAATCACAAAATGGCATGGGTGGGGTTTGAACCCATGACCTCAAGCATACAAGGCGCGCGCCTTACCACTGGGGTGGTGATACATCCATTGTTTGAAACAAACCAACAAATACACAAGTCATGCCTTGGTTTTGGCTTGCCCAAGGCAAGTTTTTGCTCAAAAACGTGAAGGTCATAACATTCTCAATTCTTAATGGTTGGAGACAAAATTTATATGTATCTGGGCCAGAATTTCACAAGGAATCCAATGGTGGTGGTGGTTTTTTCAGATCACACTCCCTCCTCAAAACCCGATAGTGGTTTTGAAAATGACCTATAAATGCATTTTCTATGCTACAACTTGGTACAAGCATGAATTACATGATCAATTGGCACAAACATAACACATATGACATGTACAATGGATGCATACTCAGTGGACTTCAAATGCACACATGTTTTGGTGAGTGCAAGTTGAGAGGCTTACCCTTCTTTGGGATTTTGGAGGTTTCTCTGCAATCTGCCAACCCTCTTGCTCCAGATATGATTTTATGCTTTAAACCACCTTAAATGATCCCTTGGATGCTTTTAGGATGATTGGAATCAGCTGGTACCTGCAAAAACACAAACAGTCCCTTTCTTGCAAAAGGGGTCAAAAGTGACCAAAATAGCAACTCCCTCAAATGGTGTTCCAGATGGTGGGAACCATTTGGGACAGTTCAAGGATGATATTTGGAGTGTGTTTGAGGTTTTATCTGGTTTGGAAAGTGACTGAATCAAGACATGGCTTGAAAAATGCAAAAAGTGCTATTTTGAGGTTTTGAGAGGTGACTTTGTGATGTTGTGATCACAGGTCACTTTTGATGGTTTGCACAACTTACATATGATATATATGAGGTGTGTGTGTGATTAGTTTGGGTAGAATTGCTCTCTAGCTCAAAAACTCAGAATTACTTGCTTTGGAAGGCAAATTTGAGGTGAAAGAAGAGATTTTGAGGAAAGCATCTGTTTGATGGCTTTGGTGTACTCAAACTGAACACAATTGAGCTCTATTTATAGTAGAGCAAGTTTGTTTTGGGATCCACAGTGAATGGCAACTGTAGCAGGTGTTTGTTCAATGTTGGCCAATGGAAATGCAAGTCTCCTCTAGCCATTGACTAGAGGTTAGGGCACAGGGCTGTGGTTCCCTTGGTCTTGGATAAGTCTTAACTGATTTCAGATGAGAATGGCTCAGTCCATGCCACCTTGATGCTTCCATTGAATGCTTCAATCCAAATTTGGAGTCTTGTCCCTATTTTGGCCATTCTAGGTTCAACATGCTATTTCTTGTTCCATGGACTTTGGAGGTTTGGCTCAGTGATTGTCCCCTTTAGATTCAATCCTCTGAGGTCTCCAAGTGGATAGGAGCATTTGAATTTGGCTGATTTTGGCAAATCGAGCAAAGTTGCAAATTCTGCCTTGCCTTTGACAGATTTCAGCAAGGCAACTTTCCAATGTCATAACTCATAGCCCAAATGGAATTTGGCAATGTTCTTGGCCATTTTGGAAAGCCCTTACATGATATAACAACTGTTTGAACATGTTTGGTTTTGATCCCTTTTGAATCCAAGTGAAAAATCCCCCTACATTTGGCAAAAAGTGAAGGCAGATTCTGACTTAGTGAAAATTTCACTAAGTGTTGGAAAAAGTGACATTTTCACTTTTCAGCCATTTTGATCACTCCATAACTCAAAATCTTTAATGAATTGGACTTAGGTCTAGTTGAAGTTTTTGTAGAGGGTAATGAGGGATACAAATCCATCTTTGGATGAGAAAAAATGGCTTTGTGGTTTAGGAGTTATGATCCTTCAAAGTTGGTACCCTTGTCACTTTAATTTTAACTTAGAAAATTCTCTAAGTTTTTATGGCTACCCCTTTTACAAGTTATCCAACTTTTCTTGATTTTTCTTGATGAATGATGATTCAAATCATACATTAACATCATTTTAGGGTTAAAAATCCATTTTGGTGAAAAATCTCAAAAAGTCAAAGTTGACTTTTGTGCACAGTTGACTTTTTATCAGATGAATTCCAAACTGTGCAATTCTTTAGGAAATCATGTCCTTGACCTAAATCAAACTTGATGGACATGTTCCATGGGTGTCATAGGGCATATTGAATCATGTCTTAGGGTTTGGGAGCATGTCCTGGTCAAAAGTCAAAGTTACAGTTGACTTTTTCCTTAAAACCCTAATTGTAGTGCAGATGAAATTGAGACTTGTTGCTCAAGCTTCTTGGATTAATCCATTGTTCCAAATGGATCAATATAGTTCATTAGAGACCCTTAAACCCTCTCTTGAGGTCTTGGTTCATGATTTGTCCCAAAAGTCAACTTAGGGGTGAATTAGGTCAAGAAACCCTAATTCCTAATTTTTGATGTATGCATCCCCTGAGGCAAAATTGACTTGATGAATGGGTCCATGAGATTCCATGGAGTATATTAGGTTATGTTTTGGATCCTTGGCTTGTGCCCAGATGAAAAATTTCCATCTGGAGGCCCTGGTCGACCAAAACCCTAATTTGGTGACACTGTCGATCTTGAGACTTAATCCACCTAGAAGGGAGCAGCCTTGTGCCTAATCCTTGAAGTGGGAGTCCTCTTAATCCATTGTGGATATTTAAGAGGCTATAAAAGTTGAAGATTATGTCATTCCTTAATTGATCCTTTGTCTAAGCACTCAGAGAGGGCCTGAAACCCTAATTCTGATTGTAGTGAATGCTCACCCATCTTTGGGGAGACTGATGAAGCATGATGGTTCCTCCATATTGTGATGATGATTTTCACAATGATGGGAAATCTTAGTGGTCAAAATTTGGGGTATGACAGATGCCCCTATTTAATCTTCTTGGACCCGAAGGTGTGAATGACGAAGGTATTCGGGCATTCGGGGTGCAAGAGGATTAAATATCGGGATACCCAAAATTTTGATGGCATCCATGAATGGTAATTCACGCATTCATCTTCTTTCACTAAGCAATGATGCTTAGAAAAGGTAAACTTCCCCTCGATCCTGGTTTCCTACCAAGGAACTGGTCTCAGTTTCTGTTGAGATGAACTTCCCCTCGATCCTGGTTTCCTACCAAGGAACTGGTCTAAGTTTCTGATTTAAACTTCCCCTCGATCCTGGTTTCCTACACAGGAACTGGTCTTAGTTTCTGATGTAAACTTCCCCTCGATCCTGGTTTCCTACCAAGGAACTGGTCTTAGTTTCTTTCGTCAATAAACTTTACTGACAAGGGACGCTATTTGTAGCGGCTATCCTTCAAACTTCTCGCCGAATTTTCTTGGGGAGATGCCATTTGAGTGGAAAAAGTTTTGATGTCAGACTTGCTGGGGAACCCAACCGTCTGAGTTGTAGAGTTGCACAAACTTCTATGTTGGAGACGCCATTATTTCTACTGGGGAAAGCGGGTCTCTTTGAGAGACTGTTGTCGCTTGGGGTCTTTACATCATACTTTTCTCGGAGATCTTCTCGGAGAAATGCCATATGATGTGATCCAATTTTGAGGTGCCGATGACCTTTTCATCAGTGGTCTTTTGGAGAAAGGCAGCTGTAATGCCAAATCTCTGCTTAGGAGGCTTTCTCTGCGGATTTTCCTTAGTCCGGGAAAGCAAGGGTATCATCTTCAATGGCGAAGAGTGATGTTTGTTGAACGTTTTCTCTGGCTTTTCAGAGGTTCAAGTTATCAAAGTGGTCGAGGACCCAACTTCAATCCAGAAATAAAACTGGAGGAGAGAGATTGTTCAGACGTAACACTTCCTGACGAGGAAAGGGCTGACAACTCGATTGAGAAAATTGTTATCACTAGGGGACAAGACCGATTGAGAAAATTGTTATCACTTGAGAAAATTGTGAATGCAAATCAAATAATGCATGATGTATGTATGTTTATGCTGACAAAACTGACGCGACATACAAACTGACAGGTGAACACGACTGGATACTCGGCCATCGCGGGGCGAAGAAGTATCGTTGGTTCAGAATAACAATTCCACCTTGCTTAGGAGAGATAGTCCCTGCGGGGAATACCGTTTATCGGGCTTAGGAGATGAGAACTCGGTCGAAGCGTGTCAGACGAAACAAGGTCTCTGACATAGTTGATCCCTTCATTCAGGCATACTGGGTTAGAAGGAGTACTTTGATTCTGCACTTTGAGGTTCGATTACTTCTGGAGAAGCGACCGATGTTCTTCTGATGTTCAACAGTCAAAAGAAATTACCGTCTTTATTAAAAGCAGAAAAAGTTTTAACTAGTAAATTCATTTTTGTATTATTTCAAGAATCGTTGATCATGTTAAAAACGTCGTTCTGTAAAGCTAAAACAAATAAGAATTACAACCAAAAGCACAAGGGCTCAAATTTTATTAATAAGATGGAGATCAGCCAAACGCGTGATTCCAAAGAGTATATACAAAGTTTGAAAATGGTAATTTACAGGGAAAAGGGCTACGTTGAAACATAACGACCACTATCCTTCTACCAACTTTGAATTCGGGGCATCCTGAGCTTCTGTCGAAGATGACCTTGACTGGAATTTTCCTGACGGATGATGTGACTGCTGCTGCTGAGAGACTTGCCTCTGTTGAACATAGTTACTTGCCATTATCCCTAATTTTTGCCTAGATTATACTTTGATGTTTCCAATCCACCGGGATGATTTTTTTCATGTCTCTAACTTTTGCCTGGACCGCCCTTTCGGGTTTTCAATCCACCGAGACGTTTTTTTTTTAGTTTAGGCGAAGTATTTCTTGACTACATCAACATTCGTGGGGTAGGCAAATTCCTCTCCGTCCATGGTTGCAAGTCTCAAGGCGCCGCCTGAGAAAGCTTTCGCGACCACATAGGGGCCATCATAATTTGGGGTCCATTTGCCCCGAGAGTCAATGAGAAATGATTGTATCTTCTTGAGCACAAGGTCTCCTTTCCTGAAAACACGAGGTCGAACCTTTTTGTCGAATGCCCTCTTCATTCTCTGTTGATATAACTGACCTTGGTATAGTGCCGTTATTCTCTTTTCTTCGATCAGATTCAGTTCGTCGTGTCGACTTTGACACCATTCAGTTTCGGTGAGCTTAGCTTCCATCAATACCCTGATTGATGGGATCTCTACTTCTATGGGGAGAACTTCCTCCATGCCATATACTAGAGAGAAAGGGGTAGCCCCTGTTGAAGTGCGAACAGATGTGCGATAACCGTGAAGGGCAAAGGGTAGCATATCGTGCCAATCTTTGTAGGTTACAACCATGTTTTGAACGATCTTCTTGATGTTCTTATTAGCCGCTTCTACCGCCCCGTTCATCTTGGGTCGGTAGGGAGATGAGTTATGGTGTTCGATCTTGAACTCAGCGCACAACTCCTTCATCATCTTGTTGTTCAAGTTAGATCCATTATCAGTAATGATCTCGCTTGGAACACCATAACGGCAGATGATATTGTTTTTGATAAATCGGACCACCACTTGTCGGGTTACATTAGCGAATGACGCTGCTTCGACCCACTTGGTGAAATAGTCAATGGCTACCAGGATGAACCGATGTCCGTTTGAAGCCTTAGGTTCAATCAAGCCAATCATGTCGATTCCCCATATGGAAAAAGGCCATGGGGAAGAAAGAACTTTGAGATGTGATGGAGGTACATGAATTTTGTCGGAGTATATCTAACACTTGTGACACCTCCTCATGTACTTGTAGCAGTCGGATTCCATTGTCGACCAATAGTACCCTGCTCTGAGAATTTTTCTCGCCATTGTGTGTCCGTTGGCATGAGTACCAAATGATCCTTTGTGAATTTCTTTCATAAGCATGTCTGCTTCTGGTCTGTCGATGCATCGGAGCAAGACCATGTCAAAATTTCTCTTATAAAGAGTGTCACCGCTCAGGAAGAAGTTTCCAGCCAATCTTCTAAGGGTCTTTCTATCTTTCCTGGATGCCCCAGGCGGGTACTCTTGTTTCTGAAGGAAGCATTTGATATCGTGATACCAAGGTTTGTCGTCTATGACTGCTTCAATTGCGAAGATGTAAGCGGGCCTTTCAAGGTGCATTATGTCGATCTTAGGTATGTCATTCCATTAACCTACACTAATCATGGAAGAGATAGTGGCTAATGCATCAGCCATGTGATTCTCCTTACGAGGGATGTGATGAAACTCGACTCTGTTGAAGAAGGGTAACAACCTTCTTGCATAGTCTTTATAAGGAATCAATCCTGATTGGTATGTGTTCCAATCTCCTTTTATCTGATTGATAACCAAGGCTGAGTCGCCGTATACGTCCAAGTTTTTGATCCTTAAATCAATCGCTTCCTCGAGACCCATAATACAAGCTTCGTATTCGGCCTTGTTGTTCGTACACTTGAACGTAAGTCTGGCAGTGAAAGGAATATGGGTACCCTGAGGGGTAACAATGATTGCCCCAATTCCATTTCCGTAATGATTAACTGCTCCGTCAAAGATAAGTCCCCATTGGGACCCTGGTTCTGGCCCTTCACTGGGTAACGGTTCATCGCAATCTTTCATTTTTAGATACATGACATCTTCGTCTGGGAAGTCAAACCCGATTGATTCTTGATCGTCAATCGGTTGATGAGCCAAATGATCGGCTAAAATACTTCCCTTAACGGCTTTCTGATGGTGGTACTCTATGTCATATTCTGACAACAGCATCTGCCAACGGGCAATTCTTCCCGTAAGAGTAGGTTTTTCGAAAACGTACTTGATTGGATCCATTTCTGAGATCAACCAAGTAGTATGACGAATCATGTACTGGCGAAGACGTTTGGCTGCCCAAACCAAAGCACAACAAGTTTTCTCAAGCATCGTGTACCGAGTTTCGCAGTCGGTGAATTTCTTGTTTAGATAGTAAATGGCAGACTCTTTCCTTTTGGTTTCGTCTTGTTGGCCAAGTACACATCCCATTGAGTCTTCTAGAACTGTGAGGTAAATGATCAGTGGTCTTCCTTCCACTGGAGGTGATAGAATCAGAGGATTCAACAGATATTCCTTGATACTGCCGAAGGCGGTTTGGAAATCTTCTGACCAAACGCAATCCTGGTTCTTTTTAAGTAACTTGAAAATCGGCGCACACGTGGCGGTCATAAGGAATATGAATCTGGAGATGTAGTTCAAATGTCCCAGGAATCCTCTGACTTGTTTTTCAGTTTTCGGAGAAGGCATTTCTTGAATGGCCTTGACCTTGTCAGGATCAACCTCAATTCCTTTCTGGCTGACGATGAACCCTAATAGTTTCCCTGAACGGACACCGAAGGTGCACTTGTTGGGATTCAAGCGAAGCTTGAATTTTCTTAGACGTTTGAACAATTTTGACAGATGTTCAATGTGCTCACTCTCTGTTTTTGATTTTGCAATCATATCATCGACATATACCTCGATTTCCTTATGTATCATGTCGTGAAACAGAGTAGTCATAGCCCTTTGATAGGTTGCCCCAGCGTTCTTCAAACCGAACGGAATTACCTTGTAACAAAAGGTGCCCCATGGGGTAATGAACGAATTTTTCTCCATGTCTTTCGGCGCCATTTTGATCTGGTTATAGGCCGAGAATCCATCCATGAAGGAGAAAATTTTGAACTTTGCTGTGCTGTCTACCAGCATGTCAATGTGTGGTAAAGGAAAGTCGTCCTTTGGACTAGCCTTGTTCAGATCCCTGTAATCGACACACATTCTGACCTTTCCGTCCTTTTTGGGAACGGGTACAATGTTGGCTAACCATTGAGGATATTCTAATGTAGCGAGGAAACCCGCGTCAATCTGTTTCTGTACCTCCTCTTTGATTTTGATGGCCATGTCCGGGTGAGTCCGTCTCAACCTTTGCTTTACTGGCGGACATTCCGATCTCAACGGTAAGTGATGTTCCACGATGCTGGTATCCAACCCTGGCATATCCTGATAGGGCCAAGCGAACACATCGGGGAATTCTTTGAGAAGCTTTATCAAACCCTCTCTGGCAGTTGGACTGAGCAGTGCTCCGATCCTGATTTCTTTTCTCTCTTTTTCTGAACCCAAGTTTACCGTTTCCAACAGTTCTTTGTGAGGTTCAATGGACCTTTCCTCTTGTCTGAGTAGTCGGGAGATCTCTTCTGGAATTTCGTTGTCATTTCCTTCTTCAGCCCCAAATACCGGGAACTCAAAGTTGGGAGAAGGCATCGGATCGTATGTTTCAACGGGGTTTAAAACAAGCAATCTGCATGACGTGAGGATTCGTGTTTAGAAGAGATAGAGAAAATGCAAAAGTGTGTGCAGTGTATTTATTTTACTGCTTGTTTTTATTATTGATTGTTTTTTAGGATTACCATTTTCTGAAAAACGAAAAGAGAAAACAACAATTAATGCGGAAATTACAGAACGACGTTATTTTATTAATGAAAAAGTCGACTCTTGAAACTACAACCCTATAAAACAAAACTCAGTCGCTTTGGGCGAAGTGAAGAGGGAAATTTACAGAAAGCGAGCCCTATCAAAACATCTGTTTCACCTGGGCAGGGTGAAAGGTTAAAAGATGGCAATTACTTTGACTGATGAACGACCTTCGGAACCTCGACGGCAACCCATTGGCGGCGAACTCCTCGGTGAATCACAAAGTCTGGCACCTTCCTTGATTTGTCTTCAGAAATGACGCTGATTTCTGGTGGAGCAGGATCATTGGAATCTATCTCCCAGGCAGAGTTGTCGTAGGAGAATTCCTCTGTTACATTTTGCATAGCATTCGTGCTCTCAAGTAGTTCTCCCCATCCAGTTGGCTAGATATCTTCGAGCCTGATACGAGAGCTTTCGAGAGCGGTGTATTTGACCATAAAGTCGTATTTTCCACTTGGTTGTCCCAAGGTGTCCCACACTTCTTTCGAACTGGATGAGTCATCCCTCTCGATGACGTTAACCTCAGGAAAAGCATAGTTGATGAATTCAAGTCCTGCAAACGTTGCGAATTCATCTTCATGTTGAGTAGTTTCCGAATAACCTGAGTGTTGATCCCATGACATGGTGGGGATACAGGTATTCTGTTCAATGACAGTCAGCTGATTTTCATTGTTCGGCTAACTCTCTTGCCCCAAGTTTCCTGGGTAAGGCTGCCATATTGGCAGACCATCCATTGGGCCATAGTAATTGTGGTCAAAGTTGCCTTTCATCAGAGTGTCTTCCTCTAATGAATTTGGCGGAGCACGACATCCTTCCGGATCACAATCCCCGTATATCATTTCGACGTCTGACCGTGGTATAAATCTCGGACTTTATGTGGGAAAGCGAAAAGGCATAGGTGTTGCACCCCAAAATTTGCCCTCCTTACTTTAGTACTAACTGGCTTATGTTTCATTTCATTTTTTGCATTATCATTTATGCATATCATTAGCATGGGGTCAAGGTGCCTGAGGCAGTGCTTCAGAGGGTCAAGTAAGAGTCCTGGTATTGTCCAAGAGAGCTCAGGTGGATCATCCTCTCCTAACCAGTGCATAGATTAGGGTTTTGAGATTCTTGGGTTTATTGCTTCAATGGGCAAGCTCATTGGGTTTTTATCATCATCAAATGGCATATATTATCTTTGTTGGAGAGGATACACATCATATTCAGAGGAATTTGGATCTGGAGACTGTGCTATTTCCTCCTTGACTGAGGGTACCACAACTAGGGTTTGCTATAAAGTCAGTTTATTTCTGATTTTGTGGGCAAGACTTGATTCCATGGTGCTCCTTGGGTCCCTAAATATCTAGGTATGGGAGGTTGTCCCTCAGTATGGTTCAGGAGAGAGTTAATTGATCAGAAGATTGAGAATCAGGTGGATTGGGTAAAAGTCAACAGTGAGAGGAGAAGTCAACTGTGGAATTTTGAGGTTCTCTCCAAGGTTTTCAAGGTCTCACATCCTCATATGGTCTTCAAGGGTCAAGTTTCATACATATTCATCAGGAATCAGGAGTTGGTGCAAAGTTTCTAAATTTGGAAAGTGACCTATAATGAAAAGTTTCCTTTTTTGGCAAGTTCCTGCACTGCATTCAACTTGACTTTTCATCATCAAGAAAGCTTCAAATGAATTTTTCTCCAACATGAAAGTTGAATATATTTTTCTTCTCTTTCCAACAAGTACTAGTGGGTCTCCATATCATTTGTGAAACTCCAGTTATGGTCGAAAGAAGGCAAAGTGGTTTTTAGGGTTTCTCATGGTTCCATTTTCACAACTTTGGGCATAGTGACCTATAGTCAATTCCATTGCTTCATGTCACATTCCAATATTAAAAGACATTCCTTGAGGATTATTTTGGGCCCAAGAATGAAGAAATTCCATGGTATGTTCTTCACTTATTCTCCATTGTTCAAAAATGCCAAATTATTCAAAAGTCATGAATCAAAAAGTTTCAAGGCCCAATTTAATTGTGGTGTGATTAGCAACTCAAATGCAAGTGATCCATCATGAAACTTTCAAATATCCATGCATGGAGGAGGTGTACTTAACATAATGTGATTTTTCAAAATTATTTAAAAAATAATTAAATAAGTAATTACCCAAGCCCAATTCATATTCAGTAGAAAACCCTAGTCTATATAAGTTCAATCATGCACTGGTTAGGGTTAGTTACACGTGATATATTGGAGTTTTCAAGTGAACCCTAAAAAAGGATTTTTCATTCAAACTCACGGCCAAGAGGAGCTCTCCCAAAAGTACTTCCACAAATCTCTTCCTGGTGATTTCTAGAACACAACCCAACCACCATTTGCAGCCAAAAGCATGGATTGGAGTTGCACCATCTCAGGTTGAGAGGTTTTTTCGTGCTCTTAAAACTCCTATTTTTTACGTGCATATTGACGTGTGATGAATGGTGATTACCCTGATCTATTTATTTTTAATTTTGGACGTGTGGTTTGCTTGTAATATGGATTTAAAGTTTTGTGCCCTAATGGTTTTTTATTCGTTTTTTATTATACACTAACAATTTGGGGTTTTTGATGCCATATTTGGATTCCTGACAAAATTCTGGGTCGGATAGTGTACCCATACGCATTTTCTGGAAAAATATAGGTTGTAGGTGGTGGCCGGCGGTAGGGTTCCGGCGGCTGACGGTGGACCGACAATGAGGGTGGCTGGAGGTTGAAGACGTAATCTGGGCCGTCCATGGCTTGGATCGTGTGGCCACGATGCTGCCACATATTTTTCTATTTTTTTTCTGAATTTAAATTAATAATCAGGTGGACATTACCCCACGCCATTACCATGTACCACCCAATTATGTTATTTCTTTTGATTTACTTTTCATTTTAGTTGACTAATTCTGGACCACGTGATGAATCGTGTGGAGGAAAACACGCCAGCACATTAAAATAACATGTGCCTGGCACATGGGCGTTGCATGGTAGTCTCTATTTTTATTTTTTTTGGCTGATGGGCTGGGCTGCTATTCGCACCCCCCATCTTCAGCCCATGTCTCCATTCCAACGTGTTTTCTTTACTCGTTGCACCCCCAGCACTTTTATGTCATTTTATTTTTATTTTAATTATTATATTTCATTATTAATTATTAAAATTACATAATTGCATTAAAAAATTACTAAAATATTTCATGCATCATATTTACCATTTTAATAAATTTTCCAAATTTTATTTTTTATTTTTATTTTATTTTTATCATTTAAATTATTTATTTAGTCTATTTTCTTTTTGAATTATCCATATAATGCATACTTAATTTCTTTATTTTATTTCTCTGCATCCGTAAAATATTTTTGATCCGTTCTTTTTGCATTTGTTCACTAACATCCTAAATTCCATAAAAATATTTTTCTTTCATTTTTAAATTTATTTCATATTGCATTTAGGTCCTTCCCTTTGGCACATTGAACCCTATTCCTCACCTGAATCTTGCTTGATTAATTGAATGACTAACACTTTGAATTTTTGCAGGGATTTTTGGTATGTTGTTTGTCTCTGGTTGAGGGACCTTGATATTTAATTTGGGAATTTTAGGAGTTATTTTTATAATTATTTGATTGGCTTTCACTTGAGATCTGCTTATATGTGTGTTTCTGATCATGCCTAGGTCCTTGTTTGAAAGGCACTTGTGCCATTTGCTTTGGGGTTGTTTCTCTAACTTCTGAGTTCATGCTCGGATTATTATCATTATTGTTTGCCATTGCTTGATTTTCATTTGCTTTGATATTATTTATGTCTGTTTCTCACTAACTTTTTATGCAGGGACTAAGGTAAGTTCTTTAAGGGTGTGGATAAGTATCCATATTCACCTTCACCCTTACTCTCTCCTTCCCTCATCATCTTCCTTTAGGGTTCAGGTTGTCGTCAAACCTCACTAACCATAGGTCACCCATGCATGATGACTTTAGGATCCATAGTCCCCCTTAGAGTTACCCTTGTGTCTTCTCTCTTCTCATCTCAAATTTCTTTAAAACACTTAATAAGAATAAGGTGTATTGCGCACGAGCCTTAAGCGTGGGGAATGAGAAATGAGGGGCTTCCTCTCATCTTTCTAGAGTGCTTAGCGAGCATCCTGTCTTGGGACGATGCGTTAAGTATTCGCCCCTGTGCCCTTGACTTTGGTGCAATGCGACTCAGGAACTAACTTAAGCCACTTCTGTCCTAAAAAACACAAACCAACTTCAAACATTTTTGTCCTTCGGGACTTTCAAACTTAAAGGATATTTTCAAAAAGGGCACGTTACCTTCCGTCTGAGTCGCAAACAGGCATCGACCCTAACTTCCGGACGCGAACTTAACGTCGCTCATAAAAAACACAAAAAGAACTTGGTCCGAACTACGTTGACTCTGAATTCCCCATTGCACAAAGGGGGTACGTAGGCCTAGGACGTCGACGTCCTACCAAGTCGGTCTTTGTCTTCCCCTCTCCGTTTTAGTACACCCCTAGATGATAGTATAACTCACCCTTAGAATATACAACAAGCGTGGATCCCATCGAGTACGATGGACGCGTGGGGTGCTAGCACCTTCCCCTCGCGTAACCGACTCCCGAACCCAGGTTATGGTTGCGATGACCATTCCTTTCCCTCTTCCTCAGGTTTATGCGGTGTTCCCTTTCCCTCTCTTGGGATAAATTTACACGGTTGGCGAATCTATTTTTCCGCGCCACTCTCGCGTTTTTACCTGGATGAAAATCCTGGGAGCGACAGCTAGCGACTCTGCTGGGGAATCTGGTTGACCTATGCTGGTCCATCCCTAAGCGATTCGATCCTAGCGCTTGCTTGTCTTTGTTCCCTTTGGGGTGCTTTGTTATTGTTTTGCTTTATGTGTTGTATTTTATTTTTATTTTTACCGCATTTTCTGCATTTCATTTTTTATTACTGTCATACTGCTGTGCTGTGCTGGCTGTCTTTGTTTTGCAGGTTGGGCGGGTCTGAGAGATAAGCCCAATACCAAGGCTTGAGAATACCCTAGGACTAGAGTGGAAAGTAGTGGGACCTATGTGCCCGCTTGGTACGTTTGTGTGTTCATGAAATTCACAACCAGACGAGGCTATCTTGGGATGCATTCTAACGTGTGTGTCTTGCGCATGTTGGGGTGTTGATCTAGAGAGCTGTCAACTCTGGTGACCGATCATCGAGGACCTTAGTGGAAACATCCCTCTTTAGTGGTGACAGTGGCAGACCACATCCTGTGGCAAACCCATTCGCACCCGAGGGCCCGCTTTGGAACTCGCATAGGTTGGCCCCTACTTTTTGAAGAGAATCAGTGGAGGCACTCCTCGATTGACGATAGTACTGTACCCCGAGGGATGAATGTACTACTGTTTCTCGACCTCAGTGCCAAAGCTGAGGACCTTCCGCTTTGGAGAATCAGTTGAGGCCTCCTCGATTGATGATGATGCCAAACCAGAAATGGGGAACGTATCATCATTTCTCGACCTGAGAGCCCGGGACACTGAACATCCTAGTACCCATATGTGAGAGGGGATGGGCGTTTGTAGGTTTGCAGGTAACCGAAACTTTCAACCTACCCGGTTTTCTGGATTTCTCATCAATGTCTGATTATTTGGGTTCCTCAGTGGTTCAGAGTTCCGGTTTTCTGGGTTCTCGTTCAGCTAACAACACAACACATCCAGCAGTGTGCCTTGACCCCATGTTTGCATGAGCATATCATTTTTATTGCATTCTGACATGTTTGACATTTTTCAGGGCTTGCATCTTACTCTTGATTCCGGTTTTCTGAGGTTACTTCAGCATGGATGTTCAGAGAAAGAAGACTGTTGCCTATTCGTTCCCAGAACTGACTTTGACACTGGTTCACAAACTAGTTAATATGGCTGGTTTCGGAGTTCGTACAGAGTTCAGTGGAAGGTATGGGAGACTTCTGAAATTTGTCTACAATATCTCCAAGTATGAGAAGGATGCCATTCATACACTTCTTCAGTTTTATGATCCGTCTTTGCGTTGCTTCACTTTCCCAGACTACATCTTGGCCCCAACGTTGGAGGAGTTCTCATTTATTTTGGGAATCCCCATCAGGCATGATATAGTTTTCTTTTCTGAAGAACACCCCGGGGTAAAAGAAATGGCTATTGCTCTTCATATTAGTGAATCCGTTCTGAACAGTAATATTGAAGAAAAATAAGGAGTTAAGGGTTTCCTATTGAAGTTCCTGTTTGATCAAGCCTGCATACATGTCAAAGAGAAGAATTGGATTGCTTTCCAAGCTATCCTAGCTATGTGCATCTATGGGATTGTCCTGTTTCCGAATATTCCTGATCTGGTGGATATGCATGCCGTCAGAATCTTTATTTTGAAGAATCATATACCTACCTTTCTAGGTGATGTGTACCATTCAGTTCACTATAAGAATGAGAATAGGCGTGGGAAAACTGTGAGTTGCTGTGCGCCGCTCTTAGCTACTTGGTTTCTGAGTCGTCTCCCTGAATCTGGCGCTTTCGTTGATACGAAAGATCCTCTGAAGTGGTCTAAGAGGGTTATGGGCTTGACTGCTGATAACATCGTTTGGATTAATCGTGACTTGCTAGGAATGGAGATTATTTGCAAATGAGGAGAATTCCCTAATGTGCCCTTGATAGGGAGGAAAGGTGGAATTAACTATAATCCCTCCCTAGCTATCAGACAGTTTGGCTATCCTTTGAAGAATCCACCCGAAGAGCGAGATGTCCGAGAGTCCTTATTCTTCAATGGTATTGAGGATCAAGGGTTGATAAGGAAAGTTGTGAATGCTTGGAAACAGGTGACTAAGAAGGGTAAGATTCCATTCGGGAAAAGTAACAATCGGGCTTTCCCTCCCTATAAAGAGTGGATTAAGAAGAGAGCAGAAGAGGAGCTTCTTCCCTTCCCGGTGGAACCACCTTTGTACCCTTTGGTGATCGAGCCTCCTACCACCGTTGAGTTGGAGAAGTATAACAAATTATGGGCTGAAAAGGAAAGGTTGTGGGAAGAAAATAGTGAGCTAAAGAGAGAAATTTATCAGTGGAAGCATAAGCGGGGTGAAGCTGTTCATACCGCCAAGTTGAAGACAGAGCTTCTTGCTAAAGCAGAAAGAGAGCTTGCTGACATGGTCGCATCCAGAGAAAGAATGAAACAAGCTTTGGATGGTATCATTAACGTTCTCAGGTCCAAGGAGGAGGAATTAGGCAAGGCTTTGTTGAAGATTCACAGGTTCAATGATCACCAAGAAACTGCCATGGCTGAAAATAAGAGAAAGGAAGACGACTACATAGCTAAGATTGATCAGTTGAAGTCGACGCTCAAGAAGAAAGACGCCGAGATCTTATCAGGGATATTCAAGAGACAAGTAGTCGAGGGTCGACTCAATGAAGCCATAGCCTCCATGGAAGAACTGAAAGTCCAAGCTGAAGTGAAGAAGCCTAGACATGAGGGTCCTAGCATGGATGGTGTTTCTGGAGAAGACGCTTGTGAGTTACATTGTCGATACTTGGATGGGATCATACATAGGAGAGACCTTCTCATTCAAGGGCTAATTCAGAGGCCGAAGCATCCCGATACCAGAAAGCTGTTCAAGGAGATTCAAGACTGGTGCAGAAATCATAATGGATGGGGGGATTGACGCTTGTAAACTTTGATGATATGCCATAGTTTTCTGTTTTCTTTCATTGTATGTGGATCACCACCAGGCTTGTTGGTTGGGACCTATGGTTTTTATATTCAGACTTGTTATCTCGGATTTGTGATTGTTGACATTTGGCTTTTCTCTGGTTTTCTTAATATATGAGCAGAAGTTCCATTATATCTTGTTATTAAACCGGAATCAAGGGGTGGATCGCCCTGTGAATTTTCAAACATGTTCATTTGCATTTGCATATTCATAATCATTTTGCATAATCATTTTGCATAACAGGTGTTTGTCTCCTGTATTCTTATCTTGTCCCAACATCTCAGGCCGTTCGAGAGTTGATCATGGAGCAAGTTCAAGCTGAGTTGCGGAAAATGCGAAGCCAGATGGGGCAATTTGGGGAAGACATGCTCCAGGAGCAGGGGATGCTGAGGGAGGAGATCAATCAGATGAAGACTCAGATGGGTTTAATCGCAGAGATTCTGAAAACAGTGTTGAAGAAGGAAGACAGTCCTGTGCCCGCTTCCACAACAGAGGTCCTTACTCTTCCCATCTCTTTGGGGTCTCCTCTAGACCATGGATTGCCTCGTGGATCCTCTCCACCGTCGGAGCTTTTTCATCAACAACCGTTTCTTGAGGGTCTTAATCCAGAAAAGCTTGAAAAGAAGTTTGACCAGGTTCCAATGCCATACGCTCAGTTGCTTCAGCACTTGCTCAAGTTTCAGCTAATTGAATTTATTGCTGCGGGACCTCCACACACCAAGTTTCGTATGGGTTCCAATGTCCACGATAGGTGTGAATTCCATTCAGGGGCACTTGGTCATAATGTTGAAGATTGTAAGATGCTCAAGTACAAAGTCCAAGAGCTCATTGATTCAGGGGCAATCAGGTTTACATCAGTTGGCACTGGTAAACAAAGTGATGTTACTCCTAGTGTTGCAAAGGGACTGAGGACTCCCTCTTTTGCCAAAGGATCCACCTCGCGTCAGGGACCTCTTCCACAACCCTTATTTGTGCCTCATCCGAATGCAGAAAGGAAAGAGCAGGGCCAGACTAGGCGCCCAAAGCAGCACCGACGGCAGAATTATCAGCAACAGGGGCAACCGAGACCAAGAAGGCCCAACAGGATATTTGACCCTATTCCAATCCCTCATAGTCTGTTGTTTGCTCGTCTGCTCGAGAACTCTCTGATTCAAACGAGGAGTACCACGCCGATACCGTACCATATTCCTCTAGATTATGACATGACTACTAGGTGCGAGTTCCACTCGGGAACGTTTGGGTATACGATTGATGAATGTAAGGCATTCCAGCACAAGGTGCAAGACCTGGTAGACTCAGAGATCATTGTATTCACTGAAGATGATATGTACATCAATGGAAGCCTCCTTTCTCAAATGAACACTCAGTCTGCAAGTACGTCCAGACAGAATTAAGCTTCCTCAGCAATGGCAATCTTCAGCTTCTTTACTGCATTTTCATTTGTAGTTTTTCATTTCTTGTTAAAGCATCGTATGCATGTAAGACTTGTTTATTTTTTTATGATGATATTAATGCAATGAGTATGTTTTCCTTGGAGTAATCCATTCGTGTTCACTCTTAAATGTTTATATGCACTGCAATACCAATTTTCTTTGTTTAGAACTCTTGAGGGAGGATGACGAAATAAGAGCGCAGATTTCTAATGGTACGCTTTTGGATAGAACCCTGTTGAGGATGTACATGCATTGTTTCAAACCCCTAAACACTGGAGAGATAAGGAGATAAACCCTCATTAACCCCTTTGAGCCTTGGAGTAGGAGCTTCTTTTGTACGAAAAACCCCCATATTTAACCCAGGGGCAGGGTAGGCGTCAGTTAGTTTGACCGAGCGTTCAAATTTCAAGGAGAGTGTGCATCTGAGGATCCATTACCCTCTATCCCGCCGTCAAGAGGTCAAGAGATGTGAAACCACAGTGGTTATCCTTCAACAATCCAGGAGTGAGGCAGTCACAACCCTTTCAAGCAAGTAAGACAATCAGTGTCACACGCTTTGTTCAAAAGGGAAATAAAAAAAAAAAGGCCCGCTAAGTCGAAACTTGAAAACAAGTGACTTAGGCAAAAGTTAGGGCATCCCGCTGGACTTAAAAATCGAAAAACTCAGAAGAGCCAGTCCAGGCAAAAATTAGGGATCGAAAAAGCAAAAGAAAGAGCGGTAAGCATTACAAAAGAAAATCCTCGATAAGAACAAATTCGTGTGATTACAGACACAAAAGATAAAAAGGGGTGACTGTCATTAGTGGCATAGGTTCCTTAAAGATCATAAACCTTTTGAGAGATGAGTGTTTGAGTCAGATTAACTGAACATAGGATTGGAGAACATCACGAAGAGTGGGTGGGCACCGATAAATTTTGAGCCATAAATCTTTTTTCTGAAACCGTGAACCAAACCACGTTACAACCCTTAAAAGTCCTAATTGAAACAGGGTTTATTCCGAAAGCGTACTTCAACAGGATAGCGTTCCTGACTCCTATGAGTTGTGCTAATAAGATTTATTGGTATTGCATGTGCGCATTGTTTTGCCATTCAAAAATCAAGGTCGCATCCCAGCTAGTGATTCATTCACAAGGCTCGGCGACGCATTTTCAATAAAAACTTCAAGGTTAACATGAGTGTTGCATTAGGATTATCATTCTCATAAATAACTTGTTCTGTTTGCATACACGTGCCTAAACATCAATGAACGTCAGTCAAGAAGCTTGATCCTACCAAGTTGAGATGCGTGAAAATTCTGAAGGACAATCATATCAAAGGACATGCTGCCAAGAGGCTCAGTGTAGAGTGGGCTCTCCCCAGTAAGTCGTGTTAAGATGTAGCCAATATGGGGCAGTCACGTCGAGAAAACTCTCTAAAATTCAGTTATTCTGGGGCATTCATTCTAAGACTAGGGGCAAAGTCACTTCAAAGCCCATAGTGGGGCAGGCCACCTCTAGAGCATGGGAAATCGTCCACTCCTGAAAATGGTTGATTGAAAACACCTCCTCAAGGTTCAAAATGCTAAAGCAGAGTATTGTCAAGTCATTACGATCCCCTTCGAGGTAATGTACGTCATGGATTATGAAGACTGGGGCAGTTATGTTGAGATATGATAAATCTCTCCAAGAGTTTGAAGACCCTGGGGCAGTGCGAACGCCCGATCTTCTGTAAAATCCTCTTGAGATGAAAAGTTCAAAGAGCCAATTACGACCATAAAGACAAGTCAGGTTGCAGGGCAACAGATTATACATCCCCAACAGTTGGCTCTCCCCAGCATTGAGATTGTTCCTTCCCCAGCAGGACAAACTTTCCTCAGCAGAGCAGGCTTCTCCCAGCAGAAGATTTGGAAAATATTTTCTCCGGATCAAGACGTTATTTCCCCACAGAATCAGGGTGTTCACCTTCCCTATCCAGTCAGGAAGCGTGCTCTCACCGACAATGTCATATTCTAGTCCCCAGCAAGAAGGGAGTAAAGTCATTCTCCCCATCAGCAGGCTAAGTTCAGCAGTACCCCCAAGCAGGCTGGTATCATGGACTATTTTCCCCAGCAGGTTCTGAACCAATTGGATATTAGCAATTTTTCCGGTTCCGTTATTGGCATTCATTCTCAACTCCCCAACAGAGGAAAAATCTCAGGTTTTGGATGTTACCTTCAGTGAAAGACAGGTGGGGTCCCCGGTAGTTCTTTTGTGATTTCATCCCCAACAAAAGGTGTCGATCCGAAGAGTCGATCAGTATGACACTTCTCAGCAGAGTTCCTAGATTCAGAGGACAATTTATTTTTGTCATCCCCAGATGAATTGGTCTTTTCTCTCCGGCATTTATTTTGCTGGAGAGACCCTTTTTGCATATCATAAGCATTCGCATTGCATCCTCAAACGCGTAGCATTTCCATGTCGTATGGAGCATTATGCCACCATTCAAACATTTGCATTCGAAGCATAAGGCAGGTTTGGTACTTTCTTTGCCAGTTCTCTTTCCCAGTAGAGATGGCATGACTCAGGAGATTTTGGAGGGATGTGTTCCTCATACTGGTGCTCCCCGGAAGAGTCTTTTATTTAGACTTCTCCTTTCCCCGGCGAAGCCATCTTGTCTGTGGATCATGGGTCCGTTGGAAGTTTGTCCAGCCTCTCGCTTTTGTGAAATCCCGTTCTTACCAGAAGTTTTGTTTCAAGTTATCCCGAGTGAAGCCGCCATTGATTTTGCTAGTTTCTCTTTATCAGCAGAGATAGCAATCTTTTGAAGATTTTCGTCCGTCAGTTTCCCTTTATCAGCAGGGATGGCATTATTTTGCTAGTTTCTCTTTATCAGCAGAGATATCAATCTTTTGAAGAGTTTCGTCCGTCAGTTTCCCTTTATCAGCAGGGATGGCATTTATTTTGCTAGTTTCTCTTTATCAGCAGAGATAGCAATCTTTTGAAGATTTTCGTCCGTCAGTTTCCCTTTATCAGCAGGGATGGCATTTATCTTGCTAGTTTCTCTTTATCAGCAGAGATAACAATCTTTTGAAGATTTTCGTCCGTCAGTTTCCCTTTATCAGCGGGGATGGCATTTATTTTGCTAGTTTCTCTTTTTCAGCAGAGATAGCAATCTTTTGAAGATTTTTGTCCGTCAGTTTCCCTTTATCAGCAGGGATGGCATTTATTTTGTTAGTTTCTCTTTATCAGCAGAGATAGCAATCTTTTGAAGATTTTCGTCCGTCAGTTTCCCTTTATCAGCAGGGATGGCATTTATTTTGCTAGTTTCTCTTTATCAGCAGAGATAGCAATCTTTTGAAGATTTTCGTCCGTCAGTTTCCCTTTATCAGCAGGGATGGCATTTATTTTGCTAGTTTCTCTTTATCAGCAGAGATAGCAATCTTTTGAAGATTTTCGTCCGTCAGTTTCCCTTTATCAGCAGGGATGGCATTTATTTTGCTAGTTTCTCTTTATCAGCAAGGATCGCAATCCTTTGAAGATTTTCTTTCGTCAGTTTCCCTTTATCAGCAGGGATGGCATTTATTTTGCTAGTTTCCCTTTATCAGCAGGGATGGCATCAGTTTGCTAGTTTCTCTTTATCAGCAGAGATAGCGATCTTTTGGATAGTTCTTCGTCAGTTTCCCTTTATCAGCAGGGATGGCATCAGTTTACTAGTTTCTCTTTATCAGCAGAGATAGCGATCTTTTGAAGATTTTCTTTCGTCAGTTTCCCTTTATCAGCAGGGATGGCATTTATTTTGATAGTTTCCTTTTATCAGCAGGGATGGCATCAGTTCGCTAGTTTCTCTTTATCAACAGAGATAGCGATCTTTTGGATAGTTCTTCGTCAGTTTCCCTTTATCAGCAGGGACGGCATATTTCGAGGTTCCTTTGTAAATTCTCTTTATCAGCAGAGATGACTTTATACCCAACGTAGCTAGCACTCGTCTGCGTTGCAACAGTACAGCGTTTATGGCTAATTCTCCAGCGGAGGATTGCAAATTTCTGGGTTCTTTGGTATTCAATCTCCGTGCATCCCAAATGTCTAAGAGCCGTCGCTATTATACCTTCAGGACCAAGTCGATTGAATAGGGGCAGCTGTTGCACCCCAAAATTTGCCCTCCTTACTTTAGTACTAACTGGCTTATGTTTCATTTCATTTTTTGCATTATCATGTATGCATATCATTAGCATGGGGTCAAGGTGCCTGAGGCAGTGCTTCAGAGGGTCAAGTAAGAGTCCTGGTATTGTCCAAGAGAGCTCAGGTGGATCATCCTCTCCTAACCAGTGCATAGATTAGGGTTTTGAGATTCTTGGGTTTATTGCTTCAATGGGCAAGCTCCTTGGGTTTTTATCATCATCAAATGGCATATATTATCTTTGTTGGAGAGGATACACATCATATTCAGAGAAATTTGGATCTGGAGACTGTGCTATTTCCTCCTAGACTGAGGGTACCACAACTAGGGTTTGCTATAAAGTCAGTTTATTTCTGATTTTGTGGGCAAGACTTGATTCCATGGTGCTCCTTGGGTCCCTAAATATCTAGGGATGGGAGGTTGTCCCTCAGTATGGTTCAGGAGAGAGTTAATTGATCAGAAGATTGAGAATCAGGTGGATTGGGTAAAAGTCAACAGTGAGAGGAGAAGTCAACTGTGGAATTTTGAGGTTCTCTCCAAGGTTTTCAAGGTCTCACATCCTCATATGGTCTTCAATGGTCAAGTTTCATACATATTCATCAGGAATCAGGAGTTGGTGCAAAGTTTCTAAATTTGGAAAGTGACCTATAATGAAAAGTTTCCTTTTTTGGCAAGTTCCTGCACTGCATTAAACTTGACTTTTCATCATCAATAAAGCTTCAAATGAATTTTTCTCCAACATGAAAGTTGAAGATCTTTTTCTCTTCTTTCCAACAAGTACTCGTGGGTCTCCATATCATTTGTGAAACTCCAGTTATGGTCGAAAGAAGGCAAAGTGGTTTTTAGGGTTTCTCATGGTTCCATTTTCACAACTTTGGGCATAGTGACCTATAGTCAATTCCATTGCTTCATGTCACATTCCAATATTAAAAGACATTCCTTGAGGATTATTTTGGCCCCAAGAATGAAGAAATTCCATGGTGTGTTCTTCACTTATTCTCCATTGTTCAAAAATGCCAAATTATTCAAAAGTCATGAATCAAAAAGTTTCAAGGCCCAATTTAAATGTGGTGTGATTAGCAACTCAAATGCAAGTGATCCATCATGAAACTTTCAAATATCCATGCATGGAGGAGGTGTACTTAACATAATGTGATTTTTCAAAATTATTTAAAAAATCATTAAATAAGTAATTACCCAAGCCCAATTCATATTCAGTAGAAAACCCTAGTCTATATAAGCTCAATCATGCACTGGTTAGGTTTAGTTACACGTGATATATTGGAGTTTTCAAGTGAACCCTAAAAAAGGATTTTTCATTCAAACTCACGGCCAAGAAGAGCTCTCCCAAAAGTACTTCCACAAATCTCTTCCTAGTGATTTCTAGAACACAACCCAACCACCATTTGCAGCCAAAAGCAAGGATTGAAATTGCACCATCTCAGGTTGAGAGGTTTTTTCGTGCTCTTAAAACTCCTATTTTTTTACGTGCATATTGACGTGTGATGAATGGTGATTACCCTGATCTATTTATTTTTAATTTTGGACGTGTGGTTTGCTTGTAATATGGATTTAAAGTTTGGTGCCCTAATGGTTTTTTATTCGTTTTTTATTATACACTAACAATTTGGGGTTTTTGATGCCATATTTGGATTCCTGACGAAATTCTGGGTCGGATAGTGTACCCATACGCATTTTCTGGAAAAATATAGGTTGCAGGTGGTGGCCGGCGGTAGGGTTCCGGCGGCTGGCGGTGGACCGGCGAAGGAGGGTGGCTGGAGGTTGAAGACGTAATCTGGGCCGTCCATGGCTTGGATTGTGTGGCCACGATGCTGCCACATATTTTTCTATTTTATTTTTTTTCTGAATTTAAATTAATAATCAGGTGGACATTACCCCACGCCATTACCATGTACCACCCAATTATGTTATTTCTTTTGATTTACTTTTCATTTTAGTTGACTAATTCTGGACCACGTGATGAATCGTGTGGTGGAAAACACGCCAGTACATTAAAATAACATGTGCCTGGCACATGGGCGTTGCATGGTAGTCTCTTTTTATATTTTTTTTTGCTGATGGGCTGGGCTGCTATTCGCACCCCCCATCTTCAGCCCATGTCTCCATTCCAACGTGTTTTCTTTACTCGTTGCACCCCCAGCACTTTTATGTCATTTTATTTTTATTTTAATTATTATATTTCATTATTAATTATTAAAATTACATAATTACATTAAAAAATTACTAAAAAATTTCATGCATCATATTTACCATTTTAATAAATTTTCCAAATTTTATTTTTTATTTTTATTTTATTTTTATCATTTAAATTATTTATTTAGTCTATTTTCTTTTTGAATTATCCATATAATGCATACTTAATTTCTTTATTTTATTTCTCTGCATCCGTAAAATATTTTTGATCCGTTCTTTTTGAATTTGTTCACTAACATCCTAAATTGCATAAAAATATTTTTCTTTCATTTTTAAATTTATTTCATATTGCATTTAGGTCCTTCCCTTTGGAACATTGAACCCTATTCCTCACCTGAATCTTGCTTGATTAATTGAATGACTAACACTTTGAATTTTTGCAGGGATTTTTGGTATGTTGTTTGTCTCTGGTTGAGGGACCTTGATATTTAATTTGGGAATTTTAGGAGTTACTTTTCTAAATTTGATTGGCTTTCACTTGAGATCTGCTTATGTGTGTGTTTCTGATCATGCCTAGGTCCTTGTTTGAAAGGCACTTGTGCCATTTGCTTTGGGGTTGTTTCTCTAACTTCTGAGTTCATGCTCGGATTATTATCATTATTGTTTGCCATTGCTTGATTTTCATTTGCTTTGATATTATTTATGTCTGTTTCTCACTAACCTTTTATGCGGGGACTAAGGTAAGTTCTTTAAAGGTGTGGATAAGTATCCATATTCACCTTCACCCTTACTCTCTCCTTCCCTCATCTTCTTCCTTTAGGGTTCAGGTTGTCGTCAAACCTCACTAACCGTAGGTCACCCATGCATGATGACTGTAGGATTCATAGTCCCCCTTAGAGTTACCCTTGTGTCTTCTCTCTTCTCATCTCAAATTTCTTTAAAACACTTAATAAGAATAAGGTGTATTGCGCACGAGCCTTAAGCGTGGGGAATGAGAAATGAGGGGCTTCCTCTCATCTTTCTAGAGTGCTTAGCGAGCGTCCTGTCTTGGGACGATGCGTTAAGTATTCGCCCCTGTGCCCTAGACTTTGGTGCAATGCGACTCAGGAACTAACTTAAGCCACTTCTGTCCTAAAAAACACAAACCAACTTCAAACATTTTTGTCCTTCGGGACTTTCAAACTTAAAGGATATTTTCAAAAAGGGCATGTTACCTTCCGTCTGAGTCACAAACAGGCATCGACCCTAACTGCCGGACGCGAACTTAACGTCGCTCATAAAAAACACAAAAAGAACTTGGTCCGAACTACGTTGACTCTGAATTCCCCATTGCACAAAGGGGGTACGTAGGCCTAGGACGCCGACGTCCTACCGAGTCAGTCTTTGTCTTCCCCTCTCCGTTTTAGTACAGCCCTAGATGATAGTATAACTCACCCTTAGAATAGACAACAAGCGTGGATCCCATCGAGCACGATGGACGCGTGGGGTGCTAGCACCTTCCCCTCGCGTAACCGACTCCCGAAACCAGGTTATGGTTGCGATGACCATTCCTTTCCCTCTTCCTCAGGTTTATGCGGTGTTCCCTTTCCCTCTCTTGGGATAAATTTACACGGTTGGCGACTCTATTTTTCTGCGCCACTCTCGCGTTTGTACCTGGATGAAAATCCTGGGAGCGACAATAGGTACCTCTTCCTGAGACATATAACCATCCTCATTAAGGTAGGATTTCCATTCTTCATCCATGTCAGAGGGATCTTCCTCATTGATAGCATGAACTGTCTGAGACACTGGGTGAAGGAAACCTCCACTTTGGAAGAAGTTTTGAAGGGGATGAAGACTTTCATCATTGGCAGCTGTTTGGGTACAGGTTGCGGAAAAACCAAGACCCTTCTTTGTTTTATTGTCAGTAGGAATGACAAGCTGTCCCCATCCTTTTGTATTGGTACTCTCGACCGCTTTAATAGCATCTTTGTATGAAGAAATCGAAGTTCCTTCTTTGAACTGATTATTCTCGCTCACCGACAGTGCTTGGAACTGCGTCCCAATAATCTCCTCGGGATCTATACCAGTAGATGATGACAAGTTGCTTACAAGCAAGGCTTGTTCCCCACAGACTGTGACAAGTTGATCGTTCTTGACGAACTTTAGCTTTTGGTGGAGGGTTGAAGTAACCGCTCCAGCCTGATGTATCCAAGGTCTTCCTAATAAACAACTGTATGTTGCCCGGATGTCCATGACCTGGAAAGTGACTTGGAAAGTGTGAGGACCAATAGTTATGGGAAGATCAACTTCGCCGATAACTATTTTTCTGGATCCGTCGAACGCTTTGACGACGACCTCGCTGATTCTCATCGGAGGTCCCTTGAATGATAATTGCATCAAAGTGGACTTCGGCATAACATTCAGGGCTGACCCTGTGTCTACCAGTACGCTGGCTAAAGCATCGTCTTGGCAGTCAACTGTGATATTGAGCGCCATGTTATGACGGCGACCCTCTTCGGGTAATTCCTCATCACTAAATCCCAAATTATTGCAGGAAGTGATGTTAGAGACAATGCTATCGAACTGTCTAATTGTTACATCCTGTTCCACAAAGGCTTGCTCCAAGACTTTATGTAGAGCCTCCCTGTGGGCTTCTGAACTGAGTAACAGTGATAATACCGAGATCTTTGAAGGAGTCTGTAACAGCTGATCAACAATGTTGTATTCACTCCTTTGGATGAGCTTCAGCATCTCATCAATATTTTTCGGAAGGCCGGGATTACTGGATTGACCGACTGGTGGATCGGGAGCTTCTGTCTGAAGTTCCTTTTCTTTGTTAAGTTCTCCAACTCCTCGGTTGAAGATTCTACCACTCCGTGTTACACGACTGATGTCTGCAATATTCACGACGGAGGGTAATGGAATTTCCTTTTCATTTTCAACTGTCGTTGCACCGTATTTGTAGGGGATAGCCTTAGCTGATTCATACGGTAGTGGTCCCGGCAGATAGCTGACTACGGGAGCCTTCTGGTTTTTCTGACCATCATAATTAATCTCAATCCGTTCCCGGCTGGGAACTTTAGATTCGTCAAGTAGAGGGATAATGGCAAAAACATCCCTGGTCCTGTGATGATCAGAGATCGTGACAACATCCTCAACTTGCTCGACAAGGTAGTTCGGCGTCCAGTTGATGGGTCCAGAACCCGGATATGGACGAATCTCTCCACGATCGACATGACCCTGAAGAGCTTCTCTCACAAAGTTACACCCTTGGTTACTTTCCGAACAGACGCCACAACGTTCATAGTTGTGTGGTGGCACCTGGCCACGCCCACTTTGAATACAATGTAACCTCACTAGGTTAGCTTCCACTGATCGAACATCCCGACTCTGACGCCGAGTAGGATTCCTATTATTGATACTAATCTGCTGAGTATCTTCATCCATATAGATTGGCATCCACCAGTGATTTAACAAGTGCTGAAGTGCCTCCTGGACAAGGGTACAACCTCGATTATTTTCGCAACCCGCTTTACAGCTTTGATAGTCATGTGATATTAAGAATCTGAGTCGGACCTGCTCAACATGTAACTCTACTAGGTTGGTATTCATCACACGGATATCGAAGATCTGAACCATGTTGATTTGATAGGAGTTCCTATCATGGTAGTCTTGGATCCATCCAAGATCCATCTGACGCTGGAGGGCCTCCTGTATGAAAGAGCATCCCTGTTTGTTTACCGAGCAAGTCAGACAAGAACTGTAATCGTGCCGCGGCAGATTATGATACTGGATTTTCCTTGAGTGCATCGCCACCAAGTTGACATTCATCGCATGGATGTCGTGGTTCTGAATGATGTTAGAATTCGTATAGACCATGTTAACTCCACGAACTCGGTGCTCTTGGATCCATCCGAGATCCATCTGTTCCTACAGAGCTGCTTGCACCACAGAACATCCCTGGTTGTTTTTAGAGCAGATATCACACTGATGATAGTTCTGAGGTGGCACATGGCCATATCCACTCTGTCTACAATGCATCCTGACCAAATTGGTCTTCAACAAGAGTACATCATGAATTTGATAGACATCGTTAGTCTCTCCTTCTATCAAATTGACTGCAGCTTTCTCATGTTGAGGCAGCGGGTTCGTGAGAACATTAGGGTTTGTATCCTTGAAGGATAAGACCCCGCTCCTAACAAGTTTTTGCACGTCGGACTTGAAATTGAGACAAGTCTCTATGTTATGCCCTGGACCTCCTTGATGATAAGGGCAAGTTTGATCCACCTTAAACCAAAAAGGCGGATTTTTCGGTACCGTAAGAGGAGATTTAGTCTGAATGTGCCCCTTAGCCAGTAGTAATGGAAATAGTTCCGCATACGTCACGGGTATAGGATCAAATCCTGGTGGCCGTGTTGTACGGTTGTTGTTATATGGAGGACGAGCCTGCTGAAGAGGCTGTTGTGTCCTTTGCTGGTCAGGCTGGCTCTGCGCAACCTGAGGTTAATACGAAGGAATAAACGCAGGGTTGATAGCAGGAGTCACAGCTGCTACCGGTTGATAACGTCGTCTTTGCTTTCCGAGAGAGATATTCCTAATATCTTGCTCTTTTTTCTTAGGGAGAGCACTACCGAATCGTTTTGTACTGCTTGATGGTCCAGCGTCTTTTGCCAAACGCCCTTCTCGGACGGCTTCCTCAAGACGTACGCCCATGCCCACCATCTCGGTGAAATCACTGGGTGCACTGGCAACCATTCGGTCATAGTAAAATGAGCTTAAGGTCTTTAAGAAGATCTTTGTCATCTCTTTTTCCTCAAGAGGTGGACAAATTTGAGCGGCAATTTCACGCCACCTTTGAACATACTTCTTAAAGGTTTCCTTGTCATTTTGCGACATCGATCTGAGTTGATCTCTGTCGGGTGCCATGTCCAAATTGTATTTGTATTGTTGGACGAAGGCAGTGCCAAGATCTCTGAAAGTGCTAATCGTAGCACGGTTTAAACCCATGTACCATTTGAGTGCGGCACCGGTTAAACTATCCTGGAAGTAGTGAATCAGTAGGTCCTGATTCTGCGTCTGGGCTGACATCCGCCGAGCGTACATCACCAGATGGCTTTGAGGGCAAGAGTTACCCTTGTACTTTTCAAAGTCGGGCACTTGAAATTTGTGCGGGACTTTCACATTTGGGACCAAGCAGAGACTTGCGGCGTCCTTTCCAAATAGATCCTGACCGCGAATGGCTTGCAGTTCCTTCTGCATTTCCAAGAACTGCTCCTGGAATTCCTCCATTCTGTCAAACATAGTTTCCTTCTTACCAGAAGGTGTCTGTGGAATCTGTCATTCCGGGGCAGTGTGCACCACAGGGGGTGGTACCGTGACTACGACAGTGAGTCTTGGCGTCTCCCGAAGTTTGTAACCTTTAGGAGTCTTCAGTGTGCCCCTAGCATCTTCGCTTTCCCGAAGTTTGTAACCTTCAGGCCCAGCGGCTTCTGTTTTGATTCCCTGATCTTCAGTGATCGGCGGAACATATCCTTCCGGGATATAGTTAACAGGCATGCCCCAAGGACGATCTTTCGGTATCTGATACCTAGGATCATACTTTTCCACTATGGGCGTTGAGGTGTTCTCTAAGATCACAGTTTGTTGTAGCTGAGCTTCTGCCATGGCTTGCATGTCGTTACGAAGCTTTCTCATATCCTCTCTCAGAGCGTCGATCTCTTCTTTCAACTCTCTATTTTCTTCCTCAAGATCATCCATCTTTTTCTGACGATTGGCCCGAGTATTATACGAATGAGACAGTTTGACTCTAGAACCGAGACACAAACGTGAGATTCGTAGGTAAGAAGAATACGCGATGTGAGAATGATGAATGCAATGATTATATTAATTGTTTTTTTGGTTTAATCAAAATAAACTTCGACAATTAGATTGCAAATATCAAACGGTGGGGAAACCCCTTTTTATTGAATTCAAAGGATTATAGAAATGGAAATACAGTAGATTACAAGGTGCGGAAACAGAAACCTAAGCTAATGGGTCCCGAGTCCTCTCTGAAGAGAAATCGGGTGCTGATTCTGGTACTTTCCTTTTCTTTGACCGGGGCTCTAGGGCCGTTGTCGGGTTGTCATTCCTTTTCCAGGTGAAAGGAGCGAGCAAATTCCTTTGGTCATCTTGATTCTCTACAGCATGTTGCTCCAAAATTTCAATCAGAGCATCTTTCTCTTTCAGTAATTGCTGTATTTTGATGCACTCTACGTCGAGGGTGCGGTACTTGTTCTTCCAAGACCTTCTCTCCTGTTGAACTTTGTTGAGAGTAACCTGAAGCTTTTCAATTTCCGTCATGAAGTACATGACAGATTCCCTCGGCGGAAGAATTCCGTAACGAGGATAAGGCATTTTTAGCTTGAGAGCTCTAGTTCGTACCCAATGGAGATAAGGCTCCACCGAGACACAGTCCGGTTTTCCTAGAGACTCTCGTCCTTTCTTATGAACATGCTTCCAAGCTTGCACTATTTCCATCTTTAGTGCTCTGTCACTTTCCCCTTCCTTGAAGAAAAGACCTTCCAAATGAACACCCAGTGGGATGTGTCTCATCGGGTATCCAAATTGACGGCGAACCAACACCGGATGATAGTTGATTCCTCCTTTAGTTCCTATGAGGGGTACGTTGGGGAAGTTTCCACAACGGTCAATGATCCTAATTCCCTCATAAATCCTATTACACCAATCAATGTCAGAGTTGGTAAGAGACATGATCTTCTGCGACCAACGTAAGGCACTCTTGCAATCCCAAAAAGCAGCAGACTTGGGCAAGTGAGAGATAAACCATTTGTAAAGCAAAGGTACACAACACGTGATCTCCCCCCTGCTGTAAAAATTTCCTAAGTGTACAGAATGATACGCATCTGCGAGCAAAGTCGGCACAGGATTTCCAATGAGAAAAACCTTAATGGAGTTAATATCGACGAAGTTATTGATGTTGGGAAACAAAAATAACCCGTAGGTGAGCAAGACAAAGATGCTTTCAAAAGCAGTCATGTTTCCTATACTGGCAAAATACAGGGCTTTCTTTGTCAAGAACTGGGCTGGCAAACCTTGGATGCCACCCTTAGTGGTTAGGTGGGTCCTAACCTCAGACTCGTCCAAATGAATTGCTCTTGCAATAGTCTGATTCTTTGGAATTTGTTCCAGTCCAGAAAATGGAGCTCGGTCTGTAATGTGTAGATCGATCAGGTGAGAATACTCCTCCGGTGTTGGTGCTAACTGGTAATCCGGGAATGTGAAACAGTGATAAACTGGATCATAAAACTGAATGAGTGCATCCATGATTCCCTCAATCACATGGACTCTTAACAGTGGTAGAAAACCTCCGTGCTTGGCTCTGAAAGCCTCAGGGTTAGTGATCATCCTTGCTAACCTTCTCAAATCCTCTAGTCTTGGAACCTTGAAGGTATACTGGTGAGTTCTCCTTCTACCGAAATCCATTAGTGTAATCCTTTTCTCTGATATTTGCAATCACAGTCTTAGTTTAATTTGAAAAACAGAGAGACTAGAAGAGAAGAATTTTTTGAATGTTTTAATGTTTTATTAAATGAATGCATGAATGCAGCACACAAAAACATTGAAAAAACATGGGGTCAAAGGGTCGTTGTCATGAAGTCAAGGCTCTACCCATCCCCAAAGGTTTATACTAAGGTGATATTTTGTACCTGTACTCATTATCATCAGCTCCTCCCAGACAAGCAAAACAACAAGCGGATCGCCAGCGAGTTGTAGTGCAATCTTAGAGTAAGTGCCATTCACCGAGAATAGATCACCAGCCTCAAATGAGGGTAGTATCGCGTAACAACTATTTCCGATAGTTTCCACACTACGAAAGGGTTTGGCTCCTCAGCTTCTCAGACTTAACAACCAGCCCATTGTCTAGATGAGAGAATGGGTTGCGTTGGTCAGCCTCCACTGAGGTTGATGGTCGACCCCGTTGCCATCACTTATCTTAAGTGTATACTCAATCTTTCCACATACGGCATCACCCGCATTCCCATTAGCAGAAAAATAAACACGTATAGAAATTAGGAAAAGCGGTATATATATTTGTCCTAAACATCCTAGACTTTTAAAGCTATGAATCTTAAGTTCCTGACAGAAAATGGGTTCCCCGGCGGAAGCCCCAATCTGTGGTATTCACACAAGTGAAGAAAAAAAGAAAAGAAACTGAAGAGATCGGCCCCACGGTGGGCGCCATTTTTCTGTAGCGAGCGATTTTGGACGCGGTTCTTAAGCGCTGGTCGCTCTCTGCGGTTGAGCTTACTACAGGTCGATTCATTTTTTATCCTATTAAAGCTGAATAAGGAAGGGAAATAGATGTCTCCAATTAACCCTGCTTGCATACTGAGTTTAAACAGCGGTCTGTTAGGTTACGGATGCTATCAATGTGGGGGGGCCTTTGTACTGATTATTTGTATTTTCACCAATACTGTTTTCTTTTTTTTTATCTAGACAGAGGGTTTCTGGCGGGGAACAAGGATTAGGATGTTAGGACTGATGCTTTTTGAATTACTGCTTTTGATTGATGGAGATATGGGATTTTGTGTTTTTGTTTAGTGTGCTCGCTAAGATATTTTCTTTCGATCTTATGCCTACGTATTCCCGTTTACCGAAATAGGGAAATCAGAGTGTTCGTAGTTCCTCCTATTCTATGGGAGGAAATGGGTGTTTTTGTGTCTTGTTTAAAGCCCAAGACGTGAAGCGAAAGGTGATATATATCTTGTTCAAAGCCCAAGATGTGAAGCTGAAGGGTTTATTTGTGTCTTGTTCAAAGCCCAAGACGTGAAGCTGAAGGACCTCGACTTTAGAGAGAATTTGTCATCTCTAAAGAAGGGTTTATCTGTCACAACTGTTGGGTGACTGGTTATAAAGGAGAATTACTTTAACCGGGATATGCAAATCCTAGCAATGCCATAATTTCCTTTATAGGGGGTTTTAACCTGAAGGAGAAGACTTTAACTCAGTTTAGAGCAATGCTATCTTTCCTTAGGAATTTCTCATGCTAAAAGAGGGACAGTGGCATGGATGTAGATGATCCAGAGGCTTACCGCTTACAGCAATTAGATGAAGGGGAAGGAGTTGTTGATGTTTGTGTACTGTGAACGAGGCACAACTTTGATGCTAAAAGGTTAATTGGATCAACCAGTGGTTTTCTTATACAAAGCCTAAGAGGAGGCTATTATGTGTCTCGTACAAAGCCCGAGAGAGGCTAAAAGGTTTTGACTCGACGATGGAGTCTTTTGGTATCTCGTATAAAGCCCGAGATGGAGGCTAAAATTTGTTTGGCTCAATAAGAACCTTTTTGTATCTCGTATAAAGCCCGAGAGAGAGGCGAAACTTTGTTTGACTCCGCTGGGGAGGATCATTGTATAAAGCCCAAGAGGAGGCTAGGGTTACTGTTTCAGTTGAGTGACAGGTCCAGTATACCGATTTTAAAGAAAAAATCAGTTCTTATATGAGCAACACTGTACTCATGGATTTGATTCAAGGATCCGGGTTATTCCTGTTCTTTAAGGAAGCGGGAAATTCGAAGGGTATTGAGACTGTCCGAGTCTACGGGTTTTCTTCCTATTTAACAAAAGGGTCACTTGAGAATGTCTTTGAGACTCAAGGAGATTAGACTGTCCAAGTCTAGGGTTTTATCTTTTGTACCAAGCTTTGAGAAACAGTAGTAGACTCTATGAAAGGATTGTTCTATGCAGATGATTAAGTTCTGTTCCTATACCTCTAGGAGGTCGTCGGGACAATTTGTACGAAGCCCAAGAGGAGGCTGAAAACTTTTAAGAAGCCGACGGATCCTTGTACGATGCCCAAGAGGAGGCTATCATTCCCGGAGGAAGAGATCATTATACAAAGCCTAAGAGGAGGCTGTGAATACTTCTAAGAAGCCGTAGGGTCCTTGTACTAAGCCCAAGAGGAGGCGGGGTTGCTTTTAGGAAGCCTGTGGGCCCTTGTACGATGCCCAAGAGGAGGCCGATGCTTTTAAGAAGCCCGTGGGTCTCCAAACCCCGAGAAATTCAAGGCAATGCTATTCACTGAGAATAGATCAAAGTCATGAAAGTTCGAGAATTTGGAAGAAACTCAAAGATGCCATTCACGGAGAATACATTCATCTCTGGGAATAGAGTTTCTTGACAATTCCTAATGAGGACAGCCGAAGAGAAGACTGTATCTGGTGATCCTATTGGGGATCTAGTTGTCTATTTCTATGAATAAATGAAACGGCGTCACCTAGTTCTAGACGTAGTTGCCGGGGAAACTCGAAATATCTATACTATTATTACACAGTTGATATGAGTTTATGAAAGAAGACTTACAGTGAAACAGCCCCACAATACAATTATATGTATATGAAAGCGGTAAATGAAAGCAATAAACACTTACTCGGTTGTAGAGCTTTCATGCTATTTGGTTAGTTGTTCAACAAAGAAAGATTGAAAACAACAGTATATTCAAAATCAAAGGAGAAAGTGCTTTGAAAAAGAAAGATTTGGGGCTTACAGCTCAAGGAGAGGCCCAGGGTTTTATCAGTGAGGGCACTGTTTGAATTTGTACAGAGGGACTTATACAAGTGACTGGGGCCCAAAAAAGGTTTTATGTACAAAGGGATGGGTCTTACACTCTCTCAAGAGGCCCAAAAAGTTTAAAGAAAAAGAGTGGGGCTTATAACACGAGGGTAGGCCCAGATGATTTTTCCGTTTGAAATGGCGATCGCGTCGAGATTTTCTTTTAACGCAGAGGGACTTATACAATAAGTGAGGCCCAAATGATTTTGGTTAAAAGGGGGTTGGGTCTTACACTCTAATAGAGGCCCAAAAGTTTTGAATGGGTCTTATAGCTCGAGGAGAGGCCCAAGGTTATTTTTCAAAAGGCGAAGATCGCGCCGTTTGTTTTTGGCGGTATCGGGACTTATACAATACACTGAGGCCCAAAATGTTTTGGTCAAAAAAAGGATTGGGTCTTACACTCTATTAGAGGCCCATGAGTGTTTGACAATGATTTGTTTGAGTGAAAATCAAAGAAACCCTAATTTCATTCTTTAAAAGTAAATATTTAAAGAAAATCAATGAAAAATACCAAATAGGTTTGAATAAACCACTTGTGATTTTTGTTTAAGGTTTAAAAAATGAGGTATAAATCACAAGAGATATTAAAACTCATTTGGTCTTGATTTTTCAAGATGAATATTCATTTTAAAAATGTTTAAAAACAAATAAAATGAATTTATTCACAAAAATACTAATTATATTAAATAAATAATATAAATTCAATTTTTTTGTGGAATAAAATATTTCAACATTTTTGTGATTTTTTGCAAAAAGAACCAATAAAAAATAATTAAAATTGAAAGAGTTATTAATTTTCCAAATAATTAACAAAACATGAAAATAGTTGGAAAAATAGCAAAAATGTGAAAAATCACAAAATGGCATGGGTGGGGTTTGAACCCATGACCTCAAGCATACAAGGCGCGCGCCTTACCACTGGGGTGGTGATACATCCATTGTTTGAAACAAACCAACAAATACACAAGTCATGCCTTGGTTTTGGCTTGCCCAAGGCAAGTTTTGGCTCAAAAACGTGAAGGTCATAATTTTCTCAATTCTTAATGGTTGGAGACAAAATTTATATGTATCTGGGCCAGAATTTCACAAGGAATCCAATGGTGGTGGTGGTTTTTTCAGATCACACTCCCTCCTCAAAACCCGATAGTGGTTTTGAAAATGACCTATAAATGCATTTTCTATGCTACAACTTGGTACAAGCATGAATTACATGATCAATTGGCACAAACATAACACATATGACATGTACAATGGATGCATACTCAGTGGACTTCAAATGCACACATGTTTTGGTGAGTGCAAGTTTAGAGGCTTACCCTTCTTTGGGATTTTGGAGGTTTCTCTGCAATCTGCCAACCCTCTTGCTCCAGATATGATTTTATGCTTTGAACCACCTCAAATGATCCCTTGGATGCTTTTAGGATGATTGGAATCCGCTGGTACCTGTAAAAACACAAACAGTCCCTTTCTTGCAAAAGGGGTCAAAAGTGACCAAAATAACAACTCCCTCAAATGGTGTTCCAGATGGTGGGAACCATTTGGGACAGTTCAAGGATGATATTTGGAGTGTGTTTGAGGTTTTATCTGGTTTGGAAAGTGACTGAATCAAGACATGGCTTGAAAAATGCAAAAAAGTGTTATTTTGAGGTTTTGAGATGTGACTTTGTGATGTTGTGATCACAGGTCACTTTTGATGGTTTGCACAGCTTACATATGATATATATGAGGTGTGTGTGATTAGTTTGGGTAGAATTACTCTCTAGCTCAAAAACTCAGAATTACTTGCTTTGGAAGGCAAATTTGAGGTGAAAGAAGAGATTTTGAGGAAAGCATCTGTTTGATGGCTTTGGAGTACTCAAACTGAACACAATTGAGCTCTATTTATAGTAGAGCAAGTTTGTTTTGGGATCCACAGTGAATGGCAACTGCAGTAGGTGTTTGTTCAATGTTGGCCAATGGAAATGCAAGTCTCCTCTAGCCATTGACTAGAGGTTAGGGCACAGGGCTGTGGTTCCCTTGGTCTTGGATAAGTCTTGACTGATTTCAGATGAGAATGGCTCAGTCCATGCCACCTTGATGCTTCCATTGAATGTTTCAATCCAAATTTGGAGTCTTGTCCCTATTTTGGCCATTCTAGGTTCAACATGCTATTTCTTGTTCCATGGACTTTGGAGGCTTGGCTCAGTGATTATCCCCTTTAGATTCAATCCTCTGAGGTGTCCAAGTGGATAGGAGCATTTGAATTTGGCTGATTTTGGCAAATCGAGCAAAGTTGCAAATTCTGCCTTGCCTTTGACAGATTTCAGCAAGGCAACTTTCCAATGTCATAACTCATAGCCCAAATGGAATTTGGCAATGTTCTTGGCCATTTTGGAAAGCCCTTACATGATATAACAACTGTTTGAACATGTTTGGTTTTGATCCCTTTTGAATCCAAGTGAAAAATCCCCCTACATTTGGCAAAAAGTGAAGGCAGATTCTGACTTAGTGAAAATTTCACTAAGTGTTGGAAAAAGTGACATTTTCACTTTTCAGCCATTTTGATCACTCCATAACTCAAAATCCTTAATGAATTGGACTTAGGTCTAGTTGAAGTTTTTGTAGAGGGCAATGAGGGCTACAAATCCATCTTTGGATGAGAAAAAATGGCTTTATGGTTTAGGAGTTATGATCCTTCAAAGTTGGTACCCTTGTCACTTTTCTTGAGTTTTATGGTTACCCCTTTTACAAGTTATCAAACTTTTCTTGATTTTTCTTGATGAATGATGATTCAAATCATACATTAACATCATTTTAGGGTTAAAAATCCATTTTGGTGAAAAATCTCAAAAAGTCAAAGTTGACTTTTGTGCACAGTTGACTTTTATCAGATGAATTCCAAACTGTGCAATTCTTCAGGAAATCATGTCCTTGACCTAAATCAAACTTGATGGACATGTTCCATGGGTGTCATAGGGCATATTGAATCATGTCTTAGGGTTTGGGAGCATGTCCTGGTCAAAAGTCAAAGTTACAGTTGACTTTTTCCTTAAAACCCTAATTGTAGTACAGATGAAATTGAGACTTGTTGCTCAAGCTTCTTGGATTAATCCATTGTTCCAAATGGATCAATATAGTTCATTAGAGACCCTTAAACCCTATATTGAGGTCTTTGTTCATGATTTGTCCCAAAAGTCAACTTAGAGGTGAATTAGGTCAAGAAACCCTAATTCCTAATTTTTTATGTATGCATCCCCTGAGGCAAAATTGACTTGATGAATGGGTCCATGAGGTTCCATGGAGTATATTAGGTTATGTTTTGGATCCTTGGCTTGTGCCCAGATGAAAAATTTCCATCTGGAGGCCCTGGTCGACCAAAACCCTAATTTGGTGACACTGTCGATCTTGAGACTTAATCCACCTAGAAGGGAGCAGCCTTGTGCCTAATCCTTGAAGTGGGAGTCCTCTTGATCCATTGTGGATATTTGAGAGGCTATAAAAGTTGAAGATCATGTCATTCCTTGATTGATCCTTTGTCTAAGCACTCAGAGAGGGCCTGAAACCCTAATTCTGATTGTAGTGAATGCTCACCCATCTTTGGGGAGACTGATGAAGCATGATGGTTCCTCCATACTGTGATGATGATTTTCACAATGATGGGAAATATTAGTGGTCAAAATTTGGGGTATGACACACTAAGGCACCTCCGATTAAGTCATGAGACATTGGTGTAGGATCTAGTTCCCTTCCAAACTTCCTTTGTTGTATTTGAGGCTCTAAGTACGCCTCTGGCAGACATGGTGAAGGGTTACCTTCTTTCCTCAATGGTACTTGCCCCTTTTGATATCCTCCATAGCTTCTTGAGATACCCTTGAGTTCATTAGGTAGTCTACTATGTATGTGTATGTATGTAAATGCATGAAAATGCATGGGGTATGCAAAAGTATTTTTTTCCTTTTTTAAATTTAAGATTCCTATGATGCAAAAAAATATTTTCATGAAAATGATGAATGAATATTTTAATTAAGTGTTTTTTATTTGGTTAAGTTAAGGTAAAATGCAAGCATGGCCTTAACTAGGCAGGTTCCCTATAATAAGTTTAGATCTAAGTCTTATTTACCCAATCCCCTCACATGTAGGATATAAAGTTTGGACAGCATAACGACCCTATAATGTACAGACTATACCCTTGTTTTACCATGAGAAGGAGCAAGCCTTCCTATGGTAATCCTTCGGGATAAGTCTCATCTGGGTAGGAGCCTAGTAACAGCCCTTGAGGGTTGAATACATAGGGTCTCCATAGATTGGTGTGAGGTAGGTTAAAGGTTCTCAGAGTCTCGGACCACATCCAAATCATCCACTACGTCAGGGGCTAGCCCTTTCGTGAGGACAACTTTGGAAGGATCTATTCTGAGTGTGGCATCAATGCATTGTTGGGAATGTTGCATCCCCACCAAAAACATTTCCGTTCCACGTTATGTTCTAGGGTTATCCTCCAAGCTTTGGCTTTAGCTTCACACATCATTTGCCCCAATCCAATGCATGATGACAAAATAAAAAAAAAATATAATGGACAAATATAATAAATAAAAACAAAGTAAAACATAAAATAAATCATAATAAAAAAATAAAAAATAAAAACCATAAACACCCAAAACAAACAAGGACCCTAAAACCTAAGGTTATGAGGGACTCTCTTTAGGGAGGATTCCCCAGCAGAGTCGCCAGCTGTCGCGGCCGGCTAAAAATTATCGAGTCGCCATCATATTTTTTAAGGAAAATAAATGATAAACCTAAGAATCCTAATCCTAGGAGTAGAGATTCCTACGGTTCGGGAGTCGGTTAAGTGAGGGGAAGGTGTTAGGCACCCCTCACCTCCATTGTACTCAATGGGATCCTCCTTAAGTTCTAGGGTATGTTTGTTTGTTTGTCTAAATTTTCTATTTACAAAAGAATCCTAAGTTATTTTTTATTAATTATACTCGCTAGGGTTTACAACCCTATGCCTACGTACCTTCAATTTTGAAGGATCAGAGTAACCGTAGTTCACCTCCCCTATTTCTACCCCTAATCCTATTCTCATTCCTAATCCTAAACCCAATCCACTATTTATACTCTTGGATAAAGAGTTCTATCCCTTGATCTATTATTTATACTCCTAGATAAGGAGTTTTATCCCTTAATCTATTTTTTATACTCCTAGATAAGGAGTTTTATCCCTTATCCATTATTTATACTCTCGGATGGAGAGTTCTATCCCTTATCCATTATTTATACTCTCGGATGGAGAGTTCTATCCCTTATCCATTATTTATACTCTCGGACGGAGAGTTTTATCCCTTATCCATTATTTATACTCTCGGGTGGAGAGTTCTATCTCTTATCCATTATTTATACTCCTAGATAAGGAGTTCTATCCTTTAATCTATTATTTATACTCCTAGACAAGGAGTTCTATCCCTTAATCTATTATTTATACTCCTAGATAAGGAGTTCTATCCCTTAAATCCCGATCCGTTTATTTATACTCTCGGAGAAAGAGTTTTATCTCAAAATCCTATCCTTTTTTTATACTCTCGGAAGAAGAGTTCTATCGCTCAAATCCTAATCCCTTATTTATACTCTCGGAAGAAGAGTTTTATCCCTTAAATCCTATCCATTATTTATACTCTCGGAAGAAGAGTTTTATCCCTTAAATCCTAATCTATTTGTTTATTATTAAAAAATGTTCCCTTAATTTATAAAAAGAAGGAAAATTAATTTTAGTAATTTATAAAGAAAACCATATTTTATCCCTTATCCCAAAAACCTTATTCCTTTATTTATGCTCTCGGAAATTAGAGCTCTATCTCATGTTTAAAACCCTAGAAGTCCCTTAAATATCTCACATAAAATAACTTGAATTTTCATAAAAAACGAATAAAATCCCAAATGTCATTATGCAAATAACCAAAATTTATCCCCCAAATTATCTTTTATAAACCCATATATATTGTCCACTATCCCTTAGAAATTTCTTTAAAATTATCCCCAAAGTAATACCATGAATTAACCCCAATTTTTTTTAATTAATATCCCATAAATATCCCTATATATTTTTACTTGTATTAATCCATTTTTGAGAATTAATTTCTATTTCTAATATGCTTAATTGTTTCCAAAAATCAATCCCTAATGTTAATTTGATCCCTAATTATCTTTTGACATTTTAATTCCATATTATTATAATTATCTAATTATTATTATCTTTATTAATCCAATTAATATATTAATTCTCCTAATCAAAATTTTCATCTTTTTATTATTTTATTAAAGGGGACACTTTTATCGTTTAAAAAAGTAACCACTAATTTAATTATGTTTAACTACTCCTAACTTAATTCCCTAATTATTGGTAGTTTATTCTATGTTAATTACAACTATTTAAAATACTTATCTAATTATTTTACGTTAATTAATCCCTAAACATATTAACTATTCCAATTAACCCAAATTACAACCCTAATTTATTAAGAGTCCAATTACATTAACTATCTAAATATTTAATTATTTTTTATTATAAACCTAATTAATAATTATTGTAAAAAATATTAATTAACCCTAGTTATCCTAATTCAATATTTTTAACCCTAAATTCTTGATTAATATTTTTTTATTATATTATATTAATTATTATAATAAAAATAATCAATTCATAAATATTTCTAATTATGCTAATTACATTCACTAATAACCAATTACCCTAATTATACTAACTAAATACCTTAATTACTCTAATTAGCCCTAAATGACCCTAGAATTATTCTAGTAATTAATTAATCATAATTGAAATAAACAAAACAATATCTATCTTGAGAGATATATAAGTTAATTAAGCAATTAAATTTAAATTTTAAATGAATTAACTAAACAAACTAATTAGATAATTTGAATTAAGTGATTTGTTATCCAAACTCAATCCTAAAGTTCACCCTATGACTAAGTGATAAAATCTAACAAACAAAAATAGACCCAGCAAACTCTCGCCTTTCTCTGCAACATGCTTTTCCAAATCACACAAACATAAAATCCCAAACAGAAATTAAATACTTTGCTTAAATTTAGAAATAAAGACAACATAACAGCATAGTAAGGAACTCGAAAACAATACCGAACGGAGCTTACGGCGACGATGGTGTGACCTTGCCCGCACGAAGGAGGACACCTGGCGCGACTGCGTGTTCTGCGGTAACGGATCCCTTTGATGTCAAGGCGGTGCGATTGAATCGCTGAGTGCTGCACGCGGTGGTTTATGCTTGGAGAGTGGTCGCACGTCAAAAAATCCTCCGGCGCGGTGGCGACGTCGATTCTGCAGTGTGGTTCAGTGACTTCCAATTGCTTTTCTTCTTCTTTTTATTTCTGTATTTTTGTTCTGTAGTTGTTGATGCTTGTTTTGATGTTGGATCTAACGGTTATGGCAGAATTTAGGATTTTAAGGTTACTGTACTTTTCAATGTGTTTATGAGGGGGTTTTGGCCACAAGTTTTTCTCCTCTCCCTCCCCCTGTTGATCCCTATTTGCGGCCTTTTTATAGTTGAACATCAGATTCAAGGTTTAATGTGTTTAATCACGAAATTTGATTTAGTTTATGGTGAGTGATTTTGTTCAATTTTTAGAGATCTGATTTGATTGGAACAGTCTTGTATTACCGATTTCAGTTTGTTTTTGTTTTTGTTTTGGAATGGGAAGATCTGATGTATTGATTTGTATTAATTTAAAATTTTTTATATTAATGATGATTTGGGAAATCCTGATTTCCTTTCTCCATTTGGAACTGAAAGGATATGATATTGATGATGATTTTTGCAGAGAGAGATACTACGAACTCCTTTCCTCTTTCTTCCGATTTGTTCAGCAAACTTTCCTCATATTTTCTTCATGGCTTAATTTGGGTTTAATAATAATAAGGAAAATCATGTTTAATAATTATTTACTAAATCTACAAATAGTAAGAAAATGGTGATGACCAAAAACAAGCTTGACAAAAATTATAAAAAGAAAGACTAGAAAATGACACAAATACTAATAATAGTACAAAGATGAACCATGTTAAAATTTTTAACCTAACACTATAATTGCTAATAGTTACGGTAATAACAATTACACTAAAATAAAAAATAACTAAAAGTGATATAAATGATGATAAAGGTAATTTTGCTAATAAATCGTAAAATTAGTTTCTTTGAAGAAAAGACCTTCCAGATGAACACCCAGTGGGATGCGTCTCATCGGGTATCCAAATTGACGAAGAACTAATATCGGATAATAGTTGATTCCTCCTTTAGTTCCTATGAGGGGTACGCTGGGGAAGTTTCCACAACGGTCAATGATTCTGATTCCCTCATAAATCCTATTACACCAATCTATATCGGAATTGGTGAGAGACATGATCTTCTGCGACCAACGTAAGACACTCTTGCAATCCCAAAAAGCAGCAGACTTGGGCAAATGAGAGATAAACCATTTGTAAAGCAGAGGTACACAACATGTGATCTCCCCTCCGCTGTACAAATTTCCCAAGTGTACAGAATGATACGCATCCGCGAGCCAAGTCGGCACAGGGTTTCCAATGAGAAAAACCTTAATAGGGTTGATATCGACGAAGTTATTGATGTTGGGAAACAAAAATAACCCGTAGGTGAGCAAGACAAAGATGCTTTCAAAAGCAGTCATGTTCCCTATACTAGCAAAGTACAGAGCTTTCTTGGTCAAGAACTGGGCTGGCAAACCTTGGGTGCCACCCTTAGTGGTCATGTGAGTCCGGACCTCAGACTCGTCCAAATGAATTGCTCTTGCAATAATCTGATTCTTTGGAATATCTTCCAGTCCAGAAAATGGAGCTCGATCAGTGATATGTAAATCAGTCAGATGAGAATACTCCTCCAGCGTTGGTGATAGCTGGTAATCCGGGAATGTGAAACAATGATAAACCGGATCGTAAAACTGAATGAGCGCATCCATGATTCCCTTAATCACATGGACTCTTAACAGTGGTAGCAAACCACCGTGCTTGGCTCTGAAAGCCTCTGGGTTAACGATCATCCTCGCTAACTTTCTCAAATCCCCTAGTTTTGGAACCTTGAAGGTATACTGGTGAGTTCTCCTTCTACCAAAATCCATTAATGCAATCTTTTTTCTCTGATATTTGCAATCACAGTCTTAGTTTAATTTGAAAAACAGAGAGACTAGAAGAGAAATTTTTTGAATGTTTTAATGTTTTATTAAATGAATGCATGAATGCAGCACACAAAAACATAGAAAAAACATGGGGTCAAAGGGTCGTTGTCATAAAGTCAAGGCTCTACCCATCCCCAAAGGTTTATACTAGGGTGATTTTTGTACCTGTACTCATTATCATCAGCTCCTCCCAGGAAGGCAGACAACAAGCGGATCGCCAGCGAGTTGTGTGCAATCTTAGAGTAAGTGCTATTCACCGAGAATAGATCACCAGCCTCAAATGAGGGTAGTATCGCGTAACAGCTATTTTCGATAGCTTCCGCACTACGAAAAAAGGTTTGGCTTTTCTTAAGTGTATACTCAATCTCACCACATGCGGCATCACACGCATTCCCAGTAGCAGAAAAATAAACACGTATAGCAATTAGGAAAAGCAGTATATATATTTGTCCTAATCATCCTAGACTTATAAAGCTACGATTCTTAAGTTCCTGACAGAAATGGGTTCCCCGGCGGAAGCCCCAATCTGTGGTTCTCTGCCTAAGAGATGGACCAGTATAGGTCAATCTTTCTCTTCGGTAGAGTTCCCATTTTCCGTAGAAAATGGGGATGATGCCCTAAGGCAGAAAAGGAGACTCCCCAGCAGAGTCGCCATTTTACAAGGAAAACAGACAGAAAGAAAAACAAGGGCCCCACGGTGGGCGCCACTTTTCCGTGAAAAGTGGGGACGACCGTGCCTAGATCTAACTTTGAATGGCCCCACGGTGGGCACCACTTTTCTGTAGCGAGCGATTTTGGACGCGGTTCTTAAGCGCTGGTCGCTCTCTGCGGTTTGAGCTTTGACTACAGGTCGATTCATTTTTTATCCTATTGTGAGCTGAATAAGGAAGGGAAATAGATGTCTCCAATTAACCCTGCTTGCATATTGAGTTTAAACAGCGGTCTGTTAGGTTACGGATGCTATCAATGTGGGGGGGCCTTTGTACTGGTTATTCGTATTTCGCCAATACAGGTTCTCTTTCTTTTTATCTAGGCAAAGGGTTTCTGGCGGGGAACAAGGATTAGGATGTTAGGACTGGTGCTTTTGAATTACTGCTTTTGATTGACGAAGATATGGGATTTGGGTTTTTTGTTGATTGCGCTCGCTAAGATCTTTTCTTTCGGTCTTATGTCTACGTATTCCCATTTACCGAAACAGGGAAATCAGAGCGTTCGTAGTTCCTCCTATTCTATGGGAGGAAATTGGTTTTTGGTGTCTTGTTCAAAGCCCAAGACGTGAAGTGAAAGGTGATTTGTATCTTGTTCAAAGCCCAAGATGTGAAGCTGAAAGACCTCGACTTTAGAGAGAATTTGTCATCTCTAAAGAGGGGAGAAGGAGAATTACTTTAACTGGGATACGCGGATCCGAGCAATGCCATAATTTCCGAAGAAAGGGTTTTAACCTGAAGGAGAAGACTTTAACTCAGTGTAGAGCAATGCCATCTTTCCTTAGGAATTTCTCATGCTAAAAGAGGGACAGTGGCATGGATGTAGATGATCCAGAGGCTTACCGCTTACAGCGATTAGATGAAGGGAAAGGAGTTGTTGATGTTTGTGTACTGTGAACGAGGCACAGCTTTGATGCTAAAAGGTCGATTGGATCAACCAGTGGTTTTCTTATACAAAGCCTAAGAGGAGGCTAATTTCCGCTAGGAAAATCATTATACAAAGCCTAAGAGGAGGCTATTTTGTGTCTCGTACAAAGCCCGAGAGAGAGGCTAAAAGTTTTTGACCCAGTGGGGCATATCGTTATACAAAGCCTAAGAGGAGGCTAGCAAAGAGTTGACTCAGTTGGAGAATCTTTTATACTCAGTAATAGAGTGTTTTTGTATCTCGTACAAAGCCCGAGAGAGAGGCGAAAAGGTTGTTTTGACTCCACTGGGGAGAATTTTGGTATCTCGTACGAAGCCCGAGATGGAGGCTATTGTAACTGTTTCAGTTGAGTGACAGATCCAATATACTGATTTAAAAGAGAAAATCAGTTCTTATATGAGCAACACTGCACACAGGGATTTAATTTGAGGATCAGGGATATTTCCTTCTCTTTGAGGAAACGGGAAATCCAAAGGGTATTGAGACTATCCGAGTCTGCGGGTTTCCTTCCTATTTAACGAAGGGTGCTTGAGAATGTCTTTGAGACTCAAGGAAGTTAGACTGTCCGTGTCTAGAGTTTTATCTTTTGTACTATGCTTTGAGAAACAGTAGTAGACTCTATGAAAGGACTGTTCTATGGGATGACTAGGTTCTGTTCCTATACCTCTAGGAGGTCGTCGGGACAATTTGTACGAAGCCTAAGAGGAGGCTGGAAACTTTTAAGAAGCCGACGGGTCCTTGTACGAAGCCCAAGAGGAGGCTATCATTCCCGAAGGAAGAGATCATTATACGAAGCCTAAGAGGAGGCTGTGAATACTTCTAAGAAGCCGTAGTGTCCTTGAATAATGCCCAAGAGGAGGCCGATGCTTTTAAGAAGCCCGTGGGTCTATCATCTCCTTTCCATTAGGAGAGATAACTCTTTTAAAGATAAAAACCACTGGTAAACGTGCGAGGTTTACTATCCAGCGACTTTTAACTTTTAAAGAGGGTTCCTTAGTTAAGGTCCAAGATTATGACCGTAGTGGGTACCCAAACCCCGAGACATTCAAGGCAAGCTATCCACAAGGAATAGATCAAGTCAGGAAAGTTCGAGAATTGGGAAGAAACTCAAAGATGCCATTCACGGAGAATACATTCATCTTGGGGAGTAGAGCTTCTTGACGATTCCTAAGGAGGACAGCCGAAGAGAAGACTGTATCTGGTGCTCCTATTGGGGATCTAGGCGTCTATTTCTACGAATAAATGAAACGGCGTCACCTAGTTCTAGACGTAGTTGCCGGGGAAACTCGAAATATCTATACTAGTATTACACAGTTGATATGAGTTTATGAAAGGAGACTTACAGTGAGCAGCCCCACAATACAGTTTATAATATGAAAGCAGTAAATGAAAGCGATAACCACTTACTCGGTTGTAGTGCTTCCATGCTGTTTGGTTAGTTGTTCAACAAAGAAAGATTAAAAACAACAGTATATTCAAAATCAAAGGAGAAAGTGCTTTGAAAAAGAAAGACCTGGGGCTTACAGCTCAAGGAGAGGCCCAGGGTTTTATCAGTGAGCGCACTGTTTGAATTTGTACAGAGGGACTTATACAAGTGACTGAGGCCCAAAAAGGTTTTCTGTACAAAGGGATGGGTCTTACACTCTCTCAAGAGGCCCAAAAAGGTTTAAAGAAAAGAGAGGGGCTTATAACACGAGGGTAGGCCCGAATGATTTTTCGTTTAAAAATGGCGATCGCGTCGAGGTTTTCTTTTAACGCATAGGGACTTATACAATAAGTGAGGCCCAAAATGTTTTGGTTAAAAGGGGGATTGGGTCTTACACTCTAATAGAGGCCCAAAGTGTTTTGAATGGGTCTTATAGCTCAAGGAGAGGCCCATATGGTTTTTATTTTTTAAAAGGGCGACGATCGCGCCGTTTACTTGTACAGAGGGACTTATACAATGAGTGAGGCCCAAAAAGTTTTTGTACAAGGGGGAATGGGTCTTACACTCTCTCAAGAGGCCCAAAGAGTTATGAGATGAAAAATAAATGGGTCTTACTACTCGAGGGTAGGCCCAGATGATTTTTGAAAAGGCGACGATCGCGCCGTTTGTTTTTTGACGGTATTGGGACTTATACAATAAGTGAGGCCCAAAGATGATTTGGTCAAAAAAAGGATTGGGTCTTACACTCTAATAGAGGCCCAAAGTGTTTTGAAAATGATTTTTGAGGGTTGAATTAATCCAAAACCCTAATTTGTTTTCAAAATGTATTTAATTGAATAAAAATTCAATTAAAATGATCAAAAATTGTTTAACACATGGAAAACAAATTGTGATCTTGGATTAATGCTTCAAAAATTAAGTATTGACCTACTAAATAATTAGAAAGCATTAAAAGTTGCAAAATCAATGTAGAAAAAATATTTAAAATGCCAAAAACAATCAAAATATTAATTCTTTACAAAAATATCAATTATATGAAATAAATAATATTTTTGGGATTTTTTGATAAAATAAAATATTTTAACATTTTTGTGAATTATTAAAAAAAGAATCAACTCAAAATCATTAAAACTCAGAGAGAAATTAATTTTTGAATCAATTAAACAAAATCACAAAATTCAAATATTCAAATTATTCAAAAATGGCGCCAAGAACAGCTGAAGAACACGCGCGTGTTCTTGAATTCTCGGATTTGCGTTTTCTATCCAATCTCCATGAATACGTAATCATATCATGCAATCCACATATCATTATGCTCGTCTCAACCTCACGATCATGTCTATGTACTTTAATTTCATTTAAATTAAACATACAACAAGAAATCATGAAGAAACCTCAAGAACCCTAATTTCTGCATGAAGGCTAGGATTTTTGATACACGATTCAAACAATGCAATTAATTGAGGGAAAACATTCCATGCATGATTATGAACATATGGCCAAATTATTGTGCGAGGAAATATGCATAGATTGAGAGATGACCAAGTTTAGGCTTACCTCCAAGTCGTGACAGCAAGAGCAGATGTGATTTTGAGTTGGAGGTCTTACAGACGAATGGTGATGATCTGAACAGCTTCCCTACACCATATGGAGTGTGTTTGAACACTTGGATTGAATTGAAATGGACTGGATCAGTTTATGGCATCTCAGCTGCAACTTCACTTCAAACTTGTGTGGATGGCAAGTGATTTTGTGAAATTGATGTTTCAGATGTTACGTGAGTGTTTGATCAGCTCATATATGATGTATGTGAGGTGTGTGAGTGATTGGTTTGTGCAGAATTGCTCTCAAACTCAAAACCCGATAGCTACCTTGCTAAGAAAGGCATTTTTGCCAAGAGAAAGAGATTTTGAGGAAAACATCTGTTAGATGGCTTTGGTGTACTTAAACTGACCACAATTGAGCTCTATTTATAGTAGAGCAAGTTTGTTTTGCAAGGAATAGTGCATGGCAGCTGGTAAGTAGGTTTGGCCAATGTTGTCCAATGAAAAATCAAGTCTCCTCTAGCCATTGACTAGAGGTTAGGGCACAGAGCTTTGGTTCCCTTGGTCTTGGATAAGTCTTGACTGATTTCAGATGAGAATGGCTCAGTCCATGCCACCTTGATGGTTCCATTGAATGCCTCATTCCAAATTTGAAGTCTTGTCCCTATTTTGGCAACTCTAGGTTCAACATGATATTCCTTGTTCCTTGGACCTTGGAGGCTTGGCTCAGTGATTGTCCCCTTTAGATTCAATCCTATGAGGTGTCCAAGTGGATTGGAGCAATTGAAATTGGCTGATTTTGGCAAATCGAGCCAAAATGCAAATTCTGCCTTGCCTTGACAGATTTCAGCAAGGCAACTTGGCAATGTTGTATCTCATGGTGTAGGTTGAATTTGGCAATGTTCTTGGCCATTTTGGAAAGCTCTTACATGATACAACAACTGTTTGAACAAGTTTGGTTTTGATCTCTTTTGATTCCAAGTGAAAAATCCCCCTACATTTGGCAAAAAGTGAAGGCAAATTCTGACTTAGTGAAAATTTCACTAAGTGTTGGAAAAAGTGACATTTTCACTTTTCAGCCACTTTGATCACTCCATAACTCAAAATCCTTAATGAATTGGAATGACTTGTAGTTGAAGTTTTTGTAGGTGATAATGAGGGATACAAATCCATCTTTGGATGAGAAAAAATGGCCTTGTGGTTTAGGAGTTATGGTCCTTCAAAGTTGGTACCTTTACCACTTTATTTTTAACTTAGAAAAATTTCTAAGTTTTATGGCTACCCCTTTTACAAGTTATCTCACTTTTCTTGATTTTTATTGATGAATGATGATTCAAATCATACATTAACATCATTTTAGGGTTAAAAATCCATTTTGGTGAAAAATCTCAAAAAGTCAAAGTTGACTTTTGTGCACAGTTGACTTTTTATCAGATGAATTCCAAACTGTGCAATTCTTCAGGAAATCATGTCCTTGACCTAAATCAAACTTGATGGACATGTTCCATGGGTGTCATAGGGTATATTCAATCATGTATTAGGGTTTGGGAGCATGTCTTGGTCAAAAGTCAAAGTTACAGTTGACTTTTCCCTTAAAACCCTAATTGTGGTGCAGATGAAAATGAGACTTGTTGCTCAAGCTTCTTGGATCAATCCATTGTTCCAAATGGATCAATATGGTGTATTAGAGACCCTCAAATCATCTCTTGAGGTCTTGGCTCATGGTTTGTCCCAAAAGTCAACTTAGGGGTGAATTAGGTCAAGAAACCCTAATTCCTGATTTTTGATGAATGCATCCCCTGAGGAAAAATTGACTTGATGCATGGGTTCATGAGGTTCCATGAAGTATATTAGGTCATGTTTTGGATCATTGCCTTGTGCCCAGATGAAAATTTCCATCTGGAGACTCTGGTCGACCAAAACCCTAATTTGGTGACACTGTCGATCTTGAGACTTGATCCACCTAGAAGGGAGCAGCCTTGTGCTTAATCCTTGAAGTGGGAGTCCTTTTTGATCCATTGTGGATGTTTAAGAGATTAGACAAGTTGAAGATCATGTCATTTCTTGATTGATCCTTTGTCTAAGCACTCAGAGAGGGCTTGAAACCCTAATTTTGATTGTATTGGATGCTCACCCATCTTTGGGGAGACTAATGAAGCATGATGGTTCATACATATGATTTTCACAATGATGGGAAATCTAAGTGGTCAAAATTTGGGGTATTACAGATGCCCCTATTTAATCTTCTTGGACCCGAAGGTATGAATGACGAAGGGATTCGAGCATTCGGGGTGCAAGAGGATTAAATATCGGAATATCCGAAATTTTGATGATGGTTATGAATGGTAGCTTACGCATTCATCTTCTTTAGCTAAGCGATGATGCTTAGAAAAGGTAAACTTCCCCTCGATCCTGGTCTTCAGCCAAGGAACTGGTCTCAGTTTTCTTTTGAAATAAACCTCCCCTCGTTCTTGGTTTCCTACCAAGGAACTGGTCTTAGTTTCTGATTTAAACTTCCCCTCGATCCTGGTTTCCTACCAAGAACTGGTCTTAGTTTCTGATTTAAACTTCCCCTCGATCCTGGTTTCCTACCAAGAACTGGTCTTAGTTTCTTTTGTCAATAAACTTTCTTGACAAGGGGCGCTATTCATAGCGGCTTTCCTCAAACTTCTCGCCGAATTTTCCTGGGGAGATGCCATTTGAGTGGAAAAAGTTTTGATGTCAGACTTGCTGGGGAACCCAGTAGTCTGAATTGTAGAGTTGTACAAACTTCTCTGTTTTGGAGACGCCATTTGTTTCTACCGGGGAAAGCGAGTCTCTTGAGAGACTGTTTTCATTTGGGATCTTTCATCATACTTTTCTCGGGATCTTCCCAGAGAAACGCCATATGATGGGGTCCAATTTTGTGGGGCCGATGACCTTTTCATCGACGGTCCTTTCGGAGCAAAACTGGCGTGCTGCCGAATCTCTGATCACGAGGCTTTCTCTGTGGATTTTCCTTAATCCGGGAAAGCAAGGATATCATCTTCAATGGTGAAGAGTGATGTTTATTGAGAGTTTTCTCTGGCTTTTCAGAGGTTCAAGTTATCAAAGTGGCCAAGTGCCGACTCTGATCTAAAGATACACTGGTGGCGAGATTGTGCAGACGCAACACTTCCTGACGAGGAAAGAACTGACAAACTCGATTGAGAAAACTGTTTATCACTAGGGGACAAGACCGACTCAAGTGATAGTGATGCAATACGAAATGCGAACGCAAATAAAATGCATGAAGTATGTATGTATATGCTGACAAAACAGACGCGACATACAGACTAATGGATGAACACAGTTGGATACTCGGCCATCGCGGGGCGAAGAGGTACCGTTGATTCAAAATAGCAATTCCACCTTGCCTAGGAGAGATAGTCTCGTTGGGAGCTATGTTGATCGGGCTTAGGAGATGAGAACTCGGCCGAGGATGTCAGACGAAACAAGGTCTCTGACATTATTGATCCTTCGTTCAGGAGTACTGGTCTAGAAGGAGTACTTTGATTCCGCACTTTGAAGTTCCCTTACTTCGGGAGAAGTGATCGGTGTTCTTCTGATGTTCAACAGTCAAAAGAAATTGCCATCTTTATTTTAAAAGCAGAAAAAGTTTTAACAAGTAAATTCATTTTTGTTTTATTTCAAGAATCGCTGATTAAGTTTAAACAACGTCGTTCTGTAAAGCTAAAACAAGTAAAGAATTACAAACAAAAGCACAAGGACTCAAATTTTATTGATAAGATGGAGATCAGCCAAACGCGTGATTCCAAAGAGTATATACAAAGTTAGAAAATGGTAATTTACAGGGAAAAGGGCTACGTTGAAACATAACGACTACTATCCTTCTACCAACTTTGAATTTGGGGGAATCCTGAGCTTCTGTCGAAGATGACCTTTGACTGGAGATTTCCTCCGATAGATGATGTTGTAACTGCTGCTGAGGGACTTGCCTCTGTTGAACATAGTTACTTGCCATTATCCCTAACTTTTGCCTGGATTGTACTATGAGATTTCAAATCCATCGGGATGATTCTTTTTTTTTCATGTCTCTAACTTTTGCCTGGACCGCCCTTTCGGGTTTTCAATCCACCGAGACGTTTTTTTTTTTAGTTTAGGCGAAGTATTTCTTGACTACATCAACATTCGTGGGGTAGGCAAATTCCTCTCCGTCCATGGTTGCAAGTCTCAAGGCACCGCCTGAGAAAGCTTTCGTGACCACATAGTGGCCATCATAATTTGGGGTCCACTTGCCCCGAGAGTCAGTGAGAAATGATTGTATCTTCTTGAGCACGAGGTCTCCTTTCCTGAAGACACGAGGTCGGACCTTTTTGTCGAACGCCCTCTTCATTCTTTGTTGATACAACTGACCATGGCATAGTGCCGTGATTTGCTTCTCTTCGATCAGGTTTAGTTCGTCGTGTCGACTTTGACACCATTCAGCTTCGGTGAGCTTAGCTTCCATCAATACCCTGATTGACGGGATCTCTACTTCTATGGGAAGCACTGCCTCCATGCCATATACTAGAGAGAAAGGGGTAGCCCCTGTTGAAGTGCGGACAGATGTGCGATAACCATGAAGAGCAAAGGGTAGCATCTCGTGCCAATCTTTATAGGTTACAACCATTTTTTGAACGATCTTCTTGATGTTCTTGTTAGCCGCTTCTACCGCTCCGTTCATCTTGGGTCGGTAGGGAGATGAGTTATGGTGTTCGATCTTGAACTCTGCACACAACTCTTTCATCATCTTATTGTTCAAGTTAGATCCATTATCAGTAATAATTTCGCTTGGAACACCATAACGGCAGATGATATTGTTTTTGATAAATCGGACCACCACTTGTCGGGTTACATTGGCGAATGACGCTGCTTCGACCCACTTGGTGAAATAGTCAATGGCTACCAGGATGAACCGATGTCCGTTTGAAGCCTTGGGCTCAATCATACTAATCATGTCGATACCCCATATGGAAAAAGGCCACGGGGAAGAAAGAACTTTGAGATGTGATGGCGGTACATGAATTTTGTCGGAGTATATCTGACACTTATGACACCTCCTCATGTACTTGTAGCAGTCGGATTCCATGGTCAACCAATAATACCCGGCCCTGAGAATTTTTCTCGCCATTGTGTGTCCGTTGGCATGAGTGCCAAAGGATCCTTCATGAATTTCTTTCATGAGCATGTCTGCTTCTGGTCTGTCGACACATCGGAGCAAGACCATGTTAAAATTTCTCTTATAAAGAGTGTCACCGCTCAGGAAGAAGTTTCCAGCCAATCTTCTGAGGGTTTTCCTGTCTTTTCTGAGTGCCCCAGATGGGTACTCTTGTTTCTGAAGGAAGCATTTGATATCGTGATACCAAGGTCTTTCGTCTATGACTGCTTCAATCACGAAGATGTAAGCGGGCCGTTCAAGGCGCATGATGTCGATCTTAGGTATGTCATTCCATCGACCTACACTAATCATGGAAGAGAGAGTGGCTAATGCATCAGCCATGTGATTCTCATCACGAGGGATGTGATGAAAGTCGACTCTGTTGAAGAAGGATAACAACCTTCTTGCATAGTCTTTGTAAGGAATCAATCCTGATTGGTATGTGTTCCAATCTCCTTTTATCTGGTTAATAACCAGGGCTAAATCGCCGTATACGTCCAAGTTTTTGATCCTTAAATCAATCGCTTCTTCGAGACCCATAATACATGCTTCGTATTTGGCCTCGTTGTTCGTACATTTGAACGTAAGTCTGGCAGTGAACGGAATGTGGGAACCCTGAGGGGTAACAATGATTGCCCCAATTCCGTTTCCATAATGATTAACTGCTCCGTCAAAGATGAGTCCCCACTGGGAACCTGGTTCTGGCCCTTCACTGGGTAGCGGTTCATCGCAATCTTTCATTTTTAGATACATGACATCTTCGTCTGGGAAGTCAAACTCGATTGATTCTTGATTGTCAATCGGTTGATGGGCCAAATGATCGGCTAAAATACTTCCCTTAACGGCTTTCTGAGCGTGGTACTCTATGTCATATTCTGATAGTAACATCTGCCAACGGGCAATCCTTCCCGTGAGAGCAGGTTTTTCGAAAACGTACTTGATTGGATCCATTTCGGAGACCAACCAAGTAGTATGACGAATCATGTACTGGCGAAGACGTTTGGCTGCCCAAGCCAAAGCGCAACAAGTTTTCTCAAGCATTGTGTACTGAGTCTCGCAGTCGGTGAATTTCTTGCTTAGATAGTAGATGGCAGACTCTTTCCGTTTAGTTTCGTCTTGTTGGCCAAGTACACATCCCATTGAGTCCTCTAGGACTGTGAGGTAAATGATCAGTGGTCTTCCTTCCACTGGAGGTGATAGAATCGGAGGATTCAACAGATATTCCTTGATACTGTCGAAGGCGGTTTGGCAATCTTCTGACCAAACGCAATCCTGGTTCTTTTTCAATAACTTGAAAATCGGCGCACAAGTGGCGGTCATAAGGAATATGAATCTGGAGATGTAGTTCAAACGTCCTAGGAATCCTCTGACTTGTTTTTCAGTTTTCGGAGAAGGCATTTCTTGAATGGCCTTGACCTTGTCAGGATCAACCTCAATTCCTTTCTGGCTGACGATGAACCCTAGTAGTTTCCCCGAACGGACACCGAAGGTGCACTTGTTGGGATTCAAGCGGAGCTTGAATTTTCTTAGACGTTCGAACAATCTTGACAGATGTTCAACGTGCTCATCCTCTGTTCTTGATTTTGCAATCAAATCATCGACATATACCTCGATTTCTTTGTGTATCATGTCATGAAACAGAGTAGTCATGGCCCTTTGATAGGTTGCCCCGACATTCTTCAAACCGAACGGCATTACCTTGTAACAAAAGGTACCCCATGGGGTAATGAACGAAGTTTTCTCCATGTCTTTCGGCACCATTTTGATCTGATTATAGCCCGAGAATCCATCCATGAAGGAGAAAACTTTGAACTTTACTGTTCTGTCAACCAGCATGTCAATGTGTGGTAAAGGAAAGTCGTCCTTTGGACTTGCCTTGTTTAGATCTCTGTAATCAACACACATTCTGACCTTTCCGTCCTTTTTGGGAACGGGTACGATGTTGGCTAACCATTGAGGATATTCAGATGTAGCGAGGAAACCCGCGTCGATCTGTTTCTGTACCTCCTCTTTGATTTTGATGGCCATGTCCGGGTGAGTGCGTCTCAACCTTTGCTTTACTGGCGGACATTCCGATCTCAATGGTAAGTGATGTTCCACGATGCTGGTATCCAACCCTGGCATATCCTGATAGGACCAAGCGAACACATCGGGGAATTCTTTGAGAAGCTTTATCAAACCCTCTTTGACAGTTGGACTGAGCAGTGCTCCGATCCTGATTTCTTTTCTCTCTTTTTTTGAACCCAAGTTTACCGTTTCCAACGGCTCTTTGTGAGGTTCAATGGACCTTTCCTCTTGTCTGAGTAGTCGGGAGATCTCTTCTGGAATTTCGTTGTCATTTTCTTCTTCAGCCTCGAATACCGGGAACTCAAAGTTGGAAGAAGGCATCGGATCGTATGTTTCAACGGGGTATAAAACAAGCAATCTACATGACGTGATGATTCGTGTTTAGAAGAGATAGAGAAAATGCAAGTGTGTGCAGTGTATTTATTTTACTGCTTGTTTTTATTATTGAATGTTTTTTAGGATTACCATTTTCTGAAAAAGCAAAAAGAGAAAACAGCAATTAATGCGGAAATTACAGAACGACGTTATTTTATTAATGAACAAGTCGACTCTTGAAACTACAGCCCTATAAAACAAAACTCTGTCGCTTTGGGCAAAGCGAAGAGGGAAATTTACAAAAAGCGAGCCCTATCAAAACATCCGTTTCACCTGGGCAGGGTTAAAGGTTAAAGATGGCAATTACTTTGACTGATGAACGACCTTCGGAACCTCGACAGCAACCCATTGGCGGCGAACTCCTCGGTGAATCACAAAGTTTGGCACCTTCCTTGATTTGTCTTCAGAAATAACGCTGATTTCTGGCAGAGCAGGATCATTGGAATCTGTCTCCCGGGCAGATTTGTCGTAGGAGGATTCCTCTGTTGCATTTTGCATAGCATTGGAGCTCTCAGTTGTATCTCCCCATCCAGTTGGCTGGATGTCTTCGAGCCTGATACGAGAGCTTTCGGGAGCGGTGTACTTGACCATATAGTCGAATTTTCCACTCGGTTGTCCCAAGGTGTCCCACACTTCTGTGGGACTGGAGGAGTCATCCCTCTCGATGACGTTGACCTCAGGAAAAGCATAGTTGATGAATTCTAGTCCTGCAAATGTTGCGAATTCATCTTCATGTTGAGTAGTTTCCGAATGACCTGAATGTTGATCCCATGACATAGTGGGGACACAGGTATTCTGTTCAATGATGCTCAGCTGAGTTTCATTACTCGGCTGACTTTCTTGCCCCAAGTTTCCTGGGTAAGGCTGCCACATTGGCAGGCCATCCATTGGGCCATAGTAATTGTGATCAAAGTTTTCTTTCATCAGAGTGTCTTCCTCTAATGAATTTGGCGGAGCACGGCATCCTTCCGGATCATAATCTCCGTAGATCATTTCGACATCTGATCTTGGTATAAATCTCGGACTTTCTGTAGGAAAGCAAAAAGGCATAGGCACCTCTTCCTGAGACATATAGCCGTCCTTGTTAAGGTAGGACTTCCATTCTTCATCTGTGTCAGAGGGATCTTCCTCATTGATAGCATGAACTGTCTGAGACACTGGGTGAAGAAAACCTCCACTGTGGAAGAAGTTTTGAAGGGGATGAAGACTTTCATCGTTGGCGGCTGTCTGGGTACAGGATGCAGAAAAACCAAGACCCTTCTTTGTTTTTTATTGTCAATAGGAACGACAAGCCGTCCCCATCCGGTTGTATCGGTACTCTCGACCGCTTTGATAGCATCGTTGTATGAAGAAATTGAATTTCCTTCTTTGTACTGATCGTTCTTGCTCACCGATAGTGCTTGGAACTGAGTTCCAATAACCTCATCGGGTTCTACACAAGCAGATGATGATAAGTTGCTTACAAGCAAGGCTTGTTCCCCACAAACCGTGACAAGTTGATCGTTCTTGACGAACTTTAGCTTTTGGTGGAGGGTTGAAGTAACCGCTCCAGCCTGATGTATCCAAGGTCTTCCTAATAAACAACTGTATGTTGCCCGGATGTCCATGACCTGGAAAGTGATTTGGAAAGTGTGAGGACCAATAGTTATGGGAAGATCCACTTCGCCGATAACTGTTTTTCTGGATCCGTCGAATGCTTTGACGACGACCTCGCTGACTCTCATCGGAGGGCCCTTGAATGATAATTGCATCAAAGTGTACTTCGGCATAACATTCAGGGCTGACCCTGTGTCTACAGTACGTTGGCTAAAGCATCGCCCTGGCAGTTAACTGTAATGTTGAGCGCCATGTTATGACGACGACCCTCTTCGGGTAATTCCTCATCACTAAATCCCAAATTATTGCAGGAAGTGATGTTAGAGACAATGCTATCGAATTGTCTGATTGTTACATCCTGTTCCACAAAGGCTTGCTCCAAGACTTTCTGTAGAGCCTCTATGTGTGCTTCTGAACTGAGTAACAGTGATAATACTGAGATCTTTGAAGAAGTCTGTAACAGTTGATCAACGATGTTATATTTACTCCTTTGGATGAGCTTTAGCATCTCATCTTTGTCTTTTGAAAAGTCGGGATTACCAGATTGACTGACTGGCGGATCAGGAATTTCTGCCTGGAGTTCCTTTTCTTTGTTAGCTTCCCCAACCCCTCGGTTGAAGATTCTACCACTCCGTGTTACACGACTGATGTCTGCAATATTCACGACGGAGGGTAATGGAATTTCCTTTCCATTCTCGATTATTGTTGCACCGTATTTGTAAGGGATCACCTTAGCTGATTCATACGGTAATGGTCCCGGTAGATAGATGACTATGGGAACCTTCCGATTTTTCTGACCATCATAAGTAATCTCGATCCGTTCCTGGTTGGGAACTTTAGATTCGTCAAGTAGAGGGATGATGGCAAAAACATTCCTGATCTGGTGATGACCAGAGATCGTGACAACATCCTCAACTTGCTCGGCAAGGTAGTTAGGCGACCAAATAATGGGTCCTGAACCTGGATATGGATGAATTTCTTCATGATCGATCTGACCCTGAAGAGCTACTCTCACAAGGTAACACCCTTGGTTACTTTCCGAACAGACGCTACAACTGTCATAGTTGTGTGGTGGCACCTGGCCACGCCCACTTTGAATACAATGTAACCTCACTAGGTTACCTTCCATTGATCGGACATCCTGACTTTGACGACGAGTAGGATTCCTGTTATTGATACTAATCTGCTGAGTATCTTCGTCCATATAGATTGGCATCCACCAGTGATTTAACAAGTGCTGAAGTGCCTCCTGGACAAGGGTACAACCTCGATCGTTTTCGCAACCCGCTTTACAGCTTTGATAATCGTGTGATATTAAGAATCCGAGTCGGACCTGCTCAGCATGTAACTCTACCAGATTGGTATTCATCACGCGAATGTCAAAGATTTGAACCATGTTGATTTGATAAGAGCTCCTATCATGGTAGTCTTGGATCCATCCAAGATCCATCTGACGCTGGAGGGCCTCTTGTATGAAAGAGCATCCCTGTTTGTTTACCGAGCAAATCAGACAGGAACTGTAATCGTGTCGCGGCAGATTATGATACTGGCTTTGCCTTGAGTGCATCGCCACCAAGTTGACATTCATCACACGTATGTCGTGGTTTTGGATGACGTTAGAATTCGTAGAGACCATGTTAACTCCACGAACTCGGTGATCCATTTGTTCCTGTAGAGCTGATTGCACTACCGAACATCCTTGGTTATCTTTAGAGCAGATATCACACTGGTGATAATTATGAGGTGGCACATGGCCATATCCACTCTGTCTACAATGCATCTTGACCAGATTGGCCCCCAATAAGAGTACATCGTGAATTTGATAGACATTGTTAGTCTCTTTCTCAATCAGATTGACTGCAGCCTTCTCATGTTGAGGCAGCGGATTCGTAAGAACATTAGGGTTCGTATCTTTGAAAGATAAGAGCCCGCTCCTAACAAGCTTTTGCACGTCGGATTTGAAATTGAGGCAAGTCTCAATGTTATGCCCTGAACCTCCTTGATGATAAGGGCATGTTTGATCCACCTTAAACTAGAAAGGCGAATTTTCCGGAACTGAAAGGGGAGACTTAGTCTGGATGTGCCCCTTGGCTAGCAGTAACGGAAACAGTTCTGTGTACGTTACAGGTATAGGATCAAATCCTGGTGGCCGTGTTGTACGGTTGTTGTTATATGGAGGACGAGCCTGCTGAAGAGGCTGTTGTGTCCTTTGTTGGTCAGGTTGGCTCTGCGCAACCTAAGGTTGATACATAGGAACAGGCGCGGGGCCGATAGCAGGAGTAACGGCTGCTACTGGCTGATAACGTCGCCTTTGCTTTCCGAGAGAGATATTCCCAATATCTTGCTCTTTTTTCTTAGGGAGAGCACTACCATATTTTTTAGTACCGCTCGTTGATCCAGTGTCTTTTACCAAACGTCCTTCTCGGACGGCTTCCTCAAGATGTACACCCATGCCGACCATTTCGGTGAAATCACTGGGTGCACTGGCAACCATTCGGTCATAGTAAAATGAGCTTAAGGTCTTTAAGAAGATCTTTGTCATCTCTTTTTCCTCAAGAGGTGGACAAATTTGAGCGGCAATTTCACGCCACCTTTGAGCATACTCCTTAAAGGTTTCCTTGTCCCTTTGTGACATTGATCTGAGTTGATCTCTGTCGGGTGCCATGTCCAAATTGTATTTGTATTGTTGGACGAAGGCAGTACCAAGATCTCTGAAAGTGCTGATCGTAGTACGATTTAAACCCATGTACCATTTTAAGGCAGCACCGGTTAAACTATCCTGAAAGTAATGAATCAGCAGGTCCTGATTCTCCGTCTAAGCTGACATCCGCCGAGCGTACATCACCAGATGGCTCTGAGGGCAAGAGTTACCCTTGTATTTTTCAAAGTCGGGCACTTGGAACTTGTGCGGGACTTTTACATTTGGGACCAAGCAGAGGTCTGCGGCGTCCTTTCCAAATAGATCCTGACCGCGAATGGCTTGCAGCTCTTTCTGCATTTCTAGGAACTGTTCCTGGAATTCATCCATTCTGTCAAACATAGTTTCCTTCTTACCAGAAGGTGTTTGTGGAATCTGTCCTTCCGGGACAGTGTGCACCACAGGGGGTGGTACCGTGACTACGGCAGTAAGTCTTGGCGCCTCCCGAAGTTTGTAACCTTCAGGAGTCTTGAGTATGCCCCTGGCATCTTCGCTTTCCCGAAGTTTGTAACCTTCAGGCCCAGCGGCTTCTGTTGCGATTCCCTGATCTTCAGTGATCGGTGGAACATATCCTTCCGGGATATAGTTAACAGGCATGCCCCAAGGACGATCTTTCGGCATCTGATACCTAGGATCATACTTTTCTATGATGGGCGTTGAGGTGATCTCTGAGATCACAGTTCTTTGTAGCTGAGCTTCTGCCATGGCTTGCATGTCGTTACGAAGCTTTCTCATATCCTCTCTCATAGTGTCGATCTCTTCTTTCAACTCTCTGTTTTCTTCCTCAAGATCATCCATCTTTTTCTGACGATTGGCCCGAGTATTATACGAATGAGACAGTTTGACTCTAAAATCGAGACACAAATGTGAGATTCGTAGGGAAGAAGAATACGTGATGTGAGAATGATGAATGCAATGATTATATTAATTGTTTTTAGGTTTAATTAAAATAAACTTCGACAATTAGATTGCAAATATCAAACAGTGGGGAAACCCCTTTTTATTGAATTCTAAAGGATTACAGAAATGGAAATACAGTAGATTACAAAGTGCAGAAACAGAAACCTAAACTAATGGGTCCCGAGTCCTCTTCTTTAACCGGGGCGCTTGGGCCGTTGTCGGGTTGTCATTCCTTTGCCAGGTGAAAGGAGCGAGCAAATTCCTTTGGTCATCTTGATTCTCTACAGCATGCTGCTCCAAAATTTCAACCAGAGCATCTTTCTCTTTTAGTAGTTGCTGTATTTGGATACACTCTACGTCGAGGGTGCGGTACTTGTTCTTCCAAGAGCTTCTTTCCCGTTGAACTTTGTTGAGAGTAACCTGAAGCTTTTCAGTTTCCGTCATGAAGTACATGACAGTTTCCCTCGGTGGAAGAATTCCGTAACGAGGATAAGGCATCTTTAGCTTGAGAGCTCTAGTTTGTACCCAATGGAGATAAGGCTCCACCGAGACACAGTCCGGTTTTCCTAGAGACTCTCGTCCTTTCTTATGAACCTGTTTCCAAGCTTGCACTATTTCCATCTTTAGTGCTCTGTCGTTTTCTCCTTCTTTGAAGAAAAGACCTTCCAGATGAACACCCAGTGGGATGCGTCTCATCGGGTATCCAAATTGACGAAGAACTAATATCAGATGATAGTTGATTCCTCCTTTAGTTCCTATGAGGGGTACGCTGGGGAAGTTTCCACAACGGTCAATGATTCTGATTCCCTCATAAATCCTATTACACCAATCTATATCGGAATTGGTGAGAGACATGATCTTCTGCGACCAACGTAAGACACTCTTGCAATCCCAAAAAGCAGCAGACTTGGGCAAGTGAGAGATAAACCATTTGTAAAGCAGAGGTACACAGCATGTGATCTCCCCTCTGCTGTACAAATTTCCCAAGTGTACAGAATGATACGCATCCGCGAGCCAAGTCGGCACAGGGTTTCCAATGAGAAAAACCTTAATAGCGTTGATATCGACGAAGTTATTGATGTTGGGAAACAAAAATAACCCGTAGGTGAGCAAGACAAAGATGCTTTCAAAAGCAGTCATGTTCCCTATACTAGCAAAGTACAGAGCTTTCTTGGTCAAGAACTGGGCTGGCAAACCTTGGGTGCCACCCTTAGTGGTCATGTGAGTCCGGACCTCAGACTCGTCCAAATGAATTGCTCTTGCAATAGTATGATTCTTTGGAATTTCTTCCAGTCCAGAAAATGGAGCTCGATCAGTGATATGTAAATCAGTCAGATGAGAATGCTCCTCCAGCGTTGGTGATAGCTGGTAATCCGGGAATGTGAAACAATGATAAACCGGATCGTAAAACTGAATGAGCGCATCCATGATTCCCTTAATCACATGGACTCTTAACAGTGGTAGCAAACCACCGTGCTTGGCTCTGAAAGCCTCTGGGTTAACGATCATCCTCGCTAACTTTCTCAAATCCCCTAGTTTTGGAACCTTGAAGGTATACTGGTGAGTTCTCCTTCTACCGAAATCCATTAATGCAATCTTTTTTCTCTGATATTTGCAATCACAGTCTTAGTTTAATTTGAAAAACAGAGAGACTAGAAGAGAAATTTTTTGAATGTTTTAATGTTTTATTAAATGAATGCATGAATGCAGCACACAAAAACATAGAAAAAACATGGGGTCAAAGGGTCGTTGTTATGAAGTCAAGGCTCTACCCATCCCCAAAGGTTTATACTAGGGTGATTTTTGTACCTGTACTCATTATCATCAGCTCCTCCCAGGAAGGCAGACAACAAGCGGATCGCCAGCGAGTTGTGTGCAATCTTAGAGTAAGTGCTATTCACCGAGAATAGATCACCAGCCTCAAATGAGGGTAGTATCGCGTAACAACTATTTTCGATAGCTTCCGCACTACGAAAAAAGGTTTGGCTTTTCTTAAGTGTATACTCAATCTCACCACATGCGGCATCACACACATTCCCAGTAGCAGAAAAATAAACACGTATAGCAATTAGGAAAAGCAGTATATATATATTTGTCCTAATCATCCTAGACTTATAAAGCTACGATTCTTAAGTTCCTGACAGAAATGGGTTCCCCGGCGGAAGCCCCAATCTGTGGTTCTCTGCCTAAGAGATGGACCAGCATAGGTCAATCTTTCTCTTCGGTAGAGTTCCCATTTTCCGTAGAAAACGGGGATGATGCCCTAAGGCAGAAAAGGAGACTCCCCAGCAGAGTCGCCATTTTACAAGGAAAACAGACAGAAAGAAAAACAAGGGCCCCACGGTGGGTGCCACTTTTCTGTGAAAAGTGGGGACGACCGTGCCTAGATCTAACTTTGAATGGCCCCACGGTGGGCGCCACTTTTCTGTAGCGAGCGATTTTGGACGCGGTTCTTAAGCGTTGGTCGCTCTCTGCGGTTTGAGCTTTGACTACAGGTCGATTCATTTTTTATCCTATTGTGAGCTGAATAAGGAAGGGAAATAGATGTCTCCAATTAACCCTACTTGCATATTGAGTTTAAACAGCGGTCTGTTAGGTTACGGATGTTATCAATGTGGGGGGGCCTTTGTACTGGTTATTCGTATTTCGCCAATACAGGTTCTCTTTCTTTTTATCTAGGCAAAGGGTTTCTGGCGGGGAACAAGGATTAGGATGTTAGGACTGGTGCTTTTGAATTACTGCTTTTGATTGACGAAGATATGGGATTTGGGTTTTTTGTTGATTGCGCTCGCTAAGATCTTTTTTTTCGATCTTATGCCTACGTATTCCCGTTTACCGAAACAGGGAAATCAGAGCGTTCGTAGTTCCTCCTATTCTATGGGAGGAAATTGGTTTTTGGTGTCTTGTTCAAAGCCCAAGACGTGAAGCGAAAGGTGATTTGTATCTTGTTCAAAGCCCAAGATGTGAAGCTGAAAGACCTCGACTTTAGAGAGAATTTGTCATCTCTAAAGAGGGGAGAAGGAGAATTACTTTAACTGGGATACGCGGATCCGAGCAATGCCATAATTTCCGAAGAAAGGGTTTTAACCTGAAGGAGAAGACTTTAACTCAGCGTAGAGCAATGCCATCTTTCCTTAGGAATTTCTCATGCTAAAAGAGGGACAGTGGCATGGTTGTAGATGATCCAGAGGCTTGCCGCTTACAGCGATTAGATGAAGGGAAAGGAGTTGTTGATGTTTGTGTACTGTGAACGAGGCACATCTTTGATGCTAAAAGGTCGATTGGATCAACCAATGGTTTTCTTATACAAAGCCTAAGAGGAGGCTAATTTCCGCTAGGAAAATCATTATACAAAGCCTAAGAGGAGGCTATTTTGTGTCTCGTACAAAGCCCGAGAGAGAGGCTAAAAGTTTTTTACCCAGTGGGGCATATCGTTATACAAAGCCTAAGAGGAGGCTAGCAAAGAGTTGACTCAGTTGGAGAATCTTTTATACTCAGTAATAGAGTGTTTTTGTATCTCGTACAAAGCCCGAGAGAGAGGCGAAAAGGTTGTTTTGACTCCACTGGGGAGAATTTTGGTATCTCGTACGAAGCCCGAGATGGAGGCTATTGTAACTGTTTTAGTTGAGTGACAGATCCAATATACTGATTTAAAAGAGAAAATCAGTTCTTATATGAGCAACACTGCTCACAGGGATTTAATTTGAGGATCAAGGATATTTCCTTCTCTTTGAGGAAACGGGAAATCCAAAGGGTATTGAGACTATCCGAGTCTGCGGGTTTCCTTCCTATTTAACGAAGGGTGCTTGAGAATGTCTTTGAGACTCAAGGAAGTTAGACTGTCCGTGTCTAGAGTTTTATCTTTTGTACTATGCTTCGAGAAACAGTAGTAGACTCTATGAAAGGACTGTTCTATGGGGATGACTAGGTTCTGTTCCTATACCTCTAGGAGGTCGTCGGGACAATTTGTACGAAGCCCAAGAGGAGGCTGGAAACTTTTAAGAAGCCGACGGGTCCTTGTACGAAGCCCAAGAGGAGGCTATCATTCCCGAAGGAAGAGATCATTATACGAAGCCTAAGAGGAGGCTGTGAATACTTCTAAGAAGCCGTAGTGTCCTTGAATAATGCCCAAGAGGAGGCCGATGCTTTTAAGAAGCCCGTGGGTCTATCATCTCATTTCCATTAGGAGAGATAACTCTTTTAAAGATAAAAACCACTGGTAAACGTGCGAGGTTTACTATCCAGCGACTTTTAACTTTTAAAGAGGGTTCCTTAGTTAAGGTCCAAGATTATGACCGTAGTGGGTACCCAAACCCCGAGACATTCAAGGCAAGCTATCCACAAGGAATAGATCAAGTCAGGAAAGTTCGAGAATTGGGAAGAAACTCAAAGATGCCATTCACGGAGAATACATTCATCTTGGGGAGTAGAGCTTCTTGACGATTCCTAAGGAGGACAGCCGAAGAGAAGACTGTATCTGGTGCTCCTATTGGGGATCTAGGCGTCTATTTCTACGAATAAATGACACGGCGTCACCTAGTTCTAGACGTAGTTGCCGGGGAAACTCGAAATATCTATACTAGTATTACACAGTTGATATGAGTTTATGAAAGGAGACTTACAGTGAGCAGCCCCACAATACAGTTTATAATATGAAAGCAGTAAATGAAAGCGATAACCACTTACTCGGTTGTAATGCTTCCATGTTGTTTGGTAAGTTGTTCAACAAAGAAAGATTAAAAACAACAGTATATTCAAAATCAAAGGAGAAAGTGCTTTGAAAAAGAAAGATCTGGGGCTTACAGCTCAAGGAGAGGCCCAGGGTTTTATCAGTGAGCGCACTGTTTGAATTTGTACAGAGGGACTTATACAAGTGACTGAGGCCCAAAAAGGTTTTCTGTACAAAGGGATGGGTCTTACACTCTCTCAAGAGGCCCAAAAAGGTTTAAAGAAAAGAGAGGGGCTTATAACACGAGGGTAGGCCCGAATGATTTTTCGTTTAAAAATGGCGATCGCGCCGAGGTTTTCTTTTAACGCAGAGGGACTTATACAATAAGTGAGGCCCAAAATGTTTTGGTTAAAAGGGGGATTGGGCCTTACACTCTAATAGAGGCCCAAAGTGTTTTGAATGGGTCTTATAGCTCAAGGAGAGGCCCAGATGGTCTTTATTTTTTAAACGGGCGACGATCACGCCGTTTACTTGTACAGAGGGACTTATACAATGAGTGAGGCCCAAAAAGTTTTTGTACAAGGGGGAATGGGTCTTACACTCTCTCAAGAGGCCCAAAGAGTTTTGAGATGAAAAATAAATGGGTCTTACTACTCGAGGGTAGGCCCAGATGATTTTTGAAAAGGCGACGATCGCGCCGTTTATTTTTTGACGGTATCGGGACTTATGCAATAAGTGAGGCCCAAAGATGATTTGGTCAAAAAAAGGATTGGGTCTTACACTCTAATAGAGGCCCAAAGTGTTTTGAAAATGATTTTTGAGGGTTGAATTAATCCAAAACCCTAATTTGTTTTCAAAATGTATTTAATTGAATAAAAATTCAATTAAAATGATCAAAAATTGTTTAACACATGGAAAACAAATTGTGATCTTGGATTAATGCTTCAAAAATTAAGAAATTAAGTATTGACCTACAAAATAATTAGAAAGCATTAAAAGTTGCAAAATCAATGTAGAAAAAATATTTAAACTGCAAAAAACAATCAAAATATTAATTCTTTACAAAAATATCAATTATATGAAATAAATAATATTTTTGGGATTTTTTGATAAAATAAAATATTTTAACATTTTTGTGAATTATTAAAAAAAGAATCAACTCAAAATCATTAAAACTCAGAGAGAAATTAATTTTTGAATCAATTAAACAAAATCACAAAATTCAAATATTCAAATTATTCAAAATGGCGCCAAGAACAGCTGAAGAACACGCGCGTGTTCTTGAATTCTCAGATTTGTATTTTCTATCCAATCTCCATGAATACGTAATCATATCATGCAATCCACATATCATTATGCTCGTCTCAACCTCACGATCATGTCTATGTACTTTAATTTCATTTAAATTAAACATACAACAAGAAATCACGAAGAAACCTCAAGAACCCTAATTTCTGCATGAAGACTAGGATTTTTGATACACGATTCAAACAATGCAATTAATTGAGGGAAAACATTCCATGCATGATTATGAATATATGGCCAAATTATTGTGCGAGGAAATATGCATAGATTGAGTGATGACCAAGTTTAGGCTTACCTCCAAGTCGTGACAGCAAGAGCAGATGTGATTTTGAGTTGGAGGTCTTACAGACGAATGGTGATGATCTGAACAGCTTCCCTACACCATATGGAGTGTGTTTGAACACTTGGATTGAATTGAAATGGACTGGATCAGTTTATGGCATCTCAGCTGCAACTTCACTTCAAACTTGTGTGGATGGCAAGTGATTTTGTGAAATTGATGTTTCAGATGTTATGTGAGTGTTTGATCAGCTCATATATGATGTATGTGAGGTGTGTGAGTGATTGGTTTGTGCAGAATTGCTCTCAAACTCAAAACCCGATAGCTACCTTGCTAAGAAAGACATTTTTGCCAAGAGAAAGAGATTTTGAGGAAAGCATCTGTTAGATGGCTTTAGTGTACTTAAACTGACCACAATTGAGCTCTATTTATAGTAGAGCAAGTTTGTTTTGCAAGGAATAGTGCATGGCAGCTGGTAAGTAGGTTTGGCCAATGTTGTCCAATGAGAAATCAAGTCTCCTCTAGCCATTGACTAGAGGTTAGGGCACAGAGCTTTGGTTCCCTTGGTCTTGGATAAGTCTTGACTGATTTCAGATGAGAATGGCTCAGTCCATGCCACCTTGATGGTTCCATTGAATGCCTCATTCCAAATTTGAAGTCTTGTCCCTATTTTGGCAACTCTAGGTTCAACATGCTATTCCTTGTTCCTTGGACCTTGGAGGCTTGGCTCAGTGATTGTCCCCTTTAGATTCAATCCTCTGAGGTGTCCAAGTGGATTGGAGCAATTGAAATTGGCTGATTTTGGCAAATCGAGCCAAAATGCAAATTCTGCCTTGCCTTGACAGATTTCAGCAAGGCAACTTGGCAATGTTGTATCTCATGGTGTAGGTTGAATTTGGCAATGTTCTTGGCCATTTTGGAAAGCTCTTACATGATACAACAACTGTTTGAACAAGTTTGGTTTTGATCTCTTTTGATTCCAAGTGAAAAATCCCCCTACATTTGGCAAAAAGTGAAGGCAAATTCTGACTTAGTGAAAATTTCACTAAGTGTTGGAAAATGTGACATTTTCACTTTTCAGCCACTTTGATCACTCTATAACTCAAAATCCTTAATGAATTGGAATGACTTGTAGTTGAAGTTTTTGTAGGTGATAATGAGGGATACAAATCCATCTTTGGATGAGAAAAAATGGCCTTGTGGTTTAGGAGTTATGGTCCTTCAAAGTTGGTACCTTTTCCACTTTATTTTTAACTTAGAAAAATTTCTAAGTTTTATGGTTACCCCTTTTACAAGTTATCTCACTTTTCTTGATTTTTCTTGATGAATGATGATTCAAATCATACATTAACATCATTTTAGGGTTAAAAATCCATTTTGGTGAAAAATCTCAAAAAGTCAAAGTTGACTTTTGTGCACAGTTGACTTTTTATCAGATGAATTCCAAACTGTGCAATTCTTCAGGAAATCATGTCCTTGACCTAAATCAAACTTGATGGACATGTTCCATGGGTGTCATAGGGTATATTCAATCATGTATTAGGGTTTGGGAGCATGTCTTGGTCAAAAGTCAAAGTTACAGTTGACTTTTCCCTTAAAACCCTAATTGTGGTGCAGATGAAAATGAGACTTGTTGCTCAAGCTTCTTGGATCAATCCATTGTTCCAAATGGATCAATATGGTGTATTAGAGACCCTCAAATCATCTCTTGAGGTCTTGGCTCATGGTTTGTCCCAAAAGTCAACTTAGGGGTGAATTAGGTCAAGAAACCCTAATTCCTGATTTTTTATGAATGCATCCCCTGAGGCAAAATTGACTTGATGCATGGGTTCATGAGGTTCCATGAAGTATATTAGGTCACGTTTTGGATCATTGCCTTGTGCCCAGATGAAAATTTCCATCTGGAGACTCTGGTCTACCAAAACCCTAATTTGGTGACACTGTCGATCTTGAGACTTGATCCACCTAGAAGGGAGCAGCCTTGTGCTTAATCCTTGAAGTGGGAGTCCTTTTTGATCCATTGTGGATGTTTAAGAGATTAGACAAGTTGAAGATCATGTCATTTCTTGATTGATCCTTAGTCTAAGCACTCAGAGAGGGCTTGAAACCCTAATTTTGATTGTATTGGATGCTCACCCATCTTTAGGGAGACTAATGAAACATGATGGTCATCCATATTGTGATGATGATTTTCACAATGATGGGAAATCTAAGTGGTCAAAATTTGGGGTATTACAATGTTGGCTAACCATTGAGGATATTCTGACGTGGTGAGGAAACCCGCGTCAATCTGTTTCTGTACCTCCTCCTTGATTTTAATGGCCATGTCCAGGTGAGTTCGTCTTAACCTTTGTTTTACTGGCGGACATTTTGACCTTAACGGTATTTGAAGTTCCACGATGCTGGTATCCAACCCTGGCATGTCCTAATAGGACCAAGCGAATACATCGGGAAACTCTTTGAGAAGCTTTGTCAAACCCTCTTTGGCAGTTGGACTGAGCAGTGCCTCAATCCTGACTTCTTTTCTCTCTTTTTCTTAACCCAAGTTTACCGTTTCCTACGGCTCTTCATGAGGTTTGATGGACCTTTCCTCCTGTTTGAGTAGTCGGGAGATCTCTTCTGAAATTTCGTTGTCAACTTCTTCTTCAGCCCCAAATACCGGGAATTCAAAGTTGGGCGAAGGCATCGGATCGTGTGTTTCAACGGGGTTTAAAACAAGCAATCTGCATGACGTGATGATTGTTTTTTAGAAGAGATAGAGAGAATGCAAAAGTGTGTGCAGTGTATTTCTGAAAACTGCTTATTTTTTAATATTTGAATTGTTTTTTAGGATTACCATTTTCTGAAAAAGCGAAAAGAGAAAATAACAATTAATGCAGAAATTACAGAACGACGTTATTTTATTTATGAACAAGTTGATTCTTGAAACTAAAACCCTATAAAACAAAACTCTGTCGCTTTGGGCGAAGAGAAGAGGGATATTTACAGAAAGTGAGCCCTATCAAAACATCCGTTTCACCTAGGCAAGGTGAAAGGTTAAAGACGGTAATTACTTTGACTGATGAACAATCTTCAGAACATCAACAACAACCCATTGGCGGCAAACTCCTCGGTGAATCACAAAGTCTGGTACCTTCCTTGATTTGTCTTCAGAAATAACGCTGATTTCTGGTGGAGCAGGATCATTGGAATCTGTCTCCCAGGCGGAGTTGTCGTAGGAGGATTCCTCTGTTGTATTTTGCATAGGATTTGTGCTCTCAGATAAATATCCCCATCCAGTTGGCTGGAAGTCTTTGAGCCTGATACGAGAGCTCTCAGGAGCAGTGTACTTGACCATATAGTCGAACCCTCCACTCGGTTGTCCTAAGGTGTCCCACACTTCTGTGGAACTGGAGGAGTCATCTCTCTCGATGACGTTGAACTCGGGAAAAGCGTAATTGATGAATTCTAGTCCGACAAGCTTTTCCAATTCATCGTCGTACTGGATATTTTCTGAATAACCTGAGTGTGGTTCCCATGACATGGCAGGGACACAGGTATTCTGTTCAATGATGCTCAGCTGATTTTCATTGTTTAGCTGATTCTCTTGCCCCAAGTCTCCTGGATACGGCTGCCAGATAGGCAGGCCATCCATTGGGCCATAATAGTCGTGGTCAAAGTTGTCTTTCATCAGAGTGTCTTCCTCTAATGAGTTTGGTGGAGCACGACATCCTTCCGGATCATAATCTCCGTATATCATTCTGACGTCTGACCTGGGTATAAATCTCGGACTCTGTGCGGGATAGGAAAATGGCGTAGGCACCTCTTCCTGAGACATATAACCGTCCTCATTAAGATAGGATTTCCACTCTTCATCTATATCAGAGGGATCCTCCTCGTTGATGGTATGGACTGCTTGAGATATTAGGTGAAGAAAACCTCCACTGTGGAAGAAATCCTGAATGGGATGAAGACTTTCATCGTTAGCAGCTGTCTGGGTGCAGGTTGCAGAAAAACCAAGACCCTTCTTTGTTTTGTTATCAGTAGGAATGACAAGCTGTCCCTATCCTTTTGTATTGTTATTTTTGATCACTTCGAGAGCATCTCTGTATGAGGAAATCAAGGTTCCTTTCTCTGATTGATTCCTGTTGCTCACCGAAAGTGCTTGGAATTGGGTTCCAACAACCTCCTCGGGTTCTACACAAGTAGATAATGACAAGTTACTCACGAGCAAGGCTTGTTCTCCACAGATCGTGACGAGTTGATCGTTCTTGAGGAACTTCAGTTTCTGGTGCAGCGTCGAAGTGACTGCCCCAACCTGGTGTATCCAAGGTCTTCCTAATAAACAGTTGTACGCTGCCCGGACGTCCAGTACCTGGAAAGTGATTTGGAAAGTGTGAGGACCGATAGTTATGGGAAGGTCGACTTCGCCGATAACTGTTTTCTGAGATCCGTCAAAGGCTTTGACGATGACCTCACTGCCCTTCATCGGGGATCCTTTGAATGATAGTCTCATTAAAGTGGACTTTGGCATAACGTTGATGGCCGATCCTGTGTCTACTAGTACGCTGGCTAAAGCATCGTCCTGGCAGTTAACTGTGATATTGAGTGCCATGTTGTGACTTTTTCCCTCCTCTGGAAAATCCTCATCACTGAATCCTAAGTTGTTGCAGGAAGTGATGTTAGAGATGATACTATTGAACTGTCTTATTGACTCATCCTGTTCCACAAAGGCCTGCTCTAATACTTTTTGTAGAGCCTCTCTGTGGGCTTCAGAACTAAGTAAAAGTGATAGCACATAGATCTTTGAAAGAGTTTGTAACAGCTGATCAACAATGTTGTATTCACTCCTTTGGATGAGCTTCAACATCTCATCATTGTTTTTTGAAAGGTCGGGATCATTGGGCTGACCGACCGGTGGATTGGGAGCTTCTGGCTAAAGTTTCTTTTCTTTGTTAGGTTCTCCAACTCCTTGATTAAAGATTCGACCGCTCCGTGTTACCTGACTGATGTCTGCAATATTCACGAAGGAAGGTAATGGAATTTCCTTTCCATTCTCAATTGTTGTTGCACCGTATTTGTAAGGGATCGCCTTAGCTGTTTCATACGGTAATGGTCCCGGTAGATAGATAACTACAGGAGCCTTTTGATTTTTCTGACTGTCGTTGGTAACTTCAATCAGTTCCTGGCTAAGAACTTTTGATTCGTCCAGTAGATGGATGATCGTCCTCTCAGGATCAGAGATTACAACCACATCTTTGATTTGATCAGTGAAGTAGTCTGGCGTCCAATTAATGGACCCCGAAACTGGATATGGGTGAATCTCTTTGCGGTCCAAATGACCTTGACGGGCTGCTCGCACGAGGTAACATCCTTGGTTATTTTCCGAGCAAACTCTACAGCGTTCATAGTTATGTGGTGGCACCTGGCCATGTCCGCTTTGAATACAGTGTAACCTTACTAGACCAGTTTCCATTGATCGAGCATCCTGACTTTGATGCCTAGTAGGGTTCCCATTAACCACACTGACTTGTTGCGTGTCTTCGTCCATATAGATCGGAAGCCACCGGTGGTTTAACAAGTGTTGCAAATTTCTTTAAACGAGAGCACATCCCTGGTCACTCTCACAACATCCTTTACAGTTCTGATAATTATACGAAGTTAGAAAACCGAGCTGGACTTGGTTAGCGTGTAATTCCACCAAGCTGGTATTCATCAAGCGAATATCGAAGATTTGAATCATGTTGATCTGATAAAGATTTTTATCATGCTAATCCTGGATCCACCCAAGATCCATCTGACGCTGGAGGGCCTCTTGTACAAAAGAGCATCCCTGATTATTTACCTAGCAAATCAGACAGGAATCATAATCGTGCCGTGGCAGATCATGATGCTGGCTTTGCCTTAAGTGCATTGCCACCAGGTTGACATTCATCGCACGGATGTCGTGGCTCTAAATGATGTTGGAATTCGTAAAAGTCATATTGACCCCACGAATTCGGTGTTCTTGGATCCATCTGAGATCCAATTGTTCCTGTAGAGCAGATTGCACCACATAACATCCTTGATTATTCTTAGGGCAGATATCACACTGGTGATAGTTATGAGATGGGACATAGCCATACCCACTCTGTCTGCGATGCATCTTGACCAGATTGGTCCTCAATAAGAGTACATCATGAATTTGATAACTGTCATTAGACTCTCCTTCTATCAAATTGACTGCAGCCTTCTCGTGTTGCGGCAACGGGTTCGTCTGAACATTTGGATTTGTATCTTTGAAGGATAAGACCCCGTTCCTGACAAGCTTTTTCACATTAGATTTGAAGCTGAGACAATTTTCTATGTTATGCCCCGGTCCTCCTTGATGGTAAGGACAAGTATGATCTGCTTTGAACAAAAAAGGCAGATTTTCTGGTACTGTAAGAGGAGACTTGGCTTGGACGTGCCCCTTGACCAATAGTAACAGAAACAATTTTGCATACAACATTGGTATAGGGTCGAACCCTGGTGGTCGCGTTGTACGGTTGTTGTTGTACGGAGGACGAGCCTGCTGAAGAGGTTGTTGTGTCCTTTGCTGATATTACTGTTGATTAGGTTGGCTCTGCGCAACCTGAGGTTGATACGTAGGAATAGGCGCCGGGTTAATAGCAGGAGTTACAGCTGCTACTGGTTGGTATCATGCCTTTTCTTTCCAAGAGAGATATTCCCAATATCCTGTTCTTTTTTCTTAGGGAGAGCACTACCGTATCATTTTGTATTACTTGATGATCCAGCGTCTTTAACTAAACGTCCTTCTCGGACGGCTTCCTCAAGACGAACCCCCATGCCCACCATCTCGGTGAAGTCATTGGGCGCACTGGCAACCATTCGGTCGTAGTAAAATGAGCTTAAGGTTTTCAAGAAGATCTTTGTCATCTCTTTTTCCTCAAGAGGTGGACAAATCTGGGCGGAAATTTCACGCCATCTCTGAGCGTACTCCTTAAAGGTTTCCTTGTCCTTTTGTGACATTGATCTGAGTTGATCTCTGTCTGGTGCCATGTCCAAGTTATACTTATATGGTTGAACGAAGGCAGTGCCAAGATCTCTGAAAGTAGCGATCTTAGTGCGGTTTAAACCCATGTACCATTTGAGTGCGGCACCGGTTAAACGATCCTGAAAGTAGTGAATCAGTAGCTCCTGGTTCTTTGTTTGAGTTGACATTCGCCGAGCGTACATCACTAAATGACTTTGAGAGCAAGAGTTACCCTTGTATTTTTCAAAATCGGGCACTTGAAACTTGTGCGAAACTTTTACATTGGGGACCAAGCAAAGGTCTGCGGCATCTTTTCAAAATAGATCCTGACCGCGAATGGCTTGCAGCTCTTTCTGCATTTCCAGGAACTGTTCCTGGAACTCATTCATTCTATCGAACATACTTTCGTTTCCACCAGAAGGTATCTGTGGAATCTGTCCTTCCGGGACAGTGTGTACCACGGGTGGTGGTATAGTCATCATGGCAGAGACTCTAGGTATCTCCCGAAGTTTGTAACCTTCAGGAGTTATTTTTATGCCCCTGACATCTTCGCTTTCCTGAAGTTTGTAACCTTCAGGCCCAGCGGTTCCTGCTGCATTTTCTGGATCTTCCATGATCGGTGGGATATATCCTTCCGGGATATAGTTGAGTGGCATGCCCCAGGGACGATCTTTCGGCATTTTGTACCTAGGATCAAACTTCTCCACTATGGGCGTAGACGTGGTCTCTGAGATCCGTTGTTGCTACATCTGAGCTTCTGCTAGAGCTTGCATGTCTTTATGAAGCTTTCCCAGATCTTCTTTCAGAGTGTCGATCTCTTCTCTCAACTCTCTATTCTTTTCCTCGAGATCATCCATCTTCTTTTGTCGATTGGCCCGAGTATTGTAAGAATAAAATAGTTTGACTCTAGAATCGAGACACAAACGTGAGATTCGTAGGGAAGAAGAATGCGTTTATGCGAGAATGATGAATGATATGCAATGATTTTATTAATTATTTTTTTGTTTATTCAAAGTAAACTTCGACAATTAGATTGCAAATATCAAACAGTAGGGAAGACCCCGTTTTATTGAATTCAAAGATTGCGGAAATGAAAATACAGTAGATTACAAAGTGCTGAAAAAGGAAATGTCTAAACTAATGGATCCTGAGTCCTCTCTGAAGAGAGCTCAGGTACTGGTTCTGGTGCTTTCCTTTTCTTTAACTGGGGCTCTTCAGCCTTTGTCGGGTTGTCATTCCTTTGCCAAGTGAAAGGAGCGAGCAAGTTCCTTTGGTCATCCTGATTCTCTACAGCATGTTGCTCTAAAATCTCAATCAGAGCATCCTTTTCTTTCAATAGCCGCTGTAGTTTCTTACACTCTACATTGAGAATACGGTACTTGTTCCTCCAAGACCTCCTCTCCTGTTGAACTTTGTTGAGAGTAACTTGAAGTTTTTCTGTGTCGGACATGAAATAAAGGACATAGTCCCTTAACGGAAGAACTTCCTGACGAGGGTAAGGCATCCTCAGCTTGGGAGCTCTAGCTTGTACCCAGTGGAGATAAGGCTCCACCGAGACACAGTCCGGTTTTCCTAGAGACTCTCTTCCTTTCCTATGAACATGTTTCCAGGCATGCACTATTTCTGTCTTTAGTGCCCTGTCATTCTCTCCTTCCTTGAAGAAAAGACCTTCCAGATGAGCACTCCGCGGGACATGCCTCATTGGGTATCCAAATTGACGACGAACTAACACCGAATGACAATTGATTCCCCCTTAGTTCCTATAAGGGGTACATTTGGGAAATTTCCACAACGGTCAATGATTCTGATCCCGTCATAAATTCGATTGTACCAATCGATGTCAGAGTTGGTAAGAGACATGATTCTTTGCGACCAACGTAAAGTATTCTTTTGATCCCAAAATGCAGCAGACTTGGGCAAATGGGAAATGAACCATTTGTATAGCAGGGGTACACAACACGTGATCATTCCTCCGCTGTATAAATTCCTTAAGTGTACCGAATGATACGTATCTACGAGTAAGGTTGGTACGGGATTTCCAATCAGACATATCTTAATGGCATTGATATCTACAAAGTTATCGATGTTTGGAAACAAAAATAACCCGTAGGTGAGCAACACAAAAATGCTCTCGAAAGCGGCCACGTTCCCTATACTAGTAAAGTACAGGGCTTTCTTTATCAAGAATTGGGCTGGAAAACCTTGGATGCCACCCTTAGTGGTCATGTGAGTCCTGACTTCTGACTCATCCAAACAAATTGCTCTTGAAATGGTCTGATCTTTTGGAATTTCTTCCAGTCCAGAAAAGAGAGCCTGATCAGTAATATGTAAATCAGCCAGGTGAGAATACTCCTCCAGTGTTGGTGCTAGCTGATAATTCGGGAATGTGAAACAGTGATAGACCGAATTGTAGAACTGAATTAGTGTGGACAGGATTCCCTCAATTAAATAGACCCTTAACAGAGATAGCAGTCCTCCATACTTGGCTCTGAAAGCCTCGGGGTTGGTGATCATCCTTGCCAAACCTCTCAAATCCTCTAACTTTAGAACCTTGAAGGTATACTTGTGAGTTTTCTACCGAAATCCATAACGCAATCTCTTTATCTGACATTTGCAATCATTGTCTTAGTTTAATTTAAAAAAGAGAGAGACTAGAAGAGAAGATTTTCTTTTTTGAATGTTTTTTAAATGAATGTATAAATGCAGCACACAAAAACATAGAAAAAACATGGGGTCAAAGGGTCGGTGTCATGAAGTCAATGCTCTACCGCCCCCCAAAGGTTTATACTGGTGATTTTTTGTACCTGTCCACAAAATCATTGATACCACTTGGGATAACAACAGCAAGCGGATCGCCAACGAGCTGATGTATCCTAGAGTGATCTCAAATGAGGGTAGTATCGCGTGACAAATATTTCCGATAGCTTCCGCACTACAAAATGGTTTCAGTATACTAAAAACCTCAGTTTCTCAGATAACCTAGTCGACCACACTACTTTTAACAACCAAAGTCGTATAGGCAATGTATCTGCAAAGGGAGTCTCCACTGAGTTTGATGGTCGACTGGGGACTCTTAGTTGGAATTCACTCCCAGTAAGATTACCCGTATTGCCATCACCTATCTTAGGTCTACACTCAATCTTTCCACATGCGGCATCACACGCATTCCCATTAGCAGAAAAATACACAAATATCAATTAGGAAAAACAATATATATATTTGTCTTAATCATCCTAGACCTCTAGTCTTATGTTCCTATACAGATAATGACTCCCCAGCAGAGTTGCCATTTCTGTGATAATTTGTGAACTCAGGGGTTTCTACCTAAGAGATAGGAAGAGAACAAGATCTTGTACCTCCCCAGTGGAGTCGCCATTTCCTCTGTAGCGCGAATTTTTGCGTGGTTGCGAAACACTATCGCTTTGGGGTACTACAGTTCGATTCATTTTTTATCCTATTAAAGCTGATTAAGGAAGAGAAATAGATGTCTCCAATTAACCCTGCTTGCATACTGAGTTTAAACAGGTGACTGTTGGTTTACAGATGCTATTAAGATTGTGGGTCTCTCTTAGGTTATTTTGTTAAGAACACAGTGTTTGGACTATTTGTGAGGTTTTTGGTAATGTGTTTAGATTTGATGCTTTTGGGTTGATTTGATGGAGATACTGGATTTTGGGTTTTCTAGAGTAGTGTGCTCGCTAAGATTTTTCAATCTTATGCCTACGTATTCCCGTTTAACGAAACAGGGAAATCAGAGTGATCATAGTTCCTCCTATTCTATGGGAGGAAAAAGGTTGTTTTTGTGTCTTGTTCAAAGCCCAAGACATGAAGCTAAAGGTGATTTGTATCTTGTTCAAAGCCCAAGATGTGAAGCTAAAGGGTTTTGGATGAGAGATAATTTATCATCTCTAAAGAGGAGTTGTTGATGTTTGTATGCTGTGAGCGAGTCACAAATTTGATGCTAAAAGGTTGATTGACTCAACCGAGGTTCCCTTATACAAACCCTAAGAGGAGGCGATTGACCCAACAAGAGGATGCTTTTGATTTGTTGTCCCGTACGAAGCCCGAGATAGAGGCTAAAATGGGTTGACTCAACAAGAGAGTACTAACAAGTGACTGACTCAACAAGAAAGTGCTTTTATGTGTCTTGTGCGAAGCCCAAGACGGAGGCTAAAAGGTTTGTGACTCAACCAGAGAGTCTTTTATACTCAACAAGAGAGTGTTTTTTGTGTGTCTTGTACGAAGCCCAAGACGGAGGCTAAAAGGTTTGACTCAACAAGAGAGTCTTTTATCTGTCTTATATGAAGCCTAAGACGGAGGCTAAAAATTTTTGACTCAACAAGAGAGTCTTTTATACTCAACAAGAGAGTGATTTAGTGTCTCGTACGAAGCCCGAGACGGAGGCTAAAGGGGAAGTGACTCAACAAGAGAGTCTTTTATACTCAATAAGAGAGTGTTTTATTGTCTCATACGAAGCCCGAGATAGAGGCTCAAAGGGGATTGACTCAACAAGAGAGTCTTTTATACTCAACAAGAGAGTGTGAAAAGGTTAGCTCCTCTAGGGGAGAATCATTGTACAAAGCCCAAGAGGAGGCTACCTTACCGCCGTGGATTCTGGAGATCCTGAAGTGAGTCCAAGTATGGGGAACTCTCATGAGAGAGACCGGGTTTCCGCCTATGTTTAAAGGGAACTTGAGAATTTTTTTGAGACTCAATGGGTCTTAGAATGTCCAAGTCTAGAGTTTTATCTTTTGTATAATGCCCAAGAGGAGGCACGGGTATTAAGGGATGAGTATCAACCCTACAACGGCCGGAGTTTTGACGCTGGAAAAACTGCTCTAGCAAAGGATGACTAAGTTCTATCTTATACCCTTAAGAGGTCGTCAGGGTCCTTGTATTAAGCCCAAGAGAAGGCATGAGAACTTCTAGGAAGCCGAAGGGTCATTGTACAACGCCCAAGAGGAGGCGGGGATGCTTTTAGGAAGCCTGTGGGTCCCCAAACCAAGAGAAGTTCAAGACATGCTATTCACAGAGAATAGATCAAGCCAGAAAGGTGCTTGAATTTGGAAGAAACTCAAGAGATGTTATTCACGGAGAATAGATTAACTCTGGGGAGTAGAGTTTCTTTGACAATTTCTAAGAGTGACAGTCTGAGAAAGGGTTCACCGAGAATGCTGCCTTTCACGTTTCCATATTGTTTAACCCCAAGAGGAGGGAAGACTGTATCTGGTAATCCTATGGGGGATCTAGTTTTGATTGTATTTAAAAGTGACCAATAAGGCTTTACCTAGTGCTAGACGTAGTTGCCAGGAAAAACTCTAAATAACTATACTAGTATTATACAGTTGATATTTGACGAGTATAAAAGGATGTGAAAGAAGACTTACAGTGAAGCAGCCCCATAATACAGTTATATACATATGAAAGCGATAAGTGAAAGCGGATAAACACTTACCCGTTGTAGAGCTTCCATGCTGTTTTGTTAGTTGCTCAACAAAGAAAGCTTTGATAACAATATTATATTCAAAATTAAAGGAGAGAGTGCTTTGAAAAGATTGTTGGGGCTTACAGCTCAAGGAGAGGCCCAAAGGTTTTAACGATGATCTCACCGTTGGTTTAAAAACTGTACAGAGGGACTTATACAATATGCGAAGCCCACAAAGTTTTTATGTACAAGGGGGTTGGGTCTTACACTCTATTAGAGGCCCATAGAGTTATTTTTGTACAAGAGATGGGACTTACAACTCAGGGAGAGGCCTAGGGTTATTTGTTTGAAAATGACAATCGCGCCGAGATTTTTGAAAACGCAGTGGGTCTTATACAATGACTGAAGCCCAAAAAATGTTTGGTTTTCAAAGGGGTTGGGTCTTACACTCTATTAGAGATCCAAAAAGGTTTTTGTACAAGTGATGGGGCTTACAACTCAGGGAGAGGCCCAAATGATCTTAAACTGGCGATCGCGCCGAGATTTTTTATTGTGTCGGGACTTATACAATATCTGAGGCCCAAAATGGTTTATGTACAAAAAGGGATGAAACTTACACTCCATTAGAGGCCCAAGGAGTGTTTGAAAAAAGTTTAATGAGGGTTTGAATTAATCAAAACCCTAATTTGTTTTCAAAATATATTTTAATTGAATAAAAATTCAATTAAAATGATCAAAATTGTTAAACATGTGTGAAAAACAAATTGTGATATTGGATTAATGTTTGAAAAATCATGTTTATATCCACAAAATGATTGGAAATCAATTAAGTTTGGAAAATCAAGGGAGAAAAAATATTTCAAATGTTAAAAACAAATAAAACATTAATTCTTTGCAAAAATATCAAATATATGAATTAAATAATTTTTTTTGGATTTTTTGATAAAATAAAATATTTTAACATTTTTGTGAATTATTAAAAACACAATCAACTCAAAATCATTAAAACTCAGAGAGAAATTAATTTTTGAACCAATTAAATAAAATCACAAAAATTCAAAAATTCAAATATTTGAAAAAGGCCGCCAAGAACATCTTGGCCTTGCCCGCGTGCTCTGTTTTTCCTAGATTTACGTTTTTTCACCAATCTCACTGAATACTTGATGAAATCACACAATTCACATATCAATCTACTCGTTTTCACCTCACGATCATGTCCATGGTCTTTAATTTCATTTATTTTAAGCATGGAATAAGAAATCAAAGAGAAACCTCAATAACCCTAAAATTTGTATGAAGGCTCAGAAATTCCATACACGATTCAAACAAAGAAATTGATTGAGGGAAAACACTCTATTCATGATTATGAACATATGGCCAAATTATTGTGCAGCAAAAAATGCATGGATCATAGAGTTAGAAGAGCTCATGCTTACCTCTTGAAGCTAGTGGTCGTGTTTTGTGTTAGAGGTGTTACAACTAGATTCTAATGATGTGGATAGCTTCCCTAGGTGCCAAGTGATGTGCCTGAGTGCTTGGAATGGTTTGAAACAAGCTGGAACTGAAGATGGTATCCCAACTGCAACTTGGTTAAAACCTTGAGCAGTTGGCTGGTGATTCTGAGAAATCAGTGTCCCAGATGTTGTTTAAGTGTTTGGATCACTTCTATATGATGTTTATGAGGTGTGTGTGTGATTGGTTTGGTTGGAATTGCTCTCAAACTCAAAACTCGATAGTGACTTGCTTTGGAAGGCAAATTTAGAAGTGAGAAGGTGATTTTGAGGAAAGCATCTGTTTGATGGCTTTGGTGTACTCAAACCGATCACAAATGAGCTCTATTTATAGTAGAGCAAGTTTGTTTTGGCTGCAATAGTGAATGGCATCTGCAGCAGAGGTTTGGCCAATGTTGATCAATGGGAATCCAAGTCTCCTCTAGCCATTGACTAGAGGTTAGAGCACAGGCTGCTGGTTCCCTTGGTCTTGGATATGTCTTGACTGAATTCAGTTGGAAATGACTCAGTCTATGCCACCTTGGTGTATCCATTGAATGCTCCAAAACAAAATTGGAGTCTTGTCCCCTCCTTAGGGATTTCTAGGTTTGGCATGCTATTTTTAGTTCCAAGGACTTGGGAGGCTGATGAATCAGTGTTTGTCCCTCCTTGGTCTCCCCCTGAGGTGTTTAGATAGATAGACATGTTTGTCATTTTCACAAATTTGGCAAATCGAGCAAAATGCACAAATCTGCCTTGCCATGACAGTTTGCAGCAAGGCATATTGGCATGGTCATATCTCATTGCTCAAGTGGAATTTCATGGAGTTCTTGGCCATTTTGGAAAGCTCTCATATGATACAACATATGTGTGATCATAGTTTGTTTTGATACCTTTTGGATCCAAGTGAAAAATGCCCCTACATTTGGAAAAAAGTGAAGGCAGATTCTGACTTAGTGAAAATTTCACTAAGTGTTGGAAAAAAGTAACATTTTCACTTTTTGTGATTTTGGCCATTCCATAACTTGAAATCCATGAGGAATTGGAATGAGGTGTAGTTGACACTTTTAAAGTATGTCATGAGAGCTACAAATCCATCTTTGGATCAGCCCAGATGGGTGCTTGGATCTCAAGTTATGATCCTTGGAAGTTGGTACCCTAGTCACATTGTTTCATAACTTAGAAAATTTCTAAGTTTTTTATGGTTACCCCTTTTACAAGTTATCCCACTTTTCTTGATTTTTCTTGATGAATGATGATTCCAATCACACATTAACATCATTTTAGGGTCAAAGAACCATATTTGTAAAAAATCTCAAAAAGTCAAAGTTGACTTTTGTGCACAATTGACTTTTTGTCAGATGAATTCCAAACTATGCGATCCTCTATGAAATCAAGTCCTTGACCTAAATCAAACTTGATGGATTAATTTCATAGGTGTTATAGGGTGTATTGAATCATGTCCTAGGGTTTGGAAGCATGCCTGGGCCAAAAGTCAAAGGCACAATTGACTTTTCCCGTGAAACCCTAATTGTGGTCCTGATGAATTTGAAACTTGTTGATCAAGCTTCTTGGACCAATCCATTGTTGCAAATGGATCAATATGGTGTATTTGAGACCCTCAAATCATGTCTTGAGGTCTTGGCTCATGATTTGTCCCAAAAGTCAACTTAGGGGTGAATTAGGTCAAGAAACCCTAATTCCTGATTTTTTGTGAATGCATCCCCTGAGGCTAAATTGACTTGATGATTGGGTTTATGATGTCCCATGGAGTATCTTAGGTTATACTTTGAAGCATTGGCTCATGCCCAGAGGAAAATTTCCATCTGGAGGCCCTGGTCGACCAAATCCTAATTTGGTAACACTAGCGATCTTGAGGATTGATCCACTTGGAATGCTGCAACATTGTGCTTGATTCTTACTGTGGGAATCCTCTTGATCTATTGTGGATGTTTTAGAGGTTAGACAAGTTGAAGATCATGTCAATTCTTGATTGATCCTTTGTCTAAGGCTCAGAGAGGGCTTGAAACCCTAATTATTGTTTGTAGTGAATGCTCACCCATCTTTGGGGAGACTGATGAGGCATAATGATTCATCCATATTGTGGTGATGATTTACACAATGATGGGAAATCTTAGTGGTCAAAATTTGGGGTATGATAGATGGGGATTTTGTTATGTTTCCATGTTATTTGTTCTTGGTTATTTGTTACGTATCGTAATTTGTTTAATTGTTGTTGAACCACATATTATGTGGAAATTAGATGTAATCGGAGCTTTAATGCTAAACCAGTGATTTAATTCCGTTGTTGGATCAAAGTATTTGTTTTTATTAATGAATAAGATGTGAAGTGATTTGATACTTCATGATGATGTTTTGTTGAGTGTGACACCCTACGTGTGTAACTCTGATTAATTTTCGCAATTATTTTTCGTATTTTCAATTATTATACGAATGGGTAGAGTAAGGTGTTACATTGGAATTAACTCAAGACTTTGAGTAATTTCGAATCAATCTTGATGAATAAGATTCAATCAACCGATCAAATTTTCTATTTTTCTTTACTCTTCACTTGAGTGAATCAACCAATTGTGGTTTGCAAGAGTGTATCACCGCACAATGGTGATGAAAGCAAGAAAAGAAAATTAAATATGGGAAGAAGAAGAAGTTAGGGTTTATCGAAAGAGGGAAGAAGATGAATTGTTTTTACAATGATAAGGGTTACTCCCTATTTATAGATTTTGCTTGCTTGCTCCATAGATAAAGCCCAAAAATAAAAATCCAAAATACCTAATTCTACTAACACTGCAAAATTAAATTTAAGACAAAATTCATGTCGAAACTAAGTCGTCGACATTTCGACGCACAAGTGTTTCGACAACAACATACTTCGACACCATAAATTACAATTCAACATATTATATATGAGTGTTACAATTATAAGTCATTACAATCTTTTATAAATATATATATTTTTTTTTTCAGTTTAACTTAGTCTTTCATAACTTATCGAATCCACACAACTTTTTATGTTACAAATTACTTTTTAGAATCTCAATTCTCACTCTCATTATTCAAGTTGTAGGTGGTCCATTCATGTTCTAGCCTTTGGGTTTTGATTGTTAATACAACTTTAAAAGAACTCTTCCTTATGATAGGCCATAATCTTCAATCAATTCATTGATACATGACACATACCTTCAAACCTTTTGATTAATGTGATGTACTAGGACTCCATAAAAAGTATGAAATCATAATGAAGACTCTAAACCTTAATTATCACATTGTTGAAGTAGGATTCAATAGGAAAGAAGGTAACATAAGCTCACTTATTTGACTATGATCACTATTTAACCAACACTTGCTTACTTCAAAAACAGAAAGAAAAAAAGAGAAAGAGTGATTGATTGAACTACTCAACTTATTGGGACCATTAAGTGCATGTGAAAACCTTTAGCCCATTGCTTTTACACTTCACATGTCTTTGATTCTTTTCTTTGACCCTATAATTGGCCTAACCAAAAACGACTCAACATGTGGGTCTATATATGCTATTCATCGATAGTCACTCTTAATCTATACAACTTTTGTTAACACATTTTTTTGGCTTTTAACTATACAATACACATAGCAAACTAACTCACTAATTATATTCACCATAATAAAAAAAAAAAACATATGCAGAAAAAAACCAATCATATTCAGATATGTGTCACTGCTCACTATGTAATAAATTAAGTTGTTTAAAACATTTGTAGGAAGAATATTTGTCATTAGAAAAAAACATCAAAGGTTATTATTATAAATGACATTCGTGCATGTTTTTGTTCCTATAATTTGCTTTACGCAAACTTAAATCAATATATGAACTCTCATTGATAGAGACTTTAAATCCATATCGTGATGATTTATATATTGAATTTGATTTCCATAAAAATAAAAAGCAGGACTTTTTCCTGTTAAGCTTGTTCATGGACATGTTTCCTCAAATTAAGTATGATATTCGTTTCAATACTACAAAAATAAAACTATCTATAATAATTAAAGCAGAAATAAAATATCTTCCTTAATCCGTTTTTTTTGGATTGAGACATCATTAAATATCATTTTATGTGTTATTTTCAACAAGCATAAGTTTTATGCTTAAATGTATTTATAATTCTTTATAGAAACATAATTTTAGTTCACGAGTTTCTTAAATTTTACTACAAATTCAGTTTACTCTTTTATATGTGATAATATAATTTTAAGAAGTGATATCTATAATTTTAAAAAGTGATACCTAGAGCTTTAAAGTGTTTAAGACTTAGTGTACATTCTACGGGTTCATAAAGTGAACATGATGAGTTCTTTGGAGAATTTTGAAAATAATTTTAGTGATACAATTCTTTGTTCTTAGAAACTAAGAATTAGGATAGATGTATTGAAGTGTAATTCCAATTTAGTGGCATTTCATTTAAGTGTCATTTAAGAGTTTAAATTTGAGATGTATGTTGTTTGACAACTCAACTTCTGAGTGTGTATAAATACTGAACTTCTGTTTAGTTAGTGTATATGAGAATTATCCATAACAAAATTTAATTCTTTTGTTAGAAATTATGTACAACTTTTCTCTCTCTCTTTCTCTCTTCTATCTTTATCATCTACATTTTTTTTCTTCTTGTGCACCAACAATTGAGTATTAGAGCCTGGTTCGAATCTACGGGAAATGCCAAGGGAAACAAGAGTGAACATGAGGCGTGTGTGATTGATTTCGGTTCTGAAATTCACAGAGAATTGAAGTTCGAAATCGTAACAGAATCACATTTCTTGATTCTGAAGGATTGGAAAACACGAGTGTTTGGTGAGATCTGAGTGAATTCTTGCACAAGATCGAAGATGAACGGTGGAAACGGTAGCTTAAACACAAAGCTTCCAGCTTTTGTTGGAAAGAATTGGAATCGATAGATGATTCAGATGCGTGTGTTGTTTGGCGTTCAAGATATTTTTGATCTCGTTAATGACGATTATGTAGTTGTTTCGGCAGATGCAACTGAAGCACAAATGAACACACATAGAGAAACAAGGAAGAATGATCAGAGAGCTCTATTTTACATTAATTAGTGTGTGGATGTGAATGTGTTTGAGAAGATCGTTGATTCAACGACGACAGATGTTGCGTGGGACACACTGGTACGATGCTATGAAGGTGATGCAACAATGAAGAAGGTGAAGCTTCAGTCTCTACATAAGCAGTATGAGAATCCCAACATGAAGAAAATGAGAAGGTACCTGATTACATCTCAAGAGTGATTTTGATCACAATTGAGATGAAATTTTGTGGAGAGACTCTCTCTGAACAAGTAATCACTGAAAAGATATTGAGATCACTTACTCCTCAGTTTGATTACATTCTTATAGCAATTGAACATTCTAAGGATCTGAGCATCATAGGAATTGAAGAGTGGCAGAGCAGTCTAGAGGCACAAGAGCTGCATGTGACTGAGAGAACATCTGAAAAAGAGGTAGAACAATCTCTAAAAGCATCTTACGGTAAGAAGAATCAGAAGCAGTCTTGGTCAGAGGGCAAGAAGAGACATGGTGGTGGTTATCAGAAGTCAGAATTCTTCAACTAATGAGAAGAAATATCATAAGGGAAATGAAAAGTTTGATAAGAAGAAGGTTCAATGCTAATGCTGTAAGAAGTTTGGCCACTTTGATGTTGACTATTGGTGAAACAAGGAAAGAAAATCAGAAGAAACAAATATAGTTAAAGGAGAGTCTGATGATGAACCTGTGCTATTGATGGCTTCTAAATCTGATGATGGATATTTGGTAGACTGGTGGTATATGGGCATTGGCTGCTCAAATCATTTAATTAGAAACAAACAATGGATGATTATTTTTTACTCTAGAAAGAGGACAAAAATCAGATGTGTTGATGATAAGTATCTGAATGTTGTGGGAAATGTCAAGGTCAGAGTGAAGAATGACAAAACTGTTCTGATAAAGGATGTTTGGAATATTCCTGGCATGAAGAGCAATTTAATAAGTGTAGGTCAGCTAATTGAGAAAGGTTTCTCAATTACTATGAAGGACAATTTCTTGAAGTTGTATGATTCTGATCAGAAGCTGATTCTGCAATATGAATAGGGAAGCAACAAAACATTCAAGGTGAATGTGGAGACAACTGAAACTAAATGCCTTAGTGCAAAAGGTGTTGAAGGTGATAGTGAGTTGTGGCACAAGAGATTGGGACATCTGAACTTCAAAAGGTTAGGACATCTGAGTTCTAACAAGCTGGTATATGGCATTCCTAAGATTGTGAAACCTAAGAAGTCATGTGAAATATGCATGAAAGGCAACCGACCTAGATTGCCATTTCCATCCTAAGTGGCTCCAAGGACAAAGCATGCTTTAGGACTAATGCATTCATCAAAGTAAATGCGTTAGTACTATCTTACAAATATTTAATATATTGAACTGCAAGTTAGCAAGTTTATATAGCAAAATACTAACCTAAATTTAATGTAAATTAGACTAAATTTTTGTTAGCCAATGTATCCTATTTTCATCTCTATAAATAATACAAAAATTTATGTTTTAGTGGTATGTTGGATCATACTTTAGAAAGATAATCCTACATTTAAAAAATAATATTGAAAAGTAACATTGTTTATATAGGAAACAAAAACGACTTTTTGAAATAAAATTAAGATATATATATATATATATATATATATATATATATATATATATATATATATATATATATATATAGTGAGCATATCAAGTGAGAGTGATTTTAAAATGAGAGATGAGAGGAATAAATAACAATCATTAGATCAATCAAACAATAATGATTAAACTTATTCATTAATGTGACTATTAATTTCTCTCTCTCTTGATAATCTGATCTAATGACTGTTGTTTATTCCTCTCATCTCTCATTTTAAAATCACTCTCACTTGATATGCCCCATATATATATATATATATAATACAAATTCAGCACATATTTATATTAAAATAATTACTATTAGAATTTATATAATGTCTAATTCAACAACCTAATCGACTTGTAAAAAAATGATTTTCCGGTGTGAAAACACATTTTTAAGTCATATATCATTAAATAAAAATAAAGGTGAGAATAGACTATACCAACTAAATGTTACCTACGACCTAATCTACATAGATCCAAGATAGATCAGACTTGTTTTAAATAGAAAAAAAATTAGGATTTTTAAAAAGCCTATTTAATTAAAAAGATTATGATAGATGTCATAAAAAGCCTTTTAAGGCTATTAGATTATCTTATTTAAATAAATATGAATAATTTATTAATATCTATTATCTATTATCTATTATCTATTATAATCTATTAAATCTAAAGCAGTAGATTATATTACGACACATTATATGTCATATAGTTATATATTTGCCACATCAACTAAAATCCGATGTGTCACACTTAAGATTGAACCTAACAACAAATTTGCACAATTCCACTTCATCTTCTCTCCAAAAATCATACGTTACAAGAACTTATCATCTCTCCCACAAGAGTTACTCATAATTAAACACAATTACCACCCACCTTAAATTTCTAATTTAATTTTTATAATTTTCTTTAATCTATCTCAATTATTTCATTATAGTTTCTAATATCTAAAAAAACCACTATTTTGGTAATTTAAGAAATACTTAGCTCAAAAATAAATCGATCATTCGAAAATAAAATAAAATAAAATAATTAATATTAAACAATAAAATTATATTAAAAATATTTAAAACTCTTACAAAATTTAATAATAACAATAGTAAATATTTTAAAATACGCATTATAAACATTACTAATTAACCAAAAATTTAAGAAAAAATAAACTATTCGAAATTATAAGAGTTTATCTCTATGGACAAACATAAAATACTACACTTACACCTCCTCATTTATTTGCACTATCTCTAAAATCTATAAATAACAATTGTGTTTTAGGTTAAAAAACACACTAGCCAGACAACTAATTTATTTTAGTTCAATATAAAATTAATTGAAAGATACCAAAATAATTTTTCTAATTTTTTTTTTGTAAAAAATAATAAAAATTAACATGTTTATAAAATTTAATATTGACAATATTAAATATTACACAAATAAAAAAAATTAATGAAAAGAATAAAAAACACCTGTGCAGTGCGCGAGTTATCATCTAGTTATATTGTATTTTGTATTTTAAATTAGAATACAAAAATAAAGTTCAGTTATCTTGAAGAATTTATGAAAATAAGCTGAAAAAATCTTATGAATAATGTCAAAATTTGTTTTCGTAAGTCCTCAAATTCAAATAGTCTCACAAAACTTATGCTACTAGGTAAGCTCGAATAAGTCAATAGAAACAAACATTTAGTCTCATTGTTCTTTTAATTTATTAGTCTATTTAAACATTAGGTAAATTGATTATTTACATATATTGAACTTTTAAATAGGCTAATGGGCTAACCAAACCTTAAAAAAGTCAGACTCAAGTATAAAAATAGGTCTCTAACAAATTATATGTTAGATTTAGACTTTGAATTTTTTAGTAGACCATGCTTAGACTTGGATAAACCTAACTCAATCTAACATATTTTCACCCATAAATATGAGAGCCTTAAACAACCCCCCCCCCCCCCTACACACACACCCAAGATGGTGGTTCGAGTGAAATGATATTGGTGCCCCTACCCACATATAAACACATCTAAGATTGTATATTTAGAAAATGGTGCGAGTGACTTGACTTTGACCTAATAACACATTTCCTAACTAATTTTTAATATGATTTGGTAAAATATTAGAATATAGGTTGAATCTAACCTAGTCTTTACAAAACTGACTTGTAAGGTAATAATTACTTATAAACTTATGTTAACCCATATCTTATCAAATGTCATACTTCCAACATACAATCCTCATACTCATTTCAAAATATTGGGTTGGTCTAATTTAGTCTTATAAAACTATATTATAAGATGATGAGTGTCGCTATTTATAAATTCTAATTAGCCGTCACATTTAATCTATGTGAGACTTGAGTTTTTTCTAATGCACCACATCACGCCTAACACAATTAAACTTTATGTGTCAATTTAAATGGTGGATGATTCAAATCAATAGATTTTGATACTATACTAAATTTTTACATTTGACCTAACTTATTTTTAAAAAATGAACTTGTAAGGTGATGTTTGATTCACTTAAATATTTGTCAAGACCTTATCACATGCAATGTGAGGCTCTTAATACACCATTAACACTTAGTACATGACATCTGGACTATAATAAGAGTGATTTGGTAGAGAAATCTACCTGCCACCCCCCCAATCGTACCTGGCACCCCCCATATTTTAATAATGGCAAAAATGTCCCTTAGTATTTTACAAGTAAAATCCGGAACAAATTCCTAGAAGTTATAAAAAAATTTCCGATATGGATCAAAATTCTCGGTATGTATTAAAAAATTCGGTTATTGCTGAAAAATGCAGTTTGGTACCGGGAATTTCACATCCATTGAAATTCCCGGTAGGTATAATTTTAGGGTTTTTTTTAACTGTCGAGATTTTGTCGACAGTTTTGTATGGTTGTGATTGCACCGACAGTTTGTGTGGCCCAGAATTGATGCACGTTTATATAAATAGGGGTTAGGTCTTGTGGTTAAACAAATCTGAAAAAATGGCTATTCCAGCATTTTTGATTAAGGCAGAAGTTTACTTCAAGAGAGCTTCTCGACTTGTCGAATTCATGCTTCCCGATGACACAACCTCCTTTGCCGGCCTGACTTCGAAGTTGAAGGAATTGTTGCCTGATGGTGACAATATAAAGGTGTTGAAGATCGAGTTCCGGGAGGATTGGGGGGATGGTAGTGTGAAATACAACCTGATTGAGCTGAAGAACGATGAAGACGTCATCAAAATGTGGAGATTATTTCGCCGTAGGCTAACAAGGGGTCCGATGGAGTTAGATGTGTAGTTGTCAAGATCAGTTGATGAAATAATGGAGATGCTGAAACGCCCTGAAGCATCTGGTAGTGTTTAGGTTTTTAATATTGATTAATTATGTTGTAATGTTAGGTGTTTATTTGTTTAAGTTGTTTAATCAAGATCACTGCAATGTAAGAGTTTAAATGAAGGTATAATAATAATATATTGTTCTTCCATAATATACATATAATACAAAAATATACATATAATCTAGAAAATACAAGTAATACTAAATAGGCCCCCCACGGGCTAAGTGTGCAATCCTAGCTAATCCAGCAGAAATACTGCCATTAGGGTCAACCAAGCCCATGAGCTCATCAGCCACCACTGCTTTTATCTGAAAGCGCTGTGTGTCATCAGGGTGATGTGCTGGAGGAGAAGGAGGAGGTGCGTCATCAACAGGCTCCTGACCACCAGAAGGTACATCCCCAGAAGGTGCATCCTCAGCCGGCGGTGGAGTGATGCATAGATGTGATACAGTGAGATACCACTCCAAGTAGCCATCCTCACACTGCAAGGGATACTGAATAGGTACAGATTGAGCTACGATGGCACGACCAAAACTGAGGAACTGCGTCTGAAACCACAGATCAATACCTTCAGAGGGTGTATCGGGAACTGTGGTGGTCGCGTCTGAATGTATCCATACTAGCGCAAACATCTCTCTGGTAGGTGTCTGGCAACCAAAGTCTCCCACCTCATATAACCGGAGTATAATGATGACTCCTCGAACTCACGAACTGCTCTATGATCATCTTAGGGTGTCCATATGACATCCTCTATGGTCAGCTCATCCAGTCTCCTCCTGTACTCAACTATGCCTCCTGGGTGTTTTTGCCTCGCCCTCCTATCGCATATCCTAGGGAAATGCCCATAGATCCATCACCGAGATCACAACAAACAATAAATTAGAAATAGTATTATTTAAAAAAAAAATAGAACGACAAGTAAGAACATGAATTAAGATATACCTGTAACAAACTAAGATACCCAGCAAGCTGCCTCGTCTCAAACCGGGTCGCCTCCCCGAGCGAATGATATAACTGAGTCAGAGCTGCACAACCCTAAGCCCAGTTGTGCGTCTCGAGATTGCCGAAGAGGCACAGATAGCGAGCATCCACATATGTACCAGACTTGTCCGCAAAGAGAGTACATGATACTACATGCAGCATATACGCCCTAGCGGCAGCCTGATACCTACCAGCAGCAACAAGCTCGTCATACCTATCCCGGTGCCACTACATGCGTAAGTGAGCACCTCGTGTATCGGCGAACTCCTGTGCAACCACTGCCTCAGACAAACATAGATCGCGAACAACAATCGCATGTGCCTGGGACACACTCATGATAGGAGTCGTCCAGAATCTATGGTCGATAGGGAGATGAATCAAGGAGGCGACATCATCTAAAGTCACAGTCATCTCTTCGAATGGGAGATGAAATGATGACGTCTCCTTGTGCCACCTCTCGACGAAGATACTCAGCAGCTCTGCATCCAACATGGTCAGGGAGCAGTTCCCAAAATGCAGCAGGTCAAACTCCTCCACGATCTTCTTCACAGCAGCAGGGAAGGAAATACTCTGGAATTTCTTCATCTTCCCTCCGTGTGACTGGACCCTCAGTACAGGTCGTACCTGTGACACCAACCATTAAACAACTTTGTTAATACATAAACAATTTATGTATAAATAAACAAAAGTTAAAATTAAACATAAAAACCATATACCTGGCCCTGCCATAATCATAATGCTACATGCTCACTGTACTCTGTAAGCACAGACGTATCTATGGGCCCACCAGGGAATCCTGTCTCAGTGTGTACCGATGGCTCGGTCGAAGGGACCGTGACATCGGTCTCAATGGTCTCCTCAACCCCTCCTGTACCAGCAACCTCTCCTGTACCAAGAGCCTATCCTGTATCAACATCATCCGCCTCCTCACCCTCACCCTCAGCTGCCACTCTAACATCAGTCTCCTCTACGACATCCCTAACAGCAGTCTCCACCGGAACATCTCCAACAATAGCCTCCTCCGGCTGAATAACAGGGGCGCCCGCATCTGTGACCTGCACTGAAGAAAGACCTCCACGCCGCCTAACGGCGCGAGGTGCCTGGAAACGCCCCCCTGCTCGGCCATCCGCTTCCGGTGTGAACCGGTTGGGACCACCCGTCCAGCCCGTACATGCGCAGACTCAGCATCAGGAGCAACTGTAATCCTACCCCTACCACCTCCTGCCAAATCAAGCGCCCTCTCAGCGATGCTACCATCACGGCCTCTGGTTTTCACTGCAAAAAAAAAAGATAAAAGATTAAACAAATATTTCATAACTACCGGGAATTTGAAATTCCCAGAAAACAAAAAAATCAAAAGTACCAGTTTTTTTGAAATAACCGGTGAATATTACCAGTAATTTAGAAATTCCCGGTAAGAAAATACCAGGATTTATGAAATTACCGGTAATATTCACCGGTTATTTCAAAAAAACTGGAAAATCTTACTTGTTAAATTGAAATCCCTGGTAGGGTCAATGAAATTCCCGGTATTGCCTGTAATTTTGAAAAATCCGTGTAGTTATCGGTTTTTTTGATATGTGAGAATGTGTTTTTAGGGTCAGTTAAGTCTTTTCACTAGTTGTGTAGGGGTGCCAGATACGATTGGGGGTGGCAGGTAGAATCCTCGATTTGGTAGCATACCTTGATAGCAAGTAGCCCATAACTCTTGGACAAACATTTTTACCATCTTAGAATTTTGAATTGGACCTAATTATTATCACTTTTAAACATATGTTCGAACCATATCTCATATAATGTTAAATTATTAACACATATCTCACGACTAAAATATGACAATTGCATTGTGAGTATAGTCACACGAATAATGATATGATAGATGCTAACTAATTGATTTTTAAGTAAACTTTATACCATCTTAAAGTTTGGGATGAACTTTAATTAAATTTTATAAAACCTGATAGAACAATTTATGAATGATGAAAAGAATTGAAAGAAATATTGGATATTGTGTTTCTTGAAATTGAGAGAAGAGAGATGAAGGAATAGAGAGTGTATACTTTCATTAATGACTGAAATTCATCAGTTAGTTTACACAACTTATAAAGCTATATATATATATATATATATATATACACCAAGACATGTAACAACTTTATTACACAAACTAAGACTAGTTCTAACTAACAAAGAGTTACAAGACCAAATAGTAGAATGTGATGTTGTGACATCACACTTAACATCACATCTGATCTAACTAATATTGAATTACAAAACCAATACACCTCCTTAATTCATTTAGTTAGATACTTCAGCCATTCCAAGTTTTTTCTTCAAGTAATCAAAGCTGCTTGACTTCAAAGGCTTTGTGAGCAAATCTGCTATCTGCTCATCTGTCTTGCAATGTTTCATTTCCAACTTTCCATTGTTCACCTGGTCTCTTAAGAAATGGAACTTGGTTTCAATATGTTTACTCCTACCATGTGCAACTGAATGTTTTGCTAAGTCTATGGCCGACTTGCTATCAGTTCTGAGCTCCATCTTTTTAGTCTTCACCAGCTTCAATTCCCTAAGTAACATGTTGATCCATTGAGCTTGACATGCTGCCATAGAAGCTGCAATATACTCAGCTTCACACAAAGATAATGCAACAAATGGTTCCTTTCTTGAACTCCATGAAAAGGCTGCATTTCCAATCATGAACACATAGGCTGCAGTGCTTTTCCTGTCATCTTTATCACCACTCCAATCAGAATCTGAGTAGCCTACTAGATCATCATCTTGGTCCTTGATGTATTGAATACCATAGCTGCTTGTACCCTTCACATATCTCAAAATTCTCTTGGCTGCAACTAAGTGTGAGGTGGTAGGTTTTATCATGTATCTGCTGATCAAACCTACACCATAAGTAATATTAGGTCTTGTATGGCACAAGTACCTCAAGGAGCCCACAATTTGTTTGAATAATGTTGGATTTACTTCTTTCTCATCATTAACCAAAGACAACTTTACTCCTGTATCAATTGGAGTTGAAATTGGTTTACAATTCAGCATATTAAACCTTTTCAAAACATCTTGTGCATATTTCCTTTGATGAATCACCACTCCTTTTGAATTCATTTCAAACTCAATTCCAAGGAAATATGTGAGATTGCCTAAATCAGACATCTCAAACATCCTCATCATGTTTCTCTTAAAGTCCTCCATCTCAGCTTCATTGCTTCCAGTTACTATCATATCATCCACATATAAGCATACAATAAGCTTATTTGTGGTATTTCTGCAGTAGATTCCATGTTCATTTACACACTTCATGAAACCTTGCTGAACAAGAAAACTGTATATTTTCTTATTCCAAGCCCTTGGGGCTTGCTTCAACCCATACAGAGCTTTATTAAGTTTGTAGACATGCTCTTCCTTTCCCTTTATCTCAAATCCTGGTGACTGATTCACATACACCTCTTCTTCTAGCTCACCATTGAGAAAAGTAGACTTTACATCTAGCTGATACATGGACCAATTTTTCTTGACTGTTATAGCCACAATCAATCTGACTGTTTCCATCATTGCTACTGGAGCATACACTTCATAGTAATCTTGTCCATACTTTTGTAGAAAGCCTTTTGCAACTAATCTAGCCTTATACTTAGCAACTTGACCATTTGGCTTCAGTTTTGTTTTGAACACCCACTTAACATCAATACACTTCTTATCAGCAGGTAGTTGTACTAAGCTCCATGTTTCATTCTTCTCTATAGAGTCTAGTTCTTCAATCATTGCTTTCTTCCAATGTTGTTGTTTAAGAGCTTCCTCAAAAGACACTGGTTCAGTTTCAGCAAGCATTGCTAGTTGTACTATGCCACCTTCATCTGTAACAACTTAATCAGGAAACCTCTCATAATCTATCAACCTGACTGGTGGTTGAATGTTCCTTGTTAGTCTATTTGTCACTTCTGCACCTCCTTCATTTGTGTCCTCAACAATTTCTTCTTGTTCCTCAGTCTCACCTTCTTCTGTCTCTGAATCAGCTAGATAAAATTGACTATCAAACTTGTTTGATGCTTTATCTTTCCAGTTCCAGCATTTTGATTCATCAAACTTTACATCTTTGCTGAACACTATCTTCTTGCTACTTGGATCATAGAGTTTGTAGGCACCAGTTGAGTGATAACCAACCATAATCATTACTTGAGATTTATCATCCAGTTTTCTCCTTAATTGATCAGGTATATGTCTGAAACATACTGAGCCAAAGATCTTCAGATGTTGGACACTTGGTTTTACTCCACACCATGCCTCTTCTGGTGTCTTGTCTTGCAGCTTCTTTGTTGGACTTCTATTGATGAGATATGCTGCAGTAGCAGCTGCTTCTCCCCACAAGTAATGAGGCATCTGCTTTTGCTTCAACATGCTTCTTATCATATTTACCAAAGTTCTGTTCTTTCTCTCTGAGATCCCATTGTGTTGGGGTGTGTATGGTGCAGTGACTTCATGATTTATGCCATTTGATGAGCAGAAATCATTAAAGTCAGTGGAAGTATACTCACCTCCTCCATCTGTTCTCAATCTGCTAATTACTTCTCCACTTTCATTTTGAACTAGCAGTCTAAACTTCTTGAACACACCAAACACTTCACTTTTCTTAGCTAACAAGTAAATCCATAATTTTCTAGTAAATTCATCTATGAATGTTACAAAATAGCTATTCCCTCCTACTGACTTTACTTCCAGAGGTCCACATACATCTGAGTGAATTACCTCAAGTTTCTTGGTTGCATTGAATGGTACATCTGCATTGTATGAATTCCTGACTTGCTTTCCAGTGCATCACATATCACACACTTCATCAGGCAATTTTATCTTTGGCAAACCTTGTACCATGTTCTTCTCATGAAGCATATTCAAGTCTCTAAAGTTGATATGCCCATATCTTTGATGCCATAACCAATCTTCCTTCTTAGTTTCTGATAGCAAACACTGATCTTCAATCACACTGATGTTGATTTTGAAAGTTCTTTGTTTTGACAATGGAGCTTTCAGAATCAACCTATTCTTACTATCAAAAACCTTCATGGCTTGTGCTTCCATCTTCATAGTATATCCCTTCTGCAGTAATTGACCATTACTGATGAGATTGCTCTTCATATTTGGTACATACAATACATCTGTAATGCATGCCTTCTTACCATCCTTCCTATGAATCAATATTTTCCCAATTCCAGCTGCACAAACTATGCTATTGTCTGCAAATCTTATCTTTCTGTTTATTGAGTCATCTAATTCAGAAAACCACGACTTCTTGCCTGTCATATGATTTGAACACCCAGTGTCCAAATACCATTCTTCACTTCTTGCTTCTTCCTCCTTATCTGTTGCCATCAGGAGTACTTCATCAGAATCTGACTCCTCATTTTGAGCAAATTGAGCTTCATCTTTGCTTCTTGGAACCTTCTTCGATCTGCATTCAGATGCATAATGTCCCCACTTCTGACAATTATAGCACTGAATTTCCTTCTTATCTTTCTTGGATTTTCCTTTCTTCACATACTGGGCCTACAATGCTTGATCAGAAGATGCATCTTTACCTCTTTGATTCTATCAGTCAACCTCAATTCATGAGCTTCAAGACTTGCTTGCAATTCTTCTATCTTCATAGAATCTAGGTCCTTAGATTCTTCTAAAGCAACCACAATGTGATCAAATCTTGGTGTTAAAGTTCTGAGAACTTTCTCCACCTTCATCACATCAGTAAAAGCTTCACCATTCCTTGTCACCTGATTTGTGAGATTAATCAGCTTATCAAAGTACTGACTTATGGTTTCTTCTTCTTCCATCGCCAACACTTCATATTATCTTCTTAATGCTTGAAGCCTCACTTTCTTCAGTTTACCATCCCCAGAATACAATTTCTCCATCGCATCCCACGTCTCCTTTGCACTTTCATAATGCATGATCTTTTCAAAGATCTCATTGCTTACACTCTGATGTATCAAGAACATGGCTTTCCCATCTTTCTTCTTCAAATCTTTATGTGCTGCTTGTTGTACCTCAGTTGCATTCGCTGCTAATGCTGGTACCCTTTCATCCACAACTTCAAGAACATCCTGGAACCTGAATATAACCTTCATCTTCACTATCCATTGATCAAAGTTCTTTCCTTCGAACACTGGTAGATGTGTAGAAATATTATTGTTGTGAGTTGCCATACTTCACGAATTCTCCAACAACAATGATCGAACTGAGCTCTGCTATACCAATTTGATAGAACAATTTATGAATGATGAAAAGAATTGAAAGAAATATTGGATAGTGTGTTTCTTGAAATTGAGAGAAGAGAGATGAAGGAATAGAGAGTGTATACTTTCATTAATGACTGAAATTCATCAGTTAGTTTACACAGCTTATAAAGCTATATATATATACACCAAGACATGTAACAACTTTATTACACAAACTAAGACTAGTTCTAACTAACAAAGAGTTACAAGACCAAATAGTAGAATGTGATGTTGTGACATCACACTTAACATCACATCTGATCTAACTAATATTGAATTACAAAACCAATAAAACCAACTTATATGATTATGAATATAAAGTAAAATTATTTAGAATTACCTTTATCTTATTTTATTTTCAATTCAAAAATTTGTAAAATTAGACTACTCTATTATTTTCAATATAATCAATCTTGTAACTCCACAAATGATTTGCATATTCCCATCCGACTTTTCAATTTAAATTAGAAAAGCCCCAAAAAAAAGGATTTTTTTTGTACTAAAAAGGTGCTAAAACTTGAAAGAGAAAGAAGAAGCAAGAGGTTCTCCAATCCCAATTCCCAAACTGGCCCCATACATACATAGCAACCTTTTTCCATGCATCTTAACCGATGTAGGTTAACATAACCATAGCATGTGGTCACACCCTAACCCTATTCACACGGGTACCCTGGGCCCAACCTCATGGACTCACTTTCCATGGTCCCCTCCTATCTCTCTTCACCAAACTAACCTATAAGAGACACTTAATTTTACATTAATTTTAAGTCAAAAAGTTAAACACTTATATTATCCATCCAAAGTACAATAAATGTATAAAACCATTAAGAGTAAACTCATATCTACTTATATTATTACTCATACCAAAATATAAAGGATGCCAAAAAAGTAACCACCAATTTTATCTAGATATTTTAGGTATAAATTCATTTGTACTTACATACACAATTTTTAAAATAAAAAAAAAAACTTTCCACATAAATTTGTGTAACAAATTTATTTAAATTCAAATAAAATTGATATTATAAAATTGAAAAAATACAAATTAAAACTAAAATGCTTAATTATAATTTGAGTCGTCTCAAATTTTTGAACATCATATATAAATTAGCCGAAGTTTAATCATGATAAACTAATAAAAATTTTATTTAATCATGATTTAATCATGACAAATATTTTAAGAGACAGTATTTAACTACAGTTAAATTTTGAATTTTATATGATAATTTATCTTACACATGATCAAAGACAGTGATGATTATAATTTTAATCCGCGCATTTTATTTAATTTTGGTTCCTTTAGTTTTTATATAAAATATTTTGCCCTCAAACTTTTTATTGTTTCAATTATAAGTCCCTTCATCCATCTTCATTTGCTTAAACTCTATGATTCTTTGATAACTTATAAAAATTCCCAATTTGAATGATTAATTTACTTTGAAAGTCTTAATACAACTGCATTATTTTAAGATTGTATTTAAACTCATAACTCATAATTAAATTTAGAATATTTTTTTTCTATAAATCAAATATAAGTTAAGTCGAGTTAAAACTTTATCAGCAAATTTAATACTAACCAAAGACTTCTCTTATTATCTCATTCAAGTATACGATTTCTGTCTGTATTTAAAATGCATCTTTATAAATATATCTTAATTTAACAATCAACAAAAAATGTAACAAAATAAATAAGATATCAATTCTTGAATGTGCTTATATATACCCTACACACACTATGCAAGTCACACATTTGTTCTCTACAATTACAAAACTCACTCTCACTTTCTCTGACACCTTCTCTTTCCAAACCTCATCTTAATCTCACAAACCAGTACTACAAGTACACTACCCACCAGACAATCCCTCAAACACATCTCCTTCCTACTCCTACTTAACTAACTATAACCGTTTTCTTCCTTTCTCACATGCCACTAAACCTTCACTCAAAATGATTACATTCAAAGATCTATACACTGTCCTAACAGCAGTCGTTCCATTGTATGTTGCTATGATCTTAGCCTACGGTTCCGTCCGTTGGTGGAAGATTTTCTCACCCGATCAATGCTCCGGCATTAACCGTTTTGTCGCAGTTTTCGCCGTCCCTCTTCTCTCTTTCCATTTCATCTCATCTAACAATCCATACCAAATGAACTTCAGATTCATAGCAGCAGACACACTGCAAAAAGTCATCATGCTTTTCGCGCTTTCGATATGGACAAAGTTCACTAAAAACGGCAATTTAGAATGGATGATAACGATTTTCTCGTTGTCGACACTTCCGAACACTTTGGTTATGGGAATTCCTCTTCTAATTGCTATGTATGGTGATTATTCAGGGACATTAATGGTTCAAGTTGTGGTTCTTCAGTGTATCATTTGGTACACTCTTTTGCTGTTTCTTTTTGAGTACCGTGGGGCTAAGCTTTTGATCATGGAACAGTTTCCGGAAACCGCGGCTTCGATTGTTTCGTTTAAAGTCGATTCGGACGTTGTTTCGCTCGACGGAAGGGATTTTCTTGAAACGGATGCCTCTGTTGGTGATGATGGGAAGTTACATGTTACTGTGAGAAAATCTAACGCGTCGCGGAGGTCGTTTATGATGACTACTCCGCGACCGTCGAATTTGACTGGAGCTGAGATTTATAGTCTCAGCTCCACGCCAAGAGGGTCTAATTTCAACCACGCAGAATTTTACTCCATGATGGGTTATCAACCAAGACATTCCAATTTTGGTACTAATGATCTCTATTCTGTTCAGTCTTCTAGAGGACCCACTCCTAGACCGTCGAATTTTGAAGAAAACGGCGCAAGCTCGCCTAGATTCGGGTTTTATCCGGCCCAGACTGCGCCTGCTTCATATCCTGCGCCGAATCCTGAATTCTCTTCTACTGCGAAAACTGTGAAGAATCAAAATTTGATGCAGCAGCCACAACAGCAACAGGTTTCTTTGCAGACAAAGGGTTCTCAGGATGCTAAGGAATTGCACATGTTTGTGTGGAGCTCAAGTGCTTCGCCGGTTTCGGAAAGTGCCGGTCTCAATGCCTTTCGAAATTCGGAACAATCAGAAGAAGGTGCTAAAGAGATCAGAATGGTGGTTGCTGATGAACATAATCAAAATGGTGAAAACAATAACAAAGGTAACAATTGGCTGGAATTTCATTATGGAAAGTCACATATTTCAACGCGCATAAATGTCTCTGCACGACTATCAACTGAGTTATCTTAACACAACAGAATGAATGATCAATATTTTTATTGTACTAAATTTTGATAATTTTTTTGTGCAGTTTAATTAATTCTTGTTAAAGATATTAATATGATTACTCAAGTTTTTTTTTTTGAATAAATGTTACACCCTCCGTCCCATATTATAAGCAAAAGTTACTTTTTAGATACATTAAATAATTAATGTATCTGACCTATATATAGACTAGATACATTAATTATTCAATGTATCTAAAAAGTAATTTTTGCTTATAATATGGGACGGAGTAGTATTTAATAATGATGAGTTTTCAGGGGAACTTGGTGGAGAAGAAGATTTCAAGTTCATTGGAGTGAAGGGAGAAGAACAAGTTGGAGAAGGGCCCAATGGGCCTAACAAGCTGAGCTCCAATGCAACACCAGAGATCCACCCTAAAGCCACCGGAGTGGCCGATTCCGGTGTCGGAAAACTCATGCCTCCGGCAAGTGTCATGACTCGTCTCATACTCATTATGGTTTGGAGAAAACTTATCCGTAATCCCAACACTTATTCAAGTCTCATTGGTCTCATTTGGTCTCTTGTTGCATTTAGGTAAATATATAAAATAACATGTTTATGTTTGGATTGAATAATTTAATTGTTAATTTATCATTTATTTTCTTCTCATTTTTTATTATTGTAATAAATCAGTTACAATTATTTTTATTGGTTGTTTACAGGTGGGGTGTTCATATGCCTAAAATAGTAGAGAAATCAATTTCCATACTCTCTGATGCTGGTCTTGGAATGGCTATGTTTAGCTTAGGTGAGTGAGTGGTAGCAAAATTCATTTATCCAAATTCTCTAACAATTTATTCTTTTAATCCTATAAAGATCATTATTTTAGGTTATAATTATAAAATGTTGCATCTTTTTGTAAACTTTATATGTTGATAATTATAAATAAAAAAAAGTAGTGGTAAAGTAAAAAGAATAAAGCAATCCCACATGATTGAATATGGGTGAGTAGGTCTGAAGCATGGATTTGGGGGCAAAGCATGTAAACAAGTGATAGCCATCCATTATATTGGTGATGTTTGTCTCCGACATATGGGCCCAATTTCAAACTAGGTTACCTTGTTCTTCAGACACAATTGACAATGTTGGTGGTGACTGCCACCCTAATTAACCATAGTGGTTGAAATAATAGAACCATCAACACCTTTATTTTTCTTTTCTTTTTAAAACAATTTTGTTCTCTCATTTCAAATAGTATTACACCCTGTCTCACTCTATCAATGTTCTTTAAGAAAATGCATTAAAACAAATAGTGACAGATTTGATAGCGGTACTCGTATACATCTTCTGGTTACTATTATAAATAAATTTATTTTTTTGTGATACATTTGACTATTAATGTATCTAGTATATATATGGACTAGATACATTAATAGTTAAATGTACTACAAAAAAGTAAATTTGCTTATAATAATGACTGGAGGGTGTATCATCTTAGAATTATAAGTTAGACTCCACTCATCTGTATAAATTGTATCGACTTGTGAAAAGAGAAATGTTTTTATTTATAAATATATATTCAAATAATATATTATTCAATTTAGAAGTTTTATCATAGTTTGATTTGTTAGTATTTTATTTATTTGATTTAGGTTTGTTTATGGCTCTTCAACCTAAGATAATTGCATGTGGAAATTCTGTTGCCTCATTTGCCATGGCTATTAGATTTCTTACTGGTCCGGCCGTTATGGCAGCTGCTTCCATCGCTGTCGGCCTCCGCGGTACCCTCCTTCATGTAGCCATTGTTCAGGTTAGTTATCTATTTTTATTATTATTTTTATATATTAATAAATTTTGGTAAATTTTTTTTTTTATAGTTTTGGTTTCAAACTCATAACTCAAATTTTGCTATTGTTTATTTGTTGTAATTAATTATTGTTTTGGTTGAAAATAGGCTGCACTTCCACAAGGGATTGTTCCGTTTGTATTTGCAAAAGAGTACAATGTCCATCCCGCTATTCTCAGTACTGCGTAAGAAATTAAACCTAATTCTTAATCACATTTTGATATTAAGCTTATAAATTATGCTTAATACAAATGAAGTTGACTAATTATTTTAATGAATTGAATTGTAGGGTTATATTTGGGATGTTGATAGCTCTTCCAATTACTCTACTCTACTACATACTCCTTGGTTTGTAAAGAGAAAAAAAATACATATTCATAGTTGTTTGGAGTTGGAAGATGCTAAACATGCATGGAAATCACAAGTGGAGTATTCTATTATCACAAGGAGGAAGATTTTTTTTAATAAATATTTTATTTGAAAAGTGTCACTACTAACTAGTTTTTCAACAACAGAAATTGTCATTCCAAGTCTCAAAAGAAAGAAAAAATAGAGGGAATTTGAGAATACTTGAAGATTAAAATGTTACATTCCATGTTTCCAAGATGATGTAACTTTGAAAAGAGAGAATGTAGCATTGTATGGGAGACATAAAAGTGGAAAATAGGGGAAAACTAGAATATGAATTTGTTCCTTTTCTATCAACCATTTGTATACTCTTGTGAGAAAAATATGTTTGTAGTAATTGTGTAGATGAAAGAAATTGGAAATGACAATGAAGCCTTTTTACCTAATTCTTATTGTTATCATTATTAATATTTGTGTTTTTGTCAATTGATTGTTTATGGATCCATCAATAATTTGGGGTTGTCGTTTATCTTTTGTTAAGTTGTTTATTTAGGTAGTTTCTTTTTGACAAATTTGAAAAGTTATTCACTGAATGGTGACATTGTACAATTTGGTCTACTATCTTTTCATTGCTTTTAGTAGCTATAATAATATTCAAATGATTAGTATAGATTGATATGGATGAGATGGTAAGGTGAGATATACATATACCTTTTGAAGTTGACTTGACATTGTATTTTAACTCTTAACTGAAAGAAGTTAAGGTTTTTTAATAGTCTATCCACCAGCCAATAAATTGTTATTTTTTAAAATTTTATTTTATTCAGAGTTGATTGCATTTTTTAAAAGTTGTTATTAAAAATTACAAATGAATTAAAAATATATATTTATTTAAATTCTATAAAATAAATATATTTTTTTTATCCAAGAGTTTTCCAATTTCTTCAACTTTTTATATATGAATCACATAAATCTAATATTTTTAAAAGTGTTTTTCAATTTTCCTTAAACATCTCCAAGGGTTTCCTAAACTCCATGAACATACTTTTAAGAAATTTCTATTGTCTCTCTAAGATTACTCATAAAATTCCCGAATCATTATCTCTGTCTTCAACTCTGAAATTCTTAAGGCTGCAAGCATGCAAGAGATACATGATTATAATTTTTGAAATCCAACGAATCCAAAAATATCAACAACATAACTCATAAACAAACAACTTCACAAAATAAAACAATGAAGTCCAATACACGCAAATCGAGAAAACTAGACCCGAGCTTCGATGAACCGAACTGCTCGTCAAATCTGACCCATTGTTACGCCTCCGCCAACATCCTGCCACGTTGCATCCACTGTCAGCCTCACTTTGCCCCAGATCCACCATCAGCCTCATTATGCACTACCGCACCGCGCCAATTCAGTCACCAGCCTCACTTTCGGTTTATGACTTTTGGTATTTGTAATCTTGAAATATGTTTTCTTTCTCGTAATCACATAAGATTTTAAAGCATACTTCAACAATCTTCATCTTGATTTAAACCCGCAGTGATGTCAATCTATCCATCAATCACATTCCCCTTTGTCTTTTAGACTAGATTATTTTATTCGAAGGCGCGTGAGATATTATGTAATTTTGTCTTCATCTATATGTTGTAAATGTGGCTTAAAACCTTTGTTGATGAAGAGAAAGAAAACATATTTTGGAGATTGCATTTACCTCGGAAATCGAAAGTTTTAGAAAGTCGGACAAAAAGTTAAAAAAAAAAAAAATCGGTCGATGAATAGCGACCCTCGTACAGATGAATAGTGTTATCCGTACGGATGAATAGTGACGTCCGTACGGTGAATAGTGTTTTCGAGTTTTCGGGCTTTTTTGATTCGGTCCATGAATCCATGTGATTTTGGGCTTTGTTTGTTGGGTATTTTCTATTACAAATATGTATCTCTTATATGCTTGGTGTGCGACAATCTTAGAGTTTAAACCAGCAAGGGAGAGCAAGGGTTTAAAGGCATAGCATAGGGTTTCAGCTATTCACAAGGAAAACCTTAGAAAAGCAAAGGTTTAGGGAAACCTTTGGAGTTATTTAAAGTTATTGTTAAACACTGTTACACCTTGGGTTTGAGTGATTCATATATTGAGAGTTGGAGAGGTTGGAAAACATTTGGGTAGAAAATAGGGTTGTTCTTAAGAACCTGAAGGTGAATGCTATTTTCTTGTAACTCATTTGTAATCTCTTGTAACAACTTTCTGAGTATAGTGAATCAAAGAGTTGCTCTCTCTCCCAGAGTAGATCGTTTGATCAAACTGGGTAAACAAACCTTTGGTTTTTCCTTACCTTATTCTGTTATATTATTTGTGTACGGATTATTATTGCTGAAGACCATTTATTTTGGTTGCTATTGTTTTTTTCCTCACAAATTGATATTGAATTTTGTCCTAATTCACAACAAGATTCACAACAAGTGGTGCGGTGAGCGTGGATCGAACAAATATTGTTGACAAGTGAGCACCGTGGTTAGTAGATGGTAGATCGAGAAATTTTTTGGTAACAACGACTTCGAGTTGTGGAAAATTAAGATGCAAGTAATTTTAATTCAAGAGAAGTGTATCGATGCTTTGAAGAGTGAAGCATTGATGCCTGCAGGACTTACACAGGTACATAAGACTGAGATGGTGGATAAGGCCAGGAGTGCCATTATCTTGTGCCTCGGGGATAAAGTTCTAAGAGAAGTCGTCAGGGAGAAAACTGCGGTTACTATGTGGGAAAAACTTTAATCATTGTATATGACAAAGTCTTTGGCTCACAAGTTGTATCTGAAACAACAACTCTATTCATTCCGAATGGTGGAGAACAAATCCATAGTTGAGCAGCTCATAGAATTTCACAAGATTATCGATGATCTTGAGAATATTGAAGTGAAGATTGACGATGAGGACAAGACTTTGCTCTTGTTGAGTTCATTACCCAGATCCTTTGAGCACTTTAAGGATGCCCTTCTTTATGGTAAGGAAGGTACTATTACTTTGGATGAAGTCCAGACGGCGGTGAAATCCAAAGAATTTTCAAAGTCGAAAGATTTGAAGATTAAAGATAATGGTGAAGGCTTAAATGTGTCAATAGGAGGAGGTGAGCGTAAAGGGATGTCCAAATCAAAGAGTTCTAACAAGTCAAAGGTAAAATGTTTTAATTGTCAAAAAATCGGTCACTTTAAAAGGGATTGTCTTGAAAGAAAGGTCAATGAAGATTTTGTTCAAGCTGTAGTTGCATTGGGTGAGGAAAGTTATGAGGATGCCGAAGCACTAGTAGTATCGAGTTTGGAAACTGAAGATAGTTGGGTCATTGACTCAGGTTGCTCTTATCACATGTGTCCAAGAATAGAATACTTTGAAACTTTGAAGATGGTGCAAGGTTGATTAGTTCACCTTGGTAATAATAAGCCATGCAAGGTTCATTCTATTGGTACAATCAGATTTAAAATGTTTAATGATCGTGAACTTGTTATTTACAATGTGAGGTATGTTTCTGAACTCAAGCGAAATTTGTTATCTATAAGTATGTTTGATTATCTAGGCTATTGTACTAGAGTTGAACGTGGAGTGTTGAAGATTTTGCGTGATGAATTGATTATTGCTAAAGGGTCTAAAATATGTGGTCTATATATTTTAGAAGGTTCAAATGTTATTATTCATTCATCGTTAACTAGTGGAGGCTTTCATGACAAGGAAGAGCTATGAGATTTGAGTTTAAGGCGTTATGAATGCCTTGAGAAGAGAAGTACAATGAATTTTGCAGAAATCAAGGGATAAAAATGCATGTTGTCGCTGAGTTATTATTGAGTTTTTAGGGAAGAGCTGAGTTTAAAACAACTTACTTGGTTGGTAGAGAATTTCTTCAGGATAAGAATAGTGAAAACCAAGGGAGAAACCTGAGAGAAACTATAACGGAGAAAACTCAAATTGAGATGGAGTTTCCTACTATGGATGCTAGCAGTAGTGAGGAAACAGTTAAAAAGATCTCTGATTATCATTTGACTCATGATAAGGTAAGGAGGGTTATTATAGTATTTCAAAGGGACGATTATGCTAGCCTTGGATATTATGTTTTTAATGTGGCTGAAGGATTGCAAAATAAAAGAAGAAAAACGTTCAGAGAGGCATTTGAAAACAGGTGGAGTCAAGGGTGGTTGAAAAATCATACTTGTAGACTTGTTAAATTACCTAGGCAGAAAAGGGTAATTGGGAACAAATGGATGCAAGTTGCGAGATCAAGATTCAAGGGTTGCTTGAATTTGATCAAAGTTATTGATTAAAGTTTCAACTTGATAGAGAGCAGCAATGTTGTTAATTGTTAAATTGGTATCAACACGGTTTAAAGTCAAGGTGGAGATTGTTGTAAATGTGCCTTAAAACCTTTGTTGACGAAGAGAAAGAAAACATATTTTGGAGATTGCATTTACCACGAAAATCAGAAGTTTTAGAAAGTCGAACGAAAAGGAAAAAAAACCGGTTGGTGAATAGTGTCGTCTGTATGATGAATAGTGCTATCTGTTCGGATGAATAATGACATTCGTATGGTGAATAGTGATGCCCGTACGATGAATAGTGTTTTTGAGTTTTCGGGCTTTTTCGATTCGGTCCATGGATCCATGTGATTTTGGGCTTTGTTTGTTGGGTATTTGCTATTATAAATATGTATCTCTTATATGTTTGGTGTGCGACAATCTTAGAGTTTACACCAGCAAGGGAGAGCAAGGGTTTAAAGGCATAGCATAAGGTTTCAGCTATTCACAAGGAAAACCTTAGAAAAGTAAAGGCTTAGGAAAACCTTTGGAGTTGTTTAAGGTTATTGTGAAACACTGTTACACCTTGGGTTTGAGTGATTCATATATTGAGAGTTGGAGAGGTTGGGAAACACTTGGGTAGAAAATAGGCTTGTTCTTGAGAACCTGAAGGAGAAAGCTATTTTCTTGTAACTCATCTGTAATCTCTTGTAACAACTTTCTGAGTATAGTCAATTGGAGAGTTGCTCTCTCCCCCAGAGTAGATCGTTAGATCGAACTCGGTAAACAAACCTTCAATTTTTCCTTGCCTTATTCTGTTATATTATCTATGTACGGATTATTATTGCTGAAGACTATTTATTTTGGTTGCTATTGTTCTTTACCTCACAAATTGATATTGAATTTTGTCGTAATTCACAACAAGATTCACAACACTATAAAATTTAGAGTTTCAGTTTTTTTTCTTCTAAAATGGATCCTAAAAATCAAAATTTGTATGAGAACAATTTAAGCATGAAGTTTAATATTGTATCTTTTTTCCAATAACGTGTGTAAATATACACATTCAAATAAGAAATAAAGTGAGGAGAAAATAAATGTGCAAGAGATAAAAGTACTTAATATCTACACAACATAACCTAAACTAAAATATTCATTATAAATTAACACATTAACCAAGAGAAAATTAGCTCATAATGAGTTGTAGATACACCAATGAAACATTAAGAGTTCAAAGACATTACAAAAGAAATTCCAAGTGTTAATCTAAGAAAATGAGAGTTAGGAGCTTTTGTAGTGAGTTGTCACTCTGCTGGTCTAATGGTGTCTAATGCTATAACTCTTCTTGTAGTTGACATGGAGGTGAAATAAGCTTGAAAATAGAATAAATTATGGAAAATGAGGAATAACTTGGTTCTAATTGGTTTTGATTTTGATACTGACCTTGTCTTTGCCACTATTGATTGTTGACAAAGTTGGACTCTTTCTCTATTGGACAAAATCCTATTTGATGGTCACTAAGGCATAACTCACACTACGTAACTTTCTTTGGCTTATTTTCTTGAATGCTCTTTATCTATTAATGGAGCTGTGAAATCTGCTTTGCTAATTCTTGGACAGTATTTGTGAGAAGCTTGTTTTAAGCTAGAAATATGTCTTGTGACTCCAATTTAAATAATCCTCACTTCTTTTATTTGGTTCCTTAATCGTAGTCAACTTTTTATTTATTTTGTTCCATGTACCTTTTGATTTTGATGGCAAATTCATCATTCTTTTACTTAAGTATACTTTCTTTTGTTATTTCAAGAATTTTTTTTTTATGTTTCCCACCATTTTGGAAATTTTGGATTTGCATTATCCCGTCAAATCTTTGGTTTGAGCACTTTCTAAGCATGGACTTAGAATTTGCCTCATGCTTCATATTAACATATTATCTGGCATTGCAAGAGTAGATAAAAATGAAGCTTCATCAAAAAAATAATATTCGAACACTTACAATTACAAAAGAAGGAATCTATTTCATCAAAAAAAAAAAAAAAACAAAAGAAGGAATCTATATTAAATAGCCTAAAACTCCTAGAAAGTAGGTGATTAAGTCACTAACTATAACGGCTAGAAAAATAAAATACAAGAGACTTATTATAATGTAATAGCCTCCCTCAAACTAGAGTGGATATCTATCAATTCTAGTTTGCTAACAGGGGTGGAAAAAGGCCTAAAGTGAAGAGATTTTGTGAAGTTATCAGCAGCTTGGTTGGCGGAGTCGATTGGCATTAAATGAATGATCTGGTCTTAGATCTTATCTCGAACCACATGACACTCAATTTTAATATGTTTTGTGCATTCACGAAAAATTGGGGTGGTAGCGATCTGCATTGCGCTTCTATTGTCACAGTAAATGATGATGGGATTTTGAATCTAGATGTTGAAATCTGTAAGCAAGAATTTCAACCAAGTGGCTTCACAAGTAGTGTTTGTCAATGCGCAATATTTGGCTTTGGAAGATGATCGAGAAACAATATGTTGTTTTTTTGCTTTTCCATTAAATGAGAGATGTTCCTAAGTAGAAGCAGAAACGATTTGTCGAACGGCGCGTGATTGGACAGGCCCCCCAGTCAGAATCTGAAAATCCTATCAGATTCAGGTTATTGATGGAATTGAAGAACAAACCAAGAGTTAAATCCTTTTTTAGGTAGCGCAGGATGCAACAAGTAGATTGCATATGGAGAACCATTGGTGCAGCAAGATGTTGGCTCAGTCTACAAACAACAAAACTAATGTCAGACCGTGAGTTTGTTAAATATATTAGCTTACCTATGAGACTTCTGATTTTTTTAGGATCTGGTATGGTCGGGGCTTTATTAGAATGAAAAATGTGACTGGGATTTATAGGTGTCGAAGCTGGTTTAACAGCTAAGAGGCCTGTTTGTTCCAGAACATCCAGACAATATTTTCATTGGCAGAGGGAGATGCCTGTAAAGTTTCGGTCAACTTCGAAGCCTAGAAAATACTTGAGGTTACCAAGATCCTTGATGCTATAAGCCTTGTCCATAACCTGCTTTAAATTATTAATTTCACTCATGTTGTTACCTGCAATTACCAAATCATCAACATAGTCGAGAACAACAATAAATGATATACCAGTAGTCTTAGTGAATAAAGAGTAGTCAGATTTAGATTGAAGGAAATGTAAAGATGTGAGAGTGATGGTTAACTTATAGTTCCATTGCCGACTCGCTTGTTTGAGCCCATATATGGATCTTTTGAGTTTGCAAACAAGGTTTTTACAAGGAACAATGAGCGCAGGAGGAATTTTCATGTATACCTCTTCATCTAAGTCACCATGTAAAAAGGTCGTGTTAACGTTAAGTTGGTGTACGAACCAGTTTTTAGTGGCAGCTATGGACAGAAGTAGGCGAATAGTTGCCATTTTTATAACTGGGTTAAAAGTGTCATGATAATTTAGGACCTTAGTTTGGGTAAACCCTTTAGCTACGAGGCGAGCTTTGTACCTTTCAAGAGTACCATTGGCTAGGAACTTTAGTTTAAAGATCCATTTATAACCGATGGCACACTTGTTAGGAGGAAGGGGGTTAAATCCCATATGTTGTTGTTAATGAAAAACTAGAGCTCATTGTCTATAGTTGCTTTCCAGTAAGGGTCTAGGACAGTCGTGGTATATGTAGGATGTGGGTTTAGAAATAGTGGATAATTTAAGGGAAAACATTTTATGACAATAAGATAAATTAGAGTAAGAAATAAAGTGAGAAATATGATATAAGATATTACTGTTAGGATAGGGTGGTAAGAGGGGTTTTGTATATCGTCTCCACAGGGATTATCGTGATATCACTAGTCGTTCTGCAGTTTAAATTATTTTAAGATGGGTTTCAAAGTTTGTTTGTTTTGGATCATAAGTTTGCCACGATTTTAGTAGCAAAGATTTAAATTCTAAAAGATGTTGTTTAATAAGATATATCAAAGATAGATTTCGTCAACCTAACTTGTATATATATTTGATTAATCAAACATGTGAACTTGTTTATGATTAATACAATCACGTATCCTCTCAATACTGTCTATGTCTAGAGCGGTGTCATGAATATTATTGTATCCGTCATTAGATGATGTCTCACGCTAGCAACCGATACAATAATCGTTAAGAACAACATAAAGCAAATATTAACTCACAAATCTATGTCTAGAGTTTGTTTGTTAATAGATGGATATTTTAGATCAAGGTTTGTAAAATCTATGTCTAGAGTGATACAAATCATAAGTGGATCATTAAGAACAAAAACATTCAACATATATTAATCATTCACTTGTTCACATACAAATAGATCAAAAGAAATACATACAAGCTAAGATAGACTATCTCTACCTTTGATACAAAGGATTTAGCTACCCATTGTCATGGTAGTTTGCTCTACAAGAAAAGAAAGAAGATGAATGAGCATCCAAGATGAAGAATCGATCTAGGATGCGAATCCAGCTTCTACTTGCAAAAGATCTCCTCTTGATGAAGAAAATATGAAACTAGGGTTTTTTCTCCCCAAGACAATGTTACAATACCAGAATATTGGAGTTGGTAAGTTGTTATCCCCATAAAGTGGAAAAAGAACATAAATATCTTTACAAAATATGTCCTGTTCGCATTGCAAACAACTTGTTTGCACTGCGAACCCCACTTATAGGCACTTTAAGTGCCTCTGAACAGTTAAACCGCCCCTGAAGATTCCATTACTTCGCATTGCGAAGCTTTTGTTCACACTGCGAACTTGCTCGTTGGGACCTCGCACTGCAATCAACCAAGGGTTTAGCTACTTCCATCCAAAACTTCTTGTTCTCTTATTCTTTGTGTTGAGCTCGCACTGCGAGCTCTCTTTGCCTTTGCTAACCTTCGCACAGTGAACCTGCAGGCTTCTTCCTCATTTCTTTGGCTTCCTTATCAATTCAAACGTGTCTAGTTCTTTGACAATCCAACCTATTTCTTACATAATAGCACACATATCAAGGCATCCAAAGGTAAAATCAATTATATTGAGGAATCATACAAGAACATGGATTAATTCAATTAAAACTTGAGAAAAGAGTTGAAAAATGCAAAGAATCATAGATCAAAATAAAGCATATTTGGCATTCAACAAACTCTCCCCAACTAGATTTTTGCTTCTCCTCAAGCAAAGTATGCCCCTAATAACAACAAGAGGATTTTCTCAAGCATAGCTTTAACCAAGAAAAATATTTATGGTTCAAATTCAACATAAGAATGCATACAAGCAATGATCACAACTTCCTAGAATCAACAATGAAAAATAATTTAGTTCTAAAACAAATATCATGCAATGTTTCACAAAACAACTAAAGTCTCATGCTTGAATCACTCTAACACTCCTCTTCAATTAATGGATGAAGGATATTGTGCGTTTGCAACCACAAGACAATTACACTCAACTGAACAACAATGCTAACACAATTTAATTCATACATTCATCAATTAATCAAGACATTATGGAAGCAAAAGATCACTAAGGGATTTCAAGGTTATAACTTGGTCGGGTTCACAACAAAGGGTCATTTCTAAAGGCCATTGAATCGGAATTGTCAACGCAAAAGATATATTCACTATACAAGTTATTTACACATTACAACTTCATTCACCCATCCCTTTTTTCAATTTCTCACCTTCTCAAACTTCCTTTTGCACAATTATTTGCATTCTCTATTTTTTTTCCTTTCAAACAAGCATTCTTTTTTCTTTTCTTTTTCACATTCATATTCACAATTTTCTTTCTCTTTGCTTGTTTGAAATTTTCAAATATTTTGAGCAACCTACCACTTTTCTTTCATTCTCCCCAACTTGAATACCAACAACCCTCAAGTGAATGCTCCTTGCTTTTTATGGCAAGGAAATCAATTTAGAACAAAGTTCAAAGGTTTCAAGAAATTTTTTTAGAATCTCACAAAATTCAATGAAGAACTTAAACTTTAAAATTATGTACGAACACCAAGTTCATCACTAAAATTGAGATCTAATCTATTAGGCTCAAAGGGGTTAACAAATTCTCGCTACTCACGGGTAAGTTACTTTTGGATATGGTTGTGCTCAATATAAACAAATGTTTTGATCCTTTCTAATGCTTCCAGAAAATCACAATAATCAAAAGATTAAGCATGAATCGAACGAATTAAACAAAGTTGTCAATTATCCAAGCATTTAGTAAACAATGGAGGTTTCTCACAATATGTGGCTTTTGGACCTAAAGTACTCAAGCATTCAAATAAGCCGTAAAATGAAACAAGGGTATAAATTTGTACCAAGCACACAATTCTTAATCATTCTACAATTATAGAAAACGGTAACCAAGTACTTTGCATGCATTCATCACATTAAAAATCTTATCATCACCATCCAATCTTGGAAGAAACTTCATTGGATACTTTTTTTCAAAAGAGCAACCAATCTAGAAGTTCAATCATTTAACATCAAAGAAGCATGAAAAATCAAAACACAAAAAAAAAAACATAAAGCAACTGCATGCTCCCCTTCTTTTTCAAAAAGACCTGCCCCTAGTCTAATAACGTAAAAGGATTTGCAAACAACAAAATAAATATGTTGTGGCAACACATCAACTACCCAGGATCTGTCAAGCTCGCACTACGAACAGTAGGCGAGATCGCCTAGGCTCGCAGTGCGAACCTGGGGCGAACATGACAATATCTCAAAATTTCTAGTTTTTTACATTTTTGCTCACCACAACATTTTTACACACAATCTAAATTATCTCAAAAACATACAAATGCAGTAAAAAGCAGTAATACTCCCAATGTTGTGGTGCCTCCCAATAAGCTCTTTGTTTAACTTCGTTTGAGCTCAACGGTCCAACGTGACCTCACAGATCGCCAAACAGAATTGTTGTTGTACTTCGATCAATCTCGCCACCAAGATATATCTTTAACCTTTGACAGTTCACTGTCCAACTTTCACTTGGTAAGGGATGTTCACTCTCAATTTCCCCGTAATGATTGACTTCCTTAATCCAAAAAGGTCTAGACCATTTGGACTTCAATTTTCCTGGAAACAATTTCAATCTTAAATTGAACATTAAGACCAATTGCCCATCTGTTGCGGTGAGAATCTGATAACAAGCTATTTATTAACTTGCATCGCATTTCTTTGAAATTCACCACCTGCTTTGATTTATCCAAAGGAAAGGTTCAAGATCGAGAAAACCTAAAGGGGGAGATCTAAGGTTTGGGGGTTGGTTATACTAAGGGAAGGTATTAACACCCTTAATATCTGTAGTACTCTACAGGAACCCCTTGTTTAGTTTGTGTTATGTTATGTTCGTTTGCTAAGGAAATATGTATAGGGTAAATACCTAAGGGTATATACACTAAGTTTGCTCGCCAAGACGTCGCATTTTGTGCCTACGTATCTGACTAAAGAATCAGAGCAACCGTAGTTCACCTATCTAAGAGTGAGGAACCATTGACTATGGCCAAAGTTCCAAGGGGAATGAGTATGAGCTCATTTAGAGTTTAAGTAACTCTCTAAGTCTAAGTTATAATGGGAGAAGTGAATACTCATAGTGATGAGTCTCACATAGAGTTCAAGAACTCTAACTTGTTGTAAGTTGTAATATGATTGGCTATGAGACCAAGGGAGAATGGCTATGACTATGAGATCAAAGGTTTAAGAGATTACTCTATGACTATGAGGTCAAGAGGGGATCCTATGACTATGAGGTCAAGGAGGATGTGAACATCTATGACTATGAGGTCAAGGGTTGATTTGTTTATTGACTTATGAGTCAATTGAAAGGGAATTTCCTTTGGAATGGGGGGTAGCAATTTTATGAAACGGTAAGATTACGAAAGATATGTACATAAAATGTGATATTAACAACAAAGCATTCAAATTGAACAAGGCTTATAACAATCATGCAAGATCAAAATCAAACATATAGATATTATACAAGCAAGATATCATGATTAAGAATCAAACACAATCAAGAAAAGTAACAAAAGCCCTAAAAAGAACTTTCCACTTTCATTATGAATAAATGTCTCAACATTAAACATTTTTTTAAAAAATATCTTTTTATAGTTAAAAAATAGATTCTTTTATGAATATTTAGCAAAAAGAATGAGTGAAAAAGGGTTAAAAATGATTAAATTATGAAAGCTTGAAGTTAGGGTATAAACCATAAAAATTCAAGGCAACATGTTATAAAAATAAAGAGAGAAGTCCCCCATGGGTGTTGAACCCAGGACATCACGCATACAGCCCAAAAGCCTTACCAACCAAGCTAATGCGCGCGTGTTTATTAAATATGGAAGCAACAAGTATATATGTGAAACAAGCTCAAAGTTGGAAAATAAAAATAAAAAGGACGGGGGCGAGGGGAATTCGAACCCCCGTCCTAAGGGTCAAAGGCGAGTGTGTGTTGTGTGTGCTTGCCACTGGGGTGGCTGGTACATCCATTAACTATCATGATTCAATAAACATATACACATTGGCAAGCGAGGAAAATGAACATTAATCCACAAGTTGTCATAAACAGTCATGGCAGAAGCTCAAACCTTCCAATTTTATCAAATCAAATGAAACCTTGTTGGATAGGCTCAATATCTTTAAACAAACTCCACTTCAAACAAAACTTAATAAAAATGGCATGGATGATTATATGACATTTAGGTGCAATGGTTTAAATATCATGTGTTAACATTTTAAATCAGCAATTGATTGTTTCTTTTCCAAATCCAACTTTCAAAATAAAATAGCAATGGCATGATGATGACAGTAGCATGGTGAAGACACATATAAACATGGAAACTCAACAAAAAATTGCCACCTGAGTTAGATGCCATGTGATAGGGCAAGGAAAGACACATAAGTCATCATTGAAAAAAAAAGTAAAAAGAGACTTGTACACACATGTATAGCACAAAATGTAATAGGATGAACACAATCTTAAACATCCATAATGAACAGAGATGGTAACTTCCAAAGATTACCAGGTTGCAAACATGATATCATGGCACATTCTTCACATTGAACAAACACAAGGATAGAATAGGTTCAAGTAAACTGGACATTAACTCATGCCTATGGTACTCAGCAAGCAAGACTGAGAGAATTCTAACAGTTTGGCATAAAGGTATTTATCAAGAATTCTATCATCATTAAGTACATGCTCAACAACATGAATTAGGACACTGTATTTATTATTTCCAATTTCAACCAGAGAAAACAAACATGGACTTCATATAGTGTGTGCAAGGATTCAAAATTGGAAACAAGAACATACATCATGAGAATTAAACCTCACCTTAATATAAACCACATGAACCAATGATAAGAAAAACTGACAGTGATGTGAGAAAGGAAAACTTATCACCAAACATGTTTTTATCAGAAACTTCATGCCATTATATTAACCTCTCAAAAACAAATGCAAGTTTGGAAATAGCAACACAAAACATGAACATAGATGTTCCAGGTCATAGCAGATGATAATACAGATAGAGTAGGAGATATTGAAAGCAAAATTGATCATGCCTGCAAACCAAGTAAAGGTGTAGCAATAAAAGGACTTTTAGACTTCATTCTTTGGGGACCTTGGATTTTGTAGCAGGAGATCAGACATAGGTCTTAGGTTTTCAATGAGCTCAGACCAAACATGGCATCAAGGCAAAGAAGAATAAACAAGCAGTGACAGAGCTATGAGTAAAAGGTATTTCAAGATCAGTTTCACAAACATGAGAGGGTTGGTGGCAAATCAGTGCAGGATGGAAATAACAAGGTTAAATAGACTTGGCATTTAGCTCATACATATGGCAACAAGTAAACAAGGCAAAGGCAAGAGCAAGTAGTGAACATACACAATTTGGATACACAACCATTGGCAACTCAGCAGTTTATGTACATAATTAGAGTGCATATCAAGAATTAGTGGCATAGGGACATATTCAATTTGAATTCATAGTAAATGACAAGGTGGCAACAAGAAAGTAATCAATATTGACCAACCTCAATCATATAGTTACTCCCAAATTATCATGCTAAGAACATAGGGCATAACATCAGACACAAGTTTCAAATGATTAACATTTACCTCATCAATCTCAAGTGTATAGGTCAACCTGTCTTAAAACGGTTAGCATGGCATGAAACTAATGTCATAGAGACAGCAGGCATCAGATTAACAGGTGACAAACCAAGGTAAAGGAGCAGTTCATATTTGGACTAAGCAAGTGAGACAAAAATAGTTTGCATAAATGGAGATATATAGCATGCAATTAGATCAACAACCCACCTACATAAAAAATGACACCTTGCCCAAATATAACATGCTCATAGTAGTGGTACATCCAGATATAAGCACATTGACCAACAAGTTCTAAACAAGGCAAAGCATTCATACCATGGATTTATCTACATTCACTGACTATCAATCAACTATGGATAATAGTATGACATGGCAATCTTATGTGCACTATCAGATGTGTACAAATGTGTGTGGATGTGGCATTTATGTCAAACTGAGTTTACAAGCAATATTTGGTTTAGGGACATTATTAGCAGGTTGTAAACAACAAATCAAAACCAGTTGTATGGCCTTGATAAGCCAATAGATTAGACATATCAGTTGTAGGCACCTTAATCAACTTAACTCCAAAACCAGGTCCATAACTTAGTAACTCTCAATTGGGATGACAAACACAAGGAGATATGCATGTATGACATACATATGACCAGGTTCAAAGCAGACTGGTGCACACATCACAAACATAACATATATCACACATATGCACAACTGGTAAACATGTCAAGCAACAATTCAAAGTTGGTGTACATATCCTACACACAAAGTTCAGCATGAAAGACATGGCATGACGTCTAATGCAAAGGAGATAACAGGCATTAGATTAGCTTGACATAAGTACTGCTCCCATCAGAGCAAACAAGTATTGGCAATCAAACAATGACATACAAAAAAATGGTATTAACACAGCCAAAGTAATCAGTATGCAGGTAGTCAACAAGTCAATTAGGGCAGTTTTGTACATATCTCAAAATAATACCCTCAAGATGTTCTCAATCAAATACTGGCAACAAACATAGCATGACAAGCTACATGAATAACCAAAGGTGAAAGAGTGTGTGGCTATGATTATTGTGTCAAACTGAGTTCTTAACCAATTCCATTTTTAGAAACAGACATCAACAAGCACATACACTAACAGTCAGTTATCTTGAGAAACAAACCTGTTACCTTTCATATAAACAAGTGTGAACAAAGTGCTATAGTACGTAGGTCAGATGGTTAATCTCACAGGAAACTTACACACATCATGAATAAAAAAGCAAAGGTTGCAGTGGTTTAATACAATGGATTGAAGCAAGTTTAAACATCCATCCTCAGTTTATCATAGATAATGAAACATATCATAAGTAGGTTAAAAACTAAAAGCCATAACCAGTACATAACTTCAGAATATTGTCAGTTCAAACATTAAGCTTAAGCACAAAAGACAGCTTAGTTTAGAAAATGCCAGGCCAAAGATAGGTCAAAGTCATGTATATATTCCGCTATAGACTAACTTCATAAAGGAATGTCCATGAACATACCAACCTAAAAGAGCACAAGTGTTTAACAATGGCTAGCAACCTGACTGTACTGAACCATGAGGCTAACCATGTTTCTCACATAGTAACAACAACAAAATGATAGTGCATGAGATCTTTTTCATATCAACGGAGCTGACAACTATAGTGATAAGCAATGTACACACATTATATATGATGGATAGATGATATACAAACAAGCATTATGACAATAATCTTGACAATGGCTATGATGTTAACACATGATGGAACATGAACAAATAAGCATGACTAAGAATGAAGTTAAAAGAGTGGTTACCAAGTGGAAAATGTCCACTGCAACTTCAGTTGTGTAGAGGTTCCTTGCTTGCTACTTCCCTCACCAACTGTCAAGGCAAAGCTTTCTCCTCTCCTTCTCTTGCAAGACTTTAACTCTCAGAAAGTTTTAGTGTATTTGTGAGTAATTGTTGGTGTGAAATGCAAGGGAACTGAGCTGCTATTTATAGGGAAAGTGAGTAAGTTCAAGGTATGGCCAACTTGCTAAAAATGCCAAGTCTGCCCTTCCTTTTTCGTGTGGATTTTTCAAACTTGCAGAGTGAAAATCTTCCAAAGATCTCTGAGCTTCTGAGCAAAACTGTTGTGAGCTGATAGGTGCATTGCTCCATGAATAAACAATGTTATTTCTACTTTTGGAAAGTTTCTCTCTCTCCCACTTGCATCAACAAGCCATAAACTCATATTTTAATGCTAACCAACTTCAAAATTCGTGGAAAGGCTTGATTAGATGTTAAGTGAGTCATTAAAACTCAGAAATGATGGAAATTGGTGATTAGGGAAGTGTTAGAATCAAAATCCAAAAGTTAGTTTCTTGAATGTTAAGGAATGAAACCCTCATCTTTGACTCTTCGAAACTCCCAACTCCCTTGATGGATGGAGGAGTTCTAGTACTCTTTGGAAAGCTCTCATTGCCCTATACAACTTTCATGTCAAAAAGATTTTGAGTTGAGGACTGGAAGTTTATGAAAAACTGGGTTGAAGTTGGTTGTTCATTAGGGCAAAAAAAGCTGAAATTTCTCTAAGTCCTTGGGCAGTTTGGCTCCCGAGCTTCATAACTCAAAAACCATGCATTTTTTGGAGAAAAGTCATATTTAACACTTTGAAGATCTTGGAAAGAGCTTTCATTTGGGCTTTGAGTCACTCCATTTGGATGTGTGGTTTGGAAGTTATGACCATTTCAAGTTATCACAAGAGAAGGAATTTTCACATATGAAAAGTTTCATGATCATAAACTTACTTCCTTTGCAAGAAACTTCTTGAAACTTGATATTGACACTTTAAATCATCAATAAGACATGTTATGATGATTTGAGGCAAAGGAGATTCCATTTGGATCAAAATCCCAAAGATTAGGGTTTCAGTCAAAACCCTAATTTTGACGGTGAATGCATTGAGCTACACCTCTGTGATCTTGTTTCTTTCTTCATATCCAAAGCTCATAGAAGACCTTTAGGGATGTTTACTAACTCATGGAGTCATGGTTTAGGGTTTGAGGGCTCTTTCTGATGAAAATCAAGGCCAATGAACCATATGTCTTATAGAAACCCTAATTTGGAGGCAGGGTGAGATTGTGGCTCAAACCAATCACGATGAAAGCCAGATGGCCTTGGATTCTTGATGAGTGAGACCTCTTGGATATAGGTAAACTCAAATGGTTGATGACCCAAGCAAAGCTTGACTTGATAAGGCAAAATTCTTCAGTGATTCCTCAGATTGAAACCCTAATTCCACATTTTGGTCTGGTGATCCTTTATTGACTTGACTTGGTTCAAAGATTTGAGATTTTGGTTCCAAGAAACTAGTGAGGCTTTGTGATGATTGTATGGAGTCAGAGGATACCTTAGGAGGCCTTGAATCACTCTGTGCAAACCCTAATTTCAGATATAAAAGAAACAAACTGTAAGATATGGGTTAGTTAAACAATGCATATATGATTGATCCTAAATGTCTATGCAAGATGTTATGACATCTAAAAGGTAAAATTTGAGGTACAACAGTTGCCCCTATTTAAATAGCTTTACCAGATGGTGTAGCGGGGATTTTTGCGTGGTTGCGAAGCACTATCGCTTTGGGGTACTACAGTTCGATTCATTTTTTATCCTATTGAAGCTGATGAAGGAAGGGAAATAGATGTCTCCAATTAACCCTGCTTGCAAACTGAGTTTAAACAAATGACTGTTGGTTTACAGATGCTATTAAGATTGTGGGTCTCTCTTAGGTTATTTTGTTAAAAAAAACAGTGTATAGGCTATTGGTAGGATGTTAGGACTGATGCTTTTCGATTGATGTATGAAGGTACGGGATGTTGGGTTTTTGATTAATATGCTCGCTAAGATTTTTCCAATCTTATGCCTACGTATTCCCGTTTAACGAAACAGGGAAATCAGAGCGATCGTAGTTCCTCCTATTCTATGGGAGGAAAAAAGGTTGTTTTGGTGTCTTATTCAAAGCCCAAGACGTGAAGCTAAATGTAGTTTGTATCTTGTTCAAAGCCCAATATGTGAAGCTGAAGGGTCTATTTGTATCTTGTTCGAAGCCCAAGATGTGAAGCTAAAGGGTTTATTGATGAGAGAGAACTTGTCATTTCTAAAAGGGGATATTTGGTCTGTTTGTCATAATTGTTGGGTGACTGATTATAAAGGAGAATTACTTTAACTGGGATATGTGAATCCAGCAATGCCATAATTTCCTCTATAGAGGATTTTTAACCTGTAGGAGAAGACTTTAACTCAGTTTAGAGCAATGCCATCTTTCCTTAGGAATTTCTCATGCTAAAAGAGGGACAGTGGCGTGGATGTCAATAATCTAGAGGCTTGCCTCTTACAACAATTAGATGAAGGAAAAGGAGTTGTTGATGTTTGTATACTGTGAACGAGGCACAGATTTTGATGTTAACAGATTGATTGACTCAACCGGGGTTTTCTTATACAAAGCCTAAGTGGAGGCTATTGACCCAACAAGAGGGTGTTTTTTATCTGTCTCGTACGAAGCCCGAGAGAGAGGCTAAAAAGGGTTGACTCAACAAGAGAGTGCTAACAAGTGACTGACTCAACAAGAAAGTGCCTTTATATGTGTCTTGTATGAAGCCCAAGACAGAGGCTAAAAGGTTTTGACTCCACATGAGGGTCTTTTATACTCAACAAGAGAGTGATTTTGTATCTCGTACGAAGCCCAAGATGGAGGCTGAGAGGGAAGTGACTCAACAAGAGAGTCTTTTATACTCAACAAGAGAGTGATTTGGTATCTCGTACGAAGCCCGAGATGGAGGTTAAAAGTGGTTGACTCAACAAGAGAGTCTTTTATACTCAACAAGAGAGTGTTTTTTTATCTCGTACGAAGCCCGAGATGGAGGCTAAGAGTGGTTGACTCAACAAGAGAGTCTTTTATACTCAAAAAGAGAGTGTTTTTGTATCTCGTACCAAGCCCGAGATGGAGGCTAAAAGTGATTGACTAAACAAGAGAGTCTTTTATACTCAACAAGAGAGTGTTTTTGTATCTCGTACGAAGCCCGAGATGGAGGCTAAAAGCGATTGACTCAACAAGAGAGTCTTTTATACTCAACAAGAGAGTGTGAAAAGGTTAGCTCCGCCGGGGAGAATCATTTGTATAAAGCCCAAGAGGAGGCTATTGTGCTGGTGACTGTTCCAGTTTAGTGACAGGTCCAATATGTTGGATAAAAGAGAAAATCAGTTCTTATGAAGGGAACGATTAAAGGTATTGTTGTGCTTTGGGATTGATCAGAGGATCAGGGTTATTTCCTGTTCTTTAAGGAAATGCAAATCCAAAGGGTATTGAGACTGTCCAAGTCTACTGGTGTTTTGGAGAAATCGATTCTCGGATAGTGAATGATCTTTGTATAATGTGAAAGAGAAGACTGGTATGTTAAGGGATGAAGGTCAACCCATTAACAGGTCTGATACTTGACTCAGAAAGACAACTCTAGCAAATTGATGACTAGGTTCTGTTCCTATACCTGTAGAGGTCTCTGGGTCCTTGTACTAAGCCCAAGAGAAGGCATGAGAGCTTTTAAGAAGCCGAAGGGTCCTTGTACAATGCCCAAGAGGAGGCGGGGATGATTTTAAGAAGCTTGTGGGTCCCTAAACCCCGATAAGTTCAAGACATGTCATTCACCGAGAATAGATCAAGCCTGGAAAGTCTGAGAATTTGGAAGAAACTCAAGAGATTCCATTCACAGAGAAAAGATCATCCCTGGGGAGTAGAGTCTCTTTGACGATTTCTAAGAGTGACAGTCTGAGAAAGGGTTCACCGAGAATGCTGCCTTTCAGGTCTCCATATTATTTAACCCCAAGAGGAGGGAAGTATGTGTCTGGTAATCCTATGCGAATCTAGTTTTGACTGTATTTAAGAGTGACCAACAGGACTTTACCTAGTGCTAGACGTAGTTGCCGGGGAAAACTCTAAATAATTATACTAGTATTACACAGTGGATATATAGCAAGTATATAAAAGTTTGTGAAAGAAGACTTACAGTGAGCAGCCTGTAGCGAGTGATTTTTGGATGTGGTTGCGAAGCACGATCGCTCTGGTACTACAGCTCGATTCATTTTTTATCCTATTAAAGCTGATGAAGGAAGGGAAATAGATGTCTCCAACTAACCCTGCTTGCATACTGAGATTAAACAGCGGTCTATTAGGTTACAGATGCTACAAAGATTCGGGGTTTTTTTCTAGGTTAATTTTGTTGACGAGGGGTGCTTTAGGCTATCGGTTGAGATGTTAGGACGAATATATATGAAAGTATGGGATTTTGGGTTTTTGTTGATTGTGCTCGCTAAGATTTTTCTTTCAATCTTATGCCTACGTATTCCCGTTTACCGAAACAGGGAAATCAGAGCGTTCATAGTTCCTCCTATTCAATGGGAGGAAATGGTTGTTTTTGGTGTCTTGTTCAAAGCCCAAGACGTGAAGCGAAAGGTGGTTTGTATCTTGTTCAAAGCCCAAGATGTGAAGCTGAAGGGTTTATTTGTATCTTGTTCGAAGCCCAAGATGTGACGCTAAAAGTGTCGACCTTAGAGAGAATTTGTCATCTCTAAAGAGGGGTTTGTCTGTTACGACTGTTGGCTGACTGATTATAAAGGAGGATTACTTTAACCGGGATTTGTGAATTCGGCAATGCCATAATTTCCTTTATAGGGGATTTTAACCTGAAGGAGAAGACTTTAACTCAGTGTAGAGCAATGCCATCTTTCCTTAGGAATTTCTCATACTAAAAGAGGGACAGTGGCATGGATGTAGATGATCCAGAGGCTTGCCGCTTACAGCAATTAGATGGAGGGGAAGGAGTTGTTGATGTTTGTGTACTGTGAACGAGGTACAACTTTGATGCTAAAGGTTGATTGGATCAACCAGTGGTTTTCTTATACAAAGCCTAAGAGGAGGCTATTATGTCTCTCGTACAAAGCCCAAGAGGGAGGCTAAAAGGTTTTGACTCAACGAGGGAATCTTTTGGTATCTCGTATGAAGCCCGAGATGAAGGCTATTTGACTCAACAAGAGAGTTTCTTGTATCTCGTACAAAGCCCGAGATAGAGGCTAAAATTTGTTTGGCTCAATAAGAACCTTTTTGTATCTCGTATAAAGCCCGAGATGGAGGCGAAAGGGGTGATTGACTCAACGAGGGAGTCTCTTATGTGTCTCGTGAGAGAGAGGCTGAACGTTGTTTGACTCCGCTGGGGAGAATCATTGTATAAAGCCCAAGAGAGAGGCTAATTTCACTGGAGAAGGATCTTTATACAAAGCCTAAGAGGAAGCTATGGCGACTGTTCAGTTAAGTGACAGGTCCAGTATACTGATTTTGAAAGAGAAAACCAGTTCTTATATGAGCAATGATGTACTCGAGGATTTGATTCGAGGATCCAGGTTATTCATGTTCTTTAAGGAAATGGTAAATCCGAAGGGTATTGAGACTGTCCGAGTCTATGGGTTTTCTTCCTATTCATGAAGGGGTCACTTGAGAATGTCTTTCAGACTCAAGGAAATTAGACCGTCCAAGTCTAGAGTGTCATCTTTTGTACTATGCTTTGAGAAACAGTAGTAGACTCTTTGAAAGGACTCTTCTATACAGATGACTAAGTTCTGTTCCTATACCTCTAGGAGGTCGTCGGGACAATTTGTACGAAGCCCAAGAGGAGGCTGGAAGCTTTTAAGAAGCCGATCGGTCCTTGTACGATGCCCAAGAGGAGGCTATCATTCCCGGAGGAAGAGATCATTATACAAAGCCTAAGAGGAGGCTGTGAATACTTCTAAGAAGCCGTAGGGTCCTTGTACTAAGCCCAAGAGGAGGCGGGGTTGCTTTTAGGAAGCCTGTGGGTCCTTGTACGATGCCCAAGAGGAGGCCGATGCTTTTAAGAAGCCCGTGGGTCCCCAAACCCCAAGAAATTCAAGGCAATCTATTCACAAGGAATAGATCAAGTCAGGAAAGTTCGAGAATTTGGAAGAAACTCAAAGATGCCATTCACGAAGAATACATTCATCTTTGGGAATAGAATTTCTTGACAATTCCTAATGAGGACAGCCGAAGAGAAGACTGTATCTGGTGATCCTATTGGGGATCTAGTTGTCTATTTCTACGAACGAAACGGCGTCACCTAGTTCTAGACGTAGTTGCCGGGGAAACTCTAAATATCTATACTATTATTACACAGTTGATATGAGTTTATGAAAGAAGACTTACAGTGAAACGGCCCCACAATACAGTTCTATGTATATGAAAGCGGTAAATGAGAGCAATAACCACTTACTCGGTTGTAGAGCTTCCATGCTGTTTGGTTAGTTGTTCAACAAAGAAAGATTGAAAGCAACAGTATATTCAAAATCAAAGGAGAAAGTGCTTTGAAAAAGAAAGATTTGGGGCTTACAGCTCAAGGAGAGGCCCATGGTTTTATCAGTGAGCGCACTGTTGAATTTGTACAGAGGGACTTATACAAGTGACCGTGGCCCAAAAATTGTTTTCTGTACAAAGGGGTGGGTCTTACACTCTCTAAAGAGGCCCAAAAAGTTTTAAAGAAAAGAAATAGGTCTTACTACACGAGGGTAGGCCCAGTTTGTTTTTTTCCGTTTGAAATGGCGATCGCGCCGAGAATTTCTTTTAACGCGAAGGGACTTATACAATAAGTGAGGCCCAAAGTATTTTTTGGTTAAAAGGGGGTTGGGTCTTACAATCTATTAGAGGCCCAAAAGTTTTGAATGGGTCTTATAGCTCAAGGAGAGGCCCAAAAGGTTATTTTTCAAAAGGGCGACGATCGCGCCGTTTGTTTTTTACGGTATCGGGACTTACACAATGCACTGAGGCCCAAAAATGATTTGGTCAAAAAAAGGATTGGGTCTTACACTCTATTAGAGGCCCAAAAGTTTTGAATGGGTCTTATAGCTCAAGGAGAGGCCCATATGATTTTTTCGACGGACGATGATCGCGTCGAACTTTTTGAAATACAACGTGACTTATACCATAAGTGAGGCCCAAAATAGGTTGTATTTACAAAGGGTTGGGTCTTACACTCTATTAGAGGCCCAAAAAGTTTTAAAAATGATTTATGAGGGTTGAATTAATCCAAAAACCCTAATTTGTTTTCAAAAATGTGTTTTAATTGAATAAAAATTCAATTAAAATGATCAAAATTGTTTAACATAGGAAAAACAAATTGTGATCTTGGATTAATGTTTCAAAAATTAAGTATTGACCTACAAAATAATTAGAAAGCATTAAAAGTTGCAAAATCAAGGTGGAAAAAATATTTTAAATGTCAAAAACAATTAAAACATTAATTCTTTGCAAAAATATCAATTATATAAAATAAATAATATTTTTGGGATTTTTTGGGAAAATAAAATATTTTAACATTTTTGTGAATTATTAAAAAAAGAATCAACTCAAAATCATTAAAACTCAGAGAGAAATTAATTTTTGAATCAATTAAATAAAATCACAAAATTCAAATATTTGAATTTATGAAAATGGCGCCAAGAACACCCAAGAACACGCGCGTGTTCTGGGCTTGCCCAGATTTGCATTTTCTCTCCAATCTCACTGAATACTTGATTGTATCATGCAATCCACATACCAATAAACTCGTTTCAACCTCACGATCATGTCTATGGTATTTAATTTCATTTAAATTAAACATATAACAAGAAATCACGAAAAATCCTCAAGAACCCTAATTTCTGCATGAAGGCTAGGATTTTAGATACACGATTCAAACAATGCAATTAATTGAGGGGAAACATTCCATGCATGATTATGAACATTTGGCAAAAGTATTGTGCGAGGAAATATGCATAGATTGAGAGATGACCAAGTTTAAGCTTACCTCTAGGTCGTGACAGCAAGAGCAAATTGATTTCTGAGTAGGAGGTGTTACAGATGAATTGTGATGATCTGAACAGCTTCCCTACACCCTATGGAGTGTGTTTGAATGCTTGGACTTGACTGAGAATGGCTGGATAACTTCATGGCATCTCAACTGCACTTTGGTTAAAACCTTGAGCAATTGACTGGTGATTCTGAGAAATCAGTGTTCCAGTTGTTGTTTAAGTGTTTGATCAGCTCACATATGATGTATATGAGGTGTGTGTGTGATTGGTTTGAGTGGAATTGCTCTCTAATGAAAAACCCGATAGTGACTTGCTAAGAAAGGCATTTTTGAGAGTGAGAAGTGGTTTTTGAGAAAGGCAAGTGTTGTAGGCCTTTGGTGTACTTAAACTGATCACAATTGAGCTCTATTTATAGTAGAGCAAGTTTGTTTTGGGATCCACAGTGAATGGCAACTGCAGCAGGTGTTTGTTCAATGTTGGCCAATGGAAATCCAAGTCTCCTCTAGCCATTGACTAGAGGTTAGGGCACAGGGTTGTGGTTCCCTTGGTCTTGGATAAGTCTTGATTGAATTTAGTTGAGAATGACTTAGTCTATGCCACCTTGATGCTTCCATTGAATGCTCCAATCCAAAATTGGAGTATTGTCCCTATTTTGGCCATTCTAGGTTCAACATGATATTTCTTGTTCCAAAGACTTTGGAGGCTTGGCTCAGTGATTGTCCCCTTTAGATTCAATCCTCTGAGGTGTCCAAGTGGATAGGAGCATTTGGATTTGGCTGATTTTGGCAAATCGAGCAAAAATGCAAATTCTGCCTTGCCTTGGCAGATTTCAGCAAGGCAACTTTCCAATGTCATATCTCATGACTCAAATGGAATTTGGTAATGTTCTTGGCCATTTTGGAAAGCCCTTACATGATACAACAACTGTTTGAACATGTTTGGTTTTGATCTCTTTTGAATCCAAGTGAAAAATCCCCTACATTTGGCAAAAAGTAGGGTAAAAGCTGACTTAGTGAAAATTTCACTAAGTGTTGGAACAAAGTGACTTTTCTTGATTTTGATCACTCCATAACTCAAAATCCACAATGAATTGGAATTAGGTCTAGTTGATGTTTTTGTAGAGGGCAATGAGATCTACAAATCAAGCCTTGGATGGGAGAAAATGGCTTTGTGGTTTAGGAGTTATGGTCCTCCAAAGTTGGTACCCTAGCCACTTTATTTTTAACTTAGAAAATTTTCTAAGTTTTTTATGGTTACCCCTTTTACAAGTTATCCAACTTTTCTTGATTTTTCTTGATGAATGATGATTCAAATCATACATTAACATCATTTTAGGGTTAAAAATCCATTTTGGTGAAAAATCTCAAAAAGTCAAAGTTGACTTTTGTGCACTGTTGACTTTTTATCAAGTGAATTCCAAACTGTGCAATTCCTCATGAAACCATGTCCTTGACCTAAATCAAACTTGATGGACATGTTCCATGGGTGTCATAGGGTATATTGAATCATGTCATAGGGCTTGGGAGCATGTCCTGGTCAAAACTCAAAGTTACAGTTGACTTTTTCCTTAAAACCCTAACTGTGGTGCAGATGAAATTGAAACTTGTTGCTCAAGCCTCTTGGATTAATCCATTGTTGCAAATGGATCAATATAGTTCATTAGAGACCCTCAAACCCTCTATTGAGGTCTTGGCTCATGATTTGCCCTAAAAGTCAACTTAGGGGTGAATTAGGTCAAGAAACCCTAATTCCTGATTTTTGATGAATGCATCCCCTGAGGCAAAATTGACTTGATGATTAGGTCCATGAGGTCCCATGGAGTATATTAGGTTATGTTTTGGATCATTGGCTTGTGCCCAGATAGAAATTTTCATCTGGAGGCCCTGGTCGACCAAAACCCTAATTTGGTGACACTGTCGATCTTGAGACTTGATCCACCTAGAAGGGAGCAGCCTTGTGCTTGATCCTTGAAGTGAGAGTCCTTTTGATCCATTGTAGGTGTTTAAGAGGTTAGACAAGTTGAAGATCATGTCATTCCTTGATTGATCCTTTGTCAAAGAACTCTGAGAGGGCTTGAAACCCTAATTCTTGATGGTAGTGGATGCTCACCCATCTTTGGGGAGACTGATGAAGTATGATGGCCCATCCATATTGTGATGATGATTTTCACTATGATGGGAAATCTTAGTGGTCAAAATTTGGGGTATGACAGATGCCCCTATTTAATCCTCTTGGACACGAAGCTGTGAATGTCGAAGGTATTTGGGCATTCGGGGTGCAAGAGGATTAAATATCAGAATACCCGAAATTTTGATGTTGGTTATGAATGGTAGCTTACACACTCATCTTCTTTAGCTAAGCAATGATGCTTAGAAAAGGTAAACTTCCCCTCGATCCTGGTCTTCAGCCAAGGAACTGGTCTCAGTTTCTAAAATAAACTTCCCCTCGATCCTGGTTTCCTACCCAGGAACTGGTCTTAGTTTCTGATGTAAACTTCCCCTCGATCCTGGTTTCCTACCGAGGAACTGGTCTTAGTTTCTAATGTAAACTTCCCCTCGATCCTGGTTTCCTACACAGGAACTGGTCTTAGTTTCTTTCGTCAATAAACTTTACTGACAAGGGACGCTATTCGTAGCGGCTTTCCTTCAAACTTCTCGCCGAATTTTCCTGGGGAGATGCCATTTGAGTGGAAAAAGTTTCGATGTCAGACTTGCTGGGGAACCCATTTGTCTGAGTTGTAGAGTTGCACAAACTTCTCTGTTGGAGACGCCATTTGTTGACTGTATCTGGGGAAAGCGAGTCTCTTGAGAGACTGCTTTCGCATGGGTCTTTACATCATACTTTTCTCGGAGATCTTCTCGAAGAAATGCCATATGATGTGATCCAATTTTGAGGTGCCGATGACCTTTTCATCAGTGGGTTTTTCGGAGAAAATCTGCCGTACTGCCGAATCTCCGATTTAGGAGGCTTTCTCTCGGGATTTTCTTTAATCCGGGAAAACAAGGATATCATCTTCAATGGCGAAGAGTGATGTTAACTGATGGCTCTCTGGTCTTTCAGAGGTTCAAGTTATCAAAGTGGTCGAGGACCCAACTTCAATCCAGAAATAAAACTGGAGGAGAGAGATTGTTCAAACGTAACACTTCCTGACGAGGAAAGGGCTGACAACTCGATTGAGAGGACTTTTATCACTAGGGGACAAGACCGACTAGAGTTATAGCGATGCAATATGAAATGTGAATGCAAATCAATAATGCAATGATGCATGTATGTAAATGCTGACAAAACTGACGCGACATACAAACTGACAGGTGAACACGACTGGATACTCGGCCCTCGCGGGGCGAAGAAGTACCGTTGGTTCAGAATAGCAATTCCACCTTGCTTAGGAGAGATAGTCCCTGCGGGGAATACCGTTGATCGGGCTTAGGAGATAAGAACTCGGCTGAGGCGTGTCAGACGAAACAAGGTCTCTGACACAGTTGATCCCTTCATTCAGGCGTACTGGGTTAGAAGGAGTACTTTGATTCTGCACTTTGAGGTTCGATTACTTCTGGAGAAGCGACCGATGTTCTTCCGATGTTCAACAGTCAAAAGAAATTGTCGTCTTTATTAAAAAGCAGAAAAAGTTTTAACAAGTAAATTCATTTTTGTTTTATTTCAAGAATCGCTAATCATGTTAAAACGCCATTCTGTAAAGCTAAAACGAATAAGAATTACAAACAAAAGCACAAGGGCTCAAATTTTATTAATAAAATGGAGATCAGCCAAACGCGTGATTCCATTGAGTATTTACAAAGTTAGAAAATGGTAATTTACAGGGAAAATGGCTACGTTGAAACATAACGACCACTATCCTTCTACCAACTTTGAATTCGGGGCATCCTGAGCTTCTGTCGAAGATGACCTTAATTGGAGTTTTCTGGCAGATGATGTAACTGCTGCTGCTGAGGGACTTGCCTCTGTTGAACATAGTTACTTGCCATTATCCCTAATTTTTGCCTGGATTGTACTGTGATGTTTCCAATCCACCGGGATGATTTTTTTTTATGTCTTTAACTTTTGCATGGACCGCCCTTTCGGGTTTTCAATCCACCGAGACGTTATTTTTTTTTATTTATTTTTTTTTAGTTTAGGCGAAGTATTTCTTGACTACATCAACATTCGTGGGGTAGGTAAATTCCTCTCCGTCCATGGTTGCAAGTCTCAAGGCGCTGCCTGAGAAAGCTTTCATGACCACATAGGGGCCATCATAATTCGGAGTCCACTTGCCTCGCGAATCAGTGAGAAATAATTGTATCTTCTTGAGCACAAGGTCTCCTTTTCTGAAGACACGAGGTCGGACTTTTTTGTCGAACGCCTTCTTCATTCTCTGTTGATACAACTGACCATGGCATAGTGTCGTGATTCGCTTCTCCTCGATCAGATTCAATTCGTTGTGTCGGCTTTGACACCATTCAGCTTCGGTGAGCTTAGCTTCCATCAATACTCGGATTGACGGGATCTCTACTTCTATGGGGAGCACTGCTTCCATGCCATACACTAGAGAGAAAGGGGTTGCCCCTGTTGAAGTGCGGACAGATGTTCGATAACCGTGAAAAGCAAAGGGTAGCATTTCATGCCAATCTTTGTAGGTTACAACCATCTTCTGAGTAATCCTCTTGATGTTCTTATTGGCCGCTTCTACCGCTCCGTTCATCTTGGGTCGGTAGGGAGATGAGTTATGGTGTTTAATCTTGAACTCTGCACACAACTCCTTCATCATCTTGTTGTTCAAGTTAGATCCATTATCAGTAATGATCTGGCTCGGAACACCATAACGGCAGATGATATTGTTTTTGATAAATCGGACCACCACTTATCGGGTTACATTGGAAAATGACGCTGCTTCGACCCACTTGGTGAAATAGTCAATGGCTACTAGAATGAATCGATGTCCGTTTGAAGCCTTATGGTTCAATCATGCCAATCATGTCGATTCCCCATATGGAGAATGGCCATGGGGAAGAGAGAACTTTGAGATGTGATGACGGTACATGAATTTTGTCGGAGTATATCTGACACTTGTGACACCTCCTTATGTACTTGTAGCAGTCGAATTCCATGGTAAACCAATAGTACCCTGCTCTTAGAATTTTTCTCGCCATTGTGTGTCCGTTGGCATGAGTGCCAAAGGACCCTTCATGAATTTCTTTCATAAGCATGTCTGCTTTTGGTCTGTCGACGCATCGGAGCAAGACCATGTCAAAATTTCTCTTATAGAGAGTGTCACCGCTCAGGAAGAAGTTTCCGGCCAATCTTCTGAGGGTTTTCCTATCTTTCCTGGATGCCCCAGGTGGGTACTCTTGTTTCTGAAGGAAGCATTTGATATCGTGATACAAAGGTTTGTCGTCTATGACTGCTTCAATCGTGAAGATGTAAGCGGGCCGTTCAAGGCGCATTATGTCGATCTTAGGTAGGTCGTTCCATTGACCTACACTAATCATGGAAGAGAGAGTGGTTAATGCATCAGCCATGTGATTCTCCTCACGAGGGATGTGATGAAACTCGACTCTGTTAAAGAAGGGTAACAACCTTCTTGCATAGTCTTTGTAAGGAATTAATCCTGATTGGTGTGTGTTCCAATCTCCTTTTATCTGATTGATAACCAGAGCTGAGTCGCCGTATACGTCCAAGTTTTTGATCCTTAAATCAATTGCTTCTTCGAGACCCATAATACAAGCTTCGTATTCGGCCTCGTTGTTCGTACATTTGAACGTAAGTCGAGTGGTGAAAGGAATGTGGGTACCCTGAGGGGTAACAATGATTGCCCCAATTCCGTCTCCGTAATGATTAACTGCTCCGTCAAAGATAAGTCCCCATTGGGAACCTGGTTCTGGCCCTTCACTGGGTAGCGGTTCATCGCAATCTTTCATTTTTAGATACATGACATCTTCGTCTGGGAAGTCAAACCCGATTGATTCCTGATCGTCAATCGATTGATGAGCCAAATGATCGGCTAAAATACTTCCTTTAACGGCTTTCTGAGCTTGGTACTCTATGTCATATTCTGATAACAACATCTGCCAACGGGCAATTCTTCCCGTGAGAGCAGGTTTTTCGAAGACGTACTTGATTGGATCCATTTCGGAGATTAACCAAGTAGTATGACGAATCATGTATTGGCGAAGACGTTTGGCTGCCCAATCCAAAGCGCAACAAGTTTTCTCAAGCATCGTGTACCGAGTTTCGCAGTCGGTGAATTTCTTGCTCAAATAGTAAATGGCAGACTCTTTCCTTTTGGTTTCGTCTTGTTGGCCAAGTACACATCCCATTGAGTCCTCTAGGATTGTGAGGTAAATGATCAGTGGTCTTCCTTCCACTGGAGGTGATAGAATCAGAGGATTCAACAGACATTCCTTGATACTGTCGAAGGCGGTTTGGCAATCTTCTGACCAAACGCAATCCTGGTTCTTTTTTAGTAACTTAAAGATCGGCGCGCATGTCGCGGTCATAAGGAATATGAATCTGGAGATGTAGTTCAAATGTCCCAGGAATCCTCTGACTTGTTTTTCAGTTTTCGGAGAAGGCATTTCTTGAATGGCCTTGACCTTGTCAGGATCAACCTCAATTCCTTTCTAGCTGACGATGAACCCAAGTAGTTTCCCTGAACGGACACCGAAGGTACACTTGTTGGGATTCAAGCGGAGCTTGAATTTTCTTAGACGTTCGAACAATTTTGACAGATGTTCAACGTGCTCACTCTCTGTTTTTGATTTTGCAATCATATCATCAACATACACTTCGATTTCTTTGTGTATCATATCATGAAAAAGAGTAGTCATGGCCCTTTGATAGGTTGCCCCGACATTCTTCAAACCGAACAACATTACCTTGTAACAAAAGGTGCCCCATGGGGTAATGAATGAAGTTTTCTCCATGTCTTTCGGCGCCATTTTGATCTGGTTATAGCCCGAGAATCAATCCATGAAGGAGAAAATTTTGAACTTTGCTGTGCTGTCTACCAGCATGTCAATGTGTGGTAAAGGAAAGTCGTCCTTTGGACTAGCCTTGTTTAGATCCCTGTAGTCGACACACATTCTAATCTTTCCGTCCTTTTTGGGAACAGGTACGATGTTGGCTAACCATTGAGGATATTCAGATGTGGCGAGGAAACCCGCGTCAATCTGTTTCTGTACTTCCTCTTTGATTTTGATGGCCATGTCCGGGTGAGTGTGTCTCAACCTTTACTTTACTGGCGAACATTCTGATCTCAACGGTAAATGATGTTCCACGATGCTGGTATCCAACCCTGGCATATCCTGATAGGACCAAGCGAATACATCGGGGAATTCTTTGAGAAGCTTTATCAAACTCTCTTTGGCAGTTGGACTGAGCAGTGCCCCAATCCTGATTTCTTTTCTCTCTTTTTCTGAACCCAAGTTTACCGTTTCCAACGGCTCTTTGTGAGGTTCAATGGACCTTTCCTCTTGTCTGAGTAGTCGAGAGATCTCTTCTGGAATTTTGTCGTCATTTTCTTCTTCAGCCTCGAATACCAGGAACTCAAAGTTGGGAGAAGGCATCGAATCGTATGTTTCAACGGGGTTTAAAACAAGCAATCTGCATGACGTGATGATTCGTGTTTAGAAGAGATAGAGAAAATGCAAGTGTGTGCAGTGTATTTATTTTACTGCTTGTTTTTATTTGAATTGTTTTTTAGGATTACCATTTTCTGAAAAAGCAAAAAGAGAAAACAACAATTAATGCAGAAATTACAGAATGACGTTATTTTATTAATGAACAAGTCGATTCTTGAAACTACAGCCCTATAAAACAAAACTCTGTCGCTTTGGGCAAAGCGAAGAGGGAAAATTTACAGAAAGCGAGCCCTATCAAAACATCCGTTTCACCCGGGCAGGGTGAAAGGTTAAAGATGGCAATTACTTTGACTGATGAACGATCTTGGAACCTCGACGGCAACCCATTGGCGGCGAACTCCTCGGTGAATCACAAAGTCTGGCACCTTCCTTGATTTGTCTTCAGAAATAACACTGATTTCTGGTGGAGCAGGATCATTGGAATCTGTCTCCCAAGCAGAATTGTCGTAGGAGAATTCCTCAGTTGTATTTTGCATAGCATTTGTGCTCTCAGCTGTATCTCCCCATCCAGTAGGCTGGATATCTTCGAGCCTGATACGAGAGCTTTTACTTGACCATATAGTCGTATTTCCCACTCGGTTGTCCCAAGGTGTCCCACATTTCTTTCGAACTGGAGGAGTCATCCCTCTCGATGACGTTGACCTCGGGAAAAGTATAGTTGACGAATTCAAGTCCTGCAAACGTTGCAAATTCATCTTCATGTTGAGTAGTTTCTGAATGACCTGAGTGTTGATCCCATGACATGGTGGGGACACAGGTATTCTGTTCAATGACGGTCAGCTGATTTTCCTTGTTCGACTGACTCTCTTGCCCCAAGTTTCCTGGGTAAGGCTGCCACATTGGCAGACCATCCATTGGGCCATAGTAATTGTGGTCAAAGTTGTCTTTCATCTGAGTGTCTTCCTCTAATGAATTTGGCGGAGCACGACATCCTTCCGGATCATAATCTCCGTAGATCATTTCGACGTCTGACCTTGGTATAAATCTCGGACTCTGTGCGGGATAGCAAAATGACGTAGGCACCTCTTCCTGAGACATATAACCGTCCTCGTTCAGATAGGACTTCCATCCTTCATCTGTGTCGGAGGGATCTTCCTCATTGATAGCATGTACTGCTTGAGACACCGGGTGAAGAAAACCTCCACTGTGGAAGAAGTTTTGAAGGGGATGAAGACTCTCATCGTTGGCAGCTGTCTGGGTACAGGTTGCAGAAAAACCAAGACCCTTCTTTGTTTTATTGTCAGTAGGAATGATAAGCTGTCCCCATCCCGTTGTATCGGTACTCTCGACCGCTTTAATAGCATCTTTGTATGAGGAAATCGAGGTTCCTCCTCTGAACTGATTATTCTTGCTTACCGACAGTGCTTGGAACTGAGTTCCAATAACCTTCTCGGGTTCTATGCCAGTAGATGATGACAAGTTGCTTACAAGCAAGGCTTGTTCCCCACAGACTGTGACAAGTTGATCGTTCTTGACGAACTTTAGCTTTTGGTGGAGGGTCGAAGTGACCGCTCCAGCCTGATGTATCCAAGGTCTTCCTAATAAACAACTGTACGTTTCCCGGATGTCCATGACCTGGAAAGTGACTTGGAAAGTGTGAGGACCAATAGTTATGGGAAGATCAACTTTGCCGATAACTATTTTTTTGGATCCGTCGAACGCTTTGACGACGACCTCGTTGATCCTCATCGGAGGGCCTTTGAATGATAATTGCATCAAAGTGGACTTCGGCATAACATTCAGAACTGACCCTGTGTCTACCAGTACGCTGGCTAAAGCATCGTCCTGGCAGTTAACTGTAATGTTGAGCGCCATGTTATGACGGCGACCCTCTTCGGGTAATTCCTCATCACTAAATCCCAAATTGTTGCAGGAAGTGATGTTAGAGACAATGCTATCAAACTGTCTGATTGTTACATCCTGTTCCACAAAGGCTTGCTCCAAGACTTTCTGTAGAGCCTCCCTGTGGGCTTCTGAACTGAGTAACAGCGATAATACTGAGATCTTTGAAGGAGTTTGTAACAGTTGATTGACAATGTTATATTTGCTCCTTTGGATGAGCTTTATCATCTTATCATTATTTTTCGAAAGGTCGGGATTACTGGATTGACCGACTGATGGATCAGGAGCTTCTGTCTGAAGTTCCTTTTCCTTGTTAGGTTCTTCAACTCCTCGGTTGAAGATTCTACCACTCCGTGTTACACGACTGATGTCTGTAATATTCACGACGGAGGGTAATGGAATTTCCTTTCCATTTTCAATTGTCGTTGCAGCGTATTTATAAGGGATAGCCTTAGTTGATTCATACGGTAGTGGTCCCGGTAGATAGATGACTATGGGAACTCTCTGATTTTTCTGACCATCATAAGTAATCTCGATCCGTTCCCGGTTGGGAACTTTAGATTCGTCAAGTAGAGGGATAATGGCAAAAACATCCCTGGTCCTGTGATGACCAGAGATCGTGACAACATCCTCAACTTGATCGGTAAGGTAGTTCAGCATCCAGTTGATGGGTCCAGAACCCAGATATGGACGAATCTCTCCACGATCTACCTGACCCTGAAGAGCTGCTCTCACAAAGTAACACCCTTGGTTACTTTCCGAACAAACGCCACAACGTTCATAGTTGTGTGGTGGCACCTGGCCACGCCCACTTTGAATACAATGTAACCTCACTAGGTTAGCTTCCACAGATCAGACATCCTGACTCTGACGCCGAGTGGGGTTTCTATTATTGATACTAATCTGCTGAGTATCTTCATCCATGTAGATTGGCATCCACCAGTGATTTAACAAGTGCTGAAGTGCCTCCTGGACAAGGGTACAACCTCGATCGTTTTCGCAACCTGCCTTACAGCTTTGAAAGTCATGTGATATTAAGAATCCGAGTCGGACCTGCTCAGCATGTAACTCTACCAAGTTAGTATTAATTATGCGAATATCGAAGATCTGAACCATATTGATCTGATAGGGATTCCTATCATGGTAGTCTTGGATCCATCCAAGATCCATCTGATGCTGGAGGGCCTCCTGTATGAAAGAGCATCCCTGTTTATTTACCGAGCAAATCAGACAGGAACTGTAATCGTGCCGCGGCAGATTATGATACTGGATTTGCCTTGAGTGCATTGCCACCAAGTTGGCATTCATTGCACGGATATCGTGGTTCTGAATGATGTTAGAATTCGTGTAGACCATGTTAACTCCACGAACTCGGTGTTCTTGGATCCATCCGAGATCCATTTGTTCCTATTGGGCTGCTTGCACCACAGAACATCCTTGATTGTTTTTAGAGCAGACATCACATTGATGATAATTATGAGGTGGCACATGGCCATATCCACTCTGTCTACAATTCATATTGACCAGATTGGCCCTCAATAAGAGTACATCGTGAATTTGATAGACATTGTTAGTCTCTCTCTCAATCAGATTGACTGCAGCTTTCTCATGTTGAGGCAGCGGGTTCGTGAGAACATTAGGATTTGTATCCTTGAAGGATAAGACCCCGCTCCTAACAAGATTTTGCACGTCGGACTTGAAATTGAGACAAGTCTCGATGTTATGCCCTGGACCTCCTTGGTGATAAGGGCAAGTTTGATCCACCTTAAACCAAAAAGGCAGATTTTTCGGTACTGTAAGAGGAGATTTAGTCTGAATGTGCCCCTTAGGCAGTAGTAATGGAAACAGCTCTGCGTACGACATGGGTATAGGATCAAATCCTGGTGGCCGTGTTGTACGGTTGTTGTTGTATGGAGGACGAGCCTGCTGAAGAGGTTGTTGTGTCCTTTGTTGATCAGGTTGGCTCTGCGCAACCTGAGGTTGATACGTAGGAATAGACGCAGGGTTGATAGCAGGAGTCACAGCTGCTACCGGTTGATAACGTCGCCTTTGCTTTTCGAGAGAGATATTCCCAATATCCTGCTCTTTTTTCTTAGGGAGAGCACTACCGTATTTTTTAGTACCGCTCGTCGATCCAGTGCCTTTTACCAAACGTCCTTCTCGGACGGCTTCCTCAAGACGTACGCCCATGCCAACCATTTCGGTGAAATCATTGGGCGTACTGGCAACCATTCGGTCATAGTAAAATGAGCTTAAGGTCTTTAAGAAGATCTTTGTCATCTCTTTTTCCTCCAGAGGTGGACAAATTTGAGCGGCAATTTCACGCCACCTTTGAGCATACTCCTTAAAGGTTTCCTTGTCCTTTTGCGACATTGATCTGAGTTGATCTCTGTCGGGTGCCATGTCCAAATTGTATTTGTATTGTTGGGCGAAGGCAGTGTGAAGATCTCTGAATGTGCTGATCGTGGCACGGTTTAAACCCATGTACCATTTTAATGCGGCACCGGTTAAACTATCCTGAAAGTAATGAATCAGTAGGTCCTGATTTTCCGTCTGAGCTGACATCCGCTGGGCGTACATCACCAGATGGCTTTGAGGGCAAGAGTTACCCATGTACTTTTCAAAGTCGGGCACTTGAAATTTGTGCGGGACTTTCACATTTGGGACCAAGCAGAGATCTGCGGCGTCCTTTCCAAATAGATCCTGACCGCAAATGGCTTGCAGTTCCTTCTGCATTTCCAAGAACTACTCCTGGAATTCCTCCATTCTGTCAAACATAGTTTCCTTCTTACCAGAAGGTGTATGTGGAATCTGTCCTTCCGGGACAGTGTGCACCACAGGGGGTGGTACCGTGACTACGGTAGTGAGTCTTGGCGTCTCCTGAAGTTTGTAACCTTCAGGAGTCTTCAGTATGCCTCTGGCATCTTCGCTTTCCCGAAGTTTGTAACCTTCAGGCCCAGCGGCTTCTGTTGTGATTCCCTGATCTTCAGTGATCGGCGGAACATATCCTTCCGGGATATAGTTAACAGGCATGCCCCAAGGACGATCTTTCGGCATTTGATACCTAGGATCATACTTCTCCACTATGGGCATCGAGGTGATCTCTGCGATCACAGTTCTTTGTAGCTGAGCTTCTGCCATGGCTTGCATGTCGTTACGAAGCTTCCTCATATCCTCTCTCAGAGCGTCGATCTCTTCCTTCAACTCTCTATTTTCTTCCTCAAGATCATCCATCTTTTCTGACGATTGGCCCGAGTATTATACGAATGAGACAGTTTGACTCTAGAACCGAGACACAAACGTGAGATTCGTAGGGAAGAAGAATACGCGATGTGAGAATGATGAATGCAATGATTATATTAATTGTTTTTTGGTTTAATCAAACTAAACTTCGACAATTAGATTGCAAATATCAAACGGTGGGGAAACCCCTTTTTATTGAAATTCAAAGGATTACAGAAATGGAAATACAGTAGATTACAAGGTGCAGAAACCTAAACTAATGGGTCCCGAGTCCTCTCTGAAGAGAAATCAGGTACTGATTCTGGTATCTTCCTTTTCTTTGACCGGGGCTCTTGGGCCATTGTCGGGTTGTCATTCCTTTGCCAGGTGAAAGGAGCGAGCAAATTCCTTTGGTTATCCTGATTATCCACAGCATGCTGCTCCAAAATTTCAATCAGAGCATCCTTATCTTTCAGTAATTTCTGTATTTTGATGCACTCTACGTTGAGGGTGCGGTACTTGTTCTTCCAAGACCTTCTCTCCTTTTGAACTTTGTTGAGAGTAACCTGAAGCTTTTCAGTTTCCGTCATGAAGTACATGACAGATTTCTTTGGCGAAAGAACTCCGTAACGAGGATAAGGCATCTTTAGCTTGAGAGCTCTAGTTTGTACCCAATGGAGATAAGGCTCCACCGAGACACAGTCTGGTTTTCCCAGAGACTCTCGTCCTTTCTTATGAACATGCTTCCAAGCGTGCACTATTTCTGTCTTTAGTGCTCTGTCATTTTCTCCTTCTTTGAAGAAAAGACCTTCCAGATGAACACCCCGTGGGACATGTCTCATCGGGTATCCAAATTGACGAAGAACCAATACCGGATGGTAGTTGATTCCTCCTTTAGTTCCTATGAGGGGTACGTTGGGGAAGTTTCCACAACGGTCAACGATCCTGATTCCATCATAGATCCTACTACACCAATCTATATCAGAGTTGGTAAGGGACATGATCTTCTGCGACTAACATAAGGCACTCTTACAATCCCAAAAAGCAGCTGACTTGGGCAAGTGAGAGATAAACCATTTGTAAAGCAGAGGTACACAACATGTGATCTCCCCTCCGCTGTACAAATTTCCCAAGTGTACAGAATAATACGCATCTGCGAGCAAAGTCGGCACAGGGTTTCCAATGAGAAAAACCTTAATGGAGTTGATATCGACGAAATTATTAATGTTGGGAAACAAAAATAACCCGTAGGTGAGCAAGACAAAGATGCTTTCAAAAGCAGTCACGTTTCCTATACTGGAAAAATACAGGGCCTTCTTTGTCAGGAACTGGGCTGGAAAACCTTGGATGCCACCCTTGGTAGTTAGGTGAATCCTGACCTCAGACTCGTCCAAATGAATTGCTCTTGCAATGGTCTGATTCTTTGGAATTTCTTCCAGTCCAGAAAATGGAGCTCGATCAGTAATGTGTAGATCAATCAGATGAGAATACTCCTCCAACGTTGGTGCGAGCTGGTAATCTGGGAATGTGAAACAGTGATAAACCGGATCATAAAACTGAATGAGCGCATCCATGATTCCCTCAATCACATGGACTCATAATAGTGGTAACAAACCTCTGTGCTTGGCTCTGAAAGCCTCTGGGTTTATGATCATCCTTGCTAACCTTCTCAAATCCTCTAGCTTTGGAACCTTGAAGGTATAACTATGAGTTCTCCTTCTACCGAAATCCATTAGTGCAATCCTTTTCTCTGATATTTGCAATCACAGTCTCAATTTAATTTGAAAAACAGAGAGACTAGAAGAGAAATTTTTTGAATGTTTTTAATGTTTTTTAAATGAATGCATGAATGCAGCACACAAAAACATAGAAAAAACATGGGGTCAAAGGGTCGTTGTCATGAAGTCAAGGCTCTACCCATCCCCAAAGGTTTATACTAGGGTGATTTTTGTACCTGTACTCATTATCATCAGCTCCTCCCAGGAAAGCAAAACAACAAGCGGATCGCCAGCAAGTTGTAGAGCAATCTTAGAGTAAGTGCCATTCACCGAGAATAGATCACCAGCCTCAAATGACGGTAGTATCGCGTAACAACTATTCCCGATAGCTTCCGCACTACAAAAGGATTTGGCTCCTCAGCTTCTCAGACATCACAATCGGCCCATTGTCTAGGTGAGAGAATGGGTTGCATTGGTCAGCCTCCACTGAGGTTGATGGTCGACCTCGTCGCTATCACTTATCTTAAGTGTATACTCGATCTTTCCACATGCGGCATCACACGTATTCCCATTAGCAGAAAAATAAACACGTATAGCAATTAGGAAAAGCAGTATATATATTTGTCCTAATCATCCTAGACTTTTAAAAGCTAAGAATCTTAAGTTCTTGACAGAAAATGGTTTCCCGGCGGAGTCACCAATCTGTGGTTTCATTCCAATTTAACGGCGTTTTGACCTAAGATCCTAGTGACGTCAAGGTTTCAACCTAGGGGACAAGAAGAGAACAAAATCCCTAAAGTGTCCCCAGCAGAGTCGCCATTTTTCTGTAGCGAGTGATTTTTGGATGTGGTTGCGAAGCACGATCGCTCTGGTACTACAGCTCGATTCATTTTTTATCCTATTAAAGCTGATGAAGGAAGGGAAATAGATGTCTCCAACTAACCCTGCTTGCATAATGAGATTAAACAGCGGTCTGTTAGGTTACAGATGCTACAAAGATTCGGGGTTTTTTTCTAGGTTTATTTTGTTGACGAGGGGTACTTTAGGCTATCGGTTGAGATGTTAGGACGAATATATATGAAAGTATGGGATTTTGGGTTTTTGTTGATTGTTCTCGCTAAGATTTTTCTTTCAATCTTATGCCTACGTATTCCCGTTTACCGAAACAGGGAAATCAGAGCGTTCGTAGTTCCTCCTATTCTATGGGAGGAAATGGTTGTTTTTGGTGTCTTGTTCAAAGCCCAAGACGTGAAGCGAAAGGTGGTTTGTATCTTGTTCAAAGCCCAAGATGTGAAGCTGAAGGGTTTATTTGTATCATGTATGAAGCCCAAGATGTGAAGCTAAAAGTGTCGACCTTAGAGAGAATTTGTCATCTCTAAAGAGGGGTTTGTCTGTTACAACTGTTGGGTGACTGATTATAAAGGAGGATTACTTTAACCGAGATTTGTGAATCCGACAATGCCATAATTTCCTTTATAGGGGATTTTAACCTGAAGGAGAAGACTTTAACTCAGTGTAGAGCAATGGCATCTTTCCTTAGGAATTTCTCATACTAAAAGAGGGACAGTGGCATGGATGTAGATGATCTAGAGGCTTGCTGCTTACAGTAATTAGATGGAGGGGAAGGAGTTGTTGATGTTTGTGTACTGTGAACGAGGCACAGCTTTGATGCTAAAGGTTCATTAGATCAACCAGTAGTTTTCTTATACAAAGCCTAAGAGGAGGCTATTATGTGTCTCGTACAAAGCCCGAGAGGGAGGCTAAAAGGTTTTGACTCAACGAGGGAATCTTTTGGTATCTCGTATGAAGCCCGAGATGAAGGCTATTTGACTCAACAAGAGAGTTTTTTGTATCTCGTACAAACCCCGAGATGGAGGCTAAAATTTATTTGGCTCAATAAGAACCTTTTTGTATCTCGTATAAAGCCCGAGATGGAGGCGAAAGGGATTGACTCAACGAGGGAGTCTCTTATGTGTCTCGTACAAAGCCCGAGAGAGAGGCTGAACGTTGTTTGACTCCCCTGGGGAGAATCATTGTATAAAGCCCAAGAGAGAGGCTAATTTCACTGGAGAAGGATCTTTATACAAAGCCTAAGAGGAGGCTATGGCAACTGTTCAGTTAAGTGACAGGTCCAGTATACTGATTTTGAAAGAGAAAATCAGTTCTTATATGAGCAATGCTGTACTCGAGGATTTGATTCGAGGATCCGGGTTATTCCTGTTCTTTAAGGAAATGGGAAATCCGAAGGGTATTGAGACTGTCCGAGTCTACGGGTTTTCTTCCTATTCATGAAGGGGTCAGTTGAGAATGTCTTTGAGACTCAAGGAAATTAGACCGTCCAAGTCTAGAGTGTCGTCTTTTGTACTGTGCTTTGAGAAACAGTAGTAGACTCTTTGAAAGGAATGTTCTATGTAGATGACTAAGTTCTGTTCCTATACCTCTAGGAGGTCGTCGGGACAATTTGTACGAAGCCCAAGAGGAGGCTGGAAGCTTTTAAGAAGCCGATCGGTCCTTGAACGATGCCCAAGAGGAGGCTATCATTCCCGGAGGAGGAGATCATTATACGAAGCCTAAGAGGAGGCTGTGAATACTTCTAAGAAGCCGTAGGGTCCTCGTACTAAGCCCAAGAGGAGGCGGGGTTGCTTTTAGGAAGCCTGTGGGTCCTTGTACGATGCCCAAGAGGAGGCCGATGCTTTTAAGAAGCCCGTGGGTCCCCAAACCTCGAGAAATTCAAGGCAAGCTATTCACAAGGAATAGATCAAGTCAAGAAAGTTCGAGAATTTGGAAGAAACTCAAAGATGCCATTCACGGAGAATACATTCATCTCTGGGAATAGAGTTTCTTGACAATTCCTAATGAGGACAGCCGAAGAGAAGACTGTATCTGGTGATTCTATTGGGGATCTAGTTGTCTATTTCTACGACTGAAACAGCGTCACCTAGTTCTAGAAGTAGTTGCCGGGGAAACTCTAAATATCTATACTATTATTACACAGTTGATATGAGTTTATGAAAGAAGACTTACAGTGAAACAACCCCACAATACAGTTATATGTATATGAAAGCGGTAAATGAAAGCAATAACGACTTACTCGGTTGTAGAGCTTCCATGCTATTTGGTTAGTTGTTCAACAAAGAAAGATTAAAAGCAACAGTATATTCAAAATCAAAGGAGAAAATGCTTTGAAAAAGAAAGATTTGGGGCTTACAGCTCAAGGAGAGGCCCAGGGTTTTATCAGTGAGCGCACTGTTGAATTTGTACAGAGGGACTTATACAAGTGACCGTGGCCCAAAAATTGTTTTCTGTACAAAGGGGTGGGTCTTACACTCTCTCAAGAGGCCCAAAAAGTTTTAAAGAAAAGAAATGGGTCTTACTACACGAGGGTAGGCCCAGTTTGTTTTTTCCGTTTGAAATGGCGATCGCGCCGAGATTTTCTTTTAACGCGAAGGGACTTATACAATAAGTGAGGCCTAAAGTGTTTTTTGGTTAAAAGGGGGTTGGGTCTTACACTCTATTAGAGGCCCAAAAGTTTTGAATGGGTCTTATAGCTCAAGGAGAGGCCCAAAAGGTTATTTTTCAAAAGGGTGATGATCACGCCGTTTGTTTTTGACGGTATCGAGACTTACACAATGCACTGAGGCCCAAAAATTATTGGTCAAAAAAAGGATTGAGTCTTACACTCTATTAGAGGCCCAAAAGTTTTGAATGGGTCTTATAGCTCAAGGAGAGGCCCAGATGATTTTTTCGACGGACGATGATCGCGTCGAACTTTTTGAAATACAACGGGACTTATACCATAAGTGAGGCCCAAAATAGGTTGTATTTACAAAGGGTTGGGTCTTACACTCTATTAGAGGCCCAAAAAGTTTTAAAAATGATTTATGAGGGTTGAATTAATCCAAAAACCCTAATTTGTTTTCAAAAATGTGTTTTAATTGAATAAAAATTCAATTAAAATGATCAAAATTGTTTAACATAGGAAAATCAAATTGTGATCTTGGATTAATGTTCCAAAAATTAAGTATTGACCTACAAAATAATTAGAAAGCATTAAAAGTTGCAAAATCAAGGTGGAAAAAATATTTTAAATGTCAAAAACAATTAAAACATTAATTCTTTGCAAAAATATCAATTATATAAAATATATAATATTTTTGGGATTTTTTGGGAAAATAAAATATTTTAACATTTTTGTGAATTATTAAAAAAAGAATCAACTCAAAATCATTAAAACTCAGAGAGAAATTAATTTTTGAATCAATTAAATAAAATCACAAAATTCAAATATTTGAATTTATGAAAATGGCGCCAAGAACACCCAAGAACACGCGCGTGTTCTGGGCTTGCCCAGATTTGCATTTTCTCTCCAATCTCACTGAATACTTGATTATATCATGCAATCCACATACCAATCAACTCGTTTCAACCTCACGATCATGTCTATGGTATTTAATTTCATTTAAATTAAACATATAACAAGAAATCACGAAAAATCCTCAAGAACCCTAATTTCTGCATGAAGGCTAGCATTTTTGATACACGATTCAAACAATGCAATTAATTGAGGGGAAACATTCCATGCATGATTATGAACATTTGGAAAAAGTATTGTGCGAGGAAATATGCATAGATTGAGAGATGACCAAGTTTAATCTTACCTCTAGGTCGTGACAGCAAGAGCAAATTGATTTCTGAGTAGGAGGTGTGTAGCACCCCAAAATTTACTCTCCTTACATATCATTGTATTCACTGAAGATGATATGTACATCAATGGAAGCCTCATTTCCCAAATGAACACTCAGTCTGCAAGTACGTCCAGACAGAATTAAGCTTCCTCAGCAATGGCAATCTTCAGCTTCTTTACTGCATTTTCATTTGTAGTTTTTCATTTCTTGTTAAAGCATCGTATGCATGTAAGACTTGTTTGTTTTTTTTTATGATGATATTAATGCAATGAGTATGTTTTTCTTGAAGTAATTCATTCGTGTTCACTCTTAAATGTTTATATGCACTACAACACCAACCTTTCTTGTCTAGAACTCTTGAGGGAGGATGACGAAATAAGAACGCAGATTTCTAATGGTATGTTCAAGGATAGAACCCTGTTGAGGATGTACATGAATTGTTTCAAACACTGGAGATATAAGGGAGATAGACCCTCGTTAACCCCTTTTGAGCCTTGAAGTAGGAGTTTCTTTCGTACGAAAAACCCTCATACTTAACCCAGGGGCAGGGTAGGCGTCAGTTAGTTTGACCGAGCGTTCAAATTTCAAGGAGAGTGTGCGTCTGAGGATCCATTACCTTCTATCCCACCGTCAAAAGGTCAGGAGATGTGAAACCACAATGGTTATCCATCAACAATCAGGGAGTGAGGCAGTCATAACCCTTTCAAGCAAGTAAGACAACCAGTGTCACACGCTTTGTTCAAAAGGGGAATAAAAAAGAAAAGCCCGCTAAGTCGAAACTTGAAAACAAGCGACTTAGGCAAAAGTTAGGGCATCCCGCTGGACTTCAAAATCGAAAAACTCAAAAGAGATAGTCCAGGCAAAAATTAGGGATAAAAAAAAAGGCAAAAGAAAGAAAAAGCGAAAATCCTCGATAAGAACAAATTCGTGTGATTACAGACACGAAAGATAAAAAAGGGGTGGTTGTCATTCCAAAACCTCCTTAGGTGCCAAACCATTAGTGGCATAGGTTCCTTAAAGATCATAAACCTTTGAGAGATGAGCGTTTGTGTAGGATTAACTTAACATAGGACTGGAGAACATCACGAAGAGTGGGTGGGCACCGATAAATTTTGAGCCATAAATCCTTTTTTCTGAAACCGTGAACCAGACCACGTTACAACCCTTAAAAGTCCTAATTGAAACAGGGTTTATTCCGAAAACGTACTTCAACAGGATATCGTTCCTGACTCCTATGAGTTGTGCTAATAAGATTTGTGGGTATTCCATGTGCGCATTGTTTTGCCATTCAAAAATCAAGGTCGCATCCCAGCTAGTGATTCGTTCACAAAGCTTGGCGACGCATTTTCAATAAAACTTCAAGGTTAACATGAGTGTTGCATTAGAATTGTCATTCTCATAATAAACATTTTCTACTTGCATGCGTTTGATATCAAAGAAGCTTACACGATGAACGACAGTCAAGAAGCTTGATCCTGCCAAGTTGGGTTGCTTGAAAATTCTGAAGGACAATCATATCAAAGGGCATGCTGCCAAGAGACTCAGTGTAGAGTGGGCTCTCCCCAGTAAGTCTTGTTAAGATGTAGCCAATCTGGGGCAGTCACGTCGAGAAATCTCTCCGAAATTCAGTTATTCTGGGGCATTCATTCTAAGATCAGGGGCAAAGTCACTTCAAAGCTCGTATTGGGGCAGGCCACCTCTAGAGCGTAAGAGATTGTCCACTCCTGAAAATGGTTAATTGAAAACACCTCCTTAAGGTTCAAGATACTAAAGCAGAGTATTTTCAAGTCATTACAATCCCTTTCGAGGTAATGTACTTCATGGATCATGAAGACTGGGGCAGTTATGTCGAGATATCTCTCCAAGAGTTTGAAGACCCTGGGGCGGTACGAACGCCCAATCTTCTATAAAATCCTCTTGAGATGATTTCTTCCATTAGACCTGGTGGTCTGGGGCAAGTGGAAAGTTCAGAGGGCCGTTTATTACCTTAGAAATAAGTCAGGATTGAATGGCAACAGGATTGTATTTCCCCAGCAGTTTGCTCTCCCCAGCATTGAGATTGCACCTTTCCTCAGCAGAGCAGACCTTCCCCAGCAGGAGACTTGGGAAGTATTTTCTCCGGATCAAGACGTTATCTCCCCACAGAATCAGGTATTCACTTTCCCCAGCCAGTCAGGAAGTGTACTTTCACCGACAACGTTATGTTCTAATCCCCAGCAAGGTGGGAGTAAAGTCATTCTCCCCACCAGCAGGCTAAGTTCAGTAGTATCCCCAAGCAGGATGGTATTATGGACTGTTTTCCCCAAGCAGGATGGTATTATGGGCTGGCATCCCCCAGCAGGTTCTGAGCCCAATTGGAAATTAGCAATCTTCAGTAACAGACTTCCGGTTCCGTTATTGGCGTTCATTCTCAACTCCCCCAGCAGAGGAGAAATCTCAGGTTTTGGATGTTACCTTCAGTGAAAGACAGGCGTGGGTCCCGGTAGTTCTTTCGGGATTTCATCCCCAGCAGAAGTTGTTGATCCGAAGAGTCGATCAGTATGACCCTTCTCAGCAGAGTTCCTGGATTCAGAGAACAATTTATTTTTGTCATCCCCAGCTGAATTGGTCTTTTCTCTCCATGCATTTATTTTGCTGGAGGGACCCCTTTTGCATATCATAAGCATTGGCATTGCATCTTCAAAACGCGTAGCATTTCCACTTTGTGTGGAGCATTACGGCAAAATTCAAACATTTGCATTCAAAGCATAAGCCAGGTTTGATGCTTTCCTTGCCAGTTCTCTTTCCCAGCAGAGATGGCATAACTCAGGAGATTTTGGAGGGATGCTTTCCTCATACTTGTGCTCCCTGGAAGAATCTTTTATTTAGACTTCTCCTTTCCCCGGCGGAGTCATCTTATCTGTGGATCGTGAGTCCGTTAGAAGTTTGCCTTTGTTTGGCCTTTCTCTTTTGTGAAATCCAGTTCTTGCCTGGTAGTCAGTTCTCGCTTGACATATTTCTGTTTGCCAGTTTCCCTTTCTCAGTAGGGTGGTCTAAACCAGAAGTTTTGTTTCACGTTATCCCCGGCGAAGTCCACTTTATGTTGGTTATCCTTTGCGGATAAAATTGAGGTTGTGTTCGTTTTGTGGGTGCGATTGAGGTCGTATTCATGTTTTCTTTGTGGGTAGAGTGATTGAGGCTAGTCTTCCTTTGCGGGTGCAATTGAGGTTGTATTTGTTTTGTGGGTGCGATTGAGGTCGTATTCATGTTTTCTTTGTGGGTAGAGTGATTGAGGTCAGTCTTTCTTTGCAGGTGCAATTGAGGTTGTATTCGTTTTCTGGGTGCGATTGAGGTTGTATTCATGTTTTCTTTGTGGGCAGAGTGATTCAGGTCAGTCTTCCTTTGCGGGTGCAATTGAGGTTGTATTCGTTTGCGGGTGCAATTGAGGTTGTACTCGTTTTGTGGGTGCGATTGAGGTCGTATTCCTATTTTCTTTGTGGGTAGAGTGATTGAGGTCAGTCTTCCTTTGCGGGTATAATTGAGGTTGTATTCGTTTTGTGGGTGCGATTGAGGTCGTATTCCTATTTTCTTTGTGGGTAGAGTGATTGAGGTCAGTCTTCCTTTGCGGGTATAATTGAGGTTGTATTCGTTTTATGGGTGCGATTGAGGTCGTATTCGTGTTTTCCTTTATGGGTAGGGTGATTGAGGTCAGTCTTCCTTTGCGGGTATAATTGAGGTTGTATTTGTTTTGTGGGTGCGATTGAGGTCGTGTTCCTTTTTTCCTTGGGGGAGTGATTGAGGTCAGTCTTTCTTTGCGGGTACGATTGAGGTCGTATTCGTCTTATTTTTTTGGGTATGTTTGAGGTCATACTCCTTATTTTTCAGCACGCTCCATTTCGTTATTCTCACCATAAGCAAATTTTCGGGTTCTTTGGTATTCAATCTCCGTGTATCCCGATTGTCTGAAAGCCGTCGCTATCATACCTTCAGGACCAAGTTGATTGAATAGGGGCAGCCGTAGCACCCCAAAATTTTGCTCTCCTTACCATTGGTACTAACTAGCTTATGTTTAATCTCATTTTGCATTAAGATGTTCTTCAAAGGGCCAAGCAAGAGAGCTCAAGTGGATCACCCTCTCCTAACCAAGGCAGAAATTAGGGTTTTGAGATTCTTGGGTTTATTGCTCCAATAGGCAAGCTTCTTGGGTTTTTATCATCACTAAATGGCATATCTTATCTTTGTTGGAGAGGATACACATCATATTTAGAGGAATTTGGATTTGGAGACTGTGCTATTTCCTCCTAGACTGAGGATACCAAAATTAGGGTTTGCTATAAAGTCAGTTTATTTCTGATTTTTTGGGCAAGACTTGATTCCATGGTATTCCTTGGATCCCTAAGTATCTAGGAATGGAAGATTGTCCATCAGTTTGGTTAAGGAGAGATTCAATTGGCCAATAGATTGGGAATCAGGAGAATCAAGGGGAAAAGTCAACAGTGAGAGAGGAAGTCAACTGTGGAATTTGGAGGTTCTCTTCAAAGTTTTCAAGGTCTCACATCCTCATATGGTCTTCAAGGGTCAAGTTTCATACCATTTATCAAGAATCAAGGGTTGGTACACAAGTTGCTAAATATGGAAATGACCTATAATTTGAAAGTTTCCTTTTTGGGCAAGTTCTTACACTACATTCAACTGGACTTTTCATCATCAAGTAAGATTCAAATGAATTTTCCTCAAACATGAAAGTTGAAGATCTTTTTCTCCCCTTTCCAAAAAGTACTAGATGGTCTCCATATCATTTGTGAAACTCAAGTTATGATCAAAAGAAGGCAAGGTGGTTTTTAGGGTTCCATTTTCACAACTTTTGCATTTTGGGACATAATGACCTACAATTGATTCCTTTGTTTCAAGCCACATTTTAACATCAAAGAACAATCCATAAGGGTCATTTTTGGCCTTTGAATCAAGTGAATCCATGGTGTATTCATCACTTTTTTTCCATTATGCAAAATTGCAAGATCATTCTAAACTCATGAACCAAGACATCTCAAGGCCCAAATCAAATTCAGGTGTGATTAGCAATTGTTAAATAAGTGATCCATCATGAAATATTTGGATATACATGCATGGAGGAGGGTGTATTTCACATTATGTAATTTTCCAAAATCACCCAAAACTCATTAAGTGGGGAATTACCAAGGCCCAAATGCTGATCAGTGGATTAACCTAGTCTATTTAAGATTACTCATGCACTATTGAGAGGGAGGACACGTGATTTTGGAGGAGAACCAAAGCTTGAACCCTAAAACTTTTCTTCATTGAATCTTTCAATCTATAAGGGCTTTTCACAAAATTCCTTCACAACATTCATCCTTGGCATCTATAGAGCACAAATCATCCATCACTTGAAGCTAATAACAAGGATACAGTTTGCATAAACTCAGGTTAGTGATGATTTTCATGATCTTAAAACTCTCTTTTTAAACATGCATAATGTTGTGTGACATTCACTGATGATTCTGATATATTTATTTTTGAGATTGGACGTGTAGATTGGTTGTTTCGTGTGTTTAAAGTTTTGGACCCAAACCTTGTTTCATGCGATTCTCTTTATGTGTGGATTATTTTTTATTTTTGATGACGTATTATTGATCCTTGTTGAAATCTGGTCAGAATGGTATATTTTTTTGCATGTTCTGGTAAAGTTTTGGTTGCAGGTGACCGGAGAGGGTGACCGAAACCCTAGCTCCGGCGACCTGAGGCGTTTCAGTCCGGCGAAGGGTTTGAATGGGGAAGACAAAATCACGGCCATCCATCACTTTGATCTGATGGTCCACAGCATTGCCACGTTTTGATTTTTTTTGTTTTTATTTTGTGGTTTGTGTGTGTGTCCATCCATGATTATTACCATGCACCATATGATCCCAGCCTCACATCTCAATTACTTTTTAAATATTTGATTAAATCTGGAGTGTCTGACTAATCTGATGGCCACAATAATGCCAACGAATTAAAAAGGCAAGTGCTGCTCACGTGATTGGTGTATGGTATTCTGAACAATTATGTGTGGGTGTGTGCATCATTACTATGGTGTGTGTGTGTGGATCTGGATCATTTATCATTATTACTTTTTATTTATTTGACTGAATGCCACGCGTCAGATTGATCTAAAGGTAAGCATGGAGTCAACGTGGTGGACTGCTGTGCACGTGCTCCCTTATTTTTATTTTTATTTTTTCTGATGGATATTGGATTGGGCTCGCTAATTACACCCCCACCTTCCAACCCATCATATTTTCCAACGTGATTCTTTTGCTTTTCACACCCCCATGCTTATTTCTTCATTTTATTTTATTTAATTTGCATTAATTCATTTTTAATTTTTTAAAATAGTTTAGTGCATTAAAAAATTCCCAAAAAATTTATGAAGCATTTTTATAGTTTTATAAAATTTTCTCAAATTTTATTTTATTATTTCTATTTTATTTTTATCATCTGAAACAATTATTTTAATAATTTCTTTTTGAATTTATTTCATACATGCATACCATGACTTGTTTATTTTATTTCTCATCATCCATAAAGCATTTTGAACTCATTCTTTTTGCATTGTTTCACCAACACATGGAATTGCATTAAAATATTTTTCCCTCATTTTTAAAATCATTTAATATTGCATTTTAGTCCTCCTCTTTTGCATATTAAGTCATGTTTCTCATCTGAATTTACATAATTGTTTGAGTGACTTATATCTTGAATTTTTGCATGAGTTTTGGACATGTTGTTTGCTTCTGGTTGAGATATGTTGATAATTAATTTGGTGGTTTTAGAAGATGTCTTGCTAATTGTTTAACTACTCTTTGTGTGGGATCTTCTTGTGTGCACATCTCTGACCATGTCTGATTACTTGTTTGAAAAGGCACTTGTGCCATCATTTGGGTTTGCTTCTTTGACTTCATAATCCATGTTTAGGTCATCCTCATTCTGTCTTGGTTGAATTTCACTTGGGTTATAATCATTTCTCTTTGGTTTCTGTCTTGGTTGAGTTTCATTTGGTTTATTGTCACTTATGTCCGTTTGCACTAACCTTTTATGCAGGGGCTGAGGTAAGTTATTTGAGGGTGTGGATAGTTATCCATGCCCACTCTCACTCTTTCTGTCTCTCATCTTTTCTTTTCTTTAGGCTTAGGTTGTTGTCAAACCTCACTAACCATAGGTCACCCATGCATGATAACATTAGGACTCTTAGTTTCCCTTTAGAGTTTCCTTTGGGTCTTCTCTCTTCTCATCTCAAAACTTCTTGAAAACACTTAATAAAGATAAAGTGTATTGCGTACGAGCCTTAAGCGTGGGGAATGAGAAATGAAGGGCTTCCTCTCATCTTTCTAGAGTGCTTAGCGAGCGTCCTGTCTTGGGACGATTCGTTAAGTATTCGTCCCTGTGCCCTAGACTTTGGTGCAATGCAAGTTATGAACTAACTCAAGTCACTTATGTCCTAAAAAATACAAACAAACTTCAAACCTTTTTGTCCTTCGGGATTGTTAAACTAAAGGCTATTTTCAAAAAGGGCACGTTACTTTCCGTCTGAGTCGCAAACAGGCATCGACCCTAACTGCCGGACGCGAACTTAACGCCGCTCATAAAAAACACAAAAAGAACTTGGTTCGAACTACGTTGACTCTGAATTTCCCATTGCACAAAGGGAGTACGTAGGCCTAGGACGTCGACGTCCTACCGAGTCTGTCTTTGTCTTCCCTTTCCTCGTGTCAGTACAACCATAGATTTTAGGATAACTCACCCTTAGAATAGACAACAAGCGTGGATCCCATCGAGTACGATGGACGCGTGGGGTGCTAGTACCTTCCCCTCACGTAACCAACTCCTGAACCCAGGTTATGGTTGCGATGACCATTCCTTTCCCTCTTCCTCAGGTTTATGCGGTGTTCCCTTTCCCTCTGTTGGGATAAATTTACACGGTTAGCGACTCTGTTTTCCGCGCCACTCTCGCGTTTGTACCTGGATGAAAATCCCGGGAGTGACAGCTGGCGACTCTGCTGGGGACTCTGGTTGACCTATGCTGGTCCATCCCCTTTAGCGAGTCGATCCTAGCACTTGTTTGTTTTTTTGTTGGGTGTTTATTTGTTGTGCTATATTATGTTGTATATTACCATTTTACAGCTTTTACTGCATTGCATTTCATTTTTATTACTGTCATACTGGATATTGCTGTGTTGTCCTGGCTGTTTCTGTTTTGCAGGTTGGGTTGTTTTAAGAGATAAGCCCAATACCCAGGCTTGAGTACACCCTAGGACTAGAGTGGAGAGTAGTGGGACCTACGTGCCCGCTTGGTACGTTTGCGTGTTCACGAAATTCACAACCAGACGAGGCTATCTTAGGACGCATTCTAACGTGTGTGTCTTGCGCATGTTAGGGTGTTGATCTAGAGAGCTATCGACTCTGGTGACCGATCATCGAGGACCTTAGTGGAAACATCCCTCTTTAGTGGTGACAGTGGCAGACCACATTCTGTGGCAAACCCATTCGCACCCGAGGGCCCATTTTGGAACTCGCATAGGATGGCCCCTATCTTTTGAAGAGAATCAGTGGAGGCACTCCTCGATTGACGATAGTACTGTACCCCGAGGGATGAATGTACTATTGTTTCTCGACCTCAGTGCCAGAAGTTGAGGACCTTCCGTTTTGGAGAATCAGTTGAGGCCTCCTCGATTGATGATGATGCCAAACCAGAAATGGTGAACGTATCATCATTTCTCGACCTGAGAGCCCGGGATACTGAACATCCTAGTACCCACACGTTAGAGGGGATGGGTGTTTGAGGGTTTGCAGGTAACCGAAACCTTCAACCTACCTGGTTTTTTCTGGATTTCTCATCAGTGTTTGATTATCTGGGTTTCTGGTTATCTCAGTGGTTCGGTATTTTGGAATTCTGGTTTTCTGGGTTGTGGTTCTCGTTCAGCTACCAGCACAGCACATCCAGCAGTGTTGCCTTGATCCCATGTTTGCATGAGCATATAATATTTCTTGCATTCTGACATGTTTGACATTTTTCAGGGCTTGCATCTTACTCTTGATTCCGGTTTTCTGAGGTTACCTTGGCATGGATGTCCAAAGAAAGAAGACTGTTGCCTATTCGTTCCCAGATCCGACCTTAACGTTGATTCACAAGCTGATTAGTATGGCTGGTCCCGGAGTTCGTACAGAGTTCAGTGGAGGGTATGGGAGACTTCTGAAGTTTGTTTACAATATCTCCAAGTATGAGAAGGATGCCATTCATACACTTCTTCAGTTTTACGATCCGTCTTTGCGTTGCTTCACTTTCCCAGACTATATCTTGGCCCCAACGTTGGAGGAGTTCTCATTTATTTTGGGAATCCCCATTAGGCAGGACATAGTATTCTTTTCTGAAGAACACCCCGGGATAAAAGAAATGGCTATTGCTCTTCATATTGGTGAATCCGTTCTGAGCAGTAATATTGAGGAGAAACAAGGAGCTAAGGGTTTCTTATTGAAGTTATTGTTTGATCAAGCTTGCATACATGTTAACGAAAAGAATTGGACTGCTTTCCAAGCTATTCTGGCTATGTGCATCTATGGGATTGTCCTATTTCCCAATGTTCCTGATCTGGTGGATATGCATGCCGTCAGAATATTTATTTCAAAGAATCCTATACCTACCTTGCTAGGTGATGTGTATCACTCAGTCCACTACAAGAATGAAAATAGGTGTGGAAAAACCGTGAGTTGTTGTCCCCCGCTCTTATCTACTTGGCTTCTGAGCCATCTCCCTGAAACTGGCGCCTTCGTTGATACGAGAGATTCCCTGAAGTGGTCAAAGAGGTTAATGGGCTTGACTGCTGACAACATTGTCTGGTTCAACCATGACTTGCTAGGAATGGAGATTATTTGCAAGTGCGGAGAATTCCCTAATGTACCCTTGATAGGGAGAAGAGGTGGAATTAACTATAATCCTTCCCTTGTTATCAGGCAGTTTGGTTATCCTTTGAGAGGTCCACCTGAAGAGCGAGATGTCAAGGAGTCCTTATTCTTCAATGGTAATGGTGATCAAGAGATGATAAGGAAGATTGTGAATGCTTGGAAGCAGGTGGCCAAGAGGGGAAAAAATTCATTCGGGAAATGTAACAACCAGGCTTTTCCTTCCTATAAAGAGTGGATTAAGAAGAGAGCAGAATAGGAGCTTCTTCCCTTCCCGGTAGAACCACCATCTTACCCCTTGCTGATTGAGCCTCCTACCACAGTTGAGATAGAGAAGTTTAACAAGTTGTGGGCTGAAAAGCAAAAGCTGCGAGAAGAAAACAGTGAGCTACAAAGAGAGATTTATCAGTTGAAGCATGAGCGGGGTGAAGCTGTTCATATCGCCGAGTTGAAGACATAGCTTCTCGCTGAGGCAGAAAAGGAGCTAGCTGACAAGGTCGCATCCAGACAAAGGATGAAGCAAGCTCTAGACGGTATCAGTAATGTTCTCGAGTCTAAGAAGGAAGAATTGGACAAGGCTTTGTTAAAAATTCACAGGTTCAATGCTCACCGAGAAACTGCAATGGCTGAGAATAAGCAAAAGGAAGACGGTTATCTAGCTTAGATTGGTCAATTGAAGTCGAAGCTCAAGAAGAAAGATGCCGAGATCCTATTAGGGGTATTCCAGAGACAAGCAGTCGAGGATCGACTCAATGAAGCCATAGCCTCCATAGAGGAACTGAAGATCCAAGCTGAAGTGAAGAGACCTAGAAATAAGGTTCCTAGCATGGATAGTGTTTCTGGAGAAGACGCTTGGGAGTTGCATTGCCGATACTTGGAAGGGATCATGCATAGGAGAGACGTTCTCATTCAAGAGCTAATTCAGAGACCGAAGCATCCCGACACCAAAAAGCTGTTCAAGGAAATTCAAGATTGGAGCAAGAAGCATAATGGATGGGGAGGATTGACACTTGTGAACTTTGATGACATGCCGTAGTTTTCTGTTTTCTTTCATTATTCGGACCACCGCCAAACTTGTTGGTTGGGATCTATGATTATTGTGTTCAGACTTGTTATCTTGGATTTGTGATTGTTGACATTTGGTTTTCCTCTGGTTTTCTTAATATATGAGCAAAAGTTCCGTTCTATCTTGTTGTTAAACTGGAATCAAGGGGTGGATCACCCTGTGAATATTCAAACATGTTCATTTGCATTTGCATATTCATAATCATTTTGCATAATCATTTTGCATAACAGGCGTTTATCTCTGGCGTTCTTACTTTGTTCTCCTCCGCAGTACAGGATTGATCAGCCAGTTCATCGATATTCTACTCATTCTGTGATAACTAGAGGATGGCCATGGAACAACTCCGTGCAGAGATGCTTGAAATGAAGGTTCAGATGAGGCAATTTGGGGAAGACATGCTGGTCATGTCCCAGGAGCAGAAGATGCTGAAGGAGGAGGTCAATGAGATGAAGACTCTGATGGGTTTGGTCATGGAAATTTTGAATAGGGTGTTAAAGAAGGAAGACAGTCCTGTGCTCGCTTCCACAACAGAGATCCTTACTCCTCCCATCTCTTTGGGATTTGATCTAGATCGCAGATTGTCTCATGGATCTCTTCCACAAATTGAGGTTCCAGAGCTTTCCCAACAGCAACCAGGTCGTGTCTCCCAGGATAAGCCTAAGAATAAAAAGTGTGCACAGAGACCGAAGCAGCCTGAAAGAGTTTTTCATCCACTCCCTATGCCATATTCTCAACTATTGCAGCATCTCTTTCAGTTGCAACTGGTACAGAAAAGGACTTTGGCTCCTCTCACTGGTAATCCCCCACCAGACTACAATGCAAGAGCTCATTGTGATTTCCATTCTGGGGCACCAGGGCATACTGTGGAGAAATGTAGGGCCCTTCAGCACGCTGTCCAGGATCTGATTGATTCGAGGAAAATTGAATTCACACCAAGCGGCGTAAGCATACAAGGAGGTCCCACTCTAGCTGTTGAAAAGGAAGTGGGTATCCCCGTTGCTTCTCCCAAAGCCACATCAGGTCAGGGGCATTCTTGCAGTCCTTGGTCTTAGAATCCCCACATCCGCAAATGCTGCCTACGCCTCGACCAAGCCTGAAGAGAAAAGTTCCTGAAAAGATTATGCCCTCGAATCGGGGTCAACAAGAGAACTGCTCTGGAAGGAGACAACAAAGATCACGAAGGCCTGAGAGAAAGTTTGATCCACTCCCCGTTCCTCACAGCCATGTTCTTGCCCGTCTACTTGAAAGTTCTTTGGTTCAGCTAAGGGATGCCAAGCCTATTCCCGACCCTATTCCTCCTGATTATGATCTGGATGCCAGATGTGAATATCACTCAGACACACTGGGTCATTCAATTGAAAACCGCAACGTGTTCAAGCACAAGGTGCAAGACCTGATAGACTCAGAGATCATTGTATTCATTGAAGATGATATGTACATCAATGGAAGCCTCCTTTCCCAAATGAACACTCAGTCTGCAAGTACATCCAGACAGAATTAAGCTTCCTCAGGAATGGCAATCTTCAGCTTCTTTACTGCATTTTCATTTATAGTTTTTCATTTCTTGTTAAAGCATCGTATGCATGTAAGACTTGTTTGTTTTTTTTTTATGATGATATTAATGCAATGAGTATGTTTTTCTTGAAGTAATTCATTCGTGTTCACTCTTAAATGTTTATATGCACTGCAACACCAACCTTTCTTGTCTAGAACTCTTGAGGGAGGATGACGAAATAAGAACGCAGATTTCTAATGGTATGTTCAAGGATAGAACCCTGTTGAGGATGTACAGACATTGTTTCAAACACTGGAGATATAAGGGAGATAGACCCTCGTTAACCCCTTTTGAGCCTTGAAGTAGGAGTTTCTTTCGTACGAAAAACCCTCATACTTAACCCAGGGGAAGGGTAGGCGTCAGTCAGTTTGACCCAGCGTTCAAATTTCAAGGAGAGTGTGCGTCTGAGGATCCATTACCTTCTATCCCACCGTTAAGAGGTCAGGAGATGTGAAACCACAATGGTTATCCCTCAACAATCAGGGAGTGAGGCAGTCATAACCCTTTCAAGCAAGTAAGACAACCAGTGTCACACGCTTTGTTCAAAAGGGGAATAAAAAAGAAAAGCCCGCTAAGTCGAAACTTGAAAACAAGCGACTTAGGCAAAAGTTAGGGCATCCCGCTGGACTTCAAAATCGAAAAACTCAAAAGAGTCAGTCCAGGCAAAAATTAGGGATAAAATAAATGCAAAAGAAAGAAAAAGCGAAAATCCTCGATAAGAACAAATTCGTGTGATTACAGACACGAAAGATAAAAAAGGGGTGGCTGTCATTCCAAAACCTCCTTAGGTGCCAAACCATTAGTGGCATAGGTTCCTTAAAGATCATAAACCTTTGAGAGATGAGCGTTTGTGTCGGATTAACTGAACATAGGACTGGAGAACATCACGAAGAGTGGGTGGGCACCGATAAATTTTGAGCCATAAATCCTTTTTTCTGAAACCGTGAACCAGACCACGTTACAACCCTTAAAAGTCCTAATTGAAACAGGGTTTATTCCGAAAACGTACTTCAATAGGATAGCGTTCCTGACTCCTATGAGTTGTGCTAATAAGATTGGTGGGTATTGCATGTGCGCATTGTTTTGCCATTCAAAAATCAAGGTCGCATCCCAGCTAGTGATTCGTTCACAAAGCTTGGCAACGCATTTTCAATAAAACTTCAAGGTTAACATGAGTGTTGCATTAGAATTGTCATTCTCATAATAAAAATTTTCTGCTTGCATGTGTTTGATATCAAAGAAGCTTACACGATGAACGACAGTCAAGAAGCTTGATCCTGCCAAGTTGGGTTGCTTGAAAATTCTGAAGGACAATCATATCAAAGGGCATGCTGCCAAGAGACTCAGTGTAGAGTGGGCTCTCCCCAGTAAGTCGTGTTAAGATGTAGCCAATCTGGGGCAGTCACGTCGAGAAATCTCTCCGAAATTCAGTTATTCTGGGGCATTCATTCTAAGATCAGGGGCAAAGTCACTTCAAAGCTCGTATTGGGTCAGGCCACCTCTAGAGCGTAAGAGATTGTCCACTCCTGAAAATGGTTAATTGAAAACACCTCCTTAAGGTTCAAGATACTAAAGCAGAGTATTTTCAAGTCATTACAATCCCTTTCGAGGTAATGTACTTCATGGATTATGAAGACTAGGGCAGTTATGTCGAGATATCTCTCCAAGAGTTTGAAGCCCCTGGGGCGGTACGAACGCCCGATCTTCTATAAAATCCTCTTGAGACGATTTCTTCCATTAGACCTGGTGGTCTGGGCAAGTGGAAAGTTCAGAGGGTCGTTTATGACCTTAGAAACAAGTCGGAATTGAATGGCAACAGGATTGTATTTCCCCAGCAGTTTGCTCTCCCCAGCATTGAGATTACACCTTTCCTCAGCAGAGCAGACCTTCCCCAGCAGGAGACTTGGGAAGTATTTTCTCCGGATCAAGACGTTATCTCCCCACAGAATCAGGTATTCACTTTCCCCAGCCAGTCAGGAAGTGTACTTTCATCGACAACGTCATGTTCTAATCCCCAGCAAGGTGGGAGTAAAGTCATTCTCCCCACCAGCAGGCTAAGTTCAGCAGTATCCCTAAGCAGGATGGTATTATGGGCTATTTTCCCCAAGCAGGATGGTATTATGGGCTGGCATCCCCCAGCAGGTTCTGAGCCCAATTGGATATTAGCAATCTTCAGTAACAGACTTCCGGTTCCGTTATTGGCGTTCATTCTCAACTCCCCCAGCAGAGGAGAAATCTCAGGTTTTGGATGTTACCTTCAGTGAAAGACAGGTGTGGCCCCCGGTAGTTCTTTCGGGATTTCATCCCCAGCAGAAGTTGTTAATCCGAAGAGTCGATCAGTATGACCCTTCTCAGCAGAGTTCCTGGATTCAGAGGACAATTTATTTTTGTCATCCCCAGCTGAATTGGTCTTTTCTCTCCATGCATTTATTTTGCTGGAGGGACCCCTTTTGCATATCATAAGCATTGGCATTGCATCCTCAAAACGCGTAGCATTTCCACTTTGTGTGGAGCATTACGACAAAATTCAATCATTTGCATTCGAAGCATAAGCCAGGTTTGATGCTTTCCTTGCCAGTTCTCTTTCCCAGCAGAGATGGCATTACTCAGGAGATTTTGGAGGGATGCGTTCCTCATACTTGTGCTCCCTGGCAGAATCTTTTATTTAGACTTCTCCTTTCCCCGGCGGAGTCATCTTATCTGTGGATCGTGAGTCCGTTAGAAGTTTGCCTTTGTTTGGCCTTTCTCTTTTGTGAAATCTAGTTCTTGCCTGGTAGTCAGTTCTCGCTTGACATATTTCTGTTTGCCAGTTTCCCTTTCTCAGTAGGGTGGTCTAAACCAGAAGTTTTGTTTCACGTTATCCCCGGCGAAGTCCACTTTATGTTGGTTATCCTTTGCGGATAAAATTGAGGTTGTGTTCGTTTTGTGGGTGCGATTGAGGTCGTATTCATGTTTTCTTTGTGGGTAGAGTGATTGAGGCCAGTCTTCCTTTGCGGGTGCAATTGAGGTTGTATTCGTTTTGTGGGTGCGATTGAGGTCGTATTCATGTTTTCTTTGTGGGTAGAGTGATTGAGGTCAGTCTTCCTTTGCGGGTGCAATTGAGGTTGTATTCGTTTTTTGGGTGCGATTGAGGTTGTATTCATGTTTTCTTTATGGGCAGAGTGATTCAGGTCAGTCTTCCTTTGCGGGTGCAATTGAGGTTGTATTCGTTTGCGGGTGCAATTGAGGTTGTACTCGTTTTGTGGGTGCGATTGAGGTCGTATTCCTATTTTCTTTGTGGGTAGAGTGATTGAGGTCAGTCTTCCTTTGCGGGTATAATTGAGGTTGTATTCGTTTTGTGGGTGCGATTGAGGTCGTATTCCTATTTTCTTTGTGGGTAGAGTGATTGAGGTCAGTCTTCCTTTGCGGGTATAATTGAGGTTGTATTCGTTTTGTGGGTGCGATTGAGGTCGTATTCGTGTTTTCCTTTATGGGTAGGGTGATTGAGGTCAGTCTTCCTTTGCGGGTATAATTGAGGTTGTATTTGTTTTGTGGGTGCGATTGAGGTCGTGTTCCTTTTTTCCTTGGGGGAGTGATTGAGGTCAGTCTTCCTTTGCGGGTACGATTGAGGTCGTATTCGTCTTATTTTTTTGGGTATGTTTGAGGTCATACTCCTTATTTTTCAGCACGCTCCATTTCGTTATTCTCACCATAAGCAAATTTCTGGGTTCTTTGGTATTCAATCTCCGTGTATCCCGATTGTCTGAAAGTCGTCGCTATCATACCTTCAGGACCAAGTTGATTGAATAGGGGCAGCTGTAGCACCCCAAAATTTGCTCTCCTTACCTTTGGTACTAACTGGCTTATGTTTCATCTCATTTTGCATTATCATGTGTGCATATCATTGGCTCTTAGCATGGGGTCAAGGTTCCTGAGGCAAGTTCAAGAGGACAAGATGTTCTTCAAAGGGCCAAACAAGAGAGCTCAAGTGGATCACCCTCTCCTAACCAGGGCAGAAATTAGGGTTTTGAGATTCTTAGGTTTATTGCTCCAATAGGCAAGCTTCTTGGGTTTTTATCATCACTAAATGGAATATCTTATCTTTGTTGGAGAGGATACACATCATATTCAGAGGAATTTGGATTTGGAGACTGTGTTATTTCCTCCTAGACTGAGGATACCAAAATTAGGGTTTGCTATAAAGTCAGTTTATTTCTAATTTTTTGGGCAAGACTTGATTCCATGGTATTCCTTGGATCCCTAAGTATCTAGGAATGGAAGATTGTCCATCAGTTTGGTTCAGGAGAGATTCAATTGGCCAATAGATTGGGAATCAGGAGAATCAAGGGGAAAAGTCAACAGTGAGAGGGGAAGTCAACTGTGGAATTTGGAGGTTCTCTTCAAAGTTTTCAAGGTCTCCCATCCTCATATGGTCTTCAAGGGTCAAGTTTCATACCATTTATCAAGAATCAAGGGTTGGTACACAAGTTGCTAAATATGGAAATGACCTATAATTTGAAAGTTTCCTTTTTGGGCAAGTTCTTACACTACATTCAACTGGAATTTTCATCATCAAGGAAGCTTCAAATGAATTTTCCTCAAAAATTAAAGTTGAATATCTTTTTCTACCCTTTCCAACAAGTACTAGATGGTCTCCATATCATTTGTGAAACTCAAGTTATGATCAAAAGAAGGCAAGGTGGATTTTAGGGTTCCATTTTCACAACTTTTGCATTTTGGGACATAATGACCTACAATTGATTCCTTTGTTTCAAGCCATATTTTAACATCAAAGAACAATCCATAAGGGTCATTTTTGGCCTTTGAATAAAGTGAATCCATGGTGTATTCATCACTTTTTTTCCATTATGCAAAATTGCAAGATCATTCTAAACTCATGAACTAAGACATCTCAAGGCCCAAATCAAATTCAGGTGTGGTTAGCAATTGTTAAATAAGTGATCCATCATGAAATATTTGGATATACATGCATGGAGGAGGGTGTATTTCACATTATGTAATTTTCTAAAATCACCCAAAACTCATTAAGTGGGGAATTACCAAGGCCCAAATGATGATCAGTGGATTAACCTAGTCTATTTAAGATTACTCATGCACTATTGAGAGGGAGGACACGTGATTTTGGAGAAGAACCAAAGCTTGAACCCTAAAACTTTTCTTCATTGAATCTTTCAATTTATAAGGGCTTTTCACAAAATTCCTTCACAACATTCATCCTTGGCATCTATAGAGCACAAATCATCCATCACTTGAAGCTAATAACAAGGGTTTGAATGGGGAAGACAAAATCATGGCCATCCATCACTTTGATCTGACGGTCCACAACATTGCCACGTTTTGATTTTATTTTTGTTTTTATTTTGTGGTTTGTGTGTGTGTCCATCCATGATTATTACCATGCACCATATGATCCCAGCCTCACATCTCAATTACTTTTTAAATATTTGATTAAATCTGGAGTGTCTGACTAATCTGATGGCCATAATAATGCCAACGAATTAAAAAGGCATGTGCTGCTCACGTGACTGATGTATGGTATTCTGAATAATTGTGTGTGGGTGTGTGCATCATTACTACGGTGTGTGTGTGGATCTGGATCGTTTATCATTATTACTTTTTATTTATTTGACTGAATGCCACGCGTCAGATTGATCTAAAGGTAAGCATGGAGTCAACGTGGTGGACTGCTGTGCACGTACTCCCTTATTTTTATTTTTATTTTTTCTGATGGATATTGGATTGGGCTCGCTAATTACACCCCCACCTTCCAGCCCATCATATTTTCCAATGTGATTCTTCTGCTTTTCACACCCCCATGCTTATTTCTTCATTTTATTTTATTTAATTAGCATTAATTCATTTTTAATTTTTTAAAATAGTTTCGTGCATTAAAAAATTCCCAAAAAATTCATGAAGCATTTTTATAGTTTTATAAAATTTTCTCAAATTTTATTTTATTATTTCTATTTTATTTTTATCATCTGAAACAATTATTTTAATAATTTCTTTTTGAATTTATTTCATACATGCATACCATGACTTGTTTATTTTATTTCTCATCATCCATAAAGCATTTTGAACTCATTCTTTTTGTATTGTTTCACCAACACATGGAATTGCATTAAAATATTTTTCCCTCATTTTTAAAATCATTTAATATTGCATTTTAGTCCTCCTCTTTTGCATATTAAGTCATGTTTCTCATCTGAATTTGCATAATTGTTTGAGTGACTTATATCTTGAATTTTTGCATGAGTTTTGGACATGTTGTTTGCTTCTGGTTGAGATATGTTGATAATTAATTTGGTGATTTTATAAGATGTCTTGCTAATTGTTTAACTACTCTTTGTGTGGGATCTTCTTGTGTGCACATCTCTGACCATGTCTGATTACTTGTTTGAAAAGGCACTTGTGCCATCATTTGGGTTTGCTTCTTTGACTTCATAATCCATGTTTAGGTCATCCTCATTCTATCTTGGTTGAATTTCACTTGGTTTATAATCATTTCTCTTCGGTTTCTGTCTTGGTTGAGTTTCATTTGGTTTATTGTCACTTATGTCCGTTTGCACTAACCTTTTATGCAGGGGCTGAGGTAAGTTATTTGAGGGTGTGGATAGTTATCCATGCCCACTCTCACTCTTTCTGTCTCTCATCTTTTCTTTTCTTTAGGCTTAGGTTGTTGTCAAACCTCACTAACCATAGGTCACCCATGCATGATAACATTAGGACTCTTAGTTTCCCTTTAGAGTTTCCTTTGGGTCTTCTCTCTTCTCATCTCAAAACTTCTTGAAAACACTTAATAAAGATAAAGTGTATTGCGCACGAGCCTTAAGCGTGGGGAATGAGAAATGAGGGGCTTCCTCTCATCTTTCTAGAGTGCTTAGCGAGCGTCCTGTCTTGGGACGATTCGTTAAGTATTCGTCCCTGTGCCCTAGACTTTGGTGCAATGCAAGTTATGAACTAACTCAAGTCACTTCTGTCCTAAAAAATACAAACAAACTTCAAACCTTTTTGTCCTTCGGGATTGTCAAACTAAAGGCTATTTTCAAAAAGGCACGTTACTTTCCGTCTGAGTCGCAAACAGGCATCGACCCTAAATGTCGGACGCGAACTTAACGCCGCTCATAAAAAACACAAAAAGAACTTGGTCCGAACTATGTTGACTCTGAATTTCCCATTGCACAAAGGGAGTACGTAGGCCTAGGACGTCGACGTCCTACCGAGTGTGTCTTTGTCTTCCCTTTCCTCGTGTCAGTACAACCATAGATTTTAGGATAACTCACCCTTAGAATAGACAACAAGCGTGGATCCCATCGAGTACGATGGACGCGTGGGGTGCTAGTACCTTCCCCTCGCGTAACCGACTCCCGAACCCAAGTTATGGTTGCGATGACCATTCCTTTCCCTCTTCCTCAGGTTTATGCGGTGTTCCCTTTCCCTCTCTTGGGATAAATTTACACGGCTGGCGACTCTGTTTTCCGCGCAACTCTCGCGTTTGTACCTGGATGAAAATCCTGGGAGCGACAAGGTGTTACAGATGAATTGTGATGATCTGAACAGCTTCCCTACACCCTATGGAGTGTGTTTGAATGCTTGGACTTGACTGAGAATGGCTGGATCACTTCATGGCATCTCAACTGCACTTTGGTTAAAACCTTGAGAAATTGACTGGTGATTCTGAGAAATCAGTGTTCCAGTTGTTGTTTAAGTGTTTGATCAGCTCACATATGATGTATATGAGGTGTGTGTGTGATTGGTTCGAGTGGAATTGCTCTCTAATGAAAAACCTGATAGTGACTTGCTAAGAAAGGCATTTTTGAGAGTGAGAAGTGGTTTTTGAGAAAGGCAAGTGTTGTAGGCCTTTGGTGTACTTAAACTGATCACAATTGAGCTCTATTTATAGTAGAGCAAGTTTGTTTTAGGATCCACAGTGAATGGCAACTGCAACAGGTGTTTGTTCAATGTTGGCCAATGGAAATCCAAGTCTCCTCTAGCCATTGACTAGAGGTTAGGGCATAGGGCTGTGGTTCCCTTGGTCTTGGATAAGTCTTGACTGAATTCAGTTGAGAATGGTTCAGTCCATGCCACCTTGATGCTTCCATAGAATGCTCCAATCCAAAATTGGAGTCTTGTCCCTATTTTGGCCATTCTAAGTTCAACATGCTATTTCTTGTTCCAAAGACTTTGGAGGATTGGCTCAGTGATTGTCCCCTTTAGATTCAATCCTCTGAGGTGTCCAAGTGGATAGGAGCATTTGGATTTGGCTGATTTTGGCAAATCGAGAAAAAATGCAAATTCTGTCTTGCCTTGGCAGATTTCAGCAAGGCAACTTTCCAATGTCATATCTCATGACTCAAATGGAATTTGGTAATGTTCTTGGCCATTTTGGAAAGCCCTTACATGATACAACAACTGTTTGAACATGTTTGGTTTTGATCTCTTTTGAATCCAAGTGAAAAATCCCCCTACATTTGGCAAAAAGTAGGGTAAAATCTGACTTAGTGAAATTTTCACTAAGTGTTGGAACAAAGTGACTTTTCTTGATTTTGATCACTCCATAACTCAAAATCCACAATGAATTGGAATTAGGTCTAGTTGAAGTTTTTGTAGAGGGCAATGAGATCTACAAATCAAGCCTTGGATGAGAGAAAATGGCTTTGTGGTTTAGGAGTTATGGTCCTCCAAAGTTGGTACCCTAGCCACTTTATTTTTAACTTAGAAAATTTTCTAAGTTTTTTATGGTTACCCCTTTTACAAGTTATCCAACTTTTCTTGATTTTTCTTGATGAATGATGATTCAAATCATACATTAACATCATTTTAGGGTTAAAAATCCATTTTGGTGAAAAATCTCAAAAAGTCAAAGTTGACTTTTGTGCACAGTTGACTTTTTATCAGATGAATTCCAAACTGTGCAATTCCTCATGAAATCATGTCCTTGACCTAAATCAAACTTGATGGACATGTTCCATGGGTGTCATAGGGTATATTGAATCATGTCATAGGGCTTGGGAGCATGTCCTGGTCAAAAGTCAAAGTTACAGTTGACTTTTTCCTTAAAACCCTAACTGTGGTGCAGATGAAATTGAAACTTGTTGCTCAAGCCTCTTGGATTAATCCATTGTTGCAAATGGATCAATATAGTTCATTAGAGACCCTCAAACCCTCTCTTGAGGTCTTGGCTCATGATTTGCCCTAAAATTCAACTTAGGGGTGAATTAGGTCAAGAAACCCTAATTCCTGATTTTTGATGAATGCATCCCCTGAGGCAAAATTGACTTGATGATTGGGTCCATGAGGTCCCATGGAGTATATTAGGTTATGTTTTGGATCATTGGCTTGTGCCCAGATAAAAATTTTCATCTGGAGGCCCTGGTCGACCAAAACCCTAATTTGGTGACACTATCGATCTTGAGACTTGATCCACCTAGAAGGGAGCAGCCTTGTGCTTGATACTTGAAGTGGGAGTCCTTTTGATCCATTGTAGGTGTTTGAGAGGTTAGACAAGTTGAATATCATGTCATTCCTTGATTGATCCTTTGTCTAAGAACTCTGAGAGGGCTTGAAACCCTAATTCTTGATGGTAGTGGATGCTCACCCATCTTTGGGGAGACTGATGAAGTATGATGGCCCATCCATATTGTGATGATGATTTTCACAATGATGGGAAATCTTAGTGGTCAAAATTTGGGGTATGACACAGCCCCACAATACAGTTATATATATGAAAGCGGATAAAGAAAGCAGGTAAACACTTACTCGGTTGTAGAGCTTCCATGCTATTTGGTTAGTTTGTTCAACAAAGAAAGCTTTGATAACAATATTATATTCAAAATCAAAGGAGAAAGTGCTTTGAAAAGATTGTTGGGGCTTACAGCTCAAGGAGAGGCCCAAGGTTTTATTAGTGATTGCACTGTTGAATTTGTACAGGGACTTATACAAGTGACTGAGGCCCAAAAAGGTTTTCTGTATAAAGGGATGGGTCTTACACTCTCTCAAGAGGCCCAAAGGTGTTTAAAGAAAAAGAATGGGGCTTATAACACGAGGGTAGGCCCAGATTATTTGTTTTAAAAAAAAACGGCGATCGCGCCGAGGTTTTTCTAACGTACTGGGTCTTATACGATGCATTGAGGCCCAAAAGGTTTTGGTTAAAAAATGGGTTGGGTCTTACACTCTATTAGAGGCCCAAAGGTGTTTAAAGAAAAAGAATGGGGCTTATAACATGAGGGTATGCCCAGATGATTTGTTTTTGAATTGGCGATCAGGCCGAGATTTTTGAAAGCACAGTGGGTCTTATACAATGTCTGAGGCCCAAATATTTTGGTTTCAAAAATGGGTTGGGTCTTACACTCTATTAGAGGCCCAAAGAAAAGACATGGGGCTTATAACACGAGGGTAGGCCCATTTGGTTTTAAAAAAAAGGCGACGATCGCGCCGTTGTTTTTGAAAATACAGTGGAACTTATACAATGATTGAGGCCCAAAAAGTGGTGTATTTACAAAGGGGATGGGTCTTACACTCTAATAGAGGCCCAAAATGTTTGTGTACAAATGATGGGACTTACAACTTAATGAGAGGCCCAAGGTTATTTGTTTTGAAAACGGCGATCGCGCCGAGATTTTTGAAAGCACAGTGGGTCTTATACGATGTCTGAGGCCCAAATATTTTGGTTTCAAAAATGGGTTGGGTCTTACACTCTATTAGAGGCCCAAATATTTTGAAAAAGTTTGATGAGGGTTGAATTAATAAAAAACCCTAATTTGTTTTCAAAATGTATTTTAATTGAATAAAAATTCAATTTAAATGATCAAAATTGTTAAACATGTGTGGAAACAAATTGTGATCTTGGATTAATGTTTCAAAAATTATGTTTCTATCCACAAAATGATTGGAAATCACTAAAATTTGAAAAATCAAGAGGGAGAAAATATTTAAATGTCAAAAAACAATTAAAATATTAATTCTTTACAAAAATATCAAGTATATGAAATAAATAATATTTTTGGGATTTTTTGGGAAAATAAAATATTTTAACATTTTTGTGAATAATTAAAAAAAGAATCAACTCAAAATCATTAAAATCCAGAGAGAAATTAATTTTTGATTCAATTAAATAAAATCACAAATTTCAAATATTTGAATTTTCAAAAAGGGCGCCAAGAACATGGCAAGAACACGCGCCACCCTCTGTTTCTGCAGATTTGCATTTTCTATCCAATCTCACTGAATACTTGATGATAACATGCAATCTACATATCAATCTACTCGTTTTCACCTCACGATCATGTCTATGGTCTTTAATTTCATTTATTTTAAGCATGGAACAAGAAATCAAAGAGAAACCTCAAGAACCCTAAAACTTGCGTGAAGGCTCAGAAATTCCATACACGATTCAAACAAGGCAATTGATTGAGGGTAAACACTCTATGCATGATTATGAATATATGGCCAAATTATTGTGCAGCGAAAAATGCATGGATCATAGAGTTAGAAGAGCCCATGCTTACCTCTAGCAGCTGGTGATCGTGTTTTGTGTTAGAGGTGTTACAACTTGGTTCCAAGGATATGGACAACTTCCCTAGGTGCTATGGAGTGTGTCTGGGGTGCTTGGAGTAGATTGAATTGAGTTGGAACTTGATTTGGCACCTCAACTACAAATCTGTCAAAGGCTTGTGCAGATGGCTGGTGATTTTGAGAATCTGGTGTTCCAGATGTTGTGTGGGTGATTGGATCACTTCTACATGATGTTTATGAGGTATGTGTGTGATTGGTTTGGTTGGAATAACTCTCAAACTTAAAACCCGATAGTGACTTGCTTTGGAAGGCAATTTTGGAGTGAAGAAGGAGATTTTGAGGAAAGCATCTGTTTGATGGCTTTGGTGTACTCAAACTGATCACAAATGAGCTCTATTTATAGTAGAGCAAGTTTGTTTTGCAAGGAATAGTGAAAGGCAACTACTTCATAGGTTTGGCCAATGTTGATCAATGAGAATCCAAATCTCCTCTAGCCATTGACTAGAGGTTAGGGCACAGACTGATGGTTCCCTTGGTCTTGGAAAAGTCTTGACTGAATTCAGTTGGAAATGGCTCAGTTCATGCCACCTTGGTGCATCCATTGAATGCTCCAAAACAAAATTGGAGTCTTGTCCCCTCTTTAGGGATTTCTAGGTTTGGCATGCTACTTTTGGTTCCAAGGACTTGGGAGGCTTGAGATCAGAGCTGGTTCCTCCTTGGTCTCCCCTTGAGGTGTTCAGATGGATAAGTGTGTTTGTCATTTGCACAAATTTGGAAAATCGAGCAAAATGCACAAATCTGCCTTGCTTTGACAGTTTTCAGCAAGGCATGTTGCCATTGTCATATCTCATGGCTCAAGTGGAATTTGATGGAGTTCTTGGCCATTTTGGAAAGCCCTCATATGATACAACAAATGTTTGATCATAATTGGTTTTGATACTTTTTGGATCCAAGTGAAAAATGCCCCTACATTTGGAAAAAAGTAAGGCAGATTCTGACTTAGTGAAAATTTCACTTTTTGTGATTTTGATCATTCCATAACTTAAAATCCATGAGGAATTGGAATGAGTTATGTTTGAAGCTTCTGTAGAGTGCCATGAGAGCTACAAATCCTGCTTTGGATGGGGAAAAATGGCCTTGTGGTTTAGGAGTTATGATCCTCTAAAGTTGGTACCCTAGCCACTTTGTTCCATAACTTAGAAAATTTCTAAGTTTTCATGGTTACCCCTTTTACAAGTTTTCCCACTTTTCTTGATTTTTCTTGATGAATGATGATTCCAATCACAAATTAATATCATTTTAGGGTTAAGGAACCATAATTGTGAAAAATATCAAAAAAGTCAAAGTTGACTTTTGTGCACAATTGACTTTTTGTCAGATGAATTCCAAACTGTACGATCCTCTATGAAATCAAGTCCTTGACCTAAAGCAAACCTGATGGATTGATTTCATAGGTGTTATAGGGTGTATTAAATCATGTCCCAAGGTTTGGGAGCATGTCTTGGTCAAAAGTCAAAGGCACTGTTGACTTTTTCCTCAAAGCCCTAATTGTCGTTCTAATGAACTTGAAACTTGTTGATCAAGCTTCTTGGATCAATCCATTGTTGCAAATGGATCAATGTGGTTTATTAGAGACCCTCAAATCCTCTCTTGAGGTCTTGGCTCATGATTTGTCCCAAAAGTCAACTTAGGGGTGAATTAGGTCAAGAAACCCTAATTCCTGATTTTTGGTGAATGCATCCCCTGAGGATAAATTGACTTGATGATTGGGTCCATGAGGTTCCATGGGGTATATTAGGTTATTCTTTGAAGCATTGGCTCATGCCCAGAGGAAAATTCCCATCTGGAGGCCATGGTCGACCAAAACCCTAATTTGGTGACACTGGCGATCTTGAGGCTTGATCCACTCAGAATGTTGCAGCCTTGTGCTTAATCCTTGCCGTGGGAGTCCTCTTGATCCATTGTGGATGTTTGAGAGGTTAGACAAGTTGAAGATCATGTCATTTATTGATTGATCCTTTGTTTAAGCACTTAGAGAGGGCTTGAAACCCTATTTTTGATTGTAGTGAAGGCTCGCCCATCTTTGGGGAGACTAATGGTTCATCCATATTGTGATAATGATTTGCACAATGATGGGAAATCTTAGTGGTCAAAATTTGGGGTATGACAGATGGCACGAGGAAAGGAAATCCTCGGGACATCAAGGTGAAAGGTATTTAAATATAGCAAACCGAAAATTTTGCCCTTAGATGGAATGTAGATGCTAAGGACGAGCGACGGGCATACAAATGCTGACATGCCATGAACTTCTAGTATGATGATATGATGCCATGATAGTGCAAAGATGCAGACAGACCAGTCACCAGAGATAAAGATCAAACCACCACAGGTGGGTATTGCCGGGGAAGGATGAAGGTTAGTATCCATGAGGCAAGAACTCACTGGGGATATAGGCTGACCAACAAAAGAGACTCACTGGGGAGACTCTGACAGAAAGACTGGGGATAGAAAAGTAAAGGGGGAAGACCCTACAGTTCTTCACTGGAGATAGGAGCCGGAGAGGTATTCTTCACTAGGGAAAGATCCAGGGAGATGGACAACAGGTTCATAGGTGACCGGACGACACTGGAGTAATAAAGACACATTCTTACTAGGCATGAAACCAGAAAGAAGACATGATCTCCGTTGGGGATCAGCTTGAAATAAAAGGATAGACATCAACAAAAGATTTTCTGGGGTTTTCTTATACTAAAGAGTTCAAACGGGATCTTCAAGAAAAAACTAGAAAAGACAAAGATAAACTTTTACGCGCCAAATGATGAAAGATAATGACTGAACTTTTAGCTGGGAATAAGGTTAATGAGCCATTGATGATGGGACTCGGGTACCAATATGAGTTGGACTCCAATATGAGTTGGAAAGGACTATCAGTTTGGGGTTATAGTTTGGATACCAGTATGAGCTGGACTTTGACTACCAGTATACGCTGGACTTTGAATGCTAGTATGAGCTGGACTTTGGGTACCAGTATGAGCTGGATTTTTGGATACCAGTATGAGCTGGATTTTGGATACCAGTATGAGCTGGACTTTGACTACCAGTATGAGCTGGATTTTGGATACCAGTATGAGCTGGATTTTGAATGCCAGTATGAGCTGGACTTTTGGACACCAGTATGAGCTGGATTTTTAGATACCAGTATGAGCTAGATTTTTTGGATACCAGTATGAGCTTGACTTTGGATACCACTATGAGCTGGACTTTTGGACACCAGTATGAGCTGGATTTTTGGATACCAATATGAGCTGGATTTTGAATGCCAGTATGAGCTGGATTTTGAATGCCAGTATGAGCTAGACTTTTGGACTCTAGTATGAGCTGGATTTTAGGTTACCAGTATGAGTTGGATTTTGAATGCCAGTATGAGCTGGATTTTTGGACACCAGTATGAGCTGGATTTTGAATGCCAATATGAGCTGGACTTTGAGGTACCAGTATGAGCTGGATTTTGGATGTTTGTATAAGGAGGTTAAATATCTTATAGGTCAATACTGGGGTTGCAAGTTAAACTAGACTTCCTGGGGAATAACTGCATAAAGGGTCAGAATCTGGCGCATAGAGGTGAATACCAGACGCGAGCAAGACATAGACGAAGGTCTGAAGACCAGACGCAAGGGACAAAGAGAGATAAAGACCTCACACGAGCGAAACATCAAAAATGCAAAGATACACAATGCCATGGTATGATGCGAATGCTTAATGATATGCAAGAACGACTCTAACGAGAGACGAAGGACTGGGGGTAGTGGGAGGAAAGATGACATATCCATCACACTGCAATATGACGGCCATGGGTTCTAGAGTTAGTCCCTGGATGTCTTCACTTCACTAGGGAAATAAAATTCACATTCTCAACAAACATCAGTGGAGATACCGGGGAGAAGTCCTTTGTATCGGTGGTCAGTCATCACTGAAATGTCTACTTCAGGGAAGTAGTGCCAATCTCTTTTTAACAACAAGTTCACACCAGATGATTTATTAGTGTTTTTGTCGCAACCAGAGCTTTTGTGGTAGGCAAATGATTTCGCTAAATCATCCCTGATGCCCAAGCAAAATGTATATTTTCATTGTGTTTTCTCAAAAAAAGATTTTTCAAAACATTTTCCGCTTTCAAAACCGTTATTAATGAATAAGTGAAGTTTTGCATATCAAGAAAAACATCAGAGCAATGATAAATATCAAACAAAGAATGGCTCTAAAATTGATTTCATTAGAATGGTAACTTGCCGATAGCGAAGTTCCATAGAACATTACAATTGAAAAATGGCAATTTGGGAAAAGGTTACATCGTATTCAATGACCACTACCATCCCTAATGACTAAGAGTCCTAAAGACCTTCACTGCTGACAAGGCGACTGAAACTTTGAACTTCTTCATGAATCTCCGGATGTAGGTGACAACCTTATCTGACACAGTGAAACGCCTCTGTCCCTAACTTTTGCTTGGACCGCCCTTTCGGGTTTTCAATCCACCGGGACGCTCTTTTTTGCCTAGGTCGCCCTTTCGGGTTTTCAACCTAGCGAGCTCTTTCTTTTTTGTTTAATCCCTAACTTTTGCCTGAGTCTCCTTCATAGGTTATGACTCGCCGGGATACCCTTTTCTTGCCTAAATCGCCATTTCTGGTTTTCGACTTAGCGGGTTTTTAGGCGTAATATTTTCGTACTGAGTCAGCATTCACAGGGTGTGCGAGTTTTTCACCATCCATCGTTGTGAGGACTAAGGAACCTCCTGAGAATACATTTTTTTACCACAAATGGACCCTCATAGTTAGGCGCCCATTTTCCACGAACATCCCTTTGAGATGGCAGAATCTTCTTGAGTACAAGTTCTCCTTCTCGGAATTCTCGAATACGGATCTTCTTGTCTAATGCCCTCATCATTTTCTTCTGATACAAATGACCATGACACACAGCAGTCAGACGTTTCTCATCAATGAGGTTCAGCTGGTCATATCTCTCTTTGACTTATTCTGCTTCGTCAAGCTTGGTTTCCATCAGGATTCTCAAAGATGGTATTTCAACCTCAAAGGGGAGAACAACATCCATTCCATAAACCAAAGAAAAGGGGGTTGCCCCTGTCGAAGTTCGAACTGAAGTTCTATATCCGTGTAACGCATATGGTAACATTTCATGCCAATCCTTATAAGTCTTGACCATCTTCTGCAAGATCTTTTTGATGTTTTTGTTGGCAGCTTCGACGGCTCCGTTCATCTTGGGACGATAGGGTGAAGAATTGTGATGCTCAATCTTGAAATTGTCACACAGCTCCTTCATTATTTTGTTGTTAAGATTTATTCCGTTGTCAGTTATGATCTTGTTAGGAATTCCATAACGACAGACGATATTATTTTTTATGAAACGGGCAACCACTTGCTCGGTCACATTAGTATAAGAAGCAGCCTCAACCCACTTGGTAAAATAGTCAATGGCTACTAGGATGAGACGATGACCATTAGAGGCTTTCGGTTCAATAGCTCCAATCATATCAATGCCCCACATAGAGAAAGGCCAAGGAGATGATAACACATTCAACAAGGTTGGAGGAACATGCGTCTTATCAGCATAGATCTGGCACTTATGACACTTTCTGGCGTATTGGATACAATCAGCCTCCATAGTCAACCAGTAATAACCGGCTCTCAATATTTTCTTAACCATGACATGCCCACTGGTGTGAGTACCAAAGGCTCCTTCGTAAATATCGTGAATCAACAAGTTCGCTTCTCGTTTATCAACACATCTTAGTAGGACCATATCATGATTCCTTTTGTAAAGCACATTATTACTGAGGAAGAATTTGGATGACAACCTTCGCAAAGTTTTCTTATCAAGACTAGAAGCATTAGCAGGATACTCTTGAGTCTTCAGATAATTCATGATATCGTGAAACCATGGTTTACCGTCTACCTCTTCTTCGACTGACTGGCAGTAAGCTGGTTCGGTCTTGCTCTCAATACTGATGAGTGGTGCTTCATTAACAAAGTTAACTCTCCACATTGAAGCTAGCATGGCTAAGGAGTCGGCTATGTGGTTTTCTGAGCAAGGAACATGACGGAAAGTGATCTCATCGAAGTATTTGATCATTTCAACAATATAAGCATGGTATGGGATCAGTTTCTCATCTTTAGTCTCCCATTTGCCTTTGACCTGGTAGATAACCAAAGCAGGATCACCCATTACTTCTAGAATCTTGATTCTAAGATCAATTGCAGCTTCCAATCCCAAGATACACGCTTCATATTCAGCAACATTGTTTGTACATCCAAAGTCTAATCTTGCTGTGAAAGGAGTGTAACCGCCATCAGGGTTTATCAATACAACACCCACACCATGTCCTTTGTAATTAGAAGACCCATCAAACATCATCTTCCATCTAGAACTGGGTTCAGGACCTTCATTAGGGCCTGGCTCTTCGCAATCTTTTACTACCATGATATCCTCATCGGGAAAGTCAAACTTAAGAGGTTCGTAGTCTTCAAAAGGCTGATCTGCAAGACACTCTGATAAGACACTTCCTTTGATAGATTTCTGAGCAACATATTGGATATCATACTCTGACAACAGCATGTGCCAACGAGCAAGCCTTCCTGTTTGAGCAGGTTTCTAGAAGATATACTTTATCGGATCCATTTTCGAGATCAATGAAGTAGTATAACATATCAAATACTGCCTTAAACGTCTGGCGGCCCATGCTAGAGCACAACAGGTCTTCTCGAGCAGTGAATAACGACTCTCACTGTCAGCAAACTTTTTACTCAAGTAATAGATGGCATGTTCTTTGCGACCAGTTTCATCATGTTGGACCAAGACGCAGCCCATGGATCCTTCTAAAACAGTCATATACATGAAGAGAGGTCTTCCAGGAACCGGGGGAACCAAGATGGGTGGTTCTTGCAGATAGTTCTTGAGTTCCTCAAAGGCTCGCTGACAATCAGAATTCCACTCTATGGTCTAATCTTTGCGGAGCAGCTTGAAGACCAGTTCACAAATAAGAGTCATGTTGGAGATGAATCGGGATATGTAATTCAAACAACCCAAGAAACCTCTCACTTGAGATTCAGTTTTCGGAGCTGGCATCTCTTGAATAGCTCGTACCTTATCAGGATCTACCTCAATTCCTCTTTGACTGACGATAAAACCAAGTAACTTTCCCGACCTGACACTGAAAGTACATTTAGCAAGATTCAACTTCAACTGATATTTTCGGAGTCTCTTGAATAACTTTTGAAGATGGTCCAAATGTTCTTCCTCACTCTGGGATTTAGCAATCATATCATCCACATATACTTCAATTTCTTGATGGATCATATCATGAAATAAAGTCACCATGGCTATCTGATAAGTTTCCCCTGCGTTTTTCAAACCGAAGGGCATGACTTTGTAGCAATAGGTTCCCCATGGGGCGATGAAGGTAGTTTTATCCATATCGGCCAGATCCATTCTGATCTGATTGTAGCCTGAGAAGCCATCCATAAATAAGAACACTGTAAATCGAGTTGTATTGTCTACAAGAGTGTCGATATGCGGTAGAGGGAAATTGTCCTTGGGACTGGCTTTGTTGAGATCCCTGTAATCTACGCACATCTGTACCTTGCCATTCTTCTTCATTAATGGCACGATATTGGCTATCCATTCAGGATATTTTGATACGGCCAAGAAACCTGCATCCAGTTGCCTTTTAACCTCATCTCTGATCTTGAGAGCCATGTCAGGTCGATTTCTTCGAAGCTTCTATTTCACCGGAGGACATTCAGGTTTAAGCGGTAGCTTATGAACTACGATATCTGTATCCAGGCCAGGCATATCTTGATAAGACCATGCAAACACGTCCACATACTTTTCAAGAAGCAGTACTATCCGCTGTCTGATTTCTGCCCCGAGTATTGCCCCAACCTTGACCTCTTGCTTCTCCTCTTTGGTACCAAGATTAATGGTGTCCACTTGTTCCTCATGTGGTTGAAGATCCGTGTACTGATACTCACACATTTCAGCCAAATCATCGGGGATCTCATAATCCTCCTCATCCTCAGCTTGATAGATAGGTGAGTCAAAGTCAATAGTTAGAGCAGGGCCATTGAATACAATGGGTTCGAGATTCATTTTGCATGATGGAGGGATTTATTTTATTAAAATGCACAAACATTGAATGCAAGAAGAAAATGTTTTTGTAGTTTTGAAAAGATTTCCATTTTTCTTTAAAATCAAAAATAGTAAAGTAAAGACAGAGAATTTAACAAAACATCATTTTCATTGATTAATAAGAAATGAAAGCAGTGGCCCATACAAAATAATCCACTAGCCTCGGGCAAGGCTAGGGAATTGAAAACAACAACAAAAGTACACAAATTACTCCGGCATAGGGTACAAGACAGGGATCTCAATAGCCTCCCGATTGCTCAAAGCAGCGTCACACTGAAAAACCAAATGGTTGATGTCTTCGTCTTCAGCGTCTTCAATGATAGCATGGACTTGAGGTCCTCCGCTGACAAACATTTATTGAATTGTCTTTGGTCTTCCTATTGTTGGAGTAGCTTTTCCCTCAAGAGTTGGTTTGTAACCCAACCCTTGGTACTTTTCTCTTTCTTGGATTTCGAAGACTTTGCCCCAGCCTTCTAGTATACCTTTTTGCAGAGCAGATTGAATGCTTTTGAATGAAGCAAAGGATGGATAATCAGAGGCCATTGATTCTTTATCCTCAATCATAACAGCATTTGCTATCTCAAGAGCTTGAAAAGAGGTTTTCAAGGCGTCTTCATCAGCTTCAATATACCGGAAAGAGGACAGATTACTAGCCATTAGATCCTCCTCCCCATGGATAATGACTAACTTTTCATCAGCTACGAATTTCATCTTTTGATGCAACGTTGATGTCACAGCACCGACTTCATGGATCCAGGGTCTACCCAGCAGACAACTATAGGCCGGATTGATGTCTAAGACTTGGAAAATAATGTTGCATACCTGAGGACCAATCAAAATAGGCAATTCAATTTCACCCATCACCGATCTTCTCGAGCCATCAAAGGCTTTAACAACGAGTGAAGAGGGTCTCATTACAGCCCTTCGGTAAGATAACTTTTCAAGGGTTCTCTTTGGTAGAGTGTTCAAAGATGAACCGGTATCTACAAGAACTCGGGCCAATGTATCTTCTTGGCATTTTATGGACACGTGTAAGGTAAGGTTATGGTTCCTGCCTGCTCGAGGCAACTCTTCATCACTGAAACTGAGAGTGTTACAAGTCGTGATGTTGGCAACTACATGGTTGAATTATCCAGCGGTTATATCTTGGGCCACGTGTGCTTGGGCCAAAACCTTCAGTAAGGCTGACCTGTGAACGGGGGAGTTGATTAACAAGGACAAGACTGAAATCTTTGATGGAGTTTGGTGGAGCTGATCTAGCACCTTGTAATCACTTCTTTTTATAATCCTTAAGAACTCTTCATCTTCTTCTTTGGAAATTGCCTCCTTTCCTTTATCCCTAGGGGGTACAAGAACAGTAGTCTCCTTGGGCGTAGTTTCTTTGAAAGAAGGAGTATAAACTCTGCCGCTTCGGGTTATCTTTCCTGTTCCCACTATGTTTGTCACATCTTCAACAGTGGTTCCCACCTCACTCCTTGGAATCACGTCTTCAATAGTGATTCCCACCTCATTCCTTGGAATCACGTCTTCTCTTCTTTTGTTACTCATACCATTCTCATAAACCCATGGTACGACCTTGGTCCCTTTGAACCTGAATGGAATAGGTTGTCGGACGTCATATTGCTTGGAATGATTGGCAGTGGAAACAGCAACAAACTCAGAGTTGTTGAAAACTGGTACGGGTTTGTTGAATACAGGAATCACAGAACCTGACTTAGGTATACTGCATTCAGGCACCTGCTCTCTGGGCTTCGGTAGATTAAACACAAGTTCAATTACTGCAATCTTACTCTCATTTTCCTTGCTGAATACTTGTAGAAAACCTCCATTGATCAAGCACTAGACATCATCTTGAATCAAACTGCAGCCCTTGATACTAGTATTACATTCCTCACAATCATCATGACAAACTCTGACCAAACCTGCTTTGAACAACTTAGCGTGAAAGGCTTTGATATGAGTTTTGATTTTTGCAGCGTCCAAAATTAACACCTCGTCATTCTCATCTGCAATGGCATTGGTATTTCCATGTGTAGGCAATGGATTGCTTTTCACGTTTGGCTGGTTGTCCGCAAAAGACAAAATTTTCTTTTCTACCAAACCTTTCACTACATACTTCAAAGCAAGACAACCCTCTAAATCATGACCAGCTGCCCCTTGATGAAAGGCACAACTTACATTCGGATTGTGGAACCTCATGGACCTCTCTGATGGTGGATCCAAAGGTCTAGTGACACTCAAACCTTGTTGAACCAGAGAAGGATATAATTCGGTGTACGTCATAGGTATGGATGGTAATGAAGGCTTTTCCCCCTGTCTTCTGTAAGTAGTGTTCTGCTGAGGAGCTTGCAGTCTCTGTTGTTAATATTGTTGGGCATATGGCATTTACTGATAAGCTGGTGGCTGATAGGCCGACGCCTGCTGCGCTGCATGGTGATTATAGGTAGGTGTCACAGTTGCTATATAAGGTTGTTGAGCGTACTGCATATGGTATATCGGCTTTTGAGTAAAATTTGGAACAGACTGCTGTTGGTACATAGGCTACTTCCACCTTGGATTGTTCTTCTTACCTGCCATGATGGCGTTAGTCTCTCCCTCTTTCTTCTTGTGGAAATTACTGGGAGCCTTTTTGACATGGGTGCTTGTGGAGCTGCTTGTAGAACTTACCACCTTCCCGCTTTTCAACCCTGCCTCGACTTTTACACCGACCGCGACGATATCAGCAAAATTGGCACTGACGCTGCTGATCATTCTTTCGTAGAATTCTGGTTTCACCGTATCCACAAACCAGTCCGCCAGTTCCTTCTCAGTTAGGGGTGGTTCAACTTGGGAAGCAGTTTCCCTCCACCGTTGTGCATACTATTTGAAGGATTCGGTGCTGCTTTGGGTCATACTTAATAATTGGCGTCGGTCAGGGGCTAAATCCAAGTTGTACTTGTAATGCTTCACGAAAGCATCCGTCATGTCTTGGAAACAGCGGACCTGAGATTGATCCAGACTCAGGTACCATTTAGCGGCAGAGTCCTTCAAGCTATCTTGAAAACAATGTATCAATAACTTGTCGTTACGTACATGTGCCGCCATCCTACGAAAATACATGATCAGATGAGATCTGGGATATGTGGCGCCTGAGTACAGTTCAAAGCTTGGCAACTTGAATTTAGAGGGAATCACCAGGTCTGAAACCAAACACATATCCTTTACATCAGTGCTAAAGGCGTTACTTCCTTCCATAGCCTTTATCTTCCTTTGAATCGTCTCGACGCTCTCTCTTAACTTTTCATTTTGGTCATCCCCCTCTCCGGATACGTCAATGTAATCATAAGGGTGATGGTTGTGGAAAACAGGATGTGCCTGTGTCTGTATCGTTGGTGGAGTGAAAGTGGGAATAGCCTATAGGGTCTCGTTGGCCAGAGGTACTGTTTGCTGAGTAGATTGAGGAACTGTGGTGCGGGTGAAGTCAACAGGCATACCCAAGGTAGGGTTTACAGCAGGAATGATAGGAGGTTCTACTATAGTGGTGATGATTTCGGAGACCACGGTGGCCTGAGTATCCATATTCGCTCTCAAGATATTGACAGCCTCCAGGAGCTGCCCCATTCCACCTCGTATTTCCGTCAGTTCGTTGTGGACTCGGTCCATCTCTCCATAGGTTTTTGACATCTTCAATCGAGCTTGGGCCCGAGTGTTGTAGCCGTGCTTATGATTCAGTGTGACAGTTCTGAGACAACATGGCGATATAAGATAAGGAAAAAAAAGAGAGGAGACATGCATATGTTATGACATGATGCAAATGAGGATGTTGATGCAAATGCAAGCTAAACTATCAAGAAACCAAAGAAACTTTGTAAATAATGTAGATAATGGAATTTTGTCAAAATATCTTCTTCATTAAGAAAATTTGGCAATCATTACATCAAGAGCAGAGTATCTTCATGCTCTGGGTACAAAAGTGGGGACACACCCACAACAGAAAGGAAATAACAACAACGACAAAAGGAAACAACAACATTAAAGAAAAAGGTAGCAACATTAGGGGTTCTAGAAATTGGATCCACTAGTGGATGCCCCATCTTCTCCATTGATTTTCTTCATAAGTTCCTCAATACGACCCTTGATCCTTTCTTTTTTGAGAAACAAATCTGTCAGAGCGTCCGCCATCCTCTGTTTGGTCTCAGGTGGTGCTTCGTGACGGGGAAATGGCTTCCTCATCACACGGGCTATGTTACGGGACCATTGTAGGTGAGTCTCAGTGACAGGGCACTCGGCCCTCCACAGTTGCCTATTGATATGGCGCCAGGCGCGCTTAAATCGCAGTTTCATTTCAACTCTTTCCTCCTCTCCATAGTACATCATATGCATGTCCTCATTATCCGAAGGTCCTTCTTTCATGTGACCCAACTGGCGGCGAGCAAGAACGGGGTTGTAATTGATACAACCATTTATTCCCATCAAGGGTACATTGGGGCAATCCCCACAGCTAGTGATCATGATGATTCCTTCTTCTATTGAGTCATACCGTTCGATCTCAGTATGTTTCAACTTCATTAGCTTCTTGGACCATATCTTACAATCTTCAACCTCCCAGAAGGCGAGAGTTTTTGGCAGATAGGAGATAAACCATTTGTAGAAGAGAGCTACACAGCAGACAATTGGCCCATATCCTCTTGAGTATCTAGTCTGAACAGAGTGGTAGACGCCAGCCAGCAAAGTTGGGACTGGATTGTTGATGGTGAAGATCTGAATGGCTTGGATATCCACAAAATCTTTGGCGTTTGGAAACAGAAACAAACCGTAGATCATCAGAGCGAAGGTTGATTCAAATAGCGCTTCATTTCCTCTGTTCTTGAAATACATGGCCTTTTCTAGCAAGAATAAAGCGGGTAGTCCATGTCGATCTCCTTTGATGGTTAGATTGGCTTGAATGTCCGAGACTCTGATCCTTGTAGCCATAGCAATTTCCTTAACGGAGGGCATTGCCTCAATCCCAGAGAAAATTGGAGCTTCCCTGACAGGGATTCCTATCAGAGTGGAGAATTCTTCTAGCTTTGGGACCAATTGAAATTCAGGAAATATGAAGCAACGGTAAGCTGGATGGTATAGCTGAGCCAAAACCTCAAGAGGTCCCTCAGTTACTGGGAGCCTCAATAACGGCAGAATGCCCCCATACTTATCAGTAAAGGCTGATGGGTCTTTGACTCTGTCACCCAACCACAATAATTATTCAAGCTTGGGAAACTCAAAGGAGTAAGGCCAAACTTTCCTTCCTGCGGCATCCATGTCTACAAAATCTGCAAAACAAAGTTAGTACCTTGATAGTTTAGCAAAAGAATGCAAAGTGCAATGCAGATGATTGGTTTTAAGGAACTCAAGAAAGACGATTTTTGAAATAAGTCCCGTTTCATTAGATATTGAGAAAGGTTTACAACTTAAAAGTACACTTCAAAAGACCAAAAGCACAATAAGATAGCAACAAAGGCTAGGCCTAGAAAAAGCAACTCTATCTAGGAGTGTCCTGCTTCGCGTCTTCTTTTCTGTTTCTTCAACTGGTAATTCTCGATGACCAGCTTGTCTACAATTCCCTTCCATGCACCAGACGTCGGAGGAACAGTGGCATACTCATGAGTGCTGGCAGTAGGCTTTGTGCTGGAGAAAAATAAATTCTCTTGTGCCAGAGGTTCATCAATTACATGTCTTTCTAACCACTCGATCAGGTCGTCTTTCTCCTTTATCTTTTCCTTCATTTCCTCTTGTTCGATGCAGATGGTGTGATATTTCCACTCCCACGTGTCCCTCTCAAGCTTTATCCTTGCTAGATTTTCTTGGTATTCTTCCACGCGCTCAATGGGAATAGATGGAGATACAATAGCCGGCTGATGAAGTATCTTGGGAATATAGGGCATCTTGAGGTCATGGGCTCAAGATCGGACCCACTGAAGGTATGGCTCCAAAGACACACAGTTTCTTTTTCCTAGCTCATTCTTGGTACTTTCGTGAAACTTGTCCCAAGCATACCAGACTTCACTCTTGGTTTCATTAGTGGCTTTTTCATTAAGGTAGAAGAAACCGGATATATGAATGCTCTTGGGCTTCTCTTTCATTGCAAATCCGAATTGGCGTATGGCGAGAACAGGGTTATAGCTGATCCCACCATGAATACCAAGAAGTGGTATATTAGGGAATGAGCCACATCTATCAATGTATACATTTTTGTCATAAACAGGATCATACCAAAAGATGTCATTGTGAGTAAGAGAAATGATCCTTTGAGACCAACGAAGTTTGTCAGGGTTGTCTCGGAATTCAGATGTTCGAGGCAGATGAGTGATGTACCATTGGTAAAGTAATGGGGCACAACTCAAAATAGTTCCTTTCCCTTGAAGAGTCCTATGATGGACAGAATGGAGAGCATCACTAAGTAGTGTAGGTACAGGATTTTCACTAATAAAGATCCTGATGGCGTTGATGTCGACAAAATCCTCCACATTAGCAAACAAAAACAGACCATAGACCAATAAAGTAAAGGTTGCTTCAAAGGCAGCAATACTGTTGGCATTGAAAAATTGACAAGCTTTTTCATACAAGAACTTAGATGGTAATCCCTTGATTCCATCCTTGGTGGTGATGTGAGGCTTGACCTCTGACATATCTAAGTGAATACACTCGACAATCTCTTTTGGAGTTAGAATCTTCTCTTGTCTGCTGAAAGGTCTTTGTTTCTTCACGGGCAAGCCAAACCAATGAGAGTGTTCTTCCAAGGTCAGGACCAATTGGTAATCCGGGAAAGTGAAGCAATGATAAAGAGGATCATAAAACTGAACCAAAGTGTCAAGAATACCCTCCTCAATTTCAGTTCTGAGAAGGCCAATCAATCTTCCATACTTCTTTCAGAAATTTTCATGTCCAGTTACCAGAGTTGCTAACTTCTTCAGCTTTTCCAATTTGGGCCTTTTGAAATCGAAATTTTTAGTGTTTCTCTTCTCAATTTCCATGATACCTATGATTTTCAAAGGAAAATATGGCTGAGTTCCTTAAAACCAATAGAATGGATGTAATGAGATGTATGCACATGCAAACATGGGAAAACAAATGCATACAGCACAACACATGAGGTTTAGAGATTTTATGAATGGAGCCAAGGTCTACCCCTCCCAACAAGGTGTGGGCTATAGGTTCATCAACTGTAGAACAAGGTTCTAAAAGTTCCTAGAGTCTATGTAAATCCTTCGGATATTATCAGCTTGCATGACTACTCACGCGAGTTAATAATATTCTCAAGATAAACTCGTCTGAGTGTAGTATCGCGTGACAACTACTTGGGACTGGCTCCCTCATAGTCACCGCACTACATCTTAAAAGGCCAAGTGGGGTGAAGGTAACTACGGTCCTTAGAATCCATGGCTCCTAATTGAAAAAGTAATATCAATGCGACTGCTCACATCAGATATCAACAATCCCAAAGGGCCTCATCTGAGTGTGGTCATCATATGCCATAGATTGTTAGGACTACTCCCAACAACCGACTATTTATTACACCACGATCCTATCATATATATGCTCTCAAGTCCGGGTTAGGACTTATCTTACCACTCAGTAGCACCCTGCCAAACAGAAGATTCCAAGCAAAACATACATACAAATATATGCAGAGATATATACAAATATAGCAAGCAAAACATGAATAACACAAACATAACAAGGTGGGCTTAACCCTCAAATAGTTTATGTCCCCAGTGAAGTCGCCATTTCTGTTGTGGTGAGAATCGGATAACAAGCTATTTATTAACTTGCATCGCATTTCTTTGAAATTCACCACCGACTTTGATTTATCCAAAGGAAAGGTTCAAGATCGAGAAAACCTAAAGGGGGAGATCTAAGGTTCGGGGGTTGATTATACTAAGGGAAGGTATTAGAACCCTTAATATCTATAGTACTCTACAAGAACCCCTTGTTTAGTTTGTGTTATGTTATGTTTGCTTGCTAAGGAAATCTGTATAGGGTAAAGATCTAAGGGTATATACACTAAGTTTACTCGCCAAGACGTCGCATCTTGTGCCTACGTATCTGACTAAAGAATCAGAACAACCGTAGTTCACCTATCTAAGAGTGAGGAACCATTGACTATGGCCAAAGTTCCAAGGGGAATGAGTATGAGCTCATTTAGAGTTTAATAAACTCTCTAAGTCTAAGTTATAATGGGAGAAGTGAATACTCATAGTGATGAGTCTCACATAGAGTTTAAGAACTCTAACTTGTTGTAAGTTGTAATATGATTGGCTATGAGACCAAGGGAGAATGGCTATGACTATGAGGTCAAAGCCTACCTATGACTATGAGGTCAAAGGTTTAAGAGATGGCTCTATGACTATGAGGTCAAGAGGGGATCCTATGACTACGAGGTCAAGGAGGATGTGAACACCTATGACTATGAGGTCAAGGGTTGATTTGTTTATTGACTTATGAGTCAATTGAAAGGGAATTTCCTTTGGAATGGGGGTAGCAATTTTATGAAACGGTAAGATTACGAAAGATATGTACATAAAATGTGATATTAACAACTGTAACACCCCAAAATTTGCCCTTTTGTTTCTAACCTAACTGGTTTATGCTTCCTTTCATTTGCATTATCATTCCTGCATTTGCATTGTCCTTTTGAGCATGTGATCGAGGTATTCTTTCAGCAGCTCGCGGCGTCATCAGTCCAAGTACGATTTTTAACAGTGTTCAGAGCCTAGCAGATAGCTTTCCGAGTCTTTTTGAGCATTTATTTTGCTCATTAAGCGACGGGACGATCAGAAACCCCGGCAGTCGATTTTTGTTCAGTTATTCAGCACCAGACGGTTATTATCAGTAGTTTAATCCGAGTGCAAAAAGCATTTCGTAGCATATCTCAAGTGTATTCCAGTGGTAATATTAGTTGGCAAGTTTCAGAGGCCTTGCATGGTCCAGAACAGGTGGAACCGGGCAAATATCCAAGTTTCCCTCCTTTTGGTGCCAATTTTGAATTTTTGAACTGAGTAATCGATTACTCAAAGTGAGTAACCGATTACTCTGGGCGAAATTGCAAAAATGTGGCATTTTCAGCACTGCAGAATTTTGGAGTATTTTGTGGTCATGTGCTTGGCTTGTGCATGTGTGGGAAGGATCTAGAACTGATCTATTTGCATCATTTTCCACCCAAATTCAAATTCTCTCCATCATTTTTCCACTCTAATTCCTCATTTCATTTCCTAATTCACATTTCATCCCAATTGCCACTCACTTAACCTCACTCCAAACCACATTTGAATTCCTAACCTAGCTTCTATTTAAATCAATTCATTCCAAACCTCAAGAACCTAGATCATTTTCACTCTCCAATTTTTCAGAATCTCTCTCAATTCTCTCTCACTTTTTCCACTTTTCATCTTCATCTTCAACCTCTCACCAAAGCTCCATATCCATAAATTCACAAATTCTTCATTGGAATTTGTGAATTCTTGAGCTAAACCTCCATCACATCATCATTCTTGGTTCAATTCTGATATAGCTACTGGTTTGGATCTTGGAATCACTTTTGGGAGCAGCTTTTGATTATTTGGAGTGTTCTTGCTTGGATCTTGAAGTTTCTTACTAGGATCTTGAAGATTATTGTATAGATCTCTGGTTTTCTTGCTTGGATTCACCAATTTTCCTGCTCAACAATCCCCAAGGCAAATCTCAGCCTTGTAGGTTGGTTTTCCTTATATCTATGTTTGATTTAGCTTAATTTCAACTTATGCAATGTAGATCCTTGGTTTGTGATGTGATTTGATCCATTTGCTTGATTTGATTTATGATCTTGTTGCTTGATTGATGAAATTGGTGTTTGATTACTGATATTTGGTGTGAATTTCGTGATTAATTGATTGCATGATCATTTGGATGTTTGCACAAGTGATTGGATGCTGAAAAGTGCTTTTCAAAGTTGATTTTCTGCCTCTGTTTCAGTAGTAATCGATTACCCTAACAGAGTAACCGATTACTATGCCTAATTTTCACGTTTTTGGTCAAATTTCAACTGAGTAACCGATTACTCAAAGTGAGTAATCGATTACCACTGCTGCAGAGTGGTATTTTCTTGCATTTTCTTGGTTGTTTGAGATCCGATGCATGCCTAAACTTCATGGATTGATAGGTTGATGATTTGTGGACTATTCTTGAGCTGTTTCACCTCACACTAGGGCATGGATACGATTTTGTCGACACGCGATTCTTGGTTTTCACTATTGAATGTTCATACTTGTGTTGTTGATTTCTTGATGCTATGAACACCATACACACACTTCTTTGAGCATGTTGATTGTGATTAAATGCTTATGTTGCTGGAATTGTGTTATGCATGCCTAATTATTTCTATTCCTTGAAGTGCATGTTTGTTCCGATTTGTGCACATGCTTAATGTTATGAATACCTTCATGATGTACTTTCTTCCATGGTGTTGTCAAGATTGTTTACCATGATGTTTGGTATGATTTGTGATCATGTTTGAGTGAAGATTATATAATGCTTGATGCATTTTTGCTCTGCCATGCTTGATTCGTATTCAAATGTATCGCATGCTGCCTTGTTTCTACAACTGTCTATGTGTATGTGTGCTGTTGTATGTGCTGCTGGCTGACATTTTACACCCTTTCTTGTGCTGAATTGTATGCTGTTGTATGCTGCCTTGCTAGTGTGCTGCTTTTTACCGCTGTTTTGGTGCAGGAACGTTGTGGTAGCTGCTGTTTTTATTTATTCGCTTCCTTTCCTCTTTCGTCTCTTTCACTCTTTTCTTCCCTTGGATCTCAAGACTTGTTTAAGTCTTGGATTCTTTTCCCCTTAGAGCTACCTAGTCCAACTTAATTTTCGATTAAGCTTGGAGTAGGATTAGCATTAGGTCTTAGGTAGTTGTTTCTCGCCTAAACTTCACTAACCATAGGACCACCCCTTTGCATGACAACACTAGGATAGAAATTCCCTTTAGAATTCCCTTTCCTTGTGTCTTCTCTTCTCATCTCTTAACACTTCTAAAACACTTAATAAAATTAACGTGTATTGCGCATGAGCCTTGCATGTGGGAAGTGAGGAATGAGGGGTTTCCTCTCATTTTTCTAGAGTGTTTGGTGGACGTTCCATCTTGGAACGATTTGCTAAGCATTCGTTCCTACATCATAGACTTCGGTGCAATGCAAGTTGTCAATTAACTTCAATCCACTTCTGTCTAAAAAACACAAAAACAAACTCAAACCTTTTTCATCCTTCGGGATCGTTAAGTTCAAACCATTTTCGGAAAAGGGCATGTTACTTCCGTCTCGTTGCAAACAGTCATCGACCCTAACCGTCGGACGCGAATCTAACGTCGCTCATAAAAAACACTAACCGACCTCGTTAGGTCGAACTACAACTGCTCTAATTTCCTCTTTCTCGTCTGATTGAGGATACGTAGGCACAAGACGACGATGTCTTGGCGAGCAACCTTCCCCCCTAGTTCGTGTCCGAACTACGTTGACTCTGACTTTCCCATTGCACGAGGGAGTACGTAGGCGTAGGACGAGCGATGTCCTATCGAGTCACTTCTTTTTTCTTTTCTTCTTCGTTTCTCTGGTCTTTCCCGTTCCCGTTTCTTTACAGGTCCAGTAGCAGTGGAGCTCCAGATGACGACACCCTTTGATCGAGACAACAAGCGTGGATCCCGTCGAGTACGATGGACGTGTGGGGTGCTAACACCTTCCCTTCGCGTAACCGACTCCCTTACCCGTTTCTCTTGGTCCGAGACCATGTTCTTTCCTCTTCCCTCAGGTTTACGCAGTGTTTCCTTTCCCTCTCTTGGGATAAATACACATTGCTGGTGACTCTATTTTCCGCGCCACTTTCACGTTTGTACCATGGATGCAAATCCTCGGGAGTGACAACAACAAAGCATTCAAATTGAACAAGGCTTATAATAATCATGCAAGATCAAAATCAAACATATAGATATTATACAAGCAAGATATCATGATTAAGAATCAAACACAATCAAGAAAAGTAACAAAAGCCCTAAAAAGAACTTTCCACTTTCATTATGAAAAATATCTTTAAAAATATCTTTTTATAGTTAAAAATAGATTCTTTTATGAATATTTAGCAAAAAGAATGAGTGAAAAAGGGTTAAAAATGATTAAATTATGAAAGCTTGAAGTTAGGGTATAAACCATAAAAATTCAAGGCAACATGTTATAAAAATAAAGAGAGAAGTCCCCCATAGGTGTTGAACCCAGGACATCACGCATACAGCCCAAAAGCCTTACCAACCAAGCTAATGCGCGCGTGTTTATTAAATATGGAAGCAACAAGTATATATGTGAAACAAGCTCAAAGTTGGAAAATAAAAATAAAAAGGACGGGGGCGAGGGGGATTCGAACCCCCGTCCTAAGGGTCAAAGGCGAGTGTGTGTTGTGTGTGCTTGCCACTGGGGTGGCTGGTACATCCATTAACTATCATGATTCAATAAACATATACACATTGGCAAGCGAGGAAAATGAACATTAATCCACAAGTTGTCATAAACAGTCATGGCAGAAGCTCAAAGCTTCCAATTTTATCAAATCAAATGAAACCTTGTTGGACAGGCTCAATATCTTTAAACAAACTCCAATTCAAACAAAACTTAATAAATATGGCATGGATGATTATATGACATTTAGGTGCAATGGTTTAAATATCATGTGTTAACATTTTAAATCAGCAATTGATTGTTTCTTTTCCAAATCCAACTTTCAAAATAAAATAGCAATGGCATGATGATGACAGTAGCATGGTGAAGACACATATAAACATGGAAACTCAACAAAAAATTGCCACCTGAGTTAGATGCCATGTGATAGGGCAAGGTAACACACATAAGTCATCATTGAAAAAAAAAATTAAAAAGAGACTTGTACACATATATATCACAAAATGTAATAGGATGAACACAATCTTAAACATCCATAATGAACAGAGATGGTAACTTCCAAAGATTACCAGGTTGCAAACATGATATCATGGCACATTCTTCACATTGAACAAACACAAGGATAGCACAGGTTCAAGTAAACTAGACATTAACTCATGCATATGGTACCCAGCAAGCAAGACTGAGAGAATTCTAACAGTTTGGCACAAAGGTATTTATCAAGAATTCTATCATCATTAAGTGCATGCTCAACAACATGAATTAGGACACTGTATTTATTATTTCCAATTTCAACCAGAGAAAACAATCATGGAGTTCATATAGTGTGTGCATGGATTCAAAATTGGAAACAAGAATATACATCATGAGAATTAAACCTCACCTTAATATAAACCACATGAACCAATGATAAGAAAAACTGACAGTGATGTGAGAAGGAAAACTTATCACCAAACATGTTTTTATCAGAAACTTCATGCCATTATATTAACCTCTCAAAAACAAATTCAAGTTTGGAAATAGCAACACAAAACATGAACATAGATGTTCCAGGTCATAGCAGGTGATAATACAGATAGAGTAGGAGATATTGAAAGCAAAATTGATCATGCCTGCAAACCAAGTAAAGGTGTAGCAATAAAAGGACTTTTAGACTTCATTCTTTGGGGACCTTGGATTTTGTAGCAGGAGATCAGACATAGGTCTTAGGTTTTCAATGAGCTCAGACCAAACATGGCATCAGGCAAAGAAGAATAAACAAGCAGTGACAGAGCTATGAGTAAGAGGTATTTCAAGATCAGTTTCACAAACATGAGAGGGTTGGTGGCAAATCAGTGCAGGATGGCAATAACAAGCTTAAATAGACTTGGCATTTAGCTCATACATATGGCAACAAGTAAACAAGGCAAAGGCAAGAGCAAGTAGTGAACATACACAATTTGGATACACAACCATTGGCAACTCAGCAGTTTTTGTACATAATTAGAGTGCAGATCAAGAATTAGTGGCATAGGGACATATTCAATTTGAATTCATAGTAAATGACAAGGTGGCAACAATAAAGTAATCAATATTAACCAACCTCAATCATATAGTTACTCCCAAATTATCATGCTAAGAACATAGGGCATAGCATCAGACACAAGTTTCAAAAGATTAACATTTACCTCATCAATCTCAAGTGTATAGGTCAACCTGGCTCAAAACGGTTAGCATGGCATGAAACTAATGTCATAGAGACAGCAAGCATCAGATTAACAGGTGACAAACCAAGGTAAAGGAGCAGTTCATATTTGGATTAAGCAAGTGAGACAAAAATAGTTTGCATAAATGGAGATATATAGCATGCAATCAGATCAACAACCCACCTACATAAAAAATGAACACCTTGCGCAAATATAACATGCTCATAGTAGTGGCACATCCAGATATAAGCACATGGACAAACAAGTTCTAAACAAGGCAAAGCATTCATACCATGGATTTATCTACATTCACTGACTATCAATCAACTATGGATAATAGTATGACATGGAAATCTTATGTGCACTATCAGATGTGCACAAATGTGTGTGGATGTGGCATTTATGTCAAACTCAGTTTACAAGCAATATTTGGTTTAGGGACATTATTAGCAGGCTGTACACAACAAATCAAAACCAGTTGTATGGCCTTGATAAGCCAATAGATTAGACATATCAGTTGTAGGCACCTTAATCAACTTAACTCCAAAACCAGGTCCATAACTTAGTAACTCTCAATTGGAATGACAAACACAAGGAGATATGCATGTATGATATACATATGACCAGGTTCAAAGCAGACTGGTGCACACATCACAAACATAACATATATCACACATATGCACAACTAGTAAACATGTCAAACAACAATTCAAAGTTGGTGTACATATCCTACACACAAAGTTCAGCATGAAAGACATGGCATGACGTCTAATGCAAAGGAGATAGCAGGCATTAGATTAGCTTGACATAAGTACTGCTCCCATCAGAGCAAACAAGTATTTGCAATCAAACAATGACATACAAAAAAAAAGGTATTAACACAACCAAAGTAATCAATATGCAGGTAGGCAACAAGTCAATTAGGGCAGTTTTGTACATATCTCAAAATAATACCCTCAAGATGTTCTCAATCAAATACTTGCAACAAACATAGCATGGCAAGCTACATGAATAACCAAAGGTGAAAGAGTGTGTGGTTGTGATTATTGTGTCAAACTGAGTTCTTAACCAATTCCATTTTTAGAAACAGACATCAACAAGCACATACACTAACAGTCAGTTATCATGAGAAACAAACCTGTTATCTTTCATATAAACAAGTGTGAACAAAGTGCTATAGTACTCAGGTCAGATGGTTCATCTCACAGGAAACTTACACACATCATGAATAAAAAAGCAAAGGCTGCAGTGGTTTAATACAATGGATTGAAGCAAGTTTAAAAATCCATCCTCAGTTTATCATAGATAATGAAACATATCATAAGTAGGTTAAAAACTAAAAGCCATAACCAGTTCATAACTTCAGAAGATTGTCAGTTCAAACATTAAGCTTAAGCACAAAAGACAGCTTAGTTCAGAAAATGCAAGGCCAAAGATAGGTCAAAGTCATGTATATATTCTGCTATAGACTAACTTCATAAAGGAATGTCCATGAACATACCAACCTAAAAGAGCACAAGTGTTTAACAATGGCTAGCAACCTGACTGTACTGAACCATGAGGCTAACCATGTTTCTCACATAGTAACAACAACAAAATGATAGTGCATGAGATCTTTTTCATATCAACGGAGCTGACAACTATAGTGATAAGCAATGTACACACATTATATATGATGGATAGATGATATACAAACAAGCATTATGACAGCAATCTTGACAATTGGCTATGATGTTAACACATGATGGAACATGAACAAATAAGCATGACTAAGAATGAAGTTAAAAGAGAGGTTACCAAGTGGAATATGTCCACTGCAACTTCAGTTGTGTAGAGGTTCCTTGCTTGCTACTTCCCTCACCAACTGTCAAGGCAAAGCTTTCTCCTCTCCTTCTCTTGCAAGACTTCAACTCTCAGAAATTTTTAGTGTATTTGTGAGTAATTGTTGGTGTGAAATGCAAGGGAACTGAGCTGCTATTTATAGGGAAAGTGAGTAAGTTCAAGGTATGGCCAACTTGCTAAAAATGCCAAGTCTGCCCTTCCTTTTTCGTGTGGATTTTTCAAACTTGCAGAGTGAAAATCTTCCAAAGATATCTGAGCTTCTGAGCAAAACTGTTGTGAGCTGATAGGTGCATTGGTCCATGAATAAACAATGTTATTTCTACTTTTGGAAAGTTTCTCTCTCTCCCACTTGCATCAACAAGCCATAAACTCATATTTTAATGCTAACCAACTTCAAAATTCGTGGAAAGGCTTGACTAGATGTTAAGTGAGTCATTAAAACTCAGAAATGATGGAAATTGGTGATTAGGGAAGTGTTAGAATCAAAATCCAAAAGTTAGTTTCTTGAATGTTAAGGAATGAAACCCTCATCTTTGACTCTTCGAAACTCCCAACTCCCTTGATGGATGGAGGAGTTCTAGTACTATTTGGAAAGCTCTCATTGCCCTCTACAACTTTCATGTCAAAAAGTTTTTGAGTTGAGGACTGGAAGTTTATGAAAAACTGGGTTGAAGTTGGTTGTTCATTAGGGCAAAAAAAGCTGAAATTTCTCCAAGTCCTTGGGCAGTTTGGCTCCCGAGCTTCATAACTCAAAAACCATGCATTTTTTGGAGAAAAGTCATATTTAACACTTTGAAGATCTTGGAAAGAGATTTCATTTGGGCTTTGAGTCACTCCATTTGGATGTGTGGTTTGGAAGTTATGACCATTTCAAGTTATCACAAGAGAGGGAATTTTCACATATGAAAAGTTTCATGATCATAAACTTACTTCCTTTGCAAGAAACTTCTTGAAACTTGATCTTGACACTTTAAATCATCAATAAGACATGTTATGATGATTTGAGGCAAAGGAGATTCCATTTGGATCAAAATCCCAAAGATTAGGGTTTCAGTCAAAACCCTAATTTTGACGGTGAATGCATTGAGCTACACCTCTATGATCTTGTTTCTTTCTTCATATCCAAAGCTCATAGAATACCTTTAGGGATGTTTACTAACACATGGAGTCATGGTTTAGGGTTTGAGGGCTCCTTCTGATGAAAATCAAGGCCAATGATCCATATGTCTTACATAAACCCTAATTTGGAGGCAGGGTGAGATTGTGGCCCAAACCAATCACGATGAAAGCCAGATGGCCTTGGATTCTTGTTGAGTGAGACCTCTTGGATATAGGTAAACTTAAATGGTTGATGACCCAAGCAAATCTTGACTTGATAGGGCAAAATTCTTCAGTGATTCCTCAGATTGAAACCCTAATTCCACATTTTGGTCTGGTGATCCTTTATTGACTTGACTTGATTCAAAGTTTTGAGATTTTGGTTCCAAACAACTAGTGAGGCTTTGTGATGATTGTATGGAGTCAGAGGATACCTTAGGAGGCCTTGAATCACTCTGTGCAAACCCTAATTTCAGATATAAAAGAAACAAACTGCAAGATATGGGTTAGTTAAACAATGCATATATGATTGATCTTAAATGTCTATGCAAGATGTTATGACATCTAAGAGGTAAAATTTGGGGTACAACACCATCTTTGAACTCTTTGTGGACAACTTCCGATCATGAAACTTTTTCACCTTTTCTTTGTAGATTTTGTTGGAGTCATAAGTTTGAAGTCGTAACTCATCCATCTTATGAAGTTGCACTTTCCTATTTCCCCCACTCAACATATGGTCAAAATTCAAGAATTTTAAGGCCCAAAAAGCCTTATGCTCCAACTCAACCGACAAGTGAACATATTTTCCGTAGATCAATTTAAAAGGTGCGAGACCAATCGGAGCTTTGAAAGCGGTCCGATAAGCCCACAATGCATCATCAAGTTTGTTGGACTAATCTTTTCTAGAAGAAGAAACAATTTTTTCAAGGATTCTTTTAATTTCACGATTTGATACCTCCATCTGACCATTGATTGTGGATGATATGGTGTTGTAACTTTATGCTTCACACCATAATGCTCCAAAGCTTTCTCTAACTGAGAGCTGTAAAAGTGGGATCCTCCATCACTTATCAACACTCTCGGAGTACCAAAACGCGAAAAAATGTTCTTTTTCAAAAATTTGATTATGGTTTTCCCGTCATCCTTTGCACATGCTATTACTTCCACCCATTAGGACACATAGTCCACAACCACCAAAATGTATTCACATGAAAATGAGGGTGGAAATGGGCCAACAAAGTCTATTCCCCAACCATCAAATACTTTCACTTCTAACATGTTTTGCAAAGGCGTCTCGTTCTTTTTTGTAATTCCTCCACTTCTTTGGCACTAGTCACAACTTTGGGTATGCAGATTCACATCTTTAAATAGAGAAGGCCAATAAAAGCCCGATTGAAGGACTTTCATTGCCATTATCAACCCATTAAAGTGGCCACCGCAAGGTGAGTTGTGACAATGCCAAAGAATGCTTTGTGATTCTTCTTTCGTAAGACATCTTCTCAAAAAGGTTCTTGAAGATGGCTGATTTTATACCTGAGCGAATCGCACACTCAAAGATAACACAGAGTCGCCACCGAACTTTATTTAGTCCCAAAGGATAGGGAAAATATCGATAAAACCCAAGGGGAAGAGAAACGGGAATGGGGGTCGGTTATGCGAAAGGAAGGTACTAGCACCTAACGCATCCGTCGTACTCGACGGGAACCATTTCTCTTGCTTCTAGGCTTGGATGGGTTATCTATCTAAAGGCTTCTAGCTAAAAGAAAAGGAGAGAGAGAGGAAAGAGAAAAGAAAATAAAGAAAGAAAGTGCTCGCGGAGGATTAGGGCCCTCGTGCCTATGTACCCTCATAGTGCAATGAGGAAGTCAGAGCTCCGTAGTTCAGGGAACTAGGGAAAAGAAAGGAATGGAATAGGGTGGAAGAAGGTGGAAGTGTGCTCGCCAAGATCATTGCAATCTCGTGCCTACGTATCTGACATTCGACCAAATGCAAAATCAGAGCTTCCGTAGTTCGTGGAACTAAGATGGAAAAGGAAAACGGTGTCACAACCAAGAGCAAAAGGAATAGAGAACGATCCGCTGGGGATGCAAAAGAATTGGTGTCAAAACCAAGAAAGGAGAATTGAAGAAAAACAATAGAAGAGACTCCACTGGGAAGGTAAGAGAACAAAGCGGCAATACTGAGAACCAAAGGGTAGTGACCCTACTGGGGCTCAAAAAGATAAAGGCTCGATATATTAACTGACTGGTAGTGGTTAACCAAAGAAAAGAGATTAAGACTCTGGTGAGGATAAAGGTTTTAACAGATAAACTGCGATTTACCAAAAGAACGGGTATAGAACCAAGTGAAGGTTGTGACCCAAAGGGGATGTTGATATTGATTGAGCAAATAGTACTTGACCAACGAAAGGGGTATTGAACCAAAAGAAGTTTCTAATCACTGGGGAATTGGTGTTAACAGAGAACTGTGATTAACCGAAAAGAGACGAGTGATTAACCGAGAGAAGGTGATTAACTCGAAAGGAGTTTAGTATTTTAACAGACAGGCTGTGGTTAACTGAAAAAATGGGTGATTAACCAAGAGAAGGTGATTAACCCAAGAGGAAACTCAGTATGTTAATAGATAGACTGTGATTAACTAAGAAGAAGTGCAAATTGGTGTTTTAACTAAGAGGCAGTGATTAACCAAACAAAGGGAAAAGAACCAAAAGAAGGTTTCGAATTCCTGGGGATTCGGTTTTAACAGAAAACCTGTGATTAACCAAAAAGAAGGGAATTGAGACTCTTTCGGGGAATCAGAAAACAATGATTAACAACAAGAGAAGGATATTGGTGAAGAGACAAATGTTAGCCCAAGACAATGATCTCTAACCAAGAAGAAAGGTGGTTTGATCAAAAGAGAGATTGGAAAAGAGCAAGAGTGATCAAGGATCGACTCAACTGGGGATGAGAGATACGCTACCGCCTGGAGATAGAGGTGACTAAGCCAAGCACAGGGTCATTCGTTCCCTACCTGAAGTAGTCAGAATGAGAGTAGGAATTCTCCATTCTCATTCCTTCTCTAACACACAGGGTGTAGTGCAGAAGTTGAAACAGACAGCGTAACAACTCCAAGTTGTACAGTGCTCCAGTGTCGTGCGAAACTCCAACTCCGCAGGGGAAAGAGAGAGAAAGCTCTAAAGGAAGCCTAAAGGGGAACGCCAACGGGAAGATAAATAATCGAAACGAAGTTTCGATTAATTAATAAAAAAGGAGGAACGTGCTAATAATTTTCCAAAATGAATTGAAAAATTATTAAAGCAAAGGGGCATTATTGATTGTACAAGATTAAGCTTATCCTTTGAAGAATAAACCTAATGAAAGAGAATGCGAAACAGTCCCAAATGTCACTTAAAATGCAACACAACATCATGTCAACAAGTGAGCAAAAGAATGTGCAAGAATGATCATGTTCATGCAATGCTAAGAATGAGCATAATTATGAAAATCGAAAAAATGAACAAATTCAGAATCATGCTTGAAACTGAAGTGAAACAGCATCTAAAACATCCATAAAAATCAATCATATCAATCCATGGAAATTAGAGGTGGAGAGCATGGCAAACAAGCTTGAAAAACACCAAAAATGACACTCTGTTACAGTGGTAATCGATTACCCTAATCAGGTAATCGGTTACTTAGCTGAAAACAGCAAATCTGGCAAAATTTGTGCAGAGTAACCGGTTACTCTATTTGAGTAATCGGTTACTCAGTTGAAAAAAGCAACGTTTATGCAAATTTGTGAAGAGTAACTGGTTACTCTATTTGAGTAATCGGTTACCACTGTAAGAGTGGCAAAAATAGCTTTTCAAAAAGCACTTTCAACACCTAAATCAATTGTCCAAATTACCACATGCTAGGGTATGAATTTGTGCACGAAAATTAAGCTTAAAAACAGTAAATAAACAGTGATGGAATCAAGTAATACATCAAGATCATGGATCAAGCAATGACAATATCAATTCACACACAAAAAGTATTGAAACTACATTGCGAACGATACGAAAACGTGCGAAACAGTAAAAATGAGTGAGAGATGCCAACCTACAAGCCGGAGATTTGGCTTGGTGATTGCTGCAAAGAGATCTTGGTGAAGATAATCAAAGAAAAACCAGAGGAATCTTCAATTGGAGCCGAAGCGTATCGAAACCGAGCAAATGGCGACGAAACTCCGAAATACGAATCCGAACCGTTGAATCTTGAAGCAAACACTTGAGATGAATCCAAAAGCTAATAAAACTCCAAAAATCCAAGTATAATTGCAAGATGATAAAGGTAAAGCTCAAGAAATAATCACTTTCAATGTGAAAAGTGATTATTCTTCAATGCTGAAGAGATATGATGAGGTTTGGGAAGAAAATTGAGATGAAGATGAAGAAATGGCAGAAAATTCAGAGAGAATATGAGAGAATTGAGAGTGAAGTGTGAGAAATTTGGGTGAAATGGTTGGTCCCTTGAAAAATGAGTGAGGTTTGTTTATATAGATTTTTAGTTTGGAGTGTGAGAGGTTAGGAATTAGGCTAGGAGTTAGCTTAGGGTGGTTTGGAATTAGGCTAGGAGTTAGTTACACTTGACTCACCGAGTCAAGCGGTTAACTCGGTTAGTTAGGAAGTTAACTCGGTAGCAATCCCAATGTAAGCTTCACATCCAAGGGTTCATGATTTATGGAAATAGAGTGCATGGTGGTCTTGAATGGCAAGGAAACATTGTAGCAAATGTAAATAAATCACTTGAAGAGTCTAGAATATTCCACATGCTGCTAGAACAATGTAGAATCAAAGACCAAAGAGAGTGCAAAGTTACTATCCCAAAAATGCAGTAGAAATTGCAAGTTTGTACTGAGTAACTGGTTACCCTGTTTGAGTAATCAATTACTTGCTTAAAAAAGGCAGCGCTGGCGTAAATTTGTGCAAAGTAACCGGTTACTCTCTTTGAGTAATCGATTACTCTAGGCAAAATTTGCCCAGACTGCTTAGGAAATGATGCTGAATCCCCGGGTTCGATTTTCCACCTCTTGTTTTGATGAGTAGGCATGGAAACCCTTGTTTTGTGTTTGTTTGGATGATGTGGTGATCTTGTGAAGACGCGATTAATCGGGCTCGAAAAACCTTAATATTCCTGCAACAAAAAACACGGAGGAAAAAAAAGCATGCATATGCTAGCGATGCGAATGCACATGCTTATGCAAAAGCAAAAGAGGGAGGTCAAATTTTGGGTTACGACAGGTGCCCCTATTTAATCCTCTTGGACCTAAATGTACGAATTGAGCTAGCTTTTTGATGATTCGAGGTAAAAGGGGATTAAATAAAAGAATAGCTCGAGAATTTGGCCGATGGCGACAAAAGAAGAGTTGCAAGTGTAGAGAGTGTTTGAAGTTTGGCTGAACATCTGCTAGGGAGATGGATCAGGAAAAAAAAAGGGAGTATGCTCGATGAAACGCCATGTATGCGTTCTACATGATGCTTGATATCATACAATGAAAAGGTTGAGGTCGAGGTAATGTGCGACGGGTTAGGCGGAGATTTTAGCAAAACCAACTCGACATCCTCGGGGAGAGAACCCACAGATGAGGACAGACCCTAAAAGGGTGATAACTCTGCTGTGGAAAAAACTCGAAAATGGTGAAGACTCCGCTGAGGAAGAAATGAGAAGTCTTAAATCTCCGGACCATCACTATTGACACTGCAGGGGATAAGAGAATCAGGCCAACCTTTTCATAATGACTGACGTTGACTGAGGAATGAAATCAGAAAACTCCAACCTTTAATCTGCCACTAACTCTGCTGCAGGGAATTCCCAAGGCTCGAAGGATCTTCTCTGTTTGGGGAAGATAAGGAACCAACTCATACTACTGCTGGTGCGCGACATTTCGACATGCTGAGGGATGATGCACGACCCATGCTGGGAAAAAGAATAACCAAGTCTCTTCTCGGGGTTTACCATGGCAACTTTATTGGGAACCTTATGGATTCGTTGGGGATATGATGGCTCCGCTGAGGAAATAATAATTTCTTCATAAACCCATTGCGGTGAGAGTCGGGCATTAGGCTTGTCAATGGATATTACCGAATCCTGCATGATTTACCAGTAAAATATGCAATGCATAATGCTTTCTCTACTTATTTTACCTATTTATTGTTCTCAGTGCTTTATAGTACTATATGATCACAAATAATCATTTATTTTGCAAAAATACGGGAAAGACAACAATTGAGAAATTGAATGATGCATTTTTATTGAATGTGAAACACGTGTACATGAGATGTGTACAAAGATGCAAAACTCCTTGATGAGGTAGTTTGCAATAAAATTGAGAAACAAATGTAAATGGCAAAGGGAAATCATGCTTTGCATTGATTACAACATTGGCTACCATCCACTGTAAGTCTAGGTTCCAATGCCTTGCACTAGTTGAAGATGATTCGACTGCTCTGTTACCATCTGAGGTCCAGCTATGATGAAGAGAGGCTCAAGTGTTCACAATCAATTCCTTTATCCCTAAATTTTTCCTGGACATTTTTCTATATTTTTTTCGTCCACCGGGATACCCATTTTTTCCTAAGTCGCCCTTTCGGGTTTTCAACTTTGCGGACTGTTATCATTTTTCCCATTGTCCCTAACTTTTGCATGGACATTTCTTTTTTTTGGTCCATCGGGACATCTATTTTTGCCTAGATTGTCCTTGCGGATATCAATCTAGCGGGCTCTTATCCATTTTTTTCCAAGCATAATATTTTTTGACTGTATCAGAGTTCACGGGTGATGGCAACTCCTCCCCATCCATGGTGGTGAGGATCAGGGCTCTGCCTGAGAAGGCCTTCTTGACAACAAAGGGTCCTTCGTAATTGTGAGTCCACTTGCCTCATGGATCCGAGTGAACGGGTGAATATCTCTTGAGCACGAGTTCTCCTTCTTGGAACTCTAGAGGGAGAACTTTCTTGTCAAAAGCTCGTTTGAGGCGTCTCTAATACAATTGACCATGACAAACGCTGTAAGGCACTTCTCTTCGATGAGATTCAGCTGGTTGTACCGCGATTGAACCCATTCGGCTTCATCAAGATCTACTTCCATGATGACTCTGAGCGAAGGAATCTCAACTTCAATGGGTAAAACAACCTTCATACCATATACAAGCGAATACGGAGTTGCCCCAGTAGAAGTGCGAACTGAAGTTCTGTAGCCATGCAGTACGAAAGGAAGCATTTCATGCCAATCTTTGTATATCTTGACCATTTTTTCGACAATCCTCTTGATGTTTTTATTTGCTACTTCGACGGCACCATTCATCTTGGGCCGATATGGTGAAGAGTTGTGGTGCTCGATCTTGAATTATTGACATAACTCTTTCATCATCTTGTTGTTAAGGTTACTCGCACTGTCCGTGATAATGTTGCTAGGAATACCATAGCGACAAATTATCTCTTTCTTGATAAATCTGGCAACCACTTGACGTGTAACATTTGCGTAAGAAGCAGCTTCAACCCACTTGGTAAAGTAGTCGATAGCAACTAGAATGAATCGATAACCGTTGGAAGCCTTCGGTTCAATCATTCCAATCATATCTATACCCCACATAGAGAATGGCCAAGGTGAAGTCAAAACGTTCAATGGAGTTTGAGGCACGTGGATCTTGTCCCAGTAGATTTGGCACTTGTAACATCTTTTGGCAAAGTTGTAACAATCTACCTCCATTGTTGTCCAATAATACCGAGCTCGCAGAATCGTTTTGGCTATAGCAGGACCTTTAGCATGTAACCATCACAGCCCTCATGTATGGATTTTATAATCGGGTTTGCTTCGTGTCTATCCATGCATCTGAGCAACACGGAATCATGATTCCTCTTGTACAGTACACCACCACTTAAGAAGAATTTGGCGCAGAGTCGCCTAAGAGCTTTCTTGTCAGTAATAGTAATACCCTCGGGATATTCCTGTTTTTCCAAATATCTCTTGATGTCGTAGAACCAAGGCTTGTCATCAGACTCATCCTCGATTGCTAAATAGTGTGCTGGTTCGTTCAAATGATCAATGCGGATATTAGGAGCCTCATTCTTCCACTTGACTTTGAACATGGATGCTAAAGTGGCAAGAGCATCAGCTAATTGATTTTCCTCTCTGGAGATATGATGAAAAGAGATCTCATCAAAGTAAGGAATCAATTTTGCTATGTGTTGTTGGTACAGAACCAGCTTGGAATCCCGAGTCACAAAGTTCCCTCTGACTTGGCCTATAACCAAAGCAGAATCTCCATAGACCTAAAAAATCTTGATTCTCATGTTAATTGCCGCTTCAATACCGTAGATACATGCTTCGTATTCAGCCATATTATTGGTGTATGTGTAGCGCGGTTTTTGTGGTTTCAAATCACTATCACTTTGGTACTACAGTTCGATTCATTTTTTATCCTATTGAAGCTGATGAAGGAAGGGAAATAGATGTCTCCAATTAACCCTGCTTGCAAACTGAGGTTAAATAGTCAAAACTATAGGTTTACAGATGCGGCTTTAGTTCGCGGGTCTCTCTCTGCTTATTTTGTTCAGAACGAAATACCGAGATTGTTCATGGGGAATTTGTTGGGATACTGTGCTAGATTGGCTGGAGGTAGGGGACTTTGGATTTTTTTGATTAGTGTGATCGCTAAGATTCTTTTTCAATCTTATGCCTACGTATTCCCGGGATAGGGAAATCAGAGCGATCATAGTTCCTCCTATTTTATGGGAGGAAATGGTGTTTTGGTGTCTTGTTCAAAGCCCAAGACATGAAGCTAAAGGTGGTTTATATCTTGTTCAAAGCCCAAGATGTGAAGCTGAAGGGTCTATTTGTATCTTGTTTGAAGCCCAAGATGTGAAGCTAAAAGGGTGTTGACTTTAGAGAGAATTTGTCATCTCTAAAGGGGTCTGTTTGTCACAATTGTTGGGTGACTGATTATAAAGGAGAATTACTTTAACTGGGATATGCGAATCCAGCAATGCCTTAATTTCCTTTATAAGGGATTTTCAACCTGAAGGAGAAGACTTCAACTCAGTTTAGAGCAATGTCATCTTTCCTTAGGAATTTCTCATGCTAAAAGAGGGACAGTGGCGTGGATGTAAATAATCCAGAGGCTTGCCGCTTACAGCAATTAGACGAGGGAAAAGGAGTTGTTGATGTTTGTCTGCTGTGACCAAAGCATGATTTGATGCTAAAAGGTTGATTGAATCAAACGGGGATCTCTTTATACAAAGCCTAAGAGGAGGCTATTGACCCAACAAGAGGATGCTTTTGTGTCTCATACGAAGCCTGAGATAGAGGCTAAAAGGGTTGACTCAACAAGAGAGTGTTTTTATATGTGTCTTGTACGAAGCCCAAGACGGAGGCTAAAAGGGTTTGACTCAACAAGAGAGTCTTTTATACTCACCAAGAGAGTGATTTGTATCTCGTACGAAGCCCGAGATGGAGGCTAAAGGTGATCGACTCAACAAGAGAGTCTTTTTATACTCAACAAGAGAGTGTTTTGTATCTCGTACGAAGCCCGAGATGGATGCTAAAGGTGATCGACTCAACAAGAGAGTCGTTTTATGCTCAACAAGAGAGTGTTTTGTATCTCGTACGAAGCCTGAGATGGAGGCTAAAAATGTTTGACTCAACAAGAGAGTCTTTTATACTCAACAAGAATGTGATTTTGTATCTCGTACAAAGCCCGAGATGAAGGCTGAAATGTTTGACTCAACAAGAGAGTCTTTTATACTCACCAACAGAGTGTTCTGTATCTCGTACGAAGCCCGAGATGGAGGCTAAAAGGTTTAACTCTGCTGGGGAGAATCATTGCACGAAGCCCAAGAGGAGGCTAGGGTTACTGTTTCAGTTGAATGACAGGTCCAATATAATGGTTAAAAGAGAAAATTAGTTCTTATATGGGTAATGTTGTACTCATGGATTTGATCTGAGGACCAGGATTATTTCCTGTTCTTTAAGGAAACGGGGAATCCGAAGGGTATTGAGACTGCCCAAGTCTACGGGTGTTTTTTCCTATTTTTGAAAGGAACTTGAGAATGTCTTCGAGACTCAAGGAGATTAGATGTCCAAGTCTAGAGTTTTATCTTTTGTACTATGCTTAAGAGAAATTAAGAGACAGTACGTTCACGGTAGAAAGATCTAGACTCTTTGAAGACTATTCTATTAAGATGACTAATTTCTGTTCCTATACCTTTAAGAGGTCGTCGGGACAATTTGTACGAAGCCCAAGAGGAGGCGAGAAAAACTTTTAAGAAGCCCGAAGGGACAATTTGTACGAAGCCCGAGAGGAGGCTATCTTCCCAGAGGAAGAATCATTATACGAAGCCTAAGAGGAGGATGTGAAAACTTCTAAGAAGCCGACGGGTCCTTGTACAACGCCCAAGAGGAGGCGGGGATGCTTTTAGGAAGCCTGTGGGTCCTTGCACTAACCCCAAGAAGAGGCTGATGAACAGTTCCAGAAGGGGTTTCACTTGGAACATTGGCCTTTTGTATATGAACTGTTCAAGGGGGAGATTTCTTAAATCTAGTTATCTAAAATTGTTGTAGAAGAAAATTCTCATGGTTTAGGTTATGTTGAAATATCCGGGAGAACGTCAGATGTAAGGAGACGAGGTTTTTTCTAGTTCTAGACGTAGTTTACGGGGAAACTCTAACTATATATACTAGTATTACACAGTCGATATGAGTTTATGAAAGAAGACTTACAGTGAAATAACCCCACAGTACAGTTATATACATATGAAAGCAGTAAATGAAAGCGGGTAAACACTTACTCGGTTGTAGAGCTTCCATGCTGTTTGGTTAGTTGTTCAACAAAGAAATTGAAAATAATAGTATGTTACAAAATCAAAGGATAAAGTGTCTTTGAAAGGAAAATTGGGGCTTACAGCTCAAGGAGAGGCCCAGAGTTTAATCAGTGATCGCACTGTCATTTTGTACAGGGACTTATACAAGTGACTGAGGCCCAAGAAAGATTTTCTATATAAGGGGATGGGTCTTACACTCTCTCAAGAGGCCCAAAATGATTGAAAGTGAACAAAGATGGGTCTTATAGCTCAAGGAGAAGCCCAGGGTTTATTTTGAAAAGGGCGACGATCGCGCCGAGGTTTTGAAAACACCGTGGGTCTTATACAATGACTGAGGCCCAAAAGTTTTTGGTTTAAAAAGGGGATTGAGTATTACACTCTATTAGAGGCCCAAAATGATTTTGAATGGGTCTTATAGCTCTAGGAGAGGCCTAAATGGTTTGTTTTAAACGGGCGATGATCGCGTCGAACTTTTGAAATACAACAGGACTTATACAACATTTGAGGCCCAAAATAGGTTTGTATTTACAAAGGATTGGGTCTTACACTCTATTAGAGGTCCAAAGAGTTTAAAGAAAAGAAATGGGGCTTATAACACGAGGGTAGGCCCAGATGCTTTCAAAAAGAGGCGACGATCGCGCCGTTGTTTTTGAAAATACAGTGGGACCTATACAATGACTGAGGCCCAAAAAGTGGTGTATTTACAAAAGGGGTTGGGTCTTACACTCTATTAGAGGCCCAAGATGATTTAAAAGGTTTGATGAGGGTTGAATTAATCAAAACCCTAATTTGTTTCCAAAATGTATTTTAATTGAATAAAAAATTCAATTAAAAAGATCAAAATTGTTTAACATGTAGAAAACAAATTGTGATCTTGGATTAATATTTCAAAAATCATGTTTTGACTTACAAAATGATTAGAAATCATTAAAATTTGCAAAATCAAGAAGGAAAAAATATTTTAAATATCAAAAATAATTAAAATATTAATTCTTGGCAAAAATATCAATTATATGAAATAAATAATATTTTTGGGATTTTTTGGTAAAATAAAATATTTTAACATTTTTGTGAATTATTAGAAAAAGAATCAACTCAAAATCATTAAAACTCAAAGAGAAATTAATTTTTGAATCAATTAAATAAAATCACAAAAATTCAAAAATTCAAATATTTGAAAAAGGGCGCCAAGAACACCTTGGCCTTGCCCGCGTGCTCTGTTTTTCCCAGATTTGCATTTTCTATCCAATCTCACTGAATACTTGATTATATCTTGCAATCTACATATCAATTTGCTCGTTTTCACCTCACGATCATGTCTATGGTCTTTAATTTCATTTATTTTAAGCATGGAATAAGAAATCAAAGAGAAACCTCAAGAACCCTAAATTCTGCATGAAGGTTCAGAAATTCCATACATGATTCATACAAAGCAATTGATTGAGGGTAAACACTATATGCATGATTATGAACATATGGCCAAATTATTGTGCAGCAAAAATTGCATGGATCATAGAGTTAGAAGAGCTCATGCTCACCTCTTGCAGTCGGTGATCGTGTTTTGGGTTAGGGGTGTTATAGCTAGGTTCCAATGATCTGGATAGCTTCCCTAGGTGCCATCGAGTGTGTTCGGATGCTTGGAATGGATTGAAATGATCTGGAACTTGAGATGGCACCCCAACTGCAAATCTGTCAAAGGCTTGAGCAATTGGCTAGTGATTTTGTGATTTTGGTATTCCAGATGTTATGTGAGTGTTTGGATCACTTCTATATGATTTTTATGAGGTGTGTGTGTGATTGGTTTGGTTGGAATTGCTCTCAAACTCAAAACCTAATAGTGACTTGCTTTGGAAGGCAAATTTGGAAGTGAGAAGGTGATTTTGAGGAAAGCATCTATTTGATGGCTTTGGTGTGCTCAAAATGAGCACAAATGAGCTCTATTTATAGTAGAGCAAGTTTGTTTTGGCTGCAATAGTGAATGGCAACTACTGCTGAGGTTTGGCCAATGTTGAGCAATGAGAATCCAAGTCTCCTCTAGCCATTGACTAGAGGTTAAGGCACAGGCTGCTGGTTCCCTTGGTCTTGGATAAGCCTTGACTGGATTCAGTTGGCAATGGCTCAGTCCATGCCACCTTGGTGTATGCATTGAATGCTCCAATCCAAAATTGGAGTCTTGTCCCTCTTTTAGGCAATTCTAGGTTTGGCATGCTATTTTTGGTTCCAAAGACTTGGGAGGCTTGGGATCAGAGTTGGTTCCTCCTTGGTCCCCCCCTTGAGGTGTTTAGATGGATAGAGTTGCTTGGAATTGCACAAATTTGGTAAATCGAGCAAAACTCCAAAATCTGCCTTGCCTTGACAGTTTTCAGCAAGGCATGTTGCCATTGTCATATCTCGTGGCTCAAGTGGAATTTGATGGAGTTCTTGGCCATTTTGTAAAGCCCTCATATGATACAATAACTGTTTGATCATAATTGGTTTTGATACTTTCTGGAACCAAGTGAAAAATGCCCCTACATTTGGAAAAAATTGAAGGCAGATTCTGACTTAGTGAAAATTTCATTAAGTGTTGGAAAAAGTGGCATTTCATGTTTTCAGCCACTTTGATCATTCCATAATTCAAAATCCATAATGAATTGGAATGAGGTGTAGTTGAAGCTTTTGTAGAGGGCCATGAGGGCTACAAATCCAGCTTTGGATGGGGAAAAATGGCCTTGTGGTTTAGGAGTTATGGTCCTCCAAAGTTGGTACCCTAGCCACTTTGTTCCATAACTTAGAAAATTTTCTAAGTTTTTATGGTTACCCCTTTTACAAGTTATCCCACTTTTCTTGATTTTTCTAGATGAATGATGATTCCAATCACACATTAACATCATTTTAGGGTTAAAAAACCACAATTATGAAAAATCTCAAAAAGTCAAAGTTTGACTTTTGTGCACAGTTGGCTTTTTATCAGATGAATTCCAAACTGTGCGATCCTCTATGAAATCAAGTCCTTGACCTAAATTAAACTTGATGGATTGATTCCATAGGTGTTATAGGGTGTATTGAATCATGTCTTAGGGTTTGGGAGCATGTCCTGATCAAAAGTCAAAGGCACAGTTGACATTTCCCACGAAACCCAAATTGTGGTTCAGATGAAATTGAAACTTGTTTCTCAAGCTTCTTGGCTTAATCCATTGTTGCAAATGGATCAATGTGATGTATTTGAGACCCTCAAATCCCCTCTTGAGGTCTTAGCTCATGTTTTGTCCCAAAAGTCAACTTAGGGGTGAATTAGGTCAAGAAACCCTAATTCCTGATTTTTAGTGAATGCATCCCCTGAGGCTAAATTGACTTGATGATGGGGTCCATGAGGTTCCATGGGGTATATTAGGTTATGCTTTGAAGCATTGGCTCATTCCCAGAGGAAAATTTCCATCTGGAGGCCCTGGTCGACCAAATCCTAATTTGGTGACACTGGCTATCTTAAGGCTTGATCCACCTAGAAGGGAAAAACATTGTGCTTAATCCTTGAAGTGGGAGTCCTCTTGATCCTTTGTGGATGTTTGAGAGGCTATAAAAGTTGAAGATCATGTCATTTCTTGATTGATCCTTTGTCTAAGTGCTCTGAGAGGGCTAGAAACCCTAAGTCTGATTGTAGTGGATGCTCATCCATCTTTGGGGAGACTAATGGTTCATCCATATTGTGATGATGATTTGCACAATGATTGGAAATCTTAGTGGTCAAAATTTGGGGTATGACAGTATGCAAAGCATAATCTGGCAGTATGCAAAGCATAATCGCGCATCCTTCCTCTTTTGCTAAGCAATGATGCTTAGAAAAGGTAAACTTCCCCTCGATCCTGGTTTCCTACCAAGGAACTGGTCTCAGTGTCTGATGTGAACTTCCCCTCGATCCTGGTTTCCAACCAAGGAACTGGTCTCAGTTTCTGGAATAAACCTCCCCTCGATCCTGGTTTCCCACCAAGGATCTGGTCTTAATTTCTGATGTAAACTTCCCCTCGATCCTGGTTTCCTACCAAGGAACTGGTCTAAGTTTCTTTTGTCAATAAACTTTATTGACAAGGGTTTAGTTTGCTAATTTCGACGCCAAGATAATTGTTCAAGAGGAAAGTTGAAAATTCGCCAGGACATTTCGACCAGAAGGTTTTTTGATGGGCAAAGCAAGTCGAAGACAAATGGTACTTAGGGAAAGCATTGGCAGATCTTTCTAAGTATGAGGAATGCTTCGACAAAAGAGAAATATGCCTCATTCGATGGATGTTTGAAATTTAAAATTCAAGCGGGAGTTTCGCTTTTGAAATTGGACGCGTGGAACGCATCTAGTCGACGAATGCATGCAAAATTCCATTTGTCGCCATTAGGAGAAATAGTTGTTATTGGTGGTTATTTTGTTTGTATATAAATAGGGAGTCTTAGTGTTAGATTTCCAATGTGTTTATAATTTGTACAAATCACTCAAGAAATACTCAAAGTAACCGTGAGAGAAAAGAGTACTTACTGAGAAAATGTACGTTGAGAGACACCAGTTTTTTTCATTCCTTGCATTTCAATAAAAGTTTAAAGTGTTTCTTTTACAATTCCCTTTACATTTTTGTCATTTTCTTATTCGCAAGTCATTTACATTTCGCCATTTATTTTAAGGAGCAAAGTGTTGTTACTTTTGTCAAAACAATACAAAATTGATAAAAACCATGATGAATTCAATAAACAAAAGGTTTTCTAACAAAAATTGCCAAAATTGTTAAAGCACATTGTCCTAGGATTTGTTTGATCGGTCCTGTAAGTAAACCAATCTTTCATAGATTAGGAGATCAGCGGTTGTTTGCGAATTTTCCAAGCAAACAAAGGGACGCTATGTGTAGCGGTTTTCCTCAGACTTCTCGCCAAATTTTCCTGGAGAGATGCCATTTGATAGAAAAACTTTTGATGTTAGACTTGCTGGGGAACCCATCTATCTGGATGGTAGAGGTGTACAAACTTCTCTATTTGGAGACGCCATTTGTCGACTCTACTGGGGAAAACGAGCCTCTTTGAGAGACTGTTTCTTGCTTGGGGATATTGCATCATACTTTTCTCGGAGATCTTCTCAGAGAAATGCCATATGATGTGATCCAATTTTGAGGTGCCGATGACTTTGTTGACATTGACATTCTGGAGAGAAGGACCAATGTGTTGCCGAAAGTCTTTAGTTGAGAGGCTTTCTCTAGGGATTTTCCTTAATCCGGGAAAGCGAAGATATCATCTTCAATGGCGAAGAGTGATGTTTTTTGGAAGCTCTTTGGCTCTTCAGAGGTTCAAGTTATCAAAGTGGTCAAGGGCCGACTTCAATCCAGAAATAAACTGGAGGACAGATCGCTTAGATGATTCATTTCCTGACGAGGAAAGAACTGACAACTCGATTGAGAGGACTGTTATCACTAGGGGATAAGACCGACGAGAGTGATAGTGATGCAATATGAATATGAATGTAAATCAATAATGCATGATGTATGTATGTATATGCTGACAAAACTGACGCAACATACTGACTAGTAGATGAACACGACTGGATACTCGGCCACAATGTGAGATGAAAAGTATCACTGGTTCACGATAGCAATTCTGCCTTGGTTAGGAGAGATAGTCCCTGCGGGGAACAACCGTTGGTCGGGCTTAGGAGATAAGAACTCTGCCGGGGGTATCAGATGGAAGAGTCGCATCTGATACAGCTGATCCTTCATTCAGGCGTACTGGTTTAGAAGGAATACTTTGATTCTGCACTTTGAGGTTCTATTACTTCTGGAGAAGCGACCGATGTTCTTTCGATGTTCACCAGTCAAAAGAAATTGCCATCTTTATTTTAAAAGCAGAAAAAATTTTGACAATTAAATTCATTTTTGTTTTATTTCAAGAATCGTTAATCATATTAAAACGTCGTTCCGTAAAGCTAAAACAAATCAGAATTGCAAACAAAAGCATAAGGGCTCAAATTTTACTGATAGGATGGAAATCAACCAAACGCATGATTCCATAGAGTATTTACAAAGTTCGAAAATGGCAATTTAAGGGAAAAAGGGTAACATTGAAACATAACGACCACTATCCTTCTACCAATTTTGACTTCGGGGCATCCTGAGCTTCTGTCGAAGATGACCTTGACTGGAGTTTTCCTGACTAATGATGTAACTGCTGCCGAGGGACTTGCCCCTTTGTCAAACGTAGTTACTTGCCATTATCCCTAATTTTTGCCTGGATTGTACTTTGATGTTTTCAATCCACCGGGATGATTTTTTATCATGTCTCTAATTTTTGCCTGGACCGCCCTTTCGGGTTTTCAATCCACCGAGACGTTTTTTTATTATTATTATTATTTTTTTATTTAGGCGAAGTATTTCTTGACTACATCAACATTTGTGGGGTAGGCAAATTCCTCTCCATCCATGGTTGCGAGTCTCAAGGCACCGCCTGAGAAATCTTTCTTGACCACATATAGGCCATCATAATTCGGAGTCCATTTGCCCCGGGAGTCAGTGAGAAATGATTGTATCTTATTTAGCACAAGGTCTCCTTTCCTGAAGACGCGAGGTCGGTCCTTTTTGTCGAACGCCTTCTTCATTCTTTGCTGATACAACTGACCATGGCATATTGCCGTTATTCATTTCTCTTCGATCAGGTTGAGTTCGTCGTGTCGATTTTGACACCATTCAGCTTCGGTTAGCTTAGCTTCCATCAATACCCGGATTGATGGGATCTCTACTTCTACGGGGAGCACTGCTTCCATGCCATACACTAGAGAGAAAGGGGTTGCCCCTGTTGAAGTGCGGACAGATGTGCGATAACCATGAAGAGAAAAGGGTAGCATCTCGTGCCAATCTTTGTAGGTTACGACCATCTTTTGAACAATCTTCTTGATGTTCTTGTTAGCTGCCTCTACCGCTCCGTTCATCTTGGGTCGGTATGGAGATGAGTTATGGTGTTCGATCTTAAACTCTATGCACAACTCTTTCATCATCTTGTTGTTTAAGTTAGATCCATTATCAGTAATAATCTGGCTCGGAACACCATAACGGCAGATGAGATTGTTTTTGATAAAGCGGACCACCACTTGTCGGGTTACATTGGCGTATGACGTTGCTTCGACCCATTTGGTGAAATAGTCAATGGCTACCAGGATGAACCGATGTCCGTTCGAAGCTTTGGGTTCAATCATGTCGATTCCCCATATGGAAAAAGGCCATGGGGAAGAAAGAAATTTGAGATGCGTTGGCGGTACATGGATTTTGTCAGAGTATATCTGACACTTGTGACATCTCCTCATGTACTTGTAGCAGTCGGATTCCGTTGTCAACCAATAGTACCCTGCTCTTAGAATTTTTCTCGCCATTGTGTGTCCATTGGCATGAGTGCCAAAGGATCCTTCGTGAATTTCTTTTATCAGCATGTCTGCTTCTGGTCTGTCGACGCATCGGAGCAAGACCATGTCAAAGTTCCTCTTATAGAGTGTATCACCGCTCAGGAAGAAACTGCCTGCTAGCCTTCTGAGGGTTTTTCTATCTTTCCTGGATTCCCCAGATGGGTACTCTTGCTTCTGAAGGAAGCATTTGATATCGTGATACCAAGGTTTGTCGTCTATGACTGCTTCAATCGTGAAGATGTAAGCGGGCCTTTCAAGGCGCATTATGTCGATCTTAGGTAGGTCGTTCCATTGACCTACACTAATCATGGAAGAGAGAGTGGCTAATGCATCATCCATGTGATTCTCCTCACAAGGGATATGATGAAACTAGACTCTGTTGAAGAAGGGTAACAACCTTCTTGCATAGTATTTGTAAGGAATCAATCCTGATTGGTATGTGTTCCAATCTCTTTTGATCTGGTTGACGACCAGAGCTGAGTCACCATATACATCCAAGTTCTTAATCCTTAAGTCGATCGCTTCTTCGAGACCCATGATACAAGCTTCGTATTCGGCCTCATTATTGGTACACTTGAACGTAAGTCTGATAGTGAAAAGAATGTGGGTACCCTGAGGTGTTATAATGATTATCCCAATTCCGTTTCCATAATGATTGACAGCTCTGTCAAAGATTAGTCCCCATTGGGAACCTGGTTCTGGCCCTTCACTGGGTAGCGGTTCATCGCAATCTTTCATTTTTAGATACATGACATCTTCTTCTGGGAATTCAAACCCGATTGATTCCTGATCGTCAATCGGTTGATGAGCGAAATGATTGACTAAAATACTTCCCTTAACGGCTTTCTGAGCATGGTACTCTATGTCATATTCTGATAACAACATCAGCCAACGGGTAATCCTTCCCGTGAGAGCAGGTTTTTCTAATTCATACTTGATTGGATCCATTTCAGAGATTAACCAAGTGGTGTGACGAATCATGTACTGGTGAAGACGTTTGGCTGTCCAAGCCAGAGCGCAACAAGTTTTCTCGAGCATGGTGTACCGAGTCTCGCAGTCGGTGAATTTCTTGCTCAAATAGTAGATGGCAGACTCTTTTCTTTTTGTTTCGTCTTGTTGGCCAAGTACACAACCCATTGAGTCTTCCAAGACTGTTAAATATATGATTAGTGGTCTTCCTTCAACTGGAGGTGATAGAATCGGTGGGTTCAACAGATATTCCTTAATACTGTCGAAGGCAGTTTGGCAGTCTTCTGTCCAAACGCAGTCCTGATTCTTTTTGAGTAATTTGAAAATCGGCGCACATGTCGCCGTCATGAGGAATATAAATCTGGAAATATAGTTCAAACGTCCCAGGAATCCTCTGACTTGTTTTTCAGTTTTTGGAGAAGGCATTTCTTGAATGGCCTTGACCTTGTCAGGATCAACCACAATTCCTTTCTGGCTGACGATGAACCCTAAGAGTTTCCCTGAACGGACACCGAAGGTGCATTTATTGGGATTCAAGCGAAGTTTATACTTTCGAAAATGCGCGAATAGTTTTGACAGGTGGGTCACATGCTCCTGTTCTGTTTTAGATTTTTCAATCATATCATCGATAACACACTTCGATTTCTTCATGTATCATGTCATGAAATAGAGTAGTCATGGCCCTCCGATAGGTTGCCCCGACGTTCTTCAAACCGAACGGAATTACCTTGTAACAGAAGGTACCCTAGGGGGTAATGAATGAAGTTTTCTCCATGTCTTTCGGCGCCATTTTGATCTGGTTATAGCCCGAGAATCCATCCATGAAGGAGAAAACTTTGAACTTTGCTGTACTGTCTACCAGCATGTCAATGTGTGGTAAGGGAAAGTCGTCCTTTGGACTAGCCTTGTTTAGATCTCTGTAGTCGACACACATTCTGACCTTTCCATCCTTCTTCGGAACTGGTACGATGTTGGCTAACCATTGAGGATATTCTGACGTAGCGAGGAAACCCGCGTCAATCTGTTTCTGAACTTCCTCCTTGATTTTGATGGCCATGTCTGGATGAGTCCGTCTCAACATTTATTTTACCGGCGGACATTTCGATCTCAACGGTAGATGGTGTTCCACGATGCTGGTATCCCACCCTGGCATATCCTGATAGGACCAAGCGAATACATCAGGAAACTTTTTGAGAAGTTTCGTCAAACTTTCTTTGACAATTGGACTTAGCAGTGCCCCAATCTTGACTTCTTTTCTCTCTTCTTCTAAGCCCAAGTTGACTGTTTCCAGCAACTCTTTGTGAGGCTCAATGGACCTTTCCTCTTGTCTGAGTATTCGGGAGATCTCTTCTGGAATTTCATTGTCAACTTCTTCTTCAGCCCCAAATACCGGGAACTCAAAGTTGGGAGAAGGCATTGGATCGTATGTTTCAACGGGGTTTAAAACAAGCAATCTGCATGACGTGATGATTTGTGTTTAGAAGAGATAGAGAGAATGCAAGAGTCACTATGCCAAACAAAGGCTACGACAGCGCTTTTTTTGGCCTTTAACAGCGCTTAAAAGTGCTGCCTAAGGTGGCGCTGTCGTAGGTAAAGACAACGCTTTTTTTATGAAAAAGCGCTGCTAAAGTCCTACTTTAGGCAACGCTTTACCTTAAAAGCGCTTTCTAAAGTAGGCCTTTAGCAGCCTTTTTTTCCTTTAAAAGCGTTCTCTAAAATGGGCCTTTAGACAGCGCTTTTTAAAGCGCTGTCTAATGTATACGTATAAAATTTTAATGATTTTTTTTATATACCTTTAGAGAGCGCTTTTACAGGAAAAAACGCTTTCTTTTGTCCCCCTTTAGACAACACTTTTTAAAGCGCTCTCTAATGTATACCTATAATTTTAATGAATTTTTTTCTATGCCTTTAGAGAGCGCTTTTTAGAAAAAGCGCTTTCTTTTGTGAACTATAGGCAGCGTTTTTCTAGAAAGCGCTCTCTTTTCTATACGTATAATTTTAATGAATTTTTTTAAAAATCCCATTTTAACCGTTTTTTTATGCAGAAACCTGTATAATTCAAGCCATTTCAATAAACCTGTATAATTCACATTTCCATTTACAATTTCTAGTATGATTCATTAACCATTTCCACTAATCCCATAAATCACATAAACCATTTCCATTATAATTCAAGTCATTTACATTAACCATTCACAAAACTATACAATTACAATCCAAAATCACATAAATAACATAAACCATTCACAAAACTATACAATCCCATAAAATAAATCATTCACAAAACTATACATTCACATAATCCCATAATCCTATACCTTATATGATTCTTTTTCCAATAAGGTATTCGCACAATTCCTCCTTAATTTCTTGCCATTTATCCTTCGTGTAATGAGAACACGCGTATTCATTAAAGTACTACATAACAAAACAAAATATGCATTATTTAGTTTAAAATAATAAATTATATGACATATCCGATAAATATTAAAATAAATCCTAAGTTATAAGTCCATGCATACCATGATAGGAATCTCTAATCGATCCATTTGAAGGATTTCTCTCATAAACCTCAAAATGAAATACCCGCAGTCTATGCCATTACGCTGATGAGGACACTACACATAGACAAACAAATAAGAATTAATATATAGTTGTTTTGTGTTATCAAGTAGCATCACTAATAAGCAACATTGTGAAAATTAATATACCTCCACTTTGACCCATGTAACGCTGGTTGCTTTAGCCCGTGCTACTCGAGCTTCTCTTTGTGCTCGGTATACTAGTATTGCTCTATAAGAGAAAAACGTAAATTTAGAACAATCTCACAGAAATAATTAAATATACAAATACACACGAATATTTCGAACAATCTCACTTACGTATCAACCACATCCTTCATACTCTCATATGTTGACCAATCATGATCCAATGAATTTAGATAATAGACCACTTCTCTTGTAGGATTAATGGCAACCAACAACCAGTGTCCACTGTAAAATATAACAAAAGTTTAGATGGATAATTTCTACATAAAAGATACAAAGATTAGAATGAAATTAGAATGAAAATCTTACCCATTTCCAGTATTATACGATAAAAGAAACAAACTTTCTGTCTGGCTGGCCATAAATCTCTCAATTAAGTGGTCTCTTACTGAAAGTGGATTCATACCAATTGTCGGTGCATTGACACAGGTGCAAGACAAGAAACAAAATCTTTTTGACAATTGCGTCCCGCGCATCAATTTTTCATACAAGCACCTTAAATAAAAACATAATAAACATTAGACTATTTTCATTGAAATGTGTAAATAAAATGTTTAACTAAATAAATAATAGATTGATCGGAGTACCAGATGTATGAATGCATAACACCGATGCCTAATTCAAGATGCTTGAAAATCTGCTCCATGTCCTCTCTTCCGATTATCTCGGAATGAGGAAAACCAAAAACACCTTCGTCCATGTCTATTTGACGAATAACACCATCCATCATATTTGATATTGCCACAAGTGTTTCAAGACACGACTGAAAGCGAGGAGGAGCTCTTTTTGCCTGCACGGTCCTAATAGGAGCTTTTTTCTTGCTGGCCTGTTGTGAAGCTTGAGCAGGAACCTAACAATCATATTAGTTAGGTAATGTAGAAAATCATGAAACTTTTGAATTCGGATAATAGAATAACACTTAAAGTGTACCTCTCTTTGTGATGAAACATACTCGTTTTGCCGCAAAACCCCTCTATCCTTAGCTGCAGGTTTTGTAGGAGTCTAACATTACCATGTAAAAAAATGTACGTAATGGTTCAGAATGATTTTCATAATGGTTCAGAATTGACATTTGAATACTAAGAGATTCATAATGGTTTTCAACATACCTCATCATCTATGGAAATGAGGTCTAACGGCCATGCAACAAACGAACCTATTGCATCCCGCAGCAATGTAACCTCTGAAACTGAGTCAGGCGTAGGTAGTACCGCATCCGTATCTAAAGCGATATCAACCGACACTTTAAGATATCCATGAGGGAGCGGTTTATGGTGAAGTAACTCTCCGACTTTGTTATGCACTTTTCCCTTGCCAACCATGCGATAAGTCGGTAACGACAAATACAGCTGACAAGATGAAATGCCCTGAAGCAATAATAAATATGTAATTGTTAATGTGTATAAAGGTCAATTAAAATAAATGTGTTAATTTAATTAAAATAAATATGTGCTAATTACCTCGGGAATTTTATTTTGACAATTGATACTAGCTTTGTCACTAGTATCTTTCAACCCGGAACCGCGCTTTTCCGCCTCATATCTCTCTTTATCCTTTTGCAATTCACGAACTTGCGCTTTTAGTTCCTCCAATGATTGCATGACTTCTTGGTTGCTGGGATTTTTTCTCTTTGGTTGCTTATACAAGGAAGATGGAGTCACACCAAATCCTTTACCTCTCACCTGACTGGAATACTCAGGAACATTTAGTACTCGACTAAGAATGCTCCTGCAATCCTCCTCATCTGTGGTTAAGAATTTAGATAGAGTCTCCTGAAATTCATTGACATATCGAAATTTATTAGTGGGGATTAAAAATTAATTATATTTTAATAAAATTTCGATTAACTTAAAGACATAATGTTATACTTACACATTCGTCATAAACATGCTGAACATCTTCCCTAACAACTCCATCCCTATCCACACGAGCTTCCTTCCACAAAACATGGTCCGGAAGTGATGATTCTTCACTTTTCGTCTCTTCTAACTACACATTTAGTTAAATAATAAGTTCATCAATTATAACACAATAATACAATTAATAAAATCATAGCATTAATATATACTTACCAATTTTTGTTGTAACCGTGCATATCCCAAACGCCCTTTTCTGTACGGATACGCGGGTTTTGATGCTCTTTGGCGATTAATGGCACTCAAATCCTGGATAAACAAGTTTAAGTCATATCAGAACAAACTAATGCAACAAGTATATAATACAATTAATAGACATGACAAGACAACATTACATTGAATTTTTCGGTTTTCCGTTTGGCTACAAAAGTGCCCCATTCTTCCGGTGTAATCAAGTCCGCATACAACTGTGGAAGTTCTGCTTCTACAAAAAAAATTTCCTCATCCTTAAGATATTTGTTTGATAATAAGGCTCGAAACCCTCTGTGTCTCTTTCCGGCCAATTGAAGACAATACTTTTTCCGGCTTTCATCAATATTAAAGGACCTCTACAAAAAAACATACATATAAACATAAAGTGTGTTAGTATAAGTAAATTAAAGACTTAATCATCAACAAAAATCTAATAACATCAATCATATTTGGTAAGTACTTGTATCTTAGTCCATATCTTATCTTTACCAGCTTGCAACAATGGATTCCTCCAATTATCACTGGTAATTGGAATGTGCTGACGGACAAGTGAACCAATGTATGAAGACAACATTGAACCGTTAGGCTCAATTAGTTGGTTATCATCACTCCAATGTACATCAAATTTGATCCCTTTATCTCTAGCACGGATGATTGACTTCCTAATAGTTATTCCTCATTTTATTTCACTTTCTACATTCGAAGCTTCATTCTGAGCTTCATTTGTATCATATGTCTCGTGTGTGTCTTCCTGGTTACTAGCCATTTGACCTGTAAGAAAGAAAAAAACAAAAATTAAATGACAAATATAAAAATCCATAATCCATAATCCATTGATCACAAGTAGGGAAACGATCCGACTTTCACACTTTGATCACAAGTAACCCCTATATATAGCAAATTCAATAAGTTAGTAACCTCATCATATCAGTTCATTCAAAGCACTACTAATTACAGTGGCGAGAGAGAACAACTAATTACCTGTAGAGATGTAAACAACTTCTAGACCCACACAGTGTCCAGATAGGTTAGAATTACCAAGATCCCCCTGTACACGTATCATAAAATGAAATATCATTAATTGACCATTTATGAGTCATAACTTGATAAGTGGCAACATATAATCACAAACAAGCAACAATTAGAGGTAAACACCTACATATCCCAAGTATTTGACCAAATACTCAAGCGCAAGCATACTTAAACAAGTAACCAAGCATACTTAAACAAGTAACCAAGCATTAGAGCAATTTGTCCTAAACCTAACAAGATTCAAATCTAAGCAATACCTAAACAAGTAAACATGCACCTACCAAACGTGCTTTATGAATAATTCAATCCTATATAAAAAACTAAATCAACCCTTCACTTTTAAGCTTTCCAATTTTCAAAACCAAATAGTATATATAGAAAAATGGTAAGTGACAGTAAGAGATAAATAATGGCAATGCAATGAAGCTGCAATTAAAACAACAACATTAATATATCGGTCTACACTCAATGTAGCAGTACATATTTCCATACAAAACTAAAATATCAGTCCAAAATTGACATACATAACCATGACTGAATGCTGCTAAAGTAATACCTCGATTCAAGGTTAATACGCAACCGAATGCAGCAGTACGAATCTTTATTTTCACAAGCAACAAACTTATAAGTTCAAACAGCATATGAACCAATTGTAAAAACAAAAAAAAACAAGGTGCTTGAATTTGAATCTCTGTCACGTAAACAAATACACCCTCAAGAAGCAAGAATAACAACAATAATGTACCTCTTCTTTGTTTTCGTCTTCTTCTTCACGACGGCAATGGACGACGGCAATGGAAATGGCAAGGGTTTCAGAACGACGGCAATGGCAATGGCAAGGGTTTCAGAACCTAGACAATGGCAATGGCAAGGGTTTCAGAACGAAAGCAAGAATGAACGAAAGCAAGGGTTTCAGAAAGAAACGGTCGAGAGAAGAAAATGAAAAGAAATTTCTGAAAATGATTAGAAATGTGTTTTATATTTTAATTCATAATTGACCTTAGAGAGCGCTTTTCAAAAAGCGCTTTCTTAAGTGCTACCTCTAAGAGCGCTTTCCTTAGAAAGCGCTTTCTTAAGTGGGGAGAATTTAAGACCTATAGCAGCGCTTTCTGAAAGTGCTTTCTAAGGTTAACCTATAACAGCGCTTTTTTAAAGCGCTTTCTAAGGTAATACCTATAGCAGCGCTTTTCAAAAAGCGCTTTCTAAGGTGGCTTCAATTTAGGGCATTTAGCAGCGCTTTTAAAAAGCGCTTTCTAAAGGCTGTCTTTTGTAGCTCTTTTTTTTAGCGAAATTTTTTAAAGACTTATAGCAGCGCTTTTTGCAAAAAGCGTTGTCTTTGTGGTGATGCAAAAAGCCAATTTTGGCGTAGTGAGTGTGTGCAGTGTATTTCTTTTACTGCTTGTTTTTATTATTGAGTTATTTTTTAGGATTACCATTTTCTGAAAAACGAAAAGAGAAAACAACAATTAATGCAGAAATTACAGAACAACGTTATTTTATTAATGAACAAGTCGATTCTTGAAACTACAGCCCTATAAAATAAACTCTGTCGCTTTGGGCGAAGCGAAGAGGGATATTTACAGAAAGTGAGCCCTATCAAAACATCTGTTTCACCTGGGCAAGGTGAAAGGTTAAAGTAAAGATGGCAATTACTTAGACTTATGAATAATCTTCGAAACATCGACAACGACCCATTGGCAGCGAACTCCTCGGTGAATCACAAAGTCTGGTACCTTCCTTGATTTGTCTTCAGAAATAACGCTGATTTCTGGTGGAGCTGGATCATTGGAATCTGTCTCCCAGGCAGAGTTGTCGTAGGAGGATTCCTCAGTTGTATTTTGCGTAGTATTTGTACTCTCAGCTGTATCTCCCCATCCAGTTGGCTGGATGTCTTCGAGCCTGACACGAGAGCTTTCAGGAGCGGTGTACTTGACCTTGAAGTCGTATTTTCCACTCAATTGTCCCAAGGTGTCCCACACTTCTTTGGAACTGGAGGAGTTATCCCTCTCGATGACGTTGACCTTGGGAAAAGCATAGTTGATGAATTCTAGTCCAGAAAACGTTGCGAATTCATCGTCGTGTTGGGTATTTTCAGGATAACCCGGGTGTTGATCCCATGACATGGTGGGGACGCAGGTATTCTTTTCAATGATGCTCAGCTGATTTTCATTGTTCGGTTAACTTTCTTGCCCCAAGTCTCCTGGGTAAGGCTGCCAGATAGGCAAGCCATCCATGGGGCCATAATAGTCGTGGTCAAAGTTGTATTTCATCGGAGTGTCCTCCTCTAATGAATTTGGCGGAGCACGACATCCTTTAGGATCACAATCTCCGCACATCATTTTGACATCTGACCTTGGTATAAATCTCGGACTCTGTGCGGGATAGCAAAAGGGAGTCTACGTTTCGCCCTGAGACGTATAACCGTTTTTGTTGAGATAGGACTTCCATTCTTCCTCCGTATCGGAGGAATGATCTTTATTGATGGTATGCACGTCTTGAGTCACTGGTTGAAGGAAACCTCCACTGTGGAAGAAGTTCTGAATGGGATGAAGACTTTCATCGTTAGCAGCTGTCTGGGTGCAGGTTGCAGAAAAACCAAGACCCTTCTTTGTTTTGTTATCAGTGGGAATGACAAGTTGTCCCCATCCTTTTGTATTTTTATTTTCGATCACTTCGACAGCATCTCTGTATGAGGAAATCGAGGTTCCTTTCTCTGATTGATTCTCATTGCTCACTGAAAGTGCTTGGAACTGAGTTCTAACAACCTCCTCGGGTTCTACACAAGTAGACGATGACAAGTTACTCACGAGCATGGCTTGTTCTCCATAGACTGTGACGAGTTGGTCGTTCTGGACGAACTTTAGCTTTTGGTGGAGGGTCGAAGTGACCGCCCCAGCCTGATGTATCCAAGGTCTTCCTAATAAACAACTGTTTGTTGCCCGGATGTCCATGACCTGGAAAGTGACTTGGAAAGTATGAGGACCAATAGTTATGGGAAGGTCGACTTTGCCGATAACCGTTTTTATGGATCTGTCAAATGCTTTGACGACGACCTCGCTGGTTTTCATCGGAGGTCCTTTGAATGATAATTGCATCAAAGTGGACTTCGGCATAACATTTAGGGATGACCCTGTGTCTACCAGTACGTTGGCTAAAGCATCGTCCTGGTAGTTGACTGTAATGTTGAGCGCCATGTTATGACGGCGACCTTCTTCAGGTAATTCCTCATCACTAAATTCCAAGTTATTGCAGGAAGTGATGTTAGAGACAATGTTATCGAACTGGCTGATTGTTACATCCTATTCTACAAAGGCTTGCTCTAAGACTTTCTGTAGAGCCTCTCTGTGGGCTTCGGAACTGAGTAAAAGTGATAGCACAGAGATCTTTGAAGGAGTTTGTAATAGTTGATCAACAATGTTGTATTCACTCTTTTGGAAGAAGTTCAGCATCTCATCATTGTTTTTTGAAAGGTCGGGATTACTGGATTGACCGACCGGTGGATCGGGAACTTCTGTCTGAGGTTCCTTTTCTTTGCTGGGTTCTCCAACTCCTCTGTTGAAGATTCGACCACTCCGTGTTACTTGACTGATGTCTGCAATATTCACGACGGAGGGTAACGGAATTTCCTTTCCATTCTCAATTGTGGTTGCACCGTATTTGTAAGGGACAACCTTAGTTGATTCATACGGTAGCGGTCCCGGTAGATAGATGACTATGGGAGCCTTCTAATTTTTCTGACCATCGTAAGTAATTTCGATCCGTTCCCGGTTGGGAACTCTCGATTCGTCAAGTAGAGGGATAATGGTACAAACATCCCTAGCCCTCTAATGATCAGAGATTACGACAACGTCCTCGATTTGATCAGCGAAGTAGTTGACTGATCCAGAACTTGACCCTGGTTGAATTTCTTTGCGGTCCAACTGACTTTGAAGGGCTGCTCGCACGAGGTAACATCCTTGATTATCCACTGAGCAAACTCCACACCGCTCATAGTTATGTAGTGGCACCTGGCCATGTCCGCTTTGAATATAGTGTAACCTTACTAGATCTGTTTCCATCGACCGAACATCCTGACTTTGATATCTAGTAGGATTCCCGTTAGTGATACTAATTTGCTGGGTGTCTTCATCCATATAGATTGGAAGCCACCAGTGGTTCAACAAGTGCTGAAGTGTTTCCTGGACAAGGCCACAACCCTGATCGTCATCGCAACCCGCTTTACAACCCTAATAATCATGTGATACCAGGAACCCGAGCCGGACCTGTTTAGCATGTAACTCCATCGCTGGTATTCATCAAGCGAATATCGAAGATTTGAATAATGTTAATTTGATAATCATTCTTATCATGGTAGTCCTGGATCCATCCAGGATCCATCTGACACTGGAGGGCCTCTTGTACAAAAGAGCATCCCTGTTTGTTTACCGAGCAAGTCAGGCAGGAATTGTAATCGTGTCGTGGCAGATTATGATACTGGATTTGCCTTGAGTGTATTGCCACCAAGTTGACATTCATCACATGGATATCTTGGTTTTGAATGATGTTGGAATTCGTATAAACCATGTTAACTCCACGAACACGGTGCTCTTGGATCCATCCGAGATCCATCTGTTCCTGTAGAGCTGATTGCACCACATAACATCCTTGATTGCTTTTAGAGCAGATATCACACTGGTGATAATTATGAGGTGGCACATGGCCATATCCACTCTGTCTACAATGCATCTTGACCAAGTTGGCCCTTAATAAGAGTACATCGTGAATTTGATAGATGTTGTTAGACTCTCCCTCTATCAAATTGACTGTAGCCTTCTCGTGTTGAGGCAGCGGGTTCGTGAGAACATTCGGATTCGTATCTTTGAAAGATAAGACCCCGCTCCTAACAAGCTTTTGCACGTCGGATTTGAAACTGAGACAACTTTCTATGTTATGCCCTGGTCCTCTTTGATGGTAAGGGCAAGTCTGATCCACCTTAAACCAAAATGGCAGATTTTCCGGTACTGTAAGAGGAGACTTAGTCTGGACATGCCCCTTGGCTAACAGTAATGGAAATAGTTCTGCGTACGATACGGGTATAGGATCAAATCCTGGTGGCCGCGTTGTACGGTTATTGTTGTATTGAGGACGAGCCTGCTGAAGAGGCTGTTGTGTCCTTTGCTGAAATTGTTGTTTATTCGGTTGGCTCTGTGCAACCTGAGGTTGATACGTAGGAACAGGCGCAAGGTTGATAGCAGTAGTTCCAGCTGCTACTGGTTGGTACCGTCGCCTTTGCTTTCCGAAGGAGATATTCCCAATATCATGCTCCTTTTTCTTAGGGAGAGCACTACCGTATCGTTTTGTACTACTTGATGATCCAACGTCTTTTACTAAACGTCCTTCCCGGATGGCCTCCTCAAGACGAACTCCCATGCCTACCATCTCGGTGAAGTCACTGGGCGCACTGGCTACAATTCTGTCGTAGTAAAATGAGCTCAAGGTCTTTAAGAAAATCTTTGTCATCTCTTTTTCCTCCAGAGGTGGACAAATTTGAGCGACAATCTCACGCCATCTCTGAGCGTATTCCTTAAAGGTTTCCTTGTCCTTTTGCGACATTGATCTGAGTTGATCTCTGTCTGGTTCCATGTCCAAATTGTATTTATATTGTTGGACGAAGGCAGTGCCAAGATCTCTGAACGTGTTAATCGTAGTGCGGTTTAAACCCATGTACCATTTTAATGCGGCACCGGTTAAACTATCTTGAAAGTAGTGAATCAGTAGATCCTGGTTCTCTGTCTGAGCTGACATTCGCCGAGCGTACATCACCAGATGACTCTGGGGGCAAGAATTACCCTTATATTTTTCAAAGTCGGGCACCTGGATATTTGTGCGGGACTTTCACATTGGGGACCAAGCAGAGGTCCGCAGCGTCTTTTCCAAATAAATCCTGACCATGAATAGCTTGAAGTTCCATCTGCATTTCCAGGAATTGTTCCTAGAATTCATCCATTCTGTCGAACATGTTGTCCTTTCTACCAGAAGGTATCTGTGAAATCTGTCCTTCCGGGATAGTGTGCACCACAGAGGTTGGTACCGTTACTACGGCAGTGAATCTTGGTGTTTCCCGAAGTTTATAACCTTCAGGAGTCCTCATTATGCCTCTGGCATACTCGCTTTCCCGAATTTTGTAACCTTCAGGCCCATTAGCTTCTGCTATGATTCCCTGATCTTCAGTGATCGGCGAAACATATCCTTCTGGGATATAGTTAACAGGCATGCCCTAGGGACGATCTTTCGGCATTTGATACCTAGGATCATACTTCTCCACTATGGGTGTTGAGGTGATCTCTGAGATCACAGTTCTTTGTAGTTGAGCTTCTGCCATGGCTTGCATGTCGTTACGAAGCTTTCTCATATCCTCTCTCAGAGCGTCGATCTCTTCTTTCAACTCTCTGTTCTCTTCCTCGAGATCATCCATCTTTTTCTGACGATTGGCCAGAGTATTGTACGAATGAGACAGTTTGACTCTATAACCGAGACACAAACGTGAGATTCGTAGGTAAGAAGAATACGTGACATGAGAATGATGGATGCAATGATTATATTAATTGTTTTTTTTTGTTTAATCAAAATAAAATTCGACAATTAGATTGCAAATATCAAATAGTGGGGACACCCCCGTTTTATTGAATTCAAAGGATTGCGGAAATGGAAATACAGTAAATTACAAGGTGCGGAAACAGAAACCTAAGCTAATGGGTCCCGAGTCCTCTCTGAGGAGAACTCAGGTGCTGATTCTGGTACTTTCCTTTTCTTGGACCGGGGCTCTTGGGTCGTTGTCGGGTTGTGATTCCTTTGCCAAGTGGAAGGAGCGAGCAAATTCCTTTGGTCATCCTGATTTTCTACAGCATGTTGCTCCAAAATCTCAATTAGAGCATCCTTATCTTTCAGCAGTTGCTGTATTTTGGTACATTCCACATTGAGAATGTGGTACTTGTTCTTCCAAGACCTCCTCTCCTGTTGAACTTTGTTGAGAGTAACCTGAAGTTTTTCCGTTTCAGTCATGAAGTACATGACAGATTCCCTTGGCGGAAGAACTCTGTGACGAGGATAAGGCATCTTTAGCTTGAGAGCTCTAGTTTGTATCCAGTGGAGATAAGGCTCCACCGAGATACAGTCCGGTTTTCCTAGAGACTCCCGTCCTTTCTTATGAACATGTTTCCAAGCGTGCACTATTTCCATCTTTAGTGATCTGTCATTTTCTCCTTCCTTGAAGAAAAGACCTTCCAGATGAGCATTACGCGGGACATGCCTCATCGGGTATCCAAATTGACGACGAACTAAAACTGGATGGTAATTGATTCCTCCCTTAGTTCCTATGAGGGGTACGTTTGGGAAGTTTCCACAACGGTCAATGATCCTGATCCCGTCATAAATCCTATTGTACCAATCTATATCAGAGTTGGTAAGACATGATTTTCTGCGACCAACGTAAGGCACTCTTATGATCCCAAAAAGCGGCAGACTTAGGCAAATGGGAGATAAACCATTTATATAGCAGGGGTACACACCACGTGATCATTCCTCCACTGTATAAATTCCTTAAGTGTACAGAATGATACGCATCTGTGAGCAAGGTTGGTACAGGGCTTCCAATGAGAAAAACCTTAATGGCGTTGATATCGACGAAGTTATCAATGTTGGGAAACAAAAATAACCCGTAGGTGAGCAAAACAAAGATGCTTTCAAAAGCAGTCACGTTCCCTATACTAGCAAAGTACAGAGCCTTCTTTACCAGAAACTTGGCTGGTAAACCTGGGATTCCTCCCTTGGCGGTCAGGTGAGTCTTGACTTCTGATTCATCCAAATAAATTGCTTTTGCAATGGCCTGATCCTTTGGAATTTCTTTCAGTCCAGAAAATGGAGCTTGATCAGTAATGGGTAGATCAATAAGATGAGAATACTCCTCCAGCGTTGGTGCGAGCTGGTAATCCGAGAATGTGAAACAGTGATAGACCGGATCGTAAAACTGAACGAGTGCCTCCAGGATTCCCTCAATTACATGGACCCTTAACAGAGGTAGCAGACCTCCGTACTTGGCTCTGAAAGCGTCAGGGTTAGTGATCATCCTTGCTAATCCTCTCAAATCCCCTAGTTTTGGAACCTTGAAGGTATACTTGTAAGTTTTTCGTCTACCGAAATCCATGAGCGAAATCCTTTTCTCTCTGACATTTGCAATCATTGTCTTAGTTTAATTTGAAAAAAGAGAGACTAGAAGAGAAAAATTATCTTTGCTTAATGTCTTTTAAAATGAATGCAAGAATGCAGCACACAAATACATAAAAAAAACATGGGGTCAAAGGGTCGGTGTCATGAAGTCAAGGCTCTACCCATCCCAAAGGTTTATACTAGTGATTTTTGTACCTGTCTCTCAAAATCATTGATTCTTGTCGAGATAACATCAGCGGGTCGGGAACCGTGCTAGGTGATGTATTTCGAAGAATCTCAGAAGAGGTTTTTCCTAGGTGTATACTCAATCTTTCCACATGAAGCATCACACGCATTCCCATTAGCAGACAAAATAAACACAGATATCAATTAGGAAAAGCAGTATATATATTTGTCCTAATGTCCTAGACTTTTTAAGAGCTATGAATCCTATGATCCTAACAGAAAATGGCTCCCCGGCGGAGGCGCCATTCTGTGGTACCTTCCCAACTTAAAGGTTTTTGACCTAAGATCCTAGTGAGGGCCGATCCTAGCAATAATGACATTCCCAGATGGAACCGTCATTCGGTGATACCTTGTGAACCCAAGGACTCGTCCCAAGAGAAGGTTTCAACCAGAGAGAGAAGAGAGACAAGATTCCTTTGTTTGGCCCCACGATGGGCGCCATTTTTCCTGTGAAATTGTCTAAACTTAAGGTTTCCTCCTAAGAGACGGGAGAAGAACAAGTCTCTCCCACTGTGGTCGCCATTTTTTCGTAGCGCAGTTTTTGTGGTTTCGAATCACTATCGCTTTGGTACTATAGTTCGATTCATTTTTTATCCTATTGAAGCTGATGAAGGAAGGGAAATAGATGTCTCCAATTAGCCCTGCTTGCAAACTGAGGTTAAACAGTCAAAACTGTTGGTTTACAGATGCGGCTTTAGTTCGCGGGTCTCTCTCTGCTTATTTTGTTCAGAACGAAATACTGGGATTGTTCATGGGGAATTTGTTGGGATACTGTGCTAGATTGGCTGGAGGTAGGGGACTTTGGGTGTTTTTTATTAGTGTGCTCGCTAAGATTCTTTTTCAATCTTATGCCGACGTATTCCCGGGATAGGGAAATCAGAGTGATCGTAGTTCCTCCTATTTTATGGGAGGAAATGGTGTTTTGGTGTCTTGTTCAAAGCCTAAGACATGAAGCTAAAGGTGGTTTATATCTTGTTCAAAGCCCAAGATGTGAAGCTGAAGGGTCTATTTGTATCTTGTTCGAAGCCCAAGATGTGAAGCTAAAAGGGTGTTGACTTTAGAGAGAATTTGTCATCTCTAAAGGGGTCTGTTTATCACAATTGTTGGGTGACTGATTATAAAGGAGAATTACTTTAACTGGGATATGCGAATCCAGCAATGCCATAATTTCCTTTATAGTGGATTTTCAACCTGAAGGAGAAGACTTCAACTCAGTTTAGAGCAATGCCATCTTTCCTTAGGAATTTCTCATGCTAAAAGAGGGACAGTGGCGTGGATGTAAATAATCTAGAGGCTTGCCGCTTACAGCAATTAGACAAGGGAAAAGGAGTTATTGATGTTTGTCTGCTGTGACCAAAGTATGATTTGATGCTAAAAGGTTGATTAAATCAAACTGGGATTTCTTTATACAAAGCCTAAGAGGAGGCTATTGACCCAACAAGAGGATGCTTTTGTGTCTCGTACGAAGCCTGAGATAGAGGCTAAAAGGGTTGACTCAACAAGAGAGTGTTTTTATATGTGTCTTGTACGAAGCCCAAGACGGAGGCTAAAAGGGTTTAACTCAATAAGAGAGTCTTTTATACTCACCAAGAGAGTGATTTGTATCTCGTACGAAGCCCGAGATGGAGGCTAAAGGTGATCGACTCAACAAGAGAGTCTTTTTATACTCAACAAGAGAGTGTTTTGTATCTCGTACGAAGCCCGAGATGGAGGCTAAAGGTGATCGACTCAACAAGAGAGTCTTTTTATACTCAACAAGAGAGTGTTTTGTATCTCGTACGAAGCCCGAGATGGAGGCTAAAAATGTTTGACTCAACAAGAGAGTGATTTTGTATCTCGTACAAAGCCCGAGATTAAGGATGAAATGTTTGACTCAACAAGAGAGTCTTTTATACTCACCAACAGAGTGTTCTGTATCTCGTACGAAGCCCGAGATGGAGGCTAAAAGGTTTAACTCTGCTCGGCAGAATCATTGCACGAAGCCCAAGAGGAGGCTAAGGTTACTGTTTGAGTTGAGTGACAGGTCCAGTATGTTGGTTAAAAGAGAAAATTAGTTCTTATATGGGTAATGTTGTACTCATAGATTTGATTCGAGGACCAGGATTATTTCCTGTTCTTTAAGGAAACGGGGAATCCAAAGGGTATTGAGACTGCCCAAGTCTACGGGTGTTTTTTCCTATTTTTGAAAGGAACTTGAGAATGTCTTTGAGACTCAAGGAGATTAGACTGTCTAAGTCTAGAGTTTTATCTTTTGTACTAGGCTTAAGAGAAATTAAGAGACAGTATGTTCACGGTAGAAAGATCTAGACTCTTTGAAAGACTGTTCTATTAAGATGACTAATTTCTGTTCCTATACCTTTAAGAGGTCGTCGGGACAATTTGTACGAAGCCCAAGAGGAGGCGAGAAAAACTTTTAAGAAGCCCGGAGGGACAATTTGTACAAAGCCCAAGAGGAGGCTATCTTCCCGGAGGAAGAATCATTATACGAAGCCTAAGAGGAGGCTGTGAAAACTTCTAAGAAGCCGACGGGTCCTTGTACAACGCCCAAGAGGAGGCGGGGATGCTTTTAGGAAGCCTGTGGGTCCTTGCACTAAGCCCAAGAGGAGGCTGATGAACAGTTCCAGAAGGGGTTTCACTTGGAACATTGGCCTTCTGTATATGAACTGTTCAAGGGGGAGATTTTTTAGATCTAGTTATCTAAAATTGTTGTAAAAGAAAATTCTCATGGTTTAGGTTATGTTGAAATATCCGGGAGAACGTCGGATGTAAGGAGACGAGGTTTTGTCTAGTTCTAGACGTAGTTGTCAGGGAAACTCTAAATATCTATACTAGTATTACACAGTCGATATGAGTTTATGAAATAAGACTTACAGTGAAACAACCCCACAGTACAGTTATATACATATGAAAGCGGTAAATGAAAACGGGTAAACACTTACTCGGTTGTAGAGCTTCCATGTTGTTTGGTTAGTTGTTCAACAAAGAAATTAAAAATAACAGTATGTTACAAAATCAAAGGAGAAAGTGTTTTTGAAAGGAAAATTGGGGCTTACATCTCAAGGAGAGGCCCAGGGTTTAATCAGTGATCGCACTGTCGTTTTGTACAGGGACTTATACAAGTGACTGAGGCCCAAGAAAGATTTTCTGTACAAGGAGATGGGTCTTACACTCTCTCAAGAGGCCCAAAATGATTGAAAGTGAACAAAGATGGGTCTTATAGCTCAAGGAGAAGCCCAGGGTTTATTTTGAAAAGGGCGACGATCGCGCTGAGGTTTTGATAACACCGTGGGTCTTATACAATGACTGAGGCCCAAAAATTTTTGGTTTCAAAAGGGGATTGGGTCTTACAGTCTATTAGAGGCCCAAAATAATTTTGAATGGGTCTTATAGCTCGAGGAGAGGCCCGGATGGTTTATTTTAAACGGGCGATGATCGCACCGAACTTTTGAAATACAATGGGACTTATACAACATTTGAGGTCCAAAATAGGTTTGTATTTACAAAGGATTGGGTCTTACACTCTATTATAGGCCCAAAGAGTTTAAATAAAAGAAATGGGGCTTATAACACGGGGGTAGGCCCAGATGCTTTTTAAAAGAGGCGACGATCGCGCCGTTGTTTTTGAAAATACAATGGGACTTATACAATGACTGAGGCTCAAAAAGTGGTGTATTTACAAAAGGGGTTGGGTCTTACACTCTATTAGAGGCCCAAGATGATTTAAAAGGTTTGATGAGGGTTGAATTAATCAAAACCCTAATTTGTTTCCAAAATGTATTTTAATTGAATAAAAAATTCAATTAAAATGATCAAAATTGTTTAACATGTGGAAAACAAATTGTGATCTTGGATTAATATTTCAAAAATCATGTTTTGACCTACAAAATGATTAGAAATCATTAAAATTTGCAAAATCAAGAAGGAAAAAATATTTTAAATGTCAAAAATAATTAAAATATTAATTCTTGGAAAAAATATCAATTATATGAAATAAATAATATTTTTGGGATTTTTTGGTAAAATAAAATATTTTAACATTTTTGTGAATTATTAAAAAAAGAATCAACTCAAAATCATTAAAACTCAGAGAGAAATTAATTTTTGAATCAATTAAATAAAATCACAAAAATTCAAATATTCAAATATTTGAAAAAGGGCGCCAAGAACACCTTGGCCTTGCCCGCGTGCTCTGTTTTTCCCAGATTTGCGTTTTCTATCCAATCTCACTGAATACTTGATTATATCATGCAATTTACATGTCAATTTGCTCGTTTTCACCTCACGATCATGTCTATGGTCTTTAATTTCATTTATTTTAAGCATGGAATAAGAAATATAAGAGAAACCTCATGAACCCTAAATTCTGCATGAAGGTTCAGAAATTCCATACACGATTCATACAAAGCAAATGATTGAGGGTAAACACTCTATGCATGATTATGAACATATGGCCAAATTATTGTGCAGCAAAAATTGCATGGATCATAGAGTTAGAAGAGCTCATGCTCACCTCTTGCAGCTGGTGATCGTGTTTTGGGTTAGGGGTGTTACACTAGGTTCCAATGATCTGGATAGCTTCCCTAGGTGCCATTGAGTGTGTCTGGATGCTTGGAATGGATTGAAATGATCTGGAACTTGAGATGGTACCCCAACTGCAAATCTGTCAAAGGCTTGAGCAATTGGCTAGTGATTTTGTGATTTTGGTGTTCCAGATGTTATGTGAGTATTTGGATCACTTCTATATGATGTTTATGAGGTGTGTGTGTGTGTGTGTGATTGGTTTGGTTGGAATTGCTCTCAAACTCAAAACCCGATAGTGACTTGCTTTGGAAGGCAAATTTGGAAGTGAGGAGGTGATTTTGAGGAAAGCATCTGTTTGATGGCTTTGGTGTACTCAAACTGAGCACAAATGAGCTCTATTTATAGTAGAGCAAGTTTGTTTTGGCTGCAATAGTGAATGGCAACTGCTGCAGAGGTTTGACCAATGTTGAGCAATGAGAATCCAAGTCTCCTCTAGCCATTGACTAGAGGTTAGGGCACAGGCTGCTGGTTCCCTTGGTCTTGGATAAGTCTTGACTGAATTTAGTTAGCAATGACTCAGTCCATGCCACCTTGGTGTATGCATTGAATGCTCCAATCCAAAATTGGAGTCTTGTCCCTCTTTTAGGCAATTCTAGGTTTGGCATGCTATTTTTTGTTCCAAAGACTTGGGAGGATTGGGATCAGAGTTGGTTCCTCCTTGGTCCCCCCTTGAGGTGTTTAGATAGATATAGTTGCTTGGAATCGCACAAATTTGGTAAATCGAGCAAAACTCCAAAATCTTCCTTGCCTTGACAGTTTTCAGCAAGGCATGTTGCCATTGTCATATCTCATGGCTCAAGTGGAATTTGATGGAGTTCTTGGTCATTTTGGAAAGCCCTCATATGATACAATAACTGTTTGATCATAATTGGTTTTGATACTTTTTGGATCCAAGTGAAAAATACCCCTACATTTGGAAAAAAGTGAAGGCAGATTCTGACTTAGTGAAAATTTCACTAAGTGTTGGAAAAAGTGGCATTTCATGTTTTCAGCCACTTTGATCATTCCATAACTCAAAATCCACTATGAATTGGAATGAGGTGTAGTTGAAGCTTTTGTAGAGGGCCATGAGGGCTACAAATCCAGCTTTGGATGGGGAAAAATGGCCTTTTGGTTTAGGAGTTATGGTCCTCCAAAGTTGGTACCCTAGCCACTTTGTTCCATAACTTAGAAAATTTTCTAAGTTTTTATGGTTACCCCTTTTACAAGTTATCCCACTTTTCTTGATTTTTCTTGATGAATGATGATTCCAATCACACATTAACATCATTTTAGGGTTAAAAAACCATAATTGTGAAAAATCTCAAAAAGTCAAAGTTTGACTTTTGTGCACAGTTAACTTTTTATCAGATGAATTCCAAACTGTGCGATCCTCTATGAAATCAAGTCCTTGACCTAAATCAAACTTGATGGATTTATTCCATAGGTGTTATAGGGTGTATTGAATCATGTCTTAGGGTTTGGGAGCATGTCCTGGTCAAAAGTCAAAGGCACAGTTGACTTTTCCCGCAAAACCCTAATTGTGGTTCTGATGAAATTGAAACTTGTTGCTCAAACTTCTTGGCTCAATCCATTGTTGCAAATGGATCAATGTGATGTATTTGAGACCCTCAAATCCCCTATTGAGGTCTTGGCTCATGTTTTGTCCCAAAAGTCAACTTAGGGGTGAATTAGGTCAAGAAACCCTAATTCCTGATTTTTAGTGAATGCATCCCCTGAGGCTAAATTGACTTGATGATGGGGTCCATGAGGTTTCATGGGGTATATTAGGTTATGCTTTGAAGCATTGGCTCATGCCCAGAGGAAAATTTCCATCTGGAGGCCCTGGTCGACCAAACCCTAATTTGGTGACACTAGCGATCTTAAGGCTTGATCCACCTAGAAGGGAGAAGCATTGTGCTTAATCCTTGAAGTGGGAGTCCTCTTGATCCTTTGTGGATGTTTGAGAGGCTAGACAAGTTGAAGATCATGTCATTTCTTGATTGATCCTTTGTCTAAGAGCTCTGAGAGGGCTTGAAATCCTAAGTCTGATTGTAGTGGATGCTCACCCATCTTTGGGGAGACTAATGGTTCATCCATATTGTGATTATGATTTGCACAATGATTGGAAATCTTAGTGGTCAAAATTTGGGGTATGACAGTATGCAAAGCATAATCTGGCAGTGAAGGGGAGGTGAAAACCTGTTGGAGAGATGAGGATAACACCGATTCCACGACCTTTAGAATTGGAGGCACCATCGAACACGAGCGTCCATCGCGCCCCTGGTTCGGGTCCTATGTCATGGTCTGGAGTCTCATAATCTCTGATAAACAGAACATCCTCATCGGGAAAGTCAAACTTCATTTGTTGATAACCCTCTATAGGTTGATGAGCAAGGTAGTCAGACAAGACGCACTCTTTTATTGCTTTCTGGGTAACATGTTGGATATCATACTCAGTTAACAGCATCTGCCACCGAGAAATCCTTCCAGAGATAGCAGACTTTTCGAATATGTACTTTATCGGATCCATTTTGGATATCAATAAAGTAGTATGGCAAATCATGTATTGTCTTAGGCGTCGAGCAGCCCAGACCAGAGCACAACAAGTTTTCTCCAAGAGTGAGTATCCGGTCCCATAATCAGTGAACTTCTTGCTCAGATAATAAATTGCATGTTCTTTTCTGCCAGTGTCATCATGTTGACCCAATACACATCCCATTGATTCATCGAGAATAGTGAGATACATGATTAAAGGCCTACCAGGAACCGGCAGTACTAAGATCAGTGGTTCTTGCAAGTATTGTTTTATCTTATTAAATGCTTCTTGACAATCACTATTCCATTCGACTAATTGAGTTTTTCTTAGTAATTTGAACATCGGTTCACAGGTAGCCGTCAAGTGAGAAATGAATCTTGAAATGTTATTGAGTCTGCCCAAAAAGCCACAAACTTCTTTTTCTATTTTGGGAAGCAGCATGTTCTGAATTGCTCGAACCTTATCAGGATCAACTTCAATGCCTTTCTGACTCACAATAAATCCCAACAGTTTACCAGATCGAACTCCGAAGGTGCACTTTGCAGGATTCAATCGCAGTCTAAACTTCTGGAGTCTATCAAACAGTTTCTTCAAATAAACCAGGTGATCATCTTCAGTTTTGGACTTGGCAATCATATCATCCACGAAAACCTTAATCTCTCTATGGATCATATCGTGAAAGAGGGTTGTCATGGCACGTTGGTATGTTGCCCTTGGATTCTTCAAACCGAATGTCATGACTTTGTAACAATATGTACCCCATGGCGTGATGAAAGTAGTCTTCTCCATATCAGCTGGGGACATTTTGATCTGATTATATCCTGAAAAACCATCCATGAAGGAAAAGACAGAGAACTGCGTTGTGTTATCCACCAAGACATCGATATGAGGCAATGGAAAGTCATCTTTCGGGCTTGCCTTGTTGAGATCTCTATAATCCACACACATTCTTACTTTCTCGTCTTTCTTAGTAACGGGGACGATGTTGGCGATCCATTCAGGATATTTGGAAGTGGCTAGGAATCCAGCGTCAAGCTGTTTCTTTACCTCTTCTCTGATTTTAAGTGCCATGTTGGGTCTAGTCTTCCTGAGTTTCTGCTTGACAGGAGGACATCCGGGCTTGAGTGGCAAGTGATGTTCAACGATGTTGGTATCCAACCCAGGCATATCTTGATAAAACCAGGCGAAGATATCAACATACTCTTTCAATAACTTGACCAACTCGGAGTGTACATGCTTCGCGAGGGATGCGCCAACCTTAACTTCTCTTCTGACCTTGTCACTACCAAGATTGACAACTTCCACTGGCTCTTTGTGTGGCTGAATCTCTTTATGCTCGTGCTCAAGGAGCCTTGCTAGTTCAGCTGGTAATTCACAATCTTCCTCACCATCTTCTTCGGCTTGGTTAATTGGAATCCCAAAATCACAATGGATGTTTGGCATGTTGTTATCAATGCATTTATTAGTTCTGCATGTTTATGAATATGTTTAGAATGAACTATTTTGAAAAGTGAAAATAAAAGAAACTTTTGCCATTTGTTTGTGAAAAAGTAAAATAAACAAAAGAAAATAGAGCATGATATTGAATGCAAAAAAACTTTTATTTTTTTATCACATAATATTGCGAAAGCGCGAGCCCCTTTACAAGTTATCCACTCGTCTCGGGCGAGGACGAGGGAATGAGAAAGAAAAATGCATTACATGTCATTAAAGCCCAAGTATCGACTTGTTGTTATGTTGGCCACTACATCATCGAACTTGGAAACGGGTATATCATGCATTACATGGGAAGTATTCAAGACTTTCAACAAAGTTGATCTGTGCGCAGGCGAGCTCATGAGTAAGGACAAAATCGAGATCCTTGAAGGAGTTTGTCCCAGCTGATCCACAATTTTAAAGTCATTCTTCTTGATCAACCTTAGGAACTCTTGATCATCAAGTGTTTCCTTGTTCTTGGCAACATCCATAGACGGAATAGTTGGCACTGATACAATAGTAGATGCCCCTTGTTGAACAACAGGGGTTATAGATGCAGGCTTCTCCTTGGGAGGAACAACGGTTGGAACATGCACAGGCTTTGTAGTGACCTTCGGAGCGAACACCCGTCCACTACGAGTCATACCTCCAGAGGCTGTAACATTCACAATCTCAGATTTAGTTGACCTCCAGAAAACACAGCAGACCCATACCTCCAAGGTACCTCCTTAGAATTCTGGTACGGAAACGGCTTTGGCGGGAAAACAACAATAGGTTGTATCTTTTTCTGCTTAGGAGATTCAACCGGAACCTTCCTATAGAGGTGAATGGCTCGATAGTAGCAATTTCTTCAACAGGCTTAGATCTGGAAAATTTAACTTCACCTCGATTCTTCAAAATTTGAACACAACCCTTCAGCCTTCGACTCTGGTTGGGATTATCATCACAAATCTGACACTTGCCGTGCAATCCTTTCAACAACCCGTGCTCATTCAATTTCTTGATAATCACAGTCATCGGAGTTTTTACCTCATCGACATCCATGATCAATTCATCCCTCGAGTTATCCTCAACCATGTTAACCGCAGGTGCACTGTGATTAGGCAATGGATTGTGCTGAATGTTAGGACCTTCTTCAGCAAAAGTCAAAATCTTTCGATCGATGAGCTCTTGAACCTTGGTTTTGAAAACAAAACAGTCCTCTATAGTATGTCCTATGTATCCAGCGTGATAAGCACATGACGCATTTGGATTATGCTTCAGATTAAACGGAGGAATTGCAGGTGCTATTTCCTTGGGAACAATTGCCCCTTGGTGAACCAAGTAAGGGAATAATTCTGTGTATGATACCAGAATTCTGTCAAAATTCAGACACTTACGATTTCCTTGATTGTTGTTGTTTTGCCGATTTTGATTCTGCTGGCTTTTGTTATTCTGTTGATCCTGTTGTGGACGTTGTGGTTGCTGCTGATTCTGTGCACTCTGATCTGGTTGTTGCGGATGATACTGGTACAACAGTTGTTGATATTGTGCAGCAGTGATATACTGATACATTCTTTTTTCTTTGACTGACTGTTCTGAGACTTTCTGGTAGCTGGCTGCTAGGAAGCAGCTCCAGGAATCTTTCCAGTCTTCAAACCGTTCTCAATCCGTTCACCGATGGTTACAATGTCAGCCAAGTTTGATGAAGAACTACCCACCATTTTCTCATAGTATGATCCTTGCAATGTACCCATAAAGATGTCAACCAATTCATTGTCAGAGAGAGCAGGTCGCACATGAGATGCCATCTCACGCCATCATTGTGCATACTCTTTAAATGTCTCAGCTGAGTGCTGAGACTGGTTCTACAACAGCAATCTAGCAGGCGCTAGATCCAGATTATATTTGTATTGCTTCAGGAACGCTTCAGACAAATCCCTCCAAGTGCGAATTTTCTGCGTTCTAAGCTCATGTACCAATCCAACGAAGCACCGGACAAGCTATCTTGAAAACAATGAACTAGCAATTCATCATTATCAATATAGGATGCCATCTTCCTACAAAACATAGTGATGTGACTATGCGGGCAACTCAAACCTTTATACTTTGGAAGCTCAGGTATCTTGAATTTCTGTGGAAGTACCACATTCGAAACCAAACACAAGTCCTTAGCCTCCATGCCAAAAGCAGAAAACCCTTCAATAGATCTGATTAGTAGGCCCGACATGAATCTGAAGATTTGGCAGCTAAGACGCGGCCGGAGCGTGCACTTGCGGAGTAGCAAACTGAGAAGCATATACCAAACCTGGATTAATCATCTGACCAATATTCTGACCCATATGGACACCGAACGGATAATTCGGAGGAGGTACCACAGCAGCTGAATATGCCCTAGGGTAGGGTATTCCAGAATTACCATTTTGAATAGCCGTTTGAGCAGCCTGAGATGAAACCGGGTCATAGGGATGACAATGGGCAGGGTATGGGTAGGGTACTATAGTACCCGTCCCCATACCCGCAGTTGAAAAAAATCCCCGTACCCGAGCCCATACTCGCTTGAGTATCAAAATTGGCACCCGTCCCCGTACCCTATGGGTATATAAGTGCCCGTACCCGTACCCGTTACCCACATTTCTAATAAAAATAAATATATCAAGTATAAAATATCATGATATTTTAACTTTTTAAAAATAGGCTTAATTGCAAATTTGGTCTCTATGTTTTTATTTTTTTTGAGTTTTGATCCCCCTATTTTAAAATATGAAATTTTGTCCCTCCATTTTTAGTTTTTTTAAGTTTTGATCCCCCTATTTTAAAATCCAGAATTTTGATCCTTCTATTTTCATTTTTGTTTAGTTTTGGTCCCCTATTTTAAGTTTTGTTTTGTATTTTAGTCCCCCTTTCCAATTTGGAACTAATTTAATAGGGGATCAAAAGTTTAAAAAAATGAATATAATAGGACCAAAACTCAAAAAAATGAAAATGGAGGGACACAAATTTCGAATTTTAAAATAGGGGGACCAAAACTCAAAAAAATTGAAAATAGAGGGACAAAAGTTTCAGATTTTAAAATAGGGGGATCAAAACTCAAAAAAAAATGAAAATAGAGGGATCAAAATTGCAATTAAGCCTTAAAAATATTAAAAAGTTTTTAAAAATTTGTATTGTTGAATTATGAAATAAATGATCACTTATACTTATATTAAATATGTAGTAGTTTAAAATTGAATTTTTTTTATAAATTTTATAAACATTTATTTTTATATAATAATATAAATTAAAATATATAAATATATATTGTGCGGGTATGGGGCGGGCTGGGTACTAAGGTGCCCATCCCCGCTTATTTAAGTGGGTAATTACCCGAACCCGTACCCATACCCATTTTTGCAGGTTTTTACCCTACCCGTTGTGGGTACCCACTAGGGATGGGCCAAATTGCCATCCCTACCGGGACATGAATAGGAGGACCCCTATACATATGCTCTTCTTCATCAGGAGTTTCAATGTCAGTCAACACAGGAGTCTGTTGAGTTTAAATCTGAAGATTCTCATGATCGTCACTCACCACTGGAGGTGGAACCGGAGTAGGCATACCCCATGGATATGCAGCAGCATTCCCATTAGGCATGGGCATAACAACATGCTGATATGGTACGAAGGCACCATTATTTGCAATCTGAGGAGTGTAATTCGAAGGCATGCCCCAAGGAACAGCAGCAGGCATTTTGTTCAACCCGGACTGAGAATTAGATGGATGAACGACAGGCTGAATAACAGGTTCAACTGGCACCTCAACAGTAGCAGGAGAAGGAACGACAGCAGGAGTAGCCGTAACAACAGGAGACATAGTCACACCAGGAGTGACAACGGTTGCATCACTGACAGTTGCAACAACAGAAGTAGCAGCAGCGGCGTCCTTCTGAGCACGAAGGAGTTCCATAATGACATCCATGTTTGTCTGAAACTGATCCATCCGACCTTGAAATTAAGCTAGAGTTTCCTTATAGGCAGCGTTCTCAGCTTCCAAATCAGCCATGATTCTGGATTTTCTTGAGCGAGTGAAATACCGATGTCGAGTCATTGTCTTGCTACAAGCGGAGGTGGACAAGGATAAGCAACGGTTTTCCAAATGAAGGGATGTGCAAATGTGTGCAAATGAATGTATGATATGCATGCAAAATAAAATTTTAAAGTCCAGGAATTCTTGAAGTTATCTTTGTTGACAATAATCATAACACATACAAGTAAAGGTGCAAAGATAAAGCTGTCAAGAAACTTCATTCATTCATCAATAAAGGGAAGAAGCATAAGTCAAGTACACATCAAATATCTGCCTTTTGGGCTACAATAAAATCAGCATAGATCCTATCAAAGGCCACCTTGCAAACGGACAAGAAGTGGAAAACAGCCCAAGGAAGCTGGTGTGGCAACACATCGACATATGCATCCTTCAACAACCCAGGTAAGTCCTCTAGTGCATGCTTAGAAAATCTGGCTAGACGGTCGTGCCTCTCACTCCAATACTTCGCATCTTTCATGAGGTTGCGCAGCAAAGAATGGTTAGGTCCCTGAAGCATATCCTGAAGAAAGGCCTCTTTCTGATCCAAGAGGTCTTGCAGATGACGGCTTTGTTGCTCCCAATGAGTACTCTCCGTGTTGAGCTGACTAATCTGCTCTTTGCTCTAATGTGCTTGATCTTGCAACTTCTGAATCTCACTGAAGACTTTGTCGAGCTTGGCTTGACAATGAGAAAAGTCCTTTGCCCACTGGTTTGCACGGTCTTGCTCACTTTTCCACTTCGTCTTGTACTCGGATAACTTCCCTCGAAGCTCTTCAACTTGCTTCTTGAAGCTCAACTCATCCATGTAAGCTTGATACTGGGTATCAGTGAGCTATCTCTTCTTTGAAGCCAGTCCCTCATAGGTACTCTTCAAAGCATCACCCACTTTCCTTCGCTTATTCTGTTCAACCTCCACCTCTTTGAGCATGCGCTCGCACTTCTAGTGGAGCTCAATCTGTAGACTATCCTTCTTAAATGTGACTCTATCAAGGTTAAGACGAAGATCAGCATTCTCCTTCTTCAACTTTTCAATAGTCAGCTTGAATTGGTCGACTTCAAATAGAGGAACAATGGCAAGTTCAGGAAGCTTGGCATTTATGAAAGGCTCGAAAGAAAATGGCAACAAGATCTCCTTGACGCACTCTTTGACCTAAAGTGTGTAAGCTTCCTTGGCTACGCAATTCTTATTACCCAAATCGGCTCTTCTCTCAAGGTGAATCTGAGTCCAAGTGGCACTAAACCTCTTCAGCAATCCCATGTCATCAACCCCTTCATGAAAGATGAACTCTTCCACTACCTCAGGATATGGCTTGGCAACCATAGGGTATCCCAACTGTCGGAAGGCAAGTCTCGGATTGTAGTTAATTCTGCCCCTTGTACCCAGGAGAGGCACATTGGAGAATTTACCACAATGAATAATAATCTTAGTATCATCAAAAACTCGAGAATACAAAGAAATGTCATCAGCAGTAAGAGACATGATTCGTTGAGACCACTTGAGATTACCCTTGTTCTCAACAAAGGGACCCTCCGGTAGGAGATGAGACATGAACCATTGGTACAGCAGAGGAGAACAACAAATAATGGTTCCCTTCTTCTTTTCATTCCACGAATGAATAGAATGATAGGTATCAGCAAGAAGTGTCAGAACAGGGTTCTTGGACAAGAATATGCTGATGGCAGCCTGATCTACGAAATCCTCCATGTTTGGAAACAAGACAATCCCATATATCAGCAAAGTAATAACGGCGTTGAAAGCCTTCCAATTTCCATCCTTAGCAAAAGAAGTGGCTTTGTCAACCAAGAACTTCGAAGCAAACCCTCGAATACCCTTCCCTTTGGTCTTGAGATTATTCTCCATATCCTTTTTACTAATGCAGAGAGCATCAGCAATAAGGGGAAACTTCACATAACCACTAGTGTAGACAAAAGGAACTTGCTTCTGGATCTCCACCCCCAAAATATAAGCATACTCCTCGAGTGTAGGTGCTAGCTGATAATCCTGAAATGTGAAGCACCGAAGTGGCGGATCATAGAACTGAACCAGAGTATGAATGGCGGCGGTGTTGACTTCTGTGTTGAGGATGGACAACAAATTACCATAACTGTCTTTGAATACCCTCTGTTATCTTCATCCACACGGGATGCTAGACCTCTCAAAGTGCTCAGCTTAGGCTCCACAAACTTGTAGCTAAAGATGACTCGACATCCAATACTCATCTCTTCGAATACCTGGAAATGCATATGCAAAAAATTAGTTTACATGATGAAATGGCATGCAACACAAGCAACAAGAAGCCAGCACTGTCTGAACAATCAAATCTGAACAAATCTGGATATCTTCATATAACTCTGTGTCGGTGCAACATAATCTGATGTGTCGGTGCAAAATCTGTGTGAGAGAACAAAGGTATGAAGTGGCTTAGTTTCCTGCAAAAACCCATCCCCCTCACAGGTGTGATCTAGACACAACAAGGTGGTCCCTAGAAAGGTCGTCCAAACTATAGGACTCAGAATGAAAACACCCCGCCGTAGTGAATTCTCACAGGACGGAAGTATTCTCAAGCGAATCACGATCTGGGATGTGGCTCTCGTGGTAACCCAACGTGCGAAACGCAGGCCTCACGACTATCCACGTTCTAGCCTATGTGTATGCTAAGCCCAGTGTTAGGACTTTTCTCTCCAATAATATCTACCCATCCCAACAACAGCAGAATATAGCAGATATCCAAAATATGCAGCATATAAATATTCAAAGCAGTAAAGAAATGCAGTAAATAAACATAAAGCTAAAGCAATTAAAATAAAGTGAGTAAAGCGCAAAAGATAAACACCCAAACAAGCAAGAAAAGCAAATAAAACTAGACGAGACCCCATCTTGCAAGCGCAAGGACTCCCCAGCAGAGTCGCTATCTGAAGTTGGCTGATTTTATACCTGAGTGAATCACACACTCAAAGATAACACAGAGTCGCCACTGAACTTTATTTAGTCCCAAAGGACAGGGAAAATATCGATAAAACCCAAGGGGAAGAGAAACGGGAACGGGGATCGGTTATGAGAAAGGAAGGTACTAGCACCTAACGCATCCGTCGTACTCGACGGGAACCATTTTGCTTGCTTCTAGGCTTGGATGGGTTATCTATCTAAAGGCTTCTAGCTAAAATAAAAGGAGAGAGAGGAAAGAGAAAAGAAAAGAAAGAAAGAAAGTGCTCGCGGAGGATTAGGGCCCTCGTGCCTACATACCCTCATTGTGCAATGAGGAAGTCAGAGCTCTGTAGTTCATGGAACTAGGGAAAAGAAAGGAATGGAATAGGGTGGAAGATGGTGGAAGTTTGCTCGCCAAGATCATCGCGATCTCGTGCCTACATATCTGACATTCGAGCGAATGCAGAATTAGAGCTTCTGTAGTTCGTGGAACTAAGACGGAAAAGGAAAATGGTGTCACAACCAAGAGCAAAAGGAATAGAGAATGATCCGCTGGGGATGCAAAAGAATTGGTGTCAGAACCAAGAAAGGAGAATTGAAGAAAAACAATAGAAGATACTCCACTGGGAAGGTAAGAGAACAAAGCAGCAATACCGGGGACTAGAGGGTAGTGACCTTACTGGGTCTCAAAAAGATAAAGGCTCAGTATATTAACTGACAGGCAGTGGTTAACCGAAGAAAAGAGATTAAAACTCTGGTGAGGATAAAGGTTTTAACAGATAAACTACGATTAACCAAAAGAACAGGTATAGAACCAAGCGAAGGTTGTGACCCAAAGGGGATGTTGATATTGACTGAGCAAATAGTACTTGACCAACGAAAGGGGTATTGAACCAAAAGAGGTTGCTAATCATTGGGGGTATCGGTGTTAACAGAGAACTGTGATTAACCGAAAAGAGACGAGTGATTAACCGAGAGAAGGTGATTAACTCGAAAGGGGTTCAGTATTTTAACAGACAGGCTGTGGTTAACTGAAAAAATGAGTGATTAACCAAGAGAAGGTGATTAACCCAAGAGGAAACTCAGTATGTTAACAGATAGACTGTGATTAACTGAGAAGAAGTGCAAATTGGTGTTTTAACTAAGAGGCAGTGATTAACCAAACAAAGGGAGAAGAACCAAAAGAAGGTTGCGAACTCCTGGGGATTCAGTTTTAATAGAAAACCCTTGATTAAACGAAAAGGAGGGAATTGAGACTCTTCCGGGGAATCAGAAAATAATGATTGACCACAAAAGAAGGATATTGGCGAAGAGACAAGTGTTAGCCCAAGACAATGATCTCTAACCAAGAAGAAAGGTGATTTGATCAAAAGAGAGATTGGAAAAGAGCAAGAGTGATCAAGGATCGACTCGACTGGGGATGAGAGATACGCTACCGCCTGGAGATAGAGGTAACTAAGCTAAGCACAGGGTCATTCATCCCCTACCTTAACTAGTCAGAATGAGAGTAGGAATTCTCCATTCTCATTCCTTCTCTAACACACAGGGTGTAGTGCAGAAGTTGAAACAGACAGCGTAACAACTCCAAGTTGTACAGTGCTCCAGTGTCGTGCAAAACTCCAACTCCGTGGGGGAAAGAGAGAGAAAGCTCTAAAGGAAGCCTAAAGAGGAAAGCCAACGGGAAGATCAATAATCAAAACGAAGTTTTGATTAATTAATCAAAAAGGGAGGAACGTGCTAATAATTTTCCAAAATGAATTGAAAAATTATTAAAGCAAAGCGGCATTATTGATTGTACAAGGTTAAGCTTATCCTTTGAAGAATAAACCTAATGAAAGAGAATGCGAAACAGTCCCAAATGTCACTTAAAATGCAACACAACATCATGTCAACAAGTGAGTAAAAGAATGTACAAGAATGATCATGTTCATGCAATTCTAAGAATGAGCATAATTATGAAAATCGAAAAACGAACAAATTCACAATCATGCTTGAAACTGAAGTGAAACAGCATCTAAAACATCCATAAAAATCAATCATATCAATCCATGGAAATTAGAGGAGGAGAGTGTGGCAAACAAGCTTGAAAAACACCAAAAATGACACTCTGTTACAGTGGTAATCGATGACCCTAATCAGGAAATCGGTTACATAGTTGAAAACAGCAAATCTGGCAAATTTTGTGCAGAATAACCGGTTACTCTATTTGAGTAATCGGTTACTCAGTTGAAAAAAGTAGTGTTTATGCAAATTTGTGAAGAGTAACCGGTTACTCTATTTGAGTAATCGGTTACCACTGTAACAGTGGTAAAAATAGCTTTTCAAAAAGCACTTTCAACACCTAAATCAATTGTCCAAATTACCACATGCTAGGGGATGAATTTGTGCACGAAAATTAAGCTTAAAAACAGCAAATAAACAGTGATGGAATCAATTAATACATCAATATCATGGATCAAGCAATGGTAAAATCAATTCACACACAAAAAGTATTGAAACTACATTGCGAACGATACGAAAATGTGCAAAACAGTAAAAATGAGTGAGAGCTACCAACCTACAAGCTGGATATTTGGCTTGGTGAATGCTGCAAAGAGATCTTGGTGAAGATAATCAAAGAAAAACCAACGGAATCTTCCATTGGAGCCGAACCGTATCGAAACCGAGCAAATGGCGGCGAAACTCCGAAATACGAATTCGAACTGTTGAATCTTGAAGCAAACACTTGAGATGAATCCAAAAGCTAATAAAACTCCAAAAATCTAAGTATAATTGCAAGATGATGAAGGTAAAGCTCAAGAAATAATCACTTTCAATGTGAAAAGTGATTATTCTTCAATGGTGAAGAGCTATGGTGAGGTTTGGGAAGAAAATTGAGATGAAGATGAAGAAATAGCAGAAAATTCAGAGAGAATATGAGAGAGTTGAGAGTGAAGTGTGAGAAATTTGGGTGAAATGGTTGGTCCCTTGAAAAATGAGTGAGGTTTGTTTATATAGATTTTTGGTTTGGAGTGTGTGAGGTTAGGAATTAGGCAAAGAGTTAGCTTAGGGTGGTTTGGAATTAGGCTAGGAGTTAGTTACACTTGACTCACCGAGTCAAGCGGTTAACTCGGTTAGTTAGGAAGTTAACTCGGTAGCAATCCCAATGTAAGCTTCACATCCAAGGGTTCATGAGTTATGGAAATAGAGTGCATGGTGTTCTTGAATGGCAAGGAAACATTGTAGCAAATGTAAATAAATCACTTGAAGAGTCTAGAATATTCCACATGCTGCTAAAACAATGTAGAATAAAAAATCAAAGAGAGTGCAAAGTTGCTGTCCCAAAAATGCAGCAGAAATTGCAAGTTTGTACTGAGTAACCGGTTACCCTGTTTGAGTAATCGATTACTTGCTTGAAAAAGGCAGCGCTGGCATAAATTTGTGCAGAGTAACTGGTTACTCTCTTTGAGTAATCGATTACTCTAGGCAAAATTTGCCCAGACTGCTTAGGAAATGATGTTGAATCCCCAGGTTCGATTTTCCACCTCTTGTTTTGATGAGTAGGCATGGAAACCCTTGTTTTGTGCTTGTTTGGATGATGTGCTAATCTTGTGAAGACGCGATTAATCGGGCTCGGAAAACCTGAATATTCCTGCAACAAAAAACACGGAGGAAAAAAGAGCATGCGTATGCTAGCGATGCGAATGCACATGCTTATGCAAAAGCAAAAAAGGGAGGTCAAATTTCGGGTTACGACAGTTCTCAACACCAAGTTTAAACAAATAAGGTTCATCCCACACAAAATACTTGGCATCCAAAAAAAATTTATTTTCTGATTCCAAGTTGGACCTTCCGGTATCAATAAGGTGGCTTTGTGATTTGCAATGTCGGCAAACCACGGTCTAACTTGGACCATCAACTTTTCTTCTGGAAATTCTTCCTTAACCTCAACTTCACGATTGGTCACTTCTACATTAACAAGACGGGACAAGTGATTCGCTACCACATTTTCGGAGCCCTTTTTATTGCGAATTTCAAGATCAAATTCTTGCAACAAAATGACCCATTGAATAAGTCTTTTCTTTGAATCAGGCTTGGTGAGCAGATACTTAATCGTCGAATGGTCCGTGTAGACAACCACTTTTGACCCAATGAGGTAGGACCAGAATTTTTCCAATGCATTCACTATCGCAAGAAGCTCTCTTTTGTGGCATAATTGATTTGAGCTTCATTCAAAACTTTACTTGCGTAGTGTATAGCATGAAAAAATTTTGTCCTCCTTTGACCACGTACCACACCAACGGCATAATCACTCGCATCACACATTAGTTCAAAATCTAGTTTCCAATTGGGTGTGATGATTATGGGTGCGGTAGTCAAAATTTATTTTAAAGAATTAAAAGCAATCAAGCTAGAATTATCGAAATCAAAAGACTTATCTTTGTTGAGCAAGTTGCTCAATGGCTTTGTAATTTTGATGAAGTCTTTGATGAACCTCCGATAGAATCCCACATGACCAAGAAAACTTCTTATTCCCTTCACATTCAAAGGTGGTGGTAAATTTTCTATGACGTCCACTTTGGCTTGATCAACTTCAAGGCCTCTTACGGAAACTTTGTGTCCAAGCACGATTCCCTCCATAATCCTGAAGTTTCATTTTTCCTAATCAAGCACCAAATTTGTTTCCACACACCTTGACAACACCAAATCCAAATTCTTTAAGCAAAGATCAAATGACGCTCCAAAAACCAAAAATTCATCCATGAAAACTTCAATAGACTTTTCAATCAAGTCAGAGAAGATCGCTTGCATACACCGCTGAAAAGTAGCACGTGCATTAGACAAACCAAAGGGCATCCTTCAATAAGCAAATACTCCAAATAGGCATGTAAAAGCGGCTTTCTCATGATCCTCCGGGTTAGCAATTATTTGGTTGTAACCTGAATAACCATATAGAAAATAATAGAATTCTTGACCGGAAAGTCTTTCAAGCATTTGGTCCATGAAAGGTAGAGGAAAGTGATTTTTCCTCGTAGCTTGATTTAACCTACGATAATTGATACACACCCTCCACCCGGTCACAACTCTTATTGGTATTAACTCATTTTTCTCATTTTGAATGACCGTCATTCCACCTTTCTTCGGCACCACTTGCACCAGACTAACCAAAGGACTATCGAAAATAGGATATATCATCCTGGCCTCCAACATTTTCACCACCTCTTTTCTAACCACTTCTTTCATGGTAGGATTCAAGAGGTGCTAAGGTTGAGCTATCGGTTTGAAATCATCCTCTATTAATATCTGATGCATACAATAGGATGAACTTATTCCTTTCAAGTCAGAAATAGTCCAACCCAGAGTAATTTGATTGCGCTTCAACACAACAATCAATTTTTCTTCCTTGCTTGTGATAACCGGGTTGTTTCCTTTCTCATCAAGAAACACATATTTTAAATGAGAGGGCAACAACTTCAACTCAGGTTTGGTATCTTCAATGTTGTCTTTTGTCAAAATTTCCATTCTTTCCTCCAATGGAGGAATTTCTTCCAACTCCTCAAGTTCTCGCAAACACTTCTCAATTTCTTTTTCTTCGCTCTCGTTGAGATTTTGGAGAGTATAAGTAAGGACTTTCTCTAAGGGGGTAGCAACATGCACTTGACTTTTTACTTCTTCAATCACCTCATATGTCGGATCAAGTAAAAAACAATCACTCTTATCTTTAGAATGCTTGTTGGCTTTGAAAAGATTAAAGCATACCTCTTCATTTTGCACTCTCACTTTCATGAGCCCATCATCCATATCTATGGCCATTCGCGCGGTCTTCATGAAAGGTCGACCAAGAATCAAAGGAACATCATTGTCTTCCTCCATGTATATCACCACAAAGTCAATAGGGAACAAAACTTTATCAACTTTCACTAAAACATCTTCCGCTACACCGTGAGGATGGGTAATGGATTTATCGGCTAATTGCAAAGTAATTTTTGTTGCCTTCAACTCTAAGTGTCCCAACCTCTTCACAATAGACAATGATATCAAATTAATACTAGAGCCCAAATCAATCAATCCATTACCAACATAAACATTTCCAATTATCACCGGTAAGGTAACTCTTCCCGGATCACTTTGTTTTTGCGAAAGAGTTTATTGAATGATAGAACTACAACTAGCACTAACCATTATTGTTTCTTGATCCATGTACCTCTTCTTTTTGGTGAGAATATCCTTTATGAATTTTGCATACGTAGGCATTTGCTCAAATGCTTCAGAGAATGGAATATTAATTTTTAATTGACTAAAAATGTCCAAAAATCGAGCATAATGCATCGCATTATCCTTCTTTGTAGGAGCAAGGGGATAAGATAGAATTTTATGAATTGGGATAGTGCTCACTTGCTCCTCCCCTTCCTACTCTTTTGCTTGTTATCTTCTCTAAAAAAAATTCTACTTCCTCCTTTTCTATGTTCTCCTTTTCAACTAAGTCGTCCTCCACATGTTTTTCTACTTCACTCTCATTAATATCTTTTTTTCTCTTTTTCAACTACTCCCTCCTCTCTCACAACTTCCTCACCAATTCCCATATCAATTATTCTTCCACTTCGAGTAAGAATAGCTTTGCATTGCTCTTTAGGATTCACTTGAGTATTTGCCAAAAAAATCCCTTTGTGTTGGTCGGCAATTTGTTTCAATAATTGCCTGACTTCTGCCTCAAGATTCTTTATAGCCGCATCAGTATTCTTTTTATTGGACATTGACATTTGCATGAATTGAGTCAGTGTGTCTTCCATTTTTGAAGTTCCTTCTTGATCTTGTGGAGGTTGACTATAATATTGGTATTGTCCTTGATGGTTTGAAGTACCGGCTTCTTGCCTTTATCCTTGTTAATAACCTTGGTTATTACCTCGCGGTTGGTAACCTTGGTTGCCTTGTTGATACGGAGGTTGCCTTGGTTGATAGCCTTGATTTTGGTTTCCCTTATAATTTGCTTCCTCTACAATTGTAGGACAATACCCAGTAGGATGATCTCCTTTGCACAATTCACAACTTGCAATTTGTTGAGCCTTGTTGGGAACTTCACGCATATCCTTGAGTTGTTGTGGAAGATTTGACATTTGTTGTGTCAACAACTCCACTTGTTGCGAAAGCAATTTGTTTTGCACAAGAATATCGTCATTAGTACCCAATTCAAGTACTCTCGGTTTCCTTTAAGTTTCACCGCGGTAATGTTGACCTTGATGGTCATTGAGATCCATTCTATCAATAATAACGACTAACTCCCCCGCACTCTTTGACATTAAAGATCCACCCGCGGTAGAATTTAAGAGAGTTTTGTGCGCCGGTTGAAGTCCATTTCGGAATATATGAACTTGTGTCAAATCATCAAATTCGCGGCCTTTACATTTTTGCAACATTGATTTGAACCTCTCCCAAGCTTCATTGAGAGATTCATTTCCACCTTGAGCAAATACAGAAATCGTCGTCTTGGCCTCCATAAATTTATTGTGAGGGAAGAATATTTCAAGAAACTTCTCCTCTAACAAATTCCAATCCGTCATCACATAGGTTGATTGATCAAGATACCATTCCTTAACTTTCCCTATCAATGAATGTGAGAATAGTCTCTTGAATAATGATTCTTCTTCTGCCTCGGGTGCTCCAGTTGCCCCTGCAGTTTCATAGAATTTAGTGAGATGAGTGAATGGGTCTTCATGGACAAGCTCTATAAAGGGATTTGAATATAAAAGTTGAAGAATTCCCGTCTTCATCTCCGATGTCTTCCATTGTTTGCATTGTGAGCAAATTAAGCATTGTGCCTTGGACTATTAGTGCATGGACCTCTTGGAGGTGGTGGTGGTGGTGGTACTTCTGCCATGATTGGCGTAACAATGGGTGTAGATGGTGGATTACTTGAAGAAGTTCCTTCGCGCTCCCGTCTTTCTTTAGCTAGTTGCTTCCGTCTTCTGGTTTTCCTATTAAGTTTCCACGCAGTTCTATCAATCTCAGGATCAAATAGAAGTTGGTTTGTGTAGCTCGGTTTTTGTGACGCAACCACTACCATATTTAGTGCTACTTTCTGATTTCTATATTTATCCTATGAAGCTTAAAAGGAAGGGTAAGATATCTCTAACTAACCCTGCGTGAAAATGTTTTCCTTAACAAATGTGAAGAGATCGGGGATCAGCGGTTGGTTATACAAAGGGAAGCTGTTAACACCCAGAGTATCTATAGTAATCTATAAGAACCTTTATTTGCATATATTTCTACTATTGAATTGCTTGTTTACTTAAATCCATTTACTGTTGAATAGGGAAAGTTTCTCCTTTGTGAAGGTTGAGGAAATTTTTTGTTGTTTTTGGGATTTCTATTGTTTTTGGGAAGGTATTTGACCTAAAGTTTTTTATTAGTGCGCTCACTAAGATTTTGCAATCTTATGCCTACGTATTCCCTGTAAAGAGATCTGGGAAATCAAAGCGTTCGTAGTTCCTCCTATTCTATGGGAGAAGGAAATTGTTTGGTGTCTTGTTCAAAGCCCAAGATTGAAGCTAAAAGAGCGTTTGTGTCTTGTTCAAAGCCCAATATTAAAGCTAAAAGAGTGTTCGTTTCTTATTCAAAACCCAAGATTGAAGCTAAAAGAGTAGTTGTGTCTTGTTCAAAGCCCAAGATTGAAGCTAAATGAGTATTTGTGTCTTGTTCAAAGCCCTATATTGAAGCTAAAGGAGTATTTGTGTCTTGTTCAAAGCCCAAGATTGAAGCTAAAGGAGTGTTGACTGAGAGAGAATTTGTCATCTCTAAAGGGAGACATCTCACCTATTCATCACAAACATTGAGGAATTAATTATAAGGGAAGTTGCTTTAACTGGGATGTGTGGAATCCAGCAATGCCACATCTTTCTTTATAAGTCTTTACATGCTAAGAGAGGGACATTGACTTGGATGTGTAAAATCCAGAGGTTTTCCACTTACATCACTTAGATGAAAGAGAACTTTAGCCATGATAAAGGAGGGATTCCAGCTTGGATTTTGAATCAATAAGTGTGCCACTTACATCAATTATCCGGAAAAAATGTTTAATTGTTTGTTTTGACATGTGATGTATAGAGGATATATCCTCCTACAGAGAGGACTCATGGTCTCATCTGTGGGAATGATGGATTTTTTTCCTTGATCAAAGCCCAAGGTTGAAGCTAAAAAAGTTGAAAACTGATTCAATTGGGGGAGTAATATATCTGTCTTGTACAAAGCCCAAGATTGAGGCTGACTGGGAAAATTATTATATGAAGCCTAAGAGGAGGCTGACTCTTACTGAGGATTATTTAAATCCAGGAGAAGATCTAGACTATTTTGAGGAATCAAAAGGGAAACTAACTCTTGCTGGGGATTAGAGAAGACTTGAATTATCAGATGCCGTGAGGCATTGATTCTTGTGGGGATTTGGTGATGGTAATATGGTCCTGACTGGGGATTTTAAAGTGAAAACCAAACCTTGTTGAGGATCAGAAGAGATTTAAAGGGATAAGCTTGAATGTCTTAAAGGTTTTGACTCTCCTGGGAATTATGTACTAATAAAGATGACTAGGATCTATCTTATGCTTTTAGGAAGCCTGAGAGTCCTTGTATGAAGCCTAAGAGGAGGCTAGGGATGCTTTTAGGAAGCCTGTGGGTCCTTGTATGAAGCTCAAGAGGAGGCTAGAGATTGAGACTTTCCAAGTCTAGGAAGATTTCAAGAAAGGTTTCACCTGGAATTAATCCTCTCCTCAATGAATTGTTTCATGGTTGATCAAATTGAACAAAGCCCAAGAGGAGGCTATCTTCTGGGGAGATTCATTATATGATGCCCAAGAGGAGGCAATAATGCTTGGATAAAGCCCAAGAGGAGGCTAGGGAACTAGTTCTTTGAACAAAGTTAGGATTGAACGGATCCTATTGTTTGTACTAATCTAAACTGAGGATGATTTAAATACTAAGAGGAACTTAACAAGATATGTACAAGTGTATATACAGACATATGAACAAGTATATAAGCAAGTATTGAATTGAGAAAGGCGGTGGGTCATATTCTCTGGATAGGAGCCCAAATGTATTGTGATTGATCAGATGTTTTTCTTCAATATTGGATTAGGGTTTTAAAGAAATTGAAGAAAGTTTTGAATTTTGAAGATGACTTGATCTCAAGTAGGAGAAAAGAAAAGGTGTTGGGTCTTACACTCTAGATTGAGGTCCAGATGATTATTTGTATCATATACAAAGCCCAAAATTAATGAGGCTAAAAGATTTTCTATTTACAGAAGGGTGTTGGGTCTTACATTCTATCACATGCCCAAGATTATTGTTTAAAACAAAGTTTTTGTACAATGAGATGGGACTTACACTCCTAACAGAGGCCCAAAGATTGTTGTGAAAACAATGACCGCACCGTGATTTTGAAAGCGCGATGGGACTTATACTATAGCAGAAGCCCATGATGTGGTTTATTTACAAAGAGGGTTGGGTCTTACACTCTAATAGAGGCCCAAGCGTGTTGAAATGAAGTTTTGAAAGATTGAATCAGAACAAAACCCTAATTTCATATTTTTTAAGATATTTTTTCAAAGAAAAATCAATAAAAAATATGTATAATTTATCAAATAAAATCATTAATCATGTTATAAACAATGATTAAGGTTTATGAAAAAGTTATTTTATTCACATGAATATTTAAAATCATTTTGGTTTTAAAGAAAATCAAGAAAGAGATCATTTTTAAAACATTTAAAAACAATTTTAAATAATATTTTAAATATATTAAAAATATATCAAATAAAAATATTTTTGTGATTTTTTGGGTGAATAAAATATTTAAATATGTGAGTGATTTTTGTACAAAAAATTCATTTTTAAATAATTAAAATTAATTTAGAAAATAATTATTGAAAAATAATATGAAAAAATGTCAAAAATATGGAAAATATGAAGAAAAAAAATAGTGAAAAAGGACCAAAAATGGCATGGGTGAATGTTGAACCCACGCCCTAGCACACAAACACACTTGAAAACACACGCTGCAACCAATGGGATGGTGATACATTCGTGTATCAAACCACCCCCATAAATACATAAGGGTGCTATTGTTCTAGGCCTGGCCAAAGGCGCCATGACCTGGTTCTTGCCCAAGGGAGGCTGGGTTTTAGTGGTTTTGCAAGAAGGCCATAACTTCTTCATTTCTCCATGAAAATGGATGAAATAAAGATGAATCTTACCTAGAATTTCATGAGGAATCCAATGGTGGTCTTAGATTTTTCTAAAAATGCCTACATTTGAAAACCCGATAGTGGTTTCAAAATAGGTCATGTTTTGCAAGTTCTATGCTACAACTTTATACAAGCAATAATAGCATGACAAAATAGTTCAAACACAACAAATATGATATGTATGATATGTTCATGATCAATGTACATCAAAGCAATACATATTTCACAAAGTTCAAGTTCTTATGCACTTACCTCTTGAAGCTCCACTTGCTAACCATCAAGATACTTGTGACAGAAGCAAACCAATGCCTTGGACACTTTTAATAGATCCCTTGGAAGCTTTTAGGATGATCAAAATCGAAAGAAAACCTCTGGAACAAAATCTAGCTCTTTCTTGCAAAATTGGCAAAAGTGACCAAAATGGCAACTCCACCAAATGATGTTACAGTTGAGAAACTATGCTTGGAACACCTTAAGGATATATATTAGAGTGTGTTTGAGGTGTTATTTGTTTTTGAAAGGGACTGAATTAAGACATGGCTTGAAAAAAGCAGAAAAGTCAAAATATGAGGTTTTGATGGTTGACTTTCTGATTTTGGTGATTTGAGATGAAGGTGAGGGTTTGGACACCTCCAATTGATGTTTTGTGATGTGTTTGGATGGTTGTTTGGGTGTTTTAGGCTCTGGTTTTGAGAATTTCAAGTTTGCCCTTTGAAACTTTGTAACTTGAAGTAAGAGAGGGAGAATGAGAAAACAAGGCGTTGGTATTGTTTTGGTGTGATTCAAATGATCATAGGAGAGCAAGTTTGTTTTGGGAGGAATAGTGTTAGATGAGGGATCACTCTATTATCCAATGGATTTTGTCATGTAGCCCTTTCTTAAATGCCAAGGTACCAAAGTCTCTTTTTATCAGGACTTCAACCAAATTTGCAAGTTTAAACACTCATGTTTCTTGAATCATCTTGACTGATTTGTGACTGATTCATGCCACCTCTATGCATCACATTAATGCTTAATGCCAAAATTGGAAATCAAGGTTCATGTAATGATGGATTTGAACATGCTAAATTGAATTCTTGACTCCTTGGCCCAAAGATGAAAATATCAAGTGATTCATCAAGATTCCTTCTGATCTTGGATGATGACAAAGCTTGTAAGATGACAAAATTGAAGATGAGAATCGTGTGGCACAAGAAATGCACAAAATCTGTCTTGAAAATTAGTTTGAGCAAGGTATTTTGTGATGTTCATAACTCCTTGCTCAAGTTGAATTAATGGGAGTTCTTGTACTCTTTGGAAAGCTTGTATATCATACTTCAACTTTGATGTTTACATTTTGTCTTGATTCCTCTGGGATCATAATGAAAAATACCTCCAAAGTTAGACATATCATGAGGACAGATTCTGCCTAAAAAATTCTAAGTGTCAAAGTTCAAAATCTCATGAAACCCTAACTTTAATGCTTCATATCTCAAAATCTATGCATTTTTTTGGGGGTACTTGTGTTTTGCAATCTTGTTGTATGTAAGAAGATCTATCATTTGAGCTTTGGATGGAAAAAATGGTTGCTTGGATCACAAGTTATGACCTTGCAAAGTTGGTTAAAAACCATTATTTTCCATAACTTAATGAAATTTTAAGTTTCTCAAGGTTGCCCCTTTTGCAAGTAACCTCACTTTTCTTGATTTTTCTTGATTGATCATGATCCAAATCACAAGTTAACACTGTTCTTGAATTAAAGAGGCCATGTTTGCCAAAAAATCCCCAAAAGTCAAACTTGGTTTTGATCACAGTTGACTTTTTGTATCAGATGAATCTTGAACTTTGTGATCCTTTATGAAATCAAGTTCTTGTGCTAAATTAAACCTAATGGATAGATTCCAAAGGTGTTTTGGAGTGTCTTGGATCATGTCTCAAGGTTTGAGATCATACTTTGCTCAAAAGTCAAAGGTATGGGTGACTTTTTCTCAGAAACCCTAGTTTGTGGTCCAAGGTAATTTGAATCCTTGTATTGCTTATGAGTCAAGTTATTTGAATAAATCCAATCTTGTTAATAGATCAATATGATGTATTTGAAGTCCTTGAAACATATATTGAGGTCTTGGCTCATGCCTTGCTCCAAAAGTCAACTTAGGGACTGAATTATGTCAAAACCCTAATTCCCAATTTTTTATGGATGCATCCCCTGAGACTAGTTTGAACTTATGAGATTCTCTTAAGATTCTTGAATCATATATTGAAGTGTTGGATCATGACCAAATGAAAATTTCTCTCTGGAGGCCTTGGTCGACCAAAACCCTAATTTGGTGACACTGATGATCTTGAGGCTTGATCAACTTAGAATGTTGCATTCTTATGTTAGATTCTTGATGTGGGAGACCTATTGATCCTTCATGGATGTTCGAGAGGCTTGAAAAGTTGAAGATCATGTTAGTTCTTGATTGATCCTTTGTCTGAATGCTCTGAGAGGGCTCAAAAACCCTAATCCTTGGTTGAGGTAAATACTCAACAATCTTTGAAAGGATTAGCGAGGTATGAAAATACATCCATATTGTGGTGATGATTTTCACAATGATGTGAAGTCTTGTGGTCAAAATTTAGGGTATAACAGTCTGCGGGCACACTTCCTCGCATATACAAATTTCTGAAACACTAACCAAACAAATCAACAAGCACAAGGAATATAAATAGGGATGAGAAATGACAATACCAATCTTAAAACAAGAAAAACTATTGCATTGCTTGCAATATCAATCAAACAATCCCCGACAATGGCGCTATTTTGTTAGGATAGGGTGGTAAGATGGGCTTTATATATCGTCTCCACAGGGATTGTCGTGATATCACTAGCCGTTCTGCAGTTTAAATTATTTTAAGAAGGTTTTTCAAAGTTTGTTTGTTTTGGATCATAAGTTTGTCACGATTTTAGTAGCAAAAATTTAAATTCTAAAAGATGTTGTTTAACAAGATATATCAAAGATAGATTTCGTCAACCTAACTTGTATATACTCGATTAATCAAGCATGTGAACTCGTTTATGATTAATACAATCACATATCCTCTCAATATCGTCTATGTCTAGAGCGGTGTCGTGAATATTATTGTATTCGTCATTAGATGATGTCTCACACTAGCAACCGATACAATAATCGTTAAGAACAACACAAAGCAAATATTAACTCATAAATATATGTCTAGAGTTTATTAGTTAATAGATGAATATTTTAGATCAAGGTTTGTAAAATATATGTCTAGAGTGACACAAATCATAAATGGATCATTAAGAACAAGAACATTCAACATATATTAATCATTCACCTGTTCACATACAAATAGATCAAAAGAAATACATACAAGCTAAGATAGACTACCTCTACCATTGATACAAAGGATTTAGCTACCCATTGTCATGATAGCTTGCTTTACAAGAAAAGAAATAAGATGAAAGAGCATCCAAGATGAAGAATCGATCTAGGATGCAAATCCAGCTTCTACTTGCATAAGATCTCTTCTTGATGAAGAAAAGATGAATCTAGGGTTTTTTATCCCCAAGACAATGGTACAATACCAGAATATTGGGGTTAGTAAGTTGTTATCCCCATAAAGTGGAAAAAAGGACATAAATATCTTTACAAAATCAGTCCTGTTCACATTGTGAACAGCTTGTTCACATTACGAACCCCAGTTATAGGCACTTCAAGTGCCTCTGAATAGTTAAACCGCCCCTGAAGATTCCATTACTTCGCACTGCGAAGCTTTTGTTCGCACTATGAGCCTGCTCGCTGGGACCTCGCACTGCCATCAACCAAGGGTTTAGCTACTGCCATCCAAAACATCTTGTTCGCTATTTCTTTGTGTTGAGCTTGCACTGCGAGCTCGCTTTGTCTTCGCTAACCATTGCACAGCAAACCTGCAGACTTTTTCCACATTTCTTTGGCTTCCTTGTCAATTCAAAAGTGTCTAGTTCTTTGACAATCCAACCTATTTCCTACACAATAGCACACATATCAAGGCATCAAAAGGTCAAATCAATTATATTGAAAAATTATACAAGAACGTGGATTAATTCAATTGAAACTTGAGAAAAGAGTTGAAAAATGCCAAGAATCATTGATCAAAATAAAACATATTTTGCATTCAACAATTACCTGTAATGGAGGAAGATGGAGATTCTTGATTACCTTGTAGAAGATTGCAGTGACAATCTTGAAGGTAGGAGGGTGGTTTGGATTCTCTGAAGGATTTCCTAAGGTCACTAAAGTTAATAGGAGGAGTATGAGGTGTATGAGAGGGCAGGTTAACATAAGTGGGGTTGATGGATTCTTGGGCTGATTGAGGAGAAGGGATATTATAACGCCCCATTTTATTTTAAATTATTTTTTGTAATTTAATTATGTTAAGTTGTGTGTATAAATGTGATTATGTGTGTTTTATTGTGTTTGGGGATACCCTTGGTGTGGAGTAGTAACCTTAAGAGTAGACCTTGAAGGTGGAGAAGTGTGCGAGCATTTGTGTAGAGATTGGTGGTGTGAGAAGTAAAACTAAATAGAATATATTAGTGATAATTATTTAACATTAAGTGGATATTAATTTAATTAAATAATCATTGGAAATTATTATTATTATTAATATTATTTTAATTAGATGGGAGCAATAAGAATAATAATAATATAATGAAATAAAATAAAATGGAATATTAGATGTGTAGAGATTTGAAGGCAGGATAGTAATTGCATGAGGATGAGTAAGGGTAAATGAGGTAAACCAAAGTTGAGGGATTTTATAAAGGGAATTGGAGAATATTGAAGTCATTTTTTCATCGTACGTGAAATTGGAACAGAAGGTGAAAGAGGCTAGGGCAAGGAAGAGAGAAGAACTCCATTAGAGAAGGGAAAAGCTCATCAATCTAAGGTAAGGGTGGGATTCTAATCTTCTAAGGGATAGTATGTTGAATAGTGGGTAAGGGTTTAGGGCCTTACATTATGGGTTGTGGTGTTCTTCTATGCTATGAATGTTGTGAAGTAATGGATGATATTGTTTGATATATCAATATGTGATGAATTTCGTTTGCCTAATATGTGTGATAACTCTGTTTTAGATTGTTGATAAGTTTTCTCCACTGTTGAGTTATGAAGGTTTGAGTCGTAGGTAGGAAATTGATGATGATATTGTTTCGGTGAGAATCAGATAACAAGCTATTAATTAACTTGCATCACATTTCTTTGAATTCACCACCGACATTGATTTATCCAAAGGAAAGGTTCAAGATCGAGAAAACCTAAAAGGGGGAGATCTAAGGTTTGGGGGTTGGTTATATTAAGGGAAGTTATTAGCACCCTTAACATCTGTAGTATTCTACAGGAACCTCTTGTTTAGTTTATGTTATGTTATGTTTGCTTGTTAAGATAAATTGGTTAAGGTATGTACATTGAATTTGCTCGCCAAGACGTCGCATCTTGTGCCTACGTATCAGACTAAAGAATCAGAGCAACCGTAGTTCACCTAACTAAGGGTGATTTTGAGGAACCATTGATTATGGCCAAAGTTCCAAGGGGAAATGAGTGTGAGCTCATTTAGAGTTTTAAGAAACTCTCTAAGTCTAAGTTATGATGGGGAAAAAGTGAATTCAACATGGTGAATATCACATAGAGTTTATAAACTCTATCCTATTGCTAAGTTATGATCCAATGGCTCTTATGAGGCCAAGAAAAGAGAAAGGCTCCTATGAAGCCAAGATGTTGATTGGTTTATTGACTTATGAGTCATTTGAAGAGGAATTTCCTTTGGAACAGGGAAGGCAACCATTTTATGAAACAAGAAGCTTATAATAGATATTTATATGAAAATGATGTTAAATAACAAGAAATTCAAGTTGAACAAGGTTTAGAACATCATGCAAGAATAAAACCAAACATATAGACATTGTACAAGCAAGGTATCATGATTAAGAACCAAAAACAACCAAGGAATATAACAAAAACCCTAAAAGCTCCTTCCACTTCCATTATGAACAAATACCTCAACATTAAACATTTTCAATAATCTATTTTTATAGCCAAAAGGTGAATTCTTTTAAGAACATTTAGCAAAAAGAATGAGTGAAAAAGAGTTAAAAATGATTAAGTTATGATCATTTGAAGTTTGTATATAAACCATAAAAAATGTAAAAATATAACAAGTAATAAAAAGGAAAGGAGAGGTCCCCATGGGTGTTGAACCCAGGACCTCACGCATTCAGTCTAAAATTCCTACCAACCATGCTATGGTGCGCGTGTGACAAATTGTAATCACAAAACAATATTTGAGAAATAAAGATGATTTGCGAAATTAAAAATAAAAGGACTGGGGCTAGAGGGATTCGAACCCCAGTCCTGAGGGTCACAAGGGCGTGTGTAATGTGTGTGCTTATCACTGGGGTGGCTGTTACATCCAGTCATTATCCTTATTCCATAAGCATTTAAACCCTCATGCACGTACAAAACTGCAAGCTTGGTCTCTTAATGAACCACTTCTTCCAATAAATGTAGGTTCATGGCAAGGTTGGCCTTGGCACACCAACTCAAGATATCATTAATAGAAAAAGAGAAAAGTTAACTAAACATGCCAACAAACAAACCTCAACATTTAGTGAATTTTGTATTTGAAGAACAAAGAATAACATTTAAACCAAATACTCATTAAAGATTCAGGTTTAAGTACATGGTAGTTCCAGCTCTTAGCATCTTTAAAATTGCAATTAGTGTGTTATGCACTTGACATGATCATCATGTATTCATAAGGGAAATAGCTTACAACAGAGAAACAAAATTATGAGCACTAAAAAGAAAACATACGCATGGACTAAGTAAATGGAAGTCAGCCCTAACTATCATGTTCTCAAAGTGATAACAATGCATCATGACCTCAAAATGGCATATGGTAAGACAGAACATGCCAGCATTCTTTAACAATAGGCATTCTAACAATCCAAAGCAATCATAATGTGCACTAAAGTCTAAAAACAAACCAATGTCATGCTATACCAGTGCTAAATGAAGCCATGAAGAGAGAGAATCAAACTATCATGCTACTTATGAACAGAAACAATTCAATTATGCATTCACAAATCCCCTCCTTGTGATCACTTGATTAGGTGAAAAGAAAGAAATAAACAGTGTATACAGCATGGCAGGTGGTGGCACTTTACACACTCAGGGTGCAGTGATTTGTATCATGGAGATAATTGACATCAAACCTTCTATTCATTAATACTGATCAAAACAAAGCAGAAAGCATAGCAGCTAGACATGTGTAAATTCAGACTAAACAAAGGACTTGCAGCATGAAAACAGACTAGACTAAAGGTGTGGTGTATGGATCAGTAGAGATAATCATTTGTCAATAGATATGACATGGAGTAGTTCTTGACTTTAACAATTATCAACAATGAAAAGGTTTTGAACAGGCAAGCTTGCATAACACACATATTAACATAGTTTAAGTCAAATTGGCACACATATTATGAATACATGGTCTGGCAAGCATGTTCACAATTTGGAAACATATCAAATAACAGTTTGAGGTTTGTATACATATCCTAAACATACAGCCTAGCAGGATGGGCATAGCATGAGATCAGAAAAGCAAATCCTCCAAAAATGATCAGTTTCTAGTGACAGTCTTAGTATGCATAAGGCAAAATGTCATGATATGGCAAACTATGAAATGTTGAGAGATACATGATTAAATATGAGAGAAAAAACTTGACACAAAGGAATCTTAGCACACAAGGGGAAACCAAACACATCAACAGGTTGTAAACAAAGTTAGGACCACAAAATCAAAATCAGTTGCATAACTTTATTAAGTTAACAGTTCTAATATCCAACCTCAAGCACAAGAAACCAACTTAGCTAAATATACAAGATCAATGATATGTCAAAGTTGTATACACATCAGGATATGGACAAGCACATAAACAAATATAAATGAGCAAAGGCTGACAGTTGTAAGCATTCATGGTGTAGGTCAGACATGCCATGGAGTAGGCTGTTTTATTCATCAATATGTCAAGGCAAAACAACAGAAATGGATAACCCTGTGTATGATTCTCACATGTTTGGGATCAAACTGATTTAAGACAGGTAGTGTGCCTATAGCTTGGATAAACTTGGATACAAGGAAAAATATGAATCAAAAATTAGCACACAACCAGTTTTAAGAACTTGCACCCACAGCTTGAACATAACATAAAGCAAAAGTTCACACAGTCTGGTTACACATCAAAGCAAGGATTTAAGTACACAACATATGAAGAGCTAACACACACATTTTGCACCAAAAACAACTTGACAAAACAGTCTGTCATGGACAAGTATATATTGAAAGCAAAACCAAAAACATGATAGTGTCAAACATATGCAGAGTTGTATGGCAATGAATAGAGATGCATCATATTGAGGTTCAGGCAATCACATGTGTAAAGTCATTTATCAAAGTAAGGTCATACCTATCATGAGTCATGTATGCTACTTAATAATCAATGATGATGACATAAGTGTGAACATGGCATGGTAATTGTGTGCACAACAAGATGTGAGCAGAAGTGTATGACTGTGTCAATAATGAGTCCACAAACAATGTTTAATTTGGAGACAAAATCAGCAGGTTGCAAGCAAATTAGAATTATAGGTCAAAACCAATTTCATAACTTTAAGCCAGCAGTTCAACAAATCAGTTTTTAGACACTTCAACCAACTTGACTTAAAACAAGGTCATGGTATAGTGTCTCCTAGCTTGGATAGAACCACAAAGACACAATACACATGCCGACACAGTGCAAGTCAGGTTAGCACACAAAAGTTTGAACATATAGTAAGCATGGTAGCAGGAAATACTTTATGACTTATCTAGCTCATATGTCAGTCACAAAGGCATAGAGGAACTCAACCCAACAATAAATAACATGACATGCTGATGTGTACATCTGAATATAAGCAAACACAGGAATGGATATCAAATGCATTAGAACCTAATGAATCCATAACAAACTTCTGTTTTTTTAGGGGCAAAGTCATCAAAAGCTTAACATACAAGAAAACTGCTATGTCAAAACAGGAGTATGTAAACAAGAATAACATAAACTCTATTTCTCATGGATATCAAGCACTAACATGACCAATCCTTCAAAGAGGATAGTAACAGCTTCAACTAACAAATTCTCTTATTACCAAGGTTCTGACCAAAGTTATACATTGTCATGGCAGATAGTTCTCAACCAGATTCAAAGGTCACAAGCATCCTAAGTCCATAAACAAATGATATCATCCAGGAGAAAGAACTAAGAACAGTCATGAGCACAATAGTAAGAAAAAAAACATACTAACCACCCCTCTTACCATATTAGTAGCACCAATGATTCTACCTTGCTTTAAGGTAGCAACACATGAACAAGGGTTTTAGGCATCAAGTACACACAACTTTCATTAAGTATAAATATGAAATAGAACCAACAGGCATATCATTCATAAAGAGAGCATTAGTAACATGAATATGACAGTAATGATGTGCATAAACATAAGAAATAAGTAAGAGGATAATGCTTACCAAGTGGAATATGTCCACTACAACTTCAAATATGCACAAACTTCTTGCTTCCTGAAACAGCTCAAACTCCCAAAGCAGAACTCACTCCTCCTTCTTCTCTTGCAAGAACTCAGACTCAAGTGTATTTAGTGTTTTGTGAGGATTGTTGGTAAGAAATGCAAGGAAACTGAGCTGCTATTTATAGGAAAAGTGAGTGAGTTCAAGGTATGGCCAAATTGCAAAAAATGCCAATAATGCCCCTTGTAATTTCGTGTGAAGTGTTCCAAATGCAGAGAAAAATCCTCCAAAGATCTCTGAGCTTCTGAGTAAAACTGTTGAGAACTGATAGGCGCATTGCTCAATGAATAAACAATGTTATTTCTACTTTTGGAAAGTTTCTCTCCCCCTCCCACTTCCATCAACAAGCCATAAACTTATTTTTTAATGCCAATCAGTTTGAATTTCGTGGAGAAGCTTGTTTACATGTTAACTACATCTTTAAAACTCAGAAATGATGGAAATTGGTGATTAGGGAAATGTTAGAATCAAAATCCAAAAGTTAGTTTCTTGAATGTTAAGGAATGGAACCCTTAACTTTGGCCCTTCGAAACTCCCAGCTCACTTGATGGATGGGGGAGTTCTAGTACTCTTTGAAAAGCCCTAAATGCCCTCTATAAATTTCATGTTTGACCCAAGTTCTGAATAATAAGGGAACTTAATGAAAAATGAGGTTAAAGTTGGGTGTCTGTTAAGGAAAACATGCTGAAATTTCACAAAGTCTTGGGTCAGTTTGGCTTGTAAGATTCATAACTCACAAACCATGCATTTTTTGGGGAAACATCATATTTAACACTTTGAAGATCTTGGAAAGAGCTTTCCCTTGGACTTTAAGTCACTCAATTTGGATGTGTGGTTTGGAAGTTATGACCATTTCAAGTTAGAACAAGAGAGGGAATTTCCACACATGAAAAGTTTCATGATCAAAAACTTGCTTCATTTGCAAGGAAACTCTTGAAACTTAGTCTTGATACTTTAAATCAGTCATAAGACAAGTTATGATGAGTTGAGGCAATGGAGGTTCCAATTGGATCAAAATCCCAAAGATTAGGGTTCCAGTCAAAACCCTAATTTTGACTGTGAATGCACTGAGATAAACCTTTGTGATCTTGCTTCTTTCTTCATATCTAAAGCTCATAAATGACCTTTAGGGATGTTTACTAACCCAAGGAGCCATGTCCTAGGGTTTGAGGGCACCTCTTGATGAAAATCAAAATCAATGATCCATATGTCTTGCAGAAACCCTAATTTGGAGACAGGGTGAAACTGGGGCTCAAACTGCTCATGATGAGAACCAGATGACCTTGAATTCTTGTTGAGTGAGACCTCTTGGATATAGGTAAACTCAAATGGTTGATGAACCAAGCAATTCTTGACATGACAGGACAAAATTTTTCAGTGATTCCTTAGGTTAAAACCCTAATTCCATCTTTAGGTCTGGTGATCTTTTGTTGACTTGACTTGATTCAAAGTCTTGAGATCTTGGTTCCAAACAACTAGTGAGGCTTGGTGATGATTGTATGGGGCTAGAGAATACCTCAGGAGGCTTTGAATTTCTCTGTGCAAACCCTAAATTCAGATTTAAAAGAAACAAACTGCAAGATATGGGTTAGTTTAAACAATGCATATGTGATTGATCCTAAATGTTTATGCAAGATGTTATGACATCTAAGGGGTAAAATTTGGGGTACAACAGTTGCCCCTATTTAAATAGCTTTACCGGATGGCACGAGGAATGGAAATCCTCGGGGCATCAAGGTGAAAGGTGTTTAAATATAGCAAACCAAAAACTTTGCCCTTAGATATAATGCAGATGTTAAGGACAAGCGACGGACATGCAAATGCTGACATGCCATGAACTTCTAGTAGGATGATACGATGCCATGTTAGTGCAAAGATGTAGACATACCAGACACCAGAGATAAAGAGCAAACAACCACAATTGAGTAACACTGGGGAAGGATGAAAGTTAGTATCCAAGAGGAAAACTCACTGGGATACAGGCTGACAAACAAAAGAGACTCACTGGGGAGACTCTGAGGAAAGACTGGGGATAAAAAAGTAAAGGGGGACACCCTACAGATCCTTACTGGAGATAGGAGCCAGAGAGGTATTCTCTACTGGGTAAAGATCCAGGGAGATGGACGATAGGTTCATATGTGACCGGACGACACTGGGGTAATAAAGACATATTTTCACTGGGCATGAAACCAGAAAGAATACATGATCTCCACTGGGGATAATTTTGAAATAAAAGGATAGACATATTCTAGGGTTTCTTATACTGAAGAGTTCAAACGGGATCTTCAAGAAAATCCAGAAAAGACAGAGACATACTCTGCGTGCGCCAAAGGATGATCAATCACAAGGACTTTCAAAGAGATACTGATAATGACTGAACCTCTGCTGGGAACCAGATTAAAGTGCCAATAAGGATTGGACTCGGGAGTGAAATGTCAGTATACACCAATTTGAGGTGGACTTTGGGTACCAGTATGAGCCGGATTTTGAAATGCTAATATGAGTTGGGTCTGGATTGCGGTTCACAACTGACCTCAGTTCACATCGCCAAAAAGGGATGTCGGCAAGGAACAATAACAGGGATCACATCATCAAGAAGTTTTATGGCAAGGAAACCAGAATAGGGATTACATCATCAAGAAATTTGACGGCAAGGAAACCAAGGTAGAGATCACATCATCAAGAAGTTTGACGGCAAGGAAACTAGAATAGGGATCACCTCATCAAGAAGTTTGACGGCAAGGAATAAAGCATATCCGAGGGTACAAAGCCTGAACTCGGAACACCTCAACAAACAGATTGACAGCAAGGAAATAATACATATCTGAGGGTACGAAACCTGAACTCGGAACACCTCATCAAACAGATTGACGGCAAGGAAATAATACATATCCGAGGGTACGAAACCTGAACTCGGAACACCTCATCAAACAATTTGACGGCAATAGCATATCTAGAGATTCACCTCATCAAAAGGTTTGATGGCAAGGAATAATGCATATCCGAGGGTACGAAACCTGAACTCGGAACACCTCATCAAACAGATTAACGGCAAGGAAATAATACATATCCGAGGGTACGAAACCTGAACTCGGAACACCTCATCAAACAGATTGAAGGCAATAGCATATCTGGAGATTCACCTCATCAAAAGGTTTGACGGCAAGGAATAATGCATATCTGGAGATTCACATCATCAAAAGGTTTGACAGCAAGGAATGACTCAAATAGGAATCACATCAAACAGGTTGATGGAGAGTGACTGATTGAAGGTAATATCATTTGTAACTGTAGAAGTATGAATAAGACCAAGGACGGATAAGCTTCTCGTGAGAGAGATTGCCACTTATCATTGTAAAGGTGATGATAGCAAAACAAGCTTCTTAAGGAGATTGCCACTTGTTATTGGGTATAAATTCCAAAGAGATGTTGATATTACAACACTGCTGGAGAAATAACTGTCTTCAATGAGGATATGCAAAAGATTCTTCCTGCGAGACACAGTGCGAAATAAATGCACGTTCAAGATGGGCTCAGAAACCACACCTTCCAGGGATCAAAGTTCAATCTAGGAATAAACTAGAAAGAAACGGTCAAACAAGACTCCAATTGTGGAATGAACTCAAATGGGGATTTATCTTATCCAAATGTGGAAAAGATAATTGAACCAACCATCATCCACGAGAATCAAACTCTATGGGGAATTCTAGAAAGGATGGGCACTTTATGCATAGGGCTGACAACTCTATTTGGAGAGAATAGACAAACCCAATCACTTGAGGAGATAAACGCCAAAGTGAACAGCACAGGTAAACACTGGAAAGGGGAGCGGAAATGCTAAGATGATATGCAATGAGGCTATGCATATGATGCTTATATCATGTTTATGCTTATGTTGACAAAACAGACAAGAAGCGAAACTGGAGATGAAATAAACATCTCAACAAGGATACCCAGTCAAACCCATCAGCTTGGTCCATTACTGTGGATGAGTAAGAAAAACGTGTGGTTCTACTTCAAGATTACAACTTTCTCTGGCGAGAAGAGTACTCCACTTGGTATAGCATCATGACTTCATTAGGATAGCCATCATGAGCTTGACTTCTTCACTGGAGGGAAAAGATCCATTGGGAATTGTCATGTTTAGCTGATGTAACAGCTTATTGGAGAGCTAGCAAAAGATGTCACAAAGGCTGAGTAGTTATGCATAACTCATTTGCCCTAGATTACATGGTCTATCAGAAGAAAAATATCAAGAGGATTTTACAGAAGAATTAGCATACAAGGTGTTTCAATATCTTCAAACTCTTGGAGAAATTCATGAATTTTGACATAACTGCCCCTGCTCAACTGTATTTACACAATAATGTCCTTGAATTTGTCTTTCAGAGTGGTTGTTGACAACTGGGGAACAAGCTTACCCCAGACTGATTGGCCTTTTAGAAAGTTACTGAATCTCGACTTGACTGCCCCTGATTAACTGATTTGCTCAACAAAGTCTTCGAACTTGTTCTTCAGACTGACTGATCTGTGAAAGAGATGCCCCAGATTGAATGGCCCTTTAGAGATTTACCGAATCTCGACCTGACTGCCTCTGATTAACTGGTCTGTGAGGATAAGTCATCAAAAGGATTTTACAAAAGAATTGGCATACCATATCTTCAAACTTTTGAAACGGTTCATGAGTCTTTTGACATAACTGCCCCAACTCAACTGTACAGAATACTTGGACTACGGTAGAAACAATTGGGGAACAAACTTGCCCCTGCTGATGGGTCACTGGAGTCCACACTTGTCATAAGATGACCTGGAGAAGACTTGCTCCAGTGTTTTGGACTTTGACGAGTTCTGCCCCTGATTCGGTAGATTGTCAAATCCTTCCGCTTGGTTGTCCCTGATTGAGCTTCCTTTATCAAGTCCAATTCCCTAGCTGGCTGCATTTATCGGGATTTTTTTGACATTTAATTGTCTTTGCAAACAAGTATTGTTCATTAAAAATTGGCAATTTTAATGCAAAATTCATGCAAGCTTTTGAAATCAAGTTTTATTGATGAAACACACACAGTGGAATGATTAGATAATCGAAAATAAAGGTAGATCTAGCCATTCATAGAATGACAGATGAAGTGATCAACACACGCAATTAGCGAAGATCATTAGGATTCAGGTTAATCAACCTTGCTGTAGTATGCTTTCAAAACAACCTTACCTCAATTAGGTCTTTTAAGGGTTGTAACGTGGCTTGGTTCACGGTTTATGAAACAAAAGATAAAGGCTCAAAGTTTATTCGTACCCACCCCATCTTCGTGATGAACTCCAATCCTACACTCAGTTAACTCAAGCTATACATTCAAGTTTCCAAAATCTAGGAAATGAATTGATGATAGTTGACTATGATTCAGACACCTTTGTAGTCATTACTCTCTTTGCAGAACTTGGTTATCCTTTATTGCTGAGGTTTTGAGACCTCTTCTTGTCTTTGCTTGAGGTTATGAGACCTCGTCTTCACCTTTGTTGAGGTTATGAGACCTCTTCTTTGACTTTTCTTGAGGTTATGAGACCTCTTTTTTTTTGTCTTCACTGAGGTTTTGAGACCTTTTCTTGTCTTCCGAGGTTTTGAGACCTCGTCTTTTTTATTGTCACTTGATTTGAGAGTGATGACAAGTGTCTTGCATGAGGCACTTGCATTAGAATACACAACCAAGTTAATTGAGAACTGCCCTACCCCAAGGTTAAGACTTTCGGGTTTTTTGTATAAGGAAAGAAAACCCCTACTTCTAGGCTCGAAGGGGTTAACGAGGGATTATCTTCCTTATTTCTCCAGTGTTTGGGATTTGAAACAATGCCTTACATCCTCGGCAAGGTTTAATCGAAAGCATACCACAACAATTATGAATATAAAGTTTTCATCATCCTCCCCAATCTCTGCTTAACAACAATTTTGATAAGTGGAATGAAACAAGATAGGGATATATATATATATATATATATATATATATATATATATATATTGTTTTCATGAACATAAAGTAGATGAGTGAAACGAATGGACTTAATCAAAAGGTGCACAAACATTTCATTAATCTTGCTAATTTAAAAGTACAACAAAGCTTATAAGCAAAAACAAATTCAACGCAAAGGAAACATAATTAAAAATGCTAAAATGAACAAAATACAGCCAGCTTTGGCGAATTGATTTCAGAAGATTTTAGTTTTCAGGTCCAAGCGGAGGAACACCTTCGTCACCGATCATTTGTTCCTTGTGATACAGAATCTTGAGAGGCCTAGAAAGTCTTTTGCCTTTTGCTTCTAGAGAGGAGATATTGACATCCGATGTACCTTCCTGAGGTTGCAGTGTTTTTAGCAGGCTTAACAGTCTTGTTTCAAACTCTTTGTATTCTTCAATGGGATGCCCCATTGTCCCAGTGGGGAACTTGTATTCAATCTCTGGACGATCTGCTTCAAGGATCAGATCCCTATCATAAATCAGCCTGTGCACAGTAGCTTCTAAGGATCGGCAACCATCCAAGTCATGCCCTTCGGCTCCCTTGCGGAATTCACAAGTCAAGTTTGGATTGTCCCAAGGTCCTGGCACAGGATTGAGAAGTCAAGGAGTTACCAATTTCTTCTGTATCAACAGTGGAAAGAGTTTGCTTAATGGCACTAGGATGGACTGGTAGTGAACCTTGCCCTTTTTGGCAGAGTACTTCTTCTTGTTTTGATTTTGGGAACCTCGAGGAGGAACAACCATTGGAGGCAGGAATACCCTTTCGGTAGACACATGATGACGATTATATTCTGGCGCAAGACCAAGACCAAAGGTTGGCTGGTATGAAGTTTCCCCAAAGGCAGATCCTTGGTATGGGAGAACCAGAGGAGATGATGAACTGATAACTTCTCAAGGAGTGATAGGGTGAGCATACTCCTCTTTCTTCATTAGAGCTTGCAAAGTTTCTAGAACCCAATTCATCTGGCATTTGAGGATTCTGACCTCTTCTTTCAAGTATTCTTGGTTCTTCATAATTTCATTCATTGTTGCCATTGTCGTGAATAGGTGCTAGGTATCCAACTGACATAGAGGAAGAGACTCAAGACCGTGAAATGTAGATCTGATGCGAATGCGCATGAAATGTAAATGTAAGCCAAGTGGTTTCAAGGAACTCAAAGGCAAGTTGTGAATTTTTTTTTTGGAAAACTAAGGAAGTTTTGTTTTTTTAAGATCCAAGCTCTGTTGATCTTGTTTTGCAAAGGAATGAACGTTCGAGTTCCTTGAAACCAACAATGGATGCAATGCAATGCACAAAACACATAAGCACACATATTCACAAATGTATAACCACGCAGACAAAGGGTCTAGGTTTAGGTCACGAGCATGGAGTCATGGTTTACCCTCCCAAATTGGTATGTACTATTGGTTTTTATTTGCAGAACAGGGTTCTAAGAAGTTCCCAGAGTCGACAACCCATCTTTCGGATTTTATCGATTTCCCAAATGACTTGGTAGTCAATAAAATTCTCAAGAGAATCTCGTCTGAGTGTAGTATCGCGTAGCAACCAATTCAGGAATAGACTCCCTCATAGTCCTCGCACTACATCCTAAAAAGGCTTAAGTGGGGTTTGGAAATAACTACGATTCTCAGTATCGATGGCACCTACATTGAGAGTAGCACATTTTCACGAATGGACTCGTTCAACATGACTAAACTCTCAAGAGGGCCTAAACTGAGTGATGGTGTCTCAAGTCAACTTTTTCAGGAATCGACTCCCTCAAAGCCTCCTTGAATATACCATCGTCCTATAAATAAGTGCGCTCAATTCCGAGTTAGGACTTATCTCACCAATCAAGAACACCCTGCCAAATAGAAGAAACCAAGCAGATATACAAGTATGTACAGATATATACAAATATACAGACAAGACATATAACAACACAAATAAAACAAGGTGGTTTTAACCCTCAAATTATTCCCCAGTGAAGTCGTCATTTCTGTTTCGGTGAGAATCGGATAACAAGCTATTAATTAACTTGCATCACATTTCTTTGAATTCACCACCGACTTTGATTTATCCAAAGGAAAGGTTCAAGATCGAGAAAACCTAAAAGGGGGAGATCTAAGGTTCGGGGGTTGGTTATATTAAGGGAAGGTATTAGCACCCTTAACATCTGTAGTATTCTACAGGAACCTCTTGTTTAGTTTGTGTTATGTTATGTTTGCTTGTTAAGATAAATTGGTTAAGGTATGTACATTGAATTTGCTCGCCAAGACGTCACATCTTGTGCCTACGTATCTGACTAAAGAATCAGAGCAACCTTAGTTCACCTAACTAAGGGTGATTTTGAGGAACCATTGACTATGGCCAAAGTTCCAAGGGGAAATGAGTGTGAGCTCATTTAGAGTTTTAAGAAACTCTCTAAGTCTAAGTTATGATGGGGAAAAAGTGAATTCAACATGGTGAATTTCACATAGAGTTTATAAACTCTATCCTATTGCTAAGTTATGATCCAATGGCTCTTATGAGGCCAAGAAAAGAGAAAGGCTCCTATGAAGCCGAGATGTTGATTGCTTTATTGACTTATGAGTCATTTGAAGAGGAATTTCCTTTGGAATAGGGAGGGCAACCATTTTATGAAACAAGAAGCTTATAATAGATATTTATATGAAAATGATGTTAAATAACAAGAAATTCAAGTTGAACAAGGTTTAGAACATCATGCAAGAATAAAACCAAACATATAGACATTGTACAAGCAAGGTATCATGATTAAGAACCAAAAACAACCAAGGAATATAACAAAAACCCTAAAAGCTCCTTCCACTTCCATTATGAACAAATACCTCAACATTAAACATTTTCAATTATCTATTTTTATAGCCAAAAGGTGAATTCTTTTAAGAACATTTAGCAAAAAGAATGAGTGTAAAAGAGTTAAAAATGATTAAGTTATGATCATTTGAAGTTTGTATATAAACCATAAAAAATGTAAAAATATAACAAGTAATAAAAAGGAAAGGAGAGGTCCCCATGGGTGTTGAACCCAGGACCTCACGCATTCAGTCTAAAATTCCTACCAACCATGCTATGGTGCGCGGGTGACAAATTGTAATCACAAAACAATATATGAGAAATAAAGATGATTTGGGAAATTAAAAATAAAAGGACTGGGGCGAGGGGGATTCGAACCCTAGTCCTGAGGGTCACAAGGGCGTGTGTAATGTGTGTGCTTGCCACTGGGGTGGCTGTTACATCCGGTCATTATCCTTATTCCATAAGCATTTAAACCCTCATGCGCGTACAAAAATGCAAGCTTGGTCTCTTAATGAACCACTTCATCCAATAAATGTAGGTTCATGGCAAGGTTGGCCTTGGCACACCAACTCAAGATATCATTAACAGAAAAAGAGAAAAGTTAACTAAACATGCCAACAAACAAACATTTAGTGAATTTTCTATTTGACGAACAAAGAATAACATTTAAACCAAATAGTCATTAAAGATTCAGGTTTGAGTACATGGTAGTTCCAGCTCTTAGCATCTTTAAAATTGCAATTAGCGTGTTATGCACTTGACATGATCATCATGTATTCATAAGGGAAATAGCTTACAATAGAGAAACAAAATTATGAGCACCAAAAAGAAAACATACACATGGACTAAGTAAATGGAAGCCCGCCCTAACTATCATGTTCTCAAAGTGATAACAATGCATCATGACCTAAAGATGGCATATGGTAAGACAGAACATGCCAGCATTCTTTAACAATAGGCATTCTAACAATCCAAAGCAATCATAATGTGCACTACAGTCTAAAAACAAACCAATTCCATGCTATACCAGTGCTAAATGAAGCCATGAAGAGAGAGAATCAAACTATCATGCTACTTATGAACAGAAACAATTCAATTATGCATTCACAAATCCCTCCTTGTGATCACTTGATTAGGTGAAGAGAAAGAAAACAAACAGTGTATACAGCATGGGAGGTGGTGGCCCTTTACACACTCAGGGTATAGTGATTTGTATCATGGAGATAATTGACATCAAACCTTCTATTCATTAATACTGATCAAAACAAAGCAGAAAGCATAGCAGCTAGACATGTGCAAATCAGACTAAACAAAGGACTTGTAGTATGAAAACAGACTAGACTAAAGGTGTGGTGTGTGGATCAGTAGAGATAATCATTTGTCAATAGATATGACAAGGAGTATTTCTTGACTTTAACACTTATCAACAATGAAAAGGTTTTGAATAGGCAAGCATGCATAACACACATATTGACATAGGTTAAGTCAAATTGGCATATATATTATGAATACATGGTCTGGCAAGCATGTTTACACTTTGGACACATATAAAATAACAGTTTGAGGTTTGTATACATATCCTAAACATACAGCCTAGCAGGATGGACATAGCATGAGATCACAAAAGCAAATCCTCCAAAAATGATCAGTTTCAAGTGACAGTCTTAGTATGCATAAGGCAAAATGTCATGATATGGAAAACTATGAAATGTTGAGAGATACATGATTAAATATGAGAGCAAAAACTTGACACAAAGGAATCTTAACACACAAGGGGAAACCAAACACATCAACAGGTTGTAAACAAAGTTAGGACCACAAAATCAAAATCAGTTGCATAACTTTATTAAGTTAACAGTGCTAATATCCAACCTCAAGCACAAGAAACCAACTTAGCTAAAAATACAAGATAAATGATATGTCAAAGTTGTATACACATCAGGATATGGACAAGCACATGAACAAATATAAATGAGCAAAGGCAGGCAGTTGTAAGCATTCATGGTGTAGGTCAGACATGCCATGGAGTAGGCTGTTTTATTCATCAATATGTCAAGGCAAAACAACAGAAATGGATAACCCTATGTATGATTCTCACATGTTTGGGATCAAACTGATTTAAGACAGGTAGTGTGCCTATAGCTTGGACAAACTTGGATACAAGGCAAAGTATGAATCAGAAATTAGCACACAACCAGTTTTAAGAACTTGCACCCACAGCTTGAACATAACATAAAGCAAAAGTTCACACAGTCGGGTTACACATCAAAGCAAGGATTTAAGTACACAACATATGAAGAGATAACACACACATTTTGCACCAAAAACAACTTGACAAAACAGTCTGTCATGGACAAGTAAATCTTGAAAGCAAAACCAAAAACATGATAGTGTCAAACATATGCAGAGTGGTATGGCAATGAATAGAGATGTATCATATTGAGGTTCAGGCAATCACATGTGTAAAGTCATTTAACAAAGTAAGGTCATACCTATCATGAGTTATGTATGCTACTTAATAATCAATGATGATGACATAAGTGTGAACATGGCATGGTAATTGTGTGAACAACAAGACGTGAGCAGAAGTGTATGACTGTGTCAACAATGAGTCCATAAACAATGTTTAATTTGGAGACAAAATCAGCATGTTGCAAGAAAATTAGAATTATAGGTCAAAACCAATTTCATAACTTTAAGCCAGCAGTTCAACAAATCAGTTTTTAGACACTTCAACCAACTTGACTTATAACAAGGTCATGGTATAGTGACTCCTAGCTTGGATAGAACCACAAAGACACAATACACATGCTGACACAGTGCATGTCAGGTTAGCACACAAAAGTTTGAACATATACTAAGCAAGGCAGCAGGAAATACTTTATGACTTATCTAGCTCATATGTCAGTGACAAAGGCATAGAGGAACTCAACCCAACAATAAATAACATGACATGCTGATGTGTACATCTGAATATAAGCAAACACAGGAATGGATATCAAATGCATTAGAACCAAATGAATCCATAACAAACTTCTATTTTTTTAGGGGCAAAGTCATCAAAAGCTTAACATACAAGAAAACTGCTATGTCAAAACAGGAGTATGTAAACAAGAATAACATAAACTCTATTTCTCATGGATATCAAGCACTAACATGACCAATACTTCAAAGTGGGTAGTAACGGCTTCAACTAACAGATTCTCTTATTACCAAGGTTCTGACCAAAGTTATACATTTGTCATGGCAGATAGTTCTCAACCAGATTCAAAGGTCACAAGCATCCTAAGTCCATAAACAAATGATATCATCCAGGAGAAAGAACTAAGAACAGTCATGAGCACAATAGTAAGAAAAAAAACATACTAACCACCCCTCTTAACATATTAGTAGCACCAATGATTCTATCTTGCTTTAAGGTAGCAACACATGAACAAGGGTTTTAGGCATCAAGTACACACAACTTTCATTAAGTATAAATATGAAATAGAACCAACAGGCATATCATTCATAAAGAGATCATTAGTAACATGAATATGACAGTAATGATGTGCATAAACATAAGCAATAAGTAAGAGGATAATTCTTACCAAGTGGAATATGTCCACTGCAACTTCAAATATGCACAAACTTCTTGCTTGCTGAAACAGTTCAAACTCCCAAAGCAGAACTCACTCCTCCTTCTTCTCTTGCAAGAACTCAGATTCAAGTGTATTTAGTGTTTTGTGAGGATTGCTGGTAAGAAATGCAAGTAAACTGAGCTACTATTTATAGGAAAAGTGAGCGAGTTCAAGGTATGGCCAAATTACAAAAAATGCCAATAATGCCCCTTGTAATTTCGTGTGAAGTGTTCCAAATGCAGGGAAAAATCCTCCAAAGATCTCTGAGCTTATGAGTAAAACTGTTGAGAACTGATAGGTGCATTGCTCAATGAATAAACAATGTTATTTCTACTTTTGGAAAGTTTCTCTCTCCCTCCCACTTGCATCAACAAGCCATAAACTCATTTTTTAATGCCAATCAGTTTGAATTTCATGGAGAAGATTGTTTACATGTTAACTACATCATTAAAACTAAGAAATGATGGAAATTGGTGATTAGGGAAGTGTTAGAATCAAAATCCAAAAGTTAGTTTCTTGAATGTTAAGGAATGAAACCCTTAACTTTGGCCCTTTGAAACTCCCAGCTCACTTGATGGATGGGGGGAGTTCTAGTACTCTTTGAAAAGCTCTCAATGCCCTCTATAACTTTCATGTTTGTGTAGCGCAAATTTTTGCGTGGTTGCGAAGCATTATCGCTTTGGGGTACTACAGTTCGATTCATTTTTTATCCTATTGAAGCTGATGAAGGAAAGGAAATAGATGTCTCCAATTAACCCTGTTGGCAAACTGAGTTTGAACAGATGACTATTGGTTAACAGATGCTATTAATATTGTGGGTCTCTCTTAGGTTATTTTGTTAAAAAGAACAGTGTCTAGGCTATTGGTAGGATGTTAGGACTGATGATTTTCGATTGATGTATGAAGGTAGGGGATTTCGGGTTTTTGATTAGTATGCTCGCTAAGATTTTTCCAATCTTATGCCTACGTATTCCCGTTTAACGAAACAGGGAAATCAGAGCGATCGTAGTTCTCCTATTCTATGGGAGGAAAAAAAGGTTGTTTTGGTGTCTTGTTCAAAGCCCAAGACGTGAAGCTAAATGTGGTTTGTATCTTGTTCAAAGCCCAAGATGTGAAGCTGAAGGTTTTTTTACTTTAGAAGGAATTTGTCATCTCTAAAAGGGGTCTATTTGTCACAACTGTTGGGTGCCTGATTATAAAGGAGAATTACTTTAACTGGGATATGTGAATCCAGCAATGCCATAATTGTGAATCCAGCAATGTCATAATTTCCTTTATAGGGGATTTTTAACCTGAAGGAGAAGACTTTAACTCCGTTTAGAGCAATGCCATCTTTCCTTAGGAATTTCTCATGCTAAAAGAGGGACAGTGGCGTGGATGTAAATAATCTAGAGGCTTGCCGCTTACAGCAATTAGATGACGGGAAAGGAGTTGTTGATGTTTGTATACTATGAGCAAGGCACCGATTTTGATGCTAAAAGGTTGATTGACTCAACCGGGGTTTTCTTATACAAAGCCTAAGAGGAGGCTATTGGTTCAACAAGAGGGTGTTTTTATCGTGTCTTATACGAAGCCTAAGACGGAGGCTAAAAAGGTTTTGACTCAACATGAGAGTCTTTTATACTCAACAAGAGAGTGATTGGGTATCTCGTACGAAGCCCGAGGTGGAGGCTGAAAGGGATTGACCCAACAAGAGAGTCTTTTAAACTCAACAAGAGAGTGTTTTTATATCTCGTACGAAGCCCGAGATGGAGGCTAAAATTGGGTTGACTCAACAAGAAAGTGTTTTTATATCTCGTACGAAGCCCGAGATGGAGGCTGAGAGGGAAGTGACTCAACAAGAGAGTCTTTTATACTCAATAAGAGAGTGCTTTTATGTGTCTCGTACGAAGCCCGAGAGAGAGGCTAAAAGGGTTTGACCCAACAAGAGAGTCTTTTATACTCAACAAGAGAGTGATTTGTATCTCGTACGAAGCCCGAGATGGAGGCTGAGGTTGGGTGACTCAACAAGAGAGTCTGAAAAGGTTAGCTCCGCCGGGGAGAATCATTGTACAAAGCCCAAGAGGAGGCTAACTTCACTGAGGAAGGATCATTATACAAAGCCTAAGAGGAGGCTATTGTGCTGGTGACTGTTTCAGTTTAGTGACAGGTCCAGTATGTTGGTTAAAAGAGAAAATCAGTTCTTATAAAAGGAAAGGTTAAAGGTATTGTTGTACTTTGGGATTGATCAGAGGATCAGGGTTATTTCCTGTTCTTTAAGGAAATGGAAAATCCAAAGGGGTGTTGAGACTGTCCAAGTCTACTGGTGTTTTGAGAAATCGATTCTCGGGTAGTGAATGATCTTTGTATGATGCCCAAGAGAAGGCTGGTATGTTAAGGGATGAAGGTTAACGCATTAACTGGTCTGACACTTGACTCAGAAACACAGCTCTAGCAAATTGATGACTAGGGTCTGTTCCTATACCTGTAGAGGTCTCTGGGTCCTTGTACTAAGCCCAAGAGAAGGCATGAGAGCTTTTAAGAAGCCGAAGGTCCTTGTACAGCATCCAAGAGGAGGCGGGGATGCTTTTAAGAAGCCTGTGGGTCCCCAAACCCCGAGAAGTTCAAGACATGCCATTCACCGAGAATAGATCAAGCCAGGAAAGTCCGAGAATTTGGAAGAAACTAAAGAGATGCCATTCACGGAGAAAAGATCATCTCTGGGGAGTAGAGTCTCTTTGACGATTTCTAAGGGTGACAGTCTAAGAAAGGGTTCACCGAGAATGCTGCCTTTCACGTCTCCATATTGTTTAACCCCAAGAGGGGGGAAGACTGTGTCTGGTAATCCTATGGGGATCTAGTTTTGTTTGTATTTAAGAGTGACCAACAGGGCTTTACCTAGTGCTAGACGTAGTTGCCGGGGAAAACTCTAAATAACTATACTAGTATTACACAGTGGATATTTGACAAGTACATAAAAGTTTGTGAAAGAAGACTTACAGTGAGCAGCCCCACAATACAGTTATATATATGAAAGCGGATAAAGAAAGCGGGTAAACACTTACTCGGTTGTAGAGCTTCCATGTTGTTTGGTTAGTTGTTCAACAAAGAAAGCTTTGATAACAATATTATATTCAAAATCAAAGGAGAAAGTGCTTAGAAAAGATTGTTGGAACTTACAGCTCAAGGAGAGGCCCAAGGATTTATCAGTGATTGCACTGTTGTTTTGAAATTATACAGGGACTTATACAAGTGACTGAGGCCCAAGAAGGTTTTCTGTACAAAGGGATGGGTCTTGCACTCTCTCAAGAGGCCCAAAGGTGTTTAAAGAAAAAGAATGGGGCTTATAACACGAGGGTAGGCCCAGATGGTTTGTTTTTTTTTAATTGGCGATCACACCGAGATTTCTTTAACGGACTGGGTCTTATACAATGTATTGAGGCCCAAAATGTTTTGGTTAAAAAAGGGGGTTGAGTCTTACACTCTATTAGAGGCCCGATGATTTATTTTTGTACAAGTGGTGGGGCTTACAGCTCAAGCAGAGGCCCAAAATGGTTTTTGTTTGAGAACGATGATCGCGCCGTTGTTTTAAAAATGTACAGAGGGACTTATACAATAAGTGAGGCCCAAAAAGGTTTATGTACAAAAAGGGTTAGGACTTACACTCTATTAGAGGCCCAATGAATAAAGATGGGTCTTATAGCTCAAGGAGAAGCCCAAAGATTTTTGTTAAAAAGGCGACGATCGCGTCAAACCTTTTGACTGTATCAGGACTTATACAACACACTGAGGCCCAAAAAGGTTTTCTAAGAGGGATTGGGTCTTACACTTATTAGTGGCCCAAAAAGTGTTTGAAAAATTTTGACGAGGGTTGAATTAATCAAAAACCCTAATTTGTTTCCAAAATGTATTTTAATTGAATAAAAATTCAATTAAAATGATCAAAATTGTTAAACATGTGTGGAAACAAATTGTGATCTTGGATTATTGTTTCAAAAATTATGTTTCTATTCACAAAATGATTGGAAATCACTAAAATTTGAAAAATCAAGAGGGAGAAAATATTTTAAATGTAAAAAACAACTAAAATATTAATTCTTTACAAAAATATCAAGTATATGAAATAAATAATATTTTTGTGATTTTTTGGGAAAATAAAATATTTTAACATTTTTGTGAACTATTAAAAAAAGAATCAACTCAAAATCATTAAAACTCAGAGAGAAATTAATTTTTGAATCAATTAAATAAAATCACAAAAATTCAAAAATTCAAATGTTTAAAAATGGCGCCAAGAACATGGCAAGAACACGCGCCACCCTCTGTTTCTGCAGATTTGCGTTTTCTATCCAATCTCACTGAATACTTGATGATAACATCCAATCTACATATCAATCTACTCGTTTTTACCTCACGATCATGTCTATGGTCTTTAATTTCATTTATTTTAAACTTGGAATAAGAAATCAAAGAGAAACCTCAAGAACCCTAAAACTTGCATGAAGGCTCAGAAATTCCATACACGATTCAAACAAAGCAATTAATTGAGGGTAAACACTCTATGCATGATTATGAACATATGACCAAATTATTGTGCAGCAAAAAATGCATGGATCATAGAGTTAGAAGTGCTCATGCTTACCTCTTGCAGCTGGTGATCGTGTTTTGTGTTAGAGGTGTTAAAGCTTGGTTCCAAGGATATGGATAGCTTCCCTAGGTGCTATGGAGTGTGTATGGATGCTTGGAAAGAATGGAAATGATCTGGAACTTGAGATGGTACCCCATATGCAAATCTGTCAAAGGCTTGTGCAGATGGCTGGTGATTTTGAGAATCTGGTGTTCCAGATGTTATGTGAGTGTTTGGATCACTTCTATATGATGTTTATGAGGTGTGTGTGTGTGTGTGTGATTGGTTTGATTGGAATAGCTCTCAAACTCAAAACCCGATAGTGACTTGCTTTGGAAGGCAATTTTGGAGTGAAGAAGGAGATTTTGAGGAAAGAATCTGTTAGATGGCTTTGGTGTACTCAAACTGATCACAAATGAGCTCTATTTATAGTAGAGTAAGTTTGTTTTGCAAGGAATAGTGAATAGCAACTGCTGCATAGGTTTGGCCAATGTTGATAAATCTAAGTCTCCTCTAGCCATTGACTAGAGGTTAGGGCACAAGCTGCTGGTTCCCTTGGTCTTGGATAAGTCTTGACTGAATTCAATTGGAAATGGCTCAGTCCATGCCACCTTGGTGCATCCATTGAATGCTCCAAAACAAAATTGGAGTATTGTCCCCTCTTTAGGGATTTCTAGGTTTGGCATGCTATTTTTAGTTCCAAGGACTTGGGAGGCTTGGGATCAGAGTTGGTTCCTCCTTGGTATCCCCTTGAGGTGTTCAGATGTATAAGTGTGTTTGTCATTTGCACAAATTTGGCAAATCGAGCAAAATGCAAAAATCTGCCTTGCTTTGACAGTTTTCAGCAAGGCATATTGCTATTGTCATATCTCATGGCTCAAGTGGAATTTGATGGAGTTCTTGGCCATTTTGGAAAGCCCTAATATGATACAACAATTGTTTGATCATAGTTGGTTTTGATACTTTTTGGATCCAAGTGAAAAATGCCCCTACATTTGGAAAAAAGTGAAGGCAGATTCTGACTTAGTGAAAATTTCACTAAGTGTTGGAAAAAAGTGACATTTTCACTTTTTGTGATTTTGATCATTCCATAACTTAAGATCCATGAGGAATTGGAATGAGTTATGTTTGAAGCTTTTGTAGAGGGCCATGAGAGCTGCAAATCCATCTTTGAATGGGGAAAAATGGCCTTGTTGTTTAGGAGTTATGATCCTCCAAAGTTGGTACCCTAGCCACTTTGTTCCATAACTTAGAAAATTTTCTAAGTTTTTATGGTTACCCCTTTTACAAGTTATCCCACTTTTCTTGATTTTTCTTGATGAATGATGATTCCAATTACACATTAACATCATTTTAGGGTTAAGGAACCATGATTGTGAAAAATCTCAAAAAGTCAAAGTTTGACTTTTGTGCACAGTTGACTTTTTATCAGAGGAATTCCAAACTGTGCGATCCTTTGTGAAATCAAGTCCTTGACCTAAATCAAACTTAATGGACATGTTCCATGGGTGTTATAGGGTGTATTAAATCATGTCCTAGGGTTTGGGAGCACGTCCTGGTCAAAAGTCAAAGGCACAGTTGACTTTTCTCGCGAAACCCTAATTGTGGTTCTGATGAACTTGAAACTTGTTGCTCAAGCTTCTTGGCTCAATCCATTGTTGCAAATGGATCAAGGTAGTTTATTAGAGACCCTCAAATCCTCTTTTGAGGTCTTGGCTCATGATTTGTCCCAAAAGTCAACTTAGGGGTGAATTAGGTCAAGAAACCCTAATTCTTGATTTTTGGTGAATGCATCCCCTGAGGCTAAATTGACTTGATGATTGGGTCCATGAGGTTCCATGGGGTATATTAGGTTATGCTTTGAAGCATTGGCTCATGCCCAGAGGAAAATTCGTATCTGGAGGCCCTGGTCGACCAAAACCCTAATTTGGTGACACTGGCGATCTTGAGGCTTGATCCACTCAGAATGTTGAAGCCTTGTGCTTAATCCTTGAGGTGGGAGTCCTCTTGATCCATTGGGGATGTTTGAGAGGTTTAGACAAGTTGAAGATCATGTCATTTCTTGATTGATCTTTTGCCTAAGCACTCAGAGAGGAATTGAAACCCTAATTCTGATTGTAGTGAAGGCTCACCCATCTTTGGGGAGACTAATGGTTCATCCATATTGTGATGATGATTTGCAAAATAATGGGAAATCTTAGTGGTCAAAATTTGGGGTATGACAGTTTAACCCAAGTTCTGAATCATAAGGGAACTTAGTGAAAAATGAGGTTAAAGTTGGGTGTTTGGTAAGGAAAACATGTTGAAATTTCACTAAGTCTTGGGTCAGTTTGGCTTATAAGATTCATAACTCACAAATCATGCATTTTTTTGGAGAAAAGTCATATTTAAAACTTTGAAGATCTTGGAAAGAGCTTTCCCTTGGGCTTTGAGTCACTCAATTTAGATGTGTGGTTTGGAAGTTATGACCATTTCAAGTTAGCACAAGAGAGGGAAATTCCACACATGAAAAGTTTCATGATCAAAAACTTGCTTCCTTTGCAAGGAAACTCATGAAACTTGGTCTTGATACTTTAAATCACTTATAAGACAAGTTATGATGAGTTGAGGCAATGGAGGTTCCAATTGGATCAAAATCCCAAAGATTAAGGGTTCCAGTCAAAACCCTAATTTTGACTGTGAATCCACTGAGATAAACCTTTGTGATCTTGCTTCTTTCTTCATATCTAAAGCTCATAAATGACCTTTAGGGATGTTTACTAACCCAAGGAGCCATGTCCTAGGGTTTAAGGGCACCTCTTGATGAAAATCAAAATCAATGATCCATATGTCTTACAGAAACCCTAATTTGGAGACAGGGTGAAACTGGGGCTCAAACTGCTCATGATGAGAACCAGATGAACTTGAATTCTTGTTGAGTGAGACCTCTTGGATATAGGTAAACTCAAATGGTTGATGAACCAAGCAATTCTTGACTTGACAGGACAAAATCTTTCAGTGATTCCTTAGGTTAAAACCCTAATTCCATCTTTAGGTCTGGTGATCTTTTGTTGACTTGACTTGATTCAAAGTCTTGAGATCTTGGTTCCAAACAACTAGTGAGGCTTGGTGATGATTGTATGGGCCTAGAGAATACCTCAGGAGGCTTTAAAATTCTCTGTGCAAACCCTAAATTCAGATTTAAAAGAAACAAACTGCAAGATATGGGTTAGTTTAAACAATGCATATGTGATTGATCCTAAATGTTTATGCAAGATGTTATGACATCTAAGGGGTAAAATTTGGGGTACAACAGGTATGATGTCAATCCATGAGTAAACCAAGGGATAATTGAGTTTTAGAATATTAATATAGTATAAAATTGAGTCTATGATGATGGAATTTCATAGCATAAGTTTTCTCCCAGTACGATGTGGTTTGGGGACGAACCAAATGGAAGCTGGTAGGTATGTAACACCCGAGTGCGGGGGAATGGTTGTCGGTGCACGAGGCATGACAATGAGACACTCCTAGCAGCTTGGCGAGAGGGTGGTTTTCGGTGCATGAGGCATGACAATGAGACACTCCTAGCAGATTCTAGGGAAAAACCGAATTCACATCGGAATGAGAGGGATCTTGAGGCTATGCAGGTATGGGACTGCATGGTTGAAGGAAGGCTTATAAGGATTAATTAGTACTACCTATACCAACAATATGCATCTTCTTTTCGATAGCCTGTTCTATAAGAACTCCACAATTAAGTGGGCTTGACTTTGAGCAATATTGAGATGGGTGACCTTCTGGGAAGTTTCTCGGAAAGCGTGTGAGTGAGGTCAAACCATGATGAAAAGACCCGTGTTGGTTTGTGGGGTCAGTCGGTAATCCTGAAAGCAGTCTGGGGCGTTACAAATGGTATTAGAGCCAAACCTCTCGTAGTACGATGTGGTTCGGGGACGAACCAAGCGGAAGCTGGTGGGCATGTAACACCCGAGTGCGAGGGAATGGTTGTCGGTGCACGAGGCATGACAATGAGACACTCCTAGCAGCTTTTAGGGAAAAACCAAATTCACATCGGAATGAGAGGGATCCTGAGGCTATGCAGGTATGAGACTACATGGTTGCATGAAGGCTTATAAGGATTAATTGGTACTACCTATACCAACAAGATGCATCTTCTTTTCGGTAACCCGTTCCATAAGAACTCCACAGTTAAGCGTGCTTGACTTAGAGCAATATAGGGATGGGTGACCTTCTGGGAAGTTTTTTGGAAAACGTGTGAGTGAGGTCAAAGCATGCTGAAAAGACCCGTGTTAGTTTGTGGGGTTAGTCGGTAATCCTAAAAGCAGTTTGGGGCGTTACAGATATGATTATGATTATCATGAGCAGGAGAGTGAATGTCAGCAATAGGGGTAATGGGAGAACTATAGGTCTCTATGTCATCAAGGGTTATTGTTGATAGGGTATGTGGGTGGAGGTTTTTATTTAGGTTGATGATGATTGATATTATAGGGAAATAAATGTTCAAAAAACTTAGTGTCACGAGACAGAAAGATCTGTTTGTAATTGATATCAAACAGAACATACCCTTTAACACCTTGCTGATTGCCTAAATAGATGCACTTGTGGGGTCTAGGGTCAAGTTTTGTTCTTGGTCTCTTAGAACTAGTAGTGTAAACTAAACAGCCAAAGGTGCATAGAGCATCACAATCAGAGATATTTTTAAATAATAAAGTAAAAGGAGATTGATAGTGCAGCAGTCTAGAAGGCATACGATTGATAAGGAAAACAACATGATTTAGAGCGTGATCCTAAAAAATATTTTCGTTCCACTACCCCATTTTGTTGGGGTGTGTCAACACGTGATGTTTGATGGATAATGCCTTGATTTTGGTAAAACGTTTTAAGAGTGGATTCAAGGCCATTATCCCATCTTAATGTTTTGACACACGCTTGAAATTGAGTTTTAACAAAATTGATGAAAGATTGAATCAAGTGTTATGTTTCATATTTATTTTTCATCAGGAAAATCCAACAGAATCGAGTGTGGTCATCAACAACTGTTAGAAAATATCTATGCCCAAGCATGGAGGGGGTGGAAAAAGGACCTCATATGTCCATATGAACAAGGTCAAAACTTTTAGCAGATTTTGTTATACTGTTGGGAAAAGGAAGACGGGGTGGGGGATTGAGATAATTGAGGAATGAGAAAGATTTTATTAATGTGAACTAAAGTTTCATGAGAAGGATGGCCCAATCTTTGGTGCCAAATGTTACATTTATCACTAGAAACAATGTGAATATGAGAAAAATGAGTATAATGTTGTTGTAAGGTAGGGAAAGTGAGAACATATAATCCATGATGCAATTCAGCTGCACCCATCTTCTGCAGGGTAGGGATCCCATGTATGAAGCATTGGTGAGAGTTAAAAAAAATATTGCAATTAAGGTTTTTAGTCAATTTAGGCACAGAGATTAAATTTGTGCAAAAGTTAGGTATGGACAAGACATCAGTAAGATAAAAGTTATCAGTAAACAACATAATTCCTGCAAACGCAGTGTCAATGATATTACCATTGAGGAGTTTAACATGTATGGGGTTAATTCTAACTAAGTGAGTGAACATATGTTAGGAGTGGCATACATGATCTGTGGCGCCAGTGTCAAGAATCCAGCAATTATCAATATATGTTGAAGAAGGAATGGAATTGATCATACCTGAATTTGAGTTAGAATGGCTAGTGAGGTGATGAAATGTAGGTGCAGGAGGAGAAGAGGATTGTTGAAGAAGTTCTAGCAAGGCTTGTTGTTGTTCTATACTAAAGCCAAGAGGGGGACCTCCAGAGGTGAGTTGTTACTGAGGCTGACTATGATCTGATCCATTGTCATCAGAGCTTGTTGAATTGGTGAGGTTAGCTTTCTTCATGTATCGTGGGAAGCCATGTTTTTTGAAGCATACCTTTATTGTGTGGCCAGGTTTTTGACAGAAGATGCAGATTTTGAGGCCACAAACACGACCATTTGAAGCAGTCTTGTTCTGAGGTTCCTAGGGTTTGCTTTAGGTGACGGGTTTTGAGATTTGAGCAACGAACTTGTCTTCCTCTGCAGGTGATGTAAACTGCCACTCTTATTGAATCAATAGAGAGAACACCTTGTTGATCGGAGGAATGGGTTACATAAGCATGATGCTTGAGCGAACCGTTGAGTATTGTTCGTTCATGCCTTTCAAGAAGCGAATAACGTAATCGTTCTCGCGATATTGCTTGATGGTAGAGATAAGGGTACAGGTGTATTTGACGATGCAGAGGCATGAAGGAATGAGGCAGAAATTCTCCAGTTCTTGCCAAAGTTTCTTTAGTATTGTGAAGTATTGTGTGATGGAAGAGTCGCCTTGGTGCAAAGTGAAGATTTCTTCCTGAAGATCTGAAACCCTAAAAATGTCCCCTTAATGGTAGCGATCTTGGAGTTCTTGCCAGATTTCTTGCACAGAGTCCATCCATAAGATACTTTCAGCAATTTCTGGTTCAATGGAGTTGGTAATCCAAGCCATAATCGTTGTATTACAGCGATCCCAAGCCAACTTCGTGCGATCTGAAGAATCTGGTCAGAGTAAGGTGCTATCGAGAAATCCTAATTTGTTTTTGGATCTGAGAGCAACCTTGACAGAACGAGACCAAGAATGAAAATTTTGATTGTTGAGAGAGGGAGAAACGATCGAAATACCAGGATTGTCGCTCGGATGCATGTAGAATGGATCTAACATGTTTGTTTGATATGATCAGTTGGAAGTTTCAGAATCCCTTTTTGGAGGAGGTGATGGTGGTGGTGTGGGATCTAGTGTGTTAGCCATGAAGAAGATGGTGGTCGAAGGAAAAACGGTGGAAAAAAGAAAGCAGAGAAAAAAAATCAGAAAAGGGATCGCAAGGAAGAATAACTGTGAGGAAGAAGAAAGAGAGGTCACGTCAAAAAAAAGATATGGTTAAGAGGGTGAACTAGTAGGAAAAAAGTGCCAATCACAAAACGTGATTCAGATAGCGGAGAGAGAAAGAAAATCAGAATAGTAAATCTAATACCATATTAACATATTATCTAGCATTGCAAAAGTGGATAAAAGTGAAGCTTTATTAAAAATAATATCTGAAGACTTACTATTCTAAAAGAAGGAATCTATATTAAATAGCCTAAAATTCCTATAAAGTAGGTGACTAAGTCAGAAAAATAAAATAACAGAGCCTTATTCAAATTTAATACTTCACAATGATTTGTATGTGCTCCTCGAAGATAGCAAATATGTAATTCTTTGCATCACCAATATTGCTTTGAGGATAAAATCAAGAAATGAACTTGTCTTCCAACATATCCCAATTTATCATGGCAACCACCTGCTGGTCTAAACACCATTCTTTATCTTTTTCAATCAGTGGGTATGAAAATAGCCTCATGAAAATGGATCCTCTTTATTGTCTAATGCACCCAATGCACCTACAATTTAATAGAACTCAAAAAGGTGACTAGTTGGATCCCCAATATCCATTGCGATTAATGGATTCTGATACAATAGTTGCAATATGCCAACATTCATCTTCATTTGCCTCTAATTTGAAGGAATATTGTTAATATGAGTCAATCATCATAGATTGTTTGCGATATATTCCAATTGTTCAATAATCCATATAAATCTAATTAGGGATTGTAAAAATGTGTTTTGCGAGTAATTTTAAAGAGTTTAATTACTATGCATTGACAGTGTAAAAAGTTTTACACTGTCAATACATCACCATCATCCGTTTGAGTTACTTTACAGATTATTAAATTAAAAGTCAAACTCTTCTTTACATCCAACGGTTATAATTAACTGACAGTGTAAAATCATTTTACACTATCAGTGCATTTCAATTAATTTCAATTTTAAAATGAAAATACGGTAATATCACAACTAAGAAAACGTAATGGGATAAGATTTCATTAATCATCTTATGCAATCTCTCAAATGATTATATGATTTTTAGTTTTCAAATATAACTTTATCTATCACTTGGTGTATGTTTTTGTTTCTAACAAATAAAGTGAAATCTATTAAACCTATTAACTTCTGATTCCTTGCCCGATTAATCGACTCAATATTAATAATTTGATATTATATAATGACTTTAAATCTAAACTTATTCCTAGAAATTTACAGATGAAAATTTTCAAGATTTGCCAAGTAAAAAATATAGTCCTAGAATTTTAGGAATCAAAGAATCGTATTTGAAATTTACGATAGAAAAATATTATAACGAAAAATAAAAACATCTAAGACTTCTATGGTAGAATAAAAAAAATAACTACACCTAATCTCAACAAAAAAAAATAGTTACTCATGCTCATGGTTGCTTTAAATAAAGATAAAGAGATAATGGATTTGTATCTAAGGGATTGAATCTCTCAAGTAAAAAAGCTCCACTTCTTCAAGAACCTTACTTTCCTTCCTTCAATTTGATTTTCTCTTTCTAAATTTTTTTTTTTGAAAAGCAATCATGGATAAATTAATATGAATACAAGGGGTATTCTCCCATATACAAGATCGGATTTAAAAAAACACAATATTACCTCTAACTCCACCCTACCTACCCATTGGGTTCATAGAAAAAGAAAAGAAACTAGAGTTGGGAGAGGTAATATTATCCACAGCAAAACACTTCCAAGCATGTAAGTTAATGTCCCAGCAAACATTATCAAAAATGACTGGTTCATTTCTAAAGATACAGTTGTTTCTAGCCTTCCATAAATTCCAAGCTATGACTATCCATCCTATTCCCAACTTATTGAAAATAATCTTGTTCCTGCCGTAACGTAACCACGATAAGAAGAAGTGTGAATAGCAGCCCGAGAAAGAAACGTCGCAGCCTAACCAATCCCCCATACTTCTCCACACTGCTTTCACAAACGAGCACGAGAACAACAAATGGACCAAGTTTTCATTTTCCTCATAACAGAAACAGCAAAGGTGATCATTAAGATGAATACCTCTCCTCAACAGATTATCCTTCGAAGGGAGCCGGTTCCAAAAGAGTCTCCACGCAAAAACTTTTAATTTGGGTTGAGCTTTGGTCCTCACCTCTTTCTAAAATATGATGTCCAACTCTGAACTACTTTGATCAATGAATAGAGTATGATAAGTGACATTTTGCCTCGCGATCAAGATTTCTTCAATGGGAAAACTTTACCAACTCATTCAAGTGGATCACTAAAGGGCAATTTGTTTCAGCTTTAAAAAAATGGATTTTTTCTTTGTATTTTTTAAAATGGATTCTACAAAAACGTTTTTCAAAATATTACAAGTTTTTTTAAATTTGTTTTTTATAAATTAAAAGACTAATTTTGACATTCTATAATATTAATATACATTATTGAAGACCAAAACATAGTCAAAATCACAAATTTTTTTAAAAGTTGTATTTCAAAAATGATTTTCATGAAAAGCTATTTGAAATAGCTTCAAAATTAAGTGATTGTTTGAAATTTTGATATCCAAAAAAAGTTTCGATAAAATTATGAAATACCTAAAATAACATTTTAAGATAACTATTCAAACCAAATTTTCATTTGAAGCTCTTATGAAAAGTTTCTTTGTAAAATTTTTTTCTAAAAAAATTATGTTACACTATAAAAATCATTTTTAAAAAAAGCCAAAACAAACGGGCCCTAAAACCACCTTACGAGAGAATCCAGGACGTTAAGGATTCCAAGAACAACACGTTAACAGAGGAGTTTAAATTATTCTGTATAGAGCTCGCAGAATGCGTAGATTCCATGCAGACTAAATTCCTCCATTTAACCAACAAATTAAACAACTTAGATAAATTTGTTTCCAACAAAGATTGTGATAACAAAATATTAAAGTTTATGTGTAGGGAATGACAATCAAAGGTTACCGCTATAAAAGAATCTAACGGTCTTAGTACTTTGGACATCACAAAGTTGTTTGGGAAACTTGGCGAACATGAAAATGAGATGAAACGACTCGTAAATAACAAAGTAATGTCGAAAAAGAAAGACAAATGAAAGTAAGAGAAATGGATATTTCTTTGAAAGATTCATCATCTAAAGAGAAGAAGTCAAAGGAAGAAAGTCATAATTCTAACGAAGAAGCTCCTAAAGAAGAGGAGCTGAGTTTATTCGTTAGACGTTACAATAGTTACTTGAAAAGAAACAAGCTCAAGCATTCCGACAAAGATTTGATAAACTTCAAAAAGAATCACCCGCCTAAAAGAGAACACAAGAAAAAGGATGGTGATATCACATGTTATGAGTGCGGAAAATCGGGACATTTTAGAAATACTTGCCCATGTCACACTAAACATCATAAAAAAAAAAGAATAAGGAATTCTACAAGACAAACAGAAAAAACGCCAAAGGGCATAGAACCTATATCGCATGGGAAGAAGGCGATGAGAGCCCATCCTCAGATTCTTGCTCAAGCTCAGATGATGAATGTGCTAACCTATGTTTAATGGCAAAAAAGAAAAATGAAGACTCATAGGTATATATTTCAGATCTTGAAAGTGAACCTTCATATAAAGAATTGTTGAAAGCGTCTGATGATGTATGCAGATTTTATAAATGTTTTTAAGAAAATTTCTCTCCAGAAGAAAATGATTGAAAAACTTGAAAAGGAGATTTATTTTCTTAATTACGCTTTGGATTCCTTAAAAGAGATGCATACATCTCTAGTTGATGAGCGTTTTAATGTTTCTGACACTTTAGTTGAAAAGATAGAAAAAGTAGACTGTGTCACTTGTCCAAGTTTAAAATCTAAAATTGAAAATCTCAAAGGACAATTAACTCATGATATTTCACTATGCACTACTAGCTCTACTTCTTCAAGTGATAGAGGGATTGTTTTTAAGAAAAACCTCATGTCACTAAAAGAAAAATAAAAGGTAATTCAACTAAAGTTGTATGTCATTATTATGGTGATAGAGGACACATTAGGACTTTTTTTCATATTAAGAATTGTACATTCCAGAATTCCTGAAGACCGAGCTTTTCTAGGCCGAGTACAAAGGTGTAAACAAGTCGGATTGCATAACTCCTAAGTAGATCGGATCTCGTTCTAAAGGAACATTATTACAAGGCATGAGCAAGTCGGAAAGGTGCAAACAAGTCGGGTCCGATCTCGGAAAGGGTGCCAGGAAGCAACATGAATAACCATGGATGACGGTTATGAAACATCTCCATGATTGCATGGGAGTTATAGAAATTAAGGGAAGAAGTGTTACTTAAGGAGGACGGAGAATGTTACCTAAGGTTGCTTTAATATGGAATATGAAGGGGAACCCCTTTAAGAGTCATTGATGAGTGAACGAGTATAAAAGGAGACTTCCCTAACGAGGGAAGAGGACAACAAAGAATACCTTATAAAAAATAGGACGATTGTGATCTCACTTGGCTAGCTTCAAGGAAATTTCTCTAAATAGTGTTTATCAAGAACATTTGGCGCCCACAATGGGGACTCGATAAAATTTTCCCAGGCCTCACAAAAAAACCATACATTTTACCATAACAACGTGATGTCTAGATCATCTCCTAACAGGAGTGAACCTAGAACTCCCCCAGACATGGAAAAACTCCTATCAATTGTGGAGAACCTACGCCAGCAAAATGAATCTCTACAAGAAAATGTTCATACACTACAACAGTTACAAATTACTAAGGGAGAGGAAGAGGGGAAATAACTCCTTGATCCTCAACCTCTGTCAGAAACAATTTGGGGTGATCAAGTCGCAGAAAACTTCAAACCACCACCCTTGCCATCCTTCGATGGCAAAAGTGATCCTCAGGAGTGTCGCAGTGAGAATCGGAGACCATAGCTATTGAGTTAGCTAGGCTTCACAAATCTTAAGATATCACCACCGATCTTTAATTTATCCAAGGGAAAGGGTAAAGAAAGAATAACCCATAAATATGCAGTGTAAGACAAAGCAAATAAGAGATCTAGGGTTCGGGGGCTAGTTATACTAAGGGAAGGTATTAGTATCCTAAGTATCTATAGTATCCTATAGGAACCTCTTGTTGTATTTGTGTTATTATAAAGTTGTTTGCTATTTGGATTGATTGGGGAGATAAGAAGAGAAATCTCTTTTTATTGTTTTTGTGTTTGAGAAGACACAAAGTCTTGTGCCTACGTACCAATAAAGGATCAAAACCTCATAGTTCGGGGTATAAATTGATAAGGGTTTGATAAGGTGGATTTTAATGAAGAAAAGAGAAGTTGTCATCCTAAGGAGAATACTCATCTAATCCACCACAAACATGTGGAAGAGGGATATTTGCTTCACATTGAGAGAAAGACTCCACTTGGATATAGAATCAACAAGTATGCCACATACCTCTCTCAATGGAAAAGAATCAATCATCTTTCTCACAATGTCATGGGGTAGGAGATTTATACCTCAACTAAGGATGACTAATGTCTAAGCTATTTGAAAAGATTTTAAATTTGAAAAGCCAAAGTGGAAAAAGGTTTGATTTGAAGTTTGTGTTTTTTATTATTTGTAAATGAGTTTGAATAAGCTTAAGATCTTTTGAAGCATTTGTTTGAAAAAAGAGTTTGAAATGCCAATGACCTAAAGTAAAGGTTTTTTTTAATGAAATTGGTTTTGAGTTTGAGAGAGGGGAAACCCTAATTGTTGTCTAAGTTGAAGGTGATCCTAAGGGAAACTTCCTAAGGGATAGAATGTTCTAGGATTACAAGTTAAGAGATATATGTACAAGAATGTAAGGATGCAAATGTAAATGACAAAGATGTCAACAACAAGCCCCTCCCCTGGATTTGAATAACAATGATTGATCACATAAACATGCACAAATTGATAAACATCATGAACAAAGCTTTAACATGATTTTAGGCATTGAGGTATGGTGAACATAAACAAGACATGACAAAGGCTTACATAAAATTACAAGGAATAACTCATGAACAAACATAAGGCAAGAGACATGTTTAACACTGTGGAAGTTTATGAAAGAAATACTTGAAAACAAGATGGAAACCACAAAAGTAAAAGACATATATCAAAGCATACAAGTATGAACATGAAAGACAAGAATTATAATGAACATGGTGAAAACAAAACTTAGTCCTAAAAGGGAATCAACATACACACAAGTCAATAAAGAGAAGCAAGAGCATGTTAAATACAAGATCATGTTGAAACAAGTATTTGAAAAAACAACTAGGATCTCTAACTAGCCAGTTTGTGTGTGCAGAATGATATTTACTTGATGGAACTAGTTCTGACACTGAAATGGCTTTGGTTCGGTTCTAGTCACACTCTTTCAAGGACGACTTATCAGAAAAGCTGTTGTTAGTACACTCCAGCTCAAAAGTGTGTTATGATGCCTCTGATGCTGAGTAATGTCATATCAGTTCTTATAACACGAGACTCAAGATTAATTAACATTATCTTCTAAAGGCTATGTTGTACTTGAATCAGAGTTGTATCCTCTGGACAAAGGCCTTGTTTCAAGGATACTCTTGTGACTGAAAGTCCCAACACTTGCTTCATTGGAAAAGAAGATGTACTAGAAGATTTGGTTCTGTTTGTAGTTGTTGAAGATCTCCAAAGTCTTTATTTTCCTTGGCTATAAAAAGGAACTGATGATTTGAAGATCAATCAAGAAATAACACTACAAATACAAATAAGACATACACACACTACTTTTCAAAAAGTTGAGTCTGTTAAGAGTTTTTACTCTTGTGTTGATTATGAATCTTTGTAATAGTGTGTTGTATTATTTGAACATCTCTGATAATTTATCAAGTGTTTATCTTTTGTAAGTTATTCCTTCTCCAAACTAGTTGTTTAGATTAAAGTCTTAGATACGAGCTCTAAGCAAGGTTAAAATCTTAGACACGAGCTCTAAGCAAGGGTAAAGTCTTAGACACGAGCTCTAAGAAAGGGTAAAGTCTTAGACACGAGCTCTGATCAAGGTTAAATAAAGTATTAGACACGAGCTCTAAGCAAGGTGAAATCTTAGGAAGGTGGTCTAAGCAAGGGAAGTCTCAGTCAGGAGCTGATTGAGCAAAGAGAAGTCTTAGACACAAGCTCTAAGTAGTGGAAGTCTTGGACACTGGTCTGAGCAAAAAGTAAAAGTTTTATACAAGTGTGTATAAACAAGTGTAATCTGGTTGATTATTAGTGGAAAATCTCTTGCTTGGCAAGGAGACTGGAGTACTCTCAGTTAGGAAAGGAACCAGGAAAACTACTGTGTGTTCTTTGCTATTTTACTTTACTTTTGTCTTTATTTCTGCCGCATCTTATCAGATTCTGAATTCAGTTTTAGAATCTGAATTCTGGTTCAAAAGAAAATATAAATTTTGCAAAACACAATTCAACACCCCTTCTTGTGTATTTTTCTCACCTTCAGTTGGTATCAGAGCAAGGTCTGTACATAACACTTAACAGTGGTACAATCAAAAATCCAACGAGAAAAATATGGATCCTGTGGTTACTAATTCTAGTACCTCAAGGGAGATTCCCTATGACTACAATAGCTCTGAGAAAAACCATTATACTACTAAACCTCCTATATTCAGTGGTGATTCTACTGAATTTGAATAGTGGAAAAGCAAGATGTACACATATATCATTGGACTCGATGATGAGCTATGGGATATTCTTGAAGATGGCACTAACATTCCTGTAGACAGTGTTGGTATGGTTGCTGAGAGAAAAGCCCTGACTCTATCTCAAAAGAAAATCTACAGAAAACATCAAAGAGTCAGAGGTATTCTGGTTGATGCACTTCCACATGTTGAGTATTTAAAGATCATTGATAAGTCTTCTGCTAAGACTATCTTTGAATCGTTGTGTTATACTTATCAAGGAAATCAACAAGTCAAAGAAGCCAAAGTTGGTTTGTTGATACAAAAGTATGAGTTATTCAAAATGAAGGAAGATGAGGATATTGAAACCATGTTCTTCGGGTTTGAGGTTCTCGTCTCAGGCCTTCAAGTGCTGAACAAAATCTACTCAACAAATGATCATGTGAAGAAAATTTTGAGAAGTCTCCCTCAGACGTTTAGACCTAAAGTAACAGTTATTCAGGAAGCCAAAGATCTGAATACGCTGTCCCTTGAAAGTCTAATCAGCAATCTTCAAAGTCATGAGATGGAAATCAATGGAGATGAAACTTCTAAAAAGTTTAAATCTCTCGCATTGAGATCTGCATATGAAAAATTTGGTGACAAGACTAGAAGATCTTCAAAAAATGATAAAGATGATGAATCATTTGAAGAAGAATCTGATGGAAAATCTGATGGAAAATCTGATGACGAAGATATGGCTTGCTTCATCAGAGGAATTCATCAAATGGTCAGAAGAAGCAGAAGATTCTCTAAAAACAACAAAAGGATCAACCTCAAAGATGAAGACAAAACCTGCTACAATTGCAACAAGCTATGACATTTCAAAAGTGATTGTCAGAAGGACAACCAGAGAAAAGTGAAATCTGGCCATGCAGATAACAGATGTCCTAACACATGTCAAGATATTGTTCTGCATAAACATTTAAACGCAGAGGAACAAAAGTAGACTGATACCTTGAATATCAGAACTACAAAATCACAGATGTTACGACATCTGATCCAACATGTTAATCAAGACTGAACTGAAAATATCAGAATGATAAATAACACAGAATATGATGACCCAGTTCGGTGCAACTCACCTACATCTGGGGGATACTAATCCAGGAAGAAGAAATCACTATCAGTAGTATAGTTATATGTAAACAACCTCAGGTTTACAGAAAGCACCCACGCTAACCTATCACTACCCAATGAAGTCTTTATCATTAGAAGTCACATCTAATTGATAAGAGAAACCCATATCATTCCCTAAATCACAACCTGTGATTATCTAATAGTTACTACACCATAACTGTATCTACCTATTGAAAGACACCCCTTCCAATACAAAGTTCAGTCAAGCATCCTTGACTAACAAGTTAACTTGGATTTGCTTCAAAGCTTCATCCAAGAACACTACACGATTCATTGCCTACTGGCTTCTGAATCTGTACAAGTATCTATGTCTACCACACTGCATCAAATCGATACAGAGGGAGACTTACAAGAGAAACCTACGACTCTCAAACCTAAACCCTACTTTACAAAATAGGATTCCTAAGTCTATGTCGTCCTCTCTCTCCTTTCTGGATAGGTCTTGGTCTTCTTTTATAGTCTTCTGCTTTGTTGGGCTTCATATCTTTGATCATTGATCCACTGCCAATCGCGCCTTGAATCTTGGAACATATTTGAAACAAGCCTGTTGTGATAGTCAAGATGTCAAATCTACATGCTGTGACATTCTATTCAACATCTTTGGTCTGGGGCATAAATCTTCATGTTGGAGCATCTTTTCCACCATTATGTTTTACCAAAATTTAGTCAAACCATTTGAGCTTTCAATCTCCCCCTTTTGAAAAAATTTGGCTAAAACATTCTTTAGCTTGATGGTGCAGGCAGTGGAAGGAGGAAGAAGATAACCTCTTCATTCCATGGTGACACAAAGTACACCCTTGCTTCCTAACTCTGATCACAAAACACAATTTCAGGATGTTAGAACTAACGTTAGAACATCCTTTGAGAAAATTTTACAGATCAGCAACTCAAAAGCATACAGCCAGTCCATAGCAACAACACAGTCAATAACACAGTCATTTTCCCCCTTTTTAGCCAAAAGATGGCAAAAGTGACCCATGCAGACCGAAACCCAAATAATGCTTACCCACACTCGAACAAAACTCATTTTCTCACAACTTAATAAGAAGAGATTTTACAATTTAAGCATCACAACTCTCCTTAAATAATGAGGAAGCTATGTAGGTAGAGCCAATCCAAAAGACTAGTCAAAGACTCCATCGTTTCTGACTTGTCCTCGAAACTACTTCTGAACATTGTCCTGATACCTAACCTGATATTGTCAGGCTTATGGTCCCCACAGATAGGACTTTCTTAATCCAGATTTAGCACCCTTGATTACAGCAGAATTCCAAGATACTTGTACCACTTCTAATTCAATCTATTGACACCCAATGACAGAATCAGAACATCCTGATAAGTTCACTCATAACTCATATCAGTAGGGCAATGTCATGACATCTCGTCTGACACAACAACCTCACCTGAGGCAATCTATCACAAACTATTTGAAACCACAAACAATCTTGATAACTAGTCTGCATCATTGCAGCTATATATCTGAGGCAGAGATCTAACTCCCCCTATCGTAGACAACCAATGCTCCTTTGCCAGAAGAACACCCTAAATGAATGGAAAACATAAGACACATATTCATGTCTTCAAGAGTGCACCCTCAGTTTAACACACTTGCTAAACACATTCACCTACTGCTTGACCCTCAAGCACACCATGTAGCACACCAGCACATAAATCAGATAGAAGTTATCCCCCTATCTTTCTCAACAGATGCTTCTTCATCAAGAACCACCCAAACCCACTACAAGGTATCCCATGACAGCTTCATGATCATATAGTGTGTGAATACACAACGCATCCGTGTACCACAACCAACAAACTCTTGGATTGAGGTCAAAGCTCCATTGATTCCTCTCATCCAGAAACCATCCATACACCACACGAACTCCACCTGAATTCTCATGTATGAATCTCCTAGTTCCCTGAGATAAAATCCAATTGATCTGGAATGATCCCACACTCCTCAAAGAGACGCACAGGGCCCCTTAGTTTGCTAGCTCACCCAGATATTCTTTGTACTTGAAGAACGTCAAACACATGCTCCAGAAATCTTCAGCCCATTTGTTCCACAAGCACCAACTGATTTACTTCTAGCATGTCCCATTCACATTAGACTTCCAAGACAATCCTTTACCCATCATTCTCCCGTATGATAAGATAAATACATCTTAGACAAGATATGAGTGTCAAGTTCCACACTCAGAACTTAGTATCCTACTCCAAGGATAACCAACCCAGAAAATGTTCTAACATCTGTTAGGACATTCTTCACACATCACAGACACCACACACTATGGTTCTTGATATGCTCCACCACTGGACTTATTATCTGCATAGTAATCCAACTGAAGATCTTCACACAACACTGCACCACCAGCTTGAGCAAAGATAACTTCAGAAACCCAGAGAAAAATAAACTCTCATCCACCAAAAGAAGGCATACTTCCATCCTTAACCTAGAACTTCTACCACAAGCTCCAAGATGAACGAGATCCTTCTTACGTTTTCAACCAACTACCCTTCTGCCCAAGAGTAATTAGTTCTAAGCATCTTGCTTGAATGCACACTATGAAACCAACCAAATGCCACCTTTTGATTAATCTCACTCTTCTTCAGAACTCCCACAAGATATAATGATCCACCAATGAAATCTGATCTTCAAGTCACATGAACTACTTGCTCCATAGCAAGACATATTGGATCCACCAAGCCTTTAGACATGTAACATCTTCTCAAATCATAGCTCCCGCAAACTGCATGAGATAGACCTTTTTGAAGCATCTATAACTTCCATTCTCCTGTAGATCACCTTATCTTAAGCTGATGTGCCACATCACCAGCTGAGATCCTGATGTTAAGCAAGATGTCAGAACATTCTGATACGACATCCAACTGCTGAATTCAGTTCCTCCTTCTGCCTCTTAGAAGAAACTCCTCCCTATTACAGAACAAGAGTTCCATGCTCTTATAGACTCGATTCAACAACCAAGTTTGAGTAGACAACCTTTATCCTGCTTATCACATAATTCCCTTCAAGCTCACATCTTGATGAATAACTGCTTTGAAACTCCAAAGACTTCATACCTGCCACGTCTGAATCTTCAAAAGATAAAGTAGTCCTAGACTACATCATAGCCAAACCAAAGAATACGTCTTTCCTTAGTAGAGCAGTCTGTAGAAAGTCAGAGATAACTGCCACTTAACCTTGACCTTCAAACTGAGCAAGATCTCATGCTCCCAAGTACCTAGATCAGAAATAAACTGATCCAAGCCGTGCCACCACTAGATGCTTCTAGTAACCACTTGAACACACCTGCTGTACTCCAATACTCTTAGATCAGAAATAAACTTATCCAAGAACTAGCCATCAAGATTATGATGTCTTCATCTTCAACAGCATCAAAGTTCATACCAGTTTCTTGCCAGAAAACTCTCCAGAGATCACATGCTTCTGTCATACCAGACTGAAGCCCATTCTTAGGTCAACACCGAAGACTAAAACAGATGCTAAAGTATATGCAGTACCCCTCCCATGATTCTGCACAAACTCTGATTATGAGATGTTCCAACATCTTGTTGAACATCAGCAATCTTGACTTTCAAGGATAATTAATTAAATACTTGTGAATTCCACAAATAGCAGTTTATCTTAAATCCTTGTCCAATAACCCCTCTTCACTGTTGTAGCTAAGCTCCACCAGATCACTTCATTAACACTTATCAAGTATTCAATCTTTTGCAAGTATCTTCTTTGACACACAGTGTTGAGATACCAAGGCTGCCACCCTTGACTCAAGTAACTAAGATTCTCTCTGAACAAAATACTATTTACCTTAACGATTATGAGAACTCCAATCAGATTGGATCCACTCTTAGGGTTAGGAGAGATGGATCCTTCCTTGCTGTTTTGGATAGTGAAAATAAATCACCTCCACTTTCTTCACGCTGTGTTTCATAGAAACACCTTCTAGTCAGAAGAATAACTAAGAGACTCCATATGCGCGACTGAGACGCCTTTATGAGTGGACTTGAGAGAATTCTCAATTATCTTTGACAACCTCGCCGATCAATGATTTATAAAACTCCTAGAGCAAGAACTTGATAAACTTAAACTCAACTCCTCTTCTCTTCAAATGACTTCACACTGTACCATAGAACCAAGCTTCCAAGTACCAAGTCACCATAATAGACATCTTCCAACAACTCCCTTCATTCCATCGCTCCCGACTTTGGAATAAAAGAATGCAGATATATTCACATATAGAGGCCGACGATTGAGACCTTCCACCATCTGTCTTCAGTAACAATTCCAGAATCCCATAATTCTAGCGCTCTTCCAACAAAAACACATGCAGCGGAACCACCAAGGAACAAATTCACTTTGCCCTAATAATATGTCAAAATATCTTATAGGACACCCCAACAAGAGAACTAGCCACTTCTCTTGCAGTTGTTGTAGAACCTCCTCAGCGACATGAACAACCACCGGGTTGTTACCTTCGATCCAGAACATTCATCCCATCCATTAATACCCTTGAGTATGTCTGAGTTGATTGATCTGATCTTCAAAACTCCTCCTTGTTTAAACGCCAGAAAGTATCTCCCAAAGATCTCATCCAGAAATAGACAGGATGCCTGCTATGATACCAATTGAAATTCTAGCCATGCAGATAGCAGATGTCCTAACACATGTCAAGACATTGTTCTGCATAAACATTTAAACACAGAGGAACAACAGCAGACTGATACCTTGAATATTAGAACTGCAAAATCACATATGTCACAACATCTGATCCAACATTTTAATCAAGATTGAACTGAAAATAGCAGAATCATAAACAACACAGAATATGATGACCCAGTTCGGTGCAACTCACCTACATCTGGGGGATACCAATCCAGGAAGAAGAAATCACTATCAGTAGTATAGTTTTATGTAAACAACCTCAGGTTTACAGAAAGCACCCACGCTAACCTATCACTACCCAATGAAGTCTTTATCATTAGAAGTCACATCTAATTGATAAGAGAAACCCATCTCACTCCCTAAATTACAACCTGTGATTATCTAACAGTTACTACACCATAATTGTATCTACCTATTGAAAGACACCCATTCCAATACAAAGTTCAGTCAAGCATCCTTGACTAACAAGTTAACTTGGATTTGCTTCAAAGCTTCATCTAAGAACACTACACGATTCATTGCCTACGGGCTTCTGAATCTGTACAAGTATCTATGTCTACCACACTGCATCAAATCGATACAGAGGGAGACTTACAAGAGAAACCTACGACTCTCAAACCTAAACCCTACTTTACAAAATAGGATTCCTAAGTCTATGTCGTCCTCTCTCTCCTTTCTGCCTAGGTCTTAGTCTTCTTTTATAGTCTTCTGCTTTGTTGGGCTTCATATCTTTGATCCTTGATCCACTGCCAATCGCACCTTGAATCTTGGAACATATTTGAAACAAGCCTGCTGTGATAGTCAAGATGTCGAATCTACATGTTGTGACATTCTATTCAACATCTTTGGTCTGAGGCATAAATCTTCATGTTGGAGCATCTTTTCCACCATTATGTTTTACCAAAATTTATTCAAACCATTTGAGCTTTCAAAAAGGAAGTTATCAGAAGGATAATTTTAGAAATAGGTTCAAAAAGAATTTCATGGCAACATGGGAAGAACTAGATGTAGAAGAGTCAGAAAAGGAAGATAATGCTAATTTAACACTGATGGCTCACTCATCTGAAGAAGAACTTCTATCTGAGTCTGAAAATGAAGATGAGGTATTCTCATACAATCTTCTATATCATTGTAAAAATCAAACTAATCAGATTAAGATCCTTAGAAGAGATAACTCCATTTTAAAAGAAGAATTAAAAAAAGTCAATGTATCTCAAAATGAATGTTCATCTCTAGGTAAACATGATCATGTGTTTCATAAATTCATTACATCTAGCATTGATCATATCAAACTTGCATCTATGATTTATGGAATTGGAAAAAATAATAAGGAAGAACTAGGATATGATGAAGGTTGCTCTAGTGGTAATAACTCTTCTAAAGTGGCTCAAAATTTATGCTCATCTAGTATTGCTCAAACTGTGTTAAGTAACCATTTTGCCCCTGCTACTAAAGCAATAAATTCAACTGAACCTATTGATCAGAAGTATAAAGGCATTGCTATAGCAGAATCTGACAAATCAGATAATCTGATGAAATCCAAGTTCAAAACTTCTGAATCACAGGATAAGTTCAAATCAACTGATAAGGTTAAGAATAACGTCAAAACTTTCTGAAGCAAAATGATAGGAGGAAAGCTAAACCTTCTCACAAAGTAAAGGGATAAAATAGGAGAAAATTTGTTGAAACTAACCCAAAAGGACCCATACGTGTATGAGTACCTAAATATCAAACAATCTTTGCTGCAAATATGCCCAAAGGAACAGATGGAATTCCAATCCTGGTACCTGGACAGTGGTTGCTCACGACATATGACGGGATAAAGGCGTATGTTCCAAACCCTAAATCTGAAAGAGGAAGGAAATGTGGGGCTTGGAGGTGGCTAGAAGGGAAGGATCAATGAAACAGGTACCATAGGTAATTCTCAAACTATCATTAATAAGGCATGGCTTGTAGATGGCCTAAAACACAATCTACTTAGTATAAGCCAGTTATGTGATGATGGTTGCAAGGTAGTGTTTGACAAGGACTTCTGTTCTATTGTCAATTCTGATAAATCTATAGTATTCAAAGGGAAAAGAAAAGGGAATATTTATAAAATTAATTTTTCTGAATTGGTTGTTCAAAGGGTCGTTTGCCTAATGACAATGAGTGATGAAAAATGGGTCTGGCACAAAAGGTTAGGTCACGCTAACTGGAGATTAATCTCCAAACTTTCCAAGCTAAAACTTGTGAAAGGGATGCCAGATATTGATTATCACTCAGATGCTCTTTGTGGAGCATGTCAAGTTAGAAAGATTGTAAAAACTTCTTTTAGAAACAAAAACATTGTCTCTTCTTCTAGACCCTTCGAATTGCTTCACATTGATTTATTTGGTCCTATTGGGACTACTTCAATCAATGGAAAGAAATATGGTTTGGTCATAGTTGATGATTTTAGTAGATGGACTTGGGTGAAGTTTCTCAAATCCAAAGACGAAACATATGAAGTGTTTAGCACCTTCTGCAATCAAGTACAATCTGAGAAAGAATTGAAAATTCTAAAGGTCCGAAATGACCATGGGGGTGAGTTTGAAAATGAATAATTTGAATCCTTTTGTGAAAAATATGGAATTATTCATGAGTTCTCTTCTCCCAGAACTCCACAATAAAATGGAGTTGTTGAGAGAAAGACTAGATCTCTGCAAGAAATTGCAAGGACAATGATTCATAAAAATAAACTCCCTAAGTACTTGTTGGCAGAAGCTGTTAACATTGCTTGTTATATTTAGAACCGAATTTATATCAGACCAATTCTGAATAAAACATTATATGAATTATTTAAAGGTAGAAGACCTAGTATCTCTTATTTTCATCAATTCGGATGTACCTGTTACATCCTGAATAACAAGGTCTACCTAAAGAAATTTGATGCTAAAGTTCAAAAGGGTATCTTTTTAGGATACTCTGATCGTTCAAAAGCATATATAGTGTACAACTCTGAAACTAGAATGGTTGAAGAGTCTATGCATGTTAAATTTGATGACAGTTTACCTGACCATAACAAGTCAGAGTATATGGTTCAGAATGATTTCTTTGAACGATTTCAAAATCATGAAGAACATTCTGTGGTATATGTCCCTAAAGAAAAAGATGTAGTGAATAATGATCCAGAATCTGTCACTATATCTGAAGCCATACCAGAAGCTGCGGAAATTGAAGTTACTCCAACTGGTCCTTCTTCTACTGATTCAGTGATTGCTCATAATGGCTCAGAAGCCTCTGTTCAACCTAAGAGATCATTTAAGTATAAAGCATCTCATCCAAAAAAAACTGATCATTGGTAATAAGGAAGAACCATTGAGAACCAGACCTGCCTTCAGAAATGATCACTCAATGATCGAACTTATTTCTCTAATTGAACCTTCTTTTGTTGATGATGCCTTAACTAATAATGGTTGGATCTTGGCTATGCAAGATGAACTCAATCAGTTTCAAAGAAATGATGTGTGGGATCTAGCTCTAAGACCACAAGAGAAAACATCATTGGGACCAGGTGGGTCTTCAGAAACAAACTTAACGAACTTGGTGAAGTTGTTAGAAATAAAGCTAGACTTGTGGCTCAAGGCTACAGTCAACAGGAGGGAATAGACTTCTTTGAAACCTTTGCTCCTGTTGCAATGTTAGAAGCCATAAGACTACTTCTCTCGTATGTGTCATACCCCAAATTTTGACCACCAAGATTTCCCATCATTGTGCAAATCATCATCACAATATGGATGAACCATCATGCCTCATCAACCTCCTCAAATATGTTTGAGCATTCACTACAATCAAAGATTAGGGTTTTGAGCCCTCTTAGAGCACTTAGACAAAGGATCAATCAAGAAATGACATGATCTTCAACTTGTATAACCTCTCCAACACCCACAAAGGATCAAGAGGACTCCCACATCAAGAATCAAGTACAAGGTTGCAGCATTCCAAGTGGATCAAGCCTCAGGATCGCCAGTGTCACCAAATTAGGGTTTTCGTCGACCAAGGCCTCCAGATGAAAATTTCTATCTGGGCATGAGCCAATACCTCAATATATGGTCCTATAAGCTCAAAGAAACCTCAAGAGCCCATCTACAATGGCAAAATCACCTTGAGGGTCCATCTATCAAAAAATCAGGAATTAGGGTTTTGACCTAATTCAACCCTTGAGTTAACTTGTGAAGTAAGGCATGGCTTAGAGCTTCAAGATGAACTTAAAAGACCTCAAATACATCACATTAACATGTCTACAAGATTTGATTGACTCAAAGAGCTCAATTCATAAGCCACATGAACTCAAAACCATCTGATCACAAATTAGGGTTTTTGATGGAAAAAAGTCAACCTTACCCTTGACTGTTGGCCTACCCTTGATCTCAAACCTTGGGGAGAGGTCTAAGACATTCCTAAATACCCTTGGAGGCCATCCATAAAGTTTGATTAAGCCTAGGGGTTGATCTCATAAAAGGATCACAAAGTGAAAATTTCATTTGCTGAAAAAGTCAACTGTACAAAAAGTCAAAGTTTGACTTTTTAGTTTTTTGGTCAACCAAGGCTCCTTAACCCTAAAACAATGTTACTGTGTGATTTGGATCATCATTCATCAAGAAAAATCAAGAATAGTGAGTTAACTTGTTAAAGGGCTAACCATAAAAAACTTAGAATTTTTCTAAGTTATGGAACAAAGTGGCTAGGGTACCAACTTCCAAGGACCATAACTTGAGATCCAAACAACCATTTTGGGTGATCCAAAGCTGGATTTGTAGGTCTTGCTACACTCTACAAAAGCTTCAACTACATCAAACTCCAATTCCTCATGGATTTTTAGTTATGAAGTGATCAAAGTGGCTGAAAACATGAACATGACATTTTTCCAACACTTAGTGAAATTTTCACTAAGTCAGAATCTGCCTTATTTTTTTCCAAATGTAGAGGAATTTTTCAGTGTAATTCAAGTTGGATCAAAACCAAAGTTGGAAATCATGTTGAAATAGGATATGGCAGCTTTCCAAAATGTCTAAGAACTCCCTCAAACTCTACCTGAGCTAGAGGTTATGACAGCTGCAATATGTCTTGCTGCAAACTGTCTTGGCAAATCAGATTTGTGCATTAGGGCTCGAATTGATCTAATTGAGCAAAAATAAACATGGTTATCCATTTGCACACCTCAAGGGGGAGCAACCAAGGAACAAACACTGATCCATGAGCCTCCCAAGTCCAAGATTCCACAAGTAGTCATGCCAAACCTAAAAAGCTAAAGATGCCTCAAGACTCCAATTTTGTTTTGAGACATTAAATGGATGCATAAAGCTGGCTTGTATTAGTCCATGATCAACCAACTGAGTCAAGATAAGCTCATACAACAGAGGACCTAAGCCTGCAAAGTTTGGCACAAGTCAATGGCTAGAGGAGACCCTTGATTAAAGAATTAAGGCATTCAACACAATCTGATCCAAGCTGCCAAACACTATTGATGCCAAAAAAAATCTGCTCTACTATAAATAGAGCTCATTTGTGCTCAAATTAAGTACACCAAAGGTCCTAAACAGATGCCTTTCTCAGAATCACCACTTTCACTCCCAAAACACCTTCTCTTGCAAGTCACTATCGGGTTTTGCATTTGAGAGTGATTCCAACCAAACCAATGGTTCATACACCTCACATATAACATATAGAAGTGATTCAAACTCTTACATAACATCTGGAACACCAATTTCACAAAATCACCAACCAACTGCTCAAGCTTTTAGCAGAGTTGCAGTTAGGGTACCATCTCAAGTTCCAGTTCATTTCAAACCACTCCAAGCATTCAGACATACTCCTTGGCACCTAAGGAAGCTGTCCAGATCATTGGAACCAACTTACAACACCTCTATCACCAAACTCGATCACCAGCTCCAAGAGGTAAGCATGAGCTCTTCAAACTCCATGATACATGCATATTTTACTACAAAATAATTTTGCCACATGTTCATAATCATGTATGGAGTGATAACCCTCAATCAATTGTCATGAATCAATCGTGTATGGAATTTCATTGTGTTCATGCTGAAATTAGGGTTCTTGAGGTTTTCTTCTGATTTCTCACTCAATAATCAAAATAAATGCAATTAAACTATATGGTTGTGATCCTTGTTCAAAAGCGAGCAAGATTGGTACTTGAATCGTGCAAAACCATTGAGAAATCATGGAGAAAAGTGAGAAAATGCAAATCTGCAGAAACAGGGCACGCGGGCAAGAACTTGGTGTTCTTGGCGCCCTTTTTCAAAATTTCAAATGTTTGAATATTTTGTTATTTTTGTTAATTGATTCAAAAATTAATTTCTCTCTGAATATTTATGTTTTTGAATTGATTCTTTTTCTCAAAATTCACTAAAATGTTAAATTATTTTATTCTACAAAAAATCTAATTTATATTATTTTTTTAATATAGTTAGAATTTTTGTGATTAATTTCATTTTATTTGTTTTAAAACATTTTTAAATGGAATTCCCACTTTGATCTTTCAAAACCAATTGAATTTCAAGCTCTCATGTAATTAAACATGGTTTTTCAAAATATTTTTCAAGGTGTACAACTTATTTTTTGAATATATTTGGTATTTAATATCATTTTAATTTCCTTTGAAAAATAACATTTTTATTTAAAATTAGGGTTTTCTCCCGATTTTAAATTTTCAAACACTCATGGGCCTCTAATAGAGTGTAAGACCCAACCCTCGTTGTACATAAACTATTTTGGGCCTCAGAAATTGTATAAGTCCCGACACGATGAAAAATCTCGGCGAGATCGCCAATTCAAAATCAAATAATGTGGCCTTCTCCTTGAGTTATAAGTCCCACTTCTTTTAAAACAATCCTTGGGTCTCTAATAGAGTGTAAGACCCAATCCTTTGTAAATACAAACCTTTTTGGGCCTCAGATGTTGTATAAGTCGAACTGTATTTTCAAAATCACGGCGCAGTCATCACCTTTTAAAACAAAATCATTTGGGCCTACCTTTGTGTTATAAGTCCCATTTCTTTTCTTTTAAATCTTTTTTTGGCCTCTCCTTGAGTTGTAAGACTCATCCCTCTGTACAGAAAACCTCTTTGGGCCTCAGTCATTGTATAAGCCCCAGTACAGTTTATCAAACAACGGTGCGATCCCTGTTAAAACTTTGGGCATCTCCTTGAGTATAATCCCCAACAATCTTTTCAAAAACAACTTTCCCTTTTGATTTAGGTTCAAATATACAGTTATTATCAAAACTTTCTTTAATTTCTTTGAACAGCTAACAATACAGCATGGAAGCTTGCTCACCTGTAAGTTTTTATCAGCTTTCATTTACTTGCTTTCACATATATATATCTGTATTGTGGGAAGTTGCTCCACTATTAGTCTTCTTTCATACCCTTTTACATACTTGTCATATATCAACTGTATATATACTAGTATAGTTATTTAGAGTTTTCCCCGGCAACTAGGTCTAGAACTAGGTAAATCCAGTTTGGTCACTCTTTAATACAGTCAAAACTAGATACCCATAGGATTTCAAGATACAGTCTTGCCTTCTCTTGGGCTTAAACAATATGGAAAAAAGAGAAAGGCAGTATTCTCGGTGAACCTTTTTTCATATTGTCACTATTAGAAATTGTCAAAGAAATTCTATTCCCCGGAAATGATTCATTCTTGGTGAATGACATCTCTTGAATTTCTTCAAACCCCATAACTGTTTAGAAATGATTCATTCTCGGTGAATGACATCTCTTGAACTTTTCTTGGTTTGGACCCACAGGCTTCCTAAAAGCATCCCCGCCTCCTCTTGGGCTTTGTACAAGGACCCTCCAGCTTCTTAGAAGTTCTCATGCCTTCTCTTGGGCTTAATACAAGGACCATGAAGACCACTTAAAGCTATAGGACCGAACTTAGTCATCCTTCGTTAGAGCTATCTTTCTAAAAAGAGTCAAAACCTCAGACTAATTTTAGGGTTGATACTCATCCCTTAAAAGAGTCAGCCTCCTCTTGGGCGTTATACAAAGATAAACTATTCCATACCAATAGACTTGGACAATCTAAATCCCCTTAAGTCTCAAAGACATTCTCAAGTCCCCTATAAACATAGGAGAAACCCCGGACAGTCTGGAACAATATCCAGTAGAGTTAAACCCTATAGGTTCTAAAACCCAGTCTCTCTCCTAAAATCCCCCAACCAGGGTCAGTTTATCACCAGTATCAGAACCTCAAAGCATCTGATACCCCAACTCTTCTGTAACCCTCAGCAATAGTTGATTCCTCCATTTGGACCTGCCTCGGGATCTCAAGAATCCCCCCAGAATAAGATAGCCTCCTCTTAAGCTTTGTATAATGATCCTTCCTTTCCTCAACATAGTTAGCCTCCTCTTGGGCTTTATACAATGATTCTCCCCAGCAAAGCTAACCTTTTCAGACTCTCTTGTTGAGTCAACCACTTTTCAAACTCTCTTGTTGAGTCAATCACCTTTCAGGACTCTCTCGTTGAGTCAAACCCTTTAGCCTCCATCTCGGGCTTTGTACGAGACATATAAAAACACTCTCTTGTTGAGTCAATCTTTTTCAGCCTCCTCTTAGGTTCGATATAAATATTTCCCCTAGCAACAGTTTAGCCTCCTCTTAGGCTTTGTATAATGATTTCTCCAGCTTGTTCAGCCACAATCATGGGCTTTATACAAGACAGATAAAAGCACTCTCTTGCTGAGTCAAACCCTTTTAGCCTCAATCTTGGGCTTTGTACAAGATATAAATCATCATAACCTTCTCTTAAACTTAGGACCAATATCCTCCCCAGCGGAGTCAATACCTCCCAGCCTTCTTTTAGGGTTTGAGAAATAATTTCCCAAGCAGAGTCAAACTTATTTCTGCCTCAATCTTGGGCTTTGTACAAGACAGATAATACTCTCCCAAAGAGTCAAACTCAGTTCAGCCTCTATGTTGGGCTTTGTATGAGATACCTAAAATATCCTCAGCTGAGTCAGTAAAGTCTCACTTTAGCCTCAATCTTGGGCTTTGTACAAGACAGATAAAGATTTCTTTCCCACAGAGTCAGTCTTCTTTTCAGCCTCAATCTTGGGCTTTGTACAAGACACATACAAACTCTCCCCTACAGAGTAAATCCCTTTTAGCCTCAATCTTGGGCTTTGTACAAGACAAACAGAACATTTTCCCCGGAAAAGGCAAACTTTTAGCCTCCTCTTAGGCTTTGTATAATGATATCCCTAAAGAGTCAATCTCTTTTAGTCTCAATCTTGGGCTTTATACAAGACACATATAAACACTCTCTCGTTAAGTCAATCATTCCCAGCCTCCTCTTAGGCTTTGTATAAGGACTTCCCTAGTGGAGTCAATCAATCTCTTAGCTTAAACCTTGGGTTTTGATCAAGGCACACAAAAATCAATATTCCCTCAGAGGAAATCAAAATCCCTCTATAGGAAGTCATTTCTCTGTTTATCACATGTCAAGACAGAAAAATTAAAACCCTTTCTTTCATCTAATTGCTGTAAGCGGCAAGCCTCTGGAGTATTTACATCCACGCCATTGTCCCTCTCTTAGCATAAAAGATTCCTAAGGAAAACTGGCATTGATCTACAGTGAGTTAAAGTTTTCTCCTTTAGGACAAATCCCCTATAAAGGAAATTATGGCTTTGCTGGATTCTCATATCCCAGTTAAAGTAACTCTCCTTTATAACCAGACACCCAACAGTGGTGATAAACAGACGAGATGTCTCCCTTTAGAGATGATAAATTCTCTCTCAGTCAAACCTTTAGCTTCAATCTTGGGCTTTGAACAAGACACAAATACTCAACCTTTTAGCTTCAATCTTGGGCTTTGAACAAGACACCAAAACATATTTTTCCTCCCTTAGAATAGGAGGAACTACGATTGCTCTGATTTCCCTGTTTCGGTTAAACGGGAATACGTAGGCATAAGATTGCAAAATCTTAGCGAGCATACTAATCAAAAACTCTAGGTCCAGTACCTTCATATCAATCAAAACTTAGGTCTAGTACCTTACCAAAAACATCGGGAAAACCCGAACATCAACAAAAACTCACTCTCCCTGTCATATTTCCCAAGAAACTTGCCCAACCCATTAACGGATAAACACCATCAAGTACAAAGTGAGACCTAAAGCTAACAACCTGTGGATAACCATATATAGGATGGGTAATTGACAACTACCCATTGTATAACCTGACCTCGGACCCCCTAATATCTTTAAAGCGTTTGTTCAGTTAAACATTCGAGTGCAAGGTTAGTTTTAGATAGCTTCCCTTTCCCTTCCAGCTTCATGGGATAAATAAGAAATCAGAAAGTAGCACCCCCTCCTCTTCATTGAGGAGAAAACCCAATTCCGCGATAAGGTGGTCGCGTCACCGACAAAAATCGTGCGCTACAGTATGCCATCAACCATGAAATAATTCTCTATCAAATGGACGTGAAAAATGCTTTTCTGAATAGAGTCATTATTGAAGAAGTGCATGTCAAACAACCTCCAGGATTTATTGATTTAAATCATCCAAATCATGTCTACAAGCTTAAAAAATTACTTTATGGTCTTAAACAAGCTCCAAGAGCTTGGTATGAAAAAATGAGTAATTTTTTTGCTTCAAAATGGTTTTGTTAAAGGAAAGGTTGACACTACACTTTTCAAGAAAACTTTGAAGGAAGAAATCTTGATTGTTCAAATTTATGTTGATGACATAATTTTTGGTTCCACTAATGCATCTCTTTGTCAAGAATTTTCCAAGATTATGCAGGTTGAATTTGAGATGAGCATGATGGGTGAATTAAAATACTTTCTTGGTATTCAGATCAATCAGAAGTCTGAAGGTATTTACATTCACCAGTCTAAGTATACAAAGGAGCTTTTGAAAAAATTCAATCTTGATGATTGCAAAATCTTGTCAACTCCTATTCATCCTACATGTATCCTTGATGCTGAAGAGTGCAGTTCCAAAGTGGATCCAACCAAATATCGAGGTATGATAGGTTCCTTACTCTATCTCATTGCTTCTAGACCTGATATCTTGTTCAGTTTATGTTTATGAGCAAGGTTCCAAGTAGATCCTATGGAGACTCACTTAATTGCTGTTAAGAGAATCTTTAGGTATCTGAAAGGAACATTAAACCTTGGGCTTCTATATAAAAAGTCCTCAGATTATAAACTGGTTCGATTCTATGATGCTGACTATGCTGGAGATAGAATTGAAAGGAAGTCCACTAGTGGTTCCTGTCAATTTTTAGGTGAAACCCTTATCTCTTAGGGTAGTAGAAAACAGGCAATTGTTACTTTGTCTACAGCAGAAGCAGAATATATCTCAGCTGCTAATTGCTGCACTCAACTACTCTGGATGAAATATCAACTGACAGACTATCAGATTTTTGGAAACAAAATTCCAATCTTCTGTGATAATACTGTTGCTATCTGTCTAACAAAGAATCCAATTCAACATTCTAGAACCAAGCATATTGAAATCAAATATCACTTTATAAGGGATTATGTTCAGAAGGGTGTAATAGATATTCAGTTCATTGATTCTGAACATCAATGGGCTGATATATTTACAAAACCCCTGGCCATAAATCAATTTGATTTCATCAAGAAAAATCTAAACATGGTCTATGTCGTAGAATAAATGCTTGTTCTCTGAATGGTGTATTGGAATGTTTGTTGGAATCTATTAGTAGTCAGTTGAATTACTTATGATAGTTTCTTAAAGTATGGTCTTTAAGTCTGAATAGGGGTCACAGAATATCTTTCTTCCTTGACTGCTTTATTTAAGGCATACAGTGACAAGTTAATTCTTTGCTATGTGCTTTGATTTAACTATTATGTTGCTAAGCTGTTTTGTTTTCTTTTCATAGATTGTCTTCTACATAAGACGAGTCTATGAAGGGGCATCCTTTTAACATGGTATATGAAGGGGAATCCCTTTAAGAGCCATTAATGAGTGGACGAGTATAAAAGGAGACTTCCCTAAGGAGGGAAGAGGACAACAAGGAATACCTCCTAAAAAATAGGACGATTGTGATCTCACTTGGCTAGCTTCAAGGAGATTTCTCTAAATAGTGTTTAGCAAGAACATTTGGCACCCACAATGGGGACTAGATAAAACTTCCCCAGGCCTCACAAAAAAACCATACATTTTACCATAATAACGCGATGTCTAGATCATCTCCTAACATAAGTGAACCTAGAACTCCCCCAGACATGGAAAAAATTCTATCAATTGTGGAGAACCTACGCCAGTAAAATGAATCTCTACAGGAAAATATCCATACACTGCAACAGTTACAAAGTACTAAGGGAGAGGAAGAGGAGGAAGAACTCCTTGATCCTCAACCTTTATTAGAAATAATTTGGGGTGGTCAAGTCGCAGAAAACTTCAAACCACCACTCTTGCCATCCTTCGATGGTAAAAGTGATCCTCAGGAGTATCGCGGTGAGAATTGGAGACCATAGCTATTGAGTTAGCTAGGCATCACAAATCTTAAGATATCACCGCCGATCTTTAATTTATCTAAGGGAAGGTGTAAAGAAAGAATAACCCATAAATATGCAATGCAAGACAAAGCAAATAAGAGATCTAGGATTCGGGGGTTGGTTATACTAAGGGAAGGTATTATCACCCTAAGTGTCTATAATATCCTATAGGAACCTCTTGTTGTATTTGTGTTATTGTAAAGTTGCTTGCTATTTGGATTGATTGGGGAGATGAGAAGCGAAATGTTTTTTTTATTGTTTTTGTGTTTGGGAAGACAAAAAGTCTTGTGCCTACGTACCAATAAAGGACCAAGACCACGTTGTTCGGGGTATAAATTGAAAAGGGTTTGTTAAGGTGGATTTAATAAAGAAGAGACAAGTTGTCATCCTAAGGAGAATACTCATCTAAGCCACCACAAACATGTGGAAGAGGGATCTTTTCTTCACATTGAGAGAAGGGCTCCACTTAGATATAGAATCAACAAGTATGCTACATACCTCCCTCAAGTGGAAAAGAATCAATCATCTTTCTCACAATGTCATGGGGTAGGAGATTTATACCTCAACTAAGGATGACTAATGTCTAATGTATTTGTAAAGATTTTAAATTTGAAAAGCCAAAGTGGCAAAAGGTTTGATTTGAAGTTTGTGTTTTTTATTCTTTGTAAAAGAGTTTGAATATGCTTAAGATGTCTTGAAGCATTTGTTAGAGAAAAAGAGTTTGAAAAGCCAATGACCTAAAGTCAACGTTTTTTTAATGAAATTGGTTTTGAGTTTGAGAGAGGGGAAACCTTAAATGTTGTCTAAGTTGAAGGTGATCCTAAGGGAAACTTCCTAAGGGATAGCAAGTTATAGGATTACAAGTTAAGAGATATATGTACAAGAATGTAAGGATGCAAATGCAAATGACAAAGATGTCAACAACAAGCCCCTCCCTTGGATTTGAAAAACATTGATTGATCATATAAACATGCATAAATTGATAAACATTATGAACAAAGCTTTAACATGATTTTAGGCATTGAGGTATGGTGAACATAAAGAAGACATGACAAAGGCTTACATAACATTACAAGGAATAACTCATGAACAAACATAAGGCAAGAGACATGCTTAACATTGTGGAAGTTTATGAAATAAATACTTAAAAACAAGATGAACATCACAAGAGTAAAAGACATAGATCAAAGCATTTAAGTATGAACATGAAAGACAAGAATCATAATGAACATGGTGAAAAAACACTTAGTCCTAAAAGGGAATCAACATACACGCAAGTCAAAGAAGAGAAGCAAGAGCATGTTAAATACAAGATCAGGTTGAAACAAGTTTGGTTTATGCCATGAATCCTCCAAGGTTTTGATGATAACAAAGTATTTGAAAAAACAACTAGGATCTCTAACTAACCAGTTTGTGTGTGCAAAATTATATTTACTTGATGGAACTAGTTCTGACACTGAAATGGCTTTGGTTCGGTTCTGGTCACACTCTTTCAAGGACTAATGATCAGAAAAGTTGTTGCTAGTACACTCCAGCTCAGAACCGTGTTATGCTGCCTCTGATGCTGAGTAATGTCATATCAGTTCTGCTAACACGGGACTCAAGATTTATTAACATTATCTTCTAAAGGTTGCGTTGTACTTGAATCATAGTTATGTCCTCTGGACAAAGGCCTTGTTTCAAGGATACTCTTGTGACTGAAAGTCCCAACACTTGCTTCATTGGAAAAGAAGATGTACTAGAAGATTTTGTTATGTTTGTAGTCGTTGAAGATCTTCAACGTCTTTATTTTCCTTGGATATAAAAAGGATCTGATGATTTGAAGATCAATTAAGAAATAACACTGCAAATACAACTAAGACATACATGCACTACTTTCAGAAAAGTTTAGTCTGCTAAGAGTTTTTACTCTTGTGTTGATTAAGAATATTTGTAATAGTGTGTTGTATTATTTGAACACCTCTGATATTTTATCAAGTGTTTAACTTTTGTAAGTTATTCCTTATCTAAACTAGTTATTTAGATTAAAGTCTTAGACACGAGCTCTAAGCAAGGTTAAAGTCATAGACACGAGCTCTAAGAAAGGTTAAAGTCTTAGACACGAGCTCTAAGCAACAGTGAAGTCTTAGACACGAGCTCTAAGCAAGGGTAAAGTCTTAGACACAAGCTCTAAGCAATGTTAAATTCTTAGACACGAGCTCTAAGCAAGGTGAAGTCTTAGGAAGGTGGTCTAAACAAGAGAAGTCTCGGTAAGGAGCTGATTGAGCAAGGAGAAGTCGTAGACACGAGCTCTATGCAGAGAAAGTCTTGGACAGTGGTTTCAGAAAAAAGGAAAAGTCTTATACAAGTGTGTATAAGCAAGTGTAATCTATTTGATTATTAGTGGAAAATCTCTTGCTTGGCAAGGGAACTGGAGTACTCTCAGTTGGGAAAGGAACCAGGATAACTATTGTGTGTTCTTTGCTATTTTACTTTACTTCTGTCTTTATTTCCGCTGTACCTTATCAAATTCTAAATTCCGTTTTAGAATCTAAACTCTGGTTCAGAAGTAAATCTAACTTTTGTAAAACACAATTCAACCCCCGCTTCTTGTGTATTTTTTTCACCTTCAGATCAATCCTAAACCCTAGAAGATATAAGCACGCTTCAACAAATAAGAGTTTATGATGGAAATACTCGAAAACATGTCAACAATTAACAAAGTGAGCACAATGAACAAGACATTAAGATGTGATTGAATCAAAGATTAAAGACCAAACTCAAGTGGAAGTCCTAACCATGCATCAAGAAGTTTCAAATGATCAAGCAAGATTAAACCCTAAAGATACCACTTAAACAGAATATTTAATCAAGGTTTTCTTCAAAGAAAAAGGACAACCAAACTTGGTATAAAGCATGATATTGCCACACAAACACTTATGATCAATTAAGTCAAAGAAACAATCAAAGAACAATCACTAAAAGACCTAAAAGATACATAAAAGGAACTATTTTTATCCTAATAAAAATAGGCAAAATAAATATTATTTTTGGTGTTTTTTCATACATTCACAAAATATATAGGACAAATGATAAGTGTGCAAAAAATCAGCTCAAAAAGATGAAGGAAACATATGGAAATGATTAAGAGAAAATGAGAAGAAAAATGAAACAAACAACTGATAAAAAGAAGGTTTTGTTGGCCAAAGGTGTTGAACCCACGCACTACTACCCACTGCCCAATACTCTTACCACTAGGCCACTGCATGCGTGGTGTTAAGATAATGCGTGCACAAAATAATATATGAAGTTTCACTTTGAAAACATGCAAAATAAAAATAACAAACAGGTCTGGGGCGAGGGGGATTCGAACCCCAGACCTAATGCACGCTGACACACACAAACCAAGCTTTAAACCAACACGGTGCAATGCCAATTCAAGATATGTAATGAAAACTAAAAAATAAATATTAAATATGCTTTTTAAAAAAAGAAAATAAGGCGCCATCATCATCTTCTCCAACTGAAACTTTCCTCCTACATTTTCACTCCTTTTCAAAAGCACGCCTTCCTTGTTTCTCAATAAAAATAAAAGTTGTAAACATGAAACTTGTTCAAAATTCAATAAGGATCACGATGGAACCATTTAATTCCATTAATTTTCAACATATTGCAAATAGTTATTCGCGGACCAGTATGGACCTTAAAAAACAAATCAACAATGAAATCTTATACATGACAGATACACAACAATTAGCATAGGGGTAATGATCTCTACATTGTGACAAACATGTTTGTAACTCAGATGAATCCAAATGATACGTGGATCATAGAGTTTCAGAAGTTCAAGGCTTACCTATTGGAGTAGGTCCAATTCCTCTTTAATCAAGTTTCCAGATGATGGATGATAATGCAAATAGCTTCCATGGACCTCTAGGATGCTTTTAGGATGCTTGGTTTGTGTTGAAACAACTCCCACCTCCTTACATGATTACTCTTATAAAGTGAAGAAGTGAGAAATTGATCTTGATGGAAATGATGTTACATATGCAATGTGATTGTTTGGACAATTGTTATGATGTTTAGGGATGATGTTTGAATGATCAAAGAGGCTGGAAATGATCAGAATGAAGATTTATGGTGATTTGGCTCAAAAAGTCAACTATTGATCAATTTTTTATTCTGAGATTCTTTGATGTTATAGAGGGTTTAAACAGCTTTGATAAGTGTTTTATGGTGTGCGAGGATGGTTTGTTTGAGTGTTTGGTGACTGTGGTGAAGATTGGAGGGTTTTGTGCAAATGGTGTAAATGATGAACAATGAGGTTTCAATGAAAGATGCTATGGTTATCAGATGCTTGGAGCTTAGATTGTTGTGTGTTTTTGTTATGAAATGAAGCTCTATTTATAGCTGCAATGATCTGAAGCAAATGGAGAGGAATTGGGAAAAGTTTGGAGCATGATCCATTGGATAAAGATCTTTTGGTATAAAGTCACTTCAAGTACAACTAGCCTTTGCTTTATAGTATGGCTTGCAAGTGGAATTTACTTCTAAGATTTCTTGCTTATACAAGTTGGTTCTTGATCAGATCAAAGCTCCCTAAATCATGGAGAGTGGTTGGAGGCATAAAGTGGATTTTTGTCCGTTATCCACAAGTCAACCAAGGTAGCATGTTGGTTGATGCTTTTGCATGATGGATCAAGATCAAATTCTGCAGAACTTAGTACCATTGGAAGGATTTTGTGTCAAGGAACAAGTTTGAAGTTGGCAACTTGTTCAAAAAATGCTTGGAAAATGGGCAAAAGCATCCTTGAACTCTTGTGAAATCATAGTGCACAATTCTGCCTTGAACCAAAACTGCCTACCATACTCACTTTGGAGAATCATAACTTCATGCTCAAGCCATATCTTTTCTTGCTCTTGGTACCATTAGAAAGAGGGGATCAAACACTACAATTTTGATGTTGATCACTAAGAAAGATTCAATTTGGATCATGGAGAAAAATGGCTACCAAAATTGAACTTTTCACTTATTTACACTTGAAAAAATTTTCTAAGTGTTGGACATTTTGATAACTTGTAAAGCCTCAACTTTGAACAATCATAACTATCAATCGGAAGATGGTCTTGAGTCTATTCTTTCACCAAATTGAAGTGTGTAATACCACCATTAAAATGAGTCCTCAAGTGTCTTCATTGGTTGCTTGAGGAGGAAGTTATGAGCTTGGAAAGTAGGGCAAAAATCATAGAGTTTCCATAACTTAGAAAAATTCAAGAAACCCTAATTTTTTCCAATCATGATATTTGGATGTTTTCTTTGAATTACTTGATTGATCATGATCCAATTCACATATTTTCATGATCCTTGACTTGTGGAGTCCATGTTTGACCAAAAATCTCAAAAGTCAAACTTGATTTCGATTGACAGTTGACTTATTCCAGATGAACCTGGTTTTCTTCAATTGCTCATGAATCAAACTCCTTAGATCAATACAATCATATGAATGGACTAAGATGATACATTTGAAGTATTTGAAACATGTCTTGAGGTATTGGATCATGTCTTGCTTCAAAAGTCATCCCAGGGACTCAATTAGATCAAACCCTTAATTTGGGTGTATCTGATGACTTGGGACTTGTAGATCTTGATTCAATGCAATATTGCACTTGATTGTTAATAAGAGGAGACCCTTGATGAATGTTGAATGAATTAGGGCTTGAGATATTGAGGATCCCACCATCCTTTGACTAGTCAAATTCTTGATCTTCTTGACACCAAAACCCTAGCTTATGATCAGAGTAAAAATAAAGCACATGTTCTTGTATTTCAAAAGGGTTAGTGATGCATAAAATACACACACGTGAGATGATTGATTTTATTCAAAATGATGCAAATGAGGTGGAATCTTAGGGTTAAAAATATCTGACTCCCTGAAATGCAAACTCATGGCGGGGAGGTTCAAAGACGTGGCACTGCGTTGGTACATGAGTCTGGTTAGACTATTAATTACTAACTACCAATACCTGGCTAAAAAAATGGTACAACATTTCTCTGCCAGCAAACATAGAAAGGTGACTACCACCAGCTTGTTCAACGTCTGTCAGGGACCCTCCGAGTCCCTCCTAGAATATATGGCACGATCAAATGAAGAGACCATAAAAGTCTCCCATCCAAATCAAGATATGTTCGTATGAGTTTTCCAAAACAGTCTGAAGGTCGATCATTTCCTGAATCATTGGCGCAGAAGCCAACCATTAGCGTGGAAGAGGTCCTGAGCAGAGCGGAGTGTTATGTCAAAGGGGAGGAAAGAAACACAGAGAAAAGGTACCGGATGCTAAAGAAAAAACACAATCTAGGTATGAAGGATTCGGTCCCAGGAAAGAATACCACAAGCACGGGTCGAGGGAGAGGTTTACAGCAAAACCTTCTTGGAGGCCTTATGATAAATTCACCGAGAATTTCACCCATCTCAATAGAAAATGTGCTGACATTTTGTGAGAAGTGTATCATCTCAAGTTGATACTAGAGCCTATTCGTCCCAAGAGGGTTAATGTCATGCTAGGAAAGGATGAAGAAGCATGGTGCACCTATTATCGTGTGAGAGGCCATCGTACTGAGGATTGCCACCACTTAAAAAGAGAAATTGAGGCTCTGATCTAAAAAGGAGGGTTACTATCATATATGAAGGAGGAAAAAGGATTATCGGGAAAGAGAAGTTTGTTAGGGAAAGAGCTAAACTCAGAGAATACTTCTGTCAAAAAGGAAAAGAACATTGAGGAAGTACATGAGACCCAGATGACCTGACACACACTCAATACCATCTTAGGAGATTTCGCTGGTGGAGAAGAAATAACCTTGACCAGAAAAAGATACGTACGATCAGTAATGCATGTGTCGTAGAACCCGTCATCTGAAAAAGAAGGAAAAACTATTGTCATTGGTTTTTCAAGACGAGACTCAGAAGGGGTACTAGCGCACGGAATGACCCGATGGTCATAAAGGTACAAATTCAAGATTGTAGTGTCAAGAGGGTGCTGATCGATTTGAGAAATTCAGCTGACATACTATACTATGATGCTCTCAAAGGCATGAACATGGATACGTCCGAGTCGTTACCCTTCAAGGGAAACCTAGTCGGTTTCTCTGGTGAACGAGTTCAGGTATTAGGGAACTTACCTGTCATGACCGTCTTTTGAAGTGGAAGCAACGCAAAAGGTATCAGGGTAAGGTATTTGATATTGAACATATCATCACCCTATAACATCATTGGAAGGCCAACATTGAATGCTTTGAAAGTTGTAATATCCACTCTTTATATAACCATGAAGTATCCCCTAGAAGGCGTACAAGTCGAAACAATCAGAGGTGATCAGGATTTGCTAGGAAATGCTATAAAGATAGTTTAAAGTTAAAAAAGAAGATTCAGCAAGAGTGTCCTATAATAGAGGACTATTTAAAGGTGGACCTAGTGGACTTTGATCCTCGAGGAGATCCCACAGGTGATAGATTCACCCTAACTGGGGAATTAAAAAAGGTATAAATCAATACTGAAGAGTTTTAGGTCACACAGATAGGCTCGGGGTTGTCCCAGGAAGAGGAGGCAAATATCATAAATATATTGACGGGAAACGTCAATCTCTTTATATGGAAGCCACCAGACATGCTCGGGATTGATCCAAATGTTGTATGCCATCAACTCTCATTGGATCTAGCATCAAAAGTTGTGATGCAGAGAAAGCGAGAGAGCGGTAAAGAAAAAAGGAAAATGGTCATCGAAGAGGTCGGTAAGCTATTGAAGGTTGGATTCATTTAAGATATAAAATATCCTACCTAGATATCCAATATGGCCATGGTGAAAAAGAAGTAGGGAAAATGGCATATGTGCGTAGACTTTACCGATCACAACAAAGTCTGTCCAAAGGACCCCTATCCATTACCATATATTAATAGACTAATCGACAGTGCTTCAGGTCTCCGTCTGCTCAGCTTCATGGATGCCTACTCAGGTTACAATCAAATATAGATAAGCCTAGTTGATGCACCCAAAACAACATTCATGACCGACATAAACAACTATTACTACGAAGTAATGCCATTTGGTCTCAAAAATGACGGGGCTACGTAACAGAGGTTGATGGATATGATATTATCATCACAGATAAGAAGAAATCTTGAAGTATAAGTTGATGACATTTTTGTCAAGACACAGGAAGAAGGAAAACATGTAGATGACATGAAAGAGACCTTTGAATTAATAAGGAATTTCGACATGAGACTTAATCCTGACAAGTGTAACTTTGGGTACAGGCCGACAAATTCCTCGACTTCATGCTGACACATCGGGGAATAGAATTAAATCAAGACAAATGCTAAGCTATCATTGATATGAGAAGCCCAACATCCATAAAATAAGTCCAACAACTAATAGGGAGGCTAGCCGACTTATCCCGATTTCTGTCTTGCACCGGCGACAAATCCATACACTTTTTCTCGGCTATAAAGAAGTCAGTAGATTTCATGTGGACAGAAGAATGTGAGAAGGTGATTATGGAGTTGAAGTAATTCTTGTCTGCCCCACTGGTCTTGATCCGTCTAGAGGAAAATTCACCCCTCATCCTGTATTTAGCAGTATCCGGGAAGGCGATTAGCTCAATATTGGTTCAGGACAATGATGGAGATGAAAAACCGATATATTTTGTCAGCAAAGTTCTCAAAGGAGCATAAACACATTATTAGAAGATTGAACAAATAGCTTTGGTGGAAGTGGTTACCTCCAGGAAACTCAAATAGTACTTCTAGGGACATCCTATAATAGTTAAGACAAACTATCCCATAAAACGGATCTTGAAGAAGTCGGATCTGGCAGGCAAAATGGTAGTATGGGTAATAAAATTATCCGAATATAATATCACATATGTGCCCAGAAACAACATCAAGTCATAAGTATTGGTAGATTTCTTAATAAAATAGAGTTCACACACTCCATAAGAAATGCTCGAGCAATGGATCCTATCAGTGGACGAGTCATCTAACCTCAAGGGTAGTGCTAGAAGGACCATATGAATTCATACTAGACCAATCTCTTTGCTTTAATTTTTAGGCCAACAATAATCGAACAAAGTACAAAGGGGTGGTAACCGGTTTGAAACTAGCCAAGGAATTCAGAGTTTCTCATTTGTTGGTTCGAACCGACTCACAGTTGGTCGTTAGTCAAATTAGGGGAGACTATCAGACAAAGGATGTGTTATAGCTTAAGTATCTGCAACAATTTCTAGAATTAGCCAAAGGATTCACCAAATTTTTTATGTAATACATATTCCCCGAGAGGAAAACTCCAGAGCCAATCTATTAGCCTGGTTAGCCAGCACCAAGGGTCTGGGGCTAAACAAGACGATAATCCAAGAAACTTTAGAGACACTGAGCACGGAAGTGGATGAGGTGATGGTACTGGAAAATGCAAATGGTTGGGTGACACCCATAATTCAATATTTGACGCAAGACAAGTTGCCATATGAGGATATTGAAGCACGACACATTAAAAAGATATCTTCCTGATTCTTCTTGGTAGCCGATCAATTATACAAGATGGGAAGATCTTCCCAATGCTGAGATGTATCACTAAAGAAGAAGTATGGGTCATAATGAAGGAAGTACATGAAGGGGTGTGAAAAGGTCATATCAGGGGAAGAGCTTTATTTGGAAAGATACTCAGAGATGGGTACTATTGACCGAGTATCTTACAAGATTGTGCATAGCGGTGGAAATAGACTGGGCCAAGCTAGGCTTTGTCAAGCCTAAGCCTGGCCTGCCAAAAAAAACTGAAGACTAAGTCTGGCCTGTAGCCTGTCATAGGCTTATTTTTAGGCTTAAGTCTGGCCTTTTTTAGGGCCTGGTTGCCTGTTAGCCTACATAAAAGCCTATTATTTTAGACATATGTAAATAAGCAATTAAAATAATGTTTAAGTAGACTAACAAACTAAAAAACAATGAGACTAAAAGTTTGTTTGTATTGACTTATTTTAACTTACCTATTAGCATAAGTTTTATGAGACAATTTGTTTAAGAAAACTTATGAAAACAAATTATAACATTGTTCGTAAGGTGTTTTCGTCTTATTTTCATAAGTTCTCAAAGATAACTAATTTTTATTTATGTATTTTAATTCAAAGTACAAAACATAACATAATGATAATAAAAAAAAAGTATCCATATTTATTTAAATAGTCTGACCTGTTAGGCTTAAAAGGTTTTTTTCATGGTCTGAGGCCTAACATTTTTTTAACTAAATTGGCTTATAAAAAAGTATAGGTCTTTTCTACAATGGATTCTCCTGAATAACTATTTTCAACAAAACTACTCCTTTCTTCAAATTGCACATCAGCAAAGGATAGTAGTTTTGGTTCTTAGGTCTTAGGGCTCTTCCACCTAATTTACTCACCATATTATCAAATTCTTCTTCCCGGGATAAATAATTTATCTCTCCTGAAAAATTTCTCATGTTTAGGGTCCTTAATTTTTCAACTAATTCTTCTATCTTATGCTTAGCATCACGACCTAAATGCATACCCTTTAACTCTTGGGTAGAAGGAGTATGATAATGATATATAGGCCAGGTATGGTCTATTTTAAAGTATTTAACATCCTTAAGTTTAGGGACAAAGTTTTCTATTTTTTCTAATTCTTGGAAACTAGTGTGGAGTATTTGGTTTGAGTAATTCATCTGACTATGCAGATTATTTATGTCTTTTCTCTTTTCTATAGGATTGGTAATTAATTTAAAGGGAGAAGCCTTTATTTCTATGATTTCTTTGGAAGGGATAATTTTTATGGCTTCTAAAGGTGGATGGGTGGATTCTATTATATCTTTTTTAACAGTATTCCATTTAGTACTAATTCTAACATTAGCATCAAAGTACATCTTAAAAGCAAAAGGATTTTCTATCCATTCTTCTAAGAAAAGTAATCAAAACCATGTAAAGAAATAAATATTAATCTCGTGATTTTCTAAAAATTTGTAAAACTTTTGTAAATGCATTTGAGTATGATTTTTATAGAAATATGAGAAATACCAATTTCTCTTCTCTAAATTTTACTCAGCCTCAAAATTGTCTCTAATCTAGGCTTTGTCAATGACTCACCTAAGATTTGAGACTCAGTTGGGGATGGTGACCTCGAATTCCTCTTCGAGTAAATTGGTCGGGGAATTGTAGGAGCAAAGTTTAATCCTACAAGGTTAACCCTAATGGTTAAATCAACAGAATGTCTAGCGCTAGATGTCAATCCAATGCTACTAGATTGGTTGTAACAAAAGGATTGGCTCCTATTCATTCGAATCCTGACTGATCCATCAATATCTAGAATAACATCTCTGATAGATTTGGATTCAATCTCTCAAATTTAACCACAACTTGCAAAATTCATTCCTGAGGGAATTTATCAATAATATCTGAAGCAGTAAAAATCATCAGGGTCATAACATTATATTTTCTTCAATAATACATGCTTCATTTCTAGGAGTAGTTATAAGATATTTAAAATTGTAATTAACATTAGAAACTTTGTAGGTAATTCTACTAATAACGTCTATGCTGGCAACTCCAGGATTAAAGGTGTCACTTAGGCCTTGAACATATACGAATAATAAGTTTTAGTGAATTCATCAGTTAAACTCATAGAGTAATTAGGATGACAATTAAAGTAAATTGGACTATCATTAAAGTTAGATTCAACTATAGCAATAGTTGAGTTATGAAAATCTTTAATACGAGTATCACGAAGGACTAACACAATAAGGGTGTTTAGCCCTAGTTTATTTAATGACTTTATAGCTATTTGGATTAATCCTAGATGGATATAACGATATTATTCTCTAACATGAGTTTCTAACAACTTTCTGTTTAACAAATTAATGATTTCATGTTATTCCATATAGATGTAGCATATTCTTTAGTATGAATAATTTTTTTACTATAAAAATCAAACGTGCTAATTTTATAAACTTATTTTAATTTAATTTCTAACATAGACCACTTAACTAATCTATTTTTCATTTCTTGAATTTCTAATTCCTCATTTTAAAATCATTTTGATCTAATTCAAATTTATCATTATTTAAGGTAGCATGAACTAAGGTTTGGTTACTAATATTATTACGTGAACTGCATCCTAACTCACTCAAAGCCTTGATGATTTGAGACATGGTTACTAAACAGTAAATTTTTAAACAACTTTTTATTATGTAACTGGTTATTTCTCAATTTTCTTACTTACTCTCTCTCTCTCTCTCTCTCTCTCTCTCTCTCTCTCTCTCTCTCTCTCTCTCTCCTCCCCCCTTATGTGTTGTTTTCTTAATGGCAACTACAGTGTGCTAAACCAACGATTTTACTGCCGCACTTCTCGGACTTACGACCTGAACCACACACTATCTGCAGGTACCCTTAAAGAAAATTAAAGTTCTGGTTTATGGTTGAAAATAAACAGTAAAATAAGTAAAACATTAAAATAACTCTTTTTTTTAGAAAAACTGTTTAGAAAGTAAGTAATTACCTCGTCATCATCTGGCTTTGATAGTAGACGGTAAGAAGTATAATAATAGTGAAAATAATTGTTAAAATATCATGAATAATCAGACTTAAGATAAATTTGGAAGTAAAGATGAAGGTATTTAAAGACATGATTTTATTGAAAAATACTTACAAGAGTTTGTAGAAGATGGATATAAAACTTTAATAATTTTGAATTTGGAGAACTTAATTTTTTATTTATCGTTCTCATCATATTGATGAGTAAAAGAAATAGAATCAGTATCAACCAAAATAAATTCATAATATTCTCAAGTTTTTAATAAGTCTTTTGTAAAAAGAAAAATCCATGAGAGAAAATTATTGAAATAACTTGTAATAATGACGCATCTGAAAGACAGTACATAAGCTCCAAAAGAATAATCGGTTCATACATATTTTTGATAATAAAAGAAGATTTTGTAGAAGATGGAGGACTGTAAAAAGCTAACTTTGAAGTTGATTTATTTTGAGAAGACGAGAAAGTAGTAATTTTTTGAGTAAAAGATAATGAAGATAATAATGCATGCCTACTGATAGGTCTGAGGGAAGTAGGTATTGGAGAAGTAATTTTTTTAATATATGAAGGTGATCCTAAAAATATGGCTTTATTATTTGATGATAATGGAGGTCCATAATTATCTTTGAGATCACTCTGTTTCTTCTTCATTTTTACCCTGTAAAAATTCTCGAGTTAAAAAATCGGGTAAAAAACGTTTAATTCCTTCAATATGTTCTATTTCAAAATCAAAACAAGATAACAAAGATTGTCATCTACCAAAAACATATTTTGAAACCAAATTTTTAACATCATTTTTAAAACACTCTTAGCAGCTTTGCAATCTGTTTTTAATAAAAATGATTTTGAAAACAAATCATCCTGAAATTTGGTAATTCATAAAACAATGGCTAAAATCTCTCTCTTAATAGTACTATAATTTAATTGTGATTAAGACAAGTTCTAGAGTACTATCTAACAACTTCTTTTTTATCCTTGCTCGGAAGTAATTGTCTTAATATACCACCAAACCCTAGGTTAGAGACATATGTTTCAACAATAAGATTAGCCTTTGGATCAGCGGTTCCTAGGCAAGGTAATCTCTTAACTATCTGCTTTAATTGAGTGACACTTTTGGTCATGGAATCATCCCAACGTGGAGATCCTTTCTAAGTCTCTTAAATAAAGGAAGACAAATAGTTTTAAGATTAAAACAATATATGGAACGTATCATATGAGAATGTCATTTTTATGTGAGAACATGAGAATAAATCTGAACCATTAGATTTTAAAATACATGGTGAAGATTATGTGTCAGATTTTTCTCTCTCTCTTCTCCATCATTTATTTTAATAATGGAGGAGAGAGAAAAACAAAAACTACACATAATCTTCACAATTTATTTTAAAATCTAATGATTCAGATTCATTCTCATAGGATATGAACCCTATATATATATATATATGGAACGTATCATATGATAACGTCATTTTTATATGAGAACATGAGAATGAATCTGAATCATTAGATTTTAAAATAAATGGTGGAGATTATGTGTCAGTTTTTTTTATCTCTCCACCATCATATATTTTAGGCTTAATACCCTTTTTGGTCCTCTAACTATACCCTCAGGTCCAATTTGGTCATCTTTCTTTTAAAAGTTTCAAATTGGTCTCTTATGTTGTCTAATAGAAGCAAAGTGATCCTTACCGTCAAATAATAGCAAACGATGTTAGCTTTGATGACGTGGCATATGAGTTGGATGCTGAATTGTCCTTTTTAACATGTGTCATTTCTTTTTAATACATGACAATGGCAATGTGTCATTTATTTTTATGTTTCATTTATGTAATGAAATTATAATAATAAAAATAAATAAAAAACAAATAGGGTTTTAAAATAAAATAAGAAAAAACAAATAGGGTTTTAAAATAAAATAAAAAGAACATATTTACATATTTCTCTTTTCATCACGTTGAAACGCGATCTCGCTCACCCTCATTTTTCCTTCATCGTGAAATCATCCCCCTCCCCTACTGTTCATCATTTCACTCGCGCTCCTTTTTCTCATCTCTCTGCTCTCGAACACATCTCTTTCTCTATTCGCTCTTTCTCTCTCACGCGGCTGATGATTGAGGGTGGTGGCGGTTGAATAGGGTTTGTAGTGGTCCGACGGAGGGAGTAACAGTGGTGGTCGTGTGGTGTTTTAGTTTGGATTTATGGGTTGTGAAGGTGGTCGTTGGGTTGCGATTTGTGGTATTGAAGGTTTAGATTGTTGTTTGGTTTTTACAGAGGATATTGAAGAGTGTTGTGAGTTTTGAATGAAGAGGGAGGTTAACAGTGTAGTGGGTCTGTGATTTACAAGGATCAATATTAAAGAATTTAGGGTTCTTTGAAGGTGAGGAATTTTTTATTCTTTTCAATTATATGTAAACAGAAATCTCTGCAGAATTTGGGGCTCTTTGAAGATTGTTGTTTCTTATAGGAGTGTTTTTTAGGGTTTTTCTTTGGGGTTATTTTGATTATGAGTTTCAGAAAAGTAATTCCACACAAAATCCATGAGAACTTGATAAGCCTCACTACTTGCAACGACGGGATATCAGGAACAAACCTCTCCTGCAACGAACCACCAAACAAAACTTCTCATGTTGAATGCAGTTTCCGGCGAGTATGAAGTTTCCGGCCAAATATATGTAGTTTCCGACCAAACTTCTGGATCTTATTCTTCTCTGCTTTCTATTTCGTTTTCTTCTTAGTTGTTGATGAAGATTATTTGAAAAAATTAATGTATCATCACTTGTATATTGTAATGTGCCACATGTTAAATGAAAAATAGCTTAGTCATCATGGCACATGTTGAAAGGTTTTTAACACATCAGCATTTGGCTTAGTCAGCATGCCACATTGCCAATTTAATACATGGGACTAACGTTTCTAACGGTCAGGACAAACGTGATACCATTTTAATACGTAAGTGACCAATTTGAAACTTTTAAAAGAAAGATGACCAAAAAGAATATTACGTCTATATTTTAATAATAGAGGAGAGAAAAAAACAAAAATCACACATAATCTCCTCCATTTATTTTAAAATCAAATTATTCATATTTATTCTCATGTTCTTCCATAAAAATTGTATTATATATATATATATCTCGCCTAGATAGTGGTTGTAGTTGTTCCACTGCCATGTGACTAAATGAATGAAAGGCACGCACAACAAGCATATGCTTTGAAGAGTATATCTGTTTATCATCTCCAAAAATTAAGAAGCTAGAAGAATCCTCCATTCCATTCCCCACCTTTGGCCTTTGGGATTCACAATATTTATTTGTACCCAACGACCAAAAACACATTAAACAAGTGTGTTCCATTGAGGAGTTTTTGGTACTTGTAATTTGTCCAATACATAGATGGTATGGGTTAATAAGACACAAAGCCACTAAATCACGCAAAGACCAACATGCTTAAACGTGAAAGTGATTCTCGATCGTGCATTACGACACACCCCAAGACGTACGTTGTGGCCTTGCAATGTGTCGATGCTTACAACATCACATGGTTTTGTATTTTAAGGAAACAAACAATAACTATGTGGCCACTTTAGTTCACCCTCACGTGTGCCCTGTGCTACCTTTCATTCTTTTATAGAATTTGGATATTTTCTATAGGTGTAACTAAAGAGATTAGTTTCTCGAGGCAAAAATAACTATTATGGACAAAAATGTTCTTTCAAAAAATTTAAAATTAAGGTTAAAGTCAAAATCTTTGATTAACTTAAAAGAATTTTTTTTTATCTTATTTAAAGGAAAAAATGTGATGCGCTGACAGTTTAAATTGTCAATCAATTACGACCATACATCTCGTCAATTCATACTGAAAATTTTAAACGAATTAAATGATATAGCAGAATGATATATTTTTATTAGATGACAATGTAAAATATTTTTATACTGTCAGTGCATAACAATTAAACCCCTCGTTTAAATACGCTTAGATAAGAATTTTTTACCCAAATACCCCTTATTTTCGAGAAAATTCCCAAAATACCCTACGTTTCAGAAAATTTCCCAAACTGCCCCAGTTAGGGTTTGAGTTTGTACATGGTCGCCAAATGAAATGGTGAGTCTAGGGATGGCAATTTGGCTCATCCTCAGTGGGTATCCACAACGGGTAGGGTAAAAACCCGCAAAAATGAGTACGGGTACGGGCTCGGGTAATTACCCACTTAAATAAGCGGGGATGGGTACGAGTATGGGCACCTTAGTACCCAGCCCGCCCCATACCTGCAAAATATATATTTATATATTTTAATTTATATTATTATATAAAAATAAATATTTATAAAATTTATAAAAAAATCAATTTTAAACTACTACATATTTAATATAAGTCATCATTTATTTCACAATTCAATAATAAAAAATTTAAAAAACTTGTTAATATTTTTAAAAACTTAAAATATTATGATATTTTATACTTGATAAATATATTTTTATTAGAAATGCGGGTAACGGGTACGGGTACGGGTACGGACACTTATATACCCATAGGGTACGGGGACGGGTGTTAATTTTGATACCCAAGTGGGTAGGTGCTCGAGTACGGGGATTTTTTTTCAATTGCGGGTATGGGGACGGGTACTATAGTACCCTACCCATACCCTGCCCATTGCCATCGCTAGGTGAGTCCTCTTTAAGGGTCATAAGTTGTCGCCAATTGTACTGGAGACTACTTATCAAGTCGCCAGTGGAATTGGCGACCCTGTCTAAAGGCAAAAGGGAGTCGCCAATTGAAGTGGAGACTCCCTAGAAACTGATTTTTTCACTATAAATAGGGGTGTTCAGCTCAGTTTGTTCCACATCTCTTCTCCCAACTTTGTTCTACTCAGAAAATGTATCGTCGTAGTTGGGGAAAAGTTGTTTTTTCGCGAGACAAGCCACCAATCGACATGTTGTTTTGGAACATACAAGGTTTCAATCAACTTAAGATAGAGTTGATTCGGTGGTTGGAGGGAGACATTGGTGAAGGGAAGAAAATCCGAAGTATCAAGAGACATGATCGGCTACGTGGATGGGTTCGTGTGAAGACTGACAAAGATGCGAGGGAAGTCATGTTTGGACCGAATGAAATTAGTTTGATTCTTGTAATCTATTAGGAATGTGTTAAGTTGTTTGTGTTGTTTGTTGTTAATATTGTTGTTTGTTGTTACAGTTGTTTGTGTTAGTGTTGTTTGTTGTTAAAACTGTTGTAACAAAGACCCATCAATATATGAAAATATTTGGTTACAACAAATGAAAAGATAAGCTAAATTATGATGCAGATGTTCCTCCAACGTTGGGACAATGTTTCTTGTTGTGGTCGGGCTGACGACAGATACTGCATAGTCTTAATATTTTATCAGCGATATCCATTTCAGTTCTTATACGCTTGCTGTTTGGGCGTCCCTTTTTCCTTCTTCTCATATCATCGTTGTGCCAAACTATGTCACCTTCGTATGGAGGCCAATAATCCTCCATTGGTAGCACTGCAAAGCCTTCGCTGTATACATTCATAATATTAACCACATTGTAAACATCAGATAGATAGCCATAAGCATCCTGACGAGCATGTGCGCATGCTGCAATGGCATGTGAGCAAGGTACACTGAGGGCCTGGAACTTGCCACAATCACACCAACATCTGTTTAGCCTGACATCATACGATAAATTGGGCCTCCCCTCATTAAAATCCATTGTTTCTTGTACACTGAATGATTTCCTATGTCGGTCAAAGACTGTAACTGCATGTGTGCTGGCTTTGATAGCATCATCCTTCATCTCTTCTTTTATATCATATATTTTACTATCTGATATTTTTCTATTCTTCAGTTCATATGGCGTCCATATCTAGGCATGGAAGACCTACATGAAGTCAGCGAGGAAGATGTTGCCATTTGGACTGCATGTGTACCAATCATCAGATTCACAACTGTGGAGCTACGCAACAGTTACCGTGTCAAACTGCAATTTGGAATGCATCATGACATCCCAGATCCGCCTGTTGACATCAGTAAATGGCATCTAAAAAAAGTTAATGATCAATGGGACTTTGACAACTGGAAGGATTTTGCAAAGACTAAGTGTCGTAAATGGATGAACCGTAACAACTATGTCTTACGTGAGTCGGTGATTCCAACCCCATCTATACCAACAAATAATTACATGGCTTGGTATAGATCGGTTGCAACTGGGTTTGTCTCCGAAGAAAGGTATTTATACGACCCACGCCAGACCACCTACACACAAGAAGCCTCAACGTCTAACCCACCTCCAAGGGCATGTTACTCGCAACCCCCTACCCAACAAAATTACCAACCCATTATCCATCCAAACATGCCATACACCCAACCACATGTAGACTGCTATTTTCGACGACAATGGATTGATTGAGAAACAAAAAGTAGAAGGAGCTAGTCGAAATATTTTCGACTCAAGATTTGACGCTAAAGTAAAAGTTAGTCGAAGACGGTTGGGAAACTAGAACAAGTGATGTGAATTTCTCTAAGTAATAAAGAAGTTCATTATTTCGACAACTTGAGTTAGAGAGGTATTTCGACAGATAATTTGAAATTCAAAATTGAGAGGGAGATGCAGTTGAAGAAATCAGACGCGTGGAGCATATCCAAGGCAAGGAAGCAAGCAAGACGCCATTTGTCACATTTAGGGGAAATAGTTGTTATCGACAGTTGTTTGGTTTGTATATAAATAGGTAGTCATAGTATGAAAAAAGGGTGTGCATTTCAAAAATTGTACAAGTTATTCAAATTACTCAAAGTAACCGTGTGAGAGAAACGAGTCATTATGGAAAAAATGTACGTTTGAGAAAAACACGGGTTTATTACTTGCAATTCTTTATGAAATTTAAGTTTGTTTACAATACTCTTTAAGAATCTGCAAATTTTATTCTTGTCACGTTACTTTCATTTCACCAGTTATTTACCAATTCCAAGTTCTATTTATTTTAGTTAGTCGAAAATTACCAACTGTGAGAACAATAATAAAACAATGATGAAAAGGTTAGAGTTTTACTCAAATTGTCAGCATTTTTAAAAGCACTGTGTCCTAGGATTTGTGTGGTCAGTCCTGTTAGTAAACTAATTCCACAAATTAGAAGACCAGAGGTTGTTTGCTAAATTTCAAGGCGAACAAATTGGCACGCCCAGTGGGACCTTGTGCGTTTTGACAATTTTTTTTTTAAAAACCTTTATTTTTAAATTTTCTTTTCCTTTGTAGTCGTCTTCGTTTTGTTGTATGAAATTAAGGAGCGGTAAGATTGCCGAAAATAACGAAGAAAGACCCAGAAGGAGACGAGTACGTAGAATGGCGAATCCAAATCCGCCTAACAACCAGAATCCTACGAATAATGAAGTACCACGCCCTAATCCTTCGACTGGGGGCAATACGGCTTCAATATCAGTATCAGAGGCTATGCAATCAATAGTGGGTTCGACACCTGCACATTCGATCCCTCAAAATGCGCCAAGTTTTTCTACTATTGGGTCTCAAATGCACCAAATGACACCCCCTCCTCCAGGAAGCACGTACAAGCCTTTTGTGTCTGGTTTTACGATGCCTCCATTAAACCGAGATCAACCATATGGAATGACAACTATGGTGATGGCAAGTTTACATAATGCGTCACCAATATATACAGATCCCATGATTAATGTAACTTCGCCTTTGTAAGGATCAGGATCTGGCGTAAACCATATAGGGAGAATGAGTCAGGCTTTGGCAACAGGGTATCAAACCTATATGCCAAGTATCACTAACAATTCTGCGCAAGTGATTAGGCAACAAATAGATGAGAGTAACTATGACATGGTTCAGATGTTGACTCAACAAATGGGGGTTGTATTTAACCCATTGATTCAAAATACCACTCAAATGAACCAATAATTGGCAGCGCAAATGGCGCGTATTGCCGATTTTTTTGGCGTTCCCCAACCCATTAAAAGAGAGCAGGTAGTCCAGAACCCAAGGATAGTTGTCGGAGAGGAACCTACTATAAACCAAAGATAAATAAATGTTCCTCAAGCGAACCCTAGAGACCAAGAAGTAGTGGTCGAACCACCCCGGGTCGAATTTCATGTTCAGCAAGAACCTGTGAGGGTGTTAGTAAATAGGGACCAAAATGCTGATGATGTTGTGCAACGAATACGTTGTAATAACATGCCAGCAGAAAATAATTTAGCAGTCATGGTCAAAAGAATAATGGCTCGAAATGGGGTAAATGTAGGACTACAGAGGCCTAGTTACATATCACCATTATCTGAATATATATTGCAGGAAGATTTACCCCCAAGATGGAAAGTCCCCAAGTTCTCTAAGTTTTCAAGAGACACGAGTGAATCGACAGTCGAACATGTGGCCCGTTACTTGATCGAAGCAGGCGAGATAGCGCACAATGAGAACTTGAAGATAAAATATTTTCCAAGTTCTCTGACGAAAAATGTTTTTACTTGGTTTACATCTTTGCCTGCAGGTTCGGTCCATACATGGACCCAGTTGGAGAGATTGTTCCATGAACAGTTTTATATGGGACAAACAAAGATAAGTTTGAAGGAATTGGCTAGCGTCAAGAGAAAATTCTCTGAGCCAATTGATGATTACCTAAATAGGTTTAGGTTGCTTAAGGCAAGATGTTTCACACAAGTGCCTGAACATGAGTTAGTCGAAATTGCCGCAGGTGGCCTTGATTATTCGATCAAAAAGAAATTAGACACACAATATTTGGGAGACATGGCCCAATTAGCTGATAGATTTAGACAGGTCGAAAGACTAAAGGCTGAAAAAGCTAGAGCCAATAAGAATAAAAAAGAGAGTGTGGCTTATGTCGGAGTGTGTCAAAATGAGGACGAAAGTGAATCACCAAATTTCGACGAGCAGGAAATTGATTTGGTAGAACTGAAATAGGGTCGGCCATATGCTTGTAAAGTTTTGGCCCCGTCGAATGGGAAGGACCCAGTCGAGTCTGAAAAGAATGATAAGTTCCCCAAAAGGACTTATACGTTCGACGTTACCAAGTGTGACGAAATATTCAATTTATTAGTCAAGGATGGCCAACTGATAGTGCCACCTAGTACTAAAGTGCCTCCTCTAGAACAATAAAAGAAGAGAGGTTTTTGTAAGTACCATAATTTCTTGGGTCATAAAACGTCTCAATGTTTCCTTTTCAGGGATTTGGTGCAGAATGCAATTCGCGATGGAAGACTCAAATTCGGCGACAAATCAAAGTCACAGATGAAAATTGATTCAAATCCAATGCAGGTGGCAGAAGCCCATTATGCTGAACCATTCACACTGAACATGGTGGAGGCTGAAGAAGGTTTCGACTACAGCTTTGAGATGATCGAGGCCACTGAAGGCTTCGACAACAATGTAAATATGGTGGAGATCACTGAGATCCCCACTTATGAAAGTGATGTTGAAGAAGTCTCCAATGACTTCATAAACCAGCCGGTGATGATCAAGGTTATTGAACACCTTGATGAAGGGATTATAGAAAACTGCATCAACAGTGAAGCTACTGAAGGCTTCAGTGACATTAACAACAAGGCCACTGAGGGTCTCAGCAACATTAATACGGAAATTGCTGAAGTTTTCGACAAAGTCAACGATGAAGCTGCTGATGGCTTCACCCAAACCAACAGAGGGACTACTGAAGGTTCCTACAAACCAGTTGCTGTAGGGATTCTTTGACAGATAATGGAAGACCCTAAGGAGAAAGCAGTCGAGTTTTGCTGCCAACATGATGTCAAAGGCTTGCCTTTGAAGATTCACACAAAAGGTGATCATGAAGATTTCGACCTAACTAAGAAGAAACATGAGGTTGACGAAGGCCTCAGCATGAGAATGAACAAATTGAGCATTGCGACTGAGCCAACCGCCAATGTGAACATGGTGGAAGTATCCCAGAATGTCCCAGTGCAAATCAACGAGGAACGTCGACGAGAAGAGTACCAGAGGGTGGCATACCCAAAAGAAGAAGAGAATTTGGTAGAGTTTATTCAAAGATGCCAGAAGAAAAGATCTGAGGTGATGTTATGCCCTCGCTGCAGCACTGTCTTCGACAAGAAGGCAGCAGAAAACTTGGAAGGAATCGAGAGAGCTAAAAGGAGAGGAAATTGGGGGGAAGTACCATCTTCAAGAAAGGAGAGATTCGACCCAAGAAGGGGAGATCAGAATAAGCAAAGGCTGGGAGGAAGGTATCCGAACACCTTCAAACCCACTAACAAAGCCCCAGATGATAAGTGGGTTCAACCAATTCGCCAGGCTCAGGGCCAGAAGAAATGGAAGAACTTTGAGGTGCAAAGGGGCTCCTCGTTGACGGGGAAGAAAGAAAGTGAGAAGCCCGGGAGAATGCCTTACCCTTCAGAGAATTATAAGGGTAAGAACCCAATGTCAAAATCTCAATGGAGGAGGTTTCAAAGGCGAAAGAAGGCAGAGAGAGAGGTTGCAGAAAAAAGCAAGGCAGAAACTAGCAGCAACATCCAAACTGTGAGTCAGAGAGAGGAGTCCATAGACAATGAACAACACAGTGTCCCTGAACAAGTGTCGTCAAAAGAGGATATAAATAGAGATGACAAAATGACCGATGACTTCAAATCAGAATCAGAGGCGTCCTTCGATGTTATGTACAATGTAGTCTCAGTGCTCCCTAGGGAGTACGATCAGGTGATGGAGGTCGAAGAAGAAGAGGAAGTCATGGAAAGTGAAACCACAAGGCACAAACCAGTGTGCTACTATATAATGAATAACAGATGCGTTGAGGAGCAAAACGCGTTTTTTGAAAGGCCAGACGACTCCATGCGAAGCCACCTTAAGCCTCTATTCATAAAAGGAAAGGTGGGAAATGTGGGGGTAAACAAAATCCTAGTCGATGGAGGAGCGGCAGTAAATCTAATGTCGCACTACATGCTGAAAAATATTGGCAAAGACGATTCAGACACCAAGTCCCACAACATGGTTTTGTCGAACTATGAAGGAAAAGTAGGGACAACAATGGGTGTAATACAGGTAGATTTGACAGTCGAAACAATTACTAGGCCAACGATGTTTATGGTGATAGCTTTAAAGGCAAATTACAGTATCCTCCTGGGGAGAGAATGGATACACAGCATAGGTGTCGTTCCTTCGTCAATGCATCAGAGGATAACAATCTGGCGCGCTGATGGAATAGTGGAGAACATAGAGGCTGATCAGAACTATTTTCTAGCTGATGTAAACCACGTTGATCGCCGAAGTTTTGACAGAAACTTGGCCCACATTGCTCCTTGCAGTCCAGCCACATTCGACCTGACGGCAACTGATAATGCTTTCTGTTCGTTATACCTCCATCCCACACATGGGTTCCAATGGGATAGGGAGGTGGTTGGTGAGGCGAATTATATCTTCTGAACTGCACATATACAACCAACTGGCTGGGGTAGCGAGTTCAGTGACAATGAGTGAGTCACTAGCGCTCAAAAATATCGCGGCTTATATAGCTGAGAACAAACTCAAAGCGACTCTAGAGGCCGAAGTGAAGTACATGGTTGTCGAAGCCAATCCGGTCGAAGATGACCAACAATGTCCTCACAAGGATTTTAATGAAAGTTCGCTCGATGGAGAATTGGGCGAATGGCAGAGTCAAAGGCTTGATGCCATTTACGACGATGAGCCTTTGGGCTTCGAGAAGGATCCATTGTCACCAGATATGAAGATGGTGGCGCAGGATCCGCTTGAGGAAATCGACTTGGGATTGGGGGCAGGAAAAAGGCCAACCTACATAAGTGCAAAAGTTGATCCCCAACTCAAATTCGAAATAGTCTAGTTGCTGAAAGAGTTTAGAGATTGTTTTGCGTGGGATTATGACGAAATGTCTGGCCTAGACAGGAATTTGGTCGAATTGCAACTGCCCATAATGCTTGGGAGGAAGCCCGTGAAGCAAACCCCAGGGCGTTTTTCCCCAGAGATCCTATCGAAGATCAAAGAGGAAGTCGGAAGGCTTCTCAAATGTAAATTCATCCGTACGACCAGGTATGTCGAATGGATTGCTAACATAGTTCCAGTAATAAAGAAAAATGGCAAGTTAAGGGTATGCATTGATTTTCGAGACTTGAATTCAGCTACCCCAAAGGATGAATATCCTATGCCAGTGGCGGAAATGCTTGTCGATTCTGCCGCAGGCCATGAATACCTGAGTATGCTTGATAGATACTCTGGTTATAACCAGATTTTTATCGCAGAAGAGGATGTCCCTAAGACAACATTTCGATGTCCTGGAGCCTTAGGCACCTACGAATGGGTGGTGATGCCTTTTGGCTTGAAAAATGCTGGAGCAACTTATCAGCGAGCAATGAATTTGATTTTTCAAGATTTCATTGAGACTTTTATGAAGATTTATATTAATGACATTGTTATTAAGTCTGTTTCAGGAGAAAGTTACATTGACCACCTTCGACAGTCTTTTGAAAGGATGAGGAAGTATGGTCTAAAAATGAATCCTCTCAAATGTTCGTTTGGTGTGCAGGCGGGAGACTTCCTAGGCTTTGTGGTCCACAAGAAGGGGATCGAAATAAACCAAAACAAGGCCAAAGCAATAATGGAGGCGAAAGTGCCATCAACAAAGAAGGAATTGCAGTCTTTACTTGGGAAGATTAATTTTCTCAGAAGGTTCATCTCCAACCTTAGTGGGAAGACGCAAGCCTTATCTCCTCTACTTCGACTAAAAAAAGGAAAACTTTGCATGGGGGCAAGAGCAACAAGATGCCTTCGACAAAATCAATGAGTACTTGACGGATCCCCTTATTTTGATGTCACCTTGTAGAAGTAGAAGTATGAGGCTGTACATAGCCGCGTCAGATAAGACAATAGGGAGTATGTTAGCCCAAGAGGATGAAAATGGTGTCGAAAGAGCCATTTATTACCTCAGTAGAGTCTTAAATGATGCAGAAACTAGATATAGTGTGATCGAAAAGTTGTGTTTATGTGTATACTTTTCATGTATGAAGTTAAAGCACTATATAAAACCAGTTGATGTTTATGTTTCTTCCCATTTCAACGTAATAAAACATATGTTATCTAAACCAATTTTGCATAGTCGAATTGGAAAATGGGGTTTAGCATTAACTGAATATTCCTTGACATACTTACCATTAAAAGCTGTCAAAGGACAAGTGGTGGCTGATTTTATAGTCGACCATGCCATAAACGAAGAGTCTGTGGACTATGTCAAAATAGAACCATGGAAGTTATATTTTGATGGTTCTAGTCATAAGAATGGAACTGGTGTAGGAGTTTTGATTATTTCTCCTAAAAGAATTCCAACAAAATTCAAGTATAAAGTCGAAGGACTGAGTTCAAATAACGAAGTCGAATACGAAGCTTTAATAGCAGGACTTGAAATTTTATTGGAATTGAGGGCAACTAGAGTCGAAATAATGGGAGACTCTGAGTTAGTAGTAAAGCAAATAACCAAGGAGTACAAGTGTGTCAAAGAAAATTTGATCATGTACTTCGTAGTAGCTAATCGACTATTGAAGAAGGTCGATATGGTTACGGTTCGACATATTCCTCGAATAGAAAACCAGGAGGCAAATGATTTAGCACAAATAGCCTCCGGATACAAAGTGTCCAAAGAGAAATTGCAGAAAGCCATCGAAGTAAGAGGAAGAGTCGTGTCAACTAGGTTATCCCCATCAGATCTGGAGACAATAAAGCTAAGATACGCTGACAAAGAAAACTTTGAGATTTTTAGCGTGGATGATTCAAGGGTTGAAGATTAGAGGAAACCTATCAAGGAATACTTACAAAACCCAAATAGACCGGTTGAACGAAAAGTCAAGTATCGAGCTTTAAGTTATGTGTTTTTTGAAAACGAATTATTCAAGAAAACTCCAGAGGGGATATTACTGAGGTGCTTAAACGAAGCTGAAGCATACATAGCCGTGTCGAATGTGCATAATGAGGCATGTGGTGCACATCAAGCTGGACATAAGATGAAATGGCTATTATTCTGGCAAGGAGTATATTGGCCAACTATGTTAAAAGATTGCGTCGAATTTGCCAAAGGTTGCCAAGAATGTCAGGTACACACAGGGGTACCACATGTTCCTGCAAGCGAATTACATTCTATAATAAAGCCTTGGCCATTTAGAGGTTGGGCTTTGGACTTAATTGGAGAGATTCAACCGGCCTCTTCAAAAAGCCAGAGATATATTTTGGTTGGGGTCGATTATTTTACAAAGTGGATCGAAGCCATACCTTTGGTGAATGTGGATCAGGAAGCAGTAATTGAATTTATCCAGAAACATATCATTTATAGGTTTGGGATCCCAGAGACAATAACAACAGATCAGGGATATGTGTTCATTGGTAAGAATATGCAAGCATTAGCGAAGGAAACGGGGTTCAAGCTTCTTACATCAACGTCTTATAGACCCATGTTGCAGGAAATTAAAATAACGCTGGAATAATGTTACGAAAAGAAATAATACAAGTTGGTGAAATTCGCCAAACAAATGGCTTAATTGTCATTACAGATAAACTAATAGGCCTCAAAGGGCTAAGTAACATTACAACTTTAAATTAGAAAAAGATTTCTTCAACTTGTTGAACTTCGACCGTTGGATCTGAATTCGACATTCACAAAGAGCTTTGATGGTCGAAAGCTCTTCGATTTCTTTGCCTAATGTTTGAGCTCTGTCAGCATGGTGTACTCCCACTTCCAGTTCTTTGTCAATTTCATCTTGCTTGACCTGTTGCAGTTCCTCCTTGTGTTTTTTCGCCTGGGAAATTTTCTTTTGGAGCGCAGCTATTTGTTTCTCCCACTTCAGAATGTTTTCGTCACAACTGGCAGCTTCTTTCTTGTCCTTTTCAGAAAGTTCTCCCAGTTCAGTCACTCTTTTAGTGGAGGCTGCAACGACATCCCATTCAGCAAGTTGAGTTTCCGACTTGTTTTCTATCTTTTTCGAATAATCTCGTAGTCGGTTGAAGTCTGCTACTACCAGGTCAATTAGTGTGGTTAAGTCCACCATAACATCAGTTATTTCAGCAGGAGCTTCCAAAACATTGACTTGCTTTAGGATTTTCTTAAGGTTGAACTGAGCAGACGAATCATCCTCCAAAAGCTGAAATAGGTCCACGTCAAGGATTTGTTCTCGAATTTGGGCTAGTATAGCATCCATAGATTTGGCACCAGAAACAACCCCTGAGGTGGTCGAACTGCTATGGGAAGAGTCATAGAAGGTGTGACGTGTGCTGAGTACAACTTTCAAATATTCTAAGGGCCGCTGCACCTTCATGTTCTCAAGTTCTTCGTGAGAGAAGTTGGTCGAAGTAGTATTTAGCGAACCAGTCTTAGCATGTTTGGGGGAGTTCTGCGTGTCACGTTCTTTTTCCTCGTCAGTAGCAATTCCTGGAGTGGGTTCTCTATCATCTTCAGTTTCTTCTTCTTTTTCGACATCAGACACAATCTCCTCATCTTTATCTTCATCATCCTATTTCGAATGAATGGGAGAATTATCATCAGGATGGTCTTCTGTGATCAAGGTTTCATTGGCCATTTCAGTCTCCCCACCAGTTTCGACTAAGATATCGTTCTTGGGGATGGTTTCTTCTCCTATCCTGTCTTGAGCAGGATGTTGTTGTTGGAGAGTAGCAACTGGTTGGTTGACCTCTGTCGCAAATTCCTTTGTCGAACCTTTTGGAGACTGCTTTGAAGGACTGGTAGGTTTATAGGTGGGATCACTGCTGGTCTTTGGAAGTACTTGGACAAGAGGGTGTCCATGGGTATCAACTTGGACCTAAAAAGAAAAATCAAATTAAGAAAAAACAAGTATGACCATAAGGAAAGAGTTTAGTTGTCGAATATCAGAACGTACCTGGGGGATAACAGTTTTAAAGTTGGAATTTTCACTCTCTTCAGAAATGGGTGGAACTTGCACAACTGGACTTGTTGGGGGAGTTTTCTCCAGTGTTCTGACGGTATAGGACTTTTGTGGGGGAGGTTTCGATACTTTTTTCTATTTCTTGGAAGGTTGTACCTGGTCGGGAGACTAGTCACGAGATTCAACAGCAGGAGTTTCAGTTTCTTGCTCTTTCCTTTTCTTCGGCGTTGGAGGAGGTTTTCGGCTTCCCTGAAAATGGCAACAAAGTTTAATTAGCATGTAAAACAAAATAATAATAATGTTGGCAAAATAAGAAATAGAGTTATACTCTCGCCAGAGGTTTTTTAGTTGTGTTTTGAGGGCCTTCCTTAACTCTTGCAGTCGAACCTTCAACAGCTGGTTTCTTGGCAGTTATTTTCAAAGCTAAAGGAAGCAGGAAGAAATTAGAGATAAAGTTTGAAGAAATATGCGTGAATAATAAGTAAAGGATGTCGAAGGTCTCCCCATTCCACACCTTCAAGTATTGGAGTTTCCACGCGAACGTGTTATATGCCAATATGAAGGTGACCTTTGAAATTGTCCAAGGTATACTTAGTCGGAACCACTCGCTTAGCGCGTTTTTGGTAATTTTGGCGAAGAATTTTCATCGAATCCCCGCAAATGAACCAATCTAGAAACGGAGGGCTAAGAGCCACACCAAATTCAGCAGAAGGTAGAGAGGGAAACTTTGGTGGATGAAGATTGAAAGCCAACTCATAACGTTGATCTGGTCGAACGTATAGAGGTAGTTTAAAATCATCCAATTTGCTCATAAATTTTTGTTTCAAAGTAAATGCTGCTTCGCTTATGCGTCGACTAAGTTCATTGGGCCTATAAGCAGTTTCAAAGTATTTCTGGAATGCTTGGATTTCCTTGACATGTCTCGAAATACCTTTCTTGGTCTTGTCCTGCACAAGTGTAAAAGCTTTAGTTAGCTGGATATTGAAGGAAGGCACGTCAAAAAACTGGTTGGTGTAGTAATCTTTCCACCATTCATCGAATTCCTGAGTACAAAGGAAGGTCGGTCGAAAGACCACTGGTTGAATCTCGACCAGGTTAGAATACTTCTCCAATAATTCTGAACACTTATCTTCATTGTGGAACATGTTGTAATGAATGAGAGAACCTTTTCTGGAAAAGAGGGGGTTTAGGTTGTATCTGAATTAACCCAAACTGTCGAGAGACAAAGTTGGGCTAGTAAACAACCAAAGAGATCTTTGACTTTCCAGGGCTAATTCTGGAAGCTAGAAGTCTAGGTGTCAGGAAGGATTCCCAGACATTGAGGAAATCATCTTCTTCAGTTTTCGACTCCACATGTAGTCTTCTAGTGAACCATTTTGGTCCAATCACCCTGTTGGAGAAAGGGGACATATTGGGGGTAAAGTTGTAGCGTTTGGCGAACATCATGACGTAACTAGTAAAAGCTTGTTGGAGGCTCAATCCTTCGTCAGTGGGTGTCAGTTGCACCAATCTAGTCCCTTCGACCCTCCTGTCCCTCAAGGCATCTTCATTCACAAGATTTTTGATAAGGAGAGAGGCTTCAAAAGTGGCATTAAGCCATAATTGCAGAAGCCAAAACGGTCCTGACAAAAGAAGGTTGTCTTTATCCTTGATGGTCTTGAGGGAAGTAACACCTTCGCCCGGAGATTCGTAAAGATTTTCTAAGATCATTTCACTCAGGCATAATCGATGCCCATCGTGAAGCTGATTTGCCATAGTAATGTAACGTTTGGCTACTTGGAGTAACCTGGAGCAAAAGACACATCTCGATAGCCAGAGGGCCAGGAAAGCTACATGTTCCTGATCAGAGACTTCCTTAGTCTCTTTATCATGATAATTGGCAATGTAAGCTGTGAAGGTGGCCTTGTTCGTGTCGAATCCTATGGAATCATCAGATAAAACATTGGGGTCATAGTTTACTCCTAACGGGCTAAGGCCAGTGATGGAAGCTACGTCGAATAGGGTAGGGGTAAACATCCCACAAGGAAGATGGAAATTGTTATAAGTACTATCCCAGAAGTAGAGGGAAGACAGGAGCATATTTGGGCAGTAACCTGGTCCTACTTTCGACAGTTGAATTAAGTCGAAAATACCTATGTCTTTCCAAAAGTCAGCCTTAACTTTTTCAATCTTCGCCAGCCAAGCTAAATAATCAGAGGGGTCTTTCAACAAGGGACAAGATCTAAAAATTTTGGCATGGTTCAGATATTCTAAGCTTATGGGTTCTTTAGAGGGTGAGCCTTGGCCATCAACAATGGATTTCTCATCTATGGCCTTTTCTTTATCAGTTCTAGGTTTAACCTCATTAGCTATGGGTTTATAATGGTGATAAGCTGGAAAAAATTCTTTTATCTTCACTGGATCAAATTTTAAATCAGGCAAAGGCCCTAGCATTGCATATGATGTACCAGAAATTAGAACATGGATAAGTACCTGGGATTGAAAAATGCGTCTTTTTTCTTCTTGATTAGGAGGTTCAGGCACATATTGTTGGTTTCCCACCACCTTTGGGCCAAAGATTTTGTGGACAGGTGGTAAATCTTTAGAGTTTTTTTGAGCTTTGTTAGAAGTTGTGGGAGCTGCGGATGACGCCATGTTTGGAGGAAAGAAGTTGTAGAGAAACTCAGAGAAGAGGAAGAAACGTTGAAAGGGTTTACTCAAGAGGAAGAAGAGGCGTAAAAGGTTGAAAAAGGAGTTTTTTGACTTATTTATAGATGGTAAAAAGAGGTGACTGAAGCAATTAAGATTCATAATTTTTTTTTTGGAGAGATCATGGGGCACGTGGCAGTTGTGAGTGGATGGACTGAAACGGTGGCAGTTGAGTTGGTCGCCCACGATTTACTAGGGATTAGGGTAGTGATTATGAAAATTGTCAGAAACGTGGGCTGAAGAGACGTTTTAGAAAAGTGTAATGATGATCCTAATGTCATAGGTGTCCAATCATAGGAACAGTCAATTTGGTAAATTACTAAAGGCGTCGAATCATGTTGGCAAAAAATGCTTTTCTCAATGATAATCGAAAAGGCATTTATTGGGGGGCAATTTGTAGACTGCTATTTTCGACGACAATGGATTGATTGAGAAACAAAAAGTAGAAGGAGCTAGTCGAAATATTTTCGACTCAAGATTTGATGCTAAAGTAAAAGCTAGTCGAAGATGGTTGGGAAACTAGAACAAGTGATGTGAATTTCTCTAAGTAATAAAGAAGTTCATTATTTCGACAACTTGAGTTTGAGAGGTATTTCGACAGATAATTTGAAATTCAAAATTGAGAGGGAGATGCAGTTGAAGAAATCAGACGCGTGGAGCATATCCAAGGCAAGGAAGCATGCAAGACGCCATTTGTCACATTTAGGGGAAATAGCTGTTATCGACAGTTGTTTGGTTTGTATATAAATAGGTAGTCATAGTATGAAAAAAGGGTGTGCATTTCAAAAATTGTACAAGTTATTCAAATTACTCAAAGTAACCGTGTGAGAGAAACGAGTCATTATGGAAAAATGTATGTTTGAGAAAAACACCAGTTTATTACTTGCAATTCTTTATGAAATTTAAGTTTGTTTACAATACTCTTTAAGATTCTGCAAATTTTATTCTTGTCACGTTACTTTCATTTCACCAGTTATTTACCAATTCCAAGTTCTATTTATTTTAGTTAGTCGAAAAACCAACTGTGAGAACAATAATAAAACAATGATGAAAAGGTTAGAGTTTTACTCAAATTGTCAGCATTTTTAAAAGCACTGTGTCCTAGGATTTGTGTTGTCGGTCCTGTTAGTAAACTAATTCCACAAATTAGAAGACCAGAGGTTGTTTGCTAAATTTCAAGGCGAACTCCACCATACCATCTTCAACAAAATTATTACTATCAAGAGACTCAATATGGCTATGCCCCCAACACATCACAAAGATACAGCCAAAACGAGGGTACTTCATACCATAGCCAAATTGGGCAAACATCTTTTCATAGCCTTAACGACCAAACATCATACCCTAGCCAACAAAATCAACCTTCTCATCAGCCTTATGCCTTTCAAACACCATTTCAACCTTTCACCAACGAATCCTTCACACCAATGTCTCCCTTCAATCGGCCTGCCCGCACACCAATCACCCCCTCAAACTACCCTGGCATGAGTCGCACGCTCAGTTTCAGTCCCCAAGACTTCACGGAAATGCAAGACATCCTAAGGGAACCATCTCGGAATGTTCCTGAGACTTCAACTCCTCAAACACCGGCCGTGAATGAACAACAAGGGGAACAAGGGGGCCGAGTACAATGAGTGCAACGAGTGAGAGTCCCTAGGGGATGTGGAACTAGTGGCCGGTTGGATGCGCCCGGTCACCAACATTGGATGTGGAACTAGTGCAAACAAAACCAATGAAAAAAAAAACAACACACACCCTGTCTCCACATCAATCGGCGACAGGGTTATTGCCTTTAGACAGGGTCGTCAATTGCACTGGCGACTTGATAAGCAGGCTCTAGTACAATTGGCGACAACTTATGATCCTTAGAGAGGACTCGCCATTTCAATTGGTGACCATGTACAAACCCAAACCCTAACTAGGACAGTTTGGGAAATTTTCTGAAATGTAGGATATTTTGAGAATTTTTTCGAAAATGAGGGGTATTTGGGTAAAAAATTCATTAGATAACCATAATTATTTATTATTGAATTGGTGATAAAATTTATAATTTTTTTTAAAATTTAATTATCCGAACGATTTTTTATTAAAGCCATGGTTTTCCTTTCGTTGGACCAACCATATACGGATGAAAAACTGACCCATAGAAATTTCTTTAATTTATGTCTCTGTTTTGTAGTATTCATTGTGAAAGTGACTTTGGTTTAGAAATATAATTCATACTCCTATATTCTTAACGATTTTGATAATTGTTGATGAGTACTTGATTAAGAGTTTTTATTTTAATGAAATTTTTTAATAATTTGTTGGGGGAATGATGATGTATGACCCCAGTTTCCATAAGGGTTGAATATATATATATATATATATATATATATATATATATATATATATATATATATATATATATATATGGGAAATGCTAACACACCTAAAATTGGTGGCCCCACACAAAAATACACTACATTTATTTTTTTCTTCATCTTTCTAATGTGGGTCCCACCTAAAATTGGTGGACCTCACACAAAATATACTAAGGTGTATGTTGCTAATGCACACCTACATGGATGCGTATTAACATGACCATATATATATATATATATATATATATATATATATATATATATATATATATATATATATATATATATATATATATATATATATATATATATATATATATATATATATATATATATATATATTAGAAATTGGTCTAGTGGTGAATGTTTATATATAGGGTTCATATCCTATGAGAATGTCATTTTTATGTAAGAACATGAGAATGAATATAAATCATTAGATTTTAAAATAAATGGTGAAGATTATTTGTGGTTTTTGTTTTTCTATCTCCTCCATTATTAAAATAAATGATGCATGAAAGAGAAAAAAAAACAAATAATCTCCACCATTTATTTTAAAATTTAATGGTTCAGATTTATTCTCGTGTTCTCATATAAAAATGACATTCTTATATGATACGTTCCCTATATATATATATATATATATATATATATATATATATATATATATATATTAGAAATTGGTCTAGTGGTGAATGTTTAGATTTTGAGAGTATTTTTTTTTCCTAGATCTCAGATTCAAATTCTGATAAATGCAAGAAATTTTTATATTGGGTCGTAGTCATACATAATTTTGCTCTTACTTTAAATGGAACCCCTGTATATAGACGATATGATTACTTTTCTTGAATTAGTCGCTTGTAAGGTTAGATACCAAGATCAGGGCCGTTCCTGAAATTTTGAGTGGCTTGTCAAAATTATAAATTTGGTGTCCTTCTTCTTAATACATAATTTTTTACCAGATTTATGAGTCATATAAAATATAGAACAAGGGTTTTTTTTCTACCAGGATGTTAAAAGTTTAAATATTATTTTGATTAATTTTAAGTTTTCTATTTTTATAGTGAATCACATTTATGTAAAAAAAATTTTTACACAATTTATGAAAATGTTTTATTTGGTACAAAATGATAATGATTTTAATATAATAACAATTATTATTTTTAATTATTATATATGATTTGTCATATGTGATTCAATTTTTTATTAAATTTTAAGTTTATATATATATATATATATATATGGTGTCCCTAAAAAGCTTGTGTCCTGTGCCACCGCTCCTCTCGAACACCCTCCGGGACCTCTAACAAAGATTTAAAAAAAATGTTTTGGTTTAAGACAATTTTTTTTTTTTGCACACTAGGCTTTTAGAGAGGCTTGATTAGGCCATCTTATTCCTGGAAATCATGCGCACATAGCTATCTATTTTATTGTTCTTATGGTATTTTGTAGCTGGTATCTCACACTATAAAAGGAGTGTTTTGACATTTATTGCAAAACACACCAAAGCTTTAGGTTTTTTTCAAGCATTGAGTAACTAAGGTTTAAGGCAAGACTTATGGCAAAGGGGTTTACTCGGGTGGAAGGGATAGGTTACAATAATATATTTTGACATATGTTAAAGCATTGTTCTATAAGGTTACTTATGGAAATTATAAATTAATATTCTCTTGAAATGGAACGCATGAATGTCAAAACAACTTTCTTACATAAAGACATTGAAGAGAGAATCCACATGTGTTGTGAAAATCGATACCAGAATAACAAAGTATAATTGATTTCTTTACTTCCCTCTTTGTCGGAATAACAAATTAGTTATAAACTATTATACTTTACTTACTTCCCTTTTTTCTATCCTTGCCGGAATAGAAAAGAGGGAAGCAAGAAGAACACAATGAAATTAGTTATAAACTATTATTCTTTACTTTCTCTTTGAAACAAGATTACAAGTGTTACAGAATATCAAATAACCTCTCTCACCCTAATTAGGATTTGCGTCTTATGAAAGATGAGATACTAGCATGCTATTTATACGAAAACTAGCACACTAACCTAATGAGCTTTTACACATACGCCCATTACATAAGCTAACTTTAAAAATTGGGCATAACAGACATGCCTAATTCGACACGCTAACACTCCTAGCAAACTTCGACTACAGCATGTGAACAGACTTCGACAGCATGCTAAGATTCTATCAAATTGTCGAACCAAGAAGATATCCTTCGACCATATTAGAGTTTGATCCAATATCTCACAAATCTCCACCTTGGAACAAACTCTATTACATCAAGTGAACAAACTAGCTTTCTTCATGCAGCTTTATCAACTGCATACAGTGGAAAAACTTACAACTTGGTAATGTCTTGGTAATCATATCAGCAACATTGTGATCTGTCAAACTCTTCAGCACTTGGACTTCTCCACGCTCGATCACCCCTCTGACAAAATGCAGCCTCACATCGACGTGCTTGGTTCGCTCATGATAGGTTGAATTCTTCAACAAGTGTATAACACTTTGATTATCACATCTAACAGTGATAACTCGACCTTGAAGTTTCAGCTCCTTAGCAAAACCTTCAAACCGCGATGCTTCTTTCACAACTTCAGTGAGGGCGATATATTCCGCTTCAGTGCTTCATAAGGAAACAACCTTATGAAGTGTTGCTTTCCAGCTGATTGATGTGCCAAACATAATGAACACATATCCAAAAATAGATTTTCTGGAATCCTTACAACCTGTATAATCAGAGTCGACATATCCTTCGATTTCTACTTTACTATTTTCACCACATACTCTACCATAAATCAGGAGTCTGTTTAGAGACCTATTTGTGTACCTTAGAATCCACTTCAATGCTTGCCAATGAGCCTTTCTAGGATTCGCCATGAACCTGCTTACAAGACTTACTACATATGCTATGTCGGGTCTAGTACATACCATAACATACATCAAAGACCCTACTATGTTAGCATATGGAATGCTATCCATATAAGCTCTTTCGACCTCAGTACTGGGACACTGATTTGTACTCAGCTTGAATTGTGGGTTTGTCGGAGTTAGAACAGGATTTGAATTCAACATACCGAACTTGTCAAGAATCTTCTTCAGGTATACCTCTTGAGATAAGTATAATCTTAACTGCTTTCTATCTCTCCAGATATCAATACCAAGAATTCTAGAGGTGGCTCCCAAATCCTTCATATCGAACTCCTTATTGAGTTCAACCTTCACCTTCATAACATCTTAGAAATTGTTGCTTGCTATGATGATGTCATCCATATAAAGCAACAAAATAACACATGAATTTCCAGGTCAAAATCTGAAGAAGACACAGTGGTCGAACTGACTTCTAATGAAACCTATGTATGTCATGAACTTGTCAAATCTTCTATTCCACTATCGAGGAGATTGTTTTAGTTCATATAAAGATATATTTAGCTTGCACACATAATATTCCTTTCCCTTTTCTTCATACCATTCAGGTTGCCTCATCAGGATTGTTTCATCTAGATCTCCATACAAGAAAGTAGTCTTCACATCCATTTGTTCCAGTTCTAGGTCGAACTGTGCCACCATGGCAAGCAACATTCGAATGGATATGTGCTTCACAACAAGAGAGAACATATCATTGAAGTCAACACCTTCTTTTCTGAGTAAAACCCCTAGCGGCCAATCTTGCCTTGTATCTCTTCGACATCACTCTTTCTATTCATTCCTTAACTTTGAAAATCCACTTACAACAGACTAACCTGGCTCCAGCAGGTTTCTTGATCAGTTCCCAAGAGTGGTTATCATGAAAGGACTTCATCTTATCATCTATGGCCTTCATCCATTCAGTCTTATTTTGACTCCTCATAACTTCCTTATAGTCGCTAGGTTCTTCATCTATAACCTTACTTACAGAGATTAAGGCATAAGTTATAAGATTTTCATACCCAAGTCTTTGAGGTGGCTTTATGACTCTTCTCGGCCTATCTCTTGCCAACAGGAATTCGTTGACAGTTTTCCCATCTTTTAAAGAAGCTTGTCCTTCTTCTTCGACTTCGTCTGGGTAATGCTGTAGCCGTCGGTTTTTTTCGGTGACGCGACCACCTTACAACATAATTGGTGCTACTTTCTGATTTCTGTATTTATCCTATGAAGCTAAAAAGGATCGGGAATATATCTTAAACTAACCCTGCACACAAATGTTTTCTTTATCTGCTGTTGATTGGGAAAGTTTCTCCTTTGGGAGGGCTGAGAGAATGTTTTTGTTGTTTTCAGGTTTTCTGTTGTTTTTGGAAAGGTATTGAACCTAAACTTTTTTATTTGTGTACTCGCTAAGATTTCGCAATCTTATGCCTACGTATTCCCGTAAATAAATTTGGGAAATCAGAGCAATTGTAGTTCCTCCTATTCTACGGGAGGAAAGATATTTGGTGTCTTGTTCAAAGCCCGAGATTGAAGCTATCTGAGTATTTGTGTCTTGTTTAAAGCTCAAGATTGAAGCTAAAAGGTTGACTGAGAGAGAATTTGTCATCTCTAAAGGGAGATATCTCACTCATTTTATCATAAATATTGAGAAATTGGTTATAAGGGAAATTACTTTAACTGGGATATGAGAAATCCAACAATGCCATAATTTCCTTTATAAGAGAGATGTCATGAAGGAATAAGCTTTAATTCAGTGTAGAGCAATGCCACTTTATCCAAGTATATCTTAAGAAGTGGTAGACTCTGGTGTAGAGAGAGATCTTTGTATGATGCCCATGAGGAGGCTGTTGGTTTAAGGGATGAAGATCAAACCTTTGATGATAGGACGTGTAGCTTTTGACTTTCCCAGGGATTGAACTAGTAGAGATGACTAATTTCTATCTTATGCTTTTAGGAAGCCTTTGGGTCCTTGTACTAAGCCCAAGAGGAGACTGGGGAACTTCTAAGAAGCCTGTTTGTCCTTGTACTAAGCCCAAGAGGAGGTTGGGGATACTTCTAGGAAGCCTGTGGGTCTAAGCCTAAGAAAAGTTCAAGAAAGGTTTCACTGGGAATTAATCCTTTCTTTGTTGAATAGTTCAAAAGAGGTTTCACCGAGAATTAATCCTCTCTAGGGAAATGAATTTCTTGTATATGTTTCTATGTTTTGACATTCTTGAGAAAAGTTTCACCGGGAATAATGTCTTTCTCTGTTCTATATTGAATAAGCCAAGAGGAGACAGACTGTGTCGAGGGGAGTTTCCTATGAGGGAACTAGTTATTGACTATGTTAGAAGTAACCTCTGGTTTGACCTACGTGTAGCCCTAACTGCTGGGGAAACTCTAAACAAATATGCACAAGTAAATATACAGATAAGTGAATTAACAGGTATATAAACAAGTATGCATTGAATTGAAAAAAATGTTGGGTTTTACACTCTGAAAAGAGACCCAAGTGTATTGTGATTGATTGTATTGATTACAACGGTATGATTAGGGTTTTGAGAAATTGAAGAAAGTTTTGATAAAACTTTGAATTTGAATTAAAAGGAAGTTGTTTAAAAGAAAAGTATGTTTGGGGCTTATAACTCAAAGTGAGGCCCAAGTGGTCTAAGAGCAGATTCACCGGGAATAATGCTCCTCTTAGTACCAGTTTAAAATTGATAGATGATTTTAAAAACATAGGTATGAGGCTTATACTCAAGGAGAGGCCCAGATGATTTATTTTGAAAACAGGGATCACATTGCGATACCGAAAGATGTTGTGGGACTTATACTACAGCAGAGGCCCAAAATTATTTATGTACAAAAGGGTTTGAGTCTTACACTCTATTAGAGACCCAAGGATGTTTGTAATGAAGAAAAATGGGGCTTACAACTCAGAGAGAGACCCAAGATTTTTAGGTTTTTGCAAGGCGACGATCGCGTCGTGGTTTTGAAAACCACAGCGGGACTTATATAATGAGTGAGACCCAAAATATTTATGTACAAAAAGGAGTGGGTCTTACACTCTACAAAGAGTCCCAAGAGTGTTTTTGAAAACAAAATTTGAAGGTTAAATCAAAGAAACCCTAATTTCATAAAAAGGTATTTATTTTGAAGAAAAATTAAATAAAATGATGGAAATTATCAAATTTATTTAATCAACAAGTTTTGACCTTGGATCAATGTTTGAAAAAACATGTTTTATCCATATGATGACTTGAAATTCATTTGAGTTTGAAAAATCAAGAGAAAGAACTCTTTTAAAATGTTTAAAAACAATTAAAAAGAAATTCTTTACAAAAATTCAAAATATATTCAATAAATAATATTTTTTTATTTTTTTGTGGAATAAAATATTTAAACATATTTATGAATTTTGAAAAAAAAAAGAATCAATCCAAAATGATTAAAAATCAGAGAGAAATTAATTTTTGAAATTAATTAAAAAAATAAAAGAAAATTAAAGATTTTGAAATTTTGAAAAAAGAGCGCCAAGAACATCTTCCTCGCATATGCCTTGTTTCCCCAGATTTGCAAAACCGATCATAACTCTCTGATTACTCAATGGTTTTGACTTTTGTAAACATGAAAGTTGCTCGTTTTTTATCAAGGATTCCAATGGTACCAATTAATTGCAAGTGTGGAGTGAGAAATCAAGTGAAGAACAGATGAACTCTAATTTTTGTAAGAACATCATGAAATTCTATACACGGTAGCTACAAGACAATTAATTGAGGGGAAACACTCTACACAAGTACAGAAACATGTTTTTAACTTGAAAACACATTTATGATGCATGGATTATAGAGTTTGAGAGTGTCAGGCTTACTTGTGCAAGAGGAATTCGAATTCTGATGTGTAGTTGTTACAGATGTTGTGTGATGATCTGGACAGCTTCAATGGACCTTATGTAAGGTGTTTAGAAGCTTGGAATGGATTGGAAACACCTTGAACTCTTTGTGGTACCTCAACTACAAATTGGCTTGAGTGTGATTTGGAGGTTTGTGATTCTGGTGTTACAGATGATGGAGAAATGTTTGGACAACTTCTATATGATATATATAATGTGTCTACACTCTTAGTTTTGATGGAATTGTTCCTATTGCAAAATTCGATAGTTACTTAAAAAGGAAGCTAATTCTGGTTTTGGAGAGTGAAGTGAAGGAAAACATGGATTGCATATGTTATGGTGTGTTTAAATCAGTCACAAATGACCTCTATTTATAGTAGAGGAAGTTTGTTTTTGAAGGAATAGTGAATAGAGGCTGGATCACCCTATTATCCATTGGTTTTTGTCATGTAGCTAAAGTCTCTTCTAGCCATTGACTTGGGCCAAACTTTGCAGGTTTAGGTCCTCTGATCTTTGGAGAAATCTTGACTCATTTGGATTGGCTTGTAACTGATCCATGCCACCTCTATGTACCACATAAAATCTTGGTGCCAAATTTAAATTTCAAGGTTCATGTCATGATGATTTTGCACATGCCTTATTGAATTCTTGACTCCTTGATCAAGTAACAAGTGAGTCATCTAAATTTTTGTGTTTTTTGAAGATGACAAAGTTGGCAAAATAACTTGAAGGAAGAAATCGTGTGGCATAAGTCAAGTATCCATGCTGTTGTGTAGGCAGGGTGAAAAATACCATTTTGGGAGGCTCATAACTTCTTGCTCAAGTTGAATCATGGGAGGCTCTTGTACTTTTTAAAAAGCCCCTATATCATAATTCAACTTTGATGTTTAACTTTGGTCTTGAATCATCTTGGATCATGGTGAAAAATGCTTCCAAAGTTGGACAAATCATGAGACAGATTCTGTCTCAAATTTTTCTAAGTGTTTGAAAAATGTCCCTTTTTTCATTTTTTATGATTTTGATCAATCCATAACTCAAGCTCCATGAAGATTTAGAATGGGGTGTAGTTGACATTCTTGTAGTATGTAATGAGAGCTTCCATTTGAGCTTTGGATGGAAGAAAAATGTTACTTGTATCACAAGTTATGGTCTTGCAAAGTTGGGTAAAAATCACTTTTTTTTCATGACTTGGTGAAAATTCAAGTTTCTTAAGGTTGCCCCTTTTGCAAGTAACTCCACTTTTCTTGATTTTTCTTTATGGATGATGATCAAAACCATAAGTTAACATTGTTTTTTACTTAAAGAAGCCATGTTTGTCAAAAATTCTCAAAAGTCAAACTTGGTTTTGGGCACAATTGACTTTTTATCAGATGAATTTCAAACTTTGTGATCCTTTATGAAATCAAGTCCTTGGGCTAATTCAAACCTAATGGATGGATTCCATAGGTGATTTAGAGTGTCTTGAATCATGTCCCAAGATTTGAGATCATGTCTTGGTCAAAAGTCAAAGGTATGGTTGACTTTTTCTCAAAAACCCTAGTTTGGGATCCAGATGAATTTGAATCTCTATATTGCTCATGAACCAAGTTCTTTGTGTCAATTTGAACTTGTAAGAGGATCAATATAAGATATTTGAGGTCTTCAAAACATTCCTTAAGTTTTTGGCTCATGCCTTGCTTCACAAGTCAACTTAGGGGTGAATCAGGTCAAGAAACCCTAATTCCTAATTTTTTTATTAATGCATCCCCAGAGGCTATTTTGAACTTATGATTGGATCCATGAGGTCCCTTTTAGATTCTTGGATCATGTTTTGAAGTATTGGCTCATGCCCAGATGAAAATTTCTCTCTGGAGGCCTTGGTCGACCAAAACCCTAATTTGGTGACATTGATGATCTTGAGGATTGATCCACTTGAAATGTTGCACTCATGTGCTTTATTCTTGCTATGGGAGACCTCTTGACCCTTCATGGATATTTTGAGAGGCTTGACAAGTTGGAGATCATGTCAATTCTTGATTGATCCTTTGCCTGAGTGTTCTAAAAGGGTCGAAAACCATAATTCTTGATTGAGGTGAATGCTCAACAATCTTTGAGAGGATTGATGAGGTATGAAGATACATCCATATTGTGGTGATTGTTTGCAAAATTATGTAAAGTCTTGTGGTCAAAATTTAGGGTATGACACATGCAATTCAGCATCACTATGCTCCACCTCAACAAGAATCTTTTCCTATTCTAGCTCTTCTTCAGAGATCTTTGAACTTCGACCAATGTAATCAGTTTTCTTGAAAGCCATCTCAGCTTCATTGAAAACTACACCTCAACTTGTGATACACCTCATGTGACATGGCTCTCGGCACCACAACCTATAACCTTTGACTCTTTTAGGGTATCCAAGGAACATACATTTCAGAGCTCTAGGTTTGACCTTGTCTTGCAAAATGTGAGCATAAACTATACAGCCAAATACTCTAGGTTTGTCAAGATCTGATGGAACTCCCGAACAAACTTCTTCAGGTGTCCTCATATCTAACATAGTCGAAGGACATCTGTTTATCAGATATGTTGTTGTCAAAACACCTTCTACCCAAAACATTTTCTTTAACCTAGCACTAGCCAACATGCATCTAACTTTTTCCAAAATGGTTCGATTAAACCTTTTAGATAAACCATTTTGTTGGGGAGTACCTGCAGTAGTTATGTGCCTTGCAATACCAAAGGCTGCACACAAAAATTTGAACGCCTCTTTGTAAAATTCAAGGCCATTGTCGGTTCTCAACCTCTTGGACTTTCTGCAAGTCAGATATTCTACTAGAGTCTTCCAACTTTTGAAATTCTCAAAGGTTTCATCCTTAGTGTTCTAGATGAATACCCATAAATTTCTGGAATAATCATCAACTATGGATAGAAAAGACATTGCTCTTGAATGTGATGGATGTCATACCCTAAATTTGTCCTACCTGTATATACTTTTCATCTGTGTATCCGTCCACTGACCATTATTCAGAAAATCCAAAAAAATATGTTGCTTATGTCATGAGGATGAATTGAATCGACTCAGGTCTCCTTTGGGGTTCATCAAGTCAGGAATGAGTATGGGTTGAAGTTCATTTATTGGTTGACCTAATCTCAGTATAGCAAAGTTTGTTTCAATGTCAAGACTGGGGTGCAATTGATTCAAGTGGGTATGGCAAAATATTTAGTCTGGGATTGTATTAGTTTAAGTTGCATGTGTGATCAAGTTACCAAGCTATGTCATGTTATCAGTTCTTTCATGATTGAGGGATCATCGATGACCAGTTTGTTTTCAATTTTGGTGTTAATTTCAAGGTTTGTTCATTGACTCAAGGCATTTGTTCAAGAAGATTTGATGGAAACAGGTTTTAAGTGTAATTCCTGGATTCAACTCAAGCATGACACATTTCAAATCAAGGTTCAATTTTTCATTTAGTTTTGTTTCTCATGAATTAATTACGAGGCACATTGTGTGCGATTTGGATTCAATTGGTGTTTTTGTTCATCATCAAGACTATTATTACAAGAAATCCACAAGAATAAAAGTTCATTACATAAAAATTTCAAAAAAAAGTCTTTACAAACAAAAAAAGAGGAATTTATTCATGTGGTCCAAATTACAAAATCATCAAAGCCCATTATGAAGCCCATTTACACCATACGACCAGTTAGCCCCACATGAATTCCACTCCTGTTGTCCAAACGTACCACCCTGCAAGCATGAAAACAACCTCACCCTGCTACCACTGCTCTCCATAACAGCAACATTACAACAATAACCTGCTACCTCAGACCTGCGAGTGAAAATGACAATACAGCACAACAGACAAGATTCAAAAATAAAAACTTAAAAGAGAGAGGGGGGAGAGAGGAGAGTAAAGAAAAACAATGTAGAAAACTGTGATTTTCAGACAAACCTGATATGAAATTTTCTCAATCCACTCACCATCTGACTTCTCTTCTTCATTTGAAAAAAACCAGAAAAACTTAACAAACGACTCACCATCACAACCTCGCCGGAAATCCCCTGTTTCCTTCGTAAATCTGAATTACATCTCATCACCTTGGCCACACATTTGCTTCATTATTTTCCAACCTGTGAATTCTCTTTCAAACACCCACAATCGATTCCATAACCTATCCTTCAATCTTCAACTCATCCTTAATCGAACCGACCTTTCTTCATCCTCCATTCACTCGATCGCAACACCCCTTCATCAACCTCTTCAACCTGATTCTCCTTCGATGTTTCTGTAACCAAAACAACAAATACTTAATAAACCCATTCCCAAACGTAATCAAACCCAAACTCCTCTCATTTTCTCCTCCATCCCTCTTCCATAAAAACACTCTTCAGCTTCGTCTAACCTACAAACTCCACCACACGATACAACAACCAATCGCCACCTTCACTTCGTGACGGGTTAGAAACCGCAACAGCAAGAGAAGAACAAGAGTGGGTATCACAAAAACAAGCGATCGGAGAAAGAGAAACCGCGATTGAGAGAGAATAGAAAAGAGATTAAATGGGAGAGAAGAGCGATCTAAAAAAATTGGTTAAAAAAATGGGTTTTGAGAGAAAGGAGGACTGTGTTTTATGGCTCTGTTTCTTTTCAGAATTCTACTTACCCTCACATGGTTGTTTCACGTATTTCTTGTTCTAGGGTTTTCAAAACCCCTTTCCTTGTCAGCCGAACCGGGCCTTGGTCTGATCCGACCCGGCCGGTTTTCCTTTGTTCTTTCTAAACCCACACGCCTCCCTTGTTTTGGTGATGATGGGTTTACCCAAATGATTATATTCTACTCACACACCTATTGTCAGTATTGCGCACCCTTTTGGTGTTCATGTTTTTTTAATTAAATTTGTTTTTAAAATCCTTTTACTATTTTATTTATTAAACTTTTTAAATTGTTAGTTTTTAATATGTCTTTTGTCTAACTATTTTTATCTTTCCTTTTTTATTTTCTTTTCATTTCCATTTTGATTCCATTCTTGATTTTATTTCGAACTCTGGTCAATGATATAACAAAAGGTCTTGGATTTATTGATTTGAATAAATCGAAAAATCTAGATCAATATGAGACCACCTTTTTATTTTTCTTTTAGCTATTAGTCAATGAAAGTCAAATATTAAAGATTGTCGACCTCTCGATTAAATCTTGATTAAGACGAGACCACTTCGATTTATTTTCTATTCCCATTTCATTTTCTATTATCTTCTTCCATTTTCATTTTCGATCGATGAAGTCTTTCTATTCACGAATTTTGGTGATTGAAGCGATTAACCTTCATTATTTCAAATCTTTAGTGAGTGATCATCGAGATATCTTTCTATACTTTGAGATCGTGATAGGTTACCTTCGATTAATCGACGAAAGTTTGTGATTAAGACGAGATCTTCACCTTTTCTTTTCGTGTGGCACGATTTAATTGGAGAATGATCCTCAATATCATTTCTCCATCGTGTTTTAGCACAGAGATCAAATTGTGCATCCTTCTATAGTATGATCTTCGTCATAGATTGTGCTACGATGGCTCAGTGCTACACTGGACCCGATTCATCCGATTAACCACTAACAACTAACTTTACTTTCCGTCAATATTATCTTGATTTACTTTTATGTCAATATTATATCTTGTTCATATTATCTTGCTTATATCTTGTTCACATTATTATTCATATTGTTCATATCCATATTCATATTTATCTAACCATTTTTATTTGTTTATACCTTAATCAAAACACACTAAAATTATCGAAAAGTCTAAGCACTTAATTTTCGATTAAAATACTCAACACACTTATTCAAATCGTTTTCATAATTAAATCACGAAAGAATTGAATTCTTGAGGTCAAGCACTTCTTGGGTTCTTGAGCGACCGCTATTGAGGCGCACGCCTTGGGTTGTGATCACTCGACCTTTCATTTCTAAAACACGCGTCTTAATTATTTGGACAAAGGAATGCCACTGGAGTCTAGCATCCCATTTGGTACTTTTGTTGTTCATCAAAAAATATTTCGTAAATCAATCGAATGAAAAATGTGTCGTTGGGATCTAGCATCCCAATAATGCCCCGATTAATTGGTTGCGAGGCTGACGTCTCGTTTATCGAATAATCGTCATTCTCCTTAAAACACTTAACAAATCAAACCATTTCCAAACCAATTCTCGACACGTCGTCGAGCCACTCTTCAAAACATTCTCGTAAGTCGAGTGCCTTTCGCCTCGTCGTCAAAAGCATACTTGCACATTTCGTAGGTTTTGTTACTAGGAGCACCCCTAGGGACTAGTATCGATCCTCACCTCTTTTTGCAACCAATCTGATTCGATCTTTTTCAAACGCTTTCTTAATTAACTTACGAAAGGAGGAGATTCTTGGAGTCTAGCATTCCTTGGGTCTTCGAATGAATGACTCTTGAGGCACGCCCTTGGGTTGTTGTTCATTCACCCTTTCGTCTTAAAACACTTAATCTTCATCAAACATTTTTGCAATCAATCACGAAAGAACTGAGTTCTTGGAGTCTCGCATTCCTTGGATTCTTGAGTGACTGCTCTCGAGGCACGCCCCTTGGGTTGTTTGTCATTCAATCTTTCGTCTCCTAGAAACACTAACCCCATTCTTTCGTGGGCGTACCACGAACTACGACTGCTCTGATTCTTTACTCTTGTTTGAGTAAAGATATGTAGGCACAAGATTGCGATGATCTTGGCGAGCTACCTTTCCTCCATCTTCCGTGTTCCCTCTATCCCTTCCCGTAGTCGAACTACGATTGCTCTGATTCCTCATTCTCGTCCGAATGAGCATACGTAGGCCCGAGGTCGCGATGATCTTGCCGAGCACCCTATCCTAAAACCACCCCATTTCCCCGTAGTATATTTTCCCTTTATCTTATCGTTTCGCGTTTACCATTGAGAAGAAAATAAACAAGCTTAGCTAACGTTCATCATAAATCGAACTAAGAGGTTCCCGTTGAGTACAACGGACGTGAGGGGGTGTGCGTACCTTCCTCTCACGTAACCGACTCCCGAACCCAAAATGTGGTTGCGACGACCATGTTTTTATCCTTTCCCTTAAAGGTTTTCTCGATATTTTCCTTTCCCTCTTTTGGGATAAATAAAGTTCGGTGGCAACTCTGTCGAACCGTTTTCCGCGCCTTTCGCGCGAAGGGTCGTGTCTTCGATTAAGCGATTTTTTTGAGGTGCGATAGCTGGTGACTCTGCTGGGGAACAATTGCTCCATGCAAGAGAGAGACGAGCCTAACTTAGTGCGATTTTTGAGGAGCGTTATCTTTGTTTGCTTGTTTTCTTCTCGTTTACGTATTTGTCCTCTTATTGCTTTCCCTTATGCTCATTATCATTCTTGGTTGTTGGATCATGGGTTGATATCATGAGTAAAGCTCTACACCCGAACTTTGGTAAAAGCAGAGGGAACACATAGTTTAGAATTGGATGTCGAGTAGTGTTAGTCCCCAAGGACTCGCTCCTTGTGTGCCTAGCATGAAAGCTCCCCTAGAGTAGACCTTTTCGTAGATCCCGTTGTAACACAGCTAGCCTGTCGCACGACTTGATTCATGAAGGGTCTGTGACTCTATGAACCACTCTTAGAACCAAGTTCTATATTGGTGGTCGTGTAGTGTTAGTCTCCAAGGACTCGCTCCTTGTGCGCCTAGCACAAGGACCCCACTCAGGAGATACCTTGTCGTCATTATCGTCGTAATGCAGCTAGCCTGTTGTGTGACATTGATGCGATTTGTGTCCGTAATCCTGGGAACCTTATCCGTCAACATAGAAACCATCCCGTGAGTGGGTTTATGGGTAAAGAACCTAGAATTTTCCTCATAGAGCCTACCTATAGGGTTTCTTTGATCAAGGAATGTGGTCTTCTACCCATTGTCGTGACCAGCCTCAGAATTGATTGAATCTGCGGTCCTGGATCTTGCATCTTGCATACATGTCATTGCATTGCATTGCATTAGTTATGCATCTTGCATTTCATTTCAACAAGCCAAAACTCATTTCTCCTTCCTTCATCTCCAGTAAATCAAGCCGATTCCTCGACACGGATGCACTACTCGAGCCAAGAGCAGACAAATGATGAAACACATCCAACAAGACCATGTCGCCACATGTACAGGCAAGACCATCAGTGAATGTTATCAAAAGAGTTGCCGAAGACAAGCAGAATAGTTTCCAATTCTGACCAAGCTAGTTCAAGTCAATCAAGTCAAGACAGAAAGATCAGTTCCTCGAAGAAGGCATTCGTCATGCCATCCCATCATTTTGCATCCTTGTATTTTATCTTTGTTTGTTTAAGTACTGTTTGCTTCAAACATTGTCGTTTGTATTTGGTTTTCTTAATGTAGTGACTATGCATGTTTTGAATTAGTTATGTCGTATCCACTCATTTTTTCCATCTACTGCAAATCACCGACACATCTCTATCCACTTCACTCTCTTTATCAACTGTTGTTTAGCAATAATTGGAGGGAGGATGATGACAACGAAATACCCATAATTGCAAATGTATGCTTTCGAATAGAATCCCGCCGATGATACACAAGCATTGTTTCAACCCCCAAACACTGGAGAGACAAGGAGTTAATCCCTAGTAAACCACTTCGAGCCTAGAAGTAGCAGTTTCCTTCAGATATTCAAACCCTTACACTCAACCTGGGGCAGGGTAGTGTTCAGTTAACCTGATTACGCACTCAGTTCACAAAAGCAAAATCCAAAAATGATGGTTGTTCATCAATTACCCATGACTTGGTAGTCACAATCCTCTGACAAAATCAAAAAAAAAAAACAAAAAAAAGGCTGCTAAGTCGAACACCTCAAAGGAGACTTAGGCAAAAATCAAGGCAATCCCGATGGACTCGACAAGCGAAATCAGTCCATGCAAAAGATGGGATCAAAAACAAAGTCAACAGAGGCCCTCGAATCCTCACCAAAAACAAAATAAGACTCAGTGACCATCAAATCAAAACCAAAGGGTCACTGACACCCATCAAAAACAAAATAAGGTGACTGCTAGTTCTAGCAAACCTTGAGTCATCACTCTTACACCGTCAACCCTTTTAGAATACAAACATGTGCAGATTTAACTGAACGTAGGACTGGAGATCATCACGAAGAAGGGGTGGGTACAAATTATACTTTGAGCCTAATATCCTTTGTTTCACAAACCGTAAACCAGACCACGTTACAACCCTCGAAAGACCTAATTGAGGCGAGGTTTATTCTGAAAGCATACTATCGCAAGGTTGCGTAAACTGACTCCCCATATTTGCTAATCTTCAGCATTGATGTCATTCTCCTTGCTATATTTTTCACACCATCAAAATCAGCACACGTCTGGACTAATGGTCCATTCGTCTCACACTATCACGACACTCCAATAAACGACTCTTTTTCAAAACTTGCATGAGCGTTGCATTAAGATTACCATTTGTGAATGTATAATTTTAACTGCAAATCAGTGCTAGACATCAAAGCAATTCCAACAAGGGGCAATCAAAGAGGAACTTGAACTCTCAGTGGTGTTGACCCGAATCAAGACTCCCTCAAAACCCACAGGCTGGGGCAAATCTTTCAACAGCTCAATCAGGGGCAAGCCTTCTCAAAGCACAGCAAAGCTTAACTTTCAAAGATCAAATCTCTTCAGAACTGGTTAATCAGGGGCATACCATTACCATGTTCAGACTAGAGCAAGACCCATTGCAGTAGGCAAATCCCCTCTGTATCTTCAAGTTGGTCAAGCAGATCCTGCCAGACACTAGCAATCATCAAGTTCAAGAGCACAATCTTCATGGGTCGATCACGTCGCTATGCTCATTTTCAAAGTCACCATGACTCATTATCCAGTGTTCAAACTCAAGGCTTTAAAAGCATCTTCATCTGCTTCAATCATGGCATCTTCAACAGACTGAGTGTCAAGGAAATCAAACCCTTCCACCACCCAAAGTTCAATCCGCATTGGCAACTACCAAAAGTCCACCATGCTGGCACCTCCAAACTTATCCAATCACCCGTCTACAATCATATGCATCATACGCATCATATGCATCGCATTCGACATCATAGACATCATATGCATCATGTGCATCCTAAAAAATATAATCATACTTCCCCAGCACTTGCATCTCCGCGCGTCAGTATATGCACTGCACATCATTACAAAATCAAGCATTCATACATGCGTAAGATCCAGGATCAATCTCAAGACGATCTTCAGCCTAGCCAGGGGCATCTTCAGTCAGTCCATGGGCGTTCCTCACGAAGTTGTTTCAACCTTTTGTTGATCCAGCTCAAACAATCTTCAGCCTAGTCAGGGGCATCCCCTTCAGTTCATGGGCGTTCCTCATGAAGTTCTTCAACCTTTTGTTGATAGAGTTGTGATCCTCAAGCAAGTCAGTGAGCGTTCCTCATTGAGTGGTGTTCCTCAACCTTTTGTTGATGAAGTTGTCATCCTCAGCTCAACCAATAAACATTCCTCTGAGTCAGTGGACATTCCTCATTGAGTTCTTTACTTCAACCTTTTGTTGATGTCTCCAAAAAAATTTCACTCATCATATCCCCAGCAAACTTGACCTTTTGTCAGTTGCCTTAATATCATCCTTTTGGTGGTAGTCAAACCCTGTCAACTCAATTCAACCTGCATCCTTTTGGTGTTGATCAATCCTCAAAATCAAAAACTAACTATCATCCTTTTGGTGGTAGCCATCCATGTCAAGTCATCTTAACCTTCATCCTTTTGGTGTCGGTCCTTGCAAGTGGGAAGTTCCTATCATCCTTTTGGTGGTAGTAGCTTGTATTAATCTGTCATCCTTTTGGTGTCAGATAGCTGTGTGTGTGTGCCCTATTATCCTTTTGGTAATAGCAGGCTTTGACCTTATTTTCATCCTTTTGGTGGAAGGGTCTGTGTGTGTGACCTATTATCCTTTTGATAATAGCAGGCTTTGACCTCATTTTCATCCTTTTGGTGGAAGGGTATGTGTGTGTGTGTGCCCTATTATCCTTTTGGTAATAGCAGGCTTTGACCTCATTTTCATTCTTTTGGTGGAAGGGTCTATGTGTGTGTGCCCTATTATCCTTTTGGTAATAGCAGGCTTTGACCTCATTTTCATCCTTTTGGTGGAAGGGTCTGTGTGTGTGTGCCCTATTATCATTTTGGTAATAGCAGGCTTTGACCTCATTTTCATCCTTTTGGTGAAAGGGTCTGTGTGCGTGTGTGCCCTATTATCCTTTTGGTAATAGCAGGCTTTGACCTCATTTTCATCGTTTTGGTGGAAGGGTCTGTGTGTGTGTGTGCCCTATTATCCTTTTGGTAATAACAGACTTTGACCTCATTTCCATCCTTTTGGTGGAATGGTCTGCGTGTGTGCCTTATTATCCTTTTGGTAATAGCAAGCTTTGACCTCATTTCCATCCTTTTGGTGGAAGGGTCTGTGTGTGTGTGTGCCCTATTATCCTTTTGGTAATAGCAGGCTTTGACCTCATTTTCATCCTCTTGGTGGAAGGGTCTGTGTGTGTGTGTGTGTGTGCCTTATTATCCTTTAGGTAATAGCAGGCTTTGACCTCATTTTCATCCTTTTGGTGGAAGGGACTGTGTGTGTGTGTGTGCCATATTATCCTTTTGGTAATAGCAGGCTTTGACCTCATTTCCATCCTTTAGGTGGAAGGATCTGTGTGTGTGTGCCCTATTATCCTTTTGGTAATAGCAGACTTTGACCTCATTTTCATCCTTTTGGTGGAAGGGTCTGTGTGTGTGTGCCTTATTATCCTTTTGGTAATAGCAGGCTTTGACCTTATTTTCATCCTTTTGGTGGAAGGGTCTGTGTGTGTACCCTATTATCCTTTTGGTAATAGCAGACTTTGACCTCATTTTCATCCTTTTGGTGGAAGGGTCTGTGTACGTGTGTGCCCTATTATCCTTTTGGTAATAGCAGGCTTTGACCTCATTTCCATCCTTTTGGTGGAAGGGTCTGTGTGCGTGTGTGCCCTATTATCCTTTTGGTAATAGCAGGCTTTGACCTCATTTCCATCCTTTTGGTGGAAGGGTCTGCGTGTGTGCCCTATTATCCTTTTGGTAATAGCAGGCTTTGACCTCATTTTTCATCCTTTTGGTGGAAGGGTCTGTGTGTGTGTGTGCCCTATTATCCTTTTGGTAATAGCAGGTTTGACCTCATTTTCATCCTTTTGGTGGAAGGGTCTGTGTGCGTGTGTTCACTATCATCCTTTTGGTGATAGGTCTGTCATCCTTTTGGTGTCAAATTTCCAATGATAACAACCTCTGCAAAATATCCATCATTCCACTTCCCAAGCATTTTCTTTCTCTTCGGACAAATTTGTGGTTTTCTTCATATCTAATTGTCTTCTACCTCAAAAGAACGAACGTCGTAGCAGTTCATCTTACTCAGTTTAAGCCAATTAGATAGGGGCATCTGTCATACCCCAAATTTGTCCTACCTGTATATAATTTTCATCTGTGTATCCGTCCACTAACCATTATTCAGAAAATCCAAAAAAATATGTTGCTTATGTCATGAGGATGAATTAAATCGACTCAGGTCTCCTTTGGGGTTCATCAAGTCAGGAATGAGTATGGGTTGAAGTTCATTTATTGGTTGACCTAATCTCAGTATAGCAAAGTTTGTTTCAAGGTCAAGACTTGGGTGCAATTGATTCAAGTGGGTATGGCAAAAGATTTAGTCTGGGATTGTATTAGTTTAAGTTGCATGTGTGATCAAGTTATTAAGCTATGTCATGTTATCAATTCTTTCATGATTGAGGGATCATCGATGACCAGTTTGTTTTCAATTTTGGTGTTAATTTCAAGGACTGTTCATTGACTCAAGGCATTTGTTCAAGAAGATTTGTTGGAAACAGGTTTTAAGTGTAATTCTAGGATTCAACTCAAGCATGACACATTTCAAATCAAGGTTCAATTTTTCATTCAGTTTCGTTTCTCGGGAATTAATTACGAGGCACATTGTGTGCGATTTGGATTCAATTGGTGTTTTTGTTCATCATCAAGACTATTATTACAAGAAATCCACAAGAATAAAAGTTCATTACATAAAAATTCCAAAAAAAAAGTCTTTACAAACAAAAAAAGAGGAATTTATTCATGTGGTCCAAATTACAAAATCATCAAAGCCCATTATGAAGCCCATTTACACCATACGACCAGTTAGCCCCACATGAATTCCACTCATGTTGTCCAAACGTACCACCCTGCAAGCATGAAAACAACTTCACCCTGCTACCACTGCTCTCCATAACAGCAACGTTACAACAATAACCTGCTACCTCAGACCTGCGAGTGAAAATGACAATACAGCACAACATACAAGATTCAAAAATAAAAACTTAAAAGAGAGAGGGGGAGAGAGGAGAGTAAAGAAAAACAATGTAGAAAACTGTGATTTTCAGACAAACCTGATATGAAATTTTCTCAATCCACTCACCATCTGACTTCTCTTCTTCATTTGAAAAAAACCAGAAAAACTTACCAAACGATTCACCATCACAACCTCGCCGGAAATCCCCTGTTTCCTTCTTAAATCCGAATTACATCTCATCACCTTGGCCACACATTTGCTTCATTATTTTCCAACCTGTGAATTCTCGTTCAAACACCCACAATCGATTCCATAACCTATCCTTCAATCTTTCAACTCAACCTTAATCGAACCGACCTTCCTTCATCCTCCATTCACTCGATCGCAACACCCCTTCATCAACCTCTTCAACCTGATTCTCCTTCGATGTTTCTGTAACCAAAACAATAAATACTTAATAATCCCATTCCCAAACGTAATCAAACCCAAACTCCTCTCATTTTCTCCTCCATCCCTCTTCCATAAAAACACTCTTCAGCTTCGTCAAACCTACAAACTCCACCACACGATACAACAACCAATCGCCACCTTCACTTCGTGACGGGTTAGAAACCGCAACAGCAAGAGAAGAACAAGAGTGGGTATCATGAAAACAAGCGATCGGAGAAACAGAAACCACGATTGAGAGAATAGAAAAGAGATTAAATGGGAGAGGAGCGATCGAAGAAAATCAGTTTAAAAAATGGGTGTTGAGAGAAGGGAGGACTGTGTTTTATGGCTCTGTTTCTTTTCAGAATTCTACTTACCCTCACATGGCCGTTTCATGTATTTCTTGTTCTAGGGTTTTCAAAACCCCTTTCCTTGTCAGCCGAACCAGGCCTTGGTCTGATCTGACCCGGCCGATTTTCCTTTGTTCTTTCTAAACCCACACGCCTCCCTTGTTTTGGTGATGATGGGTTTACCCAAATGATTCTATTCTACTCACACACTCATTGTCAGTATTGCGCACCCCTTTGGTGTTCATGTTTTTTTTAATTAAATTTGTTTTTAAAATCCTTTTACTATTTTATTTATTAAACTTTTTAAATTGTTAGTTTTTAATATGTCTTTTGTCTAACTATTTTTATCTTTCCTTTTTTATTTTCTTTTCATTTCCATTTTGATTCCATTCTTGATTTTATTTCGAACTCTGGTCAATGATATAACTAAAGGTCTTGGATTTATTGATTTGAATAAATCAAAAAATCTAGATCAATATGAGACCACCTTTTTATTTTTCTTTTAGCTATTGGTCAATCAAAGTCAAATATTAAAGATTGTCGACCTCTCGATTAAATCTTGATTAAGACGAGACCACTTCGATTTATTTTCTATTCCCATTTCATTTTCTATTATCTTCTTCCATTTTCATTTTCGATCGATGAAGTCTTTCTATTCACGAATGTTGGTGATTGAAGCGATTAACCTTCATTATTTCAAATCTGTAGTGAGTGATCATCGAGATCTCTTTCTATACTTTGAGATCGTGATAGGTTACCTTCGATTAATCGAAGAAAGTTTGTGATTAAGACGAGATCTTAACCTTTTCTTTTCATGTTGCATGATTTAATTGGAGAATGATCCTCAATATCATTTCTCCATCATGTTTTAGCACAGAGATCAAATTGTGCATCCTTCTATAGTATGATCTTCGTCATAGATTGTGCTACGATGGCTCAGCGCTACACTGGACCCGATTCATCCGATTAACCACTAACAACTAACTTTACTTTCCGTTAATATTATCTTGATTTATTTTTATGTCAATATTATATCTTGTTCATATTATCTTGCTTATATCTTGTTCACATTATTATTCATATTGTTCATATCCATATTCATATTTATCTAACCATTTTTATTTGTTTATACCTTACTCAAAACACACTAAAATCATCGAAACGTCTAAGCACTTAATTTTCTATTAAAATACTCAACATAGTTATTCAAATCGTTTTCATAATTAAATCACGAAAGAATTGAATTCTTGAGGTCAACCACTTCTTGGGTTCTTGAGTGACCGCTATTGGGGCGCACGCCTTGGGTTGTGATCACTCGACCTTTCGTTTCTAAAACACGCGTCTTAATTATTTGGACAAAGGAATGCCACTGGAGTCTAGCATCCCATGTGGTACTTTTGTTGTTCATCAAACAATATTTCGTAAATCAATAGAATGAAAAAGGTGTCGTTGGCATCTAGCATCCCAATAATGCCCCGATTAATTGGTTGCGAGGCCGACGTCTCGTTTATCGAATAATCGTCATTCTCCTTAAAACACTTAACAAATTAAACCATTTCCAAACCAATTCTCGACTCGTCGTCGAGCCACTCTTCAAAACATTCTCGTAAGTCGAGTGCCTTTCGCCTCGTCGCCAAATGGATACTTGCACATTTCGTAGGTTTTGTTACTAGGAGCACCCCTAGGGACTAGTATCGATCCTCACCTCTTTTTGTAACCAATCTGATTCGATCTTTTTCAAACGCTTTCTTAATCAACTTACGAAAGGAGGAGATTCTTTGAGTCTAGCATTCCTTGGGTCTTCGAATGAATGACTCTTGAGGCACGCCCTTGGGTTGTTGTTCATTCAACCTTTCGTCTTAAAACACTTAATCTTCATCAAACATTTTTGAAATCAATCACGAAAGAACTGAGTTCTTGGAGTCTCGCATTCCTTGGATTCTTGAGTGACTGCTCTCGAGGCACGCCCCTTAGGTTGTTTGTCATTCAATCTTTCGTCTCCTAAAAACATAAACCCCATTCTTTTCGTGGGTGTACCACGAACTATGACTACTCTGATTCTTTACTCTTGTCTGAGTAAAGATACGTAGGCACAAGATTGTGATGATCTTGGCGAGCTACCTTTCCTCCATCTTCCGTGTTCCCTCTATCCCTTCCCGTAGTCGAACTACGATTGCTCTGATTCCTTATTCTCGTCCGAATGAGCATACGTAGGCCCGAGGTCGCGATGATCTTGCCGAGCACCCTATCCTAAAACCACCCCATTTCCCCTTAGTATCTTTTCCCTTTATCTTATCGTTTCGCGTTTACCATTGAGAAGAAAACAAACAAGCTTAGCTAACGTTCATCATAAATCGAACTAAGAGGTTCCCGTTGAGTACAACGGACGTGAGGGGGTGTGCGTACCTTCCTCTCACGTAACCGACTCCCGAACCCAAAATGTGGTTGCGACGACCATGTTCTTATCCTTTCCCTTAAAGGTTTTCTCGATATTTTCCTTTCCCTCTTTTGGGATAAATAAAGTTCGGTGGCGACTCTGTCGAACCGTTTTCCGCGCCTTTCGCGCGAAGGGTCGTTTCTTCGATTAAGCGATTTTTTTGAGGTGCGACAATGGACACCTTGTAGGCCCTCAAAGATTAGCATGGATGTAATCAAGCGATCCATGTGTTCTTTGTTTGCCTTTGTTGAACATTACTCTACAAGATTTTCCAAGTACACAGGATTCACAAAACTTCAGCTTCTCGACTTTGTCTCCACCAAGCAGATTTTGTTTCCCCAGTTCGACCAGACCTCTTTCACTGGCATGGCCGAATCTCATGTGACAAATTTTTGTCTTCAACAAATATTTCATGGATGCAACATCTGCAGAACCACTTACAACTTCGGCCTTAAGGGTATACAAGCCTTGTTTCTTCACGCCTCTAAAGACTTCCTTCGACCCTTTCATGACTATTAGGATACTTTTATCTCCTTTGAAAACATGTCCTTTCTAGTCGAATTCACCAAGAGAAACAAATTTCTCTTCAAATCAGGTACATACCTAACTTTAGTCAACAACCTTATTGACTTATCATGGAGCTTGAGTCTCACAGATCTAACACCTGCAATCTTGCAGGATTTATTGTTTCCAATCAATACAAATACAGAATCTTGATCACATAGTTCCTCGAACAAGTCTTTATTTGGAGTCATGTGCCAAGTGCAACCTGAATCCATAATCCACTCTTTACTTGAGTCTCCGCTTGAAACCCCCGAGAACATCATATGAGTTGAAATCATCTTGAATAATGGTTGTGTTGCCATTATGCTTACCTCCATGATCATTTAGAATTTTAGGGCACACTTTTCTTGTATGACCAACCTTCTTACAGTTATAACATCGAATACTAGATGCATCACCACTATAAGAATTTCGCTAACTTTTACCCTTTTTCTTGCCGAACTTGCCATCTCTCTCTGTGATTTTCTCCTAAACTGACAGGCCTTCACCAGTCGAAGATGGCTTATTCTCCTTTCGTTTGTTCAAATCCTTAAAATACAAGGGTGATTAAACTTCTTCAAAGGTCAGAGACTCTCTTCCATATAAGAGAGTTTATTTGAATTGCGCATGTGATCTGGACAAAACACATAACAGTAACAACGCTTGATCTTCATCCTCGATTTTGACATCGATATTTTCAAGATCAAGAATCATCTTATTGAATATATCCAACTGCTCAGCCAGTACTTTGTCTTCAGTCATCTTGAATGAATACAGAGCTTGCTTCAGGTAGAGGCGATTAACCAACGATTTGGTCATGTACAAACTTTTGAGTTTCACCCATAACCCAGACGATGATGTCTCCTTTGAAACCTATTAAAGAACCTTATCACCAAGGCATAATAAGACGACGTTGTGGGATTTCTCTAACATAATCATTTTTTCCTTGTCCGTTAATGCATCGTCAATGTCTGCGACTCCCTTCAACGCTTTTAAACAACCATGTTGAACCAGTAGTGATTTCATCTTCAAGCGCCGCATACCGAAATTGTTCACTTCGGTGAACTTTTCAATCTCATACATTTTTTACAGCATCTTCTCCATGCTCACCACACAATTTGTTGTCAAACAACAATACCAGAATAACAAAGTATAATCGGGTTCTTGATCAGTAAGAAACCCACAAGGGTAGAAAAGAGGGAAGCAAGAAGAACACAATGAATTTGGCTATAAATTGATATTCTTTACTTTCTCTTTGAAACGCGATTATAAGTGTTACAGAATAGCAAATAACCTCTCTCACCCTAATTAGGATTTGCATCTTATGAAAGATGATAGACTAGCATGCTAATTATAAGGAAACTAACAGACTAACCTAATGGGATTTTACACATAGCCCCATTACACAACCTAACTTATAGAACAAGTTAACTTAACCAATTGGGCATAATAGACAGGCCCAATTCGACACGTTAACACTCCTAGCAAACTTCGACTACAACATGTGAACAGACTTCGATGACATGCTAAGATTCTGTTGAATTGTCAAACCAATAAGCTACCCTTCGACCATGCTAGAGTTTGATTCAATATCTCATAACATGTAAAAACTTTAGTTAAAATTTTTTTTCATGGGTTGAATCAAAGCCCAAGGAAATAGTATCATGAGTTTTATGAATTTCTTCTTAAGCATGGTTTTGTGAGAAGTAGTTATGAGAGTTGCGTATACATATTGAAAAGGAATAAGAAAGAAAATTTCCACCTTCTTCTATATGTTAGTGGAAAGCTTTAGAAAGGGAGAGATTGGTAAGCTTAAGAAGACTTTGAATGGAGAATTTGAGATTAAAGATCTTGGTAAAGCTATATGGTTCTTAGGGATATATATCATGAGAAACTATAAAAAGAGTGAATTGTTCTTATCTCAATTTAGTTACTTTAAAAAAATTATGGAGTGGTTTAAAATGCAAGATGCTAAAACTGTCAACACTTCTTTGAGACATCACATTAAGCTTTTGGTTATGCAATGTCCTCAAACTTAAAAAGAAAATAAGATGATATAGACTACTCTCTATAAAAGTGAAGTTGGAAGCATTATGTATGTTATATTTCGTAATAGACCAAACACATCATATGTTGTTAGCATTTATGGCCAATCTTGGTTATGTTCATTGAAAAACTTTAAATTGGGGGACATGATATTTGAATGGTTCATTAAAGAGTATTTTACAAAATATAAAGGCATCTCAAAGGAAGATGCTTTATGAGGGTTTTGTGTCTTCAAACTATGCATAAAATATCGACACTAGAAAATCCTTATTGGATTTTGTGTTTACATTATTTGGAACATCCATAAGTTGAAGGAAAATCAACAATTGGTAGTTGTGTTATCTATTACTCGAGAAAATATATTTCCCTTTTTTAAGGGTTCAAGAAGCCATATGGTTAGAGGCATGATTAGGGAAATGAGAATCACTCATGTATGAAGATACATTGTGATAGTCAAAGTATAATTCATTTTTTCCAATCCTTAATTGTAATGTGAAAGGGAAAAACACATCGACATTTGTTTTCTCTTTTAATGATTTGGTGATCATATCATCCAGATTCTATTGTCCTAAAAATTGAAAGACCTTTGAGATATTTAAGGGGATTAACAAACACTTCTAAATACATTGAGTTTGTGTGATTCATATATCTAAAGTAGGGGATATTTAAAAATAGTTTGGTAGAAAATAAGAGATGTTCTTATGAACTTTGAATACTATTTTCTTATAACTCATCTTGTATTCTCTTGTAACAACTCTCAAAGTATAGCATATCGAAGAACCAATCTCTCCTCAAAAATAGACCAACTTAATCGAACTAAATAAACAAACTTTGTAAGTATTTATCATTTACTACACACACCACAAGTGACAATGCCATACAAGACAAACTAATCGATGATATTGCGTTCAAACGAGACTAATTTATCCGCACACCTATTTTTTTCTCTTTTTCTACAAGTTTATTAAGTGCACAATCTTAAATTACTTTATAATTTAAAATTGTATCATATCTAATTTTATCCAATATTTTTTATCATATATATATATATATATATATATATATATATATATATATATAATCATGAAATAATATATTAATAATAATGAAAAATCAACAAGGTGAAAAAAGAGTATAACCGGATAGAATAAGGAGTGTTAAACAGGCCACCAAAAAGAAAGATACAACAAATATGTTAAACAAATGGAAGATAACCAAAAACAAAAACAAAATCATTAGACTGCCTAAAAATAGGAAGAAAAAACACATAAAACATCGAAAAAATAGAAATTTCACCTAAATGAATCAGGCTAGATCTCAAATTGTCAAGACCACTGATCAGTCACCATTTTGCTATAGGTATTATCATTTTAACAGGTGAAAGTATGCGAATTATTTACATTTTTCATATAGTTTGAGTGGTTTATATGTCAGTTTCTTTAATTTCGTATTTATCTATGTTTTAATCATTTCTAGTATTTTTGATCTTTTTGGGAAGGTTAACGTGGTTTGTAGGTCGGATGAAGTCAATGATATGGTCAGAAAAGGAACGCGTCGAATTTTTAGAAAGATTGGAAATATCTATTTTTCAGCATGTTTTTCATCATGATAGGCGTGCAGTATTTTGATCATAACTAGAGCATCGTAAATCGAAACGATGTGGGTCTGGCGGAAAATGAAAGCTAAGATCAAGGGCTACAACTTTCATGAAGACACTTTTGGCAGATTCGACGTTGTTCATACGCGTATTGCCTCATTTCATACGCGTATCGAATGCTGAAAAATGCTAAAAATACTGTTTCTCTACCCATACGCGTACGGCCTGCCCCCATACGCGTATTGCCTGCCACCATACGCGTATGATACTCCCAGAACATGCTTATACGCTCCCGTACGCATAACATACGCTCCCATACGCGTATGGCACCCCCGATACGCGTATGGAGGCCCAGAAGTGCGAAAAATCCCAAATTTAACGTATTTCAAGCCACCATGCGATTTTTTAAGGGGGGACAGATTCTTGACGGCAAAATACACGTTTTGAAGGCTGGAGAACTCAGATTTCAACAGTGGATTCATATTTTCAAGAGCTTCTTGTGATTGAAGATATATTCATCTAAGATTTCTGTAATGACAACACTTTTTATCATGTTTTTCTTTACTTTTATGAGTAGCTAAACCCCCATTGCTAGGGGGTGTCCCTGATTTGATTATGTAATGACTCTAATATTATTATTGCAATGACAATCTCTTTTTGATATAATCTTTTGTTGTTCTTAATGCTTGCCTTGTCGGACAAACGGGTTTGATTTACGGTTAACGATTAGGCGGGACCGCCGTTGTTAATGCTTTGCTTGAGATTATTTTATAGTATATATCACCTAGGACTAGGGATACCCTATAGAAACCGGAATATTCTTGATAATTGATTGCTTAATTTCAATTGTAATTCTCTATGGACATAGGAATTAGGTTGGATGATTAAAGGTTTTCTCACTAAGGACTTAGGAGTAAACACCCTTAAGAACCGGTAATTAATTAGTTAAAATAAGTTGTTGCAGTGTTAATTCAGAGTTGTTACTGATTCAGGTCATACATCTTCCCTAGCATGCTACTCATATCTGTTTTAACCGTTCCCGTACTTTCTTTATTTTATTCGCAATTATTTTTCACTTTGCAAAACCAAAACCAAAACCCCCAAAGCTTTTGTTTAACTAAAATAAAACCAGAACTCTATATCGTCAAGCAGTCCTTGAGATCGACATTCGGGAAAACTCCCTTTTTATTACTACATTGGCAGAATAGTACACTTGCTATTTTTCCGATCAAGTTTTTGGCGCCGTTGCCGGGGACTGGCAAAGATCATAGATTTTAGAGTTTTATTTTAGTTAAAATTTTGTTGCTCTGCAATCAAAATTTAGTTTTAATTTTATTTGTTATTTTTATTTTATCTTATTATAAAAAAAAATTTAGATTATTGTTGCTTCATGAATTCTTCTATACTGTGCGACTAATAAAGTTTGAGTTGTGTAGTTATGGATATCTTTTATACATTACCACCTGTATCTCCTGCATGTTGGTCGCCTGATTCGGGAATCACTCTGGAAGAGGCGAGTAAAATTTTTAAAGCATATAGGAAGGAGGTAAGAATCCTTATGAATGAATGTGAGGAAGCTAACTTTTATCCAAATTATTTTATTTGGCGAGAGTGCAGGTTAGAAGAAGAATGTCTGAAAGAAGAAGAACAAGGCATAACGTCAGACGAAGAAGATGCATTAGAAATAGAAAATTTTGAGGTAAACAAGATATACGGGGGTGAAGAAAAAAGGCAACTTGAAGATGATCTAGTGCTGGATGAAAATGCAGATGTAACGATTTGTGAAGATGTAGACATCCAACAAGAAAATCTTCAAGAAAATAGTATCCCTAAAAACTATTTTGACAAGGCAAATGAAAGACAAGAAATTAATAAAGTATTGGATTTCGTTTATGCGCTGTTCACAAAAATCCCACTGAAAATGAGTTGGAAGAAACATCTTCAATACCTCAAGTTCATGGGGTTGCTACCAAACAAAAGAAAGAAAAAAGATGATGTGTTCTTTGTTTCATATATGCCACCCTAACATGGAATAAGGGGTCAAGCTAATGACGATAAACGAGCGCTGCTTGGGAGGCAACCCAAGGGAGGTATTTGTATTTTGTTTTTTTTTTTTTTTTTTTGCAAATTTAAATAAGGCATGAGTTGTCATTGGGTTATTGTTGTCTCTTCATAAATTTTCCTGTTAAGTGGTAATTTCTAGCATGAGTGGTTAACAAGGATTCCTCGGACTAATTTCTTGGATGTTCTCTGCTTAAGTTACCCAGACTGTTTGATACTTTTGTATATGATTGGACGCACTAGTTGAATATTGTTATCAGAACCAGGAGTAAAGAGCATTAAGCAAAGAGACACTATGGAAGTTGTCAGTTTTACTCGTCCTAGTGAGTTTAGAAAAAGCCAAACACATATGTCATTATGAGAGAAATGCCAGGTATGTCTTTATCTATCTGGGTTTGCACACGTTCTTTCTGATTGTTAACTGTATAATTACACACACTGAGGCATTTTTTTTTGTTATCACCTAGAACCTTTCTAGCCATCCCATTATTATTTTTATTATTATTATCCTTTGTTTACCCCAATTGAGCATGTATCCCTTTGTTTGTTTTACACCAGCAATTACTAACCCATGGCCAAATTATTTTCCCTACCCTGTTCAGAGTAAGTGTAATTGTTTTGAGATCTATGTTCAATTTTAAGTTTGGGGTTGCTGTTGGAATAGCAACCTTTAAGTTTGGGGTAGCTATGCAGTTGATGAAAGTAAAACACTGTGAGTGCAAAGAAAAAAAAATAAATAAAAAAAGAGGAAAAAAAAGTGAAAAATAATGCACTCGCCGTATGGATTTTAAAATTCCCCACAAAAGCACTAATGAACGAACATGGTGACACGAATGATCTCATGTACTCTGAACCAAAAACCCTTGTTTTCCTTTTTATATTCTACCTTAACCCAAGCCCCGTTACAACCTAAAGACCTCAAAACGTGTGTGTTTTGTGCATGTTGATAAGATTTGAGAATTTGTTGAAACATTTGATCTGATATTGCTTACCTTGATTTGAGCTTGATAACACTTTAACCCCGAGAGACTTGGTGAGAGTGTGAAATAAGCTGACAGATGAAGTAGTGTTTCCAAGTGAAAGTGTTTCTGGCTTGCTGGTTATGAATAAAAAAAAGGAAAACCCAAGGTAGTATCAAAGGGTCCAGTGCGAAATATTTCAGAAGTATTGTGGTAAGTCCTGTTTTTACAGTAAGTTTGGGGTGACATGATTTTTCTGCATAGAATGTTACTTGAGGACATGCAACAAGCTAAGTTTGGGGTTGTGATCATTCACCATTATGCTATAGGTATTATCATTTTAACAGGTGAAAGTATGCGAATTATTTACATTTTTCATATAGTTTGAGTGGTTTATATGTCAGTTTCTTTAATTTCGTATTTATCTATGTTTTAATCATTTCTGGTATTTTTGATCTTTTTGGGAAGGTTAACGTGGTTTGTAGGTCGGATGAAGTCAATGATATGGTCAGAAAAGGAACGCGTTGAATTTTTAGAAAGATTGGAAATATCTATTTTTCAGCATGTTTTTCATCATGATAGGCGTGCAGTATTTTGATCATAACTAGAGCATCGTAAATCGAAACGATGTGGGTCTGGCGGAAAATGAAAGCTAAGATCAAGGGCTACAACTTTCATGAAGACACTTTTGGCAGATTCGACGTTGTTCATACGCGTATTGCCTCATTTCATACGCGTATCGAATGCTGAAAAATGCTAAAAATACTGTTTCTCTACCCATACGCGTACGGCCTGCCCCCATACGCGTATTGCCTGCCACCGTACGCGTATGATACTCCCAGAACATGCTTATACGCTCCCGTACGCATACCATACGCTCCCATACGCGTATGGCACCCCCGATACGCGTATGGAGGCCCAGAAGTGCGAAAAAGCCCAAATTTAACGTATTTCAAGCCACCATGCGATTTTTTAAGGGGGGGGACAGATTCTTGACGGCAAAATACACGTTTTGAAGGCTGGAGAACTCAGATTTCAACAGTGGATTCATATTTTCAAGAGCTTCTTGCGATTGAAGATATATTCATCTAAGATTTTTGTAATGACAACACTTTTTATCATGTTTTTCTTTACTTTTATGAGTAGCTAAACCCCCATTGCTAGGGGGTGTCCCTGATTTGATTATGTAATGACTCTAATATTATTATTGCAATGACAATCTCTTTTTGATATAATCTTTTGTTGTTCTTAATGCTTGCCTTGTCGGACAAACGGGTTTGATTTACGGTTAACGATTAGGCGGGACCGCCGTTGTTAATGCTTTGCTTGAGATTATTTTATAGTATATATCACCTAGGACTAGGGATACCCTATAGAAACCGGAATATTCTTGATAATTGATTGCTTAATTTCAATTGTAATTCTCTATGGACATAGGAATTAGGTTGGATGATTAAAGGTTTTCTCACTAAGGACTTAGGAGTAAACACCCTTAAGAACCGGTAATTAATTAGTTAAAATAAGTTGTTGCAGTGTTAATTCAGAGTTGTTACTGATTCAGGTCATACATCTTCCCTAGCATGCTACTCATATCTGTTTTAACCGTTCCCGTACTTTCTTTATTTTATTCGCAATTATTTTTCACTTTGCAAAACCAAAACCAAAACCCCCAAAGCTTTTGTTTAACTAAAATAAAACCAAAACTCTATATCGTCAAGCAGTCCTTGAGATCGACATTCGGGAAAACTCCCTTTTTATTACTACATTGGCAGAATAGTACACTTGCTATTTTTCCGATCAAGTTTTTGGCGCCGTTGCCGGGGACTGGCAAAGATCATAGATTTTAGAGTTTTATTTTAGTTAAAATTTTGTTGCTCTGCAATCAAAATTTAGTTTTAATTTTATTTGTTATTTTTATTTTATCTTATTATAAAAAAAAATTTAGATTATTGTTGCTTCATGAATTCTTCTATACTATGCGACTAATAAAGTTTGAGTTGTGTAGTTATGGATATCTTTTATACATTACCACCTGTATCTCCTGCATGTTGGTCGCCTGATTCGGGAATCACTCTGGAAGAGGCGAGTAAAATTTTTAAAGCATATAGGAAGGAGGTAAGAATCCTTATGAATGAATGTGAGGAAGCTAACTTTTATCCAAATTATTTTATTTGGCGAGAGTGCAGGTTAGAAGAAGAATGTCTGAAAGAAGAAGAACAAGGCATAACGTCAGACGAAGAAGATGCATTAGAAATAGAAAATTTTGAGGTAAACAAGATATACGGGGGTGAAGAAAAAAGGCAACTTGAAGATGATCTAGTGCTGGATGAAAATGCAGATGTAACGATTTGTGAAGATGTAGACATCCAACAAGAAAATCTTCAAGAAAATAGTATCCCTAAAAACTATTTTGACAAGGCAAATGAAAGACAAGAAATTAATAAAGTATTGGATTTCGTTTATGCGCTGTTCACAAAAATCCCACTGAAAATGAGTTGGAAGAAACATCTTCAATACCTCAAGTTCATGGGGTTGCTACCAAACAAAAGAAAGAAAAAAGATGATGTGTTCTTTGTTTCATATATGCCACCCTAACATGGAATAAGGGGTCAAGCTAATGACGATAAACGAGCGCTGCTTGGGAGGCAACCCAAGGGAGGTATTTGTATTTTGTTTTTTTTTTTTTTTTTTTTTGCAAATTTAAATAAGGCATGAGTTGTCATTGGGTTATTGTTGTCTCTTCATAAATTTTCCTGTTAAGTGGTAATTTCTAGCATGAGTGGTTAACAAGGATTCCTCGGACTAATTTCTTGGATGTTCTCTGCTTAAGTTACCCAGACTGTTTGATACTTTTGTATATGATTGGACGCACTAGTTGAATATTGTTATCAGAACCAGGAGTAAAGAGCATTAAGCAAAGAGACACTATGGAAGTTGTCAGTTTTACTCGTCATAGTGAGTTCAGAAAAAGCCAAACACATATGTCATTATGAGAGAAATGCCAGGTATGTCTTTATCTATCAGGGTTTGCACACGTTCTTTCTGATTGTTAACTGTATAATTACACACACTGAGGCTTTTTTTTTTGTTATCGCCTAGAACCTTTCTAGCCATCCCATTATTATTTTTATTATTATTATCCTTTGTTTACCCCAATTGAGCCTGTATCCCTTTGTTTGTTTTACACCAGCAATTACTAACCCATGGCCAAATTATTTTCCCTACCCTGTTCAGAGTAAGTGTTATTGTTTTGAGATCTATGTTCAATTTTAAGTTTGGGGTTGCTGTTGGAATAGCAACCTTTAAGTTTGGGGTAGCTATGCAGTTGATGAAAGTAAAACACTGTGAGTGCAAAGAAAAATAAATAAATAAAAAAAGAGGAAAAAAAAAGTGAAAAATAATGCACTCGCCGAATGGATTTTAAAATTCCCCACAAAAGCACTAATGAACGAACATGGTGACACGAATGATCTCATGTACTCTGAACCAAAAACCCTTGTTTTCCTTTTTATATTCTACCTTAACCCAAGCCCCGTTACAACCTAAAGACCTCAAAACGTGTGTGTTTTGTGCATGTTGATAAGATTTGAGAATTTGTTGAAACATTTGATCTGATATTGCTTACCTTGATTTGAGCTTGATAACACTTTAACCCCGAGAGACTTGGTGAGAGTGTGAAATAAGCTGACAGATGAAGTAGTGTTTCCAAGTGAAAGTGTTTCTGGCTTGCTGGTTATGAATAAAAAAAAGGAAAACCCAAGGTAGTATCAAAGGGTCCAGTGCGAAATATTTCAGAAGTATTGTGGTAAATCCTGTTTTTACAGTAAGTTTGGGGTGACATGATTTTTCTGCATAGAATGTTACTTGAGGACATGCAACAAGCTAAGTTTGGGGTTGTGATCATTCACCATTATGCTATAGGTATTATCATTTTAACAGGTGAAAGTATGCGAATTATTTACATTTTTCATATAGTTTGAGTGGTTTATATGTCAGTTTCTTTAATTTCGTATTTATCTATGTTTTAATCATTTCTGGTATTTTTGATCTTTTTGGGAAGGTTAACGTGGTTTGTAGGTCGGATGAAGTCAATGATATGGTCAGAAAAGGAACGCGTCGAATTTTTAGAAAGATTGGAAATATCTATTTTTCAGCATGTTTTTCATCATGATAGGCGTGCAGTATTTTGATCATAACTAGAGCATCGTAAATCGAAACGATGTGGGTCTGGCGGAAAATGAAAGCTAAGATCAAGGGCTACAACTTTCATGAAGACACTTTTGGCAGATTCGACGTTGTTCATACGCGTATTGCCTCATTTCATACGCGTATCGAATGCTGAAAAATGCTAAAAATACTGTTTCTCTACCCATACGCGTACGGCCTGCCCCCATACGCGTATTGCCTGCCACCGTACGCGTATGATACTCCCAGAACATGCTTATACGCTCCCGTACGCATACCATACGCTCCCATACGCGTATGGCACCCCCGATACGCGTATGGAGGCCCAGAAGTGCGAAAAAGCCCAAATTTAACGTATTTCAAGCCACCATGCGATTTTTTAAGGGGGGGGACAGATTCTTGACGGCAAAATACACGTTTTGAAGGCTGGAGAACTCAGATTTCAACAGTGGATTCATATTTTCAAGAGCTTCTTGCGATTGAAGATATATTCATCTAAGATTTTTGTAATGACAACACTTTTTATCATGTTTTTCTTTACTTTTATGAGTAGCTAAACCCCCATTGCTAGGGGGTGTCCCTGATTTGATTATGTAATGACTCTAATATTATTATTGCAATGACAATCTCTTTTTGATATAATCTTTTGTTGTTCTTAATGCTTGCCTTGTCGGACAAACGGGTTTGATTTACGGTTAACGATTAGGCGGGACCGCCGTTGTTAATGCTTTGCTTGAGATTATTTTATAGTATATATCACCTAGGACTAGGGATACCCTATAGAAACCGGAATATTCTTAATAATTGATTGCTTAATTTCAATTGTAATTCTCTATGGACATAGGAATTAGGTTGGATGATTAAAGGTTTTCTCACTAAGGACTTAGGAGTAAACACCCTTAAGAACCGGTAATTAATTAGTTAAAATAAGTTGTTGCAGTGTTAATTCAGAGTTGTTACTGATTCAGGTCATACATCTTCCCTAGCATGCTACTCATATCTGTTTTAACCGTTCCCGTACTTTCTTTATTTTATTCGCAATTATTTTTCACTTTGCAAAACCAAAACCAAAACCCCCAAAGCTTTTGTTTAACTAAAATAAAACCAGAACTCTATATCGTCAAGCAGTCCTTGAGATCGACATTCGGGAAAACTCCCTTTTTATTACTACATTGGCAGAATAGTACACTTGCTATTTTTCCGATCAAGTTTTTGGCGCCGTTGCCGGGGACTGGCAAAGATCATAGATTTTAGAGTTTTATTTTAGTTAAAATTTTGTTGCTCTGCAATCAAAATTTAGTTTTAATTTTATTTGTTATTTTTATTTTATCTTATTATAAAAAAAAATTTAGATTATTGTTGCTTCATGAATTCTTCTATACTGTGCGACTAATAAAGTTTGAGTTGTGTAGTTATGGATATCTTTTATACATTACCACCTGTATCTCCTGCATGTTGGTCGCCTGATTCGGGAATCACTCTGGAAGAGGCGAGTAAAATTTTTAAAGCATATAGGAAGGAGGTAAGAATCCTTATGAATGAATGTGAGGAAGCTAACTTTTATCCAAATTATTTTATTTGGCGAGAGTGCAGGTTAGAAGAAGAATGTCTGAAAGAAGAAGAACAAGGCATAACGTCAGACGAAGAAGATGCATTAGAAATAGAAAATTTTGAGGTAAACAAGATATACGGGGGTGAAGAAAAAAGGCAACTTGAAGATGATCTAGTGCTGGATGAAAATGCAGATGTAACGATTTGTGAAGATGTAGACATCCAACAAGAAAATCTTCAAGAAAATAGTATCCCTAAAAACTATTTTGACAAGGCAAATGAAAGACAAGAAATTAATAAAGTATTGGATTTCGTTTATGCGCTGTTCACAAAAATCCCACTGAAAATGAGTTAGAAGAAACATCTTCAATACCTCAAGTTCATGGGGTTGCTACCAAACAAAAGAAAGAAAAAAGATGATGTGTTCTTTGTTTCATATATGCCACCCTAACATGGAATAAGCGGTCAAGCTAATGACGATAAACGAGCGCTGCTTGGGAGACAACCCAAGGGAGGTATTTGTATTTTGTTTTTTTTTTTTTTTTTTGCAAATTTAAATAAGGCATGAGTTGTCATTGGGTTATTGTTGTCTCTTCATAATTTTTCCTGTTAAGTGGTAATTTCTAGCATGAGTGGTTAACAAGGATTCCTCGGACTAATTTCTTGGATGTTCTCTGCTTAAGTTACCCAGACTGTTTGATACTTTTGTATATGATTGGATGCACTAGTTGAATATTGTTATCAGAACCAGGAGTAAAGAGCATTAAGCAAAGAGACACTATGGAAGTTGTCAGTTTTACTCATCCTAGTGAGTTCAGAAAAAGCCAAACACATATGTCATTATGAGAGAAATGCCAGGTATGTCTTCATCTATCAGGGTTTGCACACGTTCTTTCTGATTGTTAACTGTATAATTACACACACTGAGGCATTTTTTTTTGTTATCACCTAGAACCTTTCTAGCCATCCCATTATTATTTTTATTATTATTATCCTTTGTTTACCCCAATTGAGCCTGTATCCCTTTGTTTGTTTTACACCAGCAATTACTAACCCATGGCCAAATTATTTTCCCTACCCTGTTCAGAGTAAGTGTTATTGTTTTGAGATCTATGTTCAATTTTAAGTTTGGGGTTGCTGTTGGAATAGCAACCTTTAAGTTTGGGGTAGCTATGCAGTTGATGAAAGTAAAACACTGTGAGTGCAAAGAAAAATAAATAAATAAAAAAAGAGGAAAAAAAAAGTGAAAAATAATGCACTCGCCGAATGGATTTTAAAATTCCCCACAAAAGCACTAATGAACGAACATGGTGACACGAATGATCTCATGTACTCTGAACCAAAAACCCTTGTTTTCCTTTTTATATTCTACCTTAACCCAAGCCCCGTTACAACCTAAAGACCTCAAAACGTGTGTGTTTTGTGCATGTTGATAAGATTTGAGAATTTGTTGAAACATTTGATCTGATATTGCTTACCTTGATTTGAGCTTGATAACACTTTAACCCCGAGAGACTTGGTGAGAGTGTGAAATAAGCTGACAGATGAAGTAGTGTTTCCAAGTGAAAGTGTTTCTGGCTTGCTGGTTATGAATAAAAAAAAGGAAAACCCAAGGTAGTATCAAAGGGTCCAGTGCGAAATATTTCAGAAGTATTGTGGTAAGTCCTGTTTTTACAGTAAGTTTGGGGTGACATGATTTTTCTGCATAGAATGTTACTTGAGGACATGCAACAAGCTAAGTTTGGGGTTGTGATCATTCACCATTATGCTATAGGTATTATCATTTTAACAGGTGAAAGTATGCGAATTATTTACATTTTTCATATAGTTTGAGTGGTTTATATGTCAGTTTCTTTAATTTCGTATTTATCTATGTTTTAATCATTTCTGGTATTTTTGATCTTTTTGGGAAGGTTAACGTGGTTTGTAGGTCGGATGAAGTCAATGATATGGTCAGAAAAGGAACGCGTCGAATTTTTAGAAAGATTGGAAATATCTATTTTTCAGCATGTTTTTCATCATGATAGGCGTGCAGTATTTTGATCATAACTAGAGCATCGTAAATCGAAACGATGTGGGTCTGGCGGAAAATGAAAGCTAAGATCAAGGGCTACAACTTTCATGAAGACACTTTTGGCAGATTCGACGTTGTTCATACATGTATTGCCTCATTTCGTACGCGTATCGAATGCTGAAAAATGCTAAAAATACTGTTTCTCTACCCATTCGCGTACGGCCTGCCCCCATACGCGTATTGCCTGCCACCGTACGCGTATGATTCTCCCAGAACATGCTTATACGCTCCCGTACGCATACCATACGCTCCCATACGCGTATGGCACCCCCGATACGCGTATGGAGGCCCAGAAGTGCGAAAAAGCCCAAATTTAACGTATTTCAAGCCACCATGCGATTTTTTAAGGGGGGGACAGATTCTTGACGGCAAAATACACGTTTTGAAGGCTGGAGAACTCAGATTTCAACAGTGGATTCATATTTTCAAGAGCTTCTTGCGATTGAAGATATATTCATCTAAGATTTCTGTAATGACAACACTTTTTATCATGTTTTTCTTTACTTTTATGAGTAGCTAAACCCCCATTGCTAGGGGGTGTCCCTGATTTGATTATGTAATGACTCTAATATTATTATTGCAATGACAATCTCTTTTTGATATAATCTTTTGTTGTTCTTAATGCTTGCCTTGTCGGACAAACGGGTTTGATTTACGGTTAACGATTAGGCGGGACCGCCGTTGTTAATGCTTTGCTTGAGATTATTTTATAGTATATATCACCTAGGACTAGGGATACCCTATAGAAACCGGAATATTCTTGATAATTGATTGCTTAATTTCAATTGTAATTCTCTATGGACATAGGAATTAGGTTGGATGATTAAAGGTTTTCTCACTAAGGACTTAGGAGTAAACACCCTTAAGAACCGGTAATTAATTAGTTAAAATAAGTTGTTGCAGTGTTAATTCAGAGTTGTTACTGATTCAGGTCATACATCTTCCCTAGCATGCTACTCATATCTGTTTTAACCGTTCCCGTACTTTCTTTATTTTATTCGCAATTATTTTTCACTTTGCAAAACCAAAACCAAAACCCCCAAAGCTTTTGTTTAACTAAAATAAAACCAGAACTCTATATCGTCAAGCAGTCCTTGAGATCGACATTCGGGAAAACTCCCTTTTTATTACTACATTGGCAGAATAGTACACTTGCTATTTTTCCGATCAAGTTTTTGGCGCCGTTGCCGGGGACTGGCAAAGATCATAGATTTTAGAGTTTTATTTTAGTTAAAATTTTGTTGCTCTGCAATCAAAATTTAGTTTTAATTTTATTTGTTATTTTTATTTTATCTTATTATAAAAAAAAATTTAGATTATTGTTGCTTCATGAATTCTTCTATACTGTGCGACTAATAAAGTTTGAGTTGTGTAGTTATGGATATCTTTTATACATTACCACCTGTATCTCCTGCATGTTGGTCGCCTGATTCGGGAATCACTCTGGAAGAGGCGAGTAAAATTTTTAAAGCATATAGGAAGGAGGTAAGAATCCTTATGAATGAATGTGAGGAAGCTAACTTTTATCCAAATTATTTTATTTGGCGAGAGTGCAGGTTAGAAGAAGAATGTCTGAAAGAAGAAGAACAAGGCATAACGTCAGACGAAGAAGATGCATTAGAAATAGAAAATTTTGAGGTAAACAAGATATACGGGGGTGAAGAAAAAAGGCAACTTGAAGATGATCTAGTGCTGGATGAAAATGCAGATGTAACGATTTGTGAAGATGTAGACATCCAACAAGAAAATCTTCAAGAAAATAGTATCCCTAAAAACTATTTTGACAAGGCAAATGAAAGACAAGAAATTAATAAAGTATTGGATTTCGTTTATGCGCTGTTCACAAAAATCCCACTGAAAATGAGTTGGAAGAAACATCTTCAATACCTCAAGTTCATGGGGTTGCTACCAAACAAAAGAAAGAAAAAAGATGATGTGTTCTTTGTTTCATATATGCCACCCTAACATGGAATAAGGGGTCAAGCTAATGACGATAAACGAGCGCTGCTTGGGAGGCAACCCAAGGGAGGTATTTGTATTTTTTTTTTTTTTTTTTTGCAAATTTAAATAAGGCATGAGTTGTCATTGGGTTATTGTTGTCTCTTCATAATTTTTCCTGTTAAGTGGTAATTTCTAGCATGAGTGGTTAACAAGGATTCCTCGGACTAATTTCTTGGATGTTCTCTGCTTAAGTTACACAGACTGTTTGATACTTTTGTATATGATTGGACGCACTAGTTGAATATTGTTATCAGAACCAGGAGTAAAGAGCATTAAGCAAAGAGACACTATGGAAGTTGTCAGTTTTACTCGTCCTAGTGAGTTCAGAAAAAGCCAAACACATATGTCATTATGAGAGAAATGCCAGGTATGTCTTCATCTATCAGGGTTTGCACACGTTCTTTCTGATTGTTAACTGTATAATTACACACACTGAGGCATTTTTTTTTGTTATCACCTAGAACCTTTCTAGCCATCCCATTATTATTTTTATTATTATTATCCTTTGTTTACCCCAATTGAGCCTGTATCCCTTTGTTTGTTTTACACCAGCAATTACTAACCCATGGCCAAATTATTTTCCCTACCCTGTTCAGAGTAAGTGTTATTGTTTTGAGATCTATGTTCAATTTTAAGTTTGGGGTTGCTGTTGGAATAGCAACCTTTAAGTTTGGGGTAGCTATGCAGTTGATGAAAGTAAAACACTGTGAGTGCAAAGAAAAATAAATAAATAAAAAAAGAGGAAAAAAAAGTGAAAAATAATGCACTCGCCGAATGGATTTTAAAATTCCCCACAAAAGCACTAATGAACGAACATGGTGACACGAATGATCTCATGTACTCTGAACCAAAAACCCTTGTTTTCCTTTTTATATTCTACCTTAACCCAAGCCCCGTTACAACCTAAAGACCTCAAAAAGTGTGTGTTTTGTGCATGTTGATAAGATTTGAGAATTTGTTGAAACATTTGATCTGATATTGCTTACCTTGATTTGAGCTTGATAACACTTTAACCCCGAGAGACTTGGTGAGAGTGTGAAATAAGCTGACAGATGAAGTAGTGTTTCCAAGTGAAAGTGTTTCTGGCTTGCTGGTTATGAATAAAAAAAAGGAAAACCCAAGGTAGTATCAAAGGGTCCAGTGCGAAATATTTCAGAAGTATTGTGGTAAGTCCTGTTTTTACAGTAAGTTTGGGGTGACATGATTTTTATGCATAGAATGTTACTTGAGGACATGCAACAAGCTAAGTTTGGGGTTGTGATCATTCACCATTATGCTATAGGTATTATCATTTTAACAGGTGAAAGTATGCGAATTATTTACATTTTTCATATAGTTTGAGTGGTTTATATGTCAGTTTCTTTAATTTCGTATTTATCTATGTTTTAATCATTTCTGGTATTTTTGATCTTTTTGGGAAGGTTAACGTGGTTTGTAGGTCGGATGAAGTCAATGATATGGTCAGAAAAGGAACGCGTCGAATTTTTAGAAAGATTGGAAATATCTATTTTTCAGCATGTTTTTCATCATGATAGGCGTGCAGTATTTTGATCATAACTAGAGCATCGTAAATCGAAACGATGTGGGTCTGGCGGAAAATGAAAGCTAAGATCAAGGGCTACAACTTTCATGAAGACACTTTTGGCAGATTCGACGTTGTTCATACATGTATTGCCTCATTTCGTACGCGTATCGAATGCTGAAAAATGCTAAAAATACTGTTTCTCTACCCATTCGCGTACGGCCTGCCCCCATACGCGTATTGCCTACCACCGTACGCGTATGATACTCCCAGAACATGCTTATACGCTCCCGTACGCATACCATACGCTCCCATACGCGTATGGCACCCCCGATACGCGTATGGAGGCCCAGAAGTGCGAAAAAGCCCAAATTTAACGTATTTCAAGCCACCATGCGATTTTTTAAGGGGGGGACAGATTCTTGACGGCAAAATACACATTTTGAAGGCTGGAGAACTCAGATTTCAACAGTGGATTCATATTTTCAAGAGCTTCTTGCGATTGAAGATATATTCATCTAAGATTTCTGTAATGACAACACTTTTTATCATGTTTTTCTTTACTTTTATGAGTAGCTAAACCCCCATTGCTAGGGGGTGTCCCTGATTTGATTATGTAATGACTCTAATATTATTATTGCAATGACAATCTCTTTTTGATATAATCTTTTGTTGTTCTTAATGCTTGCCTTGTCGGACAAACGGGTTTGATTTATGGTTAACGATTAGGCGGGACCGCCGTTGTTAATGCTTTGCTTGAGATTATTTTATAGTATATATCACCTAGGACTAGGGATACCCTATAGAAACCAGAATATTCTTGATAATTGATTGCTTAATTTCAATTGTAATTCTCTATGGACATAGGAATTAGGTTGGATGATTAAAGGTTTTCTCACTAAGGACTTAGGAGTAAACACCCTTAAGAACCGGTAATTAATTAGTTAAAATAAGTTGTTGCAGTGTTAATTCAGAGTTGTTACTGATTCAGGTCATACATCTTCCCTAGCATGCTACTCATATCTGTTTTAACCGTTCCCGTACTTTCTTTATTTTATTCGCAATTATTTTTCACTTTGCAAAACCAAAACCAAAACCCCCAAAGCTTTTGTTTAACTAAAATAAAACCAGAACTCTATATCGTCAAGCAGTCCTTGAGATCGACATTCGGGAAAACTCCCTTTTTATTACTACATTGGCAGAATAGTACACTTGCTATTTTTCCGATCAAGTTTTTGGCGCCGTTGCCGGGGACTGGCAAAGATCATAGATTTTAGAGTTTTATTTTAGTTAAAATTTTGTTGCTCTGCAATCAAAATTTAGTTTTAATTTTATTTGTTATTTTTATTTTATCTTATTATAAAAAAAAATTTAGATTATTGTTGCTTCATGAATTCTTCTATACTGTGCGACTAATAAAGTTTGAGTTGTGTAGTTATGGATATCTTTTATACATTACCACCTGTATCTCCTGCATGTTGGTCGCCTGATTCGGGAATCACTCTGGAAGAGGCGAGTAAAATTTTTAAAGCATATAGGAAGGAGGTAAGAATCCTTATGAATGAATGTGAGGAAGCTAACTTTTATCCAAATTATTTTATTTGGCGAGAGTGCAGGTTAGAAGAAGAATGTCTGAAAGAAGAAGAACAAGGCATAACGTCAGACGAAGAAGATGCATTAGAAATAGAAAATTTTGAGGTAAACAAGATATACGGGGGTGAAGAAAAAAGGCAACTTGAAGATGATCTAGTGCTGGATGAAAATGCAGATGTAACGATTTGTGAAGATGTAGACATCCAACAAGAAAATCTTCAAGAAAATAGTATCCCTAAAAACTATTTTGACAAGGCAAATGAAAGACAAGAAATTAATAAAGTATTGGATTTCGTTTATGCGCTGTTCACAAAAATCCCACTGAAAATGAGTTGGAAGAAACATCTTCAATACCTCAAGTTCATGGGGTTGCTACCAAACAAAAGAAAGAAAAAAGATGATGTGTTCTTTGTTTCATATATGCCACCCTAACATGGAATAAGGGGTCAAGCTAATGACGATAAACGAGCGCTGCTTGGGAGGCAACCCAAGGGAGGTATTTGTATTTTTTTTTTTTTTTTTTTTGCAAATTTAAATAAGGCATGAGTTGTCATTGGGTTATTGTTGTCTCTTCATAATTTTTCCTGTTAAGTGGTAATTTCTAGCATGAGTGGTTAACAAGGATTTCTCGGACTAATTTCTTGGATGTTCTCTGCTTAAGTTACCCAGACTGTTTGATACTTTTGTATATGATTGGATGCACTAGTTGAATATTGTTATCAGAACCAGGAGTAAAGAGCATTAAGCAAAGAGACACTATGGAAGTTGTCAGTTTTACTCGTCCTAGTGAGTTCAGAAAAAGCCAAACACATATGTCATTATGAGAGAAATGCCAGGTATGTCTTCATCTATCAGGGTTTGCACACGTTCTTTCTGATTGTTAACTGTATAATTACACACACTGAGGCATTTTTTTTTGTTATCACCTAGAACCTTTCTAGCCATCCCATTATTATTTTTATTATTATTATCCTTTGTTTACCCCAATTGAGCCTGTATCCCTTTGTTTGTTTTACACCAGCAATTACTAACCCATGGCCAAATTATTTTCCCTACCCTGTTCAGAGTAAGTGTTATTGTTTTGAGATCTATGTTCAATTTTAAGTTTGGGGTTGCTGTTGGAATAGCAACCTTTAAGTTTGGGGTAGCTATGCAGTTGATGAAAGTAAAACACTGTGAGTGCAAAGAAAAATAAATAAATAAAAAAAGAGGAAAAAAAAAGTGAAAAATAATGCACTCGCCGAATGGATTTTAAAATTCCCCACAAAAGCACTAATGAACGAACATGGTGACACGAATGATCTCATGTACTCTGAACCAAAAACCCTTGTTTTCCTTTTTATATTCTACCTTAACCCAAGCCCCGTTACAACCTAAAGACCTCAAAACGTGTGTGTTTTGTGCATGTTGATAAGATTTGAGAATTTGTTGAAACATTTGATCTGATATTGCTTACCTTGATTTGAGCTTGATAACACTTTAACCCCGAGAGACTTGGTGAGAGTGTGAAATAAGCTGACAGATGAAGTAGTGTTTCCAAGTGAAAGTGTTTCTGGCTTGCTGGTTATGAATAAAAAAAAGGAAAACCCAAGGTAGTATCAAAGGGTCCAGTGCGAAATATTTCAGAAGTATTGTGGTAAGTCCTGTTTTTACAGTAAGTTTGGGGTGACATGATTTTTCTGCATAGAATGTTACTTGAGGACATGCAACAAGCTAAGTTTGGGGTTGTGATCATTCACCATTATGCTATAGGTATTATCATTTTAACAGGTGAAAGTATGCGAATTATTTACATTTTTCATATAGTTTGAGTGGTTTATATGTCAGTTTCTTTAATTTCGTATTTATCTATGTTTTAATCATTTCTGGTATTTTTGATCTTTTTGGGAAGGTTAACGTGGTTTGTAGGTCGGATGAAGTCAATGATATGGTCAGAAAAGGAACGCGTCGAATTTTTAGAAAGATTGGAAAAATCTATTTTTCAGCATGTTTTTCATCATGATAGGAGTGCAGTATATTAATCATAACTAGAGAATCGTAAATCGAAACGACGTGGGTCTAGAGGCAAGTGAAAGCTAAGATCAAGGGCTACAACTTTCATGAAGACACTTTTGGCAGATTCGACATTGTTCATACGCGTATTGCCTCATTTCATACGCGTATCGAATGCTGAAAAAATGCTGAAAATGTTGTTTCTCTGCCCATACGCGTATGGCCTGCCCCCATACGCGTATTTCCTGCCACCGTACGCGTATGATACGCCCAGAACATGCTCATACGCTCCCGTACGCATACCATACGCTCCCATACGCGTATGGCACCCCCGATACACGTATGGAGGCCCAGAAGTGCGAAAAAACCCAAATTTGACGTATTTTAAGCCACCATGCGATTTTTTAAGGGGGGACAGATTCTTGACGGCAAAATACACGTTTTGAAGGCTGGAGAACTCAGATTTCAACGGTGGATTCATATTTTCAAGAGCTTCCTGCGATTGAAGATATATTCATCTAAGATTTCTGTAATGACAACACTTTTTATCATGTTTTTCTTTACTTTTATGAGTAGCTAAACCCCCATTGCTAGGGGGTGTCCCTGATTTGATTATGTAATGACTCTAATATTATTATTGCAATGACAATCTCTTTTTGATTTAATCTTTTGTTGTTCTTAATGCTTGCCTTGTCGGACAAACTGGTTTGATTTACGGTTAACGATTAGGCGGGACCGCCATTGTTAATGTTTTGCTTGAGATTATTTTATAGTAGATATCACCTAGGACTAGGGATACCTTATAGAAACCGGAATATTCTTGATAATTGATTGCTTAATTTCAATTGTAATTCTCTATGGACATAGGAATTAGGTTGGATGATTAACGGTTTTCTCACTAAGGACTTAGGAGTAAACACCCTTAAGAACCGGTAATTAATTAGTTAAAATAAGTTGTTGCAGTGTTAATTCAGAGTTGTTACTAATTCAGATCATACATCTTCCCTAGCATGCTACTCATATCTGTTTTAAACCGTTCCCGTACTTTCTTTATTTTATTCACAATTATTTTTCACTTTGCAAAACCAAAACCAAAACCCCCAAAGCTTCTGTTTAACTAAAATAAAACCAGAACTCTATATCGTCAAGCAGTCCCTGAGATCGACATTTGGGGAAATTCCCTTTTTATTACTACATTGGCAGAATAGTACACTTTCTATTTTTTCGATCAAGTTTTTGGCGTCGTTGCCGGGGACTGCCAAATATCATAGATTTTAGAGTTTTATTTTAGTTAAAATTTTGTTGCTCCCCAATCAAAATTTAGTTTTAATTTTATTTGTTATTTTTATTTTATCTTATTATAAAAAAAAATTCAGATTATTGTTGCTTCATGAATTCTTCTATACTGTGCGACTAATAAAGTTTGAGTTGTGTAGTTATGGATATCTTTTATACATTACCACCTGTATCTCCTGCATGTTGGTCGCCTGATTCGGGAATCACTCTGGAAGAGGCGACTAAAATTTTTAAAGCATATAGGAAGGAGGTAAGAATCCTTATGAATGAATGTGAGGAAGCTAACTTTTATCCAGATTATTTTATTTGGCGAGAGTGCAGGTTAGAAGAAGAATGTCTGAAAGAAGAAGAACAAGGCATAACGTCAGACGAAGAAGATGCATTAGAAATAGAAGAATTTGAGGTAAACAAGATATACCTGGGCGAAGAAAAAAGGCAACTTGAAGATGATCTAGTGTTGGATGAAAATGCAGATGTAACGATTTGTGAAGATGTAGACATCCAACAAGAAAATCTTCAAGAAAATAGTATCCCTAAAAACTATTTTGACAAGGCAGATGAAAGACAAGAAATTGATAAAGTATTGGATTTCATTTATGCACTGTTCACAAAAATCCCACTGAAAATGAGTTGGAAGAAACATCATCAATACCTCAAGTTCATGGGGTTGCTACCAAACAAAAGAAAGAAAAAAAATGATGTGTTCTTTGTTTCATATATGCCACCCTAACATGGAATAAGGGGTCAAGCTAATGACGATAAACGAGCGCTGCTTGGGAGGCAACCCAAGGGAGGTATTTGTATTTTGTTTTTTTTTTTTTTTGGTAAATTTAAATAAGGTATGAGTTGTATTGGGTTATTGTTGTCTCTTCATAATTTTTCCTGTTAAGTGGTTATTTCTAGCATGAGTGGTTGACAAGGATTCCTCGGACTAATTGCTTGGATGTTCTCTGCTTAAGTTACCCAGACTGTTTGATACTTTTGTATATGATTGGATGCACTGGTTGAATATTGTTATCAGAACCAGGAGCAAAGAGCATTGAGCAAAGAGACACTATGGAAGTTGTCAGTTTTACCCGTCCAAGTGAGTTCAGAAAAAGCCAAACACATATGTCATTATGAGAGAAATGTCAGGTATGTCTTTATCTATCAGGGTTTGCACAGTTCTTTCTGATTGTTAACTGTATGATTACACACACTGAGGCATTTTTTTTTGTTATCACCTAGAACCTTTCTAGCCATCCCATTATTATTATTTTTATTATTATTATGCTTTGTTTACCCTAATTGAGCCTGTATCCCTTTGTTTGTTTTACACCAGCAACTATTAACCCATGGCCAAATTATTTTCCCTACCCTGTTCAGAGTAAGTGTTATTGTTTTGAGATCTATGTTCAATTTTAAGTTTGGGGTTGTTGTTGGAATAAGAACCTTTAAGTTTGGGGTAGCTATGCAGTTGATGAAAGTAAAACACGGTGAGTGCAAAGAAAAAAATAAAAATAAAAAGAGAAAAAAAAGTGAAAAAGAATGCACTCACCGAATGGATTTTAAAATTCCCCACAAAAGCACTAATGAACGAACATGGTGACCCGAATGATCTTACTTACTCTAAACCAAAAACCCTTGTTTTCCTTTTTATATTCTACCTTAACCCAAGCCCCGTTACAACCTAAAGACCTCCAAAAGTGTGTGTTTTGTGCATGTTGATAAGATTTGAGAATTTGTTCAAACATTTGATCTGATATTGCTTACCTTTATTTGAGCGTGATAACACTTTAACCCCGAGTGACTTGGTGAGAGTGTGAAATAAGCTGACAGATGAAGTAGTGTTTCCAGGTGAAAGTGTTTCTGGCTTGCTGGCTATGATTTAAAAAAATGAAAACCCAAGGTAGTATCAAAGGGTCCAGTGCGAAAGATTTCAGAAGTATTGTGGTAAGTCCTATTTTTACAGTAAGTTTGGGGTGACATGATTTTTCTGCATAGAATGTTACTTGAGGATAAGCAACAAGCTAAGTTTGGGGTTGGTATCAGTCACCATTTTTCTATAGGTATTATCATTTTAACAGGTGAAAGTATGCGAATTATTTACATTTTTCATATAGTTTGAGTGGTTTATATGCCAGTTTCTTTAATTTCGTATTTATCTATGTTTTAATCATTTCTGGTATTTTTGATCTTTTTGGGAAGGTTAACGTGGTTTGTAGGTCGGATGAAGTCAATGATATGGTCAGAAAAGGAACGCGTCGAATTTTTAGAAAGATTGGAAAAATATATTTTTCAGCATGTTTTTCATCATGATAGGCGTGCAGTATTTTGATCATAACTAGAGCATCGTAAATCGAAACGACGTGGGTCCGGCAATAAATGAAAGCTAAGATCAAGGGCTACAACTTTCACGAAGACACTTTTGGCTGATTCGACACTGTTCATACGCGTATTGCCTCATTTCATACGCGTATCGAATGCTGAAAAATGCTGAAAATGCTGTTTCTCTGCCCAAACGCGTACGGCCTGCCCCCATACGCGTATTGCCTGCCACCGTACGCATATGATACGCCCAGAACATGCTCATACGCTCTCGTACGCATACCATACGCTCCCATACGCGTATGGCACACCCGATACGCGTATGGAGGCCCAGAAGTGCGAAAAAACCCAAATTTCACGTATTTAAAGCCACCATGCGATTTTTTAAGGGGGGACAGATTCTTGACGGCGAAATACACGTTTTGAAGGCTGGAGAACTTAGATTTCAACAGTGGATTCATATTTTCAAGAGCTTCCTGCGATTGAAGATATATTCATCTAAGATTTCTGTAATGACAACACTTTTTATCATGTTTTTCTTTACTTTTATGAGTAGCTAAACTCTCATTGCTAGGGGGTGTCCCTGATTTGATTATGTAATGACTCTAATATTATTATTGCAATGACAATCTCTTTTCGATTTAATCTTTTGCTGTTCTTAATGCTTGCCTTGTCGGACAAACAGATTTGATTTACGGTTAACGATTAGGCGGGACCGTCGTTGTTAATGCATTGCTTGGGATTATTTTATAGTAGATATCACCTAGGACTAAGGATACCCTATAGAAACCGGAATATTCTTGATAATTGATTGCTTAATTTCAATTGTAATTCTCTATGGACATAGGAATTAGGTTGGATGATTAAAGGTTTTCTCACTAAGGAGTTAGGAGTAAACACCCTTAAGAACCGGTAATTAATTAGTTAAAATAAGTTGTTGCAGTGTTAATTCAGAGTTGTTACTGATTCAGATCATACATCTTCTCTAGCATGCTACTCATATCTGTTTTAATCGTTCCCGTACTTTCTTTATTTTATTCGCAGTTATTTTTCACTTTGCAAAACCAAAACCAAAACCCCCAAAGCTTTTGTTTAACTAAAATAAAACCAGAACTCTATATCGTCAAGCAGTTCTTGAGATCGACATTCGGGAAAATTCCCTTTTTATTACTACATTGACAGAATAGTACACTTGTTATTTTTCCGATCAACCACAAACGCCATATCATAGGATGCCAATTGAAAATAAAAACAACAAATCACTGCCAACTTCAGAATTTGGATAAACTCCCGATCAACTATTAATTTAGACAAATAATTTAAAACTAATTGAAACCAATTATAAAACGGGAATAAGTCAACCTCTCCTCTACCTAGAAACTATTTCCAAAATGATAATACATTAATGAAAAGAGATTTAATATTTTACTAAAATTTATCAAAGATGATAAAGTTGGCCTTTAGCCCCTTTTAAAAGGTTTAGACAAACCCACACATCGCCATTATAACCTACCCATCAAATGGGCCTTTGGTAAACTAGTAGACAACTTTTTGTGATGAATACATGTTTTATTTTTTTGACAATGTGATATTGGAGATATGCCATGTTTGAAAAACTACCGATCTCAATAATTATTGTAATCATGATCTTTATCTGGTTCTATACATATGTCACAACATAACGAGCATATAATATCATTGGTAAATACATACAATCACATAAAGTCCATAACCAAATCTAGGTTGCCAATAATTTATAGTATTGACATAAACAAAAGATATAGTAGTGATAAAGTTTTAATAATAATCAAGATGAAGAAAGTGATAGCATGGGGTCCATTCTCACGTGGATATGCCCATACTTGATTCATGTGGCTGTGCAAGTGTAATAGTGATGGAGTGGTTTATATTATTGCATGGAAAGAGAAAGAAAGAGAAAGAAAGAGAAGAAAGAATGAAGAAGGTTAGAGAAGATTAGATTCCAACTAAGGTAGGGACTAAGGAGAATGAAGTTTATTAAAATCATGTTGTGGATTTTGATGTTACTCATTCAGACATTTTCTCCCTTAGGAGTAGAAAACGAATTGAACTTCCCCAATTTTGGCATCATCAATCACTATTATCATAAGTATTAAGGTCCTACTACTCTCTCATAGACTTGGTTCCTATCTACATAACAATTTCTCAAAATAAAAAAGAAAAATGATTTATTTAAGGAGTTTTATAGTGAAATTTTTTGTTATGTTTATGTGTATTATGACTTATGAGTGATAATGTTATCCATATTTCATCAGAAAACCATGACAATCGTATCTCAGTAGAAGTAAGAGATTTCAAACTTATTCTTTACGCACAAATGAAATTATTTGACAGAATTCTAAACATAGGCTAAGTGAATCACATAACAATTAAGGAGTCAAAATTCAAATTCAATATTTTTAATTATAAAATAATAAGTTAAAATTTACATTAATATGAATAAGACGTCTGACTTATTCAGACAAATATTACATTAATATTGACTTAGAAAGATCATAAAAAAAAATTATTAAATTTTTTTTGAGATTTAGAATTTGGATACAAATATTATTCTAAGTAGAACATTATGATTGAAGTTATCCATTTAATCAATCCTATTTAATGGGATAAGATTTAGTTTATGACAGAAAAAAAAAAATCTGAAATTCAAAAATGGATCTATCATGTGTGATCATGATGTTTTTCTAATTCTTTGATAACCAATAAAAGCTTCAACATCATGTGTTTGCAACTCCATGGAGTTTTCCAGCTATGTTTCTTTTCTTTTGTTTTTGTTCTTTTTTCCTAATTAATAATAGACTTTCCAAATACCTTTAATTACATCATCATCATCTCTATAGAAAATTCCAATAGAAAGCATACATATATGCTTGATATATTTATTTCTCCCTTTCAATTGAAGTAGACTTAAGATCACATTGTCTATTTCTTAAAATCCTTTTTTATATATTTAATAGAAAATATTCTAATTGTCGATGGTCTATTCTAATTGTTAGCTTTCATGTGAGTAATTGGTTAAATATAACAATCAATATAACTCTCATGTATGCGTTAAGAATGAACATGTTGTCAAATTAATGGTTAAGAGTATATTATCAATTGAATGATATTTGAGATATTAATATAATATACATTGAACCTATATGATTTCTTTTATTTATGGTCAAGAAAATGCATGGTATACATGGTGCCGTCCAATTTGGGACCAGCCTTCTAAATTAAATTCTTCTATGGTTCCAATCAAAATTTATTACATTAAGAATATGCATTACACTAGTGTACAAATGTCCTTTTTAAGCATGTTACTGAAGTTTTTATGTCGATTTTGCGGATGTTTTAGACTCTTAACTTAATATGTGGGGTATTTTTTAAGCCTGTTTTTAACGGGCTTCAAAACTCACGTTTAATTATTGAGAATTTTTTAATGTATTTATGGATTACTTACCCACCACTTAAAAATATCAAAATGTCTTCTGATTTTCGAGATGCATCTTCGGATGTATTAAATTTTGATTGAACACTAAAATATTTTGGAGATGTATATTCGTAACAATTTGAAACATATACCATGCATTCTACTCAGAAGTTATTATACAAGTTTATTGTACCGGAGATGTATCTCCGTTAAGTTTACGGAGATACATCTCTGTAACGTATCAGAACATAATGTTTCACATTATGTTTTGTTTAAGTGTATTCAGATGAAGATTTAAACTATACAATCGATATGCAAAAAATGACGTACATAAATCCAGATGGTCCAAAAATGTTATATAGAAATAAAAGACCAATAAATGACAAAAAAGTCGAGAACAACAATAAAATAGCATGATGTCAAAATAAAATACAATTCATAGTACTACTACTATATACTAATGCACTACTGTGTATGTCACACTACATCTCTTCTGTCTCTTCTACCTCATCTGCCTCCTCTACCTCCTAGGGCTCCTCGGCCATCAATCCACCCGGTCTTCAGCGTTGTCTCTAATACATCAATGCCCCCCCCCCCCCCCGGTGCCTCTGTCATGATGGCATCTAGGATCTGCCTCACATCAGACCCATCAGGGAAGATACTTGTGTCGATGCTTGCCTGCGCAATCTCCACTATGCGCGACATCAAGGCAAGACATCCTCAGCATGATCTAATTGTGTCTGCTCCTCCTCTAGTATCTCCTGATGTGCTGGCCTCAACGAATCTCTTGGAGCATCATACACCATGTATGAATGTGACACCTTGAAGAACCATCAGATATACCCGACGTAGCTCCAATCGCTCACAACTATGATACTTTGTGCCTCCTCTAGTACCAGATGACTCTCAATATCATCAAACATGTCATCTATCTGTCTACGTGTCAAAGTAGGAGAAGCAGAGACAGCAGGGTGTCTGGGAAAGGTCTGAGTGAAGCAGAACTGTTGTATGACACGCTCGGGCAGATGAGGAGCAGTGAGACGCGATCCGCAGGCCAACCATCCAGAGTATAAAATTATCTCGTCAAATGACCACGTCTCGCGATGATCAACATAGTTGTTGAAGTGCATGTTCTCGGTAACCAAACGGTCAAGATACACTCTAAAAGGCTCAGTCGCCTGATTCCTTCTAAGCGGGGAAAAGTAGTAGCACGAGGCATATCCTTAGAGTATGTCGGTACACTCGCCCGACCGGAGATACGCGTAAAGTGTTAAAAGACTAATAAATAATGGCTTTGCAAATATGAAATAAAAATGACAAAGAAACATTAAAAGACTAATAAATATTACCTTTAGTAGTGTGATGCTGCATGTGACATGCTCCGTCTTCCACATACAGCCCTCTCTCAACTTCGAGTACAGGTAGACCAAACAAGGGGCCCCCAGCTGTACTCATGGATCCGCTCGAAATCCTCGAAGTACCGTAGGTAGACGACATCTGTATAAGGATCACTCTTATCCACAGAAATCGCAGTGCCAACCAAATATAGCAGGTATGCTCTCATAGCATACGATCTCTAAAGTGTCACCTGCTCATCATCAGATGTAGCCCGTTATGCTCTCAGGATCTCAATTGTATATATATTTTTCAAGTATTCAAACCTAGCATAAGCACCCCTGGTTCTATCTAACTCAAGTTTGTCATCTTGAGTGCCTCATCTTTGGTAATCCTCCCATGATCTAGAAGACTCACCCTAATTGGAAGATGTAGCAAAAACGAGACATCTTCGAGTGTGTTAAACATCTCACCAAGCAGAAGATGAAATGAATGTGGCCTCCAAGTGCCATCTCTCCACGAATGCGTTAAGCATCCTATGGTGAATCGTAGTATAACCGGTCATACACAACTTCTTCAGGCTATATAAGGAAAAATTTCCTTAAACCAATCCTCATTTGGCTGAGGCAAGCCAGTAATTTTTAGCCCGTGGTTAATAAACTTTAGCGGATCACGGTCCTGAAAAAATAAAAATCAATGTCAGAAGCTTATCAATTAAAATAAACGTAAATGAAAAAGAATGAATCCAACTAATGATACCTCTCTATCACAGATATGTCTGACAGTATGGTTTGGGTACAGAGGTAGTAGTGACAAATCTACAGGGCATCGTCCAAATGCCTCTTATTCAACATCCACAGTAGCCTCACCCTCTGGAGCTGGCACTAGCTCAGTAGCATCAGCAGTAAAAGGTGGTACTGGCTCAGAAGCATCTATAGTATTTGGTGGTAGTGGTGCCTTTGGTACCACTGGTGACTCAGGAACCTCAGGCGCCTGAATAGGAGAAACATTGCGCCTGCGGGAGGATGGAGGGAGTAATGTGTCGGTAGGTGAAACTTATCTCCTACGGGAAGAAGAAGATGGAGAAGCATGGGGAGCCCCAGAAGTCGATGACTCTACATGGTCAGAGGGACCAAGAGCCTCTGAAACCTGCTGAATCTTCTCACGCCGTACTGATCATGTTGTGCAAACCTCATATGCCTCAGTTTATCGTGTCTATCAACCATTATGCATGTAAGTTAAAATAAAGCAGATAATTAGTGCAAGAAAACAACACCACGAGGAAGAAAAGCAAAAAAAAAGTTACTGAGAAAATTTCGGAGATGCATCTCCAATTGCGGGGAAACTAAAACATTGAAAAATTCTGGAGATGTATCTCCAGAATTTTATGCAACTCCACAGTTGCACCAATGGTTGCGTCAATGGCAATGCAGACATGGAAACCAAAAAAATATTGCATTGATCATCATTTTCATCCAACTATCTGGTGCAATTTAAACTCCAAAACTTTCTAGATATTCATCTCTGAAATAAGTTCGAAGATGTATCTCTGGGAGATTTTAACGTTAATTGAGACTTGGATGCGTCTAGAGACGCATCTCCGAAATCTGGGGACATTTAAGTATTTATGTGTGGTGGCTAAGAAACATAAAGGGTGCATTAAGAAATTCTCTTAATTATTTTATGCGTTTAATTCTGTTTTATATTAAAAAGTGGTTTATTTGTATTTTTTTATGTAAAAAACAAATTTTGTTTGTATAATTTCAGAATAAGTATTCTCCCCATTTTCGTGTTCTTAATTATTTCTCCTTCATTGTACTTAACATTGTACTTAATTCTATTTGTTAAAAAAGTACAAGTAACTATGATTTTGTAGGGTTGTTTAGGGTGTATGGACAATACTTTAGGTTCAACATATACAGAGGGGTGAAAAACTCTGTATGTACATTTCTAAGGAAAATTGGAGATCTTTCCTCAATTTTAAGGATGGGGTATTTATATAACTTCTGGGTGCTAGACAAGAGTGGAAGTCAAACTCACTTCCTCCACCTTTCCCCTTAGTTCATTTAGTGAGGAGTAGTTTCTTCCCCACTAATAAGGAGAACGGTTTTTCTACCTCACTTTAATTGTCTCTTTGGACCAGTACGTGTTATACGTGTTTTCTTATAAAATTGAGAGTGAAATAATTGGATCAGATCTTTTAGCCTAAGCCAGACAAGGTGGTTTAGCCCTTCTTTGGGATACCTCGAGGGAGCCCTTCTGAGGATGACCTCGAGCTAGCCTTTCTTTGGACTTCTCGAGGTAGCTCTAATGTGGGTTACCTAGAGGTAGCCCTTCTTTAGGCTACATCGAGCTCCTCTTTAGGCAACCTCGAATCACTCTTTGGACGACCTCGAGCCCTTCTTTAGACTACCTCGAGCCCCTCTTTGGGCGACCTCGAGGCCTTCTTTGGGATACATCAAGCTCTTCTTTGGACTACCTTGAGCCCTTTTTTGGTCACTCGCCCAGTACTCGGGCAATTAGTTTGTACCACGCAATCATTGACCCTACATATTAAGGCCCAGTAAAATTTTACCTATAAGATAATGAATACTTTTGGATTTTTTTTCTTCATTATTTTAAGTTATCTCCTTATTGACCGGGTTTAGTTTCCATTGATATTATTTACTTCTAAAAAATGTAAAATAGAGACATAATTTAGAGAAAGGACAAAATTTATCACTAATTACAACAGAATTAGAGACGAAATGGTTCATGTTTGGTTATAGTTAAATTAACAAATATTAGTGATGAAATTTATGATAAAACATTTTGTTTCACTTAGGATATGGGGAGCCGTTGGATGGATCCTAGATTTGGATCGCCTGCGAACTAACCCGGGAATACACTCCTACCATGTGAGTGACTTAGTGAATCGTTTCATTTTCTAGGCCGCGGTTGTTAGGCCTTCTGGTGGGTCCTGAACAGTTGCCTCCTAAGCCCTTACCTCTACTTTGTAGTGTGAGGGCTTTGTTGTATTTGTCCTTTTATGCTGGCTATAACTAGGCTTAAATTGAAATCTAAGAGGTGACATTGATGTCATTGGGTATTCGCGCCTTAAATGTGCCTCATGCTTCAGATGTCTTTTCGTAGGTTCTATCATAATGATCTTTGGATACTGAAGTACTCAAGTCTTTTCTTGAGATAATTTGAGATGTTGATATTGCTTTTTATCTTTCTTTTGGAAACCCATTACACAACTCTAAGGAGTCAGTTGTATAGTTTCTTAAGATGTTACCTTCGCTTCTTGAATTACCTGTGTTTCCACAACATACTATTTTTTGTAGTTGAAGGAAGTGGTGCCTATTATGAGTCAAAAAAATTGAAAGAGGATGTTTCTACATCTTGGGTTGATCTCGTCATTTTGCCAACTGCCTCTACATTTTCTCGTGAAAGTAGTGTTTAGAGGGCATTCTTCGATGTTGGTCCTTCTTCAAATTGGGGTATATTGGCCTTTAAGGAACATAAAAGTATGTGTAGTGAGTATGGTGTGTGTGTCATTCCTTTCTCTATTTTCCCTTCACCAATTTTGAAATAAAGGTGTCCACCTGATGATCGCTCCTGCGTAGCTGAACCTTATGATATGGACTTACATCAAAGTCTTCAAGTACAAATGTGATTATCTGAGAGGAAGGCCTTCTTTATCCCTTTTCTTCCATCTTTTATAAGTAAAATGCAGTTCAATGAACCATGCGGAGGTTCAGGTCTTAATCACATTGGTGTAGGTTATCCGTTGTTTCGAGTGTTTTTGGATAGCGTAAAGCATTTTGAAAATCGATTCTTTCTGGTTGCTCCTCTCCACTAAGAGGCTCATGTGACAGTATGCACCAAAGGAATCGGAATGGAGAATAGGTATACCAGTTCATTTCATAAGTATTGAAACCATGGTAAATTTTTAATGGGGAATGAATCATACATCTACAAGGAAAATTATTTGTCCCAATAGGAGCTTTACCTGAAGAAACGGCAGACCACCTTTGTCAAAAATTTGGGTTACGCTGGGGGTGATATTCCTCGAGATGTGACCTCAAAGAAACGCTTCAAACGGCTTGTTAAAACCCGCATGCTGATGGACACTCGTACCAAGGAAGAGAGGAAGGTCATTTTTGGTGAGCTCCTAGTGTTTTCATCCTCCACCGTTAGTGTTTTTATATAAAATTCTATTAAATTTTGGTCATTGTTCTATGAATATTCGATGAAAAATGGGAAACTAATCCTCCAAATGAAAAGGGGAATTCAAGTTTCCTCGATGGTTGTTGGTCCTTCGAAAACTCCAACAATGGTCAACATCGCCCATCCAGATAGAATGGCGAGGATTTTTTTTTCTCGTCCCTATCGGGTGAAATCTCAACGATGGACTGCCTCAGGGCTGCATGATTTTAATGCTAGTATTCTTGGTGTTCCCCAAATGCCGTTGCATGTGTTGGGTCCTTTGGATTCTGTATTCTTAGCTAGGCCAGGGCCCCACATTCCACAAGAGCATCGGGCGTCTACTTCCTAAAAGAACTTCTCTTACCTCGCTAACTTGACCAGCGAGGCTCTCAATGAAGAGTTTTTGAATTTGACGTATTACACCTTTCGAGGTTCAGTCATCATGGCCATTAGTGGGGCTTTTCGTTAAGATTCTTTTTTATCTGATTAGCGTCATAAGGAAAGACGACTACTAGAAGAGATTGTCTGTAACCCGACACTTCAGTAAGACATGTATTTGAAAGAAGTGCAAAAGGGTTTTGTTTCCTTTACTAGGATAAGTGACACCTTGAGTGCCTTCAATCTCCTCGGCTCATTAGTTGACCAGGTAAAACTCTAGATGAGGGAAGTATCAAAGAAGGATAATGCTCTAGCATCCGCCCGGGTCTATCTACCAGCTATGCAGGCATATTTTCTATTATTCAAGAGGACCTTGAAAACATTCATATTGAGAATGTGTCTCTGGCTCAAAAACTTAATGAAGTATCCCATGTTGGTCTCACAGTCATTTTTTAGTCTTTTGAGAACTCTTTACTACAAGTAGATCATTTCTACTCTCCTCTGCATATTTCGAAGGAGCAAGTACAATTGGACCAGATAATTAAAGATAGAAAAGTCATTTTTCTTAGAGATTAGACGTGTACTTCTCTACCTTTTTTCTATAAATGTAACACTCTGTACTGGGAGGTGCGAGTATATGAATTTGGTAATAAGGTATTGCTTTTACCTGATAAAGGTATATGTGTTGGATCCTGAGTTAATTTATTTGGGCTTTACGTTAACCTACGAAGTTTTTGCTTGAAGTTTATTGGATGTCTCTAAGGCCTTTCCCCGATAAGGGTTAGTACCCATCCCCCCCCCCCCCAAGTGAAAATCTGGTCCAAGGCTATCGTGTGGCATACCTACGACGACCCTTAGAGTGGCTAGCTACCAAGAGTGAGGCACACCGGTTATTGCTGATTTAATCATTTTTCCACTTTCTTTGTGTGTGTGTGTGTGTGTGTGTATTTTTCATTGTAGGATTTTGATTGCTTTAGTCATATGCTTGAGATGATTATGATAACACGCTTGAGTTCTCTGTCGGGGCTTATCTTCGGTCGTACCCCTGACTTACCATTACCTTTCACGGTCATAAAGAAAAGAGATATTTCATAATGATGTTTTGCTCATTAAAATGGAAATGCAAAAGTACATTGTGGTGAGGTAATCAATTATTCAAAGAAACAATAACATAATGAATTTTAAAACATAACCAGGTGGATTTGCCACTCCTTATTGGCCCCGCCTTTGTAGCTCATTGGATTAGCCACTCTTACTAACTTTGTCAGTGCGATCTGCTTTACTTATGGAAGGCCAAATGATTGTGTTCCTTAGATGTTTGATAAGGGAAACTATATGGATCCCATTGGCCTTGCATTCTCCTTCTTGTCCATCTTGTTGCAATTTCTGGTAGATCCTCTTGGCTCCTGTGAGGTCAGCATTAGTTGTGACTAGCTCACCGTGAAGATTGTGGAATTTCAGCTTAAGGTGAATCGGGGAAGCCACTGTGTCTAGAGCCACCGTAAAAGGTTTGTCAAGTATGCAATTATAGACGCTCTTACAGGGAACAGTGAATCCATAATCCTAATGTATTTTCCCTCTCTCGTGGATATCATTAGTTCAATGTATCCTCAAGGACGTGTCATTAAGTCGGTGTATGTTTTCAAGTATGATCCTTCATATGGCCACAATTTTTCTTTATTTAAGCCAATTTTATATCTAAATACATTATGTCGTAGAAGATGCTGCCATCAATCACTATCTGGGACAGGTTGAAGTGACCAATTATGGCAGTTATAACCAGAGGGAAAATATAATTCTAAATTCCCCCAACTTTCTCACTATCCCAGAATTCGAGCATTGGTCTATCAGGGGTCTTTGCCAAGGTGCTTCCATATTTTTTATGGATGACCATCAATTCTGCAATCTTCCTCTTTGTTGTTCCCTTTGACAAGACATTTTCCTAGAGAGCCACCCTAGTAATGGTCACAATGTGATGGTGTTTTCCCTTACTCGTCCCCTTTTATTCACTCCTAGCCTCTTCAACGTTAGTCACGACATCGAACGCCTTGAATGGAGATTTGCTCTTAGGCGGCCCTTCTTGATCCCTCTTTACACCCTTAGTATACTTATACAAGCAGACTCTCTTATCAAACCTTTTATTTCATCATTCAATTGAATGCAGTCATTGGTGGTGTGGTTGTGGCTCTTATGAAGTGGCAATACTTTGTTTTGTCAATTCTAGAGGATTCTTTAATCAGAAAAGGGTGTTTGATATCGCCTTCTAGTATTCAGTGTTAGAACACTCTTGGTATATCATCTCCCAAGAAATATTTAAGGGAGCATACTTGTCATAGTGGCCACGGCTCCTGTAGTCCAACCCTTCTCTTCACCGGTTAGATTATTTCCCAAATGGTTGGTTAGAACCTACATTTGTTGTTGCCTTGAAATCCTCATGGCTGGTAAGTTTTTCTCAAGATTAATGATGGGATGTGCCACATTCAATAGTTTTTTCAGACTATGGGCCTCTATGTGCCCCAATTTCTCCCTGAAGGAGTTGTCTTCTTTAGAATGTTCTAAATAATCCAGCACTTGAGGCTCTCGTCAGAGCCTCCCACTTCCACATCCACTTGTGTGAAATTTTCAATGTACGACCTCAAACTCTCCTCCTTACCTTATGCGCTCCTATTGAAGGAATTTGTTATCATCGGTTGTAGTTTCTGAGCCATGAATGAGCGATGAAGTTCTCACACAGATTGGTCCACGACTCGACGCTCCCGTCCAGTAGAGATTTGAATCTAAGTCTAGCACATCTTGTCAGTGTTAGTGCAAAGAGCTTGAATTTTTCCACCTTAATTCAAGCGGCCATCAACATGATTCACATGTTTATTGATACCCCCCTTTCTGTTGTATTACTTTAGCTTCAGAGGTTTTCCCAATGATTTTGGTATCTGGTTGTCAAAAATACATGAACAAAAATGATGTTTTGGCTGGTTCTTCACTGGCAACTTCTCTACTGGTTCCTCAGGGGGGAACATGACTACCTCAGCCTCATCCATAACTGTGAGGAGAAGTATGATGCCTTTGGATCTTCTGATAATTCGGAGATTTCAAAACTACATCCCAACGAGATATGGAGAACTAATCCCTAAGGTGAATTCTTCTGATTACGTGTTCCACCGTTTTGAGGTTATTTTAATTCCAACTCAATTTTGATTTATGTTCAATTCTGCCTATAAATTTGTTTGCTTAATTCAATTGCTTTCGTTTTCTTAATTCAATTACTACTCATAGGATAGACTTGATTAAATTTGATTATATGCATGCTCCTAATTTTAATCACGTGTTAACTTAGTTTATTAGTTAGCTTCGCCTAATCTTTAAATCGTCATGCTTAATGCAGTACACAGGAACATAATTCACATAATATTGATAGCACTTGTCTAGTTGATTTCATAGTCGAATAGAATCGAAGTATCTTAGGGGATTAGATTTACAATAGTTAGTGATAAGTTGGAACCCAGATTAGTAGGATTAGTTGTTTTAGCTTATAAATAATCAAATCCTTTTTACTGTTATATTATTCGAAACCTAAACCTTAAAACTGCCATCATTTTTAGTTTGTAAAATTCAATACAAGAGTCCTTGTGATATGAAATTCGAGTGTCGCTTCCCTAAACTACAGTTTTTATTTACTCGTTTTTTACCTGTGCACGACAGCAGCTCAAATTAGTGCCGTTGTCGGGGACTCTTGTCATTTTTAACTAATATTAGAGTCATAGGTGTTGTGTTTCAGTGTTCTTGCCCTAGCATTCTGGTGTTCTGTCCTTTTTGCGTTTTAGCATAAAAATCAGTTTTTAGGGAATTTGTCTCAAATTAGTCTGATTCCTTTCCCCTAAAAATTCAAAATTCCATATTTTTATATTTTTTATGATTTCTTTTCTGTTTTCATTGTTCCATAAAATTCCGAAAAAATTCTCCAAATTCTTAATTGACTTAATTAGATTATTTTTTGTGTTTTTATATTTTTTTTCTTCTTCTATTTTAATCGCTTTTGTTGTTTTTCCATTGTTTTTGCTTAATAGGGACATTCTCGGTACTTTACTATTTTTTGTTGCATTGTTGAATTAGTTATGTGTTTTCTCATTCTTTGTTGATTTTGATTTTGTAGTTTAACATGGTTGATCAAAGAACTCTTAGAGAACATGGTGTCTCGGATGTGAATTATAATGCTTTATGTATTGAATATCCTGATGTTGTTGTGCCTTTCGAATTGAAATCTGGTTTAATAGACACTACTACGAAAACCCAATTTAATGACGCCAGGTTTACCACGGTTTCGTATCCCACCGTTGTAACATGATTAAAATTTTATAACGCCATATTTAACGACGGTTGTATTACATAACCATTGTAATACAAGCTGTGCAACAAGCTTCGATTCCCAGCTACTATATTTTTTTTCCATATTTTTACATTTTAACACGCTTGTATTAGAAGACCGTTGTAATACATGTATCACGCTTCGATTCACAGCAATGTATTTTTTGTCATATTTTTAGATTTTAAACATGTATTAATTTTTTAAACATGTCTAACGCCATGTAATGTATGATGTATATTCCCAGCAATGTATTCTTTAGTATTTTTAAGTGCAATAGAGTATATATATAACTTTAAAAATAAAATTGTAAGAGATGAACATATATAGAGATAATTTTTTTTTAATATTCCATTGAGAGTACATTGATAAACATATTACATATCAAGATCATTGTCAGAGCCCATAGCATAAAATGCATCTTCATAATCTAGACATCTCTCCTCACTCCCCTCATCGGAATCATAATATACAGGCCTCCTTTTCTTCTTTATCTTCTTCTTCTTCGGCTTCTTCTTCTTCTTCTTCTTCTTATCCTTCCTTACCCTTAAGGCATCTCTGAAGTTGGCAGTTGCTGGTTGGACGACCTCCTGGATTGGCGCCTGACGTTCCTCATTGAGGTTTCTAGGATTCTCATTTGTTGAACTCATTGTTACGAAGAATATATTATTTAGATATGTAAAATTGTCTATTTATAGATGAGGTTGAAGATGAAAAGACTGATAGTTTAATGCTTGTAATGATGATAACTTGTAAACCGTTCATATTCTGGAACGATATTTTCTTGTAAACCGTTCATATGTTGGGAAGTGCAACGGTTAATAATATGACGACAGTTATAAGTAATGACTATAGCGATATCACTTATAATCCAGGCGTAATTTTAGGAAAATGTTGTTGCCTGGTGTCGAACCTTGTACCACGTATAAGGGGTGTCGCTACGGTTATTATAACTAACCGTTGTGATATTATTAAATTAATATATAATCTATCATAACGGTTATTTAAGAAAACCGTTGTGAAAAATTTACCTATATAAGGGAATTAACTTTCCCTTTTTGACAGTTGCGCCGTTTCCTTCACAGTGAAACCCTAGCACCCAAACTTCATCTTTTTTTAGAATATGCGAGAAGAAATACAAGAAGTATGAAGCTTTTGATTTAAGCTTCTTCCTCCTTGTAGTTCTTCTTGCAGAATCTAAAACTAGATGAACATGGTGATGATGCTGGCGGTAGCAAGCGTAATGTACATATTGTTTATGGAAAATAAGGTAGTCTTCTACTTCAATTTTTTTGTTAGATAGTTCCCATTATCTCGTTTGCTTCATGTTGTTTTTGTTGATTGTTCTCATTTTGTGTAGATTCGACTTCAATGCTTCACAAGCAAGGTGAACTTCATTGTAATGGTACAGTCCCACTTCTTAGGGTTTTGTTTCAACTTTTGATTGTTTTGTTTTGAATACTAACTAATTTTCTTCATTGATTCCCACTTCTTAGGGTTTGTTTCACATGGTGATGATGATGGTGGTACATATATATATGAATTCATTCTGATAAGGTACATATATATGAATTCATTCTTATATTGTATATGAAATTTAGTTTATTATATACTATGTATATTGTTTGTTTCACTATCCTTTTATTGAAAATGCAATCAGTTAAATTGATATAGAACATTAGTTTATTATATATATACTATGTATATTGTATATAGTTAAATTTAATACTAACTAATTTTCTCCATTGCTTCCCACTTCTTAGGATTTGTTTCACATGGTGATGATGATGGTGGTACATATATATGAATTCATTCTGATAAGGAACATATATATGAATTCATTCTGATATTGTATATGAAATTTAGTTAAATTTATTATATACTATGTATTTCGTTTGTTTCACTATCCTTTTATTGAAAATGCAATCAGTTAAATTGATATAGAACATTATAATCTGAAAATTAAGATGTATTTGAAAACCAACCTTTATCATGTCAATGTTTTCCGAATTGCATCCATTTCATTCAGCACATAAATTTTATGTTAAGGAACATAAAATGTGCGGAATGAAATGGATGCAATTTGGAAAACAGTGGTGTGTTTAAGTTGGTTTTCAAGAACAGTTTAATTTTCAGATTATATAGTTCTTTACCAATTTTAATGCTTGTATTTCTTTAATTAGGTGGATGGTAAAACAAGCAATATACATTTGTATTTAATAAACTAAGGGTACATTCCACAACGGTTGAGACAAATAACTGTTGTGATAGTTAATATATATGACAATGGTTCATACTGATAACCGTTGTGATAGTTAATATATATTACAACGGTTGAAATACCTAACCGTTGCAATATATCGCACGCTTCCAGAATACAACAACGGTTTCCAGACCGTTGTAGAAACGACGAACTTACAACAACAATCTACATAACAACGTCTTCGCCCGCGTCATTATATGTCATTCCCAACCGTTCCTAAATGGGTTTTTCGTAGTAGTGACACTTGTTGCCAACGTTTAGTGGTATTACAAGTGAGGATCCGCATAAGCATCTAAAGGAATTGCAGGTTGTGTGTTTTACACATTCGAGACCTGAAGGAATTACAGAAGATTATATCAAGCTCAGAGCATTCGCGTTCTTACTTCAAGGAGCATCAAAAGATTGGTTGTATTATCTTGAGCTGAATTTCGTCACAAGCTGAATGATCTGAAAAGAGTGTTCCTTGAGAGATTTTACCCTGCCTCAAGAGTGTAGCGAGCGATTTTGGACGCGGTTCTTAAGCGTTGGTCGCTCTCTGCGGTTGAGCTTAAAACTACAGGTCGATTCATTTTTTATCCTATTGTGAGCTGAATAAGGAAGGGAAATAGATGTCTCCAATTAACCCTGCTTTGCATACTGAGTTTAAACAGCGGTCTGTTAGGTTACGAATGCTATCAATGTGGGGGGCCTTTGTACTGGTTATTTGTATTTTCGCCAATACTGTTTTCTTTCTTTTTACCTGGGCAGAAGGTTTCTGGCGGGGAACAATGATTAGGATGTTAGGACTGATGCTTTTGAATTACTGCTTTTGATTGATGGAGATATGGGATTTGGGTTTTTTGTTGATTGCGCTCGCTAAGATCTTTTCTTTCGATCTTATGCCTACGTATTCCCGTTTACCGAAACAGGGAAATCAAAGCGTTCGTAGTTCCTCCTATTCTATGGGAGGAAATGGGTGTTTTGGTGTCTTGTTCAAAGCCCAAGACGTGAAGCGAAAGGTAGTTTGTATCTTGTTCAAACCCCAAGATGTGAAGCTGAAAGGTCTATTTGTGTCTTGTTCAAAGCCCAAGACGTGAAGCTGAAGGACCTCGACTTTAGAGAGAATTTGTCATCTCTAAAGAGGGGGGAAGGAGAATTACTTTAACTGGGATACGCGGATCCGAGCAATGCCATAATTTCCGAAGAAAGGGTTTTAACCTAAAGGAGAAGACTTTAACTCAGTGTAGAGCAATGCCATCTTTCCTTAGGAATTCCTCATGCTAAAAGAAGGACAGTGGCATGGATGTAGATGATCCAGAGGCTTGCCGCTTACAGCGATTAGATGAAGGGAAAGGAGTTGTTGATGTTTGTGTACTGTGAACGAGGCACAGTTTTGATGCTAAAAGGTTGATTGGATCAACCAGTGGTTTTCTTATACAAAGCCTAAGAGGAGGCTAATTTCCGCTAGGAAAATCATTATACAAAGCCTAAGAGGAGGCTATTTTGTGTCTCGTACAAAGCCCGAGAGAGAGGCTAAAAGTTTTTTTTGACTCAACGAGGGAGTCTTTGTGTCTCGTACGAAGCCCGAGATAGAGGCTATTGTTTGTTTGACTCAACGAGGGAGTCTTTTATACTCAACAAGAGAGTATTTTTGTATCTCGTACGAAGCCCGAGACGGAGGCTAAAGGTTTGTTTCAGTTGAGTGACAGATCCAATATACTGATTTTAAAAGAGAAAATCAGTTCTTATATGAGCAACGTTGTACTCAGGGATTTGATTTGAGGATCAGGGATATTTCCTTCTCTTTGAGGAAACGGGAAATCCAAAGGGTATTGAGACTGTCCGAGTCTGCGGGTTTCCTTCCTATTTAACGAAGGGGTCACTTGAGAATGTCTTTGAGACTCAAGGATTAGACTGTCCAAGTCTAGAGTTTTATCTTTTGTACTATGCTTTGAGAAACAGTAGTAGACTCTATGAAAGGACTGTTCTATGAGAATGACTAGGTTTTGTTCCTATACCTCTAGGAGGTCGTCGGGACAATTTGTACGAAGCCCAAGAGGAGGCTGGAAACTTTTAAGAAGCCGACGGGTCCTTGTATGAAGCCCAAGAGGAGGCTATCATTCCCGGAGGAAGAGATCATTATACGAAGCCTAAGAGGAGGCTGTGAATACTTCTAAGAAGCCGTAGTGTCCTTGAATAATGCCCAAGAGGAGGTCGATGCTTTTAAGAAGCCCGTGGGTCTATCATCTCCTTTCCATTGGGAGAGATAACTCTTTTAAAGATAAAAACCACTGGTAAACGTGCGAGGTTTACTATCCAGCGAATTTTAGCTTTTAAAGAGGGTTCCTTAGTTAAGGTCCAAGATTATGACCGTAGTGGGTACCCAAACCCCGAGACATTCAAGGCAAGCTATCCACAAGGAATAGATCAAGTCAGGAAAGTTCGAGAATTGGGAAGAAACTCAAAGATGCCATTCACGGAGAATACATTCATCTTGGGGAGTAGAGCTTCTTGACGATTCCTAAGGAGGACAGCCGAAGAGAAGACTGTATCTGGTGCTCCTATTGGGGATCTAGGCGTCTATTTCTACGAATAAATGAAACGGCGTCACTTAGTTCTAGACGTAGTTGCCGGGGAAACTCGAAATATCTATACTATTATTACACAGTAGATATGAGTTTATGAAAGGAGACTTACAGTGAGCAGCCCCACAATACAGTTTATAATATGAAAGCAGTAAATGAAAGCGATAACCACTTACTCGGTTGGAGTGCTTCCATGCTGTTTGGTTAGTTGTTCAACAAAGAAAGATTGAAAACAACAGTATATTCAAAATCAAAGGAGAAAGTGCTTTGAAAAAGAAAGATTTGGGGCTTACAGCTCAAGGAGAGGCCCAGGGTTTTATCAGTGAGCGCACTGTTTGACTTTGTACAGCGGGACTTATACAAGTGACTGGGGCCCAAAATGGTTTTCTGTACAAAGGGGTGGGTCTTACACTCTCTCAAGAGGCCCAAAAAGGTTTAAAGAAAAGAGTGGGGCTTATAACACGAGGGTAGGCCCAAATGATTTTTCGTTTAAAAATGGCGATCGCGCCGAGGTTTTCTTTTAACGCAGAGGGACTTATACAATAAGTGAGGCCCAAAATGTTTTGGTTAAAAGGGGGATTGGGTCTTACACTCTAATAGAGGCCCAAAGTGTTTTGAATGGGTCTTATAGCTCAAGGAGAGGCCCAGATGATTTTTATTTTTAAACGGGCGACGATCGCGCCGTTTACTTGTACAGAGGGACTTATACAATGAGTGAGGCCCAAAATGTTTTTGTACAAGGGGGGGATGGGTCTTACACTCTCTCAAGAGGCCCCAAGTGTTTTGAAAATGATTTATGAGGGTTGAATTAATCCAAAACCTTAATTTGTTTTCAAAATGTATTTAATTGAATAAAAATTCAATTAAAATGATCAAAAATTGTTTAACACATGGAAAACAAATTGTGATCTTGGATTAATGCTTCAAAAATTAAGTATTGACCTACAAAATAATTAGAAAGCATTAAAAGTTGCAAAATCAATGTAGAAAAAATATTTAAAATGCCAAAAACAATCAAAATATTAATTCTTTACAAAAATATCAATTATATGAAATAAATAATATTTTTGGGATTTTTTGTGAAAATAAAATATTTTAACATTTTTGTGAATTATTAAAAAAAGAATCAACTCAAAATCATTAAAACTCAGAGAGAAATTAATTTTTGAATCAATTAAACAAAATCACAAAAATTCAAATATTCAAATATATGAAAAATGGCGCCAAGAACAGCTGAAGAACACGCGCGTGTTCTTGGTTTCTCAGATTTGCATTTTCTATCCAATCTCCATGAATACGTAATCATATCATGCAATCCACATATCATTATGCTCGTCTCAACCTCACGATCATGTCTATGTACTTTAATTTCATTTAAATTAAACATACAACAAGAAATCACGAAGAGACCTCAAGAACCCTAATTTCTACATGAAGGCTAGGATTTTTGATACACGATTCAAACAATGCAATTAATTGAGGGAAAACATTCCATGCATGATTATGAACATATGGCCAAATTATTGTACGAGGAAATATGCATAGATTGAGAGATGACCAAGCATGTGCTTACCTCCAAGTCGTGACAGCAAGTTCAAAGTGATTTTTGATTTGGAGGTGTTACAGATGAGTGGTGATGATCTGAACAGCTTCCCTACACCCTATGGATTGTGTTTGGATGGTTGGACTTGATTGAAATTGGCTGGATCATTTTGTGGCACCTCAGCTGCACTTTGGTTAAAACCTTGAGCAACCAGCTGGTGATTTTGTGAAATTGATGTTTCAGAAGTAATCTAAGTGTTTGATCAGCTCATATGTGATGTATGTGAGGTGTGTGAGTGATTGGTTTGATTGGAATTGCTCTCAAACTCAAAACCCGATAGTGACTTGCCTTAGAAGGCAAAATTGGTGTGAAAGAAGAGATTTTGAAGAAAACATCTGTTAGATGGCTTTGGTGTACTCAAACTGACCACAATTGAGCTCTATTTATAGTAGAGCAAGTTTGTTTTGCAAGGAATAGTGCATGGCAGCTGGTAAGTAGGTTTGGCCAATGTTGGCAAATGAAAATCCAAGTCTCCTCTAGCCATTGACTAGAGGTTAGGGCACAGAGCTTTGGTTCCCTTGGTCTTGGATAAGTCTTGACTGATTTCAGATGAGAATGGCTCAGTCCATGCCACCTTGATGGTTCCATTGAATGCCTCATTCCAAATTTGAAGTCTTGTCCCTATTTTGGCCATTCTAGGTTCAATATGTTATTTCTTGTTCCATGGACTTTGGAGGCTTGGCTCAGTGATTGTCCCCTTTAGATTCAATCCTCTGAGGTGTCCAAGTGGATAGGAACAATTGAATTTGGCTGATTTTGGCAAATCGACCAAAGTTGTAAATTCTGCCTTGCCTTGACAGATTTCAGCAAGGAAACTTGGCAATGTTGTATCTCATGGTGTAGGTTGAATTTGGCAATGTTCTTGGCCATTTTGGAAAGCTCTTACATGATACAACAACTGTTTGAACAAGTTTGGTTTTGATCTCTTTTGATTCCAAGTGAAAAATCCCCCTACATTTGGCAAAAAGTGAGGCAGAATCTGACTTAGTGAAAATTTCACTAAGTGTTGGAAAAAGTGACATTTTCACTTTTCAGCCACTTTGATCACTCCATAACTCAAAATCCTTAATGAATTGGAATGACTTGTAGTTGAAGTTTTTGTAGGTGATAATGAGGGCTACAAATCCATCTTTGGATGAGAAAAAATGGCCTTGTGGTTTAAGAGTTATGGTCCTCCAAAGTTGGTACCTTTGCCACTTTATTTTTAACTTAGAAAAATTTCTAAGTTTTATGGTTACCCCTTTTACAAGTTATCTCACTTTTCTTGATTTTTCTTGATGAATGATGATTCAAATCATACATTAACATCATTTTAGGGTTAAAAATCCATTTTGGTGAAAAATCTCAAAAAGTCAAAGTTGACTTTTGTGCACGGTTGACTTTTTTATCAGATGAATTCCAAACTGTGCAATTCTTCAGGAAATCATGTCCTTGACCTAAATCAAACTTGATGGACATGTTCCATGGGTGTCATAGGGTATATTCAATCATGTATTAGGGTTTGGGAGCATGTCCTGGTCAAAAGTCAAAGTTACAGTTGACTTTTCCCTTAAAACCCTAATTGTGGTGCAGATGAAATTGAGACTTGTTGCTCAAGCTTCTTGGATCAATCCATTGTTCCAAATGGATCAATATGGTATATTAGAGACCCTCAAATCATCTCTTGAGGTCTTGGCTCATGGTTTGTCCCAAAAGTCAACTTAGGGGTGAATTAGGTCAAGAAACCCTAATTCCTGATTTTTTATAAATGCATCCCCTGAGGCAAAATTGACTTGATGCATGGGTTCATGAGGTTCCATGAAGTATATTAGGTCATGTTTTGGATCATTGCCTTGTGCCCAGATGAAAATTTCCATCTGGAGGCCCTGGTCGACCAAAACCCTAATTTGGTGACACTGTCGATCTTGAGACTTGATCCACCTAGAAGGGAGCAGCTTTGTGCTTAATCCTTGAAGTGGGAGTCCTTTTTGATCCATTGTGGATGTTTAATATATTAGACAAGTTGAAGATCATGTCATTTCTTGATTGATCCTTTGTCTAAGCACTCAGAGAGGGCTTAAAACCCTAATTTTGATTATATTGGATGCTCACCCATCTTTGGGGAGACTGATGAAGCATGATGGTTCATCCATATTGTGATGATGATTTTCACAATAATGGGAAATCTAAGTGGTCAAAATTTGGGGTATTACAGATGCCCCTATTTAATCTTCTTGGACCCGTAGGTGTGAATGACGAAGAGAATCGGGCATTCGGGGTGCAAGAGGATTAAATATCGGAATACCCAAAATTTTGATGGTGGTTATGAATGGTAGCTTACGCATTCATCTTCTTTAGCTAAGCAATGATGCTTAGAAAAGGTAAACTTCCCCTCGATCCTGGTTTCCTACCAAGAACTGGTCTCAGTCTCTTTTGTAAACTTCCCCTCGATCCTGGTTTCCTACCAAGGAACTGGTCTCAGTTGTGATTTAAACTTCCCCTCGATCCTAGTTTCCTACCGAGGAACTGGTCTTAGTTTCTGATTTAAGCTTCCCCTCGATCCTGGTTTCCTACCAAGGAACTGGTCTTCGTTTCTTTTGTCAATAAACTTTACTGACAAGGGACGCTATTCGTAGCGGCTTTCCTTCAAACTTCTCGCCGAATTTTCCTGGGGAGATGCCATTTGAGAGGAAAAAGTTTTGATGTCAGACTTGCTGGGGAACCCATTCGCCTGAATTGTAGAGTTGTACAAACTTCTCTATTTTGGAGACGCCATTTGTCGATTCTACTGGGGAAAACGAGTCTCTTGAGAGACCGCTTCTCGCTTGGGGATATTGCATCATACTTTTCTCGGAGATCTTCTCAGAGAAATGCCATATGATGTGATCCAATTTTGAGGTGCCAATGACCTTCTCATCAGTGGTTTTTCGGAGCAAAACTGGTGTGCTGCCGAATCTCTGATCACGAGGCTTTCTCTGTGGATTTTCCTTAATCTGGGAAAGCAAGGATATCATCTTCGATGGCGAAGAGTGAAATCTGTTGAAGGTTCTCTGATCTTTCAGAGGTTCAAATTATCAAAGTGGCCAAGTGCCAACTCTGATCTACAGATACACTGGTGGTGATATTGTGCAGACGCAACACTTCCTGACGAGGAAAGAACTGACAAACTCGATTGAGAAAACTGTTTATCACTAGGGAACAAGACCGGCTAGAGTGATAACGATGCAATATGAAATGTAAATGCAAATCAAAAATGCATGAAGTACGTATGTATATGCTGACAAAACAGACGCGACATACAGACTAATGGATGAACACACTTGGATACTCGGCCATCGCGGGGCGAAGAAGTACCGTTGGTTCAAAATAGCAATTCCACCTTGCTTAGGAGAGATAGTCCCGTTGGGAGCTATGTTGATCGGGCATAGGAGATGAGAACTCGGCCGAGGTGTGTCAGACGAAACAGGGTCCCTGACATTATTGATCCTTCATTCAGGAGTACTGGTCTAGAAGGAGTACTTTGATTCTGCACTTTGAAGTTCGCTTACTGCGGGAGAAGCGATCGGTGTTCTTCTGATGTTCAACAGTCAAAAGAAATGCCATCTTTAATTTAAAAGCAGAAAAAGTTTAACAAGTAAATTTATTTTTGTTTTATTTCAAGAATCGCTGATTAAGTTTAAACAACGTCGTTCTGTAAAGCTAAAACAAGTAAAGAATTACAAACAAAAGCACAAGGGCTCAAATTTTATTGATAAGATGGAGATCAGCCAAACGCGTGATTCCAAAGAGTATATACAAAGTTAGAAAATGGTAATTTACAGGGAAAAGGGCTACGTTGAAATAACGACCACTATCCTTCTACCAACTTTGAATTCGGGATATCCTGAGCTTTCGTCGAAGATGACCTCTGACTGGAGATTTCCTCCGATAGATGATGCAACTGCTGCTGAGGGACTTGCCTCTGTTGAACATAGTTACTTGCCATTATCCCTAACTTTTGCCTGGATTGTACTATGAGATTTCCAATCCATCGGGATGATTTTTTCCATGTCTCTAACTTTTGCCTGGACCGCCCTTTCGGGTTTTCAATCCACCGAGACGTTTTTTTTTTTTTTTAGTTTTAGGCGAAGTATTTCTTGACTACATCAACATTCGTGGGGTAGGCAAATTCCTCTCCGTCCATGGTTGCAAGTCTCAAGGGGCCGCCTGAGAAAGCTTTCGTGACCACATAGGGGCCATCATAATTTGGGGTCCATTTGCCCCGAGAGTCAGTGAGAAATGATTGTATCTTCTTGAGCATGAGGTCTCCTTTTCTGAAAATACGAGGTCGGACCTTTTTGTCAAACGCCCTTTTCATTCTCTGTTGATACAACTGACCGTGGCATAGTGCCGTGATTCGCTTCTCTTCGATCAGGTTCAGTTCGTCGTGTCGACTTTGACACCATTCAGCTTCGGTGAGCTGAACTTCCATCAATACCCGGATTGATGGGATCTCTACTTCTATGGGGAGCACTGCTTCCATGCCATATACTAGAGAGAAAGGGGTTGCCCCTGTTGAAGTGCGGACAGATGTTCGATAACCGTGAAGAGCAAAGGGTAGCATTTCGTGCCAATCTTTATAGGTTACAACCATCTTTTGAACGATCTTCTTGATGTTCTTGTTAGCCGCTTCTACCGCTCCGTTCATCTTGGGTCGGTAGGGAGATGAGTTATGGTGTTCGATCTTGAACTCTGTACACAACTCCTTCATCATCTTATTGTTCAAGTTAGATCCATTATCAGTAATGATCTCGCTTGGAACACCATAACGGCAGGTGATATTGTTTTTGATAAATCGGACCACCACTTGTCGGGTTACATTGGCGAATGACCCTGCTTCGACCCACTTGGTGAAATAGTCAATGGCTACCAGGATGAACCGATGTCCGTTTGAAGCCTTGGGCTCAATCATACCAATCATATCGATTCCCCATATGGAAAATGGCCACGGGGAAGAAAGAACTTTGAGATGTGATGGCGGTACATGAATTTTGTCGGAGTATATCTGACACTTGTGACACCTCCTCATGTACTTGTAGCAGTCGGATTCCATGGTCAACCAATAATACCCGGCCCTGAGAATTTTTCTCGCCATTGTGTATCCGTTGGCATGAGTGCCAAAGGATCCTTCATGAATTTCTTTCATGAGCATGTCTGCTTCTGGTCTGTCGACGCATCGGAGCAAGACCATGTCAAAATTTCTTTTATAAAGAGTGTCACCGCTCAGGAAGAAGTTTCCATCCAATCTTCTGAGGGTTTTCCTGTCTTTTCTGAGTGCCCCAGATGGGTACTCTTGTTTCTGAAGGAAGCATTTGATATCGTGATACCAAGGTCTGTCGTCTATGACTGCTTCAATCGTAAAGATGTAAGCAGGCCGTTCAAGGCGTATGATGTCGATCTTAGGTATGTCATTCCATCGACCTACACTAATCATGGAAGAGAGAGTGGCTAATGCATCAGCCATGTGATTCTCATCACGAGGGATGTGATGAAAGTCGACTCTGTTGAAGAAGGGTAACAACCTCCTTGCATAGTCTTTGTAAGGAATCAATCCTGATTGGTATGTGTTCCAATCTCCTTTTATCTGGTTAATAACTAGGGCTGAATCGCCGTATACGTCCAAGTTTTTGATCCTTAAATCAATTGCTTCTTCGAGACCCATGATACATGCTTCGTATTCGGCCTCGTTGTTCGTACATTTGAACGTAAGTCTGGCAGTGAAAGGAATGTGGGAACCCTGAGGGGTAACAATGATTGCCCCAATTCCATTTCCATAATGATTGACTGCTCCGTCAAAGATAAGTCCCCACTGGGAACCTGGTTCTGGCCCTTCACTGGGTAGCGGTTCATCGCAATCTTTCATCTTTAGATACATGACATCTTCGTCTAGGAAGTCAAACCCGATTGATTCTTGATCGTCAATCGGTTGATGAGCCAAATGATCGGCTAAAATACTTCCTTTAACGGCTTTCTGAGCATGGTACTCTATGTCATATTCTGATAGTAACATCTGCCAACGGGCAATCCTTCCCGTGAGAGCAGGTTTTTCGAAAACGTACTTGATTGGATCCATTTCGGAGACCAACCAAGTAGTATGACAAATCATGTACTGGCGAAGACGTTTGGCTGCCCAAGCCAAAGCGCAACAAGTTTTCTCAAGCATTGTGTACCGAGTCTCGCAGTCGGTGAATTTCTTGCTTAGATAGTAAATGGCATACTCTTTCCTTTTAGTTTCGTCTTGTTGGCCAAGTACACATCCCATTGAGTCCTCTAGGACTGTGAGGTAAATGATCAGTGGTCTCCCTTCCACTGGAGGTGATAGAATCGGAGGATTCAACAGATATTCCTTAATACTGTCGAAGGCGGTTTGGCAATCTTCTGACCAAACGCAATCCTGGTTCTTTTTAAGTAATTTGAAAATTGGCGCACATGTGGCGGTCATGAGGAATATGAATCTGGAGATGTAGTTTAAACGTCCCAGGAATCCTCTGACTTGTTTTTCAGTTTTCGGAGAAGGCATTTCTTGAATGGCCTTGACCTTGTCAGGATCAACTTCAATTCCTTTCTGGCTGACGATGAACCCTAGTAATTTCCCTGAATGGACACCGAAGGTGCACTTGTTAGGATTCAAGCGGAGCTTGAATTTTCTTAGACGTTCGAACAATTTTGACAGATGTTCAACGTGCTCCTCCTCTGTTCTTGATTTTGCAATCAAATCATCAACATATACCTCGATTTCTTTGTGTATCATGTCATGAAACAGAGTAGTCATGGCCCTTTGATAGGTTGCCCCAGCATTCTTCAAACCGAACGGCATTACCTTGTAACAAAAGGTACCCCATGGGGTAATGAACGAAGTTTTCTCCATGTCTTTCGGCGCCATTTTGATCTGGTTATAGCCCGAGAATCCATCCATGAAGGAGAAAACTTTGAACTTTGTTGTGCTGTCAACCAGCATGTCAATGTGTGGTAAAGGAAAGTCGTCCTTTGGACTTGCCTTGTTTAGATCCCTGTAATCAACACACATTCTGACCTTTCCATTCTTTTTGGGAACGGGTACGATGTTGGCTAACCATTGAGGATATTCAGATGTAGCGAGGAAACCTGCGTCAATCTGTTTCTGTACCTCCTCTTTGATTTTGATGGCCATGTCCGGGTGAGTGCGTCTTAACCTTTGCTTTACTGGCGGACATTCTGATCTTAGCGGTAAGTGATGTTCCACGATGCTGGTATCCAACCCTGGCATATCCTGATAGGACCAAGCGAATACATCGGGGAATTCTTTGAGAAGCTTTATCAAACTTCCTTTGACAGTTGGACTGAGTAGTGCTCCGATCCTGATTTCTTTTCTCTCTTTTTCTGAACCCAAGTTTACCGTTTCCAACGGCTCTTTTTGAGGTTCAATGGACCTTTCCTCTTTTCTGAGTAGTCGGGAGATCTCTTCTGGAATTTGGTCGTCATTTTCTTCTTCAGTCTCGAATAACGGGAACTCAAAGTTGGGAGAAGGCATCGGATCGTATGTTTCAACGAGGTATAAAATAAGCAATCTGCATGACGTGATGATTCGTGTTTAGAAGAGATAGAGAAAATGCAAGTGTGTGCAGTGTTTTGATTTTACTGCTTGTTTTTATTATTGAATGTTTTTTAGGATTACCATTTTCTGAAAAAGCAAAACGAGAAAACAGCAATTAATGCGGAAATTACAGAACGACATTATTTTATTAATGAACAAGTCGAATCTTGAAACTACAGCCCTATAAAACAAAACTCACTCGCTCTGGGCAAAGCGAAGAAGGAAATTTACAAAAAGCGAGCCCTATCAAAACATCCGTTTCACCTGGGCAGGGTGAAAGGTTAAAGATGGCAATTACTTTGACTGGCGAACGACCTTCGGAACCTCGACAGCAACCCACTGGCGGCGAACTCCTCGGTGAATCACAAAGTTTGGCACCTTCCTTGATTTGTCTTCAGAAATAACGCTGATTTCTGGTGGAGCAGGATCATTGGAATCTGTCTCCCAAGCAGAATTGTCGTAGGAGGATTCCTCTGTTGCATTTTGCATAGCATTGGTGCTCTCAGCTGTATCTCCCCATCCAGTTGACTGGATATCTTCGAGCCTGATACGAGAGCTTTCGGGAGTAGTGTACTTGACCATAAAGTCGTATTTTCCACTTGGTTGTCCCAGAGTGTCCCAAACTTCTTTGTAACTGGAGAAGTCATCCCTCTCGATGACATTGACCTCAGGAAAAGCATAGTTGATGAATTCTAGTCCTGCAAACGTTGCGAATTCATCTTTATGTTGAGTAGTTTATGAATGACCTGAGTGTTGATCCCATGACATGGCGGGGACACAGGTATTCTGTTCAATGACGCTCAGCTGAGTTTCATTACTCAGCTGACTTTCTTGCCCCAAGTTTCCTGGGTAAGGCTGCCACATTGGTAGACCATCCATCGGGCCATAGTAATTGTGATCAAAGTTGTCTTTCATCAGAGTGTCTTCCTCTAATGAATTTGGCGGAGCACGGCATCCTTCTGGATCACAATCTCCGTAGATCATTTCGACATCTGATCTTGGTATAAATCTCGGACTTTCTGTAGGAAAGCAAAAAGGCATAGGCACCTCTTCCTGAGACATATAACCGTCCTTGTTAAGGTAGGACTTCCATTCTTCATCTGTGTCAGAGGGATCTTCCTCATTGATAGCATGCACTGCTTGAGACACCGGGTGAAGAAAACCTCCACTGTGGAAGAAGTTTTGAAGGGGATGAAGACTTTCATCGTTAGCAGCTGTCTGGGTACAGGTCACAGAAAAACCAAGACCCTTCTTTATTTTATTGTCGGTGGGAATGACAATCCGTCCCCATCCGGTTGTATCGGTACTCTCGACCGCTTTGATAGCATCGTTGTATGAGGAAATCGAAGTTCCTTCTTTGAACTGATTGTTCTTGCTCACCGATAGTGCTTGGAACTGAGTTCCAATAACCTCCTCGGGTTCCACACAAGTAGATGATGATAAGTTGCTCACAAGCAAGGCTTGTTCCCCACAAACCGTGACAAGTTGATCGTTCTTGACGAACTTTAGATTTTGGTGGAGGGTTGAAGTAACCGCTCCAGCCTGATGTATCCAAGGTCTTCCTAATAAACAACTGTATGTTGCCCGGATGTCCATGACCTGGAAAGTGATTTGGAAAGTGTGAGGACCAATAGTTATGGGAAGATCAACTTCGCCGATAACTATTTTTCTGGATCCGTCGAATGCTTTGACGACGACCTCGCTGACTCTCATCGAAGGGCCCTTAAATGATAATTGCATCAAAGTGGACTTCGGCATAACATTCAGGGCTGACCCTGTGTCTACCAGTACGTTGGCTAAAGCATCGCCCAGGCAGTTAACTATAATGTTGAGCGCCATGTTATGACGGCGACCCTCTTCAGGTAATTCCTCATCACTAAATCCCAAATTATTGCAGGAAGTGATGTTAGAGACAATGCTATCGAATTGTCTGATTGTTACATCCTGTTCCACAAAGGCTTGCTCCAAGACTTTCTGTAGAGCCTCCCTGTGGGCTTCTGAACTGAGTAACAGTGATAATACTGAGATCTTTGAAGGAGTCTGTAACAGTTGATCAACAATGTTATATTCACTCCTTTGGATGAGCTTTAGCATCTCATCTTTGTCTTTTGAAAGGTCGGGATTACTGGATTGACCGACTGGTGGATCAGGAATTTCTGCCTGAAGTTCCTTTTCTTTGTTGGATTCTCCAACCCCTCGGTTGAAGATTCGATCGCTCCGTGTTACACGACTGATGTCTGCAATATTCACGACGGAGGGTAATGGAATTTCCTTTCCATTCTCGATTATTGTTGCACCGTATTTGTAAGGGATTGCCTTAGCTGATTCATACGGTAGTGGCCCCGGTAGATAGATGACTATGGGAACCTTCTGATTTTTCTGACCATCATAAGTAACCTTGATCCGTTCCCGGTTGGGAACTCTAGATTCGTCAAGTAAAGGGATGATGGCAAAAACATCCCTGGTCCGGTGATGACCAGAGATCGTGACAACATCCTCAACTTGCCCGGCAAGGTAGTTCGGCGACCAAATGATGGGTCCTGAACCTGGATATGGACGAATTTCTCCATGATCGACCTGACCCTGAAGAGCTGCTCTCACAAGGTAACACCCTTGGTTACTTTCCGAACAGACGCTACATCGGTCATAGTTGTGTGGTGGCACCTGGCCACGCCCACTTTAAATACAATGTAACCTCACTAGGTTACCTTCCATTGATCGGACATCCTGACTTTGACGACGAGTAGGATTCCTGTGATTGATACTAATCTACTGAGTATCTTCGTCCATATAGATTGGCATCCACCAGTGATTTAACAAGTGCTGAAGTGCCTCCTGGACAAGGGTACAACCTCGATCGTTTTCGCAACCCGCTTTACAGTTTTGATAATCATGTGATATTAAGAATCCGAGTCAGACCTACTCAGCATGTAACTCTACCAGGTTGGTATTCATCATGCGAATGTCAAAGATCTGAACCATGTTGATTTGATAAGAGTTACTATCATGGTAGTCTTGGATCCATCCAAGATCCATCTGACGCTGGAGGGCCTCTTGTATGAAAGAGCATCCCTGTTTGTTTACCGAGCAAATCAGACAGGAACTGTAATCATGCCGCGGCAGATTATGATACTGGCTTTGCCTTGAGTGCAATTCGTGTAAACCATGTTAACTCCACGAACTCGGTGTTCTTGGATCCATCCAAGATCCATTTGTTCCTGTAGAGCTGCTTGCACTACAGAACATCCCTGGTTGTCTTTAGAGCAGATATCACACTGGTGATAATTATGAGGTGGCACATGGCCATATCCACTCTGTCTACAATGCATCTTGACCAGATTGGTCCCCAATAAGAGTACATCGTGAATTTGATAGACATTGTTAGTCTTTTTCTCAATCAGATTGACTGCAGTTTTCTCATGTTGAGGCAGCGGGTTCGTAAGAACATTAGGATTCGTATCTTTGAAAGATAAGAGCCCGCTCCTAACAAGCTTTTGCACGTCGGATTTGAAATTGAGACAAGTCTCAATGTTATGCCCTGAACCTCCTTGATGATAAGGGCATGTTTGATCTGCTTTAAACCAAAAAGGCGGATTTTCCGAAATTGAAAGGGGAGACTTAGTCTGAATGTGCCCCTTAGCCAGCAGTAACGGAAACAGCTCTGCATACGTTACGGGTATAGGATCAAACCCTGATGGCCGTATTGTACGGTTGTTATTATATGGAGGACGAGCCTGCTGAAGAGGCTGTTGTGTCCTTTGTTGGTCAGGTTGGCTCTGCGCAACCTGAGGTTGATACATAGGAACAGGCGCGGGGCCGATAGCAGGAGTAACAGCTGCTACTGGCTGATAACGTCGCCTTTGCTTTCCGAGAGAGATATTCCCAATATCTTGCTCTTTTTTCTTAGGGAGAGCACTACCGTATTTTTTAGTACCACTCGCCGATCCAGTGTCTTTTACCAAACGTCCTTCTCGGACGGCTTCCTCAAGACGTACACCCATGCCGACCATTTCGGTGAAATCACTGGGTGCGCTGGCAATCATTCGGTCATAGTAAAATGAGCTTAAGGTCTTTAAGAAGATTTTTGTCATCTCTTTTTCCTCAAGAGGTGGACAAATTTGAGCGGCAATTTCACGCCACCTTTGAGCATACTCCTTAAAGGTTTCCTTGTCCTTTTGCGACATCGATCTGAGTTGATCTCTGTCGGGTGCCATGTCCAAATTGTATTTGTATTGTTGGAGGAAGGCAGTACCAAGATCTCTGAAAGTGCTGATCGTGGCACGGTTTAAACCCATGTACCATTTTAATGCGGCACCGGTTAAACTATCCTGGAAGTAGTGAATTAGTGGTCCTGATTCTCCGTCTGGGCTGACATCCGCCGAGCGTACATCACCAGATGGCTCTGAGGGCAAGAGTTACCCTTGTATTTTTCAAAGTCGGGCACTTGGAACTTGTGCGGGACTTTCACATTTGGGACCAAGCAGAGGTCTGCGGCGTCCTTTCCAAATAGATCCTGACCACGAATGGCTTGCAGCTCTTTCTGCATTTCCAAGAACTGCTCCTGGAATTCATCCATTTTGTCAAACATAGTTTCCTTCTTACCAGAAGGTGTCTGTGGAATCTGTCCTTCCGGGACAGTGTGCACCACAGGCGGTGGTACCGTGACTACGGCAGTAAGTCTTGGCGCCTCCCGAAGTTTGTAACCTTCAGGAGTCTTCAGTATGCCCCTGGCATCTTCGCTTTCCCGAAGTTTGTAACCTTCAGGCCCAGCGGCTTCTGTTGCGATTCCCTGATCTTCAGTGATCGGCGGAACATATCCTTCCGGGATATAGTTAACAGGCATGCCCCAAGGACGATCTTTCGGCATCTGATACCTAGGATCATACTTTTCTATGATGGGCGTTGAGGTGATCTCTGAGATCACAGTTCTTTGTAGCTGAGCTTCTGCCATGGCTTGCATGTCGTTACGAAGCTTTCTCATATCCTCTCTCAGAGCGTCGATCTCTTCTTTCAACTCTCTGTTTTCTTCCTCAAGATCATCCATCCTTTTCTGACGATTGGCCCAAGTATTATACGAATGAGACAGTTTGACTCTAGAATTGAGCACAAACGTGAGATTCATAGGGAAGAAGAATACGCGATGTGAGAATGATGAATGCAATGATTATATTAATTGTTTTTTGGTTTAATCAAAATAAACTTCGACAATTAGATTGCAAATATCAAACAGTGGGGAAACCCCTTTTTATTGAATTCCAAAGGATTACAAAAATGGAAATACAGTAGATTACAAAGTGCAGAAACAGAAACCTAAACTAATGGGTCCCGAGTCCTCTTCTTTGACCGGGGCGCTTGGGCCGTTGTCGGGTTGTCATTCCTTTGCTAGGTGAAAGGAGCGAGCGAATTCCTTTGGTCATCTTGATTCTCTACAGCATGCTGCTCCAAAATTTCAATTAGAGCATCTTTCTCTTTTAGTAGTTGCTGTATTTGGATACACTCTACGTCGAGGGTGTGGTACTTGTTCTTCCAAGATCTTCTTTCCTTTTGAACTTTGTTGAGAGTAACCTGAAGCTTTTCAGTTTCCGTCATGAAGTACATGACAGTTTCCCTCAGTGGAAGAATTCCGTAACGAGGATAAGGCATCTTTAGCTTGAGAGCTCTAGTTTGTACCCAATGGAGATAAGGCTCCACCGAGACACAGTTTGGTTTTCCTAGAGACTCCCGTCCTTTCTTATGAACCTGTTTCCAAGCGTGCACTATTTCCATCTTTAGTGCTCTGTCATTTTCTCCTTCCTTGAAGAAAAGACCTTCCAGATGAACACCCAGTGGGATGTGTCTCATCGGGTATCCATATTGACGAAGAACTAATATCGGATGATAGTTGATTCCTCCTTTAGTTCCTATGAGGGGTACGCTGGGGAAGTTTCCACAACGGTCAATGATTCTGATTCCCTCATAAATCCTATTACACCAATCTATATCAGAATTGGTGAGAGACATGATCTTCTGTGACCAACGTAAGACACTCTTGCAATCCCAAAAAGCAGCAGACTTGGGCAAGTGAGAGATAAACCATTTGTAGAGCAAAGGTACATAGCATGTGATCTCCCCTCCGTTGTACAAATTTCCCAAGTGTACAGAATGATACGCATCTGCGAGCAAAGTCGGCACAGGGTTTCCAATGAGAAAAACCTTAATAGCGTTGATATCGAGGAAGTTATTGATGTTGGGAAACAAAAATAATCCGTAGGTGAGCAAGACAAAGATGCTTTCAAAAGCAGTCTCATTCCCTATACTAGCGAAGTATAGAGCCTTTTTTGTCAAGAACTGGGCGGGCAAACCTTGGATGCCACCCTTAGTGGTCATGTGAGTCCTGACCTCAGACTCGTCCAAATGAATTGCTATTGCAATAGTCTGATTCTTTGGAATTTCTTCCAGTCCAGAAAATGGAGCTCGATCAGTGATATGTAAATCAGTCAGATGAGAATACTCCTCCAGCGTTGGTGATAGCTGGTAATCCGGGAATGTGAAACAGTGATAAACCGGATTGTAGAACTGAATGAGCGCGTCCATGATCCCCTTAATCACATGGGCTCTTAATAGTGGTAGCAAACCACCGTGCTTGGCTCTGAAAGCCTTTGGGTTAACGATCATCCTTGCTAACCTTCTCAAATCCTCTAACTTTGGAACCTTGAAGGTATACTGGCGAGTTCCCCTTCTACCGAAATCCATTAGCGTAATCCTCTTCTCTGATATTTGCAATCACAATCTTAGTTTAATTTGAAAAATAGAGAGACTAGAAGAGAAGTTTTTTTTAATGTTTTAATGTTTTATTAAATGGATGCATGAATGCAGCACACAAAAACATAGAAAAAACATGGGGTCAAAGGGTCGTTGTCATGAAGTCAAGGCTCTATCCATCCCCAAAGGTTTATACTAGGGTGATTTTTGTACCTGTACTCATTATCATCAGCTCCTCCCAGGAAAGCAAAACAACAAGCGGATCACCAGCGAGTTGTGTGCAATCTTAGAGTAAGTGCTATTCACCGAGAATAGATCACCAGCCTCAAATGAGGGTAGTATCGTGTAACAGCTATTTTCGATAGCTTCCGCACTACGAAAGGGTTGGCTTTTCTAGGTGTATACTCAATCTTTCCACATACGGCATCACCCGCATTCCCATTAGCAGAAAAATAAACACGTATAGCAATTAGGAAAAGCAGTATATATATTTGTCCTAATCATCCTAGACTTATAAAGCTAAGAATCCTAAGTTCCTGACAGAAATCGCTCCCCGACTGAGTTACCACTCTGTAGTATTCACACAAGTGAAGAGAAAAAGGATAAGACGAAGCTTTTGAATTAGGATGTTAGGACTGAAGCTTTTGAATTACTGCTTTTGATTGATGGAGATATGGGATTTGGGTTTTTTGTTGATTGCGCTCGCTAAGATCTTTTCTTTCGATCTTATGCCTACGTATTCCCGTTTACCGAAACAGGAAAATCAGAGCGTTCGTAGTTCCTCCTATTCTATGGGAGGAAATGGTGTTTTGGTGTCTTGTTCAAAGCCCAAGACGTGAAGCGAAAGGTAGTTTGTATCTTGTTCAAAGCCCAAGATGTGAAGCTGAAAGGTCTATTTGTGTCTTGTTCAAAGCCCAAGACGTGAAGCTGAAGGACCTCGACTTTAGAGAGAATTTGTCATCTCTAAAGAGGGGGGAAGGAGAATTACTTTAACTGGGATACGCGAATCCGAGCAATGCCATAATTTCCGAAGAAAGGGTTTTAACCTAAAGGAGAAGACTTTAACAAAGTGTAGAGCAATGCCATCTTTCCTTAGGAATTCCTCATGCTAAAAGAAGGATAGTGGCATGGATGTAGATGATCCAGAGGCTTGCCTCTTACAGCGATTAGATGAAGGGAAAGGAGTTGTTGATGTTTGTGTACTGTGAACGAGGCACAGTTTTGATGCTAAAAGGTTGATTGGATTAACCAGTGGTTTTCTTATACAAAGCCTAAGAGGAGGCTAATTTCCGCTAGGAAAATCATTATACAAAGCCTAAGAGGAGGCTATTTTGTGTCTCATACAAAGCCCGAGAGAGAGGCTAAAAGTTTTTTTTGACTCAACGAGGGAGTCTTTGTGTCTCGTACGAAGCCCGAGATAGAGGCTATTGTTTGTTTGACTCAACGAGGGAGTCTTTTATACTCAACAAGAGAGTGTTTTTGTATCTCGTACGAAGCCCGAGATGGAGGCTAAAGGTTTGTTTCAGTTGAGTGACAGATCCAATATACTGATTTTAAAAGAGAAAATCAGTTCTTATATGAGCAACGTTGTACTCAGGGATTTGATTTGAGGATCAGGGATATTTCCTTCTCTTTGAGGAAACGGGAAATCCAAAGGGTATTGAGACTGTCCGAGTCTGCGGGTTTCCTTCCTATTTAACGAAGGGGTCACTTGAGAATGTCTTTGAGACTCAAGGATTAGACTGTCCAAGTCTAGAGTTTTATCTTTTGTACTATGCTTTGAGAAACAGTAGTAGACTCTATGAAAGGACTGTTCTATGAGATTGACTAGGTTCTGTTCCTATACCTCTAGGAGGTCGTCGGGACAATTTGTACGAAGCCCAAGAGGAGGTTGGAAACTTTTAAGAAGCCGACGGGTCCTTGTACGAAGCCCAAGAGGAGGCTATCATTCCCGGAGGAAGAGATCATTATACGAAGCCTAAGAGGAGACTGTGAATACTTCTAAGAAGCCGTAGTGTCCTTGAATAATGCCCAAGAGGAGGCCGATGCTTTTAAGAAGCCCGTGGGTCTATCATCTCCTTTCAATTGGGAGAGATAACTCTTTTAAAGATAAAAACCACTAGTAAACGTGCGAGGTTTACTATCCAGCGACTTTCAGCTTTTAAAGAGGGTTCCTTAGTTAAGGTCCAAGATTATGACCGTAGTGGGTACCCAAACCCCGAGACATTCAAGGCAAGCTATCCACAAGGAATAGATCAAGTCAGGAAAGTTCGAGAATCTGGAAGAAAACTCAAAGATGCCATTCACGGAGAATACATTCATCTTGGGGAGTAGAGCTTCTTGACGATTCCTAAGGAGGACAGCCGAAGAGAAGACTGTATCTGGTGCTCCTATTGGGGATCTAGGCGTCTATTTCTACGAATAAATGAAACGGTGTCACCTAGTTCTAGACGTAGTTGTCGGGGAAACTCGAAATATCTATACTATTATTACACAGTAGATATGAGTTTATGAAAGGAGACTTACAGTGAGCAGCCCCACAATACAGTTTATAATATGAAAGCAGTAAATGAAAGCGATAACCACTTACTCGGTTGGAGTGCTTCCATGCTGTTTGGTTAGTTGTTCAACAAAGAAAGATTGAAAACAGCAGTATATTCAAAATCAAAGTAGAAAGTGCTTTGAAAAAGAAAGATTTGGGGCTTACAGCTCAAGGAGAGGCCCAGGGTTTTATCAGTGAGCGCACTGTTTGACTTTGTACAGCGGGACTTATACAAGTGACTGGGGCCCAAAAAGGTTTTCTGTATAAAGGGATGGGTCTTACACTCTCTCAAGAGGCCCAAAAAGGTTTAAAGAAAAGAGTGGGGCTTATAACACGAGGGTAGGCCCAAATGATTTTTCGTTTAAAAATGGCGATCGCGCCGAGGTTTTCTTTTAACGCAGAGGGACTTATACAATAAGTGAGGCCCAAAATGTTTTGGTTAAAAGGGGGATTGGGTCTTACACTCTAATAGAGGCCCAAAGTGTTTTGAATGGGTCTTATAGCTCAAGGAGAGGCCCGGATGATTTTTATTTTTAAACGGGCGACGATCGCGCCGTTTACTTGTACAGAGGGACTTATACAATGAGTGAGGCCCAAAATGTTTTTGTACAAGGGGGGGATGGGTCTTACACTCTCTCAAGAGGCCCAAAGTGTTTTGAAAATGATTTATGAGGGTTGAATTAATCCAAAACCCTAATTTGTTTTCAAAATGTATTTAATTGAATAAAAATTCAATTAAAATGATCAAAAATTGTTTAACACATGGAAAACAAATTGTGATCTTGGATTAATGCTTCAAAAATTAAGTATTGACCTACAAAATAATTAGAAAGCATTAAAAGTTGCAAAATCAATGTAGAAAAAATATTTAAAATGCCAAAAATAATCAAAATATTAATTCTTTACAAAAATATCAATTATATGAAATAAATAATAATTTTGGGATTTTTTGTGAAAATAAAATATTTTAACATTTTTTTGAATTATTAAAAAAAGAATCAACTCAAAATCATTAAAACTCAGAGAGAAATTAATTTTTGAATCAATTAAACAAAATCACAAAAATTCAAATATTCAAATATATGAAAAATGGCGCCAAGAACAGCTGAAGAACACGCGCGTGTTCTTGGTTTCTCAGATTTGTATTTTCTATCCAATCTCCATGAATACGTAATCATATCATGCAATCCACATATCATTATGCTCGTCTCAACCTCACGATCATGTCTATGTACTTTAATTTCATTTAAATTAAACATACAACAAGAAATCACGAAGAGACCTCAAGAACCCTAATTTCTGCATGAAGGCTAGGATTTTTTATACATGATTCAAACAATGCAATTAATTGAGGGAAAACATTCCATGCATGATTATGAACATATGGCCAAATTATTGTACGAGGAAATATGTATAGATTGAGAGATGACCAAGCATGTGCTTACCTCCAAGTCGTGACAGCAAGTTCAAAGTGATTTTTGATTTGGATGTGTTACAGATGAGTGTTGATGATCTGAACAGCTTCCCTACACCCTATGGATTGTGTTTGGATGGTTGGACTTGATTGAAATTGGCTGGATCATTTTGTGGCACCTCAGCTGCACTTTGGTTAAAACCTTGAGCAACCAGCTGGTGATTTTGTGAAATTGATGTTTCAGAAGTAATCTAAGTGTTTGATCAGCTCATATGTGATGTATGTGAGGTGTGTGAGTGATTGGTTTGATTGGAATTGCTCTCAAACTCAAAACCCGATAGTGACTTGCCTTAGAAGGCAAAATTGGAGTGAAAGAAGAGATTTTGAGGAAAGCATCTGTTAGATGGCTTTGGTGTACTCAAACTGACCACAATTGAGCTCTATTTATAGTAGAGCAAGTTTGTTTTGTAAGGAATAGTGCATGGCAGCTGGTAAGTAGGTTTGGCCAATGTTGGCAAATGAAAATCCAAGTCTCCTCTAGCCATTGACTAGAGGTTAGGGCACAGAGCTTTGGTTCCCTTGGTCTTGGATAAGTCTTGACTGATTTCAGATGAGAATGGCTCAGTCCATGCCACCTTGATGGTTCCATTGAATGCCTCATTCCAAATTTGAAGTCTTGTCCCTATTTTGGCCATTCTAGGTTCAATATGCTATTTCTTGTTCCATGGACTTTGGAGGCTTGGCTCAGTGATTGTCCCCTTTAGATTCAATCCTCTGAGGTGTCCAAGTGGATAGGAGCAATTGAATTTGGCTGATTTTGGCAAATCGACCAAAGTTGCAAATTCTGCCTTGCCTTGACAGATTTCAGCAAGGCAACTTGGCAATGTTGTATCTCATGGTGTAGGTTGAATTTGGCAATGTTCTTGGCCATTTTGGAAAGCTCTTACATGATACAACAACTGTTTGAACAAGTTTGGTTTTGATCTCTTTTGATTCCAAGTGAAAAATCCCCCTACATTTGGCAAAAAGTGAGGCAGAATCTGACTTAGTGAAAATTTCACTAAGTGTTGGAAAAAGTGACATTTTCACTTTTCAGCCACTTTGATCACTCCATAACTCAAAATCCTTAATGAATTGGAATGACTTGTAGTTGAAGTTTTTGTAGGTGATAATGAGGGCTACAAATCCATCTTTGGATGAGAAAAAATGGCCTTGTGGTTTAGGAGTTATGGTCCTCCAAAGTTGGTACCTTTGCCACTTTATTTTTAACTTAGAAAAATTTCTAAGTTTTATGGTTACCCCTTTTACAAGTTATCTCACTTTTCTTGATTTTTCTTGATGAATGATGATTCAAATCATACATTAACATCATTTTAGGGTTAAAAATCCATTTTGGTGAAAAATCTCAAAAAGTCAAAGTTGACTTTTGTGCACGGTTGACTTTTTTATCAGATGAATTCCAAACTGTGCAATTCTTCAGGAAATCATGTCCTTGACCTAAATCAAACTTGATGGACATGTTCCATGGGTGTCATAGGGTATATTCAATCATGTATTAGGGTTTGGGAGCATGTCCTGGTCAAAAGTCAAAGTTACAGTTGACTTTTCCCTTAAAACCCTAATTGTGGTACAGATGAAATTGAGACTTGTTGCTCAAGCTTCTTGGATCAATCCATTGTTCCAAATGGATCAATATGGTATATTAGAGACCCTCAAATCATCTCTTGAGGTCTTGGCTCATGGTTTGTCCCAAAAGTCAACTTAGGGGTGAATTAGGTCAAGAAACCCTAATTCCTGATTTTTGATGAATGCATCCCCTGAGGCAAAATTGACTTGATGCATGGGTTCATGAGGTTCCATGAAGTATATTAGGTCATGTTTTGGATCATTGCCTTGTGCCCAGATGAAAATTTCCATCTGGAGGCCCTGGACGACCAAAACCCTAATTTGGTGACACTTTCGATCTTGAGACTTGATCCACCTAGAAGGGAGCAGCTTTGTGCTTAATCCTTGAAGTGGGAGTCCTTTTTGATCCATTGTGGATGTTTAAGAGATTATACAAGTTAAAGATCATGTCATTTCTTGATTGATCCTTTGTCTAAGCACTCAGAGAGGGCTTAAAACCCTAATTTTGATTGTATTGGATGCTCACCCATCTTTGGGGAGACTGATGAAGCATGATGGTTCATCCATATTGTGATGATGATTTTCACAATAATGGGAAATATAAGTGGTCAAAATTTGGGGTATTACAAAGAGCTTCTTGAATTAGAAAATATATATGTGGTATTAGACAACTTGACATGTGAAGAAGAGTTCTTCTTGTCCTTGGTTATAGTTTTGATGAAGAAAAACACATCAACAAAAAGAAGAGTCAAAGTTTGAAGACTAGAGCAATCAAGTTCAAATTATCAAAAATTTTGGAAAATTAATGGAAGAATCAAGATGGTTAAATATGCAGTACAATTCAAGAATATATATATATATATATATATATATATATATATATATATATATATATATATATATATATATATTAATTACTCTTAAAAATCATGCATATTCATCTTAAACCTTTCATGAATCTTTAAAAATGATATTTAAATTAACTATTTTGTTTTTGGTAAATTATGGCATTTCAAACCGCCGTAATAGCACTTTAAAACCGCCACAATTTGTATAATTTTCTCAAAATGTAAAAATACTTTAATTTTTGAAAATGTATCAAGTGTAATCAATTAACCATTATAGGTTTACCGATTACCACTGAACCAGTGGCACTTTTTCATGAAAATTATGATGCAAACAAATTTTTGAAAGCCTTTTTGAACCATGGCATATTTTCATGTATTTGTACACTTTTAGAAAGGTGTTAAGGCACTATATAAACCATACTTTTCAGAATTCAAACTAATCTCTCTTTAATAGCAATTCAAAACTTATATTCTCTCATTTTCAAAATCAAGTGTTCTTGACATGACTTTTTGTTGAAACTTTTGCACATCAATTTCATTACATTTTCAAATAGTTTCAACTACATAAATCATTAAGCACTTGTACTAGATATTAAGAATTGCCTACTTGATAGAGAAGATCAATTCTAGGAATTGATATACATTATTATACAACTTCAAACACTTGTAAAAATTCAGATTGTTATAATTTCCTTGTTGTCCAGGATTGTTGGAAGCAAGAGAGTGAATAAGGGAGAATTGTTCTCTTGTTGCACTTTGTAAAGATCATTAGGGGATTGTCCTTATTGATTGTGTTTCTTATGTTAGAAGATTGTAGGATAAATCTTGGTGGAAGACTTGTACAAAGATCTAACATAGTGAAAATCTCTCACAGGGAGTGAGGGGACTAGAGTACTCTCGGATTGTGAGGGGAACCAGGATATATCGTTGTGTCTTTTACTTTCTGCGTTTATTTTTCAGCATATTTACTTTCATATCATTTCTAAAAAGTAACAAAACTAGTGCAAACGCTTCAAATTGAGAAAAGTCCAATAAATCTAATTCACCCCCTCTTAGAGACCGCGCATAAACTTACAATTGGTATCAAAGCAGGTTCAAGTAATATGCTCTTGTGATCCTAAATGGCTTCAGCAAACCTGATGTTCAGAGATGGTGGAAGCAATACCAAGCATCCATTGTTCTGTGGTGAATACTTTGATTTTTGAAAAATTCGTTTGAAGGCACATCTAGAAGCACAAGGAGAAGATATATGGGATGTTATACAAAATGGTCCATTTGTTCCTACTAGTGTTGTCGATGGTGTTAGGAAAGCAAAGATTAAAAGTTCATGGAATGAAGATGATAAGAAGAAGGCACTCTACGACAAGAAAGCAATCTACATACTTCAAAGTGCACTTAGCATGGATGAATTCTTTCGTATTTCTCAATGCACAACGGCGATGGAAATATGGGATGTTAGTAGTAACTCATGAAGGAACCGCTAAAGTAAAAAGATCAAGATTGAATACATTGTGTCAAGAGTATGAATTATTCAGAATGCAGCCCAAAGAATCAATCCTTGCTCTACAAAAGAGATTTGTTCACTTAACTAATCATCTGATTGCTCTCGGTAAGACTTTTACTAACGATGAATTAAATCTTAAAGTTCTTAGGTCTTTAACTAAGGAATGGCAACCAAAGGTCACTGCAATATCAGAAAAGAAGAGTCTTTCTACCATGACGGTTGCTTCCTTGTTTGGAAAACTTCAAGAACATGAAATAGAACTTAAAAGATTAGAGCAACATGAAATACAAGTAAAAGATTCAAAAGATGTTGTATTAAAGATAAGGGTCAAATTTCATGATAGCAATCAAGAGGAGGAATCCACTGATGACGATGATGTTCTTATTAAAATGTTTGAAAAGTTCTTGAGAAAAGAAAGGAAAAGGGAGATCATTCACAAAGAAGCATCAATAAGGAGAGTTGCATGTTTTGAATGTGGAAAAAGAGGACATGTCAAGAGAGAATGTCCTACACTTGAAAAGAAAGAAAAATTCAAAAACAAGAATCACAAAAAGAAAGCATATGTAGCATGGGATGACAATGAAATAAGTTCATCTTCAGATGAAGATCATGCATGCAAGGCATTGATGGTCTCACATCATTCAAGTTATGAAGAACATGAGGTACTTGAAGGTCATATGCTAGCATTGTCAAATCAAGATTGATCCTTCAAGACACAAGACCATATAATATGGTAGTTCTAAAAGTTTCATTGATTAAAAAGATGTTTTGAAGAAGCATTAACATTGATATCAACCTTGACATCAAATTCTTATGAAGGAGATAAGTATCTAAGTTTGTGCTATTAATTTTCAATTATAAATATATTCTTCCTATGTTATCACCTTGCTTCGTACTTTATTCTATTTTGTCTTCTTTTTTATGATGTCAAAAGGGGGAGAAATAGAAGGTATTGTATTTGTTCTTGTTCATAATTATTTCAGGGGAGAAAACCTTGAATTGCAAAATCAAGGCGAAGATATACAAGATAGGGGGAGATTCTAGTTGCTACTCAACATTTCAGAAAGTCACATATTGAAGCAACCCATTGATGAACAAGTAAAATTTTAAAGGATGTTTTGTCATTATCAAAAAGGGGAAGAATGTGAAGAAGATTTCTTCTTGTCCTTGGTTATAGTTTTGATGAAAACAAACACATCAACAAAAAAAAAGAGTCAAAGTTTGAAGGCTAGAGCAATCAAGTTCAAATTATCAAAAAGTTTTGGAAAATTAATGGAAGAATCAAGATGGTTAAATATGCATTACAATTCAAGTATATATATCTTAATTACTCATAAAAATCATGCATATTCATCTTAAAACTTTCATGAATCTTTTAAAATGATTTTTAAATTAACTATTTTGGTTTTGGTAAATTATGGCATTTCAAACTGCCGTAATAGCACATCAAAACCGCCACAATTTGCACAATTTTCTCAAAATGTAAAAATACTTTAATTTTTGAAAATGTATCAGGTGTAATCGATTAACCATTATAGGTTAACTGATTACCACTGAACCAGTGGCACTTTTTCATGAAAGTTATTATGCAAACAAATTTTTAAAAGCCTTTTTGAACCATGGCATCTTTTCATGTATTTGTACACTTTTAGAAAGGTGTTAAGGCACTATATAAACCATACTTTTCTGAATTCAAACTCATCTCTCTTTCATAGCAATTCAAAACGTATATTCTCTCATTTTCAAAATTAAGTGTTCTTGACATAACTTTTTGTTGAAACTTTTGCACATCAATTTCATTACATTTTCAAATAGTTTCAACTACATAAATCATTAAGCACTTGTACTACATATTAAGAATTGCTTACTTGATAGAGAATATCAATTCTAGGAATTGATATACATTGTTATACAACTTCAAACACTTGTAAAAATTTAGATTGTTGTAATTTCCTTGTTGTCCAGGACTGTTGGAAGCAAAAGAGTGAATAAGGGAGGATTGTTCTCTTGTTGCACTTTGTAAAGATCATTAGGGGATTGTCCTTATTAACTATGTTGCTTATGTTAGAAGATTGTAGGATAGATCTTGGTGGAAGACTTGTACAAAGATCTGACATAGTGAAAATCTCTCACGGGGAGTGAGGGGACTGGAGTACTCTCGGATTGTGAGGGGAACCAGGATATATCGTTGTGTCTTTTACTTTCTGTATTTATTTTTCAGCATATTTACTTTCATATCATTTCTGAAAAATAACAAAACCAGTGCAAACGCTTCAAATTGAGAAAAGTCCAATAAATCTAATTCACCCCCTCTTAGAGACCGCGCATAAACTTACACGACATGTAATCATTGGCCGAATATTGGGGGAGATTCAAACAATTAATGTCCAGTTGTTCTCAACACCAAATTATCGAGCAGTTACTTATTCAGTACTTTTATGAAGGGTTGTTACCAATGGATACAAATATTGTATATGTCGCTAGTGGTGGAGCATTTGTTGATAAAACCACAACTGCAGCTAAGACCCTAATCGAAAACATGTCACTCAACTCACAAAAATTCACAACCAAAAACAACTATGTGGTTCTAATAAAAGGAGTGCACAAAATTCAATCTTCTCCTTCCAACAAGACATTATAAACCAGATTTGATGAGCTTACTTCATTAGTCCGACAACTAGCAGTAGGAAAAATTTAATCTAAAAGACTATGTGACATTTGCAACTCTTCTTAACACCTAACAGATATTTTTCCTACCTTGCAAGAGGGTGTAATTTATAATTTGCTTCAAGCATATGCAGTAAAAATCTACAACCCTCAAAGCAATAACCAGTACAGGTACAACAACAATCCTGACCTATCCACTAATAGGTATCATCCCAACTGGAGAAACCATCCAAACCTTTGGTATGGGAATTCATCCACACAGCAACCTAGTCAACAACAATTGATGCTACCGCTGCCACCACCACAGAAACCTCCACAAGTAACCACCTCTGCACCTTCCAGACCTTCACTAGAGGACCTTGTCAAGCAAATGGCTGTAAATAATCTCCAGTTTCAGCAATGAACAGATTCTAGTATTCAAACTTTGCAGACACATATTGGACAACTTGCCACTTTAATGAATGTCATGCAACAAGCTCAAGGATCAAACTAATTGTCTCCCCAAACAGTAGTGAATCCAAAAAGCCCTAATGTGAGCTCAATTTCTTTGAGATCTAGAAAGAGTGTTGAACTATCGCCAACCCCAACACCAGAAAAAAAATAACAAAGTTGTTGAGCCCACACTTAAGCCACCTAATTATGATGTTGTGGTTGAAATTGAAAAACAAAAAAAAGAAGGAGTATGTACCACTAATACCTTTCCTATAGATATTAGTTAAGGCTAATAGGATGGATGAGGAAGATAAGGATAAAGAGATATTGGACATATTCAGAAAAGTAGTGGTAAACATTCCACTTCTTAATGTGATTAAGCAAATTCCAAAATATGCTAAGTTCTGAAGGACTTATGCACTCACGAGAGGAGATTGAATGGAAATGAGAGAGTCAATATGGGAAGAAATTTTTTAGCCTTCATCCAACATAAAGCTTCTGAAAAAGTCACAACTGAGTGGAATGTCTCAGCTCTCACTCAGGCCATGCCACAAAAGTACAAGGATCCAGGGACTTTTGTTATTCCATGCATCATTGGGGATAGTAAATTCAAAAATTGCATGCTGGATTTAGGAGCTTCTATTAATGTTATGCCTACTTCTGTTTATAATAATCTTGATCTTGGTTCTTTGCAGAATACAGGTTTAACCATTCAGTTGGCAAACATGAGCAATGCCCGCCCTGCTAGAGTAGTAGAATATGTACTTGTTCAAGTTAATGACTTGATTTTTCCTATTAATTTTTACATTTTGGACATGGAAGGAGAAACTAAGCCAAATAGGGCACCCATCATTTTAGGCAGGCCATTCATAAAAGCAACAAAAACAAAAATTGATGTTGATGATGGAACAATGTCCATGGAGTTTTGTGATATTACTGTAAAATTTAAAAATTTTGATGCTATGAAGCACCCCACGGAAGAGCATTCTGTTTTTCAAATTTATTTTCTTTCTGAATTAGCTGATGAAACATATTCTTACTTGTTTTTCAGTTTATTTTCCATCATTGTTAGATTTTGATGATACTTACATTTGTGATGTATGTACTGATAGTCATATTTGTTATGTTTGTGTTGGGATTGAGGATGCCTTGCAGGTTGACATTTTTCCTACAGATAGAGTTGTATATGAAGCCGTTTATACAACTGAAGCTCTCGACATCCCGGCTGCCCCAATCAAACATTCAATTGAACAACCACCTTCTGAATCACTTCTTGAAGATTTAAATTTTCATCAAAGCTTGAATTTTAGCAGGAAGAGAAATTATTGCAGGAACATAAAAAGAGAATTGGATGGACCTTGGTTGACACTCGTGAATTTATCTCATCCATGAGTATGCATAGGGTCTCACTTGAAGATGGAACAAAAGTAGTGAGGCAATCCCTTAATCCTTTGATTCTTGATGTTGTGAAAAATGAGATCATGTTCACGTGCCCATTCGACACTTTTACTTATTGAAGATCCTTCTTTGATCCTGGAATAAAAGATTAAGGCACTACTAAAAATTGCAACAACAATGGATACTGCCTAAAGCTACTCCATGAGAGCCCCATTTTGGGAGATGAAACTGTAGAAGAGCTCTATTTGGAAAAGGCTGTTTATGCGATCATGTATCCGCCTTGACTCCTCGGGTGTGTTATTTCCTACCTCGCATCTCTCTTATTTTATACTTATGTTCTTTAATTGAGGATAATGTGTGTCTTAAGTGTGGGGGAGGGAATCATTTACTTGTGTGTTTTCTTATTTTTCATTTACTTACTTGTTTGTTTTCATTAATTTACTTGTTTCCTTTTTTTAAATGCATGCCTTTTCATTGGTTTTTGGTTGCAAGTGTTTTGTGAGTAATTTCTCTTTTCTATTGATTAAAGACTTTTCGTGTTATGTGAGTGATTTGTTGTGTATTCTTAATATGTTAAGTAGGACTAAAATCTGAATTGTGCATCATTTGTGGTAGATCATAAACTTTGTGAGATTTGAGCCTTTTAATGGATATCATACAAAAATCCATCTTTTTTTTTTGTGTGTTTCACTCATGTTTGTTAGTCTCTAGAACTTGAATTGACTTTTGTTGAAGCTTTTTGTTTACTTGTACACACTAATATGATAAAGGCAAATTATTTTTGTTTTATTTATTTTTTAGGCAGTTAGCCAAAAAGGCAACCCAGAATATATCATCTCTTGTTTGAAAACCCCTTGAGCCTATTATCTCATTCTTTGTTTAAAACTCATTACAAGTCAAAAAGTGAAAAACAATGTTATCACCCTATTCAAAGGGTTAAAAGAGTCTTATTTAGAGTTGTGTGGGTTGAATTATTATGGTTTTGATACTTCAGAAGTTAGGAGAAAAGAAAAAGAAAAAATTGAAGAAAAAAATGGAGAAAGAAAATAAAGAAGATAATACATGTTCCTTTTGGAAAAAAATTAAAAAAAAATGAAAAAAGAAAAGAGAAATCGTTGCAAGGTTTTTGTTTGAAAATGAATGAAGTTTTTTATAGTTCAACTCCCGCAGTTCCTTTCAACTTTATTTTGACCCTTTGAATTTTAGCCTAGTACCCCTTAGGGTTCATCTCACTCTTACCTTGTCCAAGTTACAACCCAAATAAAGTCCTTTTGACCTTTGTGTGAAAGTATTTTAATTGTGGATGTTAGAGTATTTGCAAGCTTATGGTAGTACTAATTTAGATGATGTGCTGTGAGTGTAAACATTACCCTAAACACTTGAGAGTTGAGTGAATTTTATCCTGTGAGGATCTTGCTGCTTTTGATGTACTCTTTGGTAAACTGTCTTTTTACTTCCTTTGAATGTCATTGAATTTTACTCACTAACATCATATTTCTTAAGGCTTAAAATAAGGGTTTTACTTACATCATTTTGATTTTAAAGTTCTTTGAATTTGAATGCTCAGTTTTGTTTTTATTTTTCTGCTTTGAATTTTAACTTTAGAATTTTGCTCAGAGTACAAAAGTTCAAGTGTGGGAGAATTTGATCAGTTCATTTTTATGCACATTCTTTCACTATTATGTTCCGACAGTTCTAGAGTGTCTTTTGTTATTTCTACTATTTTAGGCTGTTTCCTTAGCTTAGTTTATTGTTGCATTTATTTTAATTTCATATGGTATTTTCTAAATAATCAACTATTTACACTCTCTCATTTCCCAGGTCATAACTTAAGCTAAGTGGATTAGATTAATGAATTCTAATAGGCGTTGGAAAGCTGAGAGGATTAGCTAAAAGTTTCATGTTAAAGTCAGAAGCAGATTCTGAGGGTAGAAGACTCGAATAAATCGTTTTAGTTTCAAACTTTAGAAAATAACTAGTTTTGGGCTAGTTTTGGGCCGGTTTTTATGTCTTCTGACCTGGTTATGATTAGAACCCTAATGCATTATTTCCTTTAACAATAAGCAGTCAAGGTACTGTTCATTCACCTATTCACTATTCACTAAATTAGCTTTGCTTTATATGATTCATGGAGAACTAATTCGTAAGGCGAATTTTACTGATTACGGATTCCACCGCTTTAAGATTATTTTAATTCCAAATCAATTTCGATTTTTGTTCAATTCTGCCTATGAATTCGATTGATTTTGTTTGCTTAATTCAATTGCTACTCATATGATAGACTTGATTAAATTCGATTATATGCATGTTCCTAATTTTAATCGCGTGTTAACTTAGCTTATTCATTAGCTTCGCCTAATCTTTAAACTGTCATGCTTAATGCGGTAAACAAGAACATAATTCACATGATATTGATAGTGTTTGTCTAATGGATTTTATAATCTAATAGAATCGAAGTCGCTTAAGGGATTGGAGTTACAATAGTCTGTGATAAGTCAGAACCCAAATTAGTAAGATTAGTCATTTTAGCTTATTCGTAATCAAATCCTTTTTACTATTATATTATTTGAAACCTAAACCTTAAAACCCCCCATCCTTTTTAGTTGGTAAAATTCAATACAAGATTTTTTGTGATATGACATTCGAGTGTCGCTTACCTAAAATACAGTTTTTATTTACTTGTTTTTTACCCGTGCACGACAATAAATCAATTTTCAGGAAGAAAAAGTGGACTTCTCTTAGCTTGAGTAGCTCCAGCGGCCCCGCATACCACTGTAGAGTGAGTGGCTCTAGAACCTGCCATTGCAGGAGTATATAGAAATCGGAGATCTAAGAAACTGATGATCTAATTTGATCTACGATTGGAGTAGATCAAGAATAGAGATCAGTGCTTGTTTGAATTTCCCAGGTTGAAGAAGCTTTGGTTCGATGAACTGAGAATTTAATATTTAAGCGTGTAAAAAGTGGGAATCAAATATTGTTTCCCACATACAACATCAATGTTCCACTTGTGAATCATAATTGATTCGAGATTGAAGGTTGCGAGATATAACAATAGACTTGAGCTTCTTGTACGATGAGAGAGAGGTTGGCCTGCAAGTAGGGGTATTCATGGGTACGGGTCAACACACGAACCCATTCACCCAAACCAACCAAACCCTTATTTTAACCCAACACATTTATGTATGGGTCCAACCCGAACCCAACCCATTGACATGTCATGTTATTTTTATTTTATTTTTTATAAACGATCTAGCAAAATCATACTATGTATATATCATTTTTTAATAAAACTATAGTTTTTGTTAATCGTAAAAATATAAGACAAAATCAAATTTGAGAGACCGAATTTCTTTATTGAAAGAGACATATATATATATATATATATATATATATATATTACCATTTAAATTACATTTTATACAATTTTTATTTGCTTTTGTACTCTATTCACATCGTGAAAGAGCTTTTAGGTATTAAACGATACATTTTATTCAAATTAAATACTAAAATATGATTTTTTTTTTAAGTTTATGTAAAATAAATATGTTAATTGAAATGATATTTTATTTATAATTTAAAAGTTATATTTAGTGGATGATCCACGAACCCAACCCATCACAACTCATTGATGAGCGGGTTGGTTCAGTTCGGGTTTAGTATTGGAAGTACGGGTTGAACACTGAATCCAACCCAAAGATTATTGATTGGGTTGCATATTAAATTTGATCAAAGTTAACCCAATCCAACTTGCGAACACCCCTACCTGGAAAGTTAGCACTCCAACGCTCAAGACGGTATGTGAATAATATAAGTGAATGAAATTTTGAATTTGAAGTCTACCTAGAAAATTATGCACCTCCTATTTATATAGTAAGTGGTTATAACAAGTTGATGATCATCAGACGTAGAATATGGGGAGCCATTAGAGGGATCTTGTATTAGGATTTCCTATAGACTAACCCAATATAACACACCTACCTTGTGAGTTACTTGGTGAATCATTGCATTCTCTGGGTCGTATTTGTCGGGTCTTTAGGTCAGTCCAAAACACACGCAGTCACAAAACTTTCTTCACAAAAGTAATTAATTTTGAATTTATTAGAGATTTTGTGAGGATATTTATACCTGGTGTCCTAATTATTTTTTCTATTTCACTTTTCTTTACCGTATTCCCTCTCAATTTTGATCATTTATCATTGACACCCACTGTTTAAGGGTGTCAACTCGATGCTCTATTGGGGATCCTCGCAAAGAATTCCCCGTTTGGGGCCCCAAAGATGGGGAACTTTCCTCTATATGAACGCAGATGGGGAACAAAGTTCCCCCAGACCACTTTAAAGATGGGAACAGCAAACATATCCTCCAACCCATTGAGTTTTCTCCCTTCCTGGAATAATATTGTATCCTTAATAAAATATAATTTTAATTTTATATATAGATTTATTTGTTATTTCATATAATTTATTTATATAAAAATTAGAAAATATATGTAATGTTAGTAAAATAGAGACATCTAAATGATTATTTTAAATTTTTAAGTTTGAAAACTTAGTGGTCATAACTCTCATGAGAATAAATTAAATATTTTTATAACAAGAGATTTATTGTAGAAGATTAGTTTATTAATTTATTATGGTTAGTTTTTGAATTTTTTACTATTAATTTGTTTTAAAATAATATTATTTTTTATGTTTATGGATCTTTATGGAAACCATGGGGACCTGTGGGGATCTGCGAGGATAGGATGAGGGAGAAAATACCCATGTGGCTTGGATCCAAGACGGTGATGGGGAATAGATATGAGGGTGGGAATGGGGATGACGATGTATCCCCCGGCCCATTAACATCCGTACCGTTGCTGCTTGTGAAAACAAACATAATTGTTACCAAATTCACAAATTCAAACCTTTAACCAATAAAATCATCATAGAATCACAAGTTACTTCTTCAATTTCTTCTACTACTTCAACTGCATGGAGAAAAGAGAGAGAGAGAGAGAGAGAGAGAGAGAGAGAGATGATTCTCCTTATTTGAATATTCACCTTTGAAGAAAGAAATCGAGTGTGTCGTGTTTGAGTATTAGTATTTTGTTTCTTGTGTAATACTTTATCTAAGAAAGTATTTCATATTCCAGATAGGTAAAGTATTTGGTATGCAATTGTTATTTTTTTCACACCATAAATAATTGGTTCTTGCAAACACTTGGGAGAGTGTTTTAGTGAAAGTAATAGGATCTCAAATTTAGGGGAAGCCTTAGTTGGAATTCACTGGCAGTATTAGGAAAATGACACTAAATTGGGAGAATATAGATGAGACTGTCGTATACTATTGACTACTTGAATTAGTGAGTTTCCTTTCCTTTAGGCTACATCCCTCCAGACGCATGTGATGTTTCATTGAACTAGGTTACCAATTTTTTGGTGTTCTTTATTTTTTATTTGTTTAATTGTTCATTTATTTTTCATATCATTTTGTGTGACGTCATGTTACTAACTGAATAGAATTTCAATTGGTATCAAAACACACACCCTGTTCTGGTCGGGTGTGTTCCAGGGGATCTATTCTGTTTAAAATGGACAATACTAAAGAAAGAGGGTATGTTTAACGTCCTCAAATCCTTGATGGTACTAATGTTGACTACTAGAAGGCTCGCATTGTTCATTTTCTTAAATCTATGGATAACAAGACTTGGAAAGAGGTTATCAATGGATGTACTCCTCCAATGGTCACTCCTAAAGATAATTTTTTACCTTGTTAGCCTGAAAAATATTGGACACCTGCTAAAGATGAAGTTTCTCTTAGGAATTCTTGTTATCTTAATTCTATAAACAATGGAGTCGGCAAAAGTATTTTCATGATCATCAACAGTTGTAATAGTGCTAAAGATTCTTGGGAAACTCTTGAAATTGCTCATAAAGGTACCTCTAAAGTTCGTATGCCAAGAATTTAACTCTGCATTACAAAATTTGAAAAGTTGAAGATGTGTGAGGATGAAACTATTTTTGAATTCAATGTTTGCATTTGTGACATTGCTAATAATTCCTTTTCTCTTGGTGAAAAGATGTTAGATGAGAAGCTTGTAAGGAAAATTCTAAGATCTTTTCCAAAGAGGTTTGACATGAAGTTTACAGCCATTGAGGAAGCGCAAAATGTTTCCATAGTTAAAGTTGGTGAATTGATTATATCCTTGATCACCTTTGAGATGGTCATTGATGATAACTCTAGGAAAGAGAGTAAGAGTGTAACCTTCAAAGAGGATACTAAAACGTGTGAAGACTAAGTAGATCATGACATTGATGAAAATATTACTTAATTTGTTATTATTTATGCTAAGAACTTTAGCAAAGTTATGAAAATACTTTATATAAGATATGGTAATAATGCATCTACTAATTTCAAATACAAAACAAGGTCGTGGAAATTCAGTGTCGGGAATGCAAATAATTTGGGTGCATTCAAGTTAAATGTCCAAATTTTCTAAGGAAGTTAATAAAAATTTATAATTCCAACTTCTCAAATGATGGGTCATATAAAGAAAGTGAGTATGTTCAAATAAACAATGTTGTAGCATTTACTATTTGCTTAAAAAAAGTTCCAATTCTGAGTTACTTAGTGGTATTGTTTTTCGAGAAGATAATGGGAATGTTAGTGATGATGATATATATGATTATGATATTGCTAAAGCTTATAATACTTTGTATCTTAAGTAGATTGAAGAATTTAAAGTTGTTGAAAAGAAGAACAAAATTATTTAAGCCTTTATTCAAGACCAAACTCATCGCATGCTCATTATCTCTGAGTTGAAGAATGAAGTTGAACATATCAATTGTGAACTTGATGGAATGGCCAAATTTGTTCGCATGCTGAATTCAGAACCTGGGAATCTTGATGCTATATTAGAGATGGAAAAATTATCAAAGGACATGAAGGGAATTGGATATAATGGAAATTCATCCAAACCTAATATTACATTTGTTTCTCCTATCCATAAACCAAAAGTCAATATGTCATGTAAGATGACACAACAATCTACTAAACATTATTACCAGCACGCTAATGATTTTATCAAATCCATTTGGGTATATCAAATCCATTTTTATGATAAACAACTACATCATAAACATCTATACCCTTAATGGAATGTGAATCCTAATCTACATCTTCAAAAAATATAACATGTCAAGTCTAAACTTTTGGTTCATGTTACGCGTACATCCCTCAGAGTTTCATCTCGTGAAGAGTGGTAATTTGATAGCAGTTTCTCTAGGCACATGAAACGTGAAAGAATTTATCTTAGAGACATCAAACCCTAAGAAATTGTGTCATCACCTACAACTTAAAAAAGGATATGAGATTGGAAAGAGCATTCACATTCAAAGTGATCATGGCAGGGAATTTGAGAACTCAAACTTCTTTACCTTTTGAATACTGGCGGGATTTCTAATGAGATTTCCTCTCCCGTCACACCTCGGCAGAATGACATTGTCGAAAGGAAGAACCATACCTTTCAAGGAATCTCTAATGTTATTATTCATCCCAAAAATCTTCCATACTATTTTTTTTAAGAAGCAATGAATATTGCATGTATTCAGAATCTAGTAACAATTCGACCAAGTACCAAGGTTACTCATTATAAACAATGGAGGGGAGGAAGCCCAATATTAAATATTTTTACGAGTTTGGCAATATTTTCTATATTCTTGCTGATAGAGAATAAAGACAAAAGTTTGATCCTAAGAATGATGAAGGCTTCTTTTTAAGGTATTCTATTAACAGTGTGGCATAACATATGTTTAAAAAACACGCAAAATCTATGTTGGAATTCATAAATCTCATTTTTAATGATGATTAAATTTTAAAGTGATTCCCTGTGAAGACGAAGATTATGTTCTAGTGAAAAAGATTCCCCTGGTCAAAATGTTGCACAAGATGTGCCAGTCAATTAAAAAACAACTTGCAAAATAGTGAAAAAAATCAAGATTCAGATGATGGTGAATATAGTTCTTCTTAAAGAAAAGAACCATCATCAAGGCTCAAGATTAATCATCCTATTAAAAACATTATAGGAGATCTAAATGAAGTAATCACAACATGAAGAAAAGAATCAGTTAGTTATAGACAGATGATATCTGACATGTGTTTTATTTCAAAACATGAACCAAAAAATGTGAAAGAGACCCTCAATGATGAATATTGAGTCAATTTTATGCAGGAAGAGCTTATTCAGTTTGAAAGAAATAAAGTATGGGAACTTGTTCCTATACCTAACTTTGCAAATATCATTAGCACAAAATGGATTTACAATAATAAGTTTGATGAGAATGGGAATTTGACTAGAAATAAAGTGTGTCATGTTGCATAGGGCTATACTCAAATCAAAAAGGTTGGCTTTGATGAAAAATTGTCTCTTGTTGTTGTCCTTAAAGTCGTCTAATTATTACTTAGCTTTTCGTGTCTCCTTAAGTGAAAACTTTGTCAGATATATGTGAAAATTCCCTTCCTCAATCGGTACTTAAATGAGGAAGTAATATTAAACTTCCAAAAGGATTTATTGATCCAGGGCTTCCAAATCATGTCTACAAACTAAGAAAGGGCATGATATGAGAGACTCACATAATTTCTTACTATGCATGGTTATATTCGTGGTGGAATTGATAAACTTATATTGTGAAGAAAGACAATGGAAATCTTATGATAGCTCATATTTATGTTGAAGACATTGTGTTTAGAGGGATGTCAAGCAAGATGGTGGATGATTTTCTCCAATAAATGTAAGTTGAATTTGAGATGAACATGGATGGAGAACTTACCTATTTCAGTAGCTTTCAAGTGAAATAAATTAAAGATGAAATCTTAATTTCCTAAAGTAAGTATGCTAAAAACATTATGGAGAAATTTGGTTTGGAAATTTTTTGACATAAATGCACTCCTAATGCATTTCATATCAAGCTATCAAAGGATGACCAAGGAGTAACTCTTGATATGGATGTCAACTTGATCTGCTAGTGGGGATCCTTGCGGAGAATTCCTTGTTTGTGGCCTTAAATATGAGGAATTTTCCTTCACGAGTACGGGGATGTGGAACCAAATCCCCTCAAAGGCACTTTTGGGACGGGGACACGGACATATCCCCTGCCCACAGAGTCCCTGTAACACCCTAAAACCCCCAAGCGAATTATATAACATAATCAGAGTATATTTTTCACCAAAGGATGTCACAATTTCTCAGCACAAACATCTTTCATCATTTAACATATAGCAGTGGAATTTAAAACATTTAATAACATTTCTTCATGGTCTCAAAAATAGAAAGTTCTTTAATCGAAATAAAACAATTAGTTCAATAGCAACTCAACAATCAGCAGAATAAAATAAACATTGATCTCATCCCCAGTGTTACAATATCAGAGCGACACCAAGTACTAACCAAATTGCGGAAAGCAAAAAATGAAGATGGCACGATCCATATTCCACACAATAGCATCTAAGGCTCCTCAGTCCCTACCTGAGTAACTACAACATAGGTGCACAGCCACCACAACAAGTAAACAGGGGTGAGAAATACATTCAAAATATGAAAGCGGTGAATACTGTAGTAAGGATAGATATAAAGCACAATTTAATCAATAATTCATCATTCACAATGCAACATGTGTAATCAATCATTCATCACAGAACACCACAACAACCAAATAGAAAGGGTGAGAATACGCTCAAATATATTAATGGTACAATGCATAGCAAGGGTAGCATACTCAACACAATCATCAATCACACACTTCATTCACAACAATAAAACAATCACAATGCATTTATGAATGCAGTGTGAACAACATCTCGACTCAATGTGTGTGAAACCATTTTGTGGATATAAAAGATATGTTACTGATTTTCGTCCATACTCACTATCGATCCCCTCTTCTAAACTAAAGCCCACCATAATCGTCATTGATCCCCACTACTGAATTAGTAACACTTCACTATTCCCATTACTGAAATCAGCTACTCGCTCCCGCTCCCCACTTATGAACCAAAGCTCACCATAATTGTCAATGATCCCCACTATTAAATCAGTAACACTTTTTTGATCCAATTACTGAAATCAACTAATCGCTCCTGGTTCCCACTTATGAACCAGAGCTTACCACTGAACCGAAGTCCTTACACCATGATTTATGGACTCCACAACAACATACATATATGATTATTCACAACCTGCCCCACTTCTGACCATGTACACCGCCAATAAGTCTATCACCTCAACACAATAAGTATGATATGCAAATATATTAAACAATATATAATCATACTATTATATCCACATTCCAAATGTTATTCAATTCCTCATAATATTTTATCACAACAATTTGTTACGCTCTTCGTCAACTCGTAACCACCCTCAAATTCATGATTATATAATTATTTAATAATCATCTCATAAGACTTTCAAAAGTAAATCAGATCATTCATATTTTCATATACATGTTCAATCTCTAAAGCGTTATTATAAGGTACTCTTATGCATCAGTTATCCAATGCTTTAAACCGAACCTCAAACGGAGTCATGAAACTCAAGTTACGCACGAAAACAACGTGCTTGGTACAAAATCCAGGGAGCTGCTATAACCGCCTGTATGAGCTGCTACGGCCCGTAACACTCCCAGACCAAAAACTCCCTTTTGGCCATGCCTCTGGTACATAAACCAGAGGGTTTCTATGGCCGCCCGTAGCAGTGTCCAGAAAATTCTAATATTCTCGCGATTTTCCCCCATTGGAGCACTTCCGAAGCTCCGGCTTCAATTCCGTAAAAACCATAATGCTCAGAATTTACCGTACAATAATTATAACGTGATTATAACATCAAATATACAAAATCAACATCAAATAATCATCAATTATTTATCATCTTCGTCACTTTTCAAACATATCATGATGAACACATAATCAGAATTTCAACACATAATTGTACATGAATTTACAACACTTTAATTCAACACAACAATCATCAATAATATACAGCAATAATACACAATGATTTAGAGAGGTTTTCATAATCATCTTTAAACCTCAAAATCTTCATTCATGGAGGAAAGGGAAAAGAAGAATGAGAGGGTAAGGACCCATATCTATCCATTTTGCAAATAAACACCCACATAGTGAACAATTCCCCCTACCTCGAATTTTGAAAACTCCAAGCTCTAGTTATGGCTTCCTCTTCCTTCTTTAACCCTTGTTCTTACTATTTCTCCCAAGTGCTCTTTCTCAATTCACGTGCTTCCACAAATAAGCTTCACTAATCCCTTTTTAATAATAAACCTAATTTAATCTTTTAATTATTTAACCGTGGCCCCAACTTCTCTTTAATTATCACCAATTTACACCATATTTCTATTATTTTCAATTTCCATCCAATTCACTTAAACCTCGTAATTTCTTATTATTTAAATCAATTAAAACAACCCATAATTGTAATTAATTTCTAATAATTTATATCCACCCTAATAAAACAAATAAAATTATCCGAGCACACACATAATTCATAAAAATCAATAATAACTCAAATAAAGTAAAATTAACGAGAAATGGGGGTATTACAATTCTCTCCCACTTACAAGATTTTCGCCCTCGAAAATTACCTAAAGGAAACAACTCTTGATATGATCCCTTCATCTAGCTCTCTAACTCCCATGTCACACTTCCACCAGCAGGTCCTCCCCACACTTTACCTCTCAAGTGTTTTACTTCTCAAGCCTCTACCCTCAAGGGTGATGACTCAACAGTCAAGTTCTCTCTAACTTGCACATCATTCACTTGAATCACATGAGACGGATCAGGAATATACTTCCAAATATGAAACACATGAGATACATCATGAAGATTCGATAGAAACAATGTTAAGGCAACTCAATATGCAACTTCTCTAACTCTCTGGAGAATCAGATAAGAAGCAATGAAACGAGGCGTGAGCTTTTGAGATTTCAACACACGACCAACACCGGTCACTAGAGTGACTCTCAAGAACACATGATCTCCCTCTCGAAACTCAAGCACTTTCCTCCACTTATCATGATAATTATTATCTCTTCTCTTTGATGCTTTCATCTTGACCTTCTTAGTGGTCTGCTGAATAATCTCTGGTCCAAACACAACCCTTTTGACGAAACCATACCAATACAAAGGTTCTCTGAACCTCCTCCCATACAAAGCCTTGAAAGGTGTCATTACAATACTAGAATGGAATATGTTATTGTAAGTGAACTCAATCAACGGCAAGTAAATGTCCCAAGTAAATCCTTGTTTCAAAACACATGCCCTTAATAAATCTTCCAAAGACTGAACCGTATTCCCAGTATGACCGTTCAACTGTGGATGGTAGGCAAAATTCTACCGTAACTTAGTTCCCAAGGCTTCCTACAAATTCTCTCAAAACCTTGACATAAACCTTGGATCTCTATCTGAAACAATACTTCACAGAATCCCATATAGTTTCTCAATCACACTGATGTAGATCTCTGCTAGCTTCTACAAAGGATAAGCTATCTTTATCGGAACAAAATGAGATGACTTTACCAGTTTATCCACAACAAACCAAATTGAATCACATCCTCTAGCATTCTTCGGAAAACCTGTCATAAAATCCATAAATATGTTATCCCACCTCCACTCAGGAATACTCAATGGTTGCATCAATCTGGACAGTTTCTGATGCTCAATCTTCGACTTCTGACAAGTCAAACAAGCATAAACAAACTTTACGACACCCATTCTTCATACCTAGCCACCAAAACATCTCATTAAGATCTTGATACATTTTTGTAGCTCCTGGATGAATGCCCAAGCTACTTCTATGACCTTCCTCAAGAATCCTCTTCTAAATCTATGGAAAATCTGGCACACTAACTCTATCACGGAATCTCATAACTTCATTCTCATTTATCCTAAAGTCCACCTCCTTACCTTGATTAATTAACATTAATTAATCAATCAATCCCAAATTTGATTTTTGGCCTTCTCTGATTTTCTTAAGAATACCACTAGTCAACATTAGCATACCCAACTACACACTATTAGGAGTCATCTCACACACAAAACTAAGGTCTATGAATTGCTTGATCAAATCTAACTCTCGAACCATAAGTGTCGACATATGCAACGATTTCCTACTCAACGCGTCAGCTACGACATTATCTTTACTAGGATGGTAACTCAACCCAAAATTATAGTCCTTCAGAAATTCAAGCCACCACGTATGCCTCATATTCAGCTCCTTCTGATCAAACGGGTATTTTAAACTCTTATGATCGTTGAACACTTCAAATCTAGAGCCATACAAATAATATCTCCAAAATTTAAGTACAAATACCACACCTATCAACTCTTTATAAATGGTAGGATAATTTCTCTCATGAAATTTTAGTTGTCTCGAAGCATAAGCCACAACCTAACCATTCTTCATAAGCACGCCACCTAAGCTCATCTTAGATGTATCACAATAAACCATAAACGATTCTTTTGGACTCGTCAAAATCAAAATTGGCGTTGACGTCAACTTCTTCTTGAGATCTTGAAAACTCTCTTCACACTGAACGCTCCACACGTAAGCATGTCCTTTTCGAGATAACTTAGTCAAAGGCAATGCTAACTTCAAAAAGCATTCTATAAACCTCTTGTAGTAACCAGCCAAACTCAGAAAACTTATGATTTTTTTAACTGACTTAGGAGTCTCCCACTGCAACACGGCATCTACCTTAGACGGATCAACGACTATCCCACCACTATATATAGCATGACCAAGGAAAATCACTTCCTTCAACCAGAATCCACACTTGGACAACTTAGCATACAACTCTATATCTTTCAGAGTACTCAACACTACTCTCAGATGTCCCATATGCTCTTCATCAGACTTGGAGTACACCAAAATATCTTCGATGAACACAACCATGAATTAATCCAAGTAAGGATGGAAGATCCTATTCATATACTCCATGACCACACGTGGTGGATTATACACGCCGAATGACATCACTTAATACTCATAGTGACCATAGTGAATCTTAAATGCAGTCTTCGAAATATCTTCTTACTTTACTCGAATTTGACGATAACGTGGTCTCAAATCAATCTTACTGAACATACAAGCACCAACCAAATGATCCATAAGTTCATTAATTTTTGGAAGAGGATAATTGTTGTTGATAGTAACCTTATTCAACTATTGATAATCAATACAGAACCTCATGCTACCATATTTCTTCTTGAGCAACAGCACTGATGCTCCCCACGGCAAAACACTAGGTCTGACAAACTTCTTTTTAAACCAATCCTCTAACAATTTCTTCAACTCACTCGGCTCTGAAGCATACATTATGTATAGTACCAAAGACACATGACTAGTGTCGAGTATTAAAACTATGGAAAACTCAACTTCTCGCTCTAGTGGAAAGTCACAATTGTCCTTAAGAAACTCACACACCACAGGCATATCACTAACCAGAACATCGCCCTATACTCTCAAGGCAGTGAATATTACAGGCACTTGATCGCCCTCCCTCAAAGACATCTCAACTTGACTAGCAAACATGAATCTTAAATTTGTACTCTCTTTGGGTTTGATAAACAACACAACCTCAACAACATTTACACTCTTATAATCAGAAGCACCTTGAACCAACCTTTAACACCTAAAACATCTCAGAGAAGCATAAACTTCTCCCTCACTTGTTCCAAACCTACTCTTATTGGCAAGCAGTTAGAAAAACAAATGAGCACTAACACTATTTCAAGCAGTTAGAAAAACAAACGAGCACTAGCAGTGTTTCACACACATGTCGCATACCAGGGAACAGACAAAATTACATAACATGGCCGGATGGACCGGCCTGCTCTGATACCATATGTAACACCCTAAAACCCCCAAGCTCATTTTATAACATAATCAGAGTATATTTTTCACCAAAGGGTGTCACACATTCTCAGCATAAACATCTTTCATCATTTAACATATTTCAGTGGAATTTAAAACATTTAATAACATCTTTTCATGGTCTCAAAAATAGAAATTGCTCTAATCAAAATAAAACAATTAGTTCAATAACAACTCAACAATAAGCAGAATAAAATAAACAACAATCTCATCCTCATTGTTACACTATCAGAGTGACACCAAGTACTAAACGAAATGCAGAAAGCGGTAAACGAAGAAGACATGAACCATCTTCCACACGATAGCATCTAAAGCTCCCCAGTCCCTATCTAAGTATCTACAACATAGGCGTAAAGCAACCATAACACAGAGGTGAGAAATGCATTCAAAATATGAAAGTGATGAATAATGCAGTAAGGATAGATATAAAGCATAATTTAATCATTCATTCACAATGTAACACGTGTAATCAATCATTCATCATTGAACACCAAAACAAACAGAAGAAAGGGATGAGAATACGCTCAAATATATTAATGGTGCAAAACATAGCAAGTGTAGCATATTTAACACAATCAGCAATCACACACTTCATTGACATTAATAAAATAATGACAATGCATTTATGTATGCAATGCGAACAACATCTTGACTCAATGCATGTTGTACCATTTTGTGGACATCAGAGATATGTTACTAATTTTCGTCTATACTTGTTCCCGATCCCCTCTTATGAACCAGAGACCACCATAATTGTCATAATTCCTTACTACTACATCAATAACGCTTTAGTTATCCCATTACTGAAATCAGCTACTCGCTCGCGGTCCTCACTTCTGAACCAGAGCTCACCATAATCATCATTGATCCCCACTACTGAATCAGTAACGCTTCACTGATCCCATTACTGAAATCAGCTACTCGTTCTCGGTCCCCACTTCTGAACAAGAGCACACCACTAAACCTAAGCTCATACACCATGATGCATGGACTCAACAACAACATGCAAATATGATCATTCACAATTGGTCTCACTTCTAACCGTGTACACTGTCAATAAGTACACCGCCTCAACATAACAAGGTTGATATGCAAATATATTCAATAATACATAATCATATTATTATATCCACATTCCAAATTTTATTCAATTCCTCATAATATTTTATCACAACAATTTGTCACGTTCTTCGCCAACTCATAACTACCTTCAAATTCATGATTATATAATTATTCAATAATCATCTCATAAGACTTTCACAAGTAAAACACGTCATTCATATTTTCATCTGCATGTTCAATCTCTAAAGCCTTATTATAAGGTAGTGTCACGCATCAACTATCCAATGCTTTGAACCGCACCTCAAATGGAGTCACGAAACTCAAGTTACGCATAAAAACGACGCGCTTTGGACAAGCAGCTGCTACGACCCGTAGCAGTCTCAGACCAAAAAATTCCTTTTGGGCACACATCTAGTACAAAAACTAGAGGGTTGCTACGGACGCCCATAGCAGTGCCCAGAAAACTCTAATTTGCTCGCGATTTTATGCAATTTTACCTCATTTGAGCACTTCTGGAGCTCTGATTTTGATTTCCTAAAAACTAGAAAGCTGGAATTCATCATAAAATAATTATAACATGATTATAACATCAAACAACATCAAATATACAATATCAACATCAAATAATCATCAATTATTTATCTTTTTTGTCACTTTTCAAACATATCATGATGAACACATAATCAAAATTTCAACACATAATTGTACACGAATTTCAACACTTTAATTCACCACAACAATCATCAATAATTTACACCAACAATACACAATGATTTAGAGAGGTTTGCACAACCATCTCTAAACCTAAAAATCCTCATTCATGGAGGAAAGGGAAAGGAAGAAGGAAATAAACACTCACATAGTGAACAATTCCCCCCCCCCCCCCCCCCCCCCCTCCCCCTTACCTCAAATTCCGGCAACTCCAAGCTCTTGTTATGACTTACTCTTCCTTCTCTAACAAGTGCTTTTTCTCAATTCAGGTACTGCCACAAATAAGTTCCACTAATTTCTTTTTAATAATAAATCTAATTTAATCTTTTAATTATTTCACATTGCCCCAACTTCTTTCTAATTATCACCATTTTACCACATATTTCTATTAGTTCCAATTTCCACCCAATTCACTTAAACCTCCTATTTTCTTATTATTTAACTCAACCAATAATTCTAATTAATTAATAATAATTTCTATCCATCCCGATAAAACAAATAAAATTATCCGAGCACACACATAATTCATAAAAATCAAATATTAACTCAAGTAAATTAAAATTATAGAAAAACAGGGTGTTACAGCCCCCACCCCACCTAGAATACCATTATATCTTTAATTAATATATAATTTTGAATTTATATATAGGTTTATTTGTTATATAAAATAATTTATTTTATAAAAAAATAGAAAATGTATGTAATGTTAGTAAAAGAGAGAGATCTAAATGATTATTTTAAAATTTTAAGTTTGAAAACTTAGTGGTTGTGGCTCTTTTATTGTGTAGAAGATTAGTTTATTAATTTCTTGAGGTTAGTTTTTGAATTTTTAATATTAAATTGGTTTAAAACGCAACAAACAATAAAAAACGAAAGCAACTCAAAGCTAGAAGATGAAAACGATTTGAAAACCAAAGCTGGAAGATAAAAACAATTTGAAAACGAAAGCTGGAAGACGAAGATTCAATCCCTATGAAGAATCAACCCTAGAGCGCAAATATAACAAAGACAGTGAGTCAACAAGTTACATTTGCCTACATGTCATTGCCATGTAGTCACTACTTAATGTTTTTTTGACAAAAACTAACATAAACGACCATTTTAGGTAACAGAATGTTAGTTAAGAGACTACTTCGTAATGTTTTTTAGTTAAGAGATGAAAACGAAACATTTAATTAAGTTAGGGGATTTTGAGACTAATTATATCTAAAAGTATTCTTTTGACATATTTTTTATACTAAAATTTAAGATGTCGGTTTTATTTATGATTAAGCTCTTTTATAGAATGAATGATGGCCAACAATCTCTATCTATAAATAGATGGTCACAAGGCACTAGTTTCCCTTATCATTTCTACACTTCAACAGCGTGAACCTCTCATTATAATATGTTGAGAAGAACATTATGTTAATAACTCAAGTACAATTACCTATGACATAAGTCCAGTGTTTAACCGTATCAGAGTGATGCCAATCTTCACCTTCATGCAGCTTAGTATGATGAACTCTTTCACGAATCAATGTTTGTTGTGAATCTCTGTGTGTTTTCGGCTTAAACTCCTTGTCTTAGGACAAGGGGCCTTGGCACCTGAGGTTTGGAACATTCGGTTCGTTTGTTTGTAGGGTTTTGTCTGCGTAGTATGGGGGAACAAGGGTGGTCGAAGGTCCGTTACAGGAGGTTCAAAGGCAGAAATTGGGACGAGTCTGGAAGAGGGAAAGGCAAAAGTGTGAAAGAATCAACCTCTTATTTCATTACAGAGTTCCCTGAGAGGATGAGGGCTAGGGAGTTATACAAAATTTTTGCAGACTACGGTGAAGTCGATGAAGTGTTTATCCCCAATAAACATGATAAAAGAGGAAAGAAGTATGGATTTGTAAGATTCTTCAATGTGGAAGACGTCAGATGTCTTGGATTAAAACTGGACAGTATTTTCATAGAAGGGGAGAAGTTGTTTGCAAATGTTCCAAGATTTGCAAAAAGGTCTGAGGAAGGAAGAAAAGATGATGTAGGCCAAGACAACTTTTTCAGGAAGGATGAGGAAGCGAATTTGAATCAGAAGTTTACTAAGGAAGCGAATAAGGAAGAAAAGTTTGGTACTGGAAACCTTCATTTTTCTCAGGAGAAATTTTATCCGTCTAAGTCTTTTGCTGAGACTGTTAAAAAAGGATAGAATGTTAAGAGATGGGATTTGCAGTATGTAGTAGAGGATGAAGTGTTGGAAAGGTTCAAAAGAGCTTACGTTGGTAAGGTGAATGAAGCAGGTTTGACGTATAGCATCCAAAGGTTTTTCCACTCTGAAGGCTACTTTGGGATCAAGGTCACTCCCTTGGGGGCTAACCTTTGTCTCTTAGAAGAGGTAGATGAGGGGGAGATAGAGGAACTTATGAGCAGTGCTAGATCTTGGATGGACCAGTGGTTCGTTGAAGTGAAGAGGTGGGAACAGGGTGTCGTTGATTTGGAGAGGGTGACGTGGGTCAGGATATATGGAGTATCATGCCATGCATGGTCTGTAAGCCTTTTTGAGTTCATCGTTTCTAGAGTTGGGAAATACATCAACTGTGATGAAGATTCGTTAAACGTCTCTAGGATGGACGTTGCAAGTGTGATGTTAAAAACTAACTGTGGGGTGACAATTGATGAAGCTTTTAGGGTGTCCATTAATGGTGAGGTTTTCAGAGTAAGGATGGTGGAAGAGACAAAAGCATTTAGATGCATTTCTTCTGTTAAACCTCGTCCTAGTTTGGTGGAATCAGACTCTGATGATTCTTTAGCTTCGAATAACAAGGAAACGTCGAGATAGTGGTGCTCGGAGGAGGAGTACGGAGGAGCAGAGGAGGGGGAAGAAGAGGAAGACGGGGAGGTTGAAGTTGATAGGGTTTGGTTAGGAGCAGACCTACGTCTGGCTTGGGATGTGACAGAAGCCTTTCTGTTTCAGATGGTACCTCGAGAAGTGTGTCTGCTCACTCTGAGCGTTTTGCCAGTGCTGGGCTCGAGGGAGCAGTGGCGAGGAAAAGGAATGGGTCTGAGGTAGTTGGTCAGACTGGGAAAGCTTTGACTACTGCAGACAATGTTAAGGTAACGTCTAAAATTTCGTCAAAAGGAAGGTCAGGATTGAAAAAGGCTAGTGTTAACTTTTCTAGTGACAAGGTGATTTCTTTTGATGGGTGCATTAAGGCCCAATGTTTGTCAACAGCCCGAGGTGTTGTCCCGACCGTTGGTAATAGTGGGCCTTTGGAGGCCCAAACTGATGAGATCCAATCGTTTTCGTCTGTTGGTGGTTCTATTTTGGGGGGGCTGGAGAGCATATTGGTTTAGCTTCGGTGATTCCAAAGGCGTATGGTGTTAATATTAGGTTAGACACTCCTCTCAATACTCTTTCCCTCTCGTCTGAGGATCCTATCAAAGATGTTAGGGGTTGTCATGAAGGGCTTTTCAAAACTCAGGATAGGGTGTCCGAAGGTGCTGTTAGAGAAGTTGTGTAAATATCCAGATGTCATTCTATTTCTGACTCTGAAGTGATGAAGGGTAACAAAATATTTTGGGAGGAACTTGAGTCTAAAGTTTCTTCTAGATTTAAGGAGTTGGTGGAGTCTTTGGGTGTCAGGGGCAGAGAAGATGGACATGTCATGCTTGATGCTCTTAAGGGGCTGGAGAAGAGGGATGAAGAAGGCAAAGGAAAGAAGGTGTTTAAAAAGAAAGGTAATTGATGAATATTTTATCCTTAAACATCAGAGGGTGTTGTAGCTTGGTGAAGAGGAAGAGAGTGGCCAAGCTTATTCAGTCTAAGGGAGTGGATATCTGTTTTATACAAGAGTCTAAGAAGGATGTAGTAGATGAATCTTTGGCTGTTTCTCTGTGGGGAAGTGCTGATGTAGAATGGTCATATGTTAGGGTTGTTAGAAATGCAGGTGGGATGATCACTTTATGGAGAAAAGACCTGTTGAACTTGGTGTTTAGTTTCAAGGGGGAGGGCTTCTTAGGTCTCAATGGTACTTGGAGGGGGAAAGAGTTCTTTCTTGTCAATGTATATTCTTCGTGTTTTATAGCCAAGAAGAGAAGGTTGTGGGCTGAGTTAGTGAGTTTAAAGAAGAGGTTTGGTAGAGGGCATTGGGTGGTGGGTGGTGATTTCAACTCGGTGACCTATAAGGAGGAAAGAAAAGGGAGTACAGGAGGGGGTCATTTGAAGGAGATGGATGACTTTAGAAAATTCATAGAAGATTTGGATTGTGTGGACGTCCCGTGTGTTGGAGGTAGCTTTACTTGGTTCAATAAATCTGGTAGTTCCATGAGTAGGCTCGATAGATTCATTATGTCTGAGAATGTTGTGGAGAGCTGGAAGATTAGAGGACAGTGTATTGGGAAAAGAGATGTGTCGGACCACTGTCCGGTGTGGTTGTTGGCCAATGATCAGGATTGGGGGCCGAAGTCGTTTCGGTTTAATAGTAGTTGGTTAAAACACCCGGAATTTGTTCCTTTTGTTAAGTCGATTTGGCAAGCGGATATTGTTGTTGGTAGGGGTGACTTTATCTTAAAAACTAAGTTACTGAGGTTAAGAGACGGCTTAAGGAAGTGGAGTAGGGAAGTTTTTGGGTGAGTGGATGCTAGGGTAGAAGATGCTGTCAGTAATCTTAATGAGTTAGATTTGGAGGTTAGCAGGACTGATTTCTCATGTTTTGAGGATATGGCCAACAAAAGAGTGAAAGCTGATGAGAAAGTGTGGCACAACCTTAATCTGAAATAAGAACTTCTGAGACAAAAGGCTAGGGAACTCTGGTTGAAAGAAGGAGACAGTAACACTATATTCTTCCACTCTGTTGTTAATAGAAGAAGAAGGAGAAACAACGTATACTCTGTCATTACTGAGAATGGTTTATGTGAAGAGGTGCAAGGTGTCAAGTCGGAAGTCAAAAGGTTCTTTGAGAACAATTTCAAGGATGACTGTTGTTTTAGGCCAGATTTTGAGGATTTGGAATTCAAAAAGCTGACTGAAGAAAATAGGAACTTAATTGAAAGGGAGTTCTCGATGGAGGAAATTAGAAATGTTGTGTGGGGATGCAACGGGGGTAAGAGTCCGGGTCCCGATGGCTTTAGCTTTGCTTTTTCCCTAGGGTGTTGGCAGATTGTGAAGGAGGATGTTCAAAGGTTTGTTTTGGATTTCTACTGTAACCCTAAGTTAACTAAGGTTGTTACCTCTTCTTTCATTACTCTTGTTGCTAAGAAGAAGAACCCTCAAACCCTTAGTTGCTATAGACCAATTTGCCTCATAAGTTGTTATCAAAAAATTTTGTCCAAGTTGTTGTCTGCTAGACTTAGAAAAGTAATTAGTTCCTTAGTTTCTCCGGAGCAAACGGTCTTTATCCCTGGGAGATGCATTTTTTATGGTGTTCTCGTTGCCAATGAGGCTCTTGATTTTGCTAAGACGAAGAAGAGAAGTTGTTTGATGTTGAAACTTGATTTTGAAAGGGCCTATGACTGCGTCTCGTGGAGTTTCCTTATTGAGCTGCTTAGGAAAATGAACTTTGGAAATAGGTGGATATCCTGGATAAACTCTCTTGTGTGCAGTGGTTATATGTCGGTTTTAATCAATGGTAGCGCTACTTCGGATTTTATCGTTGGAAAAGGATTACGTCAAAGGGACTCATTGTCCCCTTTCCTTTTTATTCTTGTCATGGAAGTGTTAAACATTCTGGTAAAGAAAACGGTCAACAGTGGTATGTATGAAGGATTTGCAATTGACAAAGACTTTAGTCTGGTTATTTCTCAGTTTGCAGATGACTCGTTACTGATGGGTGAGGTTAGCTGGAAGAATTTATGGAGCATCAAGGCGATTCTGCGTGGCTTTGAGCTTCTCTCAGGGCTTAAAATTAATTTCGCTAAAAGCAGAATTGGTGGTATCAATATTAACAAGGATTTTCTGGAAGCTGCATCTAATTTCTTACACTGTGATGTTTTGAAGTTACCTTGTTTCTTTCTTGGTGTTTTTATTGGAGAAAGTCCTAGGAGAGTTCACATGTGGAACTATATCATTGACAAGGTTAGAGGAAGGCTGGCTGTGTGGAAAGCAAGGCATTTGTCTATTGGTGGAAGAATTGTGTTGATTAACTCGGTTTTAAACGCCTTGCTGCTGTATGCTTTCTCCTTCTATAAGGTTCCTGCTTCAGTCTTAAAAACTTTACAGAGCATACAAAGAAGATTCTTATGGGGAGGAAGAGACTTTAAGAGAAAGATACAATGGATAGCTTGGAAAACTGTCTGTATGCCTAAAGATAAGGGAGGTCTGGGCATCAAATATTTGGCTACCTTCAATGAGGCGCTATTATTCAAGTGGAAATGGAGAATAATGACTACTGGTAAAAGTAGTTGGAAAACCTTGCTGGAAACTAGATATGGAGCAGATATCCCTCTGCTGATGAACTGCTTTGAAGGAGAGAAACCAAAGTCTTGTGATTCGATCTGGTGGAGAGATTTGTTGAGTTTGGGCTTTGACAAAACAACGAAGAAACACGTCTTTTCTGAGAATGTCTTGTGTCGTCTGGGAAACAGGAAAAGTATTGCGTTTTGGCACTCTTGCTGGGCTTCAGATTCTCCTCTCAAGGAGATTTTTCCTAATCTATATCTTTTTTCTAGGAACAATTATGGGGATGTTTCTGAACACGGTAGTTGGGACGATTCGGGTTGGACATGGAAGATACCTCTTAGTTACTTCCAAGAGGAGACGGTTATGGCGTTGGAGCATCAAGAGTTATTAGAGTTGCCCAGTTCGTTCGTTCCTGAATATATGGCAGATGATATTTTCCAGTGGAAGCCAGGGAGTTCTGCTACTTTGTCTCTCAATGACGATTTCTCTGTTAAATCTGCTTACAGTCTGTTATGGAACAACAAATGTCAGCCTAGTTTGAGTTCTCGTGTTCTTTCTGGTTTGAAAACAATTTGGTCCCTGGTTATCCTCTCGAAAGTAGCTATTTTTCTGTGGAGAACCTTGTGGAATAGGATTGCTGTTAAGTCTCTCCTGAAAAAGAGGAATATTTCGACTGATGATGGTGTGGCTTGTCCTAGATGCGGTTATCACGAGGAAGACGCCACTCATGTTTTGTTCGACTGCGAGGTTGCGAAAGCTGTCTGGGATGGAATAGAGCTTTGGCTGGGCATCCATATTTCGCACAATTCTTCCTGCATAGACTCTTTGTTGGAGTTTGAGGCTTCTTTGCAGAAAGGGGCTGGTAGTTCTAAAGGGTTGGTGATCTGGGCAGCGACTCTCTAGTTCTTGTGGTTTGCTAGGAACAGTTTCAATTTCGAAAATAAGTCGATTTCTGTCTCTGATTTGTTAAACGCCATTAATTTTTTTAGTTGGAGGTGGCTTTCCACTCTTATTGTTAATTTCGTCTGTTCGTTCTATGATTAGTATACTGTTCCGTGGTGTTGTCTTAAGTAATGTTTAGTGATCCTTGTATTGGGTTGCAGCACCCCTTATGCTGCCATTATTGAATTGCTTTCAGAAAGAAAAAAAATAGAATGAATGATGTACCAATCATTTACTCTTATCTAACTTATCTAACTCAATTAGTATGTATCAGTTGAGTACCCCTCTCATTCTAACCAAATTAAAATGTTAAACTTTGTAGTTGTTAAATATTACATTTAACTGTAAAAATATCACTCCCTCTATTCCAAAATAAATATCACATTTGAAGAAATATTTTGTTCGAAAATAAATGTCATATTTAATTTTCAATGCAATTTTATGTTTTATCTTTCAATTATATCCTCAAATTAATACCCTTAATTTATTATTTCTCACTTTGCATTAATATTAATTAGAATACTTCCTCTGATTTCAAATATAAACAATAACAACAAAATTTAATGTTCTTACATATATATATATATATATATATATATATATATATATATATATATATATATATATATATATATATATATATATATATAAGTAAAAATTATTTGTAATTATTACCTTCAATGTCACTATTTTAAATATACTTTTTTTTTTAAGATTTTTATGTATGTAACAATTTTAAAAGCAAAAAATGGATAAAAATAAAAAGATTGTAAAAATTAAATGCATTCCGACATTTTTTTTAAAGGGTTAGTTTTTTTTTTTAATTCTCTTAAACTCCCTCCGCCCAAAATAATTTTCGCATTTAAAAAAATTATTTATCCTAAAATATTTGTCACTATACCTTACCAATGTAATTTTTATTTTTATTTTTTCATTATACTCTCTAATTAATATTTTTAATTTATTATTTTCTCACTTTGTATTATTGTTAATTCGAATACATCAATAGTTAATAAAAATAATTTGGTAAAATCATTATTCTCTCTTTTTCATTCATTACATTTTTTTAATCTGTTTGAAAGTGTTAAATATGATAATTATTTTAATACAGAGGGAGTATATAAGACTGGAGAGGTACATCAATAAATAATAGAGGTAATTTGGTAAAATCATAATTCTCTCTTTTATTTATTTTTTTTATCTTTGTAAAAGTCTCAAACATGACACTTGTTTTTAAATGAGAGTAGTAAATTAATACTTTAACACTGTCATCACCGCAACATTTTAAAAATTGGAGTGTTTTGATACTGTTTTGCACAAGTGTCACTATTGTTAAAAAAGATGTACATCAATGACACCCATAAGATAGCTATTCAAATTTATTCAGGTGAAAAGAAAATGCGTATATTTTTCAACATCATATTTTATGGATAAGATATATTAAATTTATCACACAAGTGGGAATTTGAACCAATAAATATTGATAGGGCATGGTTTAGAGATGAGAGTAAATAGATGGAAACAAAATCCAATTAAAGTAATAAAGAGAAAAGGAAAGAGAGAGAGGTGTCATGTTGTTTGTAGGGTGAACCACAAACATTAGCAAGGATGTGTGGACCATTGGAGGCTGGGACCATTAAAGGTTGTGGGTTGAGTTTGACAAGGACGATGAAAAAGAATTAAAGGAAAGAAAGTTCCTTTTATACAAAACACAACTATAAGGTTATGATATACGAAGCACATACACGAGAAATACGACATCGACACTGATATGTCACACTGATATGTTGATATTAATAATAATTTATTTAAATTAAATTAAATATAATTATAAGTTTTAGTATCGGTTTTACATATGATACAGACATTAACACTCTACACTGACATAGACATTTTTTTTAGAAGTGTTGATGTTACGGATGTTTTCTAAGATGAAACCCTAACCCTAACAGCTAATAACATGTTTCAGAAAAATACTAACAAGTAACTGTCAAGATGCACGTTCTGTTTGGGACCCAAATTTCTGAATAAAATTCGACAATTCATTATCCTTTGTTTGTACGTGCGCATGTTTTCTCTATTCATAGAATTTTTTAATAATTTCTTTTAGAATGTAATCCGACCGCTACATGTTACACAATGGTGGTTACTTGTAATGAGATATAAGATTATATGTACATGTTTGCTTTTCTGCTTTCTATGTAGACCCTCTTATCTTTGCCTATTTTTTTCATTTTCACCAACACACATTCATTTGTAACTAAATTGTACAATTGACAAGGTTTATAAGTACAAGATAAAATGAGAGCTTAGAGCTATCAAAGTTGGTAAACGACTTGCAACTATTTGATTGTAAACTAACTCTCTAACTAAATTGTATAGTCTCCTACTTAAGTCAATTAACTGTGTACTACCTTCCTATAGTTTGAGGATTGGTAGATATCTTGATTAGAATAGAATTATTTTATTTTATCTTGAATTAGGTAGGAAACAGTTAGAGGATTTTTCTCTAATTTTGTAAACTAACATGTGTAACTACATTGAGAGACCCATTTTATTAATTGAATTGATTTTTCATTGATTCTAAATTTATATCGTGAAGAAAGTGGTTTTATTGACCACAAATTAACATGGTATCAAGAGCCTTTGATTTCTCCAATTTTCTTTCATTTTTATTTGTCATTTGTCATTTTTCTATTAGACATGGGATTCTCGGTTTATCATATCAGCCATTAGTGAGGTTACCCTCTACGTTTTCGTCATTCTTTCATTTTCTTTCTCTCTCTCTTCACTCTCTCATCTTCGCAAAACTCACGACCTTCATTTTATTTATTCTACAACGATGGCTACCATTGACAATGTCATTGACAACGATCTTACCACCTAACCATCATCTCCACAACTATCACACAATATACCAAAAACAACCACCAACAATTTCGTTCCTCAACCTAACTCTAATCCCAATCGAAATTATCAAATTGATATGCTCGATCCATTTTTCATGCATCCCTCTGACAACCTTGGTCACACCATTTTTTTCTCCACCCCTCAACAATGCAAATTATCATTCCCGATCCATATCAGTTAAGGTTGTCCTTAGATAAAAAAAATTATGGTTCATCGATGAAACCCTAATTTGCCTTCAGCACCTCAATTGCACTTCCATGGCTTGGGATTGGTGCATTATGATGGTTACGGATTGGATTACTAATTCATTCAACACATAAATTGCTAAAAATGTGATTTGGATGGATTTCGCTTAAGAAATTTTGCAAGAACTCACTGAACGAGATATCATCATGGCGATATATTTTGTATTTTTGAGCTCTAAGAAATTTGTTTCATACCTACTTCTTAAATTTGTCCCATACCCACTTGCATGTTTACTATTGAAACCTCGTGTCTTATACTACCCACCATTAAAAAATATTGTGACAACGATTATGTTATTCGTTTTTTTCAAGGGATTGAATGAGAAGTATGCTTTGGTTCGCTCACAAATAATGCACATGCGACCTCTTCCTCATATCAACCTTGTTTTTTAAATGATTGTACAACAAGAACATCATCAACCTCCTCAAATTAACGAAGACAAACTCATCGCTCAAGTCTCTGTACCCTATAACACAAATCATTCTCATGAATTGGGTTCAAGATCCTTTCGCACCAGTCGTGGTCAGTGAATAAAAAATTTGTACCTATTGTCAAAATCTTAGGCACACAATTGAAGTTTGTTTAAAGAAACATTGGCTTCTCTCATATCTCAAATGTATGAAATTATCTGAAGCTTATGAACTTGAATCCAACAATTAAAACATTGATAGTTAACAAATTGAGGGTACCTCTTCTATTAACATCACTCATGGCTTCATTACAGATTAACAAAAATTCATTCTTGCACTCATTCAACAAACTCCTGCTCAACCTCAAGCCTTCATTGATCACTTTAACACCATCATTCCTTCAGCAAAATGTAACCCTACCACCGTTAATCCTATACGTCATTTTGTTTGTAATAATTAAGTTTTTAATAGTATGACCACATATTATGTGTTCCATTACAATTACCTTTCCATCCATCTTATTAAAATTAGGCCCATCCAATCTGGAGCATGGATGGTTTTGTTTTCTCATTTTTAAGAAGCTTTTGGAATTTGTTTAGGCAAGATGTTTGAGTTATGTTTAATCAATTTCATTTGTTTGCTTCATTGTCGTGTTCTATTTCTTCTTACTTTGTCACATTGTTCATAAGGTTAAATATGTTGTTCAGTTGAGTGATTTTAGGCCTATTTCGCTGGTTGGTTCTTTATATAAGTTGTTGTTTAAAGTGTTAGCTACTAGACTTAGGAAGGTCATGGAAAAGCCTGTTTCCCCAAATCAACCTGAAAGATAGAATGTTGGTGAATGGTGTGATGGATGTGAATGAAGTGATTAACCTGGATAAGAAATCTATGAAGTCTTGTGTCGTTTTTAAAATAGATTTTGATCAAGATTATGACTCGGTGAGTTGGGATTTTTTGAATCATATATTGGTTAGATTTGGATTTAATAATACGTGGAGGTCTTGGTTTAGAGCCTACGTTTTTGTTGGGAATCACGCGGTGTTGGTCAATGGTTGTCCAACTCAAGAGATTAACATTCAAATGGGTCTGAAACAAGAGAATCTCATTGCTCCCTTTTTGTTCTTGCTTGTGGTAGGGGGTTAAGTGGTTTGATTATTAAGGCGTTAGCGTTAGGCTTTCTTTCTGATAGAATAGGAGTCTCAGATTTGGTGGTTTGTCATCTTTTGTATTCCGATGAAACACTCTTATCTTAAAGTATATATATATATATATATATATATATATATATATATATATATATATATATATATATATATATTAACAACCTTTGGACTATAAAGGCTATTTTTATGGGTTTTAAGCTTGCTTATGTTCTTCGAGTAAAATTCTTATTGATTATTTTTTTTATTTGTTAGTGACATTTTCCATTTTAAAATTGAGACTCTTCCTTTTAAATATTTGAAGCTACCTATTGGAGTTATTCCCAACCAAGAAGTGTATTGGAACCCGCTTGTTAATAAGTTATATAAGTGGTTTAACTCTTATAAGCATATGTATGTTAGCATGGGGGCATGTGATTTTGCTCAATTATGGGCTTAATGTTATCCTTATTTTCTACCTGTCTTTTCTAAAGATGTCGGTTAAGGTTTACAGTAAAATAGTTCAGATGCAAAGAAGGTTTTTGTGGGGAGGTGTGAAGGGTAATTATAAAATCTCTTGGGTTATTTTGGTCGACATGTGTAAGTCTAAGAGTAAAGGTGGTTTGGGGGTTATTGATCTACGTCTGGTCAACTTAGCCATTTTGACTGAGTGGAGATGGCGTCTTATCTTGGATGTCTCTGGTCTTTGGAGATATATCCTCGTTGCTCATTATGGTGCCTCTATTGTGTCTTCTCGAAGAGGTGGCATGGATTCAGGCTTCCAAAACTCTTCACCATGGTTGAAAGGAGTTTCCCTTCTTAGTTTTATGCAGAAAGATCCTTGTGACTGGTTTATGGATGGCATCACTAGGAAGTTCGGATTAAGATTTCATATGTTTATTTGGTTTAACCCTTGCGTTAGGAATATACCCCTCAAAGATAGGTTTCCTAGGTTGTTTACGATTTCTTATTATCCTAGGGAAAACATGGAAGAGGTTGGTAAGTGGGTAGATGAGACCCTCATTTGAGACTTTAGGTGAGTTGGCTTTTCTTCGTTCATGAGAAACTTGTTGTTGCAAAATCTTCTTGGATATTTGGGGTATATTTTTTCATTGGACAAAGGTAATATTTTTTGGCAACTTCTCTTATCTCTAGAGAGCATTTATTTAAGAGGAAAGCAATTTTGCCACTAGTCTTATGTGTCATATCTGCGGTGTTTTCATCAAGTTGACTTCTCACTTGTTTGTCACTTGCGACTTAGTTATAGGGTGAAGTCTATAGGAATTTTCTATGGTTTGGCATGTCGTAGTCTGAATCATTTAGAAGGTTCGAAATGAGATTGTGTTTTCTGATACTTAATAAACGCAAAAGAATTGGAAGAGATAATTTTTTTTTTGGTTTAGAAGCACAAACGCTCTTGACCTGGTTGAAATGTCAACATTTCAATCAGGTTAAGAGCCTTTTGGCTTCTTTTCTCCTTGAACTCTAACTCAATTCTTTCTTGGGTTGCAACTCTTAGAGGGTGGTTTCTCTGAAGATGTTAATTTACCTTGTCTGTCTTTTTTTACCTTTGTAGCTTTTGATATATTTTGTGTAAACCGCTACTCATTTTTTCTTTGTAGGGTTTTTTCCTTTATTATTAATATATTATTTTGTCTAAAGAAAAAAACCATAAATTCAAACATACTTGTATAGCATGTTTAGTTTGACTTTTGAAAGAGACAAAAGCAATTATAGATGTTTTGAATTGATTCTGAACTGATTTTGAAGTGTTTGATTTTTTTAGAGTGTAATAAATTCTACCTTTAGAGTTGATTCTACTTGAAGTTAAAATTTGTAACTTATGAGTTTAAACGTGATTTTTACACTCAAAATTATTATTTAACTCACTTTTACATAAATGTATCCAACCATGAATCAATTATACTAAACTCAAATCTATTAAAATCAATTTTACCAAACTCAATTTAGTCAAAATCAATACGTCCACTGTTAATCCAAATAACATCAAGTATTAATAGAATTGAGTGTGGTATAATTGGATTTGAGTTTAGCAACAAATGAAAGAGAGTTTGGTAAAAGTGGTAATTGATTTGAGGATTTTTTAAAGCACCCTAGGTGTTTCTTAGACACCATGCGGATTTCCTATAATGCCCCTAGTTTCCGAAGATATATCTCCGAACACACCATATTTTAACTAAACATTAAGATATTTCGGAGATATATCTCCGGACACAGCAAAGATCAATTAAACATTGAAATATTCTGGAGATATATCTCCGGAACAATTTAGAGCATATTGTCGCGTCAGTCTCTTCTCCTCCCACACTTTTTCATTTCTATTCACAACCCTCTTCATCTCTTTCATTCCCAAATTTCCCAAACTTCACCAAATTTGATTTCTTCCGTCCGAGGGTCAAGTAATCATCAAGTTGCATCCAGTGCATCATTTAACATCTTCCGAATCATATAATCCGGGTAAGTTTTTTGAGTTTCCGATAAATATTCGAGTTTTGTTGTAAACGAGTTAGAATTCATTTTAGGTGTTGAAATATTTAGAAATCATATGAAACATAGTTTAGAGTAACTGCATGTATTGTTTGTTGGCTCAAATGGACAATCAGGACTTCAAATTTGTGATTCTAAGGAGCAGAAGACGCCATTGGCGTGACCTCTGAGTTGCAGAATGTTTCGGAGATACATCTCCAGAAACATTCAACGTTTCATGTACTCTGGGTGATTCCGGAGTTGTATCTCCGAAATCACCCAGAGTACATGAGACGTTGTTTCCGAAGATGTATCTCCGAAATTTCTCAGTCTGTTTTTTTTTCTTTTTGTTTTATAATCTTTCTTATTTCATAAACTCATTGTACGATTAATTATATTATATCTTGCAGGCATAATGGCTAGCAGAGCCGACCGATTGAGGCATGGACGGGTTGCCCATCACGCATCCGTTAGACGAGAGTGGAGCCATCCGAGTCCGGATGCAGCAGGTACCTCTGATCATGGAGAGGCATCGACTGCTAGTGTACAGTTTACTCCTGAGGCTGAGTCCACTCTCGTGGTTCAGCCATCACCTCAGGCAACTTCATCTACATCTCAGGCCACTCCAACTACATCTCAGGTCACTCCATCTACGTCTCAGCCCACTCCACCTTCTTCATCTTCTTCCTGCAAAGCACGGGATGCATCAGCTGACGCGTCACTTCCTCCATCCTCATGCAGGTGGCGGGATACACCTGTGTCACCTCCTGTTGATCTGGTGTCACCTCTCGGTTGACCCGGTCGCACCTGCTGACGGGGATGCATCGGTGCCACCTCCGGAGGGTAGGGATGTTCGTGGGCCGGTTTGGTTCGATTTTTGGAGAATTCGATACCCAAACCGATCAAAACTATATGGGTTGGTTTGGATTGGATTTACATAATTTTGTGATAAAGTCCAAACCAAACCGAACCAATAAACAACAGGTTGGTTTGGGTTTGATTGATCGGGTACATTAGAAACAAATGTGCAAAAATATTTTTAAAAAATATTAACTTATATCAACTAATTTTCCAAAATAATATAAAATTCTTTATTTTATTGTTTCTCCATATTGGTTGTGCATATCACAAATGAGGTTTTATTTTTTTCTTCTTGAAGTTGAATATCTCATTCTAGTTTCCATGATAATTATGATATATATTATACTAATTAATTATGATTGGTTCGGGTGGACGGGCTCGCGGGTAGAATTTTGAAAATCCATTGCCCGAACCAATTAATATCGGGTTTCATTGGTTTGGTTCAGTTTTTGCCCGAACTAAAAAAATGCCCAAACCAAACACAATGGTTTGGTTTGGATTCCGGTTTGGTTCGAATTTTCCCGAACCAATGAACACCCCTATCGGAGGGTGATCTTGCTGATGCCGAGCCAGAGACTTTCGGAGGGGGTCCATCTGATATGTCCCTACTTCCTTTGTACCCATACCACACTGCCAGACATATCTGGAACGGAGAGGTAACATTAGTCACATTGTCACTATATTTTTTTCATTAATTTAAATTTCTGACATTGAATATTTCTAACATTAATTCTTGCTGACATTGATTATTTCTGAAAATTCGTAGGAGTGTGATCCCTAGAAGTTTCTGAACCATATGCGAAAGATTTTAGCATTGCATCAGTCTGATGCGGAGTGGTTTCAGTCGGTTATCACCGCTTCTGGGTTGAGTGACCTATGTTTGACCGGTTACACTTTGGTCAACCACGGGATGCTTAATGCGTTCGTGGAGCGATGTCAATCTAAGACCTCTTCCTTTCATCTCCTGCACGGTGAGATGTCGATTACACTGGACAATGTCTCGTGTTTGTTGCATCTACCGATCAGATGGAGATTTCTCCATCATGGTAGGATGATCAAAGACGGGGCGGTCGATATGATGGTGGAGCATCTGGGGGTTGATCCAGTGAAAACGCTGAGGGAGGTGGATAGGACTAGGGGTGATCATGTTAGGTTTTCGTTCTTGAAGAAGAGATTTGATAAGGCGCTCGTTGCTGCAACGCATGCTGGTGGTGATGCCCAGGAGGTGGAGATCCACAGGAGTCATGCTTTGGGGTGTTATTTTCTATTTTTAGTTGGCACTGTGCTTTTTGTGGACACGAGTGCCACCTATACTAACGTTGTATACCTACGGTACTTCTTGGATCTCACACGGATCTATGAATACAACTAGGGGGCGGCTTGCTTGGCCATCTGTATTTGAAGTTGAGAGATGGATGTCGGTGGACGACGAGGCGACTACAGGCAGCACGACCCTACTGGTGGTAATAATTTTTTATCCTTGATTTTTTTATCTTTTTCATTTCATTTTTGTGATATTTCTTGATCCCTGGATGCTTTTTTTTTCATTTCAGGCTTGGATCCTCTAGCACTTCCCGCGCATCGCTGGTTGGTCGTGTTGGGATGAGTACACTGAGGAGATGTCATATGCTTGTGCTTTTATCCCACTTAGAGGGAACCATGCGGTCGAGCCTTTTAGAGTCTATCTTGACCACTTGGTTGCTGAGGACATCCACTACAACTGCTACGTGGATCGCCGTTAGACGCGGCCATTTGACGACATATTGCTATACTTTGGATGGTTGACCTGCTCGTCGACGGTCACTACTCCTCATCTATCTGAGCTCGTCATGCGGCAGTTCGGGTACACCCAGACCATCCCCAGACACCCTGTTGTCTCGACACCTCCGGCCTTGACTCGTATACAGATAGAGAAAATGTTTGCTGATTATCAAAGTCATCTAGTACCGAATGAGGCTTGGGCTACCATAGTGTCGAATCATTAGAGCTACGTCAACGAATACATCAGGTGATTCTTCAGGGTCTCACATTCGTACATGGTGCTAACTGCTCTAGGAGATCTGTCAAGACCCGCTCATCAGGAGATTCTAGAGCAGCAAGCTCAGAGGGATCATACTAAAGATGTATTGCCTCGTTGTCGTCGCATAGTGGAGATGGCGCAGTCAGGCATTGACGAGGATATCTTCCCTGAAGGGTCTGCTGTCAGACGAGTACTAGATGGCATTATTGCAAAGACACATGGGACACTTTTGTACCGCAGACATCGCGCAAAGACAGTGGTATCGATGGCCGAAGACACAGACCTGACAGAGGAGGCACAGAAGAGGTTATCAGACACACCAAGTAGTTGTCTGTATTTATTTTGTTTCAGTACTGTAATTTGTATGTTTTTCCGGACATTGTTATTACATTTTGGATTTACGTGACATATGACATCCTATTACTATATTGTTATGTTATGTTGGTGTGAGTGTTATTTTATAATTCATCTGCAAACAAATACACAATGCATTTAAAAAATAACTGTTTTGAAACCAAAAACTTTCCGTAAATGCATCTTCAGACAAATTCAAATAGAAATGGACTATAGAAGATATGTTGTGACCGTTTAAAATTTAAATTGTTCCGGAAATATATCTCGAAAATATTAAGTCATGGGACGCGTCCGGAGATATATCTCCGAAATCTGAAGGCATTTATCGAAAACCCGGAAAAGAAAAAAGTGAGTTTACCAAAGTCTAGAAAACGGAGAGAAAGCGCAGATTAAAAGGAGGGAAGCTAAATTAACAGCATCAAGTATTATAGCAAAAACCAGAAGTAACCAAGGAACTCGCCAAAAAGAAATTAAATTTATAAGACATAATAACTAAACCAGAAAGGGTGACAAAAATTTCCTAAAAATATAATTAAAGGATGCAATAATTATCAATATATTATCATACAATATGCTACCATAAAAAAGAAAAGAAAAACAAAAATCAATGGTAACGTTATCGTAACAATTAACTAAAACAAGTCATTAAATAAGACAGCAAGCATTTCCTTTCTCTCTATCTTTCCTAGCTACTAAAGGCACAACAATTCTTCCTTCTGGTATGTTTCTTCCCTCCTTGTGTTGGATTCGCGTTGAGACGAGGAAAGAAACAAGAGTTCAGAAGATGTTCACTCAATCTTGGTAGTGTTTGTTGATTCGTATGCAGCATCCGCGGAAGAGGTGTCAATATCATTCAGACCTAGTTCTTCATTTTGTTCCCATGACCTTTCATACTCTTCAACTAGATGGATAGATACCATGCCAATAACATGTCAATAATAACATGAATATATTCAGATGAAGATCTATGCAACCAGGTGTAGAAATTGCAAATATTAATCGTTAACATGCTATGCAAATGAGTTTCTTTCCATGGCAGTACACTGGATTCCCATCTTACTTTTAATTAATTAGATTGAATCAAAATATGACAATTTCTTTTACTGTAGCAAAGAAAACATTGTTTTACAATAATGAGGGCACCAGGAATGATATGATCCTCGGGTATGTGATCAATAAAAGATTGAAACCATCATAACAAAAATTCACAATTTCAATATAAACTTGGAAAATGGCAACTGCATCTAATATAACTTAATCTTTTATTGGAAAAAAAACTTACATGTTAATTGATGGTCGTCTTTTAGATCATCTGTTGCGGGTGCTACAAAAGAATTAGCCAATGCATCATCAAGAATTAGAGTCCAAGCTTCTTCCAAGCTAAGAAGCTGCATATATAAAAAAGATGCTAAGTCATACAGTTTTCAATGACAGGAAGATCTAAGTTGTTAACCTCGAATAGCATTGCGAAGCACCGACTCCCTAAAACACTATAGCGGTATAGCAGGATAGCCCGTAGCCGTTATTGCAAAGACTAAAAACTAGTTTACAAATTTAACTACACAAAATTAAAGAGATCAACATATTTAGGAGATAGCGAACCTAAAGTATAGAGAAATAAAATTTCAGCACAAAAGAAGAATAAAACAGAACTAAAAGTAGGAAAAAGAACGAAATGATTATATGTAAGCAAGAACATGGCATTACTCTTCAAAGGGTTTGGATTGAAATTTATACTCTTAAAAAATGACAACAGTTTAAAAGAAAAAAGAAGTACAGGGAATTTATCCCAGAAAATCAAATAACAAACACAATAGCAGCTGTGATACCAGTTTGGGGACGCAAAAAGTGGCCGCTACAACCACAGTGCTGACAGCGGCTTGTGGGGCAAAAGCATCGCGCTGAACCCTACTACCGCTAAGGTATTCCACTATAGAGTGCTATTGACAACATAGAGGAAGATAATTGATAGTATGATATGACAAGGTATTCCACTATAGCGCACTATTGACAACATAGAGAAAGATATTGGATACTATGACAGCTTCAATCCGCTAACCATGATTTATAAGAAAGAATATAACAAGTGTAAAATATGAACATAACCATGACTCTCATATAGTTAGGTCCTACCTTGTTTAGCCTTGCTTGAAAGTCTAGCCACTTGCTTCTTTTATGTTCATCAAGACTATCTCCAAGACTAAACCCATGGACATTTTTAAGGCCTGTACATGCAAATCAAATCAATAATATCCTAACATTCAAGCAAAGATATATAGGTTATATTAAATTAAAACACAGAATAATCGAGAAAAACATGAACATGTTAATGACAGAACAATTAAAATTAATCTTTAGAAAGTCCATGTTTTACAAGGATTCTCCCAGTTCCAAACACTAGCAATTTGCAAACTCAAAATACAACTATCTACAATAGATCCAAAATAGGTCTGTCTTTTGGCCTGCCATGACAGATACTTAGTTTAGTAGCACTGCCTTTTCAAAAGGCTTTTCCAAGATATCAGTTGTAGGTTATTGGATTAAAAGAAATCATTTTTAAGTCTAATTAATCTAGAGGTATTTAAACTATTAAAAAAATTCAAACTGATCTCTGAACTTATTATTATTTTTAATTCATGGATCTATTTAAAAGAAATCCCCAAATATTTTGAGGACCTCTAGAGTAATTAAACATGATATATTAACTTAAATATTATTAAGAGATAAAACTTGAAACATCTTGATTGCTTTGTATAAGTGGTATTAAGACAGTGTATGGTTTAATAGCATGATAAGCCAAGCACTTAGGAAACCCTCCTTTAAAATTAGGTATCAAAGGGGAGGAACCAAGTCACTTAATACTTCACTGAGCATTTCATAAAGAATTGAACACCCTATAATTCCCAAGTTTGTATCATTGACACTACTATTTGTCCTTTCCTTAACAATTCCACAAAAATTACTCTTAATTTTGCCATCATAGGAGACATCTAGATGTGGAGAGGGAAAGAGGTAGCATACTTACTCTCACTGATTTGTGTAATTAAACCTTCAACAGTTGTAACAAGTCCTCCCATGGTGCCACTTGCCAGCTCCAAGTCAAGTTCAGGGACTTGTACACTTGCAGTATCAGACTAGTCAGACAAAACTAATTCAGTCAACATATATAGCATAACATGCAAGGAGAGAGATAAACCAAAGTTATAAGTGAGCAGGGGAACAAAACAAATGCTGAGAAAATAAACACACCATTACGATATTTTTAAAGGTTTGATTTCACCATAAAGATCTGAGTGTTATCAAAACTTATTAGAGTTATATCTTAGGATATGAAAAATCAGCACTATAGAATAATTAAGGCCAGCCTTAATTTAATAGAATAAGAAAAGTTCAGCAAGTTCAGCACTATAGAATAATTAAGGTCATCCTTAAATGTAGAGCTTGAATGATTCAACTCTTGAATGTTCAACTCCTCTTGTATAAATAGAGCATCATGCTCCATTCCAATTCAATAATAACAGAATCAGTTTCTCTCTTTTCTATTTTAGCTCTCTCTCTCTTCTCTCTCATATCTCACTTTGATATGGTATCAGAGCTGACACAGAGGCAGTAGGTGTGTTAGGTTGAAACTGTTGATTGAAACTGTGATAGCAGTTAGCAGCAAGGTGGACCATATTTGAAGCAAACTTGACATTGAATGTTGCTGAACCTACCTCTCCCACGGCCGCGTCCACCGCCACGGCCAGATGCACGACCTCCTATTGAATAGGTTGGATTAAAGGTTGAATTCACAGCTTGTTCAGTGTTCTTGTTATTGGAGTTATCAGTTTCAGGTTGAGAATTGGCTTGAGTGAGATTCACTGAGGCAGCCACCTCCATTTGAGAGTGTTTCTTATACTTGTTGAATCTCATCTCATGAGCAAGAAGAAGAGCTTCAACTTCTTCAAGTTCTACTGAATCAAACTTGCTTTCAATGACTGAAATAACAGAGGCAAAGTCTTGAGGAAGACCTTCAAGAATCACATCAATGTGTTGCTGATCTGGAACTGGATCTCCTACTGAAGCAAGCGCATCAACAAGAACTTTGATGTGAACCAGGTAATCACCAACAGATTTGTCTTCAAGTGTTGTAGTTCTGAGTTCCGCTCGTAGTTGTCTTGCTTTCGCACGTGTAAGCTTTTGAAAATGCGCAAGAATACGTTCCCAGAGCTCGTAGGAATGAACGCATCCAAGAACGCGTGAAAGAGTCGAAGGTGAAAGCGTGGATTGAAGCCACGTCATAAGCCACTGATCTTGCGTAATCCAGGTGCGATACGCAGGATTCTCACGAGCAGCTGCGCGATCTTCATCAGTTAGGTATTGATTCGGTATGTCACGAAGGTAAAGGTAGTTTTGAAGATTATTCGCGTTAACGAAAGGATCTACTTGTTGGCGCCAAAGTAGGAAATTCTTCTCATCAAGTTTTTCTGTGATTTTGAGTTGGAATGACATAGATGCTGCGGTGGCCGGAGCTGTAGTTACCGGAGTCGCTGCCATGGATAGAACCGAAGCTCTATGATACCATATCAAAGTGAGATATGAGAGAGAAGAGAGAGAAAGCTAAAAGAGAAAAGAGAGAAACTGATTCTGTTATTATTGAATTGGAATGGAGCATGATGCTCTATTTATACAAGAGGAGTTGAACATTCAAGAGTTGAATCATTCAAGCTCTACATTTAAGGATGACCTTAATTATTCTATAGTGCTGAACTTGCTGAACTTTTCTTATTCTATTAAATTAAGGTTGGCCTTAATTATTCTATAGTGCTGATTTTTCATATCCTAAGATATAACTCTAATAAAACTTTTAGTATATCACTAAAAACAAAGCCGTTAGATGATAAGGTACAATTAATATTTGATAATATCTTGATCTCGTAGAATTGTTTTCGTACTTCTTAATTGTTATCATGATTTCTTTCCCTGCAAGATTGGAACTCAAAGTCAAGTATTAGTACTCAGTCTTTTGTATGGTAATTATAGAACCATTATCATAACTAAAAGTCTCTATTCTTTTTCCATTGTCGAGTTCCCTGAAGTCTAAATTTGTTTACGACAGTGTCATCATCTCCATATACTTCATTAGTCATCTGTACAAAAACTCCAATGGTTCTTTCTCTGTCAGTTTAATTTCTGTCTCCTATCCAGGGTGAATCCTTCCAAACACAAGCACTACTTCATCATCTCTGGTTTCTCTCTTCGCCGTGTCATCCCTTCCAATTTTCGAACACTTTCCCAGCCTCTGCCTCAATGGTCTGATGTCATTGAAAAAATTTCTAACAAGGCCACCCCCATTAGAACTACGACCTCGCAACAATCCCAACTGTCAGATTGTATAGTTTGATCATACTTTTTTAGAGTATAGTAAGATTTAGTTTGGTGAGTAGTGTTGCATTCTGTGAAAAATGTCTTACAATATCATGATATCTTAGAGCATCCTATAAGATCACTTAAGTTTAACTTTCATATTCTTAGTTGTTATCAGGATATGTTTCCCTATTTGATAGGAATTGGAAGTTCAGGGTTTCCCTATTCTATAAGAATTAGGAGTTCAGTGTTATACTAAGGATTAGGCATTAACCTTTTGTCATAACTGTTGGAATTTCCGCCTTCATTGCGGTCCGCCCCTAGTCAGTCGCCTTCATTGCAGCATTTAGCTTGCCTTAATTGCAGTCTCCAACGCCTTCATTCAGTTGGGTATGAAGGGGTGGATTTAGTCTCACATTGCTTAGAGACATGGCATGTGTGGTGTTTATATGTGGGGGCAATCCTCTCCTTTCAATCCGGTTTCGTAGGGATGAGTTAGGCCCAACCCAAATTCTGAAAATAACTATCATACCATAATCATAATCAGAAATCTGTATTCTTCTTCTGTCCTTTCTTATCTTAAACTCTAACTTCATCCTAATGACAACAATGTAGCACAAAGCACTATGATGAAATGAACATTTCGGACTATGATAGCCACAATAAATTGTTAAGTTGATTGTAAAAAGATGGTATAGTTTTACCGTAGTGAAAGTACTACTCTATTATTGTTCCTGATTTGGAGTAACTATTACACGCTTGAAAAAATAATGCCATAGGTTCACTGAATGGTTATATACAGAGAATCAACTATTATATTAAAAAACATACAGATGTCCACTAAAATAAACAAACTAAATTAAAAAATATATTATACAAATAGAAATAGTGGATAGACGAGCATGTTAGTGCCCGTCTTTCCTCTAGTGTATATAAACTACAGAAACTGCATGGGTTGAGAGCTTGAGAATTGTCAAAATTTAGATATAAATGATATAAAAAGAAAACAAACCTTAATCACATCCCGGCTCAGGTCCTTAATATTTTTCACATAAAGAGTAATTTTTTTTCCTTTTTCAGGAATTCGCCCACCTGGTTTCAACTGCATGAAAAAGAGAAACAATTATACCAGTACCAGCCCTCAAATGAGAGAAATACGCACAGAAATCAACAAATACCTCAGAGTTGCGGTAACCACAAGCATCACATGTAGATGCCATAACGATTACTTCTTGAAAATATGGAATATCTGTTTATTGTTAAGCTCAATAAAGTGTATAAATGAATTAGTGAAACACAGTTCATACTGGCTGTGCTAATACTACAATGCAAAATTGGCATTAGATTGTAGAATCTTTAAGTGAGTAATTGTTGACAAAGGAAAGGTTTGGCTCCTCCAAAGTGAGGGGTGCACTAATAACACCATTAATTAGATATCAGTGGAATTTGTTTAAACAACTTCTGATTTCATTATACATGTGCCTATATTTTATCACAATATTAATTGTTGAATTCAGTCAATGGTTAAAAGAGTAAATAAGCTAATTGTATTTTAAGCAAAATTAGTATTATATGATTATAGTTTTCCCTCCTCAAACCTCATAATCTCTTGCATATACAGAATATGAACCCTTAAGCCAATCATTTGAAATTTAATTGCCATTGCTGCTAAAAGCCTAAAACATACAGAAAACCCTTCAATATATATGTAAAAAATGCAGGTGGGGAGTATCCAAATGGCAGTATGAAACATGGTAAAGGATACTAGTGACAAACATTCGAGTTTCACACTTAGCGGTACAAGTTCCACAAGTTGACGGGAAAGTCATCACCTGTCAAGAGCAATAAGCAATATGAAACTGAATGGTCGAACAAGAAGAAAAGATCAACCTCTAGTAGTACAGTACATTTCAGCATAATATACCTCTTCTGGTGCACTATATCGAAATAAGGCATCTGCGATTTCTGCACTATTACTTTGTGCAATAGCTCGTTGACCAGCTGCTGCCCCAACTGACCCATGGGGTTGCTTCCTCGTTCTCCCAGAAGCCGCTGCTTCTCCACTCTCCAGCACTTCATCACGAGTTCCTTCATTCTGTGTAGAATATCCCAACAATGCTTGTTGCTCAGGTGTTCGCTCATAAAACTTGATAGTGAGTGATGGATCAGATGATGGTGCAAACCTATTCACATAAAATTTAATCCATTTAAATATAATAGAAGTACTTACAAGGTTTGGCTAATATTAACAAGCCCCAATTAAATACAGGTGCCATACTGTTTCACCAACAGAGACGGACTTCTGTCTAAACTGATTTACAATAAAAGATAACAAAATGCAGTAGATTTGAAACAAAATGTGGAGCAATCCAAACTTCATCAAGCCCCACTAAAACCAACTTAAAGAGCGTGATTTTGACATGATTAAGTTTCTTACTGTGAAGCACGGACTCCGACACAGATACCGGGACACGACACGGACACTCTGACTCCGATAATTTCAAAAATCCAGGACACCGACACCGCTACATATATGATAGTATTTGACCTTCATTAATCCATTTAAATATAATAGAAGTACTTACAAGGTTTGGCTAATATTAACAAGCCCCAATTAAATACAGGTGCCATACTGTTTCACCAACAGAGACGGACTTCTGTCTAAACTGATTTACAATAAAAGATAACAAAATGCAGTAGATTTGAAACAAAATGTGGAGCAATCCAAACTTCATCAAGCCCCACTAAAACCAACTTAAAGAGCGTGATTTTGACATGATTAAGTTTCTTACTGTGAAGCACGGACTCCGACACAGATACCGGGACACGACACGGACACTCTGACTCCGATAATTTCAAAAATCCAGGACACCGACACCGCTACATATATGATAGTATTTGACCTTCATTTATCCATCTATTATTAAAAAAGCTAATAATATTCTTAATAAAACTAACATCTTTAATCCTTCATCGATAACATTGCTTCAATACATATTTAATCTTTTTAGATGTGTGTAAGAACTGTCCAAAAAAATTTATAAGGTGTGTTAAGCAAAGAAAAAAACAATTTTTTGAAACGCTTGTCTGAATTGTCCAACACATGTATGAGTGTCATACGGGTGTCGGACTACGTTTTGAAAAGTGTCGAAGCAGAGAAAAAAAACCTATTTTTTTGGGACACTTGTTTGACTTTTCCAACACTTACAAGTGTCGTACAGGTGTCATACAAATGTCAGACACCAACGTGTATTGGACACTGCGACACGCCTACTCCTAGAGGTGTCTGTGCTTCATAGGTTTCTTAATATTTTCAAGATCCGATGTGAAATTATGCTTTCTTTTCTTTAGAAGAATATATTACTCCTATGTAAAATATCCTTCATAGAATGTCCTCTCCTTTCAGTCTCTGAATTGTCTAGTAAACTGCATAGAAAATTATGAGACTTTCTCTTTGGTCATGAATTGGGTTATATTGAGAAATCATCTTATCAATTAGGATATTATTTTGCAAGGTAGAGGCTTTTTTTAGCCTTCATACTACTATTGAACTGTTGAAGGCGTGCTAGAATATTCCCTCGAGTCTCCTAATGACCAAATGACATTATGTAATCATAGTCTGAGACTAGCATTCGCTTGTTTCTTGACTTCTCATATGCCTGACAGTTATGGGGTGAGCTTATTAGAGCTTTTGGTTAATATTCAATTTTTCTGGTCTATAGTTTGGACCAGTTTCTCTAATGTCAACTTAGTCCCAAACTATTTCGTGAAGGACCTTGGTGAAGAGCTATGATATTTTCTGTTATTCGCTGTTGAAGGTCTGTGAGGAAAGGAAAGCCAGGTTAGGTTGTTCAAGGACAGTTTCTAGTCTGTTACATAGTTGAGGCTCTCTAAGCTTCTTTGTGGTGGTCAGCTAATGGTCACTAAAATGGATGAACATTGAAAGAGCTCTAATAGGATGAAGAGTTCTTGAATTATTTTGTTGTTATTTATTTACCTTCTGAAACCCTACTGAGCTCTATTTGAGGTTATCTTAAACCCTACTCAAATCTTTCCTTCTCAAAGAAAACTGCTTCAATCACTCACTCTCCGGAAAAAAAAAAAAACACTTGCAACAACAGATAGCCACTTACGGATTTTCGATGTAACTGTTTCCAGCAGGATCATCAATAATAAACGTGAAGGGAGATTCTGCTGTCGCACAGGCTCGCAACTTCACCAGGAACTGATCTATTGCATCAGCTGTCTCTGGAGCAACTTTCTAGAAGGTAAAGAACATAACAGTAAATTATTAAATTAAAAGAGAAACTTGTATCAAACAATAATATAGGGTAAGGAGAGAAACAAATTATACTCTGCGTTCCTCTTGAAGGGCCTGAAGTTCATCAGCAGCTCGCATTAGTATCCCTTCAACCTATAATTACACCAGAGATAATAATATTGGAAAATCATATGACAACAAATCTTCAATTAGTAGAGAATTTAACCAGATTCTTTGTCAAATTTGTGAGTATAAAACTCTTGACACTTGCAATTGACATTTCTAATATAAATTAATGGACATTATCCTTGCCACCAAATAATGAGTGATAAATGGAAAACAAAGTTATGATATGATTGAGACGAAACTACACTTTTAGACATCTACCCAAAACTATTCTCTTCACACTAACAAAAATTAAAGAATATTAAATAACATGCTTATCTCATTGGATTTAATTGATACATACTAGATGTAAAAAAAATTATACATGCATCCAACATCACTTTGTTATATTAATTCCTAAAATATCTTCACATTATCTACGTGGTGAAATGTGATTGGATGGATATATAAAACATTCTTACTAATAGTAAATACCAAATTAATTCTTTTTACTTGTAATATGGTTTTGATCAAATAAAAAGGACACATGTGTCATGTTTATTCACTACATGATTTTGCATAAGCTGAGTAACTGCAGCCCATGCAAGGCAAAAAGAAGGCATGTGTCAGGATGTTCAGAGACATAAATGACAGAGTAGCTAACATAAAAAGGAGAAATAGCAGAATGCCAGGAGAGGGAAAAGATAGAAATAGAAATATGTAACAGATGTACCGTTGACAGACTACCACGCTGTGCCTCTGGTGGAATCTCAAAATCGAGTTCAGGTATCTGCAGTCATACACATAAGCAAGGTGCCTTTAAAAAAATACATTGTACTTACACATTTTCAATAATAGAATTATATATATTAGTCATAATTTAAAGCTTGCCGAGAATCAACAGAGACGAATCTTATAAATTCAGAAACCTGGCTTCATGCATGAGTAAAAAGTTGCATATGCAAATATCATGCAATCCGCTAATGAGATTTTAGGCAATATTGTCGGTGACAACACAGAGTTTAGCATTCAAGAAAAAACATATATAAATATCAAAGTACATCGAGCATAATGCGGAACTTGAATAAAGAAAAAGTGACAACAGAAATAATATAGAAGGTGAGATAGATGTAAAAGAAAGTATCAACAAAATGCTTGAACCCCACAATAAATAAATAAACAAATAACAAGAAACAAGAAACACAAAAAAATCAGCAGAAAATTTAAAAAATAGAGAACAGAAGGGTGGGCAAAGCAAAATTGAGGTTTAATCAATACCAAAAGAAGGTTCTGTAGGACCAATAGTATGCTTGCACATAACATTATCATCAACAATAACAACAATCAGGTCTATCACACTAATAAAGGTCAAATACATTCATCAGTGCATGTTGTGTCATTTCAACTAAGATGGAATGCGTCTAAGTCTCAAAGGAGACAAGAACCACCGTGTCAATTATCAAAAGGGTTTTCATAGGCTAATCAAATGTAGAAAAAAATTAAATAACAATTTTTGTACCTTAATGGTAGCAGATTCTGATTTTACCACTTGTCGGTTGAACATCTGCATTCATTAAACTTGTTAATAAGGCATTCACATATTAGCTAACTAGTTGGCAAAAAGCACCCACAAACTAAAATAAGAAACAGGGATCTTATATAAGCACACACCAATAATGCAGGAGGCACTATTTCCAGTTATATCATCAATGCATACGTTAATATGTAGAATTTTGTTTCCCAGACTTTTCCTAATTTGTGCACATCTTATATAAGCACACGGCAATAATTCATGAGGCTCTATTTCCTTGTCATACCATCAATGGAGATGTTAATATTTAGAATTTAGCTTCCCAGCCTTTTCCTAATTTGTGCACAGTATACCTCAGTGTTTCACCATGTCCCATTAACTTCAATATTTATATCTAATCTAAGACAAATGTGTCCATTATTTTGCATTTCCAAAATGCCTCCTAGATTTCAAATTACATTTATAATCTGTGTTAGCTATTTCCATTCCAGAACCAAAAGCTGTAAGAGAAAGAGGAGAAAAAGAATGGATACATTCTTTCCACTAATGAGATTATTGTCATACTTGGTTCCAGTGCTGTCATGGGCGGAAGCTAAAAATTGCAACTTATTATGCCGCCATGACAGCTGTCCCTTCACAATTTGCTTATGGCAGTTGTAAAAAAAAAAAAAAAAATAACTGGCACACCATGGCCGCATGTTACCATCACTGTTCGGTTCAATGAATGCACACAAAATGTGCAGTCTTGCCAATTATGAAAATTAACCTAAGGTGTTAGACCACCATAACCCAGTATAAATAACTGACTCTTACAATAAATAACTGCTCCCTGCTACACTCTTATTCCTCCTTTCATACACTCTCCACATCCTTGGTCTATTAACTGCTTCATTAATAATCTCCCTATCAATATCCCCTCCTGCAATAGAAGACTTGTCCTCAAGTCTCGGTGGGAAATTCGCTCCTAATATTTAGTTCATCCTCTCATGTTGCACCTTCCCCTCCCTTCCCTATCCACTGGACCAGAACTTGACGGACAACATTGCCATCCTGCTGACTAGAATTGATTCAGATTCCACATTGTTGGCACTATCACTCGCCAACTCTTGAAGGAGGGCAGTTTGCACACTGTAATTCCCCACATCCTTCTTCGACAAAAATACATGGAACACTGAATGGATGTGGGAATATTCATGTAGCAGCAACTTGTAGGACACTGCTCCTACCTTGTCTAGAATTTGAAATGACCATAACAATGTGGAGCTAGCTTTTGGCAGATGCGAGCCCCTAATGTAACCTGACTATCAGGCCTTAGTTTCAAGAAAACCTAGTCACATGCAGCAAATTCTCTGTCCACCCTTTGTTTTCTTCTTGATAATAAAACTATGCCGGGATGCTAGGAAGTCACTAGGGCATCCTCCACCCAATTAAGTTTAGTATCTAATTCAACTATTAGACCGAGTTTTTTAATTCATCCACTGACTATGTATGTTTGCTTCAATTCATATAAATAATCAGGGGAATTAAATTTGAATGCACACAACCTTTTGTTCACCCGCTGGGATCTCTAGCAAGTAACAACAACCACGTGGTTGAATTTCACCAGCAAACTGCACTTCATTGTTCCTATCAGATTAACAAAAGCATAAAATAACATTAGGTTTCAAGGAAAAATAACAAGAGTAATTATATCAAATGCACACACTAGACACTACAAGATGAGGACATAAAAATAGGGAAGCCTACCTCTCACCACAGTGAGGACATTCAAAAGCCGACAATAAAATCTGCACAAAGCAAAAGCATTGGATTATATTCCTATTCCTATAAAACTACAAGCATGAGAAAAGAAGCAGTAAATGAAAATAACTCTTAGAATTTTGGATTGGGTCTAATTCAACCATAGAAAACCAGTTTTGTAACGTGAGAAATGTCGCCTCTTATAAAATTATGCTCATGTTCAGGTTTTATCTCATCCAATAAGAGACTCTTCACAATAATAATTTGTGATATGATCCATCATTTACTATGTAGATTGATAATATCAATTAACATAAGCCTTTTTACATTAGGTAGAATCAAGAAAATGAACTAAATGCCGTTATAATATTATACTATAAATTATATCTTCTGACAAACCATTTAAATTTAAATCCTTAATGGTTTGCTTTGTAGTTTTTCTTGATCTCCCTATATTAGACTACTTTCCATTTGGTTTTTTTCTTTATTGGGCATCTTAAAATAATCCATACAGGCTCAAACCGGGCCACCTAGGGTGAGAATCAACCGACATTTTAACATAATGCACAACTCCCATTACCTCTCTAATGTGTCCATTTCTATCACCTAAATAACAAATAATCAAAACAAAAAGATAACAGCTAAAATCTTTTTTCACCAACTCACTAGATGGAGTCAATTATATGAATGAATCCAATGATATGAGAATGCCCTATCATGAATCATATGACAAACCATCAACTTTAAATATTGTTCATTAGTTTGGCACATAGTTTATCATAGTCTCCCTCTATATCTCTTAACTATTATACTATCCTTCATTTGGTCTACTCTCTTATTGGTGCTTCTAGAAGTCTTTTCGACGACCGTGTTTGGTTTCACTATTGAAGGAGTCAAAATTGATTCTAGAGGGTAGAATTGATTTTGACATGTTTCGGTGTTCTCAAGTATATAATTGATTCTAAATTCAAGCTATATTTTTTAGTGTATGCCTTCTACATTTGATTTTATCCATGAAATCAATGTTCAATTTACTTTCACATTAATGTATTCAAATATAAATCAATTAACATTCAACTTACTATTATCCAAACATTAATCAATTTACATTCATCTTCCTATTAACCTTTAACCAAAATCAATCTTACAAAATTAACCCATTCAAAATTAATGTGTCCCTGCAGCACAGTGGTATTGCAAAATCAATTTGAATGGTAAGTTTCCATCATACATTACACTAGAAGCATGTAATTTATAAAGCGAACAACGGAAGAAAAATTAAAATATCAGCATAAGGAGGGGCGGATAAAAAGGCATTGGATTTAAAATACATATTCCCAAAACCCAATATCATTACCTAATGGTAGAAAACATTAACCAAAAAACCCACCAATCAAACATAAGAGAACAAGGAGTGAAAAATAAGGACATGTACCTTCCTGAAGTTAGGAATTGAAGTAAATAAAAATCTTGTAGTCCCCTGAAAAACATGACAGAATTTCAAGTCAGATGATAAAGACAAAATCAAAAAAACATCAGATGAAGCTGTAAAGGTAAGCCCTATAAATACAATAACTCCAAAGTAGAAGCAATGCATATAATCAAGTAAAGGAACCAATACATTTTGATGACAGCGCATGCAGAGGCTTTCGATGGCGTAAAGCGGTGCATCACCGGCCTCAGCAGAAACAGCTTCAACCACCGATCCAACATCCACAATTTGATCTCTGTTGTTCGCTTCCATTTTCCAGTAACTGGTGAGTAACGAGTTAAGTACTGTTTATCAACTCAGAAACAAGGAACCTAGGGTTAAAATGGAGTGAAGAGGAGAGAAGAATAAATACATACGCTCTAATCGGAGTTATAACACAGCGCAATAGAGAATGAGGCAACCCTAGAAATTGAGATGCTCGATATGGCTGTAACCCAAAGCGGTAGACGGCGAGGATTCACGGTGGTGCGGAACCGGTCGACGGAGAGGATTCACGATGATGGATAGACGGCAAGAAGAGTTCTACGGCGTGAAGAGAGAAACGGGTTCTGATTGAAACACGATTTAGGATTTATTTTCTCTCTATTGCTTTGTTTGGATTAAAAGGGAAAGAAAGTGAATGGAAAAAATGTTAGGGGAAGAAAATGAAAAGAAAGAGAGCAGATTTGTTTGGTAGAAGTGAATGTGAGGGGAAAGAAAGATTTAATTGTCAGTAAATAATATTTATATCTTTATAATAAAAAATGCTATGAATAATAATTAAAATATATAATTTATCAATGTTTACATTAAATTATTTAATTATAAATTGTAATAATTTATTGAGATGATCACATGGCAAAGCATCATGGTAGTCAGTAAACAGAAAGTACAACACACATGGAAAAACATCATGCATAAACAGACAAAGATACGCGACAAAACATCGCGAATAAAATAGAGGTAAATAACAAAACATCATGAATAAATAGACACAAAGAATAGTCACGGCAAAACATCGTGAAGATAAACATATAAAATCCACATACATATACAAAAATAATAACGGAAAGTTGGATGAAAAATGGAAGCAGACTTGATGACTTTCAGCGGCTGTTAACCAAAGTCAAAAATAAATTGAAAACATCTAGAAAGGCATTATATGAAGACAAAGATTCTGAAAATAAATGGTAAAATAAAATAGAGAATGAGGCGACCCTAGAAATTGAGATGCTCGATATGGCTGTAACCCAAAGCGGTAGACGGCGAGGATTCACGGTGGTGCGAAACCGGTCGACGGAGAGGATTCACGATGATGGATAGACGGCAAGAAGAGTTCTACGGCGTGAAGAGAGAAACGGGTTCTGATTGAAACACGATTTAGGATTTATTTTCTCTCTATTGCTTTGTTTGGATTAAAAGGGAAAGAAAGTGAATGGAAAAAATGTTAGGGGAAGAAAATGAAAAGAAAGAGAGCAGATTTGTTTGGTAGAAGTGAATGTGAGGGGAAAGAAAGATTTAATTGTCAGTAAATAATATTTATATCTTTATAATAAAAAATGCTATGAATAATAATTAAAATATATAATTTATCAATGTTTACATTAAATTATTTAATTATAAATTGTAATAATTTATTGAGATGATATTATTATAGATGTGTCAATTTATTTCTATAAATATACCAAAATGAAATATTAGAATATACTATATATTAAATTAAAATGAAATATTAGAATATACTTATATTTTAAATCAAAATGAAATATCAAAATATTAGAAGGTGAAACTAACGAGAAAAAAATGAAAAAGATATAAGTAAATAACATAAAATATTCTAAAGAGGTAGTAAATGTTATTTCTAACCTAAAAATATTCTTGAAAATATAATAAATATTTCTTTTGGTGGTGATTTTTCATCATCCATTAGAATAGAGAACCCAGCTATGATAAATATTTATTGATCCTTTAGAAGTTAGCTAATCCAACCTAAACCTCATTGTACTTAGCAAAAGTTATAGGTCTAGTGGGGTTTTATAGAAGGCAAAAATGAACCTTATAGTGTCTCTTATGATTAGAGTACTTATAAGTCTTTTGAAAAGAACAGGAGGATGGATTATGAAGGTCATTATGTATGGAATCTAAATGTCAACCATTTTTATTATGTTCCACTTATCGTGGATTGGAACTTTACTGAAGTTGCCTGTGATGAGTGGTGGATTCATTGTTTTATTAGATCCTTTAGGGTGGTGCATGGCGGGACCCTAGTAATATTGAGATTAGGGATTGCAATAATTTTCGAAGGCATTCTCGAGTATATGATGTTGGTGTAAGTCCTAGAGGCCAATACTTTTGGTATTTGTATCGAATTACTTATTACTAATTGATCTTGAAGGCGGATGAGAACCTGAAGTGGGTCAAGAAAGACGTCTGTGATGCTGGGTGTGTGAGATGAGAAAGGGGTGTACCTGCAAGGCACTCTGATGCTAAAGTAAGAATCGAGAGAGGAAAAAGGCAAGTACAAAGTATATGTTTCTTAGGATGATTTAAAATACCTAACCCTCTCGAGAGGGTTTTTATAATGCCCTCAGCGCGTGGCTAACGGCCCCTATTTTTGGGGCGAAATAACCGTTTCCCGAAGAATAGGTAACTTCCAGAAACTAGCCGTTAGGACGGGCAGAGGTGCCCGAAACTAGCCATTTTTTCGAGCAAATGCGTAATTCCGGGCACGGGTGTCGTGGCTGTTTCTGGATGGTGGATTTGTGGATGACAGGCAGGAATGTCGAGGAGGAGCAGAGGACCCTGCAGGCCCTCTGACCATATGCCCGTTAGAGGGGCAGAAAGGTAAATGTTGCCCCATATTGGTTGGACATAGGCAATTTGGTCGTTCTGGGAGCAGAGGTGGATTGGGCCATGCCTAGTCATCAGTCTAGTCTGGAACAGGAGCCCCTAAGTCGTTGCTTCCGAGCACGGGAGTGATGACTTAAGGATAGCTCGCGGTCCCGGGAAACTTCTGAAGGGGTCGTCGCCTCTCGACGAGGTGGAGTTGTCCTGTGATGCCCAGGGGTTTTAGTGCCCACGGGATGCGTAACGTTGTTTGGTCTGCCCGACGTGCGGGGAGACCAACGGTTGGGGTAGTCTGAAGAGATGGGATGCCACGTATGCCTCGAGCCTTGTGCAGCATTAAATATGTCATGATGGCTAGGTTAGGGTCATGATGATGCCCCTAGTCGTGCGTGCTCGTGCACTTGCCTTCAGAGTGCCTATAAATAGGGGAAGAAGTTGTTCATTTGCGTTTTCTGCTTCTCTCTCCTCCTACATACCTCTCTCTGAGTTTCCAGTTTGTCGCCATCGTCAGCCACCATTTCCGCCGCCGTACAAGGCTCCGAGCAGCATCTTCGACCCTTTAAATCTTCCTCGACCACGTAAGTTACTTATTTCTACCTTTGTTTCCAGCTTTTTGCTTTCTTTTTGTTAGAATGCATGTGGCTAGGATGACTTTAGGTAGATACTGTAGCATTTTCTGGTGACTGTTGGTGGTAGACGGTGGCTTGGCCACTCTCTGCTGTTGTCGTGGTCGCCAGAGCTTTAGGGGACTATAAAGTTAGGTTGTTTTCGACGCCGTTGCGATGACGAGCGTGAGCGTAACTGGCGGAGTTCATGAGTTTTCCGACGTTCTCATGAATTTTTCGGTGAATTTATGAGTTTTTAGGTGGAGCTTGAAACGGAAAACTGGGTAGCGACCCGGGGAGAATCTCCCCGTACGTGCATGAGGGGTTGCCTCCGGGCATCTCCTCGCACGGTATTCTCGTGCTATTTGATTTAGGGATTAGGTCGGGGACGTCTTCCTTAGCCCTTTGTGCGTCCTTTCACTTGACTAGCGGTGGAATGGTGGATTTGATTTTGCAGTCGAATTCACTTTTGTCCTCTGCTTTTCAGGTGAACGAGATGGCACGCAAACCCAAGAAAGAGATTATTATAGACTCTTCCTCGGAGAGCTCATTGGAGAGCAGTGATACTGAAACCTCAACTTCCCCTGGCGATGTCGGGGAGACTCCCCATGATAGGACCTCTGCGGAATAGTGGACAGTTGCTGAGCCTACCGAGCACGCCTCCCTCTTCGCTTCATATATCGAGGACGTCTTCACGAACGTGGGGCCAGAAGGGGAGTGAAATATGCACTTCCCAAGTCAGGACGACCGTATATGTACGGATTACGGGGAGATGTTCCCGATGTACGAGTATGCTTTTAAAGACATAGGGTTGAGGCTGTCCTTCACCGACTTTCAGCGGTTCATCTTCGTACACTTGGACCTGGCCTCATCTCAGCTGCACCCTAACTCGCTGGCGTTCATCCGTGCCTTCGAGCTGACTTGTGAGTTCCTGAAGATATGAGCTACCCTGCCTTTGTTTTTCACAATTTTTCTCCTCCAGAGGCAGGTTTCGGGGAGAAAGTACGGCTGGGTTTCGCTGAAGCAAGCGAAGAAGTTGTTCAAACCTTTCTCTGAGTCTATCCGAACCTTTAAGGAGGGGTTCTATATCATTGAACCTGTGTCGGAGAAAGCCTAGGATACTACGTATGTCTGGGAAGTGTTAACGGACGAGGACGGTAATGATTTGTATGACGAGCATGGGAAGCCGGTGGCGGACAGAGTGTTTAAGTTTCCCTTCTGTTGGAGCGGGGACCATTTTTCCTGTGGCACCGACCATTACCTAGCCCAACTGGAAATGTTGAACGAGGATGATAAGGTTGGGTATGCTGCGCTGGTAAACTACGTTAACAACTTTAAGCTCGCGGAGTGTTGGACCAAGAAGGGGGACCCGATCTTCGAGGAAGATGGTGGGCAAAGAGTGCAAAACTGCTATATCAACATGAAAGGGCTTCTTGAGTGCAAGACCCATGCGAACGCCCTTATGTTGCTTGGTAGTCTTTACTTTTTTAACTTGTCCGAATTATAGTTTTCTTTATTCGCTAACGTGCTCGTTACGTTTTTGTAGGTGAAATGCCTTCAGCTCACGAAAGGATGGTGAAGAATGCTCTGACGAAGGGCAAGGCGGGCGCGACCAATCCAAAGCCTCGGCTTACCCATCGGGTGCCTCCGCCTCAGCTGGTTGCGGGGAGCTCCCCGCCCCTTCCTTATTCTGCCCAGGGATCTCCTGTGCCCGGGGCTTTAAGGTTTAAGCAAACCAGACAGAACGAGCTGATGGATCTTAGTCGGGCGGCGGAGAAGAGCAAGTTTGAGCTTCCTCCCTGCCTTCATGATAGAAAGTTCTTCGAGGGTTCATCCTTGACGGTTCCTCGGGTAGATTTCCTAAAGCTTAAGGGCATGGACCGCCCGAGCAAGAGGACTATGCTGGCGCAAGATTCCTCTGCATTGATCTGGGTACTGGAGATGGCGGCGGTCTACACCGAGGAAGACTCCTCCTCCGAATCCGAGCTAAAGAATGCCCAGGCGGCGATAATAGCCCTGGAAGAAAAGGTGAAGAAGGTCAAGGAGGAGGCCAAGGTTGCTAATGACGTGAGGAAGAAGTCCCAAGAGGAGGCTGCTAAACTGAAAGGGTAGAATGAGACCCTGGCCACTGAAAAGAAGGCTGCTGAATACCTGGTCAAGCAAATGAGGTCTGCGGCGGCCCCCGCTGGAGATGAGCCCGATGAGGTGAATGCGCTAAAAACTAGGGCCGAGCTGGTTGCTCGTATTGCGCGGGCGGATGACGATGTTTATGCCATCAGGGAGGAGTCCTTCAACAATGCTATGGCTCAACTCAAGCTGGTGAATCCAGGGGTTCAGCTGTCCACGGAGGGGACTAGCTTCCTGAGTCATGTTGAGGATGGCAAGATTGTTAATTCTGACTTCCTCCGGATATGATAAGTATGCCCGTGTCTTTGACGAGGAGTCTCAGCCGATGCAGCCTACCCTTGAAGGAGCCAAGCAGATGGAGGAATGATGTCTCCCTTTTAGTTATTGTAATATCTCTGGCATGTGTGCCATGTTTTTATGTAATTTTATTTAATGTGGGGCGTGACCCCTTTACAATGTAACAAACGCAGTTGTGGTCCTTGTGACCACTTAATTACTTTGAAATGAATGTGTCCGACCGTCCCGGTCGGTTTTGTATGTTTCATACTCGTGCATGGTTTTGTATATTTTCGCTAAGTGTAGTAACTTTGCTTGATACGTGTGTGTGTGCGTGTGTGTGCGTGTGTGTGTGTCCGTAATAAGGGTAACTTCGAATGATTTGTTGTTTCAGAGTTTACTCAACTTAGATGTATTCTGCAGTGAGGGGGACTGATCGAACGGCCTGGGTAGCTTCCAGGCATGGGAGCGGAGCTCAGGTCGCGTTTGAGGCATGAGTTTGCAGCGTGAACCTTCCATCGTGAGCTGGGTGTTCTGCCTATCATGGTACTTTGACGACGGCGGGCTCGGTTGAGGAACCGCCGTCGGGCAGGGGTCCTTCTCGCTCTTGAGCGGGATCCTGTCTTAGTTGGTATGCGACGCTTGTACCTGGGCGTGCATCATGTAACACCTCAAAATTTGCCCTCTTATTTATACCCAATAACTGACTTTTGTTTCGCATTCATCTGCATATCCATTAGGTCATAACTCATTCATTCATTTGCATTGGGCTCCTGAGGCATGGGATCCTGGTTTCTTATCTTCTGTGCGACTTGGTTGATATTCATCAATTGAAAAGGATGGTTAAGGTTCATGGCAAATGCATCTTGACATGAAATTCAGTTGTGGATTTATATTGTGGTCAGGACAAAATTATTCTCTCAACTGCTTATTATTCATTGCGTATAATACAAATCAATGAGAGAGGAGATTGAAGTTGATTCGAGGTAGAGTTCATGGAGTATTTGAGTTTGAATTTGGATTGGGCAAGCATTTTAAGATATTTGGAATTCAAGATACAAGTTCGTAAATCCGTATCCACACCATATCATAAACCATAATCCACTTTTGATATCCATTTTAACCGCAAACCATTAATCCAAATACCCAAATTTCTATCCATATACATTTCTATGTCATTGACCATGTCACTTTCTTTTTTTGACCACCATGTCCCATTTTAAGTCCAAATTCAGTATCTAGAGCTAATCCAAAATCTATCTCCTAAACCTATGTCCATTTTAACCATCACCAATTCTACATGCCCAATTTCAAGATTTAGATTACAATTATTATTAATTAATGAAAACTCCATAGTCCATTGAATTCACTTTAATACAATAAATCATCATCTTCTGTCATCCAAAAAATAGTTTTTACAAAAACCCCAAATTTTGACTCAACAAAACACCAACTTCTTGTGCACGTCGATGTAGATCAAGCAACAACATGAAGTAAAGTTTCGATCTTTGAAGCGACACCCATTTTGCATCTAGCCTTGAAATCGAGCTACAATAAAGAAAGTTTTGATTTTGATGTTGTTAATGATGATGGGTATTGATGTTTCAGAAGAGGTAAGGAAGGTATCTTGGGGGTGCACATACTGTTTCCGTTGAATGTCATAATTGTTTTGATTGGCAAACGGTTGGGTTGATGGATAATTATAGGAAAGCTAAACAGCCTGGTCCTATTACCCGTTTTCTTAATTGTACTGATGAGGAAAAGAAGAATTATAAAGGGAAAGCATCAAAGCATCAGTAATCACTCATGTCATCAATAAAGAGATAAATCTTCTTTTACTTCTTCTTTTTTAGCTCACACTTTGAAAGTAGTTATGCATATAGAACTTTTATAGTTTTCTTTTATGCAGCAGAGAGCTGGTATATATCATCTCCCCGTGGCTTAATTGATGCACAAGTTGACCAAGTTTTTGGAATGAAGATGAGTTGCCCATTATATGTTAATAGACATGCCTTCATATGTTCTACTGACGCAAATAAAGGTCCACACTCGCGCAGGTCATAGAAAAAGAAACATAGCAGTAAAAAATTCATAGCAGCAATAAAGTTTCATACAGAAAAACGGATACTCCAACGGGATTAAATAGCAGAAATTCAGCAGCATTTTTTTACATTTTTAACAGCAAGATTTCAGTTACATCAAAAAATTCAATCTCACCCTAACCTGTTTTCTAACAGCAATATATAGCAGTTTTTTAACAGAAGAAAGCCATAATTGATAACACTAACCCTATTCTCCTAACCGATTCTAATCAAAACCTCCAACAGAAAACTGACAGTTACAATTTCAACCCCTAACCAACTTCCAAAACAGTTGAAAACTAACTGAACTCCCCTAACTACTAACAGAATTTACACAATCAATTCTAACAGTTCACCAAAAAAATCCCAATAACAGCTAACAGCAAAACATTCTAACCGAAAATCACTAACATTCTCCCTAACTCCTAACATTTCCTAACCGATTTCTAACAGAGATTCTAACCAACTAATAGAAATCTCCAATTCCTCTTCAACCTCCAATCTCTAACCTCCCATAACAGAAATTCGAGAAATTCACTCTAACAAAAGAAAACTGACAGAAACTCAATAACGATTTCTATTCACTCTTCTTGAATCTTCATCCTCTTCAATCATCATCATCATCCACTGAATAAACTTCATCATTCTTCTCCAATTCCCACGAACAGCTTCACTCTTCACCATACTCTTCAAACTTTAATCTCGCAAAGATCTTGAACCAATGATTTTCTTCCACTTCATCGATCCAAAGTCTGCAAAAGAACAACATCAACATCGCGTTATCATCATCCATTCAGCGGTTAAAGAAATCACAAATCACAATAAATGCAGCAACAACTGCAAATTCTCAGAAAATTCAAGAACCACGATTCTGCAGAATTCACAAAGGTGGAGGAATAGAAAGATAAGAAATGAAGAGAGGGAAATAGATTTGTACCTGAGAGTGTCCTTATCGTCACTTGCGTCCGGCCTCAAATCCAAGTTCACCAGAATATTCCTCATCTCCAGCCGGTAAGCAATTCGATTCTTCTTCAGCTCGCCCTAATGTGGGTATCATCGTGTAGCTCGTGGCCGAATGAATCAAAACCCTAGGAAATTGGGCTCTGATTCCTCTTCAATGGAGTTTGATTTGAGTTTTAGATTTTTAGGGTTCTTATTTTCTTCATCTCGATTTGAAGTATGGGATCAAAAAAATGGAACAAGGATGTATAGTGAGATTCGACAGAGAGAATTTGGAGACCGATTCGTGTGTGGTGCAATGTCGTGCCTTGCATCGCCGGCAGATGCAAAGAGGAGTGACGAAGCATGGAGGGTGAACAGAAAATAGGTGACGGCGCAAAGGAGGAAGAAGAGGGTGATTGTGACTCTGAAACGATGTTTTAGGGTCTTAAGAAAGCTAAATCACTTCCCTGATTAGCCAAACGGTTCGTGAGCCCAAATTCTCCATGGATTCACTATCCGCACCACTAACATCACTTCTTGGACCCCCTGTTCATAATTGGATTGAAGTAGATTTTAGGTTTTTTTGTTCATTTTATTATTTTCATTTTTTTGCTAATTATATTTAAATTTTGATGACTGACATTCTGATTAGTTTCTTGTTAATTCTTAATTAGATTCTCGTTGATAATTTCGATTAAGGTGTGGATTAATTTCGATTAAGGTGTTGTTCGATTTTAGCTAAGTGTTCATGAGCTTTCGAATCGCTGATTGATCGATTTCGGTTACGGTGGTCCTTCATGGATTAATTATGGAAGACTAAGCATTTATTTTGCTTATGGGAGATTACAAGATCTCGCACGAAGTTTTCGGGTTTCTTATTACGTGAAGAATCGCTACTTCGACCAAGTAAGAAATCTCGACTTTAATGCATCATTCTAGCTTGTATGTGGTTTAGGATCATATAGTGTAGGTTGCATATTGAGCCCTCCCACCTGAGGCACTGGTTATAGCTTGATTTATGATGATACGTGACGATTCGAAGCCTAGGGTTTAAGTTATGCGTGATAAGTTCGCTTTCCTAGCACTTTCCCTTAATCGTAATTTTTTGCTCATTTCGTTCCAATTATTAAAACTATTCTTGAGTGTGATAAAATTATGAAGAAATTCATGAGTGATCCTTAATCTCTTAATTAATTTTGTATAATTTTTTATTCCAGTTTTGGATGAGTTTAGTAATTAATTTGGATTTTTTATTCCAAGTTGTCCCTAAGGACATAGTTTCGGTTTAAGGGACCGAAAGTGGGTTTTTCCAATAGGTGTGAAGCTAATTTTTTTGTGGGTGATTAGTCACTGGAACATATGACACTTTGATGCTCCTTGGGCATTTTTTACATAATTTTGGTGTCATTTTGAATCCACTTTGTGAAGTTGTTTTTCGGCGATCATGCCTTATTACCTTGCCTATTGAGTGAATTGTTTTGATACTTTGGTGCATAATTTTATGAATTCCTTTTATACAATGTGATCTAATTACTTCATCATACTACTATTAAAGTTTCATAATTTTTTAGGGCTTCTAACTATTTTTCATACCTTTTTGATTGTGAGCGCTCATTTGTGTTTACAAGTTTGATCCCTAGGGTTTTGAGGAGACATTCATGCCATTCATTAGAAGGTGTTGTGTGAGACTTGTATGCATTGGTTTGGACACATTTTAAGGACCTATAATCCATCTCAAATTATTTTTAACTTATTCATAATGTGCATAAAAACATGTATGTTTGGAGCATCCTTTTGCATCCATTGTGTGGTATTCTAACTTTGTGTTTGTGGTACCATTCTTTGCCTATCTTTTGCTAAACATCTTTGACACTTGTGTACATGATGTTGAGATATAGATACTGACTTATAGAGTGTTTGTGCATTGGTACATAACCCATAATTTGTTAGTGCATGATTGACTTTGCATTGTTTCCAAAAGTGAAGTTTGCCTTTGTTTGCCTAGTTTGGTTTAATCCTTTGAACTTTACTTGTATGCCTTGAATGTGAACTTTGTACATTATTTAGAGAACCATTATCTACTGCCCTAGGCTCTTTTCATTGATGTTTTCACCTCTAATGCTCATCTTTTGCTTGCCTTGCAAGTCTTTGTTTTTAGGAGCTAGTTTTGGTTTGAATTGCCTTGTTTTGTCTTAAGGACTTAAACTTGTTTTTACCTTAGCCGTTGGTGGATGTTTATAAGATGTGTGCACACTTCTAACATGAGTTCAATTCTGGTTTTGGTTTACTTTCATGTCCTTTGTCTATACTCGTAACCCTTAGGTGATTTCTTTTGTTGGTTTACCTTTAACTTCAAAGTAGATTAGTCTTGTAGCATAGTTGTAACTTGACTTGTAATTTCATAATCCTTTTAGGTCTTTCACTTTGACTAATGTGACTCAAATGTACATAACCATTAGACTTAGGTTTTTATATTGTACATGCACTCTCTTGTTATTACTAATGTCTTTGGTTCACATGTGCAAGGTGCATAAAGGAGACATTCCAAAGGTGGTTTGACCATTTCATTTTGAAAATAAAAACTTGTTTCTAACTTGGTTTGCTATTTGTTTATAGGTGTTTTTGTGACTTGCTTTCGTTGTGCTTTCGTTGCTTTGCTACGGATTCATATCCGTTTAGTAGGACTTCTTATCTCTTCACTTCTCTTAAATGCTTTCAAATGTCATGAGAAGTAGGAATAGTCGATGCCATGATAAGTAGGATTGTATGGAAAGCCCTCAAGTGAGGCCATGATTGTGCTTGTTTAATGTTGTGCCTAAAGACCTCTGAAGAGGCATCCCCTTCCCATATTCCCTTGTAAGACCTTCAAGAAGGCAATTGACGAAAGACAAGGTTCGCAACCGACCCCCGTTATTCTAGTTAAGTCGTTCTTAGCTCTCATTACATGATTGAAGCTTTGGAACATCACTTGCTCTTGTTATCAAGTCCGTCAAGTGGAAAAGGGTTTAGCAATCAAACCCCCACACCTTGTCTTTAGCTCGCATTGACCGATGTTGATGCTTATGTGATCTGATTCACATCTTCTCCTTTCTTACTCTACTCCCCATGGTTCTCGATACCATTGGGTGAGTACCCCTATTTCCCGCAGTTAGCTTGTTTGCCTCGGTTGATATGACCCATTGGCTAAAGCTCCCCCCTTTCTTATTTTGATTATGTGAAATTATTGTTGGCTGACACTGTTTACTCTTTCATTGCTTTTAGTTCATTTTGTGATTGATTTATCCTGTGTTGACTTGTCTGATGACATGATCCCGCAGGATTCCTCGTTCTACTTAATTTTTGATTAAGTCGGAGGTAGGAGAGACATTAGGATAGCAATCCATGCCTGACAACATTAGGTAGACTTTCCTTGATCTTGACCTTAGGACCATCATTGCATGCTAACTTGTAGGACCGAGTTTCCCTTTAGACCTTCGTGAGTCTCATCTTGTCTCTCGCACCCATGTGATCGAGACTGTTTCATGTTCACCCGTAGTAGCGTGAACTACGGATGCTTTGATTCCTCCTTCTTTCCAGATTGAGGATACGTAGGCACGAGATGCGATATCTCGGCGAGTACACTAACAACTTACTTCCTTTTTCTCTCGCACCCTCGTGATCAAGACGTTAACCAATCAATCAAACAAACCTTTTCTCTTGCCCGAGTACAATCGAGACTCTTTCACAATCCAAACCGACCCGGTAAGGTCGAACTACGACTTCTCTGACTTCCTCTCTCCGGTACGATTGAGGATACGTAGGCACGAGACGCGACGTCTTTGCGAGCAACCTTCCCCCACAAAACCGTAGTCCGAACTATGTTGACTCTGACTTTCCCGCTCCCGAGGGAATACGTAGGCCTAGGACGGCGATGTCCTATCGAGTCACCTTTTCTTTTCTTTCCCTGTTTCTCCGTTCTTTTCTTTTCCGTTTAGCAGTTGAGTTTTAGATAACCCTACACCCTTTGATTGATAACAACAAGCATGGATCCCATTGAGTACGATGGACGCGAGGGGGTGCTAATACCTTCCTCTCGCGTAACCGACTCCCGAACCCAGGTTATGGTTGCGACGACCATTCCTTTCCCTTTGTTGAGGTTTTCTTCGATCGTTTCCTTTCCCTGCGTCGGGATAAATAACGTTCGGTGGCGACTCTTCTGTTCCTTTCGCCGGTTTATTATATTTACTTACTTCACATTTACTGTTGCCATATATATTTTTCTGTGTTGAACTATGCTGGTTTTTTCTGTTTGGTGGGCAGGGTGATCTGAGAGATAAGCCCACTACCCAGGCTTGAGCATACACATAGGTATTAGAGTGGATAGTCGTGACGCTTGCGTGGTGGTGACCACGTATTATTGTTCACGAGACCTACAGCCAGACGAGGTTCTATCGGGAGCTATCTGCTACTGTATGTTGATACAGGCCAGTGGATATTCGCTTGAGGAACTGTCGACTCTGGTGACCATTCCCGAGGACTCAATAACGACACTCCTTCAGGGAGCGATAATGGCAGACCAGAAATGGAAAACCCATTACGTATCCTGCCGAGGACCCGAAACTGGGAACTTGCCATAGGATTACCATATTTTTGGGGGAATCAGTGGACGACCTCTTTGTTTGGCGATAGTATTGTACCCCGAGGGATGAATGTACTATTGCTTCTCAAATCGAGAATCTGAAACTGAGGAACCTTGGTTTTAGTACCCACGTGTGAGAATGGGCGGGTGTTTACAGGTTTGCAGGTAACCTTGACCTTCAACCTACCCGGTATTCTGGTTTTCCTACCAGTGTGGACTTATCAGCCTGATATTATGGTATTATGATTATTTGGATATTCTGGTATTCTGGTATTCTCTTCAGAACAGACCTATGAGCTTATTCAGTCATCAGCACAGCACAGTGATTATTCAGACTATATGGAAGCTTTGATCCCATGTCTTATTGCATTCATACCTTTGCATTGCATTTGCATCTTGCATCATTTTGCATATCTTTCTCCAGGCCAGACCAGTGAGCTCATCCATCCTTTGCCTCGACCTGCAGTTGGTTTCCCGATTTTCGTATTGGACTTGAATCAGCTTCTGGAAAAATCATGAACTCAGGAGAGTAGAATTAGTTTGTGACTAGGGCCGATGTCGATTTGATGAAGCATCAGTTGGACCAACTTATGGAAGCTATGGCCGCCATGACAAGGGGAGAGGCCAATGTTCAAAGAAATGAGAATGTTATTCCACCTCTGGTGAACAATGTTGCTCAAGTTCAGCCCGTGGGAGTCCCTGTTGAGGATCCTGTTATGCAAGAGCGTCCCATTGTCCGAGGCGGACATCCATCTTTTCTTGATGCCGTTGATTATCACAGTTTTGCATTCTCTGTGTCAGATGTCCAAGGGGTAGTTCCAAAGATGAAGCCTAAGGATCCATAGTCAAGCAAGTTCTTCCCCGTTGAGGTGTTCTAGGTAGTAGGCCCCATTCTCCATCTTTGCTCGGACGCGATAGGGTCTCTCCCAGTTTGCGGCGAGTTTGCCTTCTTGAGAATCCTTGTGGTTCCTTCTTAAGACAAGGCTGCCCACTTGGAATTCTCGTCGTATAATCTTGGCGTTATGTCTGATTGCAATTTTCTGCTTTAATGAGGCTTCGCGGAGAGCCGCTCCTGATTGGACCTCTTCGACGAGGCCGAGCTCTTCTCTTAGTGCCTCGTTGTTTGTCTCCTCGTCCAAAGGTGATTCAGTCCGCCGGGATGGCACGTGTATCTCAATGGGGATCACTGCCTCGGTCCCGTAAGCTAGGCGGAAAGGAGTTTCCCCAGTCGAAGAGTGGGGTGTATTGTGGTATGCCCAGAGTACACTGTGCAGTTCCTCGACCCAGACTTTCTTTATTTCATCTAGCCTTCGTTTAAGGCCTCGCAGGATTACTCTATTTGCCGTTTCGGCCTGCCCGTTGGTTTAGGGATGCTCGACTGACGTGAAGTGTTGTTTCGTGCCTAGTTAGGTGACGTAGTCCTGAAACTTTCTGTCTGTGAACTGTGTCCCGTTGTCGATGACTATTGCTTGTGGGATGCCGAAGCGGGCGAGGATATTTTGTTTATAGAAGTGAAGTATATTGTAGGCCGTTATTTTGGCTAGAGCCTCTGCTTCTATCCATTTTGTTAAGTAATCAACATCCACTATTAAGTATTTGTTCTGGTTTGACCCTACGACGAATGGTCCCAGGATGTCTAGGCCCCGCCATGCGAAGGGCCACGGGGAGACATAGCTTTGAGCTCGTTAGGTGGAGCTATGTGTATGTCCCCGTGTCGTTGGCATTTGTCGCACTTTTTCACGTGCTCTTTTGCATCATGCTGCATGGTTGGCCAGTAGTACCCTACTCGAAGGGCCTTCCTAGCGATGGATCTCCCCCCGAGGTGTTGGGCATTAGTTTCCTCGTGGATCTCACGTAAGACGTGGGCGACCATCTCTTCCTCGACGCACTTGAGTAAAGGGATGGAGAATCCTCGCCTGTGGAGCTTGTTTTCGACCAGGACGTAGGAGCAGGCTCTGCGCCTGACTATGCTCGAGGGTCGTGGAGGTTTTCTCGATGTTGGGTCGAGGGAGCACCTCCTGGATGACGGACTTGTTTCCGCCCTTTTTCTTCGTGTTCGCCAGTTTAGACAACACGTCTGCTCTGACTTTATATTCGCGGGGAACATGTTTCACTTCTACCACTGCGAATTTCGTCATCTTTACCTTGACCAGGGACAAGTATTCCGACAAGCTGTTGTTCTTGGTCTGGTATTCTCCTCGGACTTGGAGGGCCACAAGTTGAGAATTGGTGCAGATGATGACTTCCTCGGCCCCTAGGTCTTCGGCTAGGCGTAGACCGGCGAGGGAGGCCTCGTATTCAGCTTGATTATTGGAGGCAGGGAAAGATAAGGTAAGCGAGACTTCGACGATAATCCCCTCATCATTTTCTAAAATGATACCTGCCCTGCTTCCTGCAGAACTGGATGCCCCGTCGACGAAGATTGTCCATTTACGTGCCCCGCAACTAGGGGAATCGGTGAACGTCATCTCCGCGACAAAGTCGGTCAGCACCTGGGCTTTGAGGGCTTTTCTGCTCTCGTATTAAATGTCGAATTCAGATAGTTCCAACGAAAATTTAAGAATTTTGTCAGCCATATCTGGTCGTCCTAATAGTTGTGTTTACGGGTTGATTTATTTGGATCACGGTCGTGTGGGCCAAGAAGTAGTGCCTCAGTCTTCACGCAATGTTAATGAGGGCCAAAGCTACATTCTCTATTTGCTAGTATCTCAGCTCTGGTCCCTGCAATACTTTGCTTGTGAAGTATATAGGCTTTTGCACGTCGGGCGTTTCGCGGATGAGGGTGGCGCTAACGGCCTCGGTTACTACGGCGAGGTAAAGGTACAAGGTTTCGTCGTTATCCGGTCGAGAGAGAACTGGCGGTTCTAACAGTGCTCGTTTTAGATGGAGGAGATCATGGTCGCATTCCTCCGTCCATTCAAACGCTGCCTTCTTGCGGAGGAGTTTGAAGAAGGGCAAGGCGTGCTGGGTAGACTTGGCCATGAAATGAGATAATGAAGTGAGCATCCCATTGAGGGATTGGATGAATTTCTTTGAGCTGGGCGTTGGGAACTCGGAGAATGCTCTGCATTTGTCGGGGTTAGCTTCGATTCCTCGTTCTGTCAGATAGAAGCCGAGGAACTTGCCCGCCCGCACCCCGAAAGTGCATTTCTCCGGGTTAAAATGCATATGGTATTTCCTAGATTGTTCGAAGACCTTTCTTAAATAGGCCGTGTGATCGGTTTCCTCGTGGGATTTCACGATCATATCGTCCATAAAGACTTCGAGCATGTCGCCGATTTCTCACTGGAAGACGTTGTTCATCATCCTTTGATAGGTCGCGCCAGCGTTTTTCAAGCCGAAAGGCATTACTGTAGCGAGCGATTTTTGTCGGTGACGCGACCACCTTATCGCTGGTTTTTGGGTTTCTCCCCACAATGAGGAGGGGTGCTACTTTCTGATTTCTTATTTATCCCATGAAGCTGTAAGGGAAAGGGAAGCTATCTAAAACTAACCTTGCACGCGAATGTTTAACTGAACAAACACTTAAAGAGATTGGGGGGTCTGGGGTCAGGTTATATGATGGGGAGTTGTCAATATCATATATGTGGTTATCCATAGGATGTTAGCTTTAGGTTTCGCTTTGTACTTGATGGTGTTTATCCGTTAATGGGTTGGGAAAGTTTCTTGGGAAAGTATGAGAGAAAGAGTGAGTTGATGTTGATGTTTGGGTCTTCCCGATGTTTTTGGTAAGGTACTGGACCTAAGTTTTAATTGGTACGAAGGTACTGGACCTAGAGTTTTTGTATAGTATGCTCGCTAAGATTTCGCAATCTTATGCCTACGTATTCCCGTTTAAACGAAACAGAGAAATCAGAGCAATCGTAGTTCCTACTATTCTAAGGGAGGAAAAAGATGTTTTGGTGTCTTGTTTCAAAGCCCAAGATTGAAGCTAAAAGGTTTATCTATGTCTTGTTCAAAGCCCAAGATTGAAGCTAAAAGGTTTGACTGAGAGAGAATTTATCATCTCTAAAGGGAGATGTCTTGTCTGTTTATCATGGTTGTTGGGTGACTGTTTATAAAGGAAGATTACTTTAACCGGGATATGAGAATCCAGCAATGCCATAACTTCCTTTGTAAGAGATATTAATTTTTGCGTGCCTTGATCAAAGCTCAAGGTTGAAGCTAAGAGGTTAATTGACTCCACTAGGGAAGTCCTTATACAAAGCCTAAGAGGAGACTGAAAATGGCTGACTCAACAAGAGAGTGTTTATATGTCTTGTATAAAGCCCAAGATTGAGGCTAAAAAAAGAGACTGACTCTTTGGTGATATCATTATACAAAGCCTAAGAGGAGGCTAAAAGTTTGACTTTTTCGGAGAAAGTGTTCTATCTGTCTTATACAAAGCCCAAGATTAAGGCTAAAAAAGGTTTTGACTCCGCCGGGAAGGTTTGTATATGTTTTGTACAAAGCCCAAGATTGAGGCTGAAATGGGAAATTTAACTGACTCGGGTGAGGATATTTTAGGTATCTTGTACAAAGCCCAAGACGGAGGTTAAAAGGATTTGACTCTGCTGGATAGTATTATCTGTCTTGTAATAAGCCCAAGATGGAGGCGAAAAAGAGTTTGACTCTGCTTAGGAATTTATTTCGCAAAGCCTAAAAGGAGGCTGGGAGGAACTGTCTCTGCTGGAGTAGATATTTGTCCCCAAGCTTAAGAGAAGGTTATGAAAATTTGTGTCTTGTACAAAGCCCAAAATTGAGGCTAAAAGGGTTTGACTCAACAAGAGAGTGCTTTTATCTGTCATGTACAAAGCCCAGGATTGTGGTTGAACAAGCTGGAGAAATCATTATACACAGCTTGAGAGGAGACTAACTCCTACTAGGGAAAATCATTATACAAAGCCTAAGAGGAGGCTGAAAAAGATGGACTCAACAAGAGAGTGTTCTTATCTGTCTCGTACAAAGCCCGAGATTGAGGCTAAAAGGGTTTACTCAACAAAAGAGTGCTAAAAGGTGATTGACTCAACAAGAGAGTCTGAAAAGTGGTTGACTCAACAAGAGAGTCTGAAAGGTGATTGACTCAACAAGAAAGTCTGGAAAGGTTAGCTCTGCTGGGGAGAATCATTTGTACATAGCCCAAGAGGAGGCTGACTGTGCTGAGGAAAAATCCTTATACAAAGCCTAAGAGGAGGCTAACTTCTGCTGGGGATTACTAAGATCCCGAGGCAGGTCCAAATGGGGAATCAACTCTTGCTGAGGATTACGTAAGAGTTGAGGTATCAGATGCCTTGAGGTTCTGATTTGGGATAGTGTTATCCTGATATTAAACTGACCCTGGTTTAGGGTTTTTAGGAGAGAGACTGGGTTTTAGACTCTACTGGAGATTAATCCAGAAGAACCGGGGTTTCTCCTATGTTTTGTAGGGAACTTGAGAATGTCTTTGAGACTCAAGATGAGATTAGACTGTCCAAGTCTACTGGTGTGGAAGGGTTTTATCTTTTGTATGATGCCCAAGAGGAGGCTGGTGTTTTAAGGAATGAGAATCAACCCTAAGTTAGTCTGAGATTTGACATTGGAAAGACTGCTTTAGCAAAGGATGACTAAGTTCTGTCTTATACCTTTAAGACGTCTTCAGGGTCCTTGTATTAAGCCCAAGAGAAGGCATGAGAACTTCTAGGAAGCCTGGAGGGTCCTTGTACAAAGCCCAAGAGGAGGCGGGGATGCTTTTAGGAAGCTCGTGGGTCTCAAACCAAGAAAAGTTCAAGAAATGCTATTCACCGAGAATAAATCACTTAGTGAAAGTTCTGAGGTTTGAAGAAATTCAAGAGATGCTATTCACCGAGAATAGATCAACTCTGGGGAATAAAATTTCTTTGACAATTTCTAGGGTGACAGTCTGAGAAAAGGTTCACGGGGAATATTGCATTTCTCTTTGTTCCATATTGTTTAAGCCCAAGAGAAGGCAAGACTGTATCTGGAAATCCTATGGGGATCTAGTTTTGACTGTATTTAAGAGTGACCAAACTGGCTTTACCTAGTTCTAGACCTAGTTACCGGGGAAAACTCTAAATAGCTATACTAGTATATATACAGTTGATATATGACAAGTATTTAAAAGGATACGAAAGAAGGACTTACAGTGCGCAGCTTCCCACAATACAGTTTATATATTAAAGCATGTAAAGGAAAGCAGATAAAAACTTACAAGCGAGCAAGCTTCCATGTTGTATTGTTAGTTGTTCAAAGAAATTAAAGAAATTTTTTATAATAACTGTATATTTGAACCTAAATCAAAAGAAAAGTTGTTTTTGAAAGATTGTTGGGGCTTATACTCAAAGAGAAGCCCTAGGTTTAACAGTGATCGCACCGTTGTTTCGAAGGTTGTTCTGGGACTTATACAATGACTGAGGCCCAAAATTGTTTTGGCTAAAAGAGGATTGGGTCTTACACTCTATTAGAGGCCCACAAGATTTACTTTTGTACAAGTGGTGGGGCTTACAACTCAAGGAGAGGCCCATTGATTTCTGTTTGAAAATGGCGACCGCGCCGAGATTTTCCATCGTATCAGGACTTATACAATATCTGAGGCCCAAAAAAGGTTTATGTACAACAAGGGTTGGGTCTTACACTCTATTAGAGGCCTAAAAGTGTTTTAAAAGGTTTGATGAAGATCAAGAACCAAAGAAACCCTAATTTCATTTTCTTTTAAAAGTAATCCTTTTAATGAAATGAATAAAATGATAAAAATACCAAATAAGTCTAAATAAACTACTTGTGATTTTTTTATTAAGGTTTGAAAAATGAGGTTTTAATCACAAGATGATTTAGGACTCATTTGATTTTGATTTTCAAGATGAATATTCATTTTTGAAATGTTTAAAAACAATAAAAATGAATTTATTTACAAAAATATCAACTATATTAAATAAATAATATAAATTTGATTTTTTTATGGAATAAAATATTTTAACATTTTTGTGATTTTTTGCAAAAAGAACCAATAAAAAATAATTAAAATTGAGAGAGAAATTAATTTTCCAAATCATTTAAAATAATATGACAAATATTCAAAAAATGGAAAAAGTGGTAAAAAAAAAGGTCTGAGGCGAGGGGGATTCGAACCCCAGACCTCCAAGTTATAGCGTGCGCCTTCTACCACTGAGGTGGTGATACATTCGTGTATCAAAACCACCCTATAAATACATAAGGGGTGCCTTGTGTTAGGCCTGGCCAAGGCAAGTTCTTGGGCCAAAACGTAAAGGCTGTAACTTTCTCATTTCTCCATGGATTGGGACAAAATTTAGGTCTATCCTGCCTAGAATTTCACAAGGAATCCAACGGTGGTCTTAGTTTTTTCAGATGAGGTCTCCATTTTAAAACCCGATGGTGGTTTTGAAATAGGCCATGATTTGCATTTTCTATGCTACCTCATGTTACAGGCAAGAATTACATGATGAATTGGTTCAAACACAACATATATAACATGTATGAGATGTTTATGAGCAGTGCACTCCAAAGCAATGCATAATTCAAAGAGTTCAAGTTGTGATGCTTACCTCTTTAGGAGCTTTTTGTGCTATCTGCCAAGTTTCTTGTGCCAGAAGTAATTTGATGCTTTAGACACTCTCAATTGATCCCTTGGAAGCTTTTAGAATGATCACCACCAGCTGGAATCCTCAAGAACGAGTTTTGGCACTTTCTTGCAAAAGGGACAAAAGTGACCAATATGGTAACTCTCTCAAATGGTGTTCCAGATGTGGGGAACCATTTGGGACAATTCAAGGATGATATTTGGAGTGTGTTTGAGGTCTTATCTGGTTTTGAAAGTGACTGAATCAAGACATGGCTTGAAAAATGCAAAAAAAGTCAATTTTTGAGGTTTTAGAGGTTGACTTTGTGATTTTGGTGTTACATGTCACATGTTAGTGTTTGGACAGCTTAGATACAACATATTAGAGGTGTTTGGATCATGAGCTGTGATGGAATTTCTCTCTAACTCAAAAACTCAGAGATACCTTGCAAAAGAAGGCATTTTGGCCTAAAGAGAGGGATTTTGAGGAAAAAATTAGTTTAGGTGCTTTGGTGTACTCAAACTGAGCACAAATGAGCTCTATTTATAGTAGAGCAAGTTTATTTTGCAAGCAATAGTGAATGGCAACTGCAGCAGGCCTTTGGCCAATGTTATGCAAAAGGAATCTCAAGTCTCCTCTAGCCATTGACTTGAGATTAGGGCATATGCTTTGTAGCTTAGGTTCAGAGATAAGTTTGGACTAAATTCAGTTGGAATAGGCTCAGTTCATGCCACCTTGATGCATTCATTAAAGGCTTGAAAACAAAATTGAAGTTTTGGCATCTTTTTAGCCTTTTTAGGTTTGGCATGGCTATTGTAGATTCTTGGACTTTGGAGGCTTGGGGATCAGATCATTCCCTTCTTGTTTTATCCTCAGATGTGTCCAAATAGATGACAAGGCTTAGATTTATCAGATTTGGACAAATCGAGCAAAATGCACAAATTCTGCCTTGTAAAACCAGTTCATGATGCCATGTTTCAAGGGTTGTATCTCCTTGCTCAAATGGAATTTGGAGATGATCTGGTACTTGTTGGAAAGCCCTCATGGCATACTTCAACTTTGATGTCCACCCCTAGACCTGGTTTGACTTAGAACAAGGTGAAAAATGTCCCTACATTTTAGAAAAAGTAAGGCAGATTCTGCCTTAGTGAAAATTTCACTAAGTGTTGGAAAAATGTCATTTCCATGTTTTCAGTCATTTTGATCACTCCATAACTAAAAATCACGAGGAATTGGAGTTTTATGTAGTTAAAGCTTTTGAAGTATGTAATGAGAGCTACAAATCCAGCTCTGGACCATCCAAAATGGTTGCTTGGATCTTAAGTTATGGTCCTTGGAAGTTGGTACCCTAGTCATTTTGTTCCATAACTTAGAAAAATTCTAAGTTTTTTATGGTTACCCCTTTTACAAGTTAATTCACTTTCTTTGATTTTTCTTGATGAATGATGATTCAAATCACATATTAACATTGTTTTAGGGTTGAGGAACCAAAATTGTGAAAAATTCCAAAAAGTCAAACTTGATTTTGTGCACAGTTGACTTTTTATCGGATGAAATCTAAACTGCGCGATCCTTTGTGAAATCAAGTCCTTGACCTAAATCAAACCTAATGGATATATTCCATAGGTATTATAGGGTGTATTGAATCATGTCCCAAGGTTCGGGAGCATGTCTTGGTCAAAAGTCAAAGGTACAGTTGACTTTTTTCCTCGAAACCCTAATTGTGGTCCTGATGAAATTGAAATTTGTGAATCAAGCTTCCTGGGTCAATCCATTATTGCAAATGGTTCAATGTAGTATATTGGAGGCCCTTAAATCATGTCTTGAGGTTTTGGCTCATGCTTTGTCCCAAAAGTCAACTTAGGGGTGAATTAGGTCCATGAGCTCCCTTAGAGTATCTTGGGTTGTGCTTTGAAGCATTGGCTCATGCCCAGATGAAAATTTCCATCTGGAGGCCTCAGTCGACCAAAACCCTAATTTGGTGACACTGGCGATTTTGAGGCTTGATCCACTTGGAATGTAGCAACCTTGTGCTTGATCCTTGATGTGGGAGTCCTATTGATCCTTTATGTATATTTTGAGAGGTTAGACAAGTTGAAGATCATGTCATTCCTTAATTGATCCTTTGTCTAAGTGCCCTGAGAGGGCTCAAAACCCTGATTCTTGTTTGTGGTGGATGCTCAAACATCTCTGAGGATATTGATGAGGCATGATGGTTCATCCATATTATGGTAATGATTTGCACAATGATGAGAAATCTTGGTAGTCAAAATTTGGGGTATGACAATTACGTTATAGTAATAGTTGTTCGACTCGGTCATGAAGGCGGTATATTTTTTGTCACTTTTCGCCATTGGTATTTGGTTGTAGCCCGAATAGGCGTCCATGAATGATAGTAGTTTAAAACCGGTAGAATTATCAACAAGTTTATCTATATTGGGGACGGGTAAGCATCTTTAGGGCATGCCCTATTGAGATCAGTATAATCAACACACATACGCCACTTTCCATTAGATTTTTTGACGAGTACAACGTTGGACAACTAAGTGGTGTACTTGGCTTCCGAAATAAAGTTTGCCTCGAGGAGGTCTTTTACAGCTTATTCTGCAGCCTCTGTTTTCTCTGGAGACTGCTTTCTCCTACGTTGTGCTACAGCCTTGACGACAGTGTCAATTGTGAGTTGATGGTAGGTGACGACAGGATCTAAGCCGGGCATTTCTCTGGCGCTCCAGGCGAACAAGTCTGCGTTTTCTCGGAGGCAAGCTTTGAGTTGTTTCCTCGCTGTGTCGGGGAGGCCGATCCCTATCTTTACTCCTCACTGAGGGTCATCGCCGAGTAGGACGAGTTCGAGCTTGCCATCCGGGATCGGGCTCATCAGATGAGAGCCGTTGATGGTGCTGGTTGAAGTGGATGAGCTGCTTGGGCAAGACTGGGTTTCCTTTTGATCATCTTTGGAGAAGCGACTGTCGAGGTTGATAGAGTCAACATGTGGCAGCGACTTGGCTTCCTCGGAGCAGCTGGGCAAGGCTGGCTTGTTGGACGTCTTCGACTCAGCAACGATGGTGTTGAGTCCTTTGGTGGCCACTTCGTAGCATCTTCTTGCAGCCTCAATGTCCCCGTGCAAGGTGGAAACCATACCCATCGAAGTGTAGTACTTCATTTTGAGATGAACGGTTGACGGTACGGCCACCAATTCAGCCAAGGTTAGTCGCCCGAATATGCACTGGTAGAGAGACGGGCAGTCAATAACCAGAAATTGGACTTTGCTAGATCTGGCCGTCTCTGCAGGTCCAAAGGTCACGATCAACTCGACCTACCCCCAGGCCTTTGTGACCGACCTGTTGAAGCCCTGTAGGTCAGAGCCCACGTAGGGAGTGAGGTGTGATTCATCTAGCTGGAGGGTTTGAGAATAGTTGCGAGTATATGATGTCGACCGAGCTGCCTTGGTCGACTAAGATTCTGCGAACATCAAAATTTGCCATCTGGGCTCTTACGAGAAGTGGAATGCTTGAGTTCGGGGCCCCTCCAAGGAGTTCCTCTCGCTAGAAAGAGATGGGGACCGATTCTCCCAGAACCTTGTCGAGTGTTGTACTCTTGTTGGAGCTCGTGCTGAGTAGGTGCTCGAACTTTCTTTTCACGGATCCCACGGTGACTTTGTTGAAGCCCCCTTCGAAGATAACCATGGCGGAGGGGAAAGTTTTCCACGGGCTATGGGCTGCGAAGTAGGGGGAGCGCTGAGCTATTCAGGAACATAGAAGTCCTCAGACCGCAATATGCTCATGGCGACCTGGAGGTTTGTCTCTTCTGAGAAAGGCACATCTTCCTCGACTTTATTTGACTCATGGGCGTCTTGCCGGGGAGTTTCCTTCTTCTTCGTGAACTGCTTCAGGTGGTTGTCCCTGATCAGTATCTCTATGGCATCCTTTAGGTGGATGCAGTCGTCAGTAGTGTGGCCGTGACTCTTGTGGAAACCGCAGTATTTCGATTTATCAGCGTTCGGCTTGGCCGGTATCTGCTTAGGGAATCGAACCCCTGCTTGTTTAAACTCTGAGCTGGCGCATTCGGAGAGGATTTTGTCCCTGGAGATGATAAGTGTATTTTGTATCGTTTTCAATTAGTATTTTTCCTTGTTATTTCATCGCATTTTGTCTACTTTCTTTGTTTTTTCCGGATTTTATGCTTTGGTATTGTTTTTTGTCATTTTCAGGTCTTCACAAGCATATTGGAAGAAAAAAAGATAAAATCGGGCGAAAATCGAAGGAAAAACACAAGAGTCGGAGCCTCCCAGTAGAAAAACTAGAGCTCTATTACGGGTGCCCGTAATGCATGTTACGACCCATAACAGAAGTCCCAGTAGATCCCAAGAAGAGGGCGCCCCAGTACAAAAACCAGAGCTCTGTTACGGGTGCCCGTAACATGTGTTACGGCCCGTAACAGAGGTGCGAGAAGCCAACTTTTTGTTTCCTTTTTCGTCTCAATTTGATTCCTGATTTAAAGACCTTGACATTGATACCTGGCTGATTCTCCTATGGAATGGCATTGAAGACTCTTTTATTTGAATTTATTTGATTTATGGCTATTTAACTCCAATTAGAGGGGAGTTTTAGGGACCGCACTTTTAACATATTTTCTTTACGCTTTCTGCAATTTTATCTTTTCTACGCATCTTTTCTATACAAGTCTCCATTGGAGCTGAACCAAGTTTATTGAAGCAATTTTATTTTCATCAGGTTTTTATTATTACTATCTTTATATTTTATTTCGATTATGTCTTTCATTTTTACAATCGTTTTTATTGTTTCAACCCTCACCATGAGTGAGTAGTTTCCTAGGGATTAAGGGTCATGAAACCCACTCATGACTATCCGTATGATTAAATAAAAAGTGATACAAGGATTTAACGCGTTCTCATTTTAAAAGTTCGAGTTCTTATTTTAAAACTTTGTTACGAAAGTAAAAGGTTCTTAGGTATTGGTAATGATGCGAAAACACTTTATCCGATACACGAAAAGGAATTTTTAGACAACCAAATCCGATGATGCGAAAGTACTCGGAAGAGGTTGAGAAAAACTTCATCTTAATAGACTGCGTGGTAACATAAAGGTTTTGGTAAATTCTATTAAACATGCGACAACTGACAGATTATTTACCGAAACCATGATAACACGCTGCGAAAGCCGGTGTTATCTACAAAATCTATTTTCTATAATTCGAGTAAAAATCCTTGTAGCGCGAGTAATCCAGTCATACAGAGATGTTAGAGTAGGGAATCATGATCCTAAATCTCGTTTGTTTTAATTATTTATCTAACCCTTGTTTCAGATCTGTTTCTCCCATTTTTCGGTCGCTCTAGATTTACAAAGATCAAACAGAAATCGGTACTTAACCATTGGTCCATGTGGATCGATAACTTTTTATTACTACGATATAGTCGTGCACTTACGGCCGTGTCAAGTTTTTGGCGCCGTCGTCGGGGACCAATTGCGTTAATATTGAAGTTCTATTTGATCACCGTAGAGACTAGAGTTTTACTTTTCAGTTTACGCGAACAACGTGTTTCACTGATCTTCTAGTCGAACCCGTTGACGATCCAAAGCACATTATACGAGAAGGACGTAGAGTCCGAAGACAGCTCATAATGGCTACCAATGAAGTTGATACTAAACATTTGAAGGATTATGCGATTCCCACTGATGAGGAACCACACTGTAGCATTGTACATCCACCTATTACGACGAACAAATTTGAACTTAAACCGTCATTGGTGGGTATGGTTCAGCAAAATCAAATTTCAGGATTATCTTCAGAAGACCCGAACCTCCATTTATCTATATTTATTGATAATTGTGGTACAATAAAAGCTAATGGCGTTGATTAGAATGCCATCCGTCTTAGGCTTTTTCCTTTTTCTCTCAGAGACCGAGCACGAGCTTGGCTCCAATCCTTACCGGCAAATTCTATTACTTCTTGGCCTCAGTTGAAAGCCGCTTTTCTAGCAAGATACTTTCCGCCAAGCAAGACTGCTCAGATAAGGGGAGAGATTAATAATTTCAAGCAAGAAGATGGTGAGTCTTTATTTGATACTTGGGAATGTTTCAAAGAATTGTTGAGACTTTGTCCTTTTCACGGGTTAGAAAAGTGGATGACTATCCACATCTTTTACAACGGTCTCCTACACTCCACTAAGATGACCCTTGATGCGGCTTCAGACGGAGCCTTTATGAAAAGTCCTAAGGATACTGCTTACGATCTTATTGAAGAGATGGTACAAAACTATCATTCTTGGGGTAGCGTGCGACAACAAACCACTAAAACCACCCCGAAAACCGGTGGGATATATGAAGTGAATGATTTTGATTATATGAATGCTAAGGTCGATGCTCTTTATAAGAAGATTGAAGAGCTAAGCATTACTCCTGCTACTCCCAACACTGTTGCTTCTACCAACTCGCTCAATTGTGAGATTTGCGGTGTGAATGGGCACACTGGTAATGATTTTCAGATGGTTCTCACCGGAGGATATACTCAAGAGAATGTCAATTACATGAACAATCAGAAAAATAATCCTTAATCCAACACCTACAATCCTGGGTGGCGTGATCACCCAAACTTCTCATACAAGAACAACCAACCACAACAAGCCATGGGACCACCGGGGTTCCAAAAGGCATTGGTTCCAGTTCCTAAAAAGTCCAATTTGGAGCTCCTAATGGAAAACTTCGTGACTACACAAACTCGTTAAAACGAGGAGTTCAGGAACCAAAACCTCCATACCAATGAGATAATTAGGCAACTGACCATAAAGGTGGAACGCATTTTTACCCACAACAAAATGTTAGAAACCCAAATCTCCCAAGTTACGCAATAACAAGCTTCTTCATCTTTCCCTCAAGGATCATTCCCGGGGCAACCCGAACAAAATCCTAAGGGACAAATAAATGCCATAATCAAATTAAGTGATGAAGAGTTGGACGAACTAAAGAGAGAAGAGTTAGAGGTTAAGAAATTTGTCAAGTCAAGAGTGGGTGAAATTATGAAAGATCCGGAAAAGGAGGTCATTGAAAGAAGGGATTCCATCACTCCACCCTTTTTTGAAGTAAAAGTTTTGCCCCGAAGTAACAACATTGGGCCCATTATGAGGACTCGTCTTAGAAAGTTCGTAAGGTTACTGAAGAAGCTTTATGATAGTATACCTGAGAACCTATCTCAAGTGCCTAACTTCGAGGAAATTCTAAAGAGGATCCTCTCCAAGAAAAAGAAACTGAAAGATCATGGGATCATAAAACTCACAGGTAGGTGTAGTGCCCTAATACAACACAGAGCACCCCCTAAATTAGAAGATCCATGGGACTTTTTCATTCCTTGTAAGATAGGAGCTTTGAGTTGTCCTAATGCCTTATGTGATCTTGGTGCTAGTGTGAATATGATACCTTTGTCTATCCACAAAAGATTAAATTTAGGGGAACTGAAACCCTGTAGTTTGCGTCTGTAACTTGCTGATGGGACAATAAAATCCGTGGAAGGGATTTTAGAAGATATTCTGGTTAAGGTTGAGAACTTATACATACCCACTGATTTTGTGGTCATGGATGTGGACGAGAACCAAAGCACACCTGTTATTCTAGGAAGACCTTGCATGGCTACGGCCGAAACAGTTATCTATGTTAAGGAGGGAATGCTGACTTTTGAGGTTGGAGGGAATAAGTTAGGATTCACTTTCCACAATAAGCAAGAATTGATGGAGGAACAAAAACTTAGCCTCTTAAAAGAAATGGTCACTACAAAGGGTGAAGAAAAGATAAGCTCGAGGCAAGAGTTTCTGGAAAAGAGAGGGTGTTTGTCACTTAAGGCAATGTTTGGTTGGGATCCAAAATTGTTCAAAGGAAAGTTTGGACAAAGAACAAAGTTGGTTCTTCGGGAACCATCCTGAGTGGTAACACTCATGGACCGTCGAGCCATGCGATGTTAAATGAAGTGCTCGGTGGGAGGCAACCCACTATTTTCATGCTAATATTTTTCTTTTCCTTGTTTTTGTCTTTGTTTTTGTAGGAAAGCAGGTAAATGAACTGAGAAATCAAGAAAAATATAGTACGAAAAATCGTGCCCGGAAGATCGGAACCAAAAAACAAAAAAAAAATCACACCCTCCATACAAAAACCAGTGGTGTATTACGGCCGCCCGTAATGGGCATTACGACCCGTAATGCACCCCACGCCCAAAACCCTCAAAAACCTACTTCCCATAGTAAAATCCGCGCCACATTACGGATGCTCGTAACGTGTGTTACGGACCGTTACGCGCGTGCAGTATTTTTTTATTCAAATTTTAAATATCCCCATCTTTCTCTCTCCCAAAATCCATCTCATTAACTCTATTTATTATCCACAACCACCCATAAACACCAATCAAATCCTTCCCTTTTCAAATTTTCTTACACCTTTTTCTCTCCTTATTTATCATTACCTTCTTCTTCTTCTCCCACACAAAAATTCACTATCTCCATCATAACCAACCCTACATAAAAACTCAATCTTTCACCTCCTCATTAACCAAAACACCATAACCACTTCAGAAAACCTTCTCCATTCGAACCCCTATTCCATATTCCGGGCACTTTTTCTCGTAATCGCAAGAATTTTTTTTCAAAGATTTCCATCTATGGCTCCCAAAAGGAATGCTCAAAGGGAAACCGGGGACTCTGTCATACTCCAAATTTTGACCACCAGGATTTCCCATCATTGTGCAAGTCATCGTCACAATATGGATGAACCATCATGCCTCATCAACCTCCTCAAAGATGGTTGAGCATTCACTATAATAAAAGATTAGGGTTTCGAGCCCTCTTAGAGCATTTAGACAAGGATCAATCAAGAATTAACATGATCTTCAACTTGTCTAACCTCTAAAACATCCACAAAGGATCAAGAGGACTCCCACACCAAGAATCAAGCACAAAGATTTGCAGCATTCCAAATGGATCATGCCTAAGGATCGCCAGTGTCACCAAATTAAGGTTTTGGTCGCCTGAGGCCTCCAGATGAAATTTTCCATCAAGGCTTGAGCCAATGCCTCAATGTATGGTCCTATAAGCTCAAAAGGATCTCAAGAGCCCATCCACAATGGCAAAATCACCTTGAAGATCCATCTATCAAAAAATCAGGAATTAGGGTTTTGACCTAATTCAACCCTTGAGTTAACTTGTGAAGTGAGGCATGACTTGAAGCTTCAAAATGAACTTCAAAGACCTCAAATACATCATATTGACATATTTACAAGATTTGATTGACTCAAAGAGCTCAAATCATAAGCCACAAGAACTCAAGACCATCTGATCACAAATTAGGGTTTCTGATGAAAAAAGTCAATCCTACCCTTGATTGTTGACCTACCCTTGATCTTAAACCTTGGGGAGAGGTCCAAGACATTCCTAAACACCCTTGGAGGCCATCCATGAATTTTAATTGAGCCCAATGATTGATTTCACAAAAGGATCACAAAGTCAAAATTTCATCTGATGAAAAAGTCAACTGTACAAAAATCCAAGTTTGACTTTTTGGATTTTTGGTCAACCAAGGTTCCTTAACCCTAAAACAATGTTAATATGTGATTTGAATCATCATTCATCAAGAAAAGTCAAAGAAAGTGAGTTAACTTGTAAAAGGGGTAACCATAAAAAACTTAGAATTTTTCTAAGTTATGGAACAAAGTGGATAGGGTACCAACTTCCAAGGACCATAACTTGAGATCCAAGCAACCATTTTGGATGATCCAAAGCTGGATTTATAGGTCTTACTACACTCTACAAAAGCTTCAACTACATCAAACTCCAATTCCTCATGGATTTTAAGTTATGGAGTGATCAAAATGGCTAAAAACATGAAAATGACATTTTTCCAACACTTAGTGAAATTTTCACTAAGTCAGAATCTGCCTTACTTTTTTCAAAATGTAGGGACATTTTTCACCTTGATCCAAGTCAAACCAGGTCTAGGGGTGAACATCAAAGTTAAAGTATGCCATAAGAGCTTTCCAACAAGTACCAGATCATCTCCAAATTCAATTTGAGCAGGGAGATACAACCCTTGAAACATGACATCATGAACTGGTTTTACAAGGCAGAATTGTGCACATTTGCTCGATTTGTCCAAATCTGATAACTCCAAGCCTTGTCATCAATTTGGACACATCAGAGGATCAAATCCAAGGGGGGTGATCTGATCTCCAAGCCTCCCAAGTCCAAGAATCTATAAGTAGCCCTAACAAACCTAAAAAGGCTAAAAAGGGCCAAGACTCCATTTTTGTTTCCAAGTCTTTAATGGATGCACCAAGGTGGCATGAACTGATCCTATTCCAACTGAATTCAGTCAAGACTTATCCCTGAACTAAGAGACCATAGGCATGTGCTCTAACCTCAAGTCAATGGCTAGAGGAGACTTGATATTCCATTTGATCCACATTGGCCACAGACCTGTACCAGTTGCCATTCATTATTGCTTGCAAAGCAAACTTACTCCATTATAAATAGGCCTCATTTGTGATCAGTTTGAGTACACCAAAGCACCTAAACTGACGCTTTCCTCAAAATCACCACTTTCACTTCAATTTTGCCTTCTAACTCAAGTTACTATCGGGGTTTGAGTTTGAGAGCAATTCCAACCAAACCAATCACACACACACCTCACATATAACATATATAAGTGATCCAAACTCTTACATAACATCTGTAACATCAGATTCTCAAAATCACCAGCCAATTGCTCAAGTTCTTGACAGATTTGCAGTTGAGGTACCACAACCAGTTCCAGCTCAATTCAATCCACTCCAAGCATTCAAACACACTCCTTGGAACCTAAGGAAGCTATCCAGATCATTGGAACCTAGATGTAACACCTCCATCACCAAACTCAATCACCAACTGCAAGAGGTAAGCATGAACTCTTCAAACTCCATGATGCATGCATATTTTACTGCACAATAATTTTGCCACATGTTCATAATCATGTATGGAGTAATAACCCTCAATCAATTGCCATGAATCAATCGTGTATGGAATTTCATGGTGCTCATGCTGAAATTAGGGTTCTTGAGGTTTTCTTATGATTTCTCACTCAATACTCAAAATAAATGCAATTAATCTATATGGTTGTGATCCTTGTTCAAAAACGAACAGGATTAGTACTTGAATCGTGCAAAACCATTGAGGAATCATGGAGAAAAGTGAGAAAATGCAAATTTGCAGAAACAGGGCACGCGGACAAGAACTTGGTGTTTTTGGCGCCCTTTTTCAAATATTTTAATATTTGAATATTTTGATATTTTTGTTAATTGATTCAAAAATTAATTTCTCTCTGATTATTTATGTTTTTGAATTGATTCTTTTTCTCAAAATTCACTAAAATGTTTAAATATTTTATTTTACAAAAAAATCCAATTTATATTATTTATTTAATATAGTTAGAATTTTTGTAATTAATTTCATTTTAATTGTTTTTAAACATTTTTAAATGGAATTCCCACTTTGATTTTTCAAAACCAATTGAATTTCAAACTCTCATGTAATTGAACATGATTTTTCAAAATATTTTTCAAAGTGTACAACTTATTTTTGAATATATTTGGTATTTTATATCATTTTTTCATTTAATTTCCTTTGAAAAATAACATTTTTATTTAAAATTAGGGTTTTCTCATGATTTTAAATTTTCAAACACTTTTGGGCCTCCAATAGAGTGTAAGACCCAATCCTTTGTAAATACAAACCATTTTGGGTCTCAGATGTTGTATAAGTCCCACTGTATTTTCAAAATCACGGCGCGGTCGTCGCCTTTTAAAACAAAATCATCTGGGCCTCCCCTCGTGTTGTAAGTCCCATATTTCTTTTTCAAAACATCTTTTGGGCGTCTAGTAGAGTGTAAGACCCAATCCCTTTGTAAATACAAACCATTTTGGGCCTCAGACATTGTATAAGTCCCACTGTATTTTCAAAAAATCTCGGCGCGATCGCCAGTTCAAAATCAAATCACCTGGGCCTCTCCTCGAGTTGTAAGCCCCATCACTTGTACAAAAATAAATCTTTGGGCCTCTTGAAAGAGTGTAAGACCCAACCCTTTTGTAAATGAACCTTTTTGGGCCACAGTCGTTGTATAAGTCCCGATACGATCTTCAAAACAACGGTGCGATCACTGTTAAACCTTGGGCCTCTCCTTGAGTATAAACCCCAACAATATTTTCAAAAACAACTTCTCTTTTAATTTAGGTTCAAATATATAGTTGTTATCAAAACTTTCTTTAATTTCTCTGAACAACTAACAATACAGCATGGAAGCTTGCTCGCCTGTAAGTTTTATCAACTTTCATTTACTTGCTTTCATATATATAACTGTATTGTGGGAAGCTGCTCCTCTGTAAGTTCTTCTTTCATACCCTTTTAAATACTCGTCATATATCAATTGTATATATACTAGTATAGTTATTTAGAGTTTTCTCCGGCAATTAGGTCTAGAACTAAGTAAAGCCAGTTGGTCACTCTTAAATACAGTTAAAACTAGATCCCCATAGGATTTCCAGATACAGTCTTGCCTTCTCTTGGGCTTAAACAATATGGAACAAAGAGAAATGCAGTATTCTCGTTGAACCTTTTCTCAGACTGTCACTATTAGAACTTGTCAAAGAAATTCAGTTTCCCAGAGAGGATTAATTCCCTGTGAAACCTCTCTTGAATTTCTTCAAACCCTAGAACTGTTCATTAAAGAAAAGATTATTCTCGGTGAAACTTTTCTTGAACTCTTCTTAAGTTTGGGACCCAAAGGCTTCCTAAAAGCATCCCCGCCTCCTCTTGGGCTTTGTACAAGGACCCTCCGGCTTCTTAGAAGTTCTCATGCCTTCTCTTGGGCTTAATACAAGGACCCTGAAGACCACTTAAAGGTATATGACATAACTTAGTCATCCTTCGATAGAGCAGTTTTTCCAGTGTCAAATCTCAAACCATTTAGGGTTGATTCTCATCCCTAAAAAACACTTGCCTCCTCTTGGGCATTATGATAAAGATCAACCTTCTCATACCAATAGACTTGGATAGTCTAAATCTCCTCTTGAGTCTCCAAGACATTCTCAAGTTCCCTACAAACATAGGAGAAACCCCGGTCATTCTGGATCAATCTCCAGTAGAGTTAAAACCCATGGGTTCTAAAACCCAGTCTCTCTCCTAAAAATCCCCCAGCCAGTGTCAGTTTATCATCAGCACAACACTATCCCAAATCAGAACCTCAAGGCATCTGATACCTCAACTCTTCTGGAACCCTCAGCAAGAGTTGATTCCCCATTTGGACCTGCCTCTGGATCTTGATGCGTGTTTTTTTCGCAAGTGTACGAACGCGTCAGAGTAATATAAAAGATTATCGTATCCACAGAGACCAAGTGTCAATCTATCGCTATCTATTGTTAAGGTGTGTATCTAAGGTGATTGAAAATAGTAGTTTTGAAGAGTGCACGGTAGTAAATAAAGTAATTAAAATTAATTGATAAAGACAGGTTCGAATGCAATTCACACAACCAATTGATAATCCAAGTACTTGCTAATAGAACTACTTACGGGCAATGTTTTCTACTTTGAAAAGAACTAATTTGACAGGAACTGTCGCTTTCGCGTATTCAGAACCGAGTTGTACCCCCTAATCAAACCCTCTTATTGTCACGGATAAAAAGGCGCGCATTGCGTTAGAGTAGTAAACCTATTTTTAAGAAATATAGTATCTTGACCAAGTTGAAAAGTATTTTAACCTGGATTTTCTAAAAAAAAAGAGGTCCTTACGAACCAGACTTTAAACTTCTTAACGCGTCCGAAAATGGTTTTAAAATCTCTTTTCTTTTTAAATTAAAAACTCCTAATAAACTAAACAAAGCGCTTTCGCTGTTTTTGAAATAGTTTAAAACAATTAAGTTTAGATAGGCGTTGGACGGCTTTCGATCTTACCCAACGGAATTTAAGAACAGGAAAACTTATATTGAAAGTTAAAATAGCCCTTAAGTGTTTCCACTAACAATTGTACAGATTATCGGTTCGGTTATGATCTTCACATTCTAACCTTTATAAAATTATCCAGACATGGTAAAGTAAAAGTTCATTTTTATATTTTTCATAAAAAAGGTATTTAAGTGCGAGTGCGGAAAGTAAATGAAATTAAAGCGAGTGCGGAAAGTAAATGAAATTAAAAGACAGTGCAAGAAATAAAGTTGACAAAAGGTAAAGTAATAAAAACCTGCTCCAATCGGAGTGGTTGAATACAATGCGAACTGAAAGTAAAATGGCGGCAGGATTAACTTCCTTCCAGAGTGCTCCAAGACTTAGTCTCACAGGCTCTTACAGACTCGATCTCTCGAATGTAGTAACACCTCGATGTGAAGCGATTACCACTATTACACTGATATATGCTTATGAACAACTAAACTTGGATGAAGAAAAACGAAAATCTAAAGTCCTATTTATAGGCAAGGAAACATGTGGAAAAGACAAGGATGCCCCTAGCATTTGAATTTGGGAGGGAACTCGTTTTGTTCTTGTGGCGCCCGCCACAACACCATGGCGCCCGCCATGAGTGTAAACTTGCTTGGGCAGTTGGAGATCGTGGGGAAAAACAGTTGGGAGGAGTTTGAGACATGGCCACGTCATGGAAGACCCTGTGGCGGCCGCCATAGTGGATGCCATAAGTGTAAAATGCTGATTTTCTCTATTTTAGCTCATTTCGACTTCCTTTTCGCTCCTTTTCTCGCTCGGGGCTCTGATTAGACTAAAAACCTAAAAACAAAGAAAAACATAATAATAACATAATAAAATGACATTAAAAGACTAAGAATGCATGCGAAATCGGAGTCAAAAATACGGTGAAATTCAGTGTCATCAAATTCTCCCACACTTAGACCTTTGCTTGTCCTCAAGCAAAACATTTAAAGCTCAAAGTAAGAAAACTAGTGCTGACACGTGATTCGGGAAAAAAGGGCTTCTAAGTTCAAGTCAGGATGCAGTGACAGGTACTAAGTGAACCAAGGGTATCGTAATGACACTTATCCGCAGAGGCGGACATAAACTTCATTCTTATATTAATCAACCGTACCATCCCACAATAACTAGGCCTACCTCTTCATCTCTTTTTTGGGTCCTTTTCATTCAGGCGCAATCACATTAAGCCCGTTATCCGTACATGTTTCATAGTAGAGTGACCTGTTAGTGATTCTGATCCAAAACATAGGGTTTCTGGCACATAAGACTGTGTAAACCCTTTTATTTAACCCAAATGCAGTTGTGGGGGATCGGATCGTAATCCGCCCTACCGAGTTCAGCGCCAGATACCTCTGAACCAACTAACAATGGGTGAGCTAAAATTATATTTTTTTGTGTGGCAACAATTCAACTTTTTGGGTTAAACGACCTTGTGAGGGTCATCTATCCGGAGTTTGCCTTATTCTTTATTTATTTTACTGGATCATTCACTTATGTTCATCGGTCCCCTACGTAGAACATGCTTAGGCCGGAGCTGACTGCAGAAATAAACTACTTAGGACAAATTTGGAAATGATGATTAAGGCCATGGTACATGGGGTTTTAGAATGATTCCTATATTCGTGAAGTCTATGGTGCTAAAACGATACTAATGTTTCAAAAAGTTCACCTAAGTCACCACATCCTAATCCAAACCTGTCTTAAAGCCCAAAAAACGTGTAGAACAACAATGTTTTCTTTTTGCAAAAAAAAAAAATTTTTTTTTTTTTTTTTTTTTTTAGGGCTAAAGAAATGGGGAAAAATGAGGGTGCACTAGGGATACACTGTACTGGTGACTCGTCAGACTCATGCATTTTCTAGAAAAAAGACATAGACAAAAACAAGAAATAAACAACTAACTAAAAAAATGGAAATAGAAAGCAATAAAATCCCCTCCCACACTTAAATCGAACATTGTCCCCAATGTTTCGAAATAAGATAAGGAGAGTAACCTGTAAAACTACTGATGTGGACCACTGGTGCCCTCGTCGTCCTGCTGGGAATGCCTGGGACGACGGGATCTGCTACGATGCTGGTCTCTCCGGTCCAATCGGGCTGATAAGGCTGCCTGGGCATCTCTGACCTGTCGAAGGTTACCTAGAACGGAACCTTGAGTAGCCTCCATAAGCTCGTAATGCCGGCGGTTGAAGTCTTGCTGACGGGATTGCTCGTTTGCTATCGCAAGCAAGGTGTGAGAAACGGACTCGAAGGATCGATCTATCCTCCGTCGTGATTCTTCCATGAAGCTCATATTATCCGTCAGTTGTTGCTGAATGGTAGAGAGAAGGTCATCTCGCCTTTCTTCTCTAGCCATAAGGTCACGCCACATCTCCTCAGTGACATAGGATACAGGGACTGAACCTGCAAAAGGGTTAGAGGAAGAGGGTGCGGTGTGTGGTGGTGAAGGATGATGGGGGGACACATGAGGTATGGGAGACTGATCTCTCCGCTCAAATTCTTCGTCAGTGTCGTGTCCCTCCGTATCAGGAATATTAGGAGGAAGTGGACCTAGAACAGGTGGAGCATTTAAATCATAGGTCCAGTTCCTTTCATTACGTACATCGGTACGTCTACTGCAGGGCAAGGCAACAGATGGGATAGCTACACCATGGATCATCAATACAAAACCACCCTCTCTTCTCGCTCGACACAATTTCATATCTTTTAGAAATTTTAGGTTGATTGTGTGAGGAGTTAAGGGCTCTAGTGTGGCTATCTTATTGTTCAAGTTAAGGGCCCGAGCAATAGACGTAATCAGTCCTCCAAAAACAATCGGTCCTGCTTTATTAATAGTAACAGACATGTGAGAAAGCATAAACGGGACCGGATTGATTCTTCTATTAGTGAGACTTCCTTGTAAAAACTGAAGCTCTTTAGCATTAACCTTATTTGGATTATCCCGGCCAAAAATAGTACATGCCAACAGGTATCTAAAAACTCTGATGGCCGGGTTGTGGATGGTCGATGCAAGAATTCCTTCAAAAGAAGTTATTAAATTATTTGACAATCTCTGCCAAAAAAGAAATGCATCGACCGACCATCCGTCATCCAAAGGGGTCTCACAAATAGCACCTTCCCAAAGAGGAATCCCTAACAGGCTTGTTAGTTCGTTGGTACTGTACTTATATTCTATTCCAAACATTCTAAATTGGACAGTACCGACTGTGCTAGCAGTGTTAGGGTGGACAGTGTAGATCAAAGAACTTAAAAACTCAACTGTCAGTTTCTCAAAGGTTGGTTCTTGGTTTTCAAAAATAGAGTGCAGTCCTAAAAAATCAAGTAAATGATAAACACTATGATAAATACCCAAGGTATAGAGACAGTTGTCGTCCACGTACCTCGTCGAGAGAATTTTTCGACCTTGAAGCCTTTGAATATTCCTCCTCTGCCTATCCCCGGGTTTTCCTTCTCGCAAAATATATCCTTCGAACTCCATAGCTTGCTCCTTGAATTGATTTGAAGATAGTGAAGATGGGTTTAAATATAAGTTGGTAAAGGTGAGATTTTTATGGAATTTAATTGGTGGAATTTCAAATGGAAGTTTGAAAGGGTTAATGGATAGTGGGTATTAAATAAATGTGGGGGCTTTTGTGAGTTTTAATGGAGTTTTGGAAAAGGAGAAAAATGGGTTTTGGGAGTTTAGAGGTTCAAAAATGGTGGAAGATGTAGTTCTCCCCCGTATTTACCAGGACGCCGTGGCGGGCGCCATAAGGCTATGGCGGGCGCCATAAGGTCTTTTTCGGACCTGGGCCAAAATTTTGAATTTTGGAATGGGCCTCTCTTACCTTTTGCGTCTCGGGGGTCCCGATAGCGTACTCATTTGCTTTCTTCTTCAACACGGGACTTGCACAATTTTTGTGGAAATAAAAATCAAATATTAAGAAAAATAACATTATTATTGGATATATATATATAAAAGGAAAAATAAAAACACACATAATATATATATATATATATATATAATCAAAGTACATAGGAAATATAGGAAATGCGAAAATACGAAATGTGTCCAGATATGCTAAAAAGTAAAGAAAACGCAGAAATACTGAATAGTAAATAATAGAGTAGTAAGTCAGGGCAATATGATCAATCAGCTGGCTCCTCTGCCTGGCTGGATCCACGAAGCTCAGCAATCTCGCGACGAAGCTCTCCGATCTCCTGGTATAAAGAGTCTGCCTCAGTAGCATGAGTGAGATCAGATACCTCAATCTGCAAAGCAAGATCAGCTACCTCCTGCTTGAGCTTGGCAGTCTCTCTGCGGAGCTCAACAACCTGGGTGTATAAATCGGGTGGCTGCAAAGACAAATTATTAGATAATACAGTGATTTTGGGAGACGGAGGTGTAGGGGTGTACTCAGCAATAGGAGGCGATCTAGGCTCCTCAATAGTCTCTCCATAACCCTCCAAAGCATATCTCCAATTAGCTGGGTCATGAACACTGGTCATCATCGGATCAGGCAGCAAAAAGTAATGAACAGCCTCGTTGTCGATCAACAATCTGAACTGGTTGGGGTTTGCAGAGGCTCTCCTTATCAACCCTCTGTCTAGGCAGAAATCAACGTCCATGGTGGTGTATTCACAGAAAACCCTGAGATGTAACAACTTACGCGAAAGGCCTAAAGCAGCAGCAATCTGGGTAACAATACCTCCCACATGAATAATACCTACTGATGACCTGGCAATACTGCTAAGACCTTTCAGCAGAAAGTTCCCACATGCCACAGGACGTGACTGGGTCGCACAAAACAGTAGAAAGATCTCCTCCTCACTAAGCAAGGTCTCAGCATCTGGCAATCCAAAGAAAGAGTGTGCTATGATCATCTGAAAATACCTCAATGCAGGGTTGTGGATAACATGTGAGAACTGGGTGGAAGGATCCTGACTCCCTCCACCAGAGATATCACTCCAGAACTTCTCCACTTCCCTACTCAGAAAGTATCCCATAGGTGTCTCAGGAATAGCATCAGGGGTCGTCTGAAAACCTAATAAATCACCAAACTCCTTATGAGTGAAGGAGTACTCAGTCCCAAATAACCTGAAAATAGCACATCCATCTGGTCCGGCCCAGGGGTCATAAGAAAACGAGCTGAGGAACTCCAAAGTGAGGTTCCTATAGGTGTTGTTCAGGTCGTCGAACTGGTCCCATTGAAGCTGGTGGCATAAGAATCTGACACTAGGCTCAATGCCTAAAGCCTCCATGCAAGCCTGATCTGGGTACCTCGTAGGTGCCATAGGACGTCTGAAGTGGACAAAGTAACGCTCTCTCTGGGCGTCATTCCTGAAAGTCACATGCATGTCGTCAAAGTTCTGCATTCTGCACAGAGTTAGGAAGAAAGTCCTGTAAAACACAAACATTTTAAACATTAGTCCTGACAAAATATAACAAGAAATAAAATAAAACAAAATGTAGAAAGAGTAAATAAGGTAAGAAAATCATGGGTTGCCTCCCATGCAGTGCTTGTTTAACGTCGTTAGCTTGACGACTGGAACTTATACATCTCTTGTCGGGATTGGTGGATCACTTAGAGTGTGGCTGGAGTAGGTTGTTGGAATGTCTCCTCCTTCGTAGAGCTTCAGTCTTTGTCCATTGACGATGAATGGTTTACATGTCTCGTTTTTGATTTCAACAGCTCCAGACCTCAGAATTTTTGATACTTTGAAGGGGCCAGTCCATCTTGAACGGAGCTTTCCTGGGAAGAGTCGTAGCCTAGAATTGAACAGGAGAACAGGGTCGCCTAAGTTGAAGTCTTTTCTTACGATTCTTTTGTCGTGCCAAGCTTTTGTTCTTTCTTTGTATATTATGGCATTCTCGTAGGCTTGCTGTCTGAGTTCTTCCAATTTGTGGATGTCAAGGATACGTTTCTCACCAGCAGTTAGGTAATCCAAATTCAAAGTTTTAATGGCCCAATAGGCCTTATGCTCTAACTCAAAAGGTAAATGACAAGATTTTCCATAGACTAGTTGGTAGGGGGTTGTTCCTATAGGGGTTTTGAAAGCGGTTCTGTAGGCCCATAAAGCCTCTTGAAGCTTTTGCGACCAATCTTTTCTGGATACAGAGACAGTTTTTTCTAAAATTTGTTTAATCTCCCTATTAGATACTTCCACTTGGCCACTAGTCTGTGGGTGATATGGTGTTGCTACTCTATGCTTAACTCCATACTTGCTTAAAAGCTTATCAAATATTCTTGATATGAAGTGAGATCCTCCATCACTTATAACTAAACGGGGTGTTCCAAATCTGGGGAATATATAATTTTTAAATAATTTAATCACTACTCTAGTGTCGTTTGTGGGTGCAGCTATCGCTTCAATCCATTTAGACACGTAGTCTACTGCAACTAAGATATACTTGTTTCCTAAAGATGGTGGGAATGGTCCCATGAAATCTATACCCCATACGTCGAAGAGTTCTACTTCTTGGATGTTTCTTAAAGGCATTTCGTCGCGTCTTGATATATTTCCTGTGCGTTGGCATCTATCACATTTGACAATGTAAGCATGGACATCACGCCACATGGTAGGCCAGAATAGGCCAGCTTGAAGAATCTTGGCGTAGGTCTTAGAGGTGCTTGCATGTCCACCATAAGGTGCAGAGTGACAATGCTGAATTATACTTTCTACCTCGTCTTCTGGAACGCAACGGCGGAAAATGCCATCTTTACCTCTCTTGAAAAGAAGTGGCTCATCCCAATAGAAATTTCTAACATCACTTAAGAACTTCTTCTTCTTGTGGTAATCGAGATCAGGGGGTATGATATCAGCGGCTAGGTAATTAACAAAATCAGCGTACCAGGGCACGTTACTTACAGCTAAGGATTTTTGGAAGTGCTCATGAGGGTCTGGTTCTTTATCTTCAATGGTTTCCAACTGGGCTATCAATCTATCATAGGCAAAATCATCATTTATGGGTACTAATTCAGGATTCAGGTATTCTAGCCTAGATAGGTGATCGGCTACTACATTTTCTGTGCCTTTTTTATCTCGGATATCTAAGTCGAACTCTTGTAGCAACAAAATCCATCGAAGTAACCTGGGTTTAGCATCTTTTTTACTTAGTAGGTAACGGATGGCAGCATGATCGGTGTAAACTATAATTTTGGCTCCTACTAGATATGATCTAAATTTGTCTATAGCGAAAACTACAGCTAGGAGTTCTTTCTCGGTTGTTGCGTAATTGAGCTGGGCGGCGTCTAGGGTTCTACTGGCATAATATATTACATGTAATCTTTTATCTTTTCTCTGACCTAGAACGGCTCCTACAGCGTAATCACTGGCGTCACACATTATCTCAAACGGTTCAGACCAATCAGGGGGTTTCATAATGGGTGCTGAAATCAATGCTTGCTTCAAAAGGTTGAATGCTTCATTGCATTTTTCATCAAAGATGAATTCAGCATCTTTCATTAACAGGCCAGTTAAAGGTTTTGTTATTTTGGAGAAGTCCTTGATGAAACGGCGGTAGAATCCAGCGTGTCCAAGGAAACTTCTAACTTCCCTGATAGTCTTGGGGGGTTTTAGGTTCTCTATAACTTCTATTTTTGCTTTATCTACCTCTATACCTCTTTCGGAGATTATATGTCCTAAAACAATTCCTTCAGTCACCATGAAATGGCATTTTTCCCAATTCAGCACAAGGTTCACCTCCACACATCTTTCCAGGATTTTCTCAAGGTTGATAAGACAATTTTGGAAATCAAAACCGCAAACCGAGAAATCATCCATAAATACTTCCATGATTCCATCTAGATAATATGCAAAGATTGACATCATGCAACGTTGGAAAGTAGCAGGGGCATTACAGAGTCCAAAAGGCATTCGTCTGTAGGCAAAAGTTCCAAAAGGGCATGTAAAGGTAGTTTTTTCTTGATCTTCTGGATGTATAGGTATTTGAAAGAATCCCGAATACCCGTCTAGATAGCAGAAGTAAGAGTGTCTGGCAAGACGTTCTAACATCTGGTCTATGAACGGTAAAGGGAAATGATCCTTCCTAGTTGCTTTATTTAACTTTCTATAGTCTATGCACATACGCCAACCTCCTTCTATCCGCTTTGCTATTTGTTCACCTTTCTCATTTTGCACAACTGTGATGCCTCCCTTCTTGGGTACCACATGCACAGGGCTCACCCACTTACTGTCCGAGATCTGATATATTATACCTGCTTCAAGCAACTTCAGAACTTCCTTTTTGACAACATCACTCAGTATAGGGTTTATCCTTCTCTGGTGCTCTCTGGAAGGTTTTGAATCTACTTCGAGCGAAATCCGATGCATGCATACGGATGGACTTATACTTTTCAGATCAGAGATATTATATCCTAAGGCTGAGGGATATCTTCGTAAAACGTCCAAGAGTTGATCTGTTTCTTTTTGTCTCAAGGCAGCACTAACTATAACCGGACGATTCATTTCTTCATCAAGAAACTCATATCTCAGGTTCTTAGGTAGTTCCTTAAGTTCCAAGGCTGGTTTAATAGGGCAAGGCATAGGATCTGGGGTAAGGGATAAACATTCGTAAAGGTTATCATCGATGTAGGGTTTCTTATAATTGTCATCTTCCAAAATAAGAGTTGATGGCAGCTTAATTGTTTCAATGACTTCTTCTTGCTCTAACTCCCTAACACATTCATCAATGATATCTATCGCATAACACGCATCTCCTATCACAGGTGCCATAAGAAATTTTGAAAGTATAAATTCTATCTTCTCGTTCCCTACCTCAAAGGTTAGCTTCCCCTTTTTGACATCTATTATGGCTCCAGCAGTCGATAAGAATGGTCTACCTAGAAGAATTGGTATGTCATCATCTTCTTTAATGTCCATGACAACAAAATCAGTAGGGATAAACAACTGACCTATCCTAACAGGGACGTCTTCAAGTATGCCTATCGGATATTTAACAGATCTATCGGCTAATTGAAGTGACATCTTGGTAGGTTGCAACTCTCCTAAATTTAACCTTTCGCAAACCGCTAAGGGCATTAAGCTCACACTAGCTCCTAAGTCTAGAAAAGCTTTTTCGATGACATGACTCCCCAAAGTACAAGGAATGGAAAAGTTTCCAGGATCTTTATCCTTTTTTGCTAATTTATTTTCGGCAATAGAATTACATTCCAAGGGTTTCGGATCATCAAGTCTACGTTTATTGGTAAGGATGTCTTTGAGAAACTTTGCGTAGGATGGTATTTGGGTAATGGCTTCTGTGAACGGGATTTCTACGTGAAGTTTTTCTATAACTTTAATGAATTTCTGATACTGATTATTGATCTGGGTTTGTTTAAGTCTTTGCGGATATGGTATTGGTGGTTTGTATGGCGGGGGTGGTATATAGGTTTTGTTTTTGGGTTCTTCTCCTTTTTCTTGACTTTCCTGGTTTACAGATTCCTCTGGTTTCTTCTTTTTATCTGGGATGTTGTCATCTTCCTTAGAAGTTTTGGGATCACTCAACCTCGAGTTGCAAGGTTCATCATAAGCGGTCCCACTTCGTAGGGTAATGGCATTTGCTTGTCCTTTCGGGTTTTGTTGAGGTTGTCCAGGGAATTGTCCTCCAGGTGTGGTCTGAGGGGCTTGGTTTAAAGTTACCTGCGAGATTTGGGCTTCAAGCATCTTATTGTGAGTGATTATTTGGTCAACCTTGGTTCCTAACTGGGTAATTAGTTCGTTAACATGAACGTTTTGGTTCATGAACTCCTTGTTTTGTTGGATTTAAGCAGCGACAAAATTATCCACGATTTTCTCAAGGCTCGGTTTTGGTGGTACAGGTTGCATAGGTTGATTTGATCTTGGGGCTTGATAACTTGATTATCTCGGAGGGGCAGTATTTTGGATAGGGTTATTATTCTTATAGGAAAAGTTTGGGTGATTCCTCCATCCAGGGTTATAGGTATTTGAAAATGGGTTTCCTTGGGTGTAGTTCACTTGTTCAGAGCTGGTCTCGTTTAACAGACTGCATTCTGCGGATTGGTGTCCTTTCGTCCCACATATCTCACAATCTGACGAAACTGCGGCTGCAGTATTCGGGGTTGTACACATATGCTCAACTTTTAGGGCTAATGCGTCCATTTTAGCTTGCATCATGTCTATAGAGCTTAACTCATGTATTCCTCCTTGGGCTTCCTTCTTTTCCACTGTCGCTCGTTCTACTCCCCACGATTGATGGTTTTGGGCCATATCTTCGATAAGGGCACTAGCTTCAGGGTAAGGTTTGTTCATCAGTGCGCCACCTGCGGCGGCGTCGATGGTCATCTTAGTGTTATAATGAAGTCCATTATAGAAGGTTTGAATGATTAACCAATTTTCTAAACCATGATGTGGGCATGCTCTTAACAGCTCTTTATATCTCTCCCAGGCTTCGAACAACGATTCTCCTTGGTTTTGGGTAAATCTAGTTATTTGGTTTCGAAGAACAGCGGTCTTACTAGGGGGAAAATATCTGGCAAGGAATACTTTTCTAAGGTCTTCCCAACTTGTTATGGAATTTGGTGGAAGGGAATCTAACCAAGATAGGGCCTTATCTCTGAGGGAAAAAGGAAATAATCTTAAGCGAATCGCCTCAGGAGGGGCTCCATTGGTTTTAAAGGTGTCTGCTAGTTGGAGAAAGTTTTTCAAATGTTGGTTTGGGTTCTCTGTAGCAAGACCTGCGAATTGTCTCTGCTGTACTAACTGCAGCAGGGATGGTTTAAGTTCAAAATTGTTAGCTGGTATGGCTGGATTTACTATACTAGAACTAGGTTCCTCGTTGGATGGTTGGGCGAAATCCTTAAGAGGTCTTTGATTTTGATCTTCGGCCATAGCTTTCCTAAGTTTACGGAAATATAAACGTGCGCGAGCGTAACGTTCTGGTTCAGCTAGAGGGTCTACTAAACTTCCGGTACTACGAGTTTTTCGCATTGACCGGCGGGTAACTTCCTTAGTCTAAACGGTATAACAACAGGGTACGAAATTTGACGAAATTGGTCCCCGGCAACGGCGCCAAAAACTTGATGCGTGTTTTTTTCGCAAGTGTACGAACGCGTCAGAGTAATATAAAAGATTATCGTATCCACAGAGACCAAGTGTCAATCTATCGCTATCTATTGTTAAGGTGTGTATCTAAGGTGATTGAAAATAGTAGTTTTGAAGAGTGCACGGTAGTAAATAAAGTAATTAAAATTAATTGATAAAGACAGGTTCGAATGCAATTCACACAACCAATTGATAATCCAAGTACTTGCTAATAGAACTACTTACGGGCAATGTTTTCTACTTTGAAAAGAACTAATTTGACAGGAACTGTCGCTTTTGCGTATTCAGAACCGAGTTGTACCCCCTAATCAAACCCTCTTATTGTCACGGATAAAAAGGCGCGCATTGCGTTAGAGTAGTAAACCTATTTTTAAGAAATATAGTATCTTGACCAAGTTGAAAAGTATTTTAACCTGGATTTTCTAAAAAAAAAGAGGTCCTTACGAACCAGACTTTAAACTTCTTAACGCGTCCGAAAATGGTTTTAAAATCTCTTTTCTTTTTAAATTAAAAACTCCTAATAAACTAAACAAAGCGCTTTCGCTGTTTTTGAAATAGTTTAAAACAATTAAGTTTAGATAGGCGTTGGACGGCTTTCGATCTTACCCAACGGAATTTAAGAACAGGAAAACTTATATTGAAAGTTAAAATAGCCCTTAAGTGTTTCCACTAACAATTGTACAGATTATCGGTTCGGTTATGATCTTCACATTCTAACCTTTATAAAATTAGCCAGACATGGTAAAGTAAAAGTTCATTTTTATATTTTTCATAAAAAAGGTATTTAAGTGCGAGTGCGGAAAGTAAATGAAATTAAAGCGAGTGCGGAAAGTAAATGAAATTAAAAGACAGTGCAAGAAATAAAGTTGACAAAAGGTAAAGTAATAAAAACCTGCTCCAATCGGAGTGGTTGAATACAATGCGAACTGAAAGTAAAATGGCGGTAGGATTAACTTCCTTCCAGAGTGCTCCAAGACTTAGTCTCACAGGCTCTTACAGACTCGATCTCTCGAATGTAGTAACACCTCGATGTGAAGCGATTACCACTATTACACTGATATATGCTTATGAACAACTAAACTTGGATGAAGAAAAACGAAAATCTAAAGTCCTATTTATAGGCAAGGAAACATGTGGAAAAGACAAGGATGCCCCTAGCATTTGAATTTGGGAGGGAACTCGTTTTGTTCTTGTGGCGCCCGCCATGAGTGTAAACTTGCTTGGGCAGTTGGAGATCGTGGGGAAAAACAGTTGGGAGGAGTTTGAGACATGGCCACGTCATGGAAGACCCTGTGGCGGCCGCCATAGTGGATGCCATAAGTGTAAAATGCTGATTTTCTCTATTTTAGCTCATTTCGACTTCCTTTTCGCTCCTTTTCTCGCTCGGGGCTCTGATTAGACTAAAAACCTGAAAACAAAGAAAAACATAATAATAACATAATAAAATGACATTAAAAGACTAAGAATGCATGCGAAATCGGAGTAAAAAATACGGTGAAATTCAGTGTCATCAGATCTCAATAATTCCCAGCAGAAGATAGCCTCCTCTTAGGCTTTGTATAATGATCTTTCCTCAACAAAGTTAGCCTCCTCGTAGGCTTTGTATAATGATTCTCCCCAGCGGAGCTAACCTTTTCAGACTCTCTTGTTGAGTCAATCACCTTTCAGTACTCTCTTGTTGAGTTAACATTTTTAGCCTCAATCTCGGGCTTTGTACGAGACAGATAAAAACACTCTCTTGTTGAGTCAATCTTTTCCAGCCTCCTTTTAGGCTCGATATAAGGATTTCCCCTAGCAGAAGTTAGCCTCCTCTTAGGCTTTGTATAATGATTTCTCCAGCTTGTTCAGCCACAATCCCGGGCTTCGTACAGAACAGATAAAAGCACTCTCTTGTTGATTCAAACCCTTCTTTAGACTCAATCTTAGGATTTGTACAAGACATAAATCTTCATAACCTTCTCTTAAGCTTGGGACAAATTTCTTCCCCAGCGGAGTCAAATCCTCCCAGCCTTCCTTTAGGCTTTGAGAAATAAATTTCCTAAAGCTGAGTCAAACTTATTTCAGCCTTAATCTTGGGCTTTGTACAAGACAGATAATACTCTCCCGTAGAGTCAAACTCATTTCAGCCTCTATCTTGGGCTTTGTACGAGATACCTAAATTATCCTTAACCGAGTCAGTAAAGGCTCCGTTTAGCCTCAATCTTGGGCTTTGTACAAGATAGATAAAAATTTCTTTCCCCACTGAGTCAGTCTTTTTTTAGCCTCAATCTTGGGCTTTGTACAAGACAGATAAACCCCTCCCCGACGGAGTCAAACTCTTTTCATCCTCAATCCTGGGTTTTGTACAAGACAGATAGAACATTTTCCCTGGAAAAGTCAAACTTTTAGCCTCCTCTTAGGCTTTGTATAATGATATCCCCAAAGAGTCAGCCTCTCTTTTTTAGCCTCAATCTTGGGCTTTGTACAAGACATATAAACACTCTCTTGTTGAGTCGGTCATTTCAGCCTCCTCTTTGGCTTTGTATAAGGACTTCCCCAGTGGAGTCAATCAACCTCTTAGCTTCAACCTTGGGCTTTGATCACGGCACACAAAAATCCACATCCCTTCAGAGGAAATCAAAATATCTCTGTAGGAAGTCACTTCTCTGTTTACCACTTATCAAAACAGACATTCAAAACAAACCCTAATCCCAAATAACTGCTATAAGTGGCACACTTGTTGATATAAATATCCAAGTTGTCGTCCATGTTTTATCCTGGTAAACCCTTTCTTTCATCTAATTGCTGTAAGTGGCAAGCCTCTGGATTATTTACGTCCATGCCACTGTCCCTCTCTTAGCATGAGAAATTCCTAAGGAAAAATGGCATTGCTCTAAACTGAGTTAAAGTTTTCCCCTTCAGGACAAATCCCCTATAAAGGAAATTATGGCATTGTTGGATTCACATATCTCAGTTAAAGTAATCCTCCTTTATAAATAGTCATCCAATAGTTGTGATAAACAGACCAGATGTCTCCCTTTAGAGACGGTAAGTTCTCTCTTAGTCAAACCTTTTAGCTTCAATCTTGGGCTTTGAACAAGACATAAGTAAACCTTTTATCTTTAATCTTGGGCTTTGAATAAGACACCAAAATAATATATTTTTTCCTCCCATAGAATAAGAGGAACTACGATTGCTCTGATTTCCCTGTTTCGTTAAACGGGAATACATAGGCATAAGATTGCGAAATCTTAGAGAGCATACTAACCAAAAACTCTAGGTCCAGCACCTTCATATCAATCAAAACTTAGGTCCAGTACCTTACCAAAAAACATCGGAAAAACCCAAACATCAACAAAAACTCACTCTCTCTCATACTTTCCCAAGAAACTTTCCCAACCCCTCAGCGGATAAACACCATCAAGTATAAAGCGAAACCTAAAGCTAACATCCTATGGATAACCACACATAGGATGGGTAATTGACAACTCCCCATCGTATAACCTGACCCCGACTCCCCGATTCTCTTTAAGCGTTTGTTCAGTTAAACATTCGCATGTAAGGTTAGTTTTAGATAGCTTTCCTTTCCCTTCCAGCTTCATGGGATAAATAAGAAATCAAAAAGTAGCACCCCATCTTCTTCGTTGAGGAGAAAACCCCAAATTCTGCGATAAGGTGGTCGCGTCACCGACAAAAATTGCGCGCTACAGTAAAAATGGCGACTCTGCTGGGGAGTCATTTTGTCTGTTAGGATTATAGACTAGAATTCTTAAGAGGTCTAGGATGTTAGTTTTAGGAATATATATATATATATATATATATATATATATATATATATATATATATATATATATGTCGCTTTTCCTAATTGATATTTGTGTTTATTTTTCTGCTAATGGGACTGCGGGTGATGCCGCATCTGGAAAGTTTGAGTGATACCTAAGACAAGTGATGGCATAGACGGGTGGTCTTATAGGGAGTGATTCCCGAATAAGCGATCCTGGTAGACGATCGAATCAGTGGAGATACCCTTTGCGAATTCAATGTCTAAACGACTTCGGTTGTTGAAAGCAGATTGTTCGATTGTGGTATCCATGAAACTGAGGATTTAGTAGACTAAGACCATGTGACTATTTTGTAGTGTGGAAGCTATCAGAAATAGTTGTCACGCGATACTACCCTCATTTGAGATTACCCTAAGATACTGCAGCTCGCTCGGGTGAACCAGCCTGTTGTTGTTATCCCAATGGGGGTCAATGATTTTGAGGACAGGTACAAAAATTCACCAGTACAACCTTTGGGAATGGGTAGAGCCATGACTTCATGACACTGAACCTTTGACCCCATGTTTTTTCTATGTTTTTGTGTGCTGCATTCATGCATTCATTTCATTAAAAAAAACTTTAAACAAAGAAAAAATCTTCTCTTCTACTCTCTCTTTTTCAAATTAAACTAAGACAATGATTGCAAATATCAGAGAGAAAGATTGCGTTATGGATTTCGGTAGAAGGAAGACTCACAAGTACACCTTCAAGGTTCCAAAACTAGAGGATTTAAGAGGGTTGGCAAGGATGATTACCAACCCTGATGCTTTCAGAGCTAAGTACGGAGGACTGGTGTCTCTGTTAAGGGTTCATGTAATTGAAGGGATCCTGTCTACACTAATCCAGTTCTACGATCCAGTTTATCACTGTTTCACATTCCCGGATTATCAACTTGCACCAACACTAGAGTAGTACTCTCACCTGACTGATTTACCCATCACTGACCAAGCTCCCTTTTCTGGACTGGAAGAAATTCCAAAGGATCAAACCATTGCAAGAGCAATCTATTTAGACGAGTCAGAAGTCAGGACTCACATGACCATTAAGGGTGGAATCCGAGGTTTACCAGCCAAGTTTTTGATAAAGAAAGCCCTGTACTTTGCTAGTATAGGGAACGTAACTGCTTTCAAGAGCATCTTTGTTCTGCTCACCTACGAGTTATTTCTGTTTCCCAACATTGATAACTTCGTTAATATCAATGCCATTAAGATCTTTCTGATTGGAAACCCCATACCAACCTTGCTCGCAGATGCTTATCATTCTATACACTTAAGGAATTTGTACAGCGGAGGAATGATCACATGCTGTGTACCCCTGTTATACAAATGGTTCACTTCCTACTTGCCCAAGTCTGCTACTTTTTGGGATTATAAGAGTACTCTGCGTTGGTTACAGAGAATCATGTTTCTTACCAACTCTGATATAGATTGGTACAATCGGATCTATGACGGGATAAGAATCATCGACCGTTGTGGAAACTTCCCTAATGTACCCCTCATAGGAACTAAAGGAGGAATCAACTATCATCTAATTTTAGTTCGTCGTCAATTCGGATACCTGATGAGACATATCCAACGTAATGTTCATCTGAAAGGTCTTTTCTTTAAGGAAGGAGAAAATTACAGAGCACTAAAGACAGAAATAGTGCATGCCTGGAAACATGTTTACAGGAAAGGAAAAGAGTTTCTATGAAAACCAGACTGTGTCTCTGTGGAACCTTATCTCCACTGGGTACAAACTAGATCCCTCAAGCTGAGGATGCCTTACCCTCGTCAAGAAGTTCTTCTGTTAAAGGAATTTATGCTTTATTTTATGTCTGATACGGAAAAACTCCAGGTCGCTCTCAACAAAGTTCAACGGGAAAAGAAATCTTGGAAAAACAAATACCGCATCCTCAATGTGTGGTGTACCAAAATTCAGCAACTGTTAAAAAAAAAGATGCTCTGATCGAGATTTTAGAGCAACATGCTGTAGAAAATCAAGAAGACCGAAGGAATTTGCTTGCTCCTTTCACTTGGCAAAAGGATGACAACCCGACAACGGCTCAAGAGCCCTGGTCAAAGAAAAGGAAAATACCAGAACCAACACCTGAGCTCTCCTCAGAGAGGACTCAGGATCCATAAGTTTAGACATTTCCTTTTACATCACTTTGTAAAATACTGTATTTTCATTTCCGCAATCTTTGAATTCAATAAAACGGGGTCTCCCCATTGTATGATATTTGCAATCCAATTGTTAAAGTTTCTTTTGATTAAAAAATTATTAATATATAATCATTGCATATCATTCATCATTCTCACATAACACATTCTTCTTCCCTAAGAATCTCACATTTGTGTCTCGATTCCAGCGTCAAACTGTCTCATTCTTACAATACTCGGGCCAATCGACAAAAGAAAATGGATGATCTCGAGGAAGAGAACAGAGAGTTGAGAGAAGAAATCGACACTCTGAAAGAAGATTTGAGAAAACTGTACAATGACATGCAATCTCTGGCAGCAGCTCAGATACAACAACAAAGGACTGTGATCTCAGAGATCACATCTACGCCCATAGTGGAAAAGTATGATCCTCGGTATAACATGCCTAAAGATCGTCCCTGGGGCATGCCACTCAACTATATCCCGGAAGGATATATTCCGCCGATCATGGAAGACCCAGAAACTGTAGCAGAAACCACTGGGCCTGAAGGTTACAAACTTCGGGAAAGCGAAGATGCAAGGGGCATGACAACAACTCCTGAAGGTTACAAACTTCGGGATAAGGAAACACCAAGAGTCATTGCTGTAATGACTATACCACCACCTGTGGTACACACTGTCCCGGAAGAACAGATTCCACATATACCTTCTGGTGGAAACGAAAGTATGTATGATAGATTGAATGAGTTCCAGGAACAATTCCTGGAGATGCAGAAGGAACTGCATGCCATTCGCGGTCAGGATCTATTCGGAAAGGACGTCGCAGACCTTTGTTTGGTCCCCAATGTGAAAATTCTGCACAAATTCAAGGTGCCCGAATTTGAAAAATACAAGGGCAACTCTTGTCCTCAAAGTCATTTGGTGATGTACGCTCGGAAGATGTCAACTCAGCCAGAAAACCAACAGCTACTGATCCACTACTTCCAAGATAGTTTAATCGGTGCCGCACTCAAATGGTACATGGGTTTAAACCGTACTAAGATCCTCAATTTCAGAGATCTTGGCGCTGTCTTCGTTTAGCAGTATAAGTATAACCTGGACATGGCACCAGACAGAGATCAACTCAGAGCAATGTCGCAGAAGGATAAGGAAACTTTCAAGGAATATGCTCAGAGATGGCATAAAATTGCCGCCCAGATTTGTCCACCTCTTGAGGAAAAAGAGATGACAAATATCTTTTTGAATACCTTGAGCTCATTCTACTACGACTGAATGGTTTCCAGTGCGCCCAACGACTTTACTGAAATGGTGAATATGGGAGTACGCCTTAAAGAAGCAGTCTGAGAATGACGTCTGGTCAAAGATGCATGACCATCAAGCAGTACCAAAAGATACAGTAGTGTTTTCCCTAAGAAAAAAGAGCAAGATATTGGTAATATCTCTCTCGAAAAGCAAAGGCGACGGTACCAACCAGTAGCAGTGGTAACTCCTGCTATCAACCATGCGCCTGCTCAGAGCCAACCGAATTAACAACAATATCAGCAAAGGACACATCAGCCTCTTCAGCAGGCTCGTCCACCGTACAACAATAATAACCGTAAAACACAACCACCAGGGTTCGACCCTATACCAATGTTGTACGCAAAACTGTTTCCATTACTACTGGTCAAGGGGCACGTCCAAACCAGGTCTCCTCTTATAGTACCGGAAAATCTGTCTTTTTGGTTCAAAGCGGACCAGACTTGCCCTTACCATCAAGGAGGACCAGGGCATAACATAGAAATCTGTCTCAGCTTTAAATCCAATATGCAGAAGCTTGTCAAGAACGGGGTCCTATCCTTCAAGGATACAAGTCCATATGTTCAGATGAACCCGTTGCCTCAACACGAGAAAGCTGCAATTAATTTGATAGAGGAAGAGTCTAACCATAGCAATCAAATTCATGATGTACTCTTATTGGGGACCAACCTAGTCAAGATGCATTACAGACAGAGTGGGTACGGTCATGTACCATCTCATAACTATCACCAGTGTGATGTCTGCTCTAAAGACAATTAAGGATGTTCTGTGGTGCAATAAGCTCTACAAGAACAGATGGATCTCGGTTGGATCCAAGATCACCGAATTTGTGAGGTCAATATGACTTACACAAATTCCAACATCATTCAAAACCACGACATCCGTGTGATGAATGTCAACTTGGTGGCAATGTACTCAAGGCAAAGCCAGCATCATAATCTGCCACGACACGATTACGATTCCTGTCTGATTTGCTCGGTAAACAATCAGGGATGCTCTTTTGTACAAGAAGCCCTCCAGCGTCAGATGGATCTTGGATGGATTCAAGACTACCATGATAAAAGTCATTATCAAGTTAATATGATTCAAATCTTTGATATTCATTTGATGAATACCAGCTTGGTGGAATTACACGCTAAGCAAGTCCAGCTCAGTTTTCTGACTTCACATGATTATCAGAACTGTAAAGTATGTCGTGAGAGTGACCATGGATATGCACTCGTTCAAAGAACGCTTCAACGCTTGTTACACCACTGGTGGCTTCCGATCTATATGGACGAAGCTACACAGCAAGTCAGTATGACTGACGGGAACCCTACTAGGCATCAAAGTCAGGATGTTCGATCAATGGAAATGGATCTAGTAAGGTTACACTGCATATAAAGCAGACGTGGCCGGGTGGCACCACACAACTATGAGCACTGTAGAGTTTGCTCGGAGAATAACCAAGGATGCTAGCAGCAGTCCTTCAAAGTCAGTTATACCACAAAGAGGTTCAACCATGTTCAAGCTCTGGTTTAATTAACATAATGTCAGACTACCTTCCCAATCAAGGCAAAGAAGTTGTCTTGATCCCTAAGTGAGAAGTGGCCAAAGATGTGTGCGTCATACTCCCTCTACTCCATGAATCGAGAGTTCCTCTTGATAGTGGAAAGATTCACAACCTCGAACCAATTGAGGCCGGTTACGATGGTCAGAAAAATCAAAAGGCTCCTGTAGTTATCTATCTGTCGGGACCAGTACCGTACAAATTCGATAAGGCTATCCCTTACAAATACGGTGCAACAATAATTGAGAATGGGAAGGAAACTCCATTACCCTCCGTCGTGAACATTGTAGACATCAGTCGAGTGACACGGAGCAGTCGAATTTTCAACAGAGGAGTTGGAGAACCCACCAGAGAAAAGGAACCTCAAACAGAAGTTCCTAATCAACCCGTCGGTCAATCCAGTGATCCCGACCTTTCAAAGAACAACGATGAGATGCTGAAGCTCATCCAGAAGAGTGAGTACAACATCGTTGATCAACTGTTGCAAACTCCTTCGAGAATCTCTGTGCTATCTCTTTTACTCAATTCTGAAGCTCACAGGGAGGCTCTACAGAAAGTTTTAGAGCAAGCCTTTGTGGAACAAGATGTAACAATAAGACAGTTTAACATCATCATCTCCAACATCACTTCCTGCAATAATTTAGGACTCAGTGATAAAGAACTGCCAGAAGAAGGCAAAAATCACAACATGGCGCTTAACATTACAATTAACTGCCAGGATGATGCTTTAGCCAACGTACTGGTAGATACCGGATCAGCTCTAAATGTTATGCCAAAATCTACTCTGATGCGACTATCATTTTAAGGATCTCCGATGAGAGGCAACAAGATCATCATCAAATCATTTGACGGATCCCAAAAAACAGTTATCGGCGAAGTCGACCTTCCCATAACTATCAGTTGTCACACTTTCCAAGTCACTTTCCAGGTCATGGACATCCGAGCAGCATACAGCTATTTGTTAGGAAGACCTTGGATACACGAGACTGGGACAATCACTTCGATACTTCACCAGAAGCTGAAGTTCATCAAGAATGACCAACTAGTCACAGTCTGCGGAGAGCAGGCCTTGATCGTGAGTAACTTGTCGTCCACTTGTGTAGAACTAGAGGAGGTTGTTGGAACCCAGTTCCAAGCACTTTTGGTGAGCAATACCAATCAATCAGAAAAAGGAACATCGATTTCCTCGTACAAAGATGCTCTCGAAGTGATCAAAAGTAACAATGCAAAAAGGATGGGGACGACTTGTTATTCCTACTGATAACAAGATGAAGAAAGGTCTTGGTTTTTCTTCAACCTAGACCCAGACTGCTACTAACAATGAAAGTCTTCATCCTATTCAGAACTTCTTCCACAGTGGAGGTTTCCTTCACCTAGTGTCTCAAGAAGTTTATACCATCAATGAGGGTTATTCCTCCGATACAGATGAGGAGTGGAAGTCCTATCATAACGAAGACAGTTATATGTCTCAGGGAGAGGTGCCTACGCCACTTTGCTATCCCGCACAGAGTCCGAGATATATACCGAGGTCAGATGTCAAGATGATATACGGAGATTATGATCCAGAAGGATGTCGTGCTCCACCAAACTCATTAGAGGAGGACACTCTGATGAAAGACAACTTTGACCACGACTATTATGGCCCAATGGATGACCTGCCTATCTGGAAGCCGTACCCGGGAGACTTGGGGAAAAAGATTCAGCCCAACGATACATATCATCTGAGCATCATTGAAAAGAATACCTGTGTCCCCACCAAATCATGGGATCATTACTCAGGGCATTCAGAAAATATCTAGCACGACGATGAAATTGCAAAGATTGCAGGACAAGGGTTCCTTAACTATGCTTTTCCTGAGGTCAACATCATCGAAAGGGATGACTCTTCTAGTTCCAAAGAAGTGTGGGACACTTTAGGACAACCAAGTGGCAAGTACGACTTCATGGTCAAGTACACCGCTCCTGAAAGCTCTCGTATCAGGCTCGAAGACATCCAGCCCACTAGATGGGGAGATTCACCTAAGAGTACAAACACTGTGCAAGATATAACAAAAGAATCCTTCTACGACAATTCTGTCTGGGAGAGAGATTCCAACGATCCTGCTCCACCAGAAGTCAGCGTTATTTCTGAAGACAAATCAAGAAAGAAAGTACCAGACTTTGTGATTCACCGAGGAGTTCGCCTCCAATGGGTTGATGTTAACGTTTTGAAAGTTGTTCATAAGTCTAAGTAATTGTCGTCTTTATTTTAACCTTTCACCTTGCCCAGGTGAAACAGATGTTTTGATAGGGCTCACTTTTTGTAAATGTCTCTCTTCGCTTCGCCCAAAGCGACATAGTTTTGTTTTATAAGGCTGTAGTTTCAAGAATTGACAAGATCATAAATAAAATAACGTCGTTCTGTAATTTCCGCATTTATTGCTGTTTTCTCTTTTCGTTTTTTTAGAAAATGGTAATCCTAAAAAAAACAACTCAAATAATGAAAACAAGCATTTTTCAGAAAATACACTGCACACACTCTTGCATTCTCTCTATCTCTTCTAAAAACAATCATCATGTCATGCAAATTGCTTGTTTTAAACCCCATTGAAACATACGATCCAATGCCTTCTCCCAACTTTGAATTCTCGGTATTTGAGGCTGAAGAAGAAAATGACGAAGAAATTCCAGAAGAGATCTCCCGATTACTCAGACAAGAGGAAAGGACCATTGAACCTCACAAAGAGCCGTTGGAAACTGTCAACTTGGGTTCAGAAGAAGAGAGAAAAGAAGTCAAGATTAGGGCACTGCTCAATCTAACTGTCAAAGAAGGTTTGATAAAGCTTCTCAAAGAGTTTCTCGATGTATTCGCTTGGTCCTATCAGGACATGCCCGGGTTGGATACCAGCATCGTGGAACATCATCTACCTTTAATATTAGAATGTCCGCGGGTAAAACAAAGGCTGAGACAGACTCATCCAGATATGGCCATCAAAATCAAGGAGGGAGTACAAAAACAGATTGGCGCAGGTTTCCTCGCCACATCAGAGTATCCTCAATGGCTAGCCAACATCGTACCAGTTCCGAAAAAGGACGGAAAGGTCAGAATATGTGTAGACTATAGGGATCTGAACAAAGCTAGTCCAAAGGATGACTTTCCCTTACCACACATTGACATGCTAGTAGACAGTACATCAAAGTTAAAAGTATTCTCCTTCATGGATGGATTCTCGGGCTATAATCAAATCAAAATGGCGCCGAAAGACATGGAGAAAACTTCATTCATCACCCCATGGGGCATTTTTTGTTACAAGGTAATGTCGTTCGGTTTGAAGAAATCGAGGTATATGTCGATGATATGATTGCCAAATCTAAAACAGAAGAGGAACATGTGACCCACCTGTCAAAGCTATTCGAGCGTATGAGAAAGTACAAACTCCGCTTGAATCCCAATAAGTGCACATTCGATGTCCGCTCAGGAAAACTTTTAGGGTTCATTATCAGCCAGAAAGGAATTGAGGTTGATCCTGACAAAGTCAAGGCCATTCAAGAAATGCCTTCTCCAAAGACTGAAAAATAGGTCAGGGGATTCCTGGGACGTTTGAATTACATTTTTAGATTTATATTCCTCATGACCGCGACATGTGCGCCGATTTTCAAATTACTCAAAAAGAATCAGGACTGCATATGGACAGAAGACTGCCAAACCGCCTTCGACGGTATCAAAGAGTACCTATTGAACCCACCGATTCTATCTCCTCCAGTGGAGGAAAGACCACTAATCATATACCTAACAATTTTGGAAGACTCCATGGGTTGTGTACTTGGCCAACAAGACGAAACCAAAAGGAAAGAGTCTGCCATCTACTATTTGAGCAAGAAATTCACTGACTGTGAGACTCGGTACACTATGCTTGAGAAAACTTGCTGTACTCTGGCTTGGGCAGCCAAACGTCTTCGCCAGTATATGATTTGTCACACTACTCGGTTAATCTCTGGAATGGATCCAATCAAGTATGTCTTTGAAAAACCTGCTCTCACAGGAAGGATTGCCCGTTGGCAGATGTTGTTATCAGAATACGACATCGAGTACCATACTCAGAAAGCCGTCAAAGGAAGTATTTTAGCCGATCATTTGGCTCATCAACCGATTGACGATCAGGAATCAATCAGATTTGACTTCCCAGACGAAGATGTCATGTACTTGAAAATGAAAGATTGCGATGAACCGCAACCCAATGAAGGGCCAGAACCAGGTTCCCAATGGGGAATAATCTTTGACGGAGCTATCAATCATTATGGAAATGGAATTGGGGCAATCATCATAACACCTCAGGGTACCCACATTCCTTTTACTGCCAGATTAACATTCAAGTGTACAAACAACGAGGCCGAATACGAAGCTTGTATCATGGGTCTCGAAGAAGTGATTGACTTAAGGATTAAGAACTTGGATGTGTATGGAGACTCAGCCCTGGTTATCATTCATATCAAAGGAGATTGGAACGCATACCAATCAGGACTGATTCCTTACAAAGACTATGCGAGAAGGTTGTTACCAGTCTTCAACAGAATCGAGTTTCACCATATCCCTCGTGAAGAGAATCACATGGCTGATGCATTAGCCACTCTCTCTTCCATGATTAGTGTAGGTTAATGGAATGACATACCTAAGATTGACATAATGCACCTTGAGAGGCCCACATACATTTTCATAATTGAAGCAGTCATTGACGACGAACCTTGGTATCACGACATCAAATGCTTCCTTCAGAAATAAGAGTACCCACCTGGGGCATCCAGAAAGGACAGAAAGACCCTCAGATGGCTAGCAGGCAGCTTCTTCCTAAGCGGTGATACACTCTATAAGAGGAATTTTGACATGGTCTTGCTCCGATACGTAGACAGACTAGAAGCAAACATACTAATAAAAGAAATTCACGAAGGATCCTTTGGAACTCACACCAACGGACACACAATGGCGAGAAAAATTCTAAGAGCAGGGTACTATTGGTTGACCATGGAATCCGATTGCTACAAGTACATGTGAAGGTGCCATAAGTGTCAGATATACTCGGACAAAATCCATGTACCGCCTACACATCTCAAAGTTCTTTCTTCCCCATGGTCTTTTTCCATACCGGGAATCGACGTGATCGGCATGATCGAACCCAAGGCTTCGAACGGACATCGGTTCATCCTAGTAGCCATTGACTACTTCACCAAGTGGGTCGAAGCAGCAACGTACACCAATGTAACCCGACAGGTGGTAGTCTGTTTCGTCAAAAACAATCTCATATGCCGTTATGGTGTTCCAAGCCAGATCGTTACTGATAATGGATCTAACTTAAACAATAAAATGATGAAAGAATTGTGTGCTGAGTTCAAGATCGAACATCATAACTCATCTCCCTATCGACCTAAGATGAACGGAGCGGTAGAAGCAGCTAACAATAACATCAAGAAGATCGTTCAAAAGATGGTTGTAACCTACAAAGACTGGCACGAGATGCTACCCTTTTGCCCTTCATGGTTATCGCACATCTGTCTGCACTTTAACAGGGGTAACCCCTTTCTCTCTAGTATATGGCATGGAAGCAGTTATCCCCATAGAAGTAGAGATTCCATCAATCCCGGTATTGATGGAAGCTAAGCTAACAGAGGCTAAATGGTGTCAAAGTCGACACGATGAACTAAACCTAATCGAAGAAAAGCGAATAACGGCTCTATGCCACAGTCAGTTGTATCAGCAAAGAATGAAGAAAACGTTTGACAAAAAGGTCCAACCTAGAGTCTTTAGAAAAGGAGACCTCGTGCTCAAGAAGATACAATCATTTCTCACTGATTCCCGGGGCAAGTAGAATCTGAATTATGACGGTCCCTATGTGGTCAAGAAAGCTTTCTCAGGCGGCGCCTTGAGACTCGCAACCATGGATGGAGAAGAATTCGCCTATCCCACAAATGTTGACGTAGTCAAGAAATACTTCGCCTAAAAAAACGTCTCGGTGGATTGAAAACCCGAAAGGGCGGTCCAGGCAAAAATTAGAGACATAATAAAAAATCATCCCGATGGATTGGAAATCTCAAAGTACAATCCAGGCAAAATTAGGGATTAATGGCAAGTAACTACGTCCAACAAAGGGGCAAATCCCCCAGCAGCAGTCCTGCCATCCATCAGGAAAATTCCAGTCAAGGTCATCTTCGACAGAAGCTCAGGATGTCCAGAATTCAAAGTTGGTAGAAGGAATACAATCGTTCTATTTCAATGTAGCCCTTTTCCCTTTAATTACCATTTTCTAACTTTGTAAATACTCTATGGAATCACGCGCTTGGTTGATTTCTATCTTATCAATAAAATTTGAGCCTTAGTGTTTTGTTTGCAAGTCTTATTTGTTTTAGCTTTACAGAACGACATTTTAACATGATTTACGATTCTTGAAATAAAACAAAAATGAATTTACTTGTCAAGTTTTTCTACTTTTAAAATAAAGATGGCAATTCTTTTGATTGTTGAACATCGAAAGAACATCGATTGCTTCTCCAAAGGCAATTAAGCTTCAAAGTACAGAATCAAAGTACTCATTCTAAACTAGTACGCCTGAACGAAAAATCAACTGTATCATATGTGATTTTCCCATCTGATATCCCCGGCAGAGTTCTTACCTCCTAAGTCCGACCAACGCTTTTCCCCGCGGGAACTACTTTTTCCTAAGCAAGGAAGAATTGCTATCTTGAACCAGTGATACTTTTCATCCCCTGCAGCGGCCGAGTATCCAGTCATGTTCACCCACTAGTCTGTATGTCGTGTCAATTTTGTCAGCATAAACATACATACATCATGCATTATTGATTCATATACATATTCATATTACATCACTATCACTCTAGTCGGTATTATTCCCTAGGGATAAAAGTCCTCTCAATCGAGTTGTCAGTTCTTTCCTTGTCAGGAAATGTTTTGTCTAAACCGTCTCTCTTCCCCGATTTATTTCTGGATTGGAGACGGTCCCCGACCACTTTGATAACTTGAACCTCTAAAAGACAAAAAGACCTTCGACAAACGTCACTCTTCACCATTGCAGATGATATCTTCGCTTTCCCGAATTAAGGAAAATCCCCAGAGAAAACCTCGCAACTAAAGACTCTCAGCAACACATTGATTTTTCTCTCCAAGAGAGTCAATGTTAATGAAGTCATTAGCACCTTAAAATTGGATTACATCACATGGCATTTCTCCGAGAAGATCTCGAGGAAAAGTATGATGTAATATCCCCAAGCAGGAAACAACCTCTCAAGAGACTCTTTTTCCCCAGTAGAGTCAACAAAGGGCGTCTCCAACAGAGAAGTTTGTACAACACTACAACTCAGACGAATGGGTTCCCCAGCAAGTCTGACATCAAAATTTTTCCCATCAAATGGCATCTCCCCAGGAAAGTTCGACGAGAAGTTTGAGGAAAACTGCTACAAATAACATCCCTTGTCAAAAAAGTTTATTGACAAAAGAAACTGAGACCAGTTCCTTGGCTGAAGACCAGGATCAAGGGGAAGTTTATTTCCGAAACTGAGACAAGTTCCTTGGCTGAAAACCAGGATCGAGGGGAAGTTCTCATCAGAAACTGAGACCAGTTCATTGGCTGAAGACCAGGATCGATGAGAAGTTTATTGACAAAACAAACTTAGACTAGTTCCTTGGTTGAAGACCGGGATCGAGGGGAAGTTTCACCCTTTTCTAAGCATCATTGCCTAGCAAAAGAAGATGGATGAGCAAATCGCTATTCATAACCACCATCAAAATTTCGGGTATTCCGATATTTAATCCTCTTGCACCCCGAATGCCCGAATACCTTCGCCATTCACACCTTCGGGTCCATGAAGATTAAATAGGGGCTTCTGTCATACCCCAAATTTTGACCACCAGGATTTCCCATCATTGTGCAAGTCATCATCACAATATAGATGAACCATCATGCCTCATCAATCTCCTCAAAGGTGGTTGAGCATTCACTACAATAAAAGATTAGGGTTTCGAGCCCTCTTAGAGCATTTAGACAAGGATCAATCAAGAATTGACATGATCTTCAACTTGTCTAACCTCTCAAACATCCACAAAGGATCAAGAGGACTCCCACACCAAGAATCAAGCACAAAGATTTGCAGCATTCCAAGTGGATCAAGCCTCAAGATCGTCAGTGTCACCAAATTAGGGTTTTGGTCGCCTGAGGCCTCTGTCGTAACTCGGAATTTGACCTCCCCCTATTGCCTTTTTGCATGAGCATAAGCATTCGCATCGCTGGCATACACATCGCACTTTTCTTTGTGTGTTTCTTGTTGCAAGATATTCAAGTTTTCCAAGCCCTATTAATCATATCTTCACAAGGTCATCACATCATCGAGACAAGCACAAAATAAGGATTTCCATGCCTATTTATCAAAACAAGAGGTGGAAAATCGAAACCGGGACCACAACACCATTTTTAAGCAAAATTGGGCAAAATTGGCTAGAGTAATCGATTACTCAAATAGGGTAATCGATTACTCTGTGTCAGTTTGCAAATTTTGCTGCTTTTTCATGACAACACCTTTGCACACTCTTTGGTCTTGGATTCTACATTGGGCTAGTAGCATGTGGAACATTCTGGAGTCTTCAAGAATTCACTCAAATTTATTCCAATGCTTCACTTCAAATTGAGTGCACCATGTTCCTTATTTTCCAAGTAATGTGGATCTTTGGATGTTGAATTTCACCTTGGGATTGTTACCAAGTTGGTTCTAACTAGCCGAGTTAACCGCCTTGACTCGGTGAGTCAAGCCCAACTAACTCCTAGCCTAGTTCCAAACCTCTTATACTCCAAACCTAAAGTCTATATAAACACACCTTCACTCACTTTTCAAAGGGTCCACCATTTTTCCCACAATTTCTCAACCATTATACACATTTCACTCTCAATTCTCTCACATTTTCTTTGATTTTTTGTGCTACATCTTCATCTTCATCTCAATTCTATTCCAAAACCTCACCAAAGCTCTTCATTCTCCATTGAAGAATAATCACTTCTACATTGGAAGTGATTATTTCTTGAACTTAACCTTCATCACCATTCCATTCACTTGGATTTCTGGAATTCTAGTTGCTTTTGGACTTATCTCAAGTGATTAATTCAAGTTTCTTCGGTGATAATTCTCATTTTGGAGTCTTCGTCGCGATTTGATCGGTTTCGATACGTTTCGGCTATAATTGAAGATTCCTCTGGTTTTCTTTGACTATCTTCATCAAGATCACATTGCAACATTTACCAAGGCACATCTCAGCCTTGTAGGTTGGTGGATCTCTTTCATATTTTTATTTCTATCATTTCCGTATCATTTGAGATGTAGTTTCGATGTTTTTGCATGTGAATTGATTTTACCATTGCTTGATCCATGATCTTGATTGTTTAATTGATTCTATTGTTGATCATTTGTTGTTTCTAAACTTGATTTTTCGTGCACAAATTCATACCATAGCATGTGGTAGTTTGGATAAGTGATTATGTGTTGAAAGTTGCGTTTGAAAAGTTATTTTTACTGTTTTTTTTGCCACTGTTACAGTGGTAATCGATTACTCAAAGGGAGTAACCGATTACTCTTCACAAATTTGCATCGACGCTATTTTTTTAACTAAGTAACCGATTACTCAAATAGAGTAATCGATTACTCTGCACAAATTCTGCCAGATTCTGCTATTTTCAAGTGAGTAACCGATTACCTGATTAGGGTAATCGATTACCACTGTAACAGAGTGCCATTTTTGGTGTTTTTCAAGTGTGTTTGCCATGCTTTCTTCATTTTAACTTCCATTGATTGTCATGCTTGATTTTATGGATGTTTTAAGTGTCATTCAACTTCTGTTTGAAGCTTATTCATGAACTTTTGTCGCACACTTTCGATTATTCAAATCGTTCATGTTTTTGGCATCATGTGATTATAATCATTCTTGCATTTCCCTTTGATCACAATAACATGACTTTGTGTTGCATATTTGTTGATCATTTGGTACTGTTTTGTACTCCCTTTCTTGGTTTTGCATTAAGTTTCATTCTTCATGGATGAACTTAATCCTGTATAATCAATAATTCGCACCTTTTGCCTTAATGATTTTTCACTCTCTTTGGAAAATTGTTGGCATGGCATTTCCCTTTGATTAATTGATCGAAACCATGTTTCGATTAGTTGATCTTCCCCTTTCCTCTCTTTAGGCTTCCTTTAGAGCTTTCTCTCTCGATCCCCTGTGGAGTTGGAGTTTCGCACTACGCCTTACATCGGAGCGTTGTACAAATTGGAGCCGTCATGCTGTCCGTTTCTCCACGCAGGAGCACTGTACAACTTGGAGCTGTTGTGCCGTCTGTTTCAACTTCCGCATTACACCCTGTGTGTTAGAGAAGGAATGAGAAGGGAGAATTCCTACTCTCATTCTGACTACTTCAGGTAGGGGATGAATAACTCTGTGTTTGGCTTAGTCACCTCTATCGCCAGGCGGTAGTGTGCTTTCTTTCCCCAGGCGAGTCGATCCTTGATCACCCTTTCCCCTTTGCAATCTCTTTTAATTCTTGATCACCCTTTTCCCTTTGCAATCTCTTTCGATTATTGGTCACTCTTATCTCTTTCAATCTCTCTCTTGATCAATCACTTTCTTGGTTATGATTATTTGGTCATTGGGTTAGCAAGCCTTCTTCGTTTCAATACCCAATTTATTTTCTTGCGGTCGATCATTGTTCTTTTGATTCCCCTGGAGAGTCTCTTTCCTCTTTCTTTGGTTAAACAGAGTACTCCTGTTAAACACTGAAACCCTTGCGGAGTTTGCAACCTTCTTTTGGTTCTTCTCCATGTGTTGGTTAATCACTGCCTGACAGCTAAAACACCAATGTTTGCTCTCATTCTCAGCTAACCACAGTCTGTCTATTAAAACACTGAGTTTCCTTGGGTTAATCACCTTCTCTCGATTAATCACCCTTTTCCTTCAATTAACCACAACCTGTCTGTTAAAATACTGAACCCCTTTTTGAGTTAATCACCTCCTCTTGGTTAATCACTCATTTTTCTCGGTTAATCACAGTCCGTCTGTAAACACCGAATCCTCAGCAGTTAACAACCTTTTTTGGTTCAATAACCCTCTTCGTTGGTCGAGTGTTGTTGGTTCAGTCAATACCAACACCCCTTTTGGGTTACGACCTTCGATCGGTCCTACACCCGTTCTTCTGTTTAATCACAGTTTTCTCTGTTAAAACCAATGCTTCTCTATCCCCATAGAGTTGCAGTCCTTTCTCTCTTCGGTTAACCACTGCCAGTCAGTTAACATACCAATGCCCCCTCACAGTCAAACACATTCTCTTGGTTCAGCATTCTCTCTCTTGGTTTATTACAGTCTGTCTGTTGACACCAGCCTCTTTTCCCCGCCAGAGTCTTACTCTCTTTCTTCGGTTAACCACTGCCAACCAGTTAACATACCGAGTCTCCCTTTTCTCCCGGTTTTGACACCGTCCCTTTATTTGGATCCCCAGTCGGGTCGCTTATCCTCTATCCTTATCAGTTCTTTGATCTTTTCTCCCCCCAGTGGAGTCTTTTCTATTCACTTTGCTTTTACTTTCTTGGTTTCGACACCAATCTTATTTTCCTTCCCCAGCGGAGTTTCTTTCATTCTCGGTTTTGACACCATTCTTTTTCTAGTCTCTTGCGCAATCGCTCTTACTGTGTGGTCTCCCCCAGTAGAGTTTTTTTTCTTTCACTCTTGCTCTTGGTTTTGACACCACTTCTTTTGTTTTCCTGTTTCTTTCTTGTTTGGTTTTCCGTTCGGTTCCCCGAACTACGGAAACTCTGATTCTGCATTCTTTCAAATGTCAGATACGTAGGCACGAGACGCGACGTCTTGGCGATCACACTTCCACCCTTCTTTCCTTCTCCCTTTCTTCCTTCCTTTTTGTCCCCTGGTTCCATGAACTACGACGCTCTGATTTCCTCATTGCACTATGAGGGTACGTAGGAACGAGGGCCCCAATCCTCCGCGAGCACTTTCTTTCTTTCTTTTCTTTTTCCCTTTTCTTCTTTCTCCTCTTTCTTTTAGTTAGAAGCCTTTAGATAGATAACCCATCCGAGCCTAGAAGCAAGCGAAATGGTTCCCGTCGAGTACGACGGATGCGTTAGGTGCTAGTACATTCCTTTCGTATAACCGACCCCCGTTCCCGTTTCTCTTCCCTTTGGGTTTTATCGATAGTTTCCCTGTCCTTTGGGACTAAATAAAGTTCGGTGGCGACTCTGTGTTATCTTTGAGTGTGCGATTCACTCAGGATGTAAACCAACCATCTTCAGTTGGCGACTCTGCTGGGGAGTCCTTGCTTGCAGGTTGGGGTCTCGCCTAGTTTTGTTTGCTCTCTTTCTTGTTTGGGTGTTTATCTTTTGCGCTTTACTTGCTTTATCTTTATGCTTTAGATTTATGTTTATTTACCGCATTTCTTTACTGTTTTGAATATTCATATGCTGCATATTCTGTATATCTGCTATTTTCTGCTGTTGTTGGGATGGGTAAATATTATTGGAGAGAAAGGTCCTAACACCGGGCCTAGTATACACATAGGCTAGAACGTGGATAGTCACGAGGCCTGCGTTTTGCGCGTTGGGATATCACGAGACCCACATCCCAGATCGTGATTCGTTTGAGAATACTTCTGTCCTGTGAGAATTCACTACGACGGGGGTTTTCATTCTGAGTCATATGGTTTGGGCGACCTTTCTAGGGACCACCTTGTTTTGTCTAGATCACACCTGTGAGGGGGATGGGTTTTTGCAGGAAAACAAGCCACTTCATACCTTTGTTCTCTCACACACGCCCGATTTCTTCATCGACACATCAGATTATGTTGCACCGACACAAAATTATATGTAGATATCCGGACTATTCAGATTTGGTTATTCGAGCAGTGTTGGCTTCTTGTTGTTGTGTTGCATGTCATTCCATCATGTAAATTAATTTTTGCATGTGCATTTCCAGGTTTTCGAGGACTTATCTTTTATTGACATTATCATAGAGATGAGTACTGGTTGTCGTGGCATCTTCAGTTACAAGTTTGTGAAGCCTAAGCTGGGTACTTTGAGAGGTTTGGCATCTTTGTTGGTTGGAGATCACAGAGGGGTTTTCATAGGTACTTATGGTAACCTGTTGACCATCCTCAACACTGAAGTCAACATCACTGCTATTCACACTCTGGTTCAGTTCTACGACCCGCCATATAGGTGCTTCACATTTCAGGATTATCAGCTAGCACCCACACTTGAGGAGTATGCTTATATTCTAGGGCTTGAGATCAAGAAGCAGGTTCCTTATGTCTACACTAGTGGTTGTCCGAAGTTTCATCTTATTGCTGATGCACTTTGCATTAGTAAGAAGGATGTGGAGGATAATCTCAAGACCAAAGAGAAGGGTATTCGAGGGTATGCTTCGAAGTTCTTGGTCGATAAGGCCACTTCTTCTGCTAAGGGTGGACACTGGAAGGCTTTTAACGCCGTTCTTGCTTTACTGATATATGGGATTGTCTTATTTCTGAACATGGAGGATTTCGTAGATCAGGCTGCCATCAGTATCTTCTTGTCCAAGAACCCTGTTCCGACACTTCTTGCTGATACCTACCATTCTATTCATTCCAGGAATGAAAAGAAGAAGGGAACCATTGTCTGTTGTGCTCCTTTGTTGTACCGATGGTTCGTGTCTCACCTTCCACAGAAGGGTCCCTTTGTTGAGAATAAGGGTAATCTCAAGTGGTCTTAGCGGATCATGTCTCTTACTGCTGATGATATTTCTTGGTACTCTCGAGTCTTCGACGACATTCAGATCATTCTCCATTGTGGGAAATTCTCCAATGTACCTCTCTTGGGTACAAAGGGTGGCATTAACTACAATCCGAGAATGGCCTTCCGACAGTTGGGACACCCTATGGTCGCCAAGCCTGATCCTGAGGTAGTGAAGGAGTTCATCTTTCATGAAGGGGTTGATGATATGGGTTTATTGAAGAGGTTCAGTGCGGCTTGGACTCAGATTCATCTCGAAGGAAGAGCCGATTTGGGTAAGAAGAATTGCGTAGCCAAGGAAGCTTACACACTTTGGGTCAAATAGCGTGTCAAAGAGATCTTATTACCATTCTCTCCTGAGCCTCCCATGTATGCCAAGCTTCCTGAACTTGCCATAGTTCCTCCATCTGAGGTCGACCAACTCAAGCTGATTGTTGAAAAGTTGAAGAAGGAGAATGCTGATCTTCGTCTCAACCTTGATAGAGTCACTTCTGAGAAGGATAGCCTACAGATTAAGCTCCATCAGAAGCACGAGCGCATGCTCAAAGATGTGGAGGTTGAACAAAACAAGTGTAGGAAAGTGGCTGATGCTTTGAAGAGCACCTATGAGGGACTTGCTTCAAATAAGAGACAACTCGTCGATGCTCATTATCAAGCCTACAAAGAGGAGCTGAGCTACAACAAGCAACTTGAAGAGCTTTGAGGGAAGTTATACGAGTTCAAGAAAAAGTGGCAAAGTGAGCAAGATCGTGCTAATCAGTTAGCAAAGGACTTTTCTCAGTGTCAAGCTAAGCTCGACAAAGTCTTCGGTGAGATTCAGAAGCTGTAAGATCAAGCACATCAGAGTCAAGAGTAGATTAGTCAGCTCAGCATAGAGAGTACTCATTGGGAGCATCAAAGCTGTCATCTACAGAATCTATTGGATCAGAAAGAGGCCTTTCTTTAGGATATGCTTCAGGGACCTAATCATTCGTTGATGCGTAACCTCATGAAGGATGCGAAGTACTGGAGTGAGAGGCATGGTCGTCTATCCAGATTTGCTGAGCATGCATTGGAGGACCTACCTGGGTTGTTGAGGGATGCATATGCTGATGCATTGCCACACCAACTTCCTTGGGCTGTTTTCCATTTCTTGTCTATGTGTAGGGTGGTATTTGATAGAATCCATGCGGATTTTGTTGTAGCCCAAAAGACAGATATTTGACTTGTATTCGACTTGTGCTTCTTTCCTTTATTGCTGAATGAATGGAGATTCTTGTTCACTCTATCTTTTATGCCTTTACTTGTATGCTTTATGATTATTGTCAACAAAGATAAGTTTAAGAATTCCTGGAATTTAAAACTTTATTTTTTTGCATGCATATCATACATTCATTTGCACACATATGCACGTCCCTTCATCCGAAACCGTTGCTCATCCTTGTCCGCCTTCTTTGTAGCAAGACGATGACTCGGCATCGGTATTTTACTCGCTTAAACAAATCCAGAATCATGGCTGACTGTGAAGCTGAAAATACTACTTATAAGGAAACATGGATCAGTTCCAGACGAACATGGATGTCATTATGGAACTTCTTCGTGCTCAAAGGGACGCCGTTGCTGCTGCCACTGTTGTTGTAACCCCTACTGATGCAACTGTTGTCACTTCTATTGTGATTGTTCCTCCTGTTGTTATGGCCACTCCTGCTACTGTTGTTCATTCTCCTGCTATTGTTGAAGTGCCAGTTGAGCCTGTGAATCAGCCTGTTGTTCATCCAAGAAATTCTTAATCCGGTTTGAACCAGATGCCTGCTGGTTTTCCTTGGGGCATGTCTCCGAATTACACTCCTCAGATTGTGAATAATGGTAGTGCCTTCCTGCCATATCAACCTTTTGTTGCGCCCATGCCTAATGGGAATGCTACCGCATATCCATGGGTCATGCCTACTCCAGTCCCGCCTCCAGTGGTGAATGATGATCCTGAGAATCTTCAGGTTCAAACTCATCAAACTTCTGGATTGGCTGACATTGAAACTCCTGATGAAGAAGAGCATGTGTATAGAGGTCCTCCTATTCATGTTCCGGTCTCATCGCAAGTTGCTCAAACTGCTGTTCCGAATGTTCATCCTGGGATGTTCTATCTTGGGGCATCTTCCTCAGCTGCTAGGGTACCTCCTCCAAACTATCCGTATGGTGTTCCGATGGGTCAGAATGATGGTCAAATGGTTAATCTGGGTTTGGTGTATCCTTCTCAGTTTGCTACTCCGCAAGTACGCGCTCCGACCGCATCTCAGTTACCAAATCCTCATATTCTTGTCAGGCCTGTTAATCAGAGTAGATCTATTGACTACAAGTTGTTGGAAGACCGTATCAGGGCTATTGAAGGGTTTTCTGCTTTTGGCATGGAGGCCAAATATTTGTGTTTGGTTCTAAATGTTGTGCTGCCACAGAAATTCAAGATACCTGATTTGCCAAAATATAAAGGTTTAAGCTGCCCGTGTAGTCACATCACTATGTATTGTAGGAAGATGGCATCCCATATTGATAATGATGAATTTCTTGTTCATTGTTTTCTAGATAGTTTGTCTGGTGCTACATTGGATTGGTACATGGGCCTGGAGCACAGTAAAATTCGTACTTGGAGGTATCTATCTGAAGCGTTCGTGAAACAATACAAATATAACCTTGATCTGGCGCCAACTAGATTGCAATTGCAGAATCAGTCCCACCGCTCGGCTGAAACATTCAAGGAGTATGCACAAAGATGGCGTGAGATGGCATCTCGTGTACGACCGGCTCTCTCTGACAATGAGTTGGTTGACATCTTTAAGGGTACATTGCAAGGATCCTACTACGAGAAAATGGTGGGTAGTTCTTCATCGAACTTTGTTGATGTTGTAACGATTGGTGAACGGATTGAAAACGGTTTGAAGACTGGAAAGATTCCTGGAGCTGCTTCCCAGCAGCTGACCACTAGAAAGTCTCAGAACAGTCAGCCCAAGAAAAAGGATGGTGAAGCCAAAGCTGTGACAACTCAAGGTTCTCCTCAGTATCAAGCTCCCATGGCTCCCATATCGTATTATCCATATCCATACATTACTGTTGCACAATATCAACAACCTCCATATCAGTATCATCCGCAACAACCAGTTCAGAATGCTTAGAATCAGCAACAGAATCAACAGAACAACAAAAGTCAGCAGAATCAGAACCGTCAGAACAACAACAATCAAGGAAACCGTAAGCGGCTGAATTTCGACAGAATTCCGGTGTCATACACCAAATTGTTTCTTTACTTAGTGCACCAAGGGGCAATTATCCCCAAGCAGATTGTACCTGCAATTCCTCCATTTGGTCAGAAGCATAATCCAAATGCATCCTGTGCTTATCATGCTGGGTACATAGGACATGCAATAGAGGATTTCTTTGTTTTTAAAACCAAAGTGCAGGAACTCATTGATAAGAAGGTTCTGACTTTTTTTGAGGAAGGACCTAACATTCAGAATAATCTGTTGCCAAATCATGGTGGACCTGCAGTTAATATGATTGAGGATAGTCCAAGGGTTGAATTGATCATGGATGTTGACGAAGTAAAAACCCTGATGACTGTGGTTTTCAAGAAGTTGAAAGAACATGGGATGTTGAAAGTATTGCATGGTAAGTATCAAATTTGTGACGGTAATCCTAACCAGTGTCGAAGGCTGAAGGGTTGTGTTCAGATTCTGATGAACCGTGGCGAAGTGCAATTTGTCAGATCTAAACCTGTTGAGGAAGTTGCCGCTATCGAGCCATTCACCATCGTCTATAGGAAGGTTCCTGTGGAATCCCCTAAACAGAAGAGGGTGCAACCCATCGTCGTTTGTCCGCCAAAGCCGTTTCCTTATCAGAATTCTAAGGAGGTCCCTTGGAGATATGGGTCAACTGTGTTTTCTGGAGGTCAAGAAATAAGGTTCGCCGAATCTGAGATCGTGAATGTTACAGCCGGTGGAGGTATGACTCGTAGTGGACCAGTGTTCACTCTGAAGGTCACTACGAAGCCTGTTCAAGTTCCAACTGTTGTTTCTCCCAAGGAGACACTTGTATCTGCAACCCCTGTTGTTCAACAAGGGGCATCTACTACCGTTCCAGTACCGACTATCCCGTCTGAGGATGTTTCAAAGAGCAAAGAGACCCTTGATGACCAAGAGTTCCTTAAGTTGATCAAGAAAAGTGACTTTAAAACTGTGGATCAGCTGGGTCAGACTCCATCGAGGATCTCAATTTTGTCCTTACTTATGAGTTCGCCTGCTCACTGATCAGCTTTGTTGAAAGTCTTGAACAATGCTCACGTTATGCATGATATATCTGTCATCGAGTTTGATGATGTAGTGGCCAACATAACCGCAAGTCGGTATTTGGGCTTTAATGAATCAGAATTACCTCCTGAAGGAACTGCCCATAATAAAGCGCTGCACATATCTGTAACCTGCACAGATATCCTGTTATCTCGTGTTCTAGTGGATACCGGTTCTTCCCTCAATGTGATGCCTAAGGGCACATTGAGCCAATTACTGGTGGAAGGAAACGAGGTGAGGCCAAGTGCCTTAGTTGTCAGAGCCTTTGACGGGTCTCGAAGGCAAGTTATTGGGGAAGTGGACTTACCCATCAATATTGGGCCACATTTGTTCACCATTACCTTCCAAGTGATGGAAATTAATCCTGTGTACAGTTGCCTACTGGGTCGTCCATGGATCCACAATGCAGGGGCAGTTACCTCCACTTTGCATCAGAACTTGAAGTTCATGTTTGATGATCAGCTTGTCATCATCTGTGGTGAAGAGGATTTGATTGTAAGCGAGTTATCATCTTTTCGATACGTCGAGACCGAGGAAGACATAGCTGAGGTGCCGTTGCAGAGTCTTGAGTTCGAAGATGTCAGCTCTGCTTCAACTAGTCAAAGTAGATCACCACAATTGACTTTAGCGTCCGCTAAGAGTGCTAAGGAGACTATCCAGAAAGGTGCTTTGTAAAGCTGGGGGCATGTGATTGATGTGGCAGAGAAGCATAATCGTTTTGGATTGGGCTACCATCCTGGTCGTCAATCTGGTTCCTCTAGTCAAAAGTAATACAACTTGATCAAGTTCAGTAGCGCGGGTTTCCAGCAAGGGGACATCGTGGCAGCTACTGATGATGCTGGTCCCAGTAATCAGACTTCAAGCTTTGTACGCAAGTGTCCGCCAGGTTTCAAGCTCAACAATTAGACATCTACCGTGATTCCTATGGTTTTCCCATATAACATGTAATGCATTTTGCTTTCTCATTCCCTCGTCCCCGCCCGAGACGAGTGGATAGCTTGTAAAGGGCCTCACACTTTTGCAATATTATGTGATCAATAAATAAAAGTTTTTTTGCATTCAAAATCATGCTCTATTTTCTTTCTTTATTTTACTTTTTTCACAAATAAATGGCAAAAGTTTATTTTCTTTTCACTTTTCAAAATAGCTCATTTTATTCATAAACATGCAGAACTAATAAAAGCATTGATAACAACATGGCAAACATCCATTGTAATTCTGGAATTCTAATTAACCAAGCCGAAGAAGATGGTGAGGAATATTGTGAATTACCGGCTGAACTAACAAGGCTCCTTGAGCACGAGCATAGAGAGATTCAGCCACATAAAGAGCCAGTGGAAGTTGTCAATCTTGGTACTGATGAGGTCAGAAGAGAAGTCAAGGTTGGCGCATCCCTCGCTAAGCAAGTACACTCCGAGTTGGTCAAGTTATTGAAAGAATGTGTTGATATCTTCGCCTGGTCCTATCAAGATATGCCTGGGTTGGATACCAACATCGTTGAACATCACTTACCACTCAAGCCCAGATGTCCTCCTGTCAAGCTGAAACTCAGAAGGACTAGACCCGACATGGCGCTCAAAATCAGAGAAGAGGTAAAGAAGCAGCTTGATGCTGGGTTCCTAGCCACTTCCGAATATCCTGAATGGATTGCTAACATCGTCCCAGTCCCTAAGAAAGATGGGAAGGTTAGAATGTGTGTGGATTATCGAGATCTCAACAAGGCAAGCACGAAGGATGATTTTCCTTTGCCTCATATTGATGTCTTGGTAGACAACACAACGCAGTTCTCTGTCTTTTCCTTCATGGACGGTTTCTTAGGATATAATCAGATCAAGATGTCCCCAACCGATATGGATAAGACTATTTTTATCACGCCATGGGGTACATATTGTTACAAAGTCATGCCATTCGGTCTAAAGAATGCAGGGGCAACATACCAACGTGCCATGACGACCTTCTTTCACGATATGATCCATAAAGAGATTGAGGTTTACGTGGACGATATGATTGCCAAATTCAAAACTGAGGATGATCACCTAGTTCATCTGAAGAAACTATTTGACAGACTCTGAAAGTTTAGATTGCGGTTGAATCCTACGAAGTGCACCTTCGGAGTTCGATCTGGTAAATTGTTGGGTTTTATTGTGAGTCAGAAGGGCATTGAAGTTGATCCTGATAAGGTTCGGGCAATTCAGAATATGCCGCCTCCCAAAACAGAAAAAGAAGTTTGTGGCTTTCTGGGCAGACTCAATTACATTTCAAGGTTCATTTCCCATTTGACGGCTACCTGTGGACCAATGTTCAAATTACTAAGAAAAAATCAATCGATTGAATGGAATAATGATTTTTAGGAAGCATTTGACAAAATAAAACAATACTTGCAAGAACCACCGATCTTAGTACCGCCGGTTCCTGGTAGGCCTTTAATCATGTATCTCACCATTCTCGATGAATCGATGGGATGTGTATTGGGTCAACATGACGACACTGGTAGAAAAGAACATGCAATATACTATCTGAGAAAGAAGTTCACTGATTGTGAGACCAGATACTCACTCTTAGAGAAAACTTGTTGTGCTCTGGTCTCGGCTGCTCGATGCCTACGACAATACATGATTTGCCATACTACTTTGTTAATATCCAAAATGGATCCGATAAAGTACATATTCAAAAAGCCTGCTGTCTCTGGAAGGATTGCTCGGTGGCATATGTTGTTAACCGAGTATGATATCCAACATGTTACCCAGAAAGCAATAAAAGCGAGTGTCTTGTCTGACTACCTTGCTCACCAACCTGTAGAGGGTTATCAACAAATGAAGTTTGACTTTCCCGATGAGGATGTTCTGTTTATCAGAGATTATGAGACTCCAGACCCTGACATAGGACCCGAACCAGGGGCACGATGGACGCTCGTGTTCGATGGTGCCTCCAATTCTAAAGGTCGTAGAATCGGTGCTATCCTCATCTCTCCAACAGGTTTTCACCTTCCCTTCACTGCTAGATTATGCTTCGCATGCACCAATAATATGGTTGAATATGAAGCATGTATCTACGGTATTGAAGCGGCTATTGACATGAGAATCAAGATTCTTGAGGTCTATGGAGATTCTACCTTGGTCATCGGTCAAGTCAGAGGGAATTTTGTGACTCGGGATTCCAAGTTGGTTCCGTACCAACAACACATTGAGAAGTTGATTCCTTACTTTGATGAAATTTCTTTTCATCATATCCCCAGAGAGGAAAATCAACTAGCTGATGCTCTTGCCACTCTAGCATGCATGTTCAAGGTCAAGTGGAAGAATGAAGCTCCTCATATCCGCATTGATCACTTGAACGAACCAGCACACTGTTTAGCAATCAAGGATAAGTCTGATGACAAGCCTTGGTTCTACGACTTTAAAAGATATATGGAAAAACAGGAATATCCCGAGGGTATCACTATCACTGACAAGAAAGCTCTTAGGCGGCTTTGCGCCAAATTCTTCTTAAGTGGTGGTATACTGTACAAGAGGAATTATGATTCTGTGTTGCTCAGATGCGTGGATAGACACGAAGCAAACACGATCATAAGGTCCATACATGAGGGTTGCGAGGGTGTACATGTTAAAGGTCCTGCTATGGATAAGAAGATCCTTCGGGTTGGGTATTACTGGACAGCAATGGAGGTAGATTGTTACAACTTTGCCAAAATATGTCACAAATGCCAAATCTACGGAGACAAGATCCATGTGCCTCCAACTCCATTGAATGTTTTAACTTCACCTTGGCCATTCTCCATGTGGGGTATAGATATAATTGGAATGATCGAGCCGAAGGCTTCCAACGGTCATCGATTCATTCTGGTTGCTATCGACTACTTCACCAAGTGGGTTGAAGCTGCTTCTTATGCAAATGTTACATGATAAGTGGTTGCCAGATTCATCAAGAAAGAGATAATATGTCGTTATGGCATTCCTAGCAGCATTATCACAGACAATGCAAGCAACTTAAACAACAACATGATGAATAAGTTGTGTCAAGAATTCAAGATCGAGCACCATAACTCTTCACCATATCAGCCCAAGATGAATGGCGCCGTTGAAGCAGCAAACAAAAACATCAAGAGGATTGTCTAGAAAATGGTAAAGACTTACAAGGATTGGCATGAAATGCTTCTCTTTGCACTACATGGCTATCGAACTTCAGTCCATACTTCTACTGGGGCAACTCCCTATTCGCTAGTGTATGGTATGGAGGCAGTTTTACCCATTGAAGTCGAAATTCCTTCGCTTAGAGTCATCATGGGAGCAGGTCTTGATGAAGCTGAATGGGTTCAATCCAAATACGACCAGCTGAATCTCACCGAAGAGAAGTGCCTTACAGTCGTTTGTCATGGTCAATTGTATCAGAGACGCCTTAAGCGAGCATTTGACAAGAAAGTTCTTCCTTGAACATTCTGTGAAGGCGAGCTCGTGCTCAAGAGATATTCACCTGTTCACTCGGATCCATGAGGCAAATGGACTCCCAACTACGAAGGACCCTTTGTTGTCAAGAAGGCCTTCTCAGGAGGAGCCCTGATCCTCACCACAATAGATAGGGAGGAGTTGACATCGCTCGTGAACTCCGATACAGTCAAAAAATATTATGCCTGAAAAAAAAATGGATAAAAGTCCGCTAGATTGACATCCACAAGGACAATCTAGGCAAAAATGGACGTCCCGATGGACCAAAAAAAAGTTGTCCATGCAAAAGTTAGGGACAATGAAAAAGAACAATAGTAGCCCGCTAAGTTGAAAACCCGAAAGGGCGACTTAGGCAAAAATGGGTATCCCGGTGGACGAAAAAATTGGAAAAAATATGTCCAGGCAAAAATTAGGGGTAAAGGCATTGACTGTGAACACTTGAGCCTCTCTTCATCATGGCTAGACCTCAGACGGTAAAAGAACATTCCAATCATCATCAACAGGTGCAAGACGTTGGAACCTAGACTTACTGTGGATGTTGGCCAATGTTGTAATCAATGCAAAGCATGGGTTCCCTTTGCCATTTACATTTATTTTTCAATTTTATTGCAAATTTCCTCATCAAGGATTTTGCATCCTTGTACACACTTTATGTACAAAACTTTACATTCAATAAAATGCATTCTTTGTTATCTCAAATGGTTTTCATTTCAGTATTTTGTTTGCAAAATAAACAATTATTTGTGATCACATAATACTAAAAAGCGTTGAGAACAATAAAAAGCTAAATCAATCGAGAAAGCATTATGCATTGCATGTGTTACTGGTAACCCTTGCAGGATAATCAGTAATATCCATTGATAAACCTAACGCCTGGCCGGGAATGTGATGGTTCTAGGAAAAAGTTGTTGTTTCCTCAGTAGTTTCTCAGCAGAGTCATCATTCTCCCCATCAAGCGCCATTACGATTTGTCGAAAAGCTTGTTTGTTTACATATCTTTTCTCCGACGGATTTGTAATGTCTCTAGGCAGGTCGCCAAAGTATTCCCGGCGGAGACACTTTGCTCTCTTTTCCCCCAGCAAGGGTTGCACATCATCTCCAATAATTTGAAACTATCTATCTCCAGTAGCAGTGGGTTCTCCTCAGCAAAGTCGACATAGTTTGGAAGAATGTATTTCCCCACACGGAGCCAGTCTTGGTAGGAAGGATCGATTTGATTCTTTCATCCCCAACAGAGACAGCCATGGTGATTTAGAAACCTGAGATATTATCGGTTTCTTTCCCCGGCAAAATCATCATCCTTTGTGAACTCTCTTCTCCAGCAGAGTTTGTCTTTATCTGCGGGTCCTCTCCCCGACCGAGGGTGTCGAAGTCGTTTTGCTACGATTTCTGCCTAACCACTTCACACTATGCCTTATCTTGCGCCTTTGCATCGCATGATATCAAGCATCATGCAGAAACGCATACATAGCATATGCATCGATCATACTCCCTCTCTTTCGTCTGACTTATCTCCCAACAGATTTTCAGTCAAACTTTGCACTTATCTATTCTTTCTTAACACTCTTCTTTTGTCGCCGTCGGCCAAACTCTCGAGCTACTCTTTTATTTAATCCCCTTTTACCTCAAATCATCGAAAAGCTAGCGCAATTTATACATTCAGGTCCAAGAGGATTAAATAGGGGCAGCTGTCGTAACCCGGAATTTGACCTCCCCCTTTTGCCTTTTTGCATTAGTATAAGCATTCACATCGTTGGCATACGCATTCGCACTTTTCTTTGTGTGTTTCTTGTTGCAGGATATTCAAGTTTTCCAAGCCCGATTAATCATATCCTCACCAGGTCATCACATCATCGAGACAAGCACAAAATAAGGATTTCCATGCCTATTTATTAAAACAAGAGGTGGAAAATCGAAACCGGGACCACATCACCATTTTTAAGCAAAATTGGGCAAAATTGGCTAGAGTAATCGATTACTCAAATAGGGTAATCGATTACTCTGTGTCAGTATGCAAATTTTGCTGCTTTTTCATGACAGCACCTTTGCACACTCTTTGGTCTTGGATTCTACATTGGGCTAGTAGCATGTGGAACATTCTGGAGTCTTCAAGAATTCACACAAATTTATCCAATGCTTCACTTCAAATTGAGTGCACCATGTTCCTTGTTTTCCAAGTAATGTGGATCTTTGGATGTTGAAGTTCACCTTGGGATTGTTATCGAGTTGGTTCTAACTAACCGAGTTAACCGCCTTGACTCGGTGAGTCAAGCCCAACTAACTCCTAGCCTAGTTCAAAACCCAAAGCTAAGTCCAAACCAAATTCTAAACCTCTTATACTCCAAACCTAAAGTCTATATAAACACACCTTCACTCACTTTTCAAAGGGTCCACCATTTTTCCCACAATTTCTCAACCATTCTACACATTTCACTCTCAATTCTCTCACATTCTCTGATTTTTTCTGCTACATCTTCATCTTCATCTCAATTCTATTCCAAAACCTCACCAAAGCTCTTCATTCTCCATTGAAGAATAATCACTTCTACATTGGAAGTGATTATTTCTTGAGCTTAACCTTCATCACCATTCCATTCACTTGGATTTCTGGAATTCTAGTAGCTTTTGGACTTATCTCAAGTGATTAATTCAAGTTTCTTCGGTGATAATTCTCATTTTGGAGTCTTCGTCGCGATTTGATCGGTTTCAATACGTTTCGGCTATAATTGAAGATTCCTCTGATTTTCTTTGATTATCTTCATCAAGATCACATTGCAACATTCACCAAGGCACATCTCAGCCTTGTAGGTTGGTGGATCTCTTTCATTTTTCTGTTTCGATTGTTTTCGTATCATTCGCGATGTAGTTTCGATATTTTTGCACGTGAATTGATTTTACCATTGCTTGATCCATGATCTTGATTGTTTAATTGATTCTATTGTTGATCATTTGCTGTTTCTAAACTTGATTTTTCGTGCATAAATTCATACCATAGCATGTGGTAGTTTGGATAAGTGATTATGAGTTGAAAGTTGCGTTTGAAAAGCTGTTTTTACTGTTTTTTTGCCACTGTTACAGTGGTAATCGATTACTCAAAGGGAGTAACCGATTACTCTTCACAAATTTGCATCAGCGCTGTTTTTTTAACTGAGTAATCGATTACTCAAATAGAGTAATCGATTACTCTGCACAAATTCTGCGAGATTCTACTATTTTCAAGTGAGTAACCGATTACCTGATTAGGGTAATCGATTACCACTGTAACAAAGTGCCATTTTTGGTGTTTTTCAAGTGTGTTTGCCATGCTTTCTTCATTTTAACTTCCATTGATTATCATGCTTGATTTTATGGATGTTTTAAGTGTCATTCAATTTCTGTTTGAAGCTTATTCATGAACTTTTGTCTTACACTTTCGATTATTCAAATCGTTCATGTTTTTGGCATCATGTGAATATAATCATTCCTGCATTTCCCTATGATCACAATAACATGACTTTGTGTTGCATATTTGTTGATCATTTGGTACTGTTTTGTACTCCCTTTCTTAGTTTTGCATTAAGTTTCATTCTTCATGGATGAACTTAATCCTGCATAATCAATAATTCTCACCTTTTGCCTTAATGATTTTTCACTCTCTTTGGAAAATTGTTGGCATGACATTTCCCTTTGATTAATTGATCGAAACCATGTTTCGATTAGTTGATCTTCCCCTTTCCTCTCTTTAGGCTTCCTTTAGAGCTTTCTCTCTCGATCCCCCGTGGAGTTGGAGTTTCGCACTACGCCTTGCATCAGAGTGCTGTACAAATTGGAGCCGTTATGCTGTTTGTTCCTCCATGCAGGAGCACTGTACAACTTGGAGCTGTTGTGCCGTCTGTTTCAACTTCCGCATTACACCCTGTGTGTTAGAGAAGGAACGAGAAGGGAGAATTCCTACTCTCATTCTGACTACTTCAGGTAGGGGACGAATGGCCCTGTGCTTGGCTTAGTCACCTCTATCCCCAGGCGGTAGTGTGCTTTCTTTCCCCAGGCGAGTCAATCCTTGATCACCCTTTCCCCTTTGCAATCTCTTTCGATTCTTGATCACTCTTTTCCCTTTGCAATCTTTTTCGATTATTGATCACTCTTATCTCTTTCAATCTCTCTCTTGATCAATCACCTTCTTGGTTACGATTCTTTGGTCATTGGGTTAGCAAGCCTTCTTCGTTTCAATACCCAATTTATTTTCTTGCGGTCGATCATTGTTCTTTTGATTCCCCTGGAGAGTCTCTTTCCTCTTTCTTCGATTAAATAGAGTACTCCTGTTAAACACCAAAACCCTTGCGGAGTTTGCAACCTTCTTTTGGTTCTTCTCCCTGTGTTGGTTAATCACCGCCTGGCAACTAAAACACCAATGTTTGCACTCCTTCTCAGTTAACCACAGTCCGTCTGTTAAAACACTGAGTTTCCTAGGGTTAATTACCTTCTCTCGGTTAATCACCCTTTTTCTTCAGTTAACCACAGCCTGTCTGTTATAATACTGAACCCGTTTTTGAGTTAATCACCTCCTCTTGTTTAATCACTCATTTTTCTCGGTTAATCACAGTCCGTCTGAAAACACCGAATCCTTAGCGGTTAACAACCTTTTTTGGTTCAATACCCCTCTTCATTGGTCAAGTGTTGTTTGTTCAGTCAATACCAACACCCCTTTTGGGTTACGACCTTCGATCGGTCCTACACCCGTTCTTCTAGTTAATCAAAGTTTTCTCTGTTAAAACCAATGCTTCTCTATCCCATAGAGTTGCGGTCCTTTCTTTCTTCGGTTAACCACTGCCAGTCAGTTAACATACCGATGCCCCCTCAGAGTCAAACACCTTCTCTTGGTTCAGCACTCTCTCTCTTGGTTTATCACAGTCTATCTGTTGACACCAGTCTCTTTTCCCCACCAGAGTCTTACTCTCATTCTTCGGTTAACCACTGCCAGCCAGTTAACATACCGAGTCTCCATTTTCTCTCAGTTTTGACACCATCCCTTTATTTGGATCCCCAGTCGGGTCGCTTATCCTCTATCCCTAGCAGTTCTTTGATCTTTTCTCCCCCCAGTGGAGTCTTTTCTATTCACTTTGCTCTTACTTTCTTGGTTTCGACTCCAATCCTATTTTCCTTCCCCAGCAGAGTTTCTTTTATTCTCGGTTTTGACACCGTTCTTTTTCTAGTCTCTTGCGCAATTGCTCTTACTGTGTGGTCTCCCCCAGTAGAGTTTTTTTTCTTTCACTCTTGCTCTTGGTTTTTACACCACTTCTTTTGTTTTCCTGTTTCTTTCTTGTTTGGTTTTCCGTTCGGTTCCCCTAACTATGGAAGCTCTGATTCTGCATTCTTTCGAATGTCGGATACATAGGCACGAGACGCGATGTCTTGGTGAGTACACTTCCACCCTTATTTCCTTCTCCTTTTCTTCCTTCCTTTCTGTCCCCTGGTTCAATGAACTACGACGATCTGATTTCCTCATTGCACTATGAGGGTATGTAGGCACGAGGGCCCCTATCCTCCGCGAGCACTTTCTTTCTTTCTTTTCTTTTTCCCCTTTCTTCTCTCTCCTCTTTCTTTTAGCTAGAAGCCATTAGATAGATAACCCATCCAAGCCTAGAAGCAAGCAAAATGGTTCCCGTCAAGTATGACGGATGCGTTAGGTGCTAGTACCTTTCTTTCGCATAACCGACCCCCGTTACCGTTTCTCTTCCCTTTGGGTTTTATCGATATTTTCCCTGTCCTTTGGGACTAAATAAAGTTCGGTGGCGACTCTGTGTTATCTTTGAGTGTGCGATTCACTCAGGATGTAAACCAGCCATCTTCAGCCTCCAGATGAAAATTTCCATCAAGGCTCGAGCCAATACCTTGATGTATGGTCCTATAAGCTCAAAAGGATCTCAAGAGCCCATCCACAATGGCAAAATCACCATGAAGATCCATCTATCAAAAAATCAGGAATTAGGGTTTTGACCTAATTCAACCCTTGAGTTAACTTGTGAAGTGAGGCATGGCTTGAAGCTTAAAAATGAACTTCAAAGACCTCAAATACATCATATTGACATATTTACAAGATTTGATTGACTCAAAGAGCTCAAATCATAAGCCACAAAAACTCAAGACCATCTGATCACAAATTAGGCTTTCTGATGAAAAAAGTCTACCCTACCCTTGACTGTTGACCTACCCTTGATCTCAAACCTTGGGGAGAGGTCCAAGATATTCCTAAATACCCTTGGAGGCCATCCATGAAGTTTAATTGAGCCCACGGATTACTTTTACAAAAGGATCACAAAGTCAAAATTTCATCTGATGAAAAAGTCAACTGTACAAAAATCCAAGTTTGACTTTTTGGATTTTTGGTCAACCAAGGTTCCTTAACCCTAAAACAATGTTAATATGTGATTTGAATCATCATTAATCAAGAAAAATCAAAGAAAGTGAGTTAACTTGTAAAAGGGGTAACCATAAAAAACTTAGAATTTTTCTAAGTTATGGAACAAAGTGGCTAGGGTACCAACTTCCAAGGACCATAACTTGAAATCCAAGCAACCATTTTGGATGATCCAATGCTGGATTTGTAGGTGTTGCTACACTCTACAAAATCTTCAACTACATCAAACTCCAATTCCTCATGAATTTTAAGTTATGGAGTGATCAAAATGGCTAAAAACATGAAAATGACATTTTTCCAACACTTAGTGAAATTTTCACTAAGTCAGAATCTGCCTTACTTTTTTCAAAATGTAGGGACATTTTTCACCTTGATCCAAGTCAAACCAAGTCTAGGGGTGAACATCAAAGTTAAAGTATGCCATAAGGGCTTTCCAACAAGTACCAGATCATCTCCAAATTCAATTTGAGCAAGGAGATACAACCCTTAAAACATGGCATCATGAACTGGTTTTACAAGGCAGAATTGTGCACGTTTGCTCAATTTGTCCAAATCTGATAACTCTAAGCCTTGTCATCAATTTGAACATATCAGAGGATCAAATCCAAGGGGGATGATCTGATCTCTAAGCCTCCCAAGTCCAAGAATCTACAAGTAGCCCTAACAAACCTAAAAAGGCTAAAAAGGGCCAAGACTCCAATTTTGTTTCCAAGCCTTTAATGGATGCACCAAGGTGGCATGAACTGAGCCTATTCCAACTGAATTCAGTCAAGACTTATCCCTGAACCAAGAGACCATAGGCATGTGCTCTAACCTCAAGTCAATGGCTAGAGGAGACTTGAGATTCCATTTGATCCACATTGGCCACATACCTGTACCAGTTGCCATTCACTATTGCTTGCAAAACAAACTTGCTCCACTATAAATAGGCCTCATTTGTGATCAGTTTGAGTACACCAAAGCACCCAAACTGATGCTTTCCTCAAAATCACCATTTTCACTCCAATTTTGCCTTCTAACTCAAGTTACTATCGGGTTTTGAGTTTGAGAGGAATTCCAACCAAACCAATCACACACACACCTCACATATAACATATTGAAGTGATCCAAACTCTTACATAACATCTGTAACATCAGATTCTCAAAATCACCAGCCAATTGCTCAAGTTCTTGACAGATTTGCAGTTGAGGTACCACAACCAGTTCCAGCTCAATTCAATCCACTCCAAGCATTCAAACACACTCCTTGGCACCTAAGGAAGCTATCCAGATCATTGAAACCTAGCTGTAACACCTCCATCACCAAACTCGATCACCAGCGGCAAGAGGTGAGCATGAACTCTTCAAACTCCATGATGCATGCATATTTTACTGCACAATAATTTTGCCACATGTTCATAATCATGTATGGAGTGATAACCCTCAATCAATTGCCATGAATCAATCGTGTATGGAATTTCATGGTGCTCATGCTGAAATTAGAGTTCTTGAGGTTTTCTTCTGATTTCTTACTCAATACTCAAAATAAATGCAATTAATCTATATGGTTGTGATCCTTGTTCAAAAACGAACAAGATTGGTACTTGAATCGTGCAAAACCATTGAGGAATCATAGAGAAAAGTGAGAAAATGCAAATCTGCAGAAACAGGGCACGCGAGTAAGAACTTGGTGTTCTTGGCGCCCTTTTTCAAATTTTTGAATATTTGAATATTTTGATATTTTTTGTAATTGATTAAAAAATTAATTTCTCTCTGATTATTTATGTTTTTGAATTGATTCTTTTTCTCAAAATTCACTAAAATGTTTAAATATTTTATTTTACAAAAAAATCCAATTTATATTATTTATTTAATTGTTTACTGTGAATTTTGGTAAACAACCTCTGGTCTATCAATCTAATCGCAAATTGATTTAACTTGCAGGATCGACCACACAAATCCTAGGACATGTGCTAAATTTGAGAGACAAGTGTAAATTAAAGAAAATGTAAACTGAACTCCATGTTCGACAATGCTGAAATAAAATCTAACTGAACTCCACGTTCGACTATGTGCAATAAAGTAAAGTAAAGACTTGAAATTTAAAGGAATGCAAGTAAAGGGTGCAGAAATTAAAGGCGTCGAAGTAAATAACAATGAGTAAAAAGCTTTGAAAGTAAAATGCAACGAACTCCACGTTCTTGGAAAGTAAAGGCTGGGATAATAAAAGTGCTGTCGAAAGTAAAGTGCAGGAAAGTAAACGACTTTGAAAATAAATGCAATGGATTTAAAGGCGAACTCCACGTTCTTGAAAATAAAAGACTTTGAAACGTAAAGGTTTGAAGATTAAATGTTTAAACGTAAAAGGTGCAGTCGAAGGTAAAACGCAGAAAGTTAAAATGGCTTTGAAGGTAAATTTGGCATGGAAGATAAAGTTCAAGAGACTGTAAAGGCATGGAAAGTAAATGGCTGAATCTTAAACATGCTGAAGATAAATTATACTGATGAAGAACATGGTGTTACATTACGTACATTCTCACGAACTCGTTTCTCTACACGCGGGTACTTTGAGTTTCTTAGAGTAACTTGTACAAAAATATGAACACCCCATTTACATAGAACTAACTCCTATTTATAGTGCTAGGAAATAACTACTAAGTGGTGGTTACTGCTTCGAACGTGTGGATTCTGGCGTCTTCTCCTTGATCTCAATTGTTCCCACGTTCACAACTGCTCTTATTTAAATTTCAAATATTGGAAATTCCCTCCAACCTTAATATAACCACTGCAGCGCTTACTACTGCATTCTCATGGTCGAAACCCTTTCAGCACTTAGCCATTTTTTGAGGTTCCTACACCTCTATTCGACTCAGGCCTCTCCACAAACAAGGTCGAAGCCTTTTTTATATTAAAAATAATTTTTTAACATAAGATAGCTTTGATTTTGACTAGCGTCGAAATTGAGGGTTAACAAATTGCCCCCAAGGAATGTCCTTTCGCCAGTATTGGTAGGAAGGCCATTTCTTGATATAATAACCATTTCGACGCCTGTTTGCATGGCCGTAACTGAACATCCCACTAATTACTTAATGGCTGAACTGTTCAGTTTCTTTAACCCACGCGTCTGACGTCATACCATCATGACAAATCCTTAAAACGTCCTTTCAGCCATATTCATCATAACATCTTTCTTGAAAACAGACGTTAACAGTCTGCACATAACTGCTACTTTTCATCACGCCTTCAGGAGAAAGACACGCGTCCCACTAACCCCTCAGCTTTAACGGTGGATCCAAGTCCCTTGAGATTTTTAAATATCTAAATATACCCATTTCCGCCACTTTATGATCTTTCCACACTTTTCGTATTCTCAAGCAAACTCTTCTTCTCTTCAGTTTTCTCACGCAAACCCAGCAAAGACACCATCTTTTCATCTTCTTCCACAATGGCCTCTTCCCAAATTAATCCTCAAGCAAAGAAGACTCAAAAGGGCAAAGGCACTCCATTTAAGCAAACCATCCCTCCGTTCGCTAACATCCCAGGCCCTCAACTGGTAGATAATCGTCGTTGTATGCCGGAACCTACCTCTACAGAATCAAGAGCCATCTACCAATCTCAGGTAATGATTCCCCTAGTTATGTCTAATAAAACTTATGTGTTATCTGGTCCTTTGGCTGAGGTGGACATTTCTAACGAGAGGCTGAGTGAGTTTTTCCCCTCGTACCGGAGATCCAGACCATTAGGGCAAAAGAGTTTCCCCAAAATTAATTCTGCTGCTGGAGCTTCCCCTGAAGAGATTCCTTTACCCAAAATCAATGTTGGCTATCTCACTGATGGCACTATACTGGTGAGAGCTGTCAACCCTTTAAAAGAATTCGACCAATGGATGGCAAAGATGGAGAAAGTTAAAGCTGACCATTGGAAGGAGATAGGGATCTATGACCTTCTGATGCTGTCGAAGACCAACATACCCTATTGTCTGAACATGTTGGCAATATCTTTATATTTTTGGGACAGCACCCATTATACATTCCATCTGCCATGTGGAATGGTTACTCCAACCCTTTTCGACATAGCTGCCATCACGGGGCTTCGTCCAGATGGCCTTGTCTATAATCCTGAGGTTGATGCTGAGGATACCATCAATATTTCAGGCTTCAAACTGACCTACACCCTCTTTATCAAGCACCACTTCAAACAAGAAGATGATGAGGTGTCTGATGAAGAACACATTGCTTTCCTCACAGTCTGGCTGTCGAGGTATGTTTTTTGTACCAAGTCTTTACAAGTGGCTAAGAAGTACCTGCCCCTGGCGAACCAACTCCATCACAACAGAGGGACCTGCCTGAGTGAACTCATTCTGGCGAACCTTTACAAATCTATCAGTGAAGGGGCTTCTCAACTTAAGAATGTGGAAGCCCAAGGTCATATGCATTTGAGCGGTCCCCTTTGGCTACTTCAACTGTGGCTCAATGCTACATTTGAGGCTAGCCTCCCCAGAAAAGGCATAGTCGATGAAGCCTCTGCTGAGATCAAGGAAAAGAGTGTCGAAGGGACATGTCTGGCTAAACTCACTCCTAATGATGATGGTGAAAACCTTCAAAGGGCTTTCACCAGTTATATTATGATGTTCGCCAAGCGTTATGAGTTCACTCCTAGCATGGCACCCTTTGCTCGACGAAGCTATGACCCTGGGTGGTTTCAAAGGCCATTTCCAAATCCTCTTCAACCTCTTGATCCAGAATCTGTTGCTATCTGGGAAGCCTTTTTTATTCCTAGATTCATTATCCACAGGCTGAACTTAGGGAGAGGTTTATCAGCGTTGATTGCCTACCAACCAAACTTGGTCTCTCGACAATTTGGGCTGGCCCAGAGCTTCCCTCAGTGCTTATATGAGAAAAAGGGCCAAGTCATTCTTCACACCGCCTGCTTCGACGAGGAACACGTCTCTCAAACCCTCGACGGCCGGAGTGACAAAAGGAGCATCCTATCTCCTGTGTTTTTTGAACCTTCCTTTTTATGCACTTCATCCTTCCACCAATGGTGGTCGAAGCATTATAGTGAGCACTTTCTTGATGTGACCACATTTTCTTCGTTACTTGACCAAGCTTTTCTCCATGTGCAGGACAAGACGAAAAAAAGTAAGTTCACTCACATCGAAGAAATACAGGCTTTTCAAAAATACTTTGAAACTATCTATTGACCAGATGATCTTAGTCGAACCATTCATGAGGCTGCTGTTACTCTAAAGAGAAAATTTCTAGAAAAGCTGGATCAACTAAAAATTCCTCCCAACGTCCCTCGTGAGAAACGTTATGAGGTAGCTTTTAAACTTTTTCCTCCAAAGTTCCCTCGATTGCCTAATGCTGATTTTGGAGTGGCGCTTGCCCCTCCATTTCCAGATTGGTTTGTCTGTGGGGAGCATTTAAAACTTCTTCGACAGCAGTCTCAGCCAAAAGCCCAACGAGTGGTTTCGACTAAGCATACGTTAGACAGTTTTAAAGGGCACCTTCATATAGGAATTCAGGACGTTCGTGTCGAATCTGAAATATATGAAGGTTTGAAATCCTTAATCCATGGCTTTATGACTAACCATGTAATCATTAACTTGTAACAATTATGTGTTATCTTTCAGTTGTGCCTAGGAAAGCTGCTTCGACTAGAGCTGCCACCTTGTAAAGTGGCAAAGAACAAGAGAGTACACAGGTATATTTCACCCCCTTTGTTTTTGCTTGTACTCTATGAATTTCTTTCTTATTTTTTCACCGCCTCTTCAGACTGGTCGAAAGCCTCCGACACCTTCCAAGAAAGGTAAGAAAGATACCCCATCTATGGTTACAGCTTCAGAGGCCTCAGATGAATCTCCTGAGGAGGTTCTCACAAGGAAAAGGAAAAAACCCACAAAGGCCTCTGGACCTACTGGCCCACCTCCTTCGAAGGTGGCCAAAATACTCGAAAAGGCATCCACCACAAGTGGTGTCGAGAAGGAATCCTCCAAGGTAGCCTTGAGAACCCCTCTTGGTGACCATGGGGGTGATAAATCAAGTCCTGCTGTTGAATAAACCCAGGTATGTGCACCATTGCCTTTTTCTATTATGCTTGACATCTTTCGCCTCCTACTTCATTCTCATTATCTCCACTTGTGTTCTTTAGGCACCCATAATAAAAAATCCAGATTCCCGACCAACTCCAAGCAACTTCGCCGCCACCACAATTGATGATTCTGTTCCTCACCCAACTTCAGAAAGCCTTACCACCACGCTCCTCAACAGCCAAGGTAAGCCAACTTATCACCCATCTTCTGATATTGGCTCTGGTTTGGGTGAGATTAATCAACCTATTCCACATGTTACAACACCTACTGCAGCACCAGCTCCAACCCAAACTCAAAACGCACAGGCTGATGGAGCCAACTCTGATGAGGATGAGCCTCAAGCCCACCACCTTTCAATCTGGGTACCTCCATGGATAAAGGTCAGTTGGTTGAAGAAGAAAGGCATGAACCTGGATTCCAAACACATAACGCCAATCCTGATCAAGCTACACCAGCTGATGACCAGGAGAATATGCAACCAGCTGCTGAGGAATCTGATGAAGAAATGGAAGAAGGACACGATGAAGAGGGAGAAGAATCAGAGGAGGATGAAGAACAAGCTGAGCCTCACCCCCACCATATTCCTTCGCCTATGGTCACTCCACTACCTGGGGATTCGCTGACGGCACTCAAGTGGTCGAACCCACGTGAGTTTACCAAATTAATTCTTGAGAAAAGGTATAGTTTTTCTTCTGTCTCTTCGACCCCATCATCAGATGACTTCGCCCAATCAATTCTCCAAGCCATCAAGAAAAAATTCTTCAGGGGGGATATTTACAAAGTGCTGGCCTCAGATCCAACTGCAACTGCTTACTTGAAGGACACCCTTGCAAAGGTTGAATTCACCACTCTCAATCCAGATGTTTATGGGTTTCTGATAGAGCTAACTGCTGTGGTAAATCAAATAGCTGCAGAAATAAAACTGCTTCCCTCAATCAAGGATACCATAGAGAGAACATCTGGTTGTGAGCGTGTAGCCTGGTGTGGTGCAAAAGAGGCGTATGAAGAGATCCAACGTATGGAGGCTGATCAAAGGAAAAAGAAAGATGAGATAGCCTCCAACCAGAAGGACATTGAAACCTGGAAGCCAAAATTAAAAATGCTGAAAAACGCAACCGTGATTTGCACCATTTCGACGACACTGAGATAGCTGAGGAAACGAAGACTGCTATTGATCGTATTGAGGCGGCCCAAAGATACGAGAAAGAGTTCGCAGAAGCAAAACTTGACGAATCTTTGTGCAACGCACGCCTCAAACATCACATTGAATCTTTTTCTCAGTTGGTGTCGAGGCTTCCCTTCTGATACTTTCGACACCTTCATTTGTTTAATCATCAATTGTTTCTTGGCCTTTTCAGGCTTTTTATGTAATGACAATTTTATGCCTTTTGGCATTGATTTAATCAATTATTTTGCCTTTAACTGCTTTCGACCTATATTGCATGATGACGTACTTTATTGTTATCTTTTATCAGTCAAATTTGCAATTAAGGCATTCTTTCTTTTTCTTGGAAAGTCACCTTTCCAGCTTTAAATTCCAAGGCATAAGCCTCTAGCTTTTAAAGAAACATTTATAGCATAGCCCTCAGGCATACCTCCAAGAATAACTCACGTGTTTCCACCGTTTGGCTGGCCAATCCAATCAGCCATTAGCCTCTATAAATTTCTTCCACCTGACCATGTTTTGCGTAGAAGCCAACATGAATAATTCAGAGAAATCCTCAACCAAGAAGATGGCTGGAAAGGCCAAGGTAATTGAGGAAACACAAAAGGTGGAGGCGCCCCAGTAGCCTAAAGCCTCTATTAGAGCAACCTCTCTAGCCAAGAAGAGAGAAACCAAAATGAAGATCTCTAAGAAAGGACGCTCTCGCACCCAAGATTCTGATGATGAGCCAGATGCAGATTATATGGACTTCCTCAAATCCATAGATTGGAGAGATTATGAATAGCCTCTCCTTGATTAAAAATTGTTGTACTAGTTTCTCTTTGCTTTGTATGCCATATTAGCCTGACTTGGCCTATTTTGGCTTTCTTTTATTGAATAAAGCTTATGTTTTAATATGAATCTCTTGCAGCATAGGCTTATATTTTTTCAAATACTTGCCATTTACTTTCAAGACCCTTTTATCTTTGTCTAACTCTTCCACTTCATAAGCTCCATTAGAGAAAACTTGTATGACTTGGAATGGACCTTCCCACTTAGGGGACCACTTACCCAATGTTCTATCTTTTCGATCCATGGGCAAAATCACTTTCCAAACCAATTCCCCACACGCAAAAGATTTAGATTTAACCTTTTTGTTGTAGGATTCTTCGACCCTCTTCTTTTGTCTCCTTAGCAACTCCAAGGCTCTGAGCCTTTCTTCATCCAAATCCACTAATTCATTCATCATCATTTCCCAATAATTTTCAGAGGGAATTTCATGATGTCTTTGAACTCTTACAGACTGTAGATAAATCTCAACAGGCAACACTGCATCATGACCAAAAGTGAGTCGAAATGGGGTAGTGTTGGTAGCCTCTTTAGGGGATGTTCGACACGCCCAAAGAACTTGGTCTAACGTCTTGTGCCAACTTCTAGGCCTTTTTCCCACATGCTTCTTAATCAGTCCAATTACTACCTTATTGGCAGCTTCGACTTGCCCATTGGCCTGAGCATAATAAGGTGTAGAAGTTAATAACTTAAAACGTATTTCTTTGGCAAACTCCTGCATCTTTCGACCAGTGAACACTGATCCCTAATCTGTAGTAATTGTTTCAGGAATACCAAATCTATAAATAATGTGGTTTTGAATGAATTCAATAACATCTTCTTGACCTATATTCACCAGTGGTATTGCCTCAATCCACTTGGTGAAATAATCAATTCCCACCAAAATATATCTCTGGTTCTTTGAAGATGCTGGTCGAATCTCTCCCACTATATCCAAAGCCCATCCTTTGAAAGGCCATGGTTTCACTATGGAATGTAATTCACTTGCAGGGATATGCTGTATGCCAGCATGAATTTGACATTCTTGGCACCCTTTAGCAAATTCTATGCAATCCTTCAGCATAGTGGGCCAATACATGCCTTGTCGAAACAACAGCCATTTCATCTTCTGGCCAACTTGGTGTGCTCCACATGCCCCACTATGTACTGTCGAAAGGGCCAAATAAGCCTCTGCTTCGCTAAGGCATTTCAATAAGACTCCCTCAGGGGTCTTTTTAAACAATTCATTACCCACCAGTACATAGCTCAAAGCTTGATATCTGATTTTTTGCTCTGTCGAAGCCGTTGGGTTTTGCAAATATTCAACTATGGGCTTCCTCCAATCTTCATCTGTTAAATTATCTATGGCAAAAATTTCAAAATTTTCGCCATCTACACACCCAAGCTTAGTTGTTTCTAAGTCTGATGGGCATAATCCAACAGCCACCACCTTACCTCTTGCCTCAATTACTTCTTGAAGGTTTCTTTTCGACACCTTGTATCCAGAGGCAATTTGGGCCAAGTCGTTAGCAACTTGGTTCTCTATTCTAGGTATGTGTTGGATGACCACTACCTCAAATTTCTTTAATAAACTATTGGCTATCACAAAGTACATAATGAGGTTTTCTTTTATACATTTATATTCCTTTGTGATTTGTTTTATAACCAGTTCTGAATCTCCCATTATTTTGACTCTAGTTGCCCCCAATTCTAACAAAATTTCAAGGCCAGCAATTAATGCTTCGTATTCAGCCTCATTGTTAGAGCAAGGTCCTTCGACCTTGTATTTGAATTTTTTTGGATTTTTTTCAGGAGAAATAATGTGTATTCCTACTCCTGTTCCATTTTTATGACTTGATCCATCAAAGTATAACTTCCAGGATTTTAATTCGACGTAATTCAAATCATTTTCATTTATGGAGTGATCAACTATAAAGTCTGCAACTATTTGCCCTTTCACAGCTTTTAAAGGTTGATATGTTAAGGAAAATTCTGTTAATGCTAATGGCCATTTGCCAATTCGACTATGCAAAATAGGTTTAGATAACATATGTTTTACAACATCAAAGTGGGACGAAAGATACACATCAACGGGTTTTATATATTGCTTCAGTTTAGTACAAGAGAAATACAAGCATAAACATAACTTTTCAATCATGCTATACCTAGTTTCTGCATCATTTAAAATTCGACTAAGGTAATAAATGGCTCTTTCGACTCCATTTTCATCCTCCTGAGCTAACATGCTCCCTAGAGTTTCATCTGATGCAGCTATATACAATCTCATACTCTTGTTTCTACAAGGTGGTGAAAGAATTGGAGGGTGGCTTAGGTACTCCTTGATCTTGTCGAAGGCTTCCTGCTGTAATTGCCCCCACTCAAAACCATCTTTGTTAAAACGAAACAATGGCGAAAAAGCTTGTGTTTTGCCACTCAGGTTGGATATAAACCTTCTTAAGAAGTTGATTTTGCCCAACAACGACTGCAACTCCTTTTTAGTTGATGGCGCTTTCGCCTCCATTATGGCTTTGGTTTTATTCTGATTTATTTGAATCCCTTTCTTGTGGACCACAAAGCCTAAGAAATCCCCTGCCTGCACACAAAAAGCACATTTTAGAGGATTCATTTTAAGACCATATTTTCTCATCCTTTCAAAGGACTGTCGAAGATGGTCAATGTGACTTTTCCCAGAAACAGATTTTATAACAATATCATCAATATAAATTTGCATGAATGTGTCTATAAAATAGTGGAAAACTGAATTCATTGCCCTTTGATAAGTGGCACCAGCATTCTTGAGACCAAAAGGCATCACTACCCACTCATAGGTGCCTAAGGCTCCAGGGTATCTAAAAGCAGTTTTATGAACATCTTCCTCAGCAATGAATATTTGGTTGTAGCCAGAATATCCATCCAGCATACTAAGATATTCATGTCCTGCTGCAGAATCTATTAACATTTCTGCTACTGGCATTGAATATTCATCTTTGGGAGTTGCAGAGTTTAAATCACTAAAATCAATGCAAACTCTCAAAGACCCATTCTTTTTAATAACAGGTACTATATTAGCCAACCATTCGACATACCTTGCAGTGCGAATGAATTTGTAACGAAGCAGTCTTTCGACTTCCTCTTTGATCTTTGACAGTATCTCTGGTGCGAACCGTCTTGGATTTTGCTTGACTGGTTTTTTCCCAGGCGTCATAGGCAACTTGTGTTTGACCAACTCCCTGCTCAAACCAGGCATCTCATCATAATCCCAGGCGAAGCAGTCTTTGAATTCTTTCAACAGCTGAACTACTTCAACCTTCAACTGGGGATCAAGATTGGCACTGATGTAGGTAGGCCTTTTGGTTGTCCCCCTCACTGAGGTCCACTTCTTCTAAAGGATCTTGTGCTAGCATTTTTATGTTATTTGCCAACGGATCCTTCTCAAATCCCAAAGGCTCATCTTCATAGATGGCGTCGAGCCTCTGGCTTTGCTCTCTAGTTTCAACCTTATCTGGAGGTTTTGGGTCGAAGTCCTTACCAGGACCTTCTTGATATACTTCAGAAATGGCTTCACCAGCCATATAATCATTGGCGGCTTCCAAAGCCGCTTGTAGTTTTGTTTCGGCCACATAGGCCGAAATTCTTTTCAAAGCGTCGAACTCAGTCATGATCACTGAATTCATCTCCCCACCCTGTGGGCTCTACTGGAGGTGTGCCTAAGCATGGCAATCTTCCTCCTGGTACCCCCCCTGTCCCATCTGAAACCTTCAACAGGGTGTAAGTACAACGAATAAAACGTCTCCTCGTCAGGTGTAAACTCAAAATCAGCTGGAGGACATGGAGCAATGTTCGCCAGATGTTTCTCAAATTGCCTACTATCTACATGATTAACAGGCACCTTGAAGTACCCTTGATCAGCTTCAATGTTTTCCACTATCCCATCTGGTCTCCAAATGGTGATTCTTTGATGCATAGATGAGGGTACAACTCCTATCCCATGAATCCACTCCCTACCCAAGAGTAGATTGTAGTTAGCTTTTGTTTCGACGACCATAAACACTGTTGGTCTGGTAATAGTTCCCACAGTGAGATCCACCTGAATCACTCCCAGAGTGGAACCAACTTTTCCTTCATAGTTTGACAGAACCATGTTGTGGGGTTTAGTATCGGTCTCAAACTTCCCAATCTTGCTTAACAGAAATCTTGGCATCAAATTAACCGTTGCACCACAGTCTACCAAAATTTTGTTGACAGGGACGTTCTCTACTTTTCCAGTAATGTAAAGAGGCTTTAAATGACCCTTTATTACCTCTGTGGGACGTTCAAAGAAAGCATTATGTTCTTCGACGCACCCATTGTTCATGATGTAATAGCACACGAGCTTGTGTGCCATCATTTCTAATTCAGCAGTTTGGTCTAAGTCTTCGACCTCTGAGACTTGACCAAATTTCCTTGGCATTACTGACACTACATTCACCAGAATATCCAGGGAAGCCGCTGACTCATTGTCGAAGTTATCAATCATATTCTCATCCTCTTCGACCTTCTTTTCTGGCTGGACAGTGAATAACTTTCGTCGTATGGGCATCTTCTCCATTGCCCCAGCCACATTGGTGCTTGACTCTCCTTGCACCTGAGCCTCCCTGACAGCTTTTCGCCTGCGCTGCTCTCTTCGCCATTGCGATCTAGACATGGGGTTTTTACCCTTGTAGTTCTGAGAAATGTATGCTGATTTGTTTGTGGTGTGATTCTCTTTTCTGTACTCAAATGACGAACCTCTTTCCACATCAAACTTCTCCAACTTTTTCTTCTGTCCTCTCCCTTCGACAGGCTTGATCCAACTACCTGTTGGCACATTCGCAGCTGGTTTGAACGTACCTGGCCTAATTCCTGGTGCTTGGTTTTTTAGCCCAGTCGAAAGTCGCCTATGGTCAAAACCTCTGTGCCATTTGTTCACCTTTCGCCCCCAGCTTTCACCAACCTTCTTGACACCTTCTAGCTTGTGTGAAACTTTTTCATCAAAAATGGCGCTGCATCTGGGGCATAGCATTACTCCAGAGCCTTTCTTCTGGCAACGATGCAAGAAGTCCATGATTGTCTCTTCTGGCTCAAGATAAGCCATCTTGTTGTGCTTCTCTTACTTATCTACCTGACTCAGTTGTTCTGCTTTTTGATCCGTAATTTCAACCATGTTGACATCCATTCTGTCCTTTAGGTGCATCTTGGAGAAACGGGCTTCCAGACTTTCAGTGGTCTTTGTCAAGCAGCCACCACCTACTGCTGCTTTTGCAGCTATTTGGGAAGCTTTTTGCCAAGCAGCTTTCTCAGCCTCAACCATCTCCTCAGCATTGACTCTCTCGACATCAGGAGATGTCTTGAAAATTTTTTCAGCAGCCATACATATCCAATTTTCCACCAGACAGCCATCCATGTCTAGCATCTCTCCTACCAAGAGCATGTCATCTTCCAATTCCTTAACAACTTGGACTTTAGGGGCATTTCTGCCCATAGCCTCATTGGTGTCGACACTATCTGAGCTAGAATCAGATTCTTCAGCCAACTCGACCATGTTAATGCCTTCATTGGCATTTATCTTCCACCCACTCACGGTCATATCCAAACCCTTAGCAGCATTATCCATTTCAACAAACTTATCAGCAATTTCTTTGGTTACCAACATTAGATTGGCACCATCAACATTTAGGCCACTTGCAGCCTTACTAGAACCTTCAATTATCACAGAACTGGTGGCGAAGTCTTCAGTAACCTCTACCATATTGACTGACTCGTCGAACCCCTCCGTGGCTTCCACCATCTGAACCTCGTGAGGCTCTGTATAGTTAGCCTCTGCAATTTGCAATGGGTCAGAGTCAATCTTCATCTGGGCTTTGGCTTTGTCACCAAACTTCAGTCTTCCTTCTTGGATAGCATTTTGCACCAAATCCCTGAAAAGAAAACATTGAGAAGTTTTATGACCCAAAAAATTATGGTACTTACAAAAACCTCTTTTCTTTCTTTGTTCTAAAGGTGGCATTTTAGCACCAGCAGGCACTATCATTTGCCCATCTTTAACTAACAAATCAAAAATTTCGTCACATTTAGTGACGTCGAAAGTATATGTTTTCTTAGGAAATTTGTCGTTAGATTCGACAGGATTTTCCCCTTCTGAAGGGGCTAATAATTTGCAAGCATAAGGTGGACCTTGCTTTAACTCAGCAACGTCAACCTCATTTTCGTCGAAATAAGATGGTTCACCATACAGATTCTCCACGTCTTCCTTGCATTCGACAAAGGCTACTTTTTTACCCCTGCTGAATCTGGCCTTCTCTTCTTTTAGCCTTTCTAGCTGTCGAACCCTATCAGCCAACTGGGCCATATCTCTAAGATATTGGGTATCTAATTTCTTCCTAATGGAATAATCAAGACCCCCAGCAGCCATTTCGACCAACTCATGTTCTGGCACTTGTGTAAAGCACCTGGCTTTAAGAAGTTGAAACCTATTCAGGTAATCATCAATTGGCTCAGTAACTTTGCGCTTGATGCTAGCCAATTCTTTCAAACTAATCTTAGTTTTCCCCATGTAGAACTGTTCATGAAACAGACGTTCTAGTTGGGTCCAATTGTATATGGAATTTGGAGGCAAAGTAGTAAACCATGTGAAGGCATTCTTGGTAAGGGAACTTGGGAAGTATTTGATCCTAAGGCTTTCGTCAGCTGCAATCTCGCCTGCTTCGATCAAATATCTAGCCACATGTTCGATAGTAGACTCAGTAGTATCTCCTGAAAACTTGCTGAACTTTGGAACCTTCATCCTAGGGGGTAGTTCTGCTTGGAGAATGTAATCCACTATAGGTGAAGTATAATTTGGCCTGGTGAAGCCAAAATTCATACCATTTTTAGTCATTATCCTTTCGACCATGGCTGGAAGATTATTTTCTTCTGCTTGATTTTGGTGTCGAACCTGTCTAAGCAGTTGATCTGCGTTTTGGTTCCTGTTCACCATCACTACTGGTTCTTCCTCCATCTGGTATGGCATCTGGTTTCTTGGTGGTTCGACTCTAAAATGATCAATCATCTCTTGATCCTCCAAGTTAGCATCAGGTATCTGACATGGATGACGTCTTGGGATGTCTTCGACAACAGTTGCTCTTCGATCTACCGCTGGTACTCCCATGAAATCAGCCATACGTGCCACTTGTGTAGCCAATTGTTGGTTAGTTTGAGTCGTATTTTGAATCAAAGGTTGAAAAACTTCTCCCATTGTCTGAGACAACGTATGTACCATTTACATGTTACTTTCATCCATCTGCTGTCTCCAATAATTTATGGATGTATTTGTAAGGCTAGGTGTTTGAACAGAGTAACCAACACCTATATTCTGGTTGTTTCGCCCCCTGATCCTGACCCTTGTAGTGGCGAAGACACAACAGTTTCTGAAAATACAGGTGGAGCATTCTGCAGATTTTGCATCATTGATGTAGGCATACCATAGGGTTGACTCCTTGACCCAGGATGTGGAAAACCTGGAGGAGGAACGTGCCTATACATTGAATTTCCTCCTGGGGGTGTTAGTGAATTAGAACTTTGTGGTCCTATGTATTCCAACACAGGTTGAGTATATGATTTTGTATATGTTGATCCTGGCTCAGACACTACTAATGGAAGTGACGCCTGTCCTCCTGTCGAAGACACTGGTGATGGTGTGCTTTGAGACCCCATACTGCTACTTGACTGAGTGTTTGAAATACTCCCTTGAGGATCAACTTGTTGGTTGGCATTGGTTGCCATTTTCTTAGTGTGTCTTCTCTTTGGTATTCCTTCGTTTGCTGTGGCTAACTTCCCACTTCTCAATATCATACAACGAAAGTACTTCTTCACCAAGAGAGATGAGGTTGACAAAAAGGTTTAACTTAGCATTGGGTCCCACTGGGCGTGCCAATTTGTTTACTGTGAATTTTGGTAAACAACCTCTGGTCTATCAATCTAATCGCAAATTGATTTAACTTGCAGGATCGACCACACAAATCCTAGGACATGTGCTAAATTTGAGAGACAAGTGTAAATTAAAGAAAATGTAAACTGAACTCCACGTTCGACAATGCTGAAATAAAATCTAATTGAACTCCACGTTCGACTATGTGCAATAAAGTAAAGTAAAGACTTGAAATTTAAAGGAATGCAAGTAAAGGGTGCAGAAATTAAAGGCGTCGAAGTAAATAACAATGAGTAAAAAGCTTTGAAAGTAAAATGCAACGAACTCCACGTTCTTAGAAAGTAAATGCTGGGATAATAAAAGTGATGTCGAAAGTAAAGTGCAGGAAAGTAAAAGACTTTGAAAATAAATGCAATGGATTTAAAGGCGAACTCCACGTTCTTGAAAATAAAAGACTTTGAAACGTAAAGGCTTGAAGATTAAATGTTTAAACGTAAAAGGTGCAGTCGAAGGTAAAACGCAGAAAGTTAAAATGGCTTTGAAGGTAAATTTGGCATGGAAGATAAAGTTCAAGAGACTGTAACGGCATGGAAAGTAAATGGCTGAATCTTAAACATGCTGAAGATAAATTATACTGATGAAGAACATGGTGTTACATTAGGTACATTCTCACGAACTCGTTTCTCTACACGCGGGTACTTTGAGTTTCTTAGAGTAACTTGTACAAAAATATGAACACCCCATTTACATAGAACTAACTCCTATTTATAGTGCTAGGAAATAACTACTAAGTGGTGGTTACTGCTTCGAACGTGTGGATTCTGGCGCCTTCTCCTTGATCTCAACTGTTCCCACGTTCACAACTGCTCTTATTTAAATTTCAAATATTGGAAATTCCCTCCAACCTTAATATAACCACTGCAGCGCTTACTACTGCATTCTCATGGTCGAAACCCTTTCAGCACTTAGCCATTTTTTGAGGTTCCTACACCTCTATTCAACTCAGGCCTCTCCACAAACAAGGTCGAAGCCTTTTTTATATTAAAAATAATTTTTTAACATAAGATAGCTTTGATTTTGACTAGCGTCGAAATTGAGGGTTAACATTAATATAGTTAGAATTTTTGTAATTAATTTCATTTTAATTGTTTTTAAACATTTTTAAATGGAATTCCCACTTTGATTTTTCAAAACCAATTGATTTTCAAACTGTCATGTAATTGAACATGATTTTTCAAAATATTTTTCAAAGTGTACAACTTATTTTTGAATATATTTGGTATTTTATATCATTTTTTTATTTAATTTCCTTTGAAAAATAACATTTTTATTTAAAATTAGGGTTTTCTCTTGATTTTAAATTTTCAAACACTTTTGGGCCTCTAATAGAGTGTAAGACCCAATCCTTTGTAAATACAAACCATTTTGGGCCTCAGATGTTGTATAAGTCCCACTGTATTTTCAAAATCACGGCGCGGTCGTCGCCTTTTAAAACAAAATCATCTGGGTCTCCCCTCGTGTTGTAAGTCCCATCTTTCTTTTTCAAAACATCTTTTGGGCCTCTAATAGAGTGTAAGACCCAATCCCTTTGTAAATACAAACTATTTTGGGCCTCAGACATTGTATAAGTCCCACTGTATTTTCAAAAAATCTTGGCGCGATCGCCAGCTCAAAATCAAATCACCTGGGCCTCTCCCCGAGTTGTAAGCCCCATCACTTGTACAAAAATAAATCTTTGGGCCTCTTGAAAGAGTGTAAGACCCAACCCTTTTGTAAATGAACCTTTTTGGGCCTCAGTCGTTGTATAAGACCCGATACGATCTTCAAAACAACGGTGCGATCACTGTTAAACCTTGGGCCTCTCCTTGAGTATAAGGCCCAACAATCTTTTCAAAAACAACTTCTCTTTTGATTTAGGTTCAAATATACAGTTGTTATCAAAACTTTCTTTAATTTCTCTGAACAACTAACAATACAGCATGAAAGCTTGCTCGCCTGTAAGTTTTATCAGCTTTCATTTACTTGCTTTCATATATATATATATATATATATATATATATATATATATATATATATATATATATATATATATATATATATATATATATATATATATATATATATATATATATATATATATATAACTGTATTGTGGGAAGCTGCTCCTCTGTAAGTCCTTTTTTCATACCCTTTTAAATACTCGTCATATATCAACTGTATATATACTAGTTAGTTATTTAGAGTTTTCCCCGGCAACTAGGTCTAGAACTAAGTAAAGCCAGTTGGTCACTCTTAAATACAGTTAAAACTAGATCCCCATATGATATCCAGATACAGTCTTGCCTTCTCTTGGGCTTAAACAATATGGAACAAAGAGAAAGGCAGTATTCTCGGTGAACCTTTTCTCAGACTGTCACTATTAGAACTTGTCAAAGAAATTAAGTTTCCCAGAGAGGATTAATTCCCTGTGAAACCTCTCTTGAATTTCTTCAAACCCTAGAACTGTTCATTAAAGAAAAGATTATTCTCGGTGAAACTTTTCTTGAACTCTTCTTAAGTTTGGGACCCACAGGCCACAAGCTTCCTAAAAGCATTCCCGCTTCCTCTTGGGCTTTGTACAAGGACCCTCCGACTTCTTAGAAGTTCTCATGCCTTCTCTTGGGCTTAATACAAGGACCCTGAATATCTCTTAAAGGTATAGGACAGAACTTAGTCATCCTTCGATAGAGCAGTCTTTCCAGTGTCAAATCTCAAACCATTTAGGGTTGATTCTCATCCCTAAAAAACACTTGCCTCCTCTTGGGCATCATGAAAAAGATCAGCCTTCTCATACCAATAGACTTGGACAGTCTAAATCTCCTATTGAGTCTCCAAGACATTCTCAAGTTCCCTACAAACATAGGAGAAACCCTGGTCATTCTGGATCAATCTCCAGTAGATTTAAAACCCATGGGTTCTAAAACCCAGTCTCTCTCCTAAAAATCCCTCAGCCAAGGTCAGTTTATCATCAGTATAACACTATCCCAAATCTGAACCTCAAGGCATCTGATACCTTAACTCTTCTGGAACCCTCAGCAAGAGTTGATTCCCCATTTAGACCTGCCTCAGGATCTCAATAATTCCTAGCAGAAGATAACCTCCTCTTAGGCTTTGTATAATGATCTTTCCTCAGCAAAGTTAGCCTCCTCTTGGGCTTTGTACAATGATTCTCCCTAGTGGAGCTAACCTTTTCAGACTCTCTTGTTGAGTCAATCACCTTTTCAGACTCTCTTGTTGAGTCAATCACCTTTCAGTACTCTCTTATTGATTCAACCCTTTTAGCCTCAATCTCGGGCTTTGTACGAGACAGATAAAAACACTCTCTTGTTGAGTCAATCTTTTCCAACCTCCTTTTAGGCTCGATATAAGGATTTCCCCTAGCAGAAGTTAGCCTCCTCTTAGGCTTTGTATAATGATTTCTCCAGCTTGTTCAACCACAATCCCGGGCTTCATACAGGATAGATAAAAACACTCACTTGTTGAGTCAAACCCTTCTTTACCCTCAATTTTGGGCTTTGTACAAGACATAAATATTCATAACCTTCTCTTAAGCTTGGGACAAATTTCTTCCCCAGCGGAGTCAAATCCTCCCAGCCTTCCTTTAGGCTTTGAGAAATAAATTTCCTAAAGCTGAGTCAAACTTATTTCAACCTCAATCTTGGGCTTTGTACAAGACAGATAATACTCTCCCGTAGAGTCAAACTCATTTCAGCCTCTATCTTGGGCTTTGTACGAGATACCTAAAATATCCTTAACCGAGTCAGTAAAGTCTTCGTTTAGCCTCAATCTTGGGCTTTGTACAAGACAGATAAAAATTTCTTTCCCCACTGAGTCAGTTTCTTTTCAGCCTCAATCTTGGGCTTTGTACAAGATAGATAAAACCCTCCCCGACGGAGTCAAACTCTTTTCAGCCTCAATCCCGAGCTTTGTACAAGACAGACATAAAATTTTCCCCGGAAAAGTCAAACTTTTAGCCTCCTCTTAGGCTTTGTATAATGATATCCCCAAAGAGTTAGCCTCTCTTTTTTAGCCTCAATCTTGGGCTTTGTACAAGACATATAAACACTCTCTTATTGAGCCGGTCATTTTCAGCCTCCTCTTAGGCTTTGTATAAGGACTTCCCCAATGGAGTCAATCAACCTCTTAGATTCAACCTTAGGCTTTGATCAAGGCACATAAAAATCCACATCCTCTTAGAGGAAATCAAAATATCTCTGTAGGAAGTCACTTCTCTGTTTACCACTTATCAAAACAGACATTAAAAACAAACCCTAATCCCAGATAACTACTATAAGTGGCACACTTGTTGATTCAAATATCCAAGCCGTCGTCCATCTTTTATCCTGGTAAACCCTTTCTTTCATCTAATTGCTGTAAGTGGCAAGCCTCTAGATTATTTACATCCATGCCATTGTCCCTCTCTTAGCATGAGAAATTCCTAAGGAAAAATGGCATTACTCTAAACTGAGTTAAAGTTTTCCCCTTCAGGACAAATCCCCTATAAAGGAAATTATGGCATTGCTGGATTCACATATCCCAGTTAAAGTAATCCTCCTTTATAAACAGTCATCCAATAGTTGTGATAAACACACCAGATGTCTCCCTTTAGAGATGATAAGTTCTCTCTCAGTCAAACCTTTTAGCTTAAATCTTGGGCTTTGAACAAGACACAAATAAACCTTTTAGCTTCAATCTTGGGCTTTGAACAAGACACCAAAATAATATATTTTTTCCTCCCATAGAATAGGAGGAACTACGATTGCTCTGATTTCCCTGTTTCGTTTAAACGGGAATACGTAGGCATAAGATTGTGAAATCTTAACAAACATACTAACCAAAAACTCTAGGTCTAACACCTTCATATCAATCAAAACTTAGGTCCAGTACCTTACCAAAAAACATTGGAAAAACCCAAACATCAACAAAAACTCACTTTCTCTCTCATACTTTCCCAAGAAACTTTCCCAACCCCTTAGCGGATAAACACCATCAAGTATAAAGCGAAACCTAAAGCTAACATCCTGTGGATAACCATATATAGGATGGGTAATTGACAACTCCCCATCGTATAACCTGACCCCGACTCCCCGAATCTCTTTAAGTGTTTGTTCAGTTAAACATTCACGTGCAAGGTTAGTTTTAGATAGCTCCACTTTCCCTTCTAGCTTCATGGGATAAATAAGAAATCAGAAAGTAGCACCCCCTCTTCTTCGTTGAGGAGAAAACCCCAAATTCCGCGATAAGGTGGTCGCGTCACCGACAAAAATCGCGCGCTACAGACTCCTCAAGGCCAACGAAACGAGGAAGCACTAGAGCCGCAAACCCTCACGGTATTGTCTTCACAGATGACACCCAAGCAGCCCGCTACAAAGTCCTTGCCAAACGGAAAATTGTTCCGACCAGGTATCTCTGTGAAACAACTCTTACTACTCTTAGTTTGAAAACTGAAGTTGACAGGTTGTTGAATAATATTGGTATGCAGGAGTTTATGACGAGGGATACTCCTACTTATAAGCGCATTACTCTCGAATTCTTGAGCACCCTCGATTTCAAGCTTGAAAAGAAATGGCAGGACGGTGCAAGGGTTTATTTTCGAACCCTCAAATTTCGTCTTATGAATCAAGACATCCAAATGGAAGTCGAGGATTTGGGGGAAATCCTCCGACACCCTAATTATGGGCCCAGTTTTGTCCCTCAAGGATTTGACTTCAAAAGCTTTTGGTACGCCATCACAGGGCATAGTGACTACACTGCTGCAAACGCCAAGGCTTCTCGCATACAAAATCCGGTTATTCGGTATTTACAAAAAGCCTTGGCATACACTCTCTTTTGTCGTGGTGACTCTACAGGTGTTGCTTCCCAGCGGGAGCTATTTTTCTTATATTCCATGATTCACAATGATTTGCTTAATGTCGCCGCTTTTGCGGCTTATCATTTACATCGTGTTGCTAAATCTTCTACAGGTGATATATCGGTGGGTGCCATGATCACCTTGATCGCTGAACATTGTGGACTTGCTTTCTGAGCTGAAAATGACACTATGGTCATGGGAAAATCCAAGGTGGACATGGAGTCCTTGATCCACCAATTTATGATTCACTGTGAAGGCGGAAACACCTACTCGGTACTGTTGGGCAACGTGCCCATACTTGACCTGCCCAACCCAAGAAAGACACGGGTTGATATACAGAGAAACTGGACTTATACTCCTGCCTCCGACTCTCCGGATACTTCTGAGGAGGACGAGGATAATAATTTTACTAACTTTGATGCAGGTACCAAAATACCAGTCGAGTCCACCATGCCTTCCCATCCTACATACACTGAGACGGGTACATCGACCCAAAGCTAAGATAGGTGGGATTGGGTCCAAAATGAGATCCAAGGCATGCGAGGAGAGCAAGCCCGCCAAGCAACTTTTATGGATAGTATGCGCCTGGAGCAAACGCGGCAAGGCACAATTCTGGATAATATGCAAGAGATGATGCAACGAATGATGTTGCAGTTTCCCCCACCTCCTCAGTGAGGTGCCCTGTGAGTTCCCCTTCCCTTTCTTTTACTAAAACATTGGGGACAATGTTTGGTTTAAGTTTGGGGGGGGGGGGGGGGGCTTTACCTGCTTTCTAGTTTTTAATTTTTCCTGTTATTTACTTCTGTTTTTCCTTTCAATAATCCAAAAAAAACACTTTGATTTCCACCCCAAGCTAGAACCGAATTTTTTTTACTTCACCTTGAGAATGTTGAGAAAGTATATTGAGTTCGAGGGAAGTGAGGCTAGGAATAGGGACTTCAAGAAAATTCAAAAACTTGAATATGGCTTGAACACCCTAGGTCTCCCGGAGTAAGGACACGAGTTCAACACGTAGATTTGTGCCATAGTACTCAACTTTGAGAAGTACCCTCAAGTAGTTTATCTTGACAAGTCTGACATGATAAAAAAGAAATTGAGGTTGGTTGAGAAACAAGGCACCAAAAAAATAAAAATAAATAAAAACAATAAAGACAACCGACCTTTTAAGTTGGGTAACCTTCACTCGGTTACTTAACTAACGGCGGTTGAGTCTCAATTGCCAAATAAACGCCAATGAGCGTAAAAAAAGATTGCTCTTGACCAACCTTATGCATACAAAGAAGCGAAAATGTCTTAATTTGACTGTCCGAACAAAAAGAGGAAAAATTGAGAAGAGACTTAAGCCCAAAGCGTAGTTGGAGAGGTGACCGAAAAGGGGTATCTAGGTCCGTGGTTCTACCATGGTTTATGTTCTTGGAATATCCTCGTTGACGGAGAAGTATTGGAAGAACGACGACTAGTCGATCGGAACGAGTAACTCCCGTATGAGTATCAACAAGATCTAATCTCATTGGTTCTCATGTGAAGTACTTTGCTTGGTCTAAAAAGCGTTATCTGAGTTCATTGCTCGAGGACAAGCAACAATTTAAGTTTGGGGGAATTTCATAAGTGTATTTTGTATCGTTTTTAATTAGTATTTTTCCTTGTTATTTCATCGCATTTTGCCTACTTTCTTTGCTTTTTTCGTATTTTATGCTTTGATATTGTGTTTTTGTCATTTTCTGGTCTTCACAAGCATAATGGAAGAAAAGGAGATAAAATCGGGTGAAAATCGAAGGAAAAACACAAGAGCCGGAGCCTCCCAGTAGAAAAACCAGAGCTCTGGTACGGGTGCCCGTAATGCATGTTACGGCCCGTAACAGAAGGCCCAGCAGATCCCAAGAAGAGGGCGCCCCCGTACAAAAACCGGAGCTCTGTTACGGGTGCCCGTAATGTGTGTTACGACACGTAACAGAGGTGCGAGAAGCCAACTTTTTGTTTCATTTTTCGTCTCGATTTGATTCCTGATTTGAAGACCTTGACATTGATACCTGACTGATTCTCCTATGGAAAGGCATTGAAGACCCTTTTATTTGAATTTATTTGATTTATGGCTATTTAACTCCAATTAGAGGGGAGTTTTAGGGACCGCACTTTTATAATATTTTCTTTACGCTTTCTGCAATTTTATCTTTTCTACGCATCTTTTCTATACAAATCTCCATTGGAGCTGAACCAAGATTATTAAAGCAATTTTATTTTCATCAGGTTTTTATTATTACTATCTTTATATTTTATTTCGATTATGTCTTTTATTTTTACAATCGTTTTTATTGTTTCAACCCTCACCATGAGTGAGTAGTTCCCTAGGGATTAAGGGTCATAAGACCCACTCATGACTATCCGTATGATTAAATAAAAAGTGATACAAGGATTTAACGCGTTCTTATTTTAAAAGTTCGAGTTCTTATTTCAAAACTTTGTTACGAAAGTAAAAGGTTCTTAGGTATTGGTAATGATGCGAAAACACTTTATTCGATACCCGAAAATGAATTTTTAGACAACTAAATCTGATGATGCGTAAGTACTCGGAGGAGGTTGAGAAAAGCTTCATCTTAATAGACCGCGCGGTAACATAAAGGTTTCAGTAAATTCTATTGAACATGCGACAGCTGACAGATTATTTACCGAAACCATGATAACACGCTGCGAAAGGCGGTGTTATCTACAAAATCTATTTTCTATAATTCGAGTAAAAATCCTTGTAGTGCGAGTAATCCAGTCATACGGAGATGTTAGAGTGGGGAATCATGATCCTAAATCCTGTTTGTTTTAATTATTTATCTAACCCTTTTCAGATCTATTTCTCCCATTTTTCGATCGCTCTAGATTTACAAAGATCAAACAGAAATCGGTACTTAACCATTGGTCCCTGTGGATCGATAACTTTTTATTACTACGATATAGCCGTGCACTTGCGGCCGTGTCAGGAGACTGTCAGGGGAGTATAATCATGGAAGCGGCCGGAGGGCCCTTTGTTGTCCCGTGATTCCCAGGGACGATCTTCTCGTCTTTTGTCTCCTCGACGGGATGTCGAGGGTTCATCGCTTTTGGAGGCTTGGGTTCTTTCTTGGTGGTGTGATACCCGGGCGGAGCTGGCCGCCTCTTTCTCCTCATACTAGATATACGCTTGCGCATTGAGGAGGAAGGTGTCAAGAGTTCTGGGAGGAGCAATGCCAACAGCTTTGGCGAATTCTGTGCAGGGAGAAGTCCTCGCTCGAGCAAGAACTTCTTCATGTCATCGATGGTCGGGACTTGCGCCACATTTTTATTGAACCTCTCGATGTACGCTCGGAGAGGCTCATCTTTCCCTTGAATTATGGCCTCAAGGGAGGCTTCGGTCTTCGGATGGCGGCATGATGACGTGAAGTGTCTGGAAAATATTCTCCCCAGTTGTCTCCATGAGGTGATGGATTCGTCAGGCAGTTGTTTATACCTGGTCATTTCTCCTTTCCGGAGCGTGGTAGGGAAGAGGCGGCATTTGATGGCGCCCCGAGTGCCACGATAGTCGAGAAGCGCATTGATGTTTTCGATGTGCTCGTCAAGGTCTATCGTAACATCGTAAGTGCCCAAAGATGGTGGTTTCTCCAAGCCCTTGGGAAGGCACATAACCATGATTTCCTGAGACAACGGGTCGTGAGGCTCGTCGTCGCTGCTGGAACTGGTCCATGATGGGGAGCAGGTGCTTCGCTCAGGGACAGAGCGGTGACTTTGGCGGGGAGATGGTGTTCATGCCCGGTTCTTCGAGCTGACTGAGGGAGAACACTGGTCTCTCTTGGTCCTCTTATTGCCTGGGGAGTACTAGTTTCGCGGGGAAATGTGATCACGCTTCTGGACGGCGTGGGACTCTGGCTCCTGGCGCACTCGATGATCACCTTCGCGTCGGGGAGGTGGACTTCTGGATTGTCGACGATCTTTCCTCGGCTGAGGGGATCTTGGTCGGGCAGATTCTTCCAACGCCCCAATCCTCTCGTTTTGTTGGAGGATCAAGAGGTTGGTCTTGTTGAGTGCTTCAAGGAGGGCCGCCACGGCCGGGTCGACATTGGGCAGAACTAGAACGGGCTGGAGGTCTAGGGAGGGATGGTCTTTGTCGCTCCCGAGGATTTGCATCCATCGTACAAACGCGAAAGTGGCGCAGAAAACAAAGTCGCCAACAATGTGTATTTATCCCAAGAGAGGGAAAGGAAACACTGCGTAAACCTGAAGGAAGGAAAAGAGCATGGTCTCGCGACCAAGAGAAACGGGTAAGGGAGTCCGTTACGCGAGGGGAAGGTGCTAGCACCCCCATGCGTCCATCGTACTCGATGAGATCCACGTTTGCTATCTCGATCAAAAGGTGTCGTCGTCTGGAGCTCCACTGCCACTGGAAAGGAGAAGAAACGGGAATGGAAAGGAACGAAGAAACGAAGAAGAAAAGAAAACGAAGTGACTCGATAGGACATCGCTCATCCTATGCCTACGTATTCCCTTGTGCAATGGGAAAGTCAGAGTCAACGTAGTTCGGACGCGAACTAAGGGGGGGAGGTTGCTCGCCAAGACATCGCCGTCTTGTGCCTACGTATGCTCAATCGGACGAGAAAGAGGAAATCAGAGCAGTCGTAGTTCGACCTAACGAGGTCAGTTAGTGTTTTTTATGAGCGACGTTAGATTCGCGTCCGGCAGTTAGGGTCGATGTCTGTTTGCGACGAGACGGAAGTAACGTGCCCTTTTCTGAAAAGTGACTTGAACCTGAATGATCCCGAAGGATTAAAAAGGTTTGAGTTTGTTTTTGTGTTTTTTAGACAGAAGTGGATTGAAGTTAGTTCGTAACTTGCATTGTGCCGAAGTCTATGATATAGGAACGAATGCTTAGCATTCGTTCCAAAATGGAACGTCCACCAAACACTCTAGAAAAATGAGAGCAAACCCCTCATTCCTCACTTCCCACATGCGAGGCTCATGCCCAATACACGTTAACTTTATTAAGTGTTTTAGAAGTGTTATGAGATGAGAAGAGAAGACTCAAGGGAAAAGAAAACACTACGGGAAAACTAAATGTTCCTAATGTTGTCATGCAAGGTGGCCCTATAGTTGAGTTTGAAAGGGGAAACATTTACCTAAGTTAGCATGCCTAGGGGAAGCCTAATGCTAATCCTACTCCAAGCTTAATCGAAAATTAAGTTGGACTAGGTAGCTCTAAGGGAGTGAATCCAAGACTTAAACAAGTCTTGAGATTCAAGGGAAGAGAAAGAGTGAAAGAGAAAAAAAACAAATAGCGGCTACAACAGCGCTTCCGCACCTGCACAGCGGTTAAAGACATCACACAAGCAAGACAACTTTCAACAGCACACACATTCAGCACAAAATAGGTGTAAAAGGCAGCAGGCAGCAAGTGTGAACAATAGACAGCACATGAACAAACTTAGAACAACAACTGTAAAAATAGGGCAACATGCATCCAAACAAGAAGTGATTGCAAATGAACATGCATAGCAAGGCAAATCAAGCATAGAGATTGAAAACATCAAGGATGAACAAGCATGATCATGTTAACTACTCAAGAACAAGCACACATAACATAATTGTACGATTTACACATTGACCAAAATAAATCATGCACAAACAACCATGGAGACAAACATCAATCATGCATCATACGTCCAGCAAGTTGAGCATTAACCAAGAATTAACATGATTCGAATGTGTGTGCAACGTGTTCATCGCATCAAGAATGCAACAGCGCAAACATGTTCATAAACGATACAAGTCCAAGAATCGCGTGTCGGAAAATTGTGTTCATGCAATAGTGTGAGGTACAACAACTCAAGAATGATCCACAAATCATCATCATATCAATCCATAAAGTTTAGACATGAAAAGGATATCAAACAACCAAGAAAATGCAAGAAAATCAAGTTATGCTTCAGTGGTAACCGGTTACAGCATAACTGCTAACCCGTTACACAGTTCAAAATAGCCTGAAAATATGCAAAAAACAACAGGGTAACCGGTTAGCAGATATGCTGTAACCGGTTACACAGCAGCAGAATTCAAAAATAAGTGTTCAGAATCACTTTTCAGCAGCTTATCACTTCTCCAATCACCTGCATGTTAGGGCATCTCAATATGCACGGAAATTACATCTCAAAACCAGCAAACACACATCAATCAACCAGCAACAATAATCAAATCCACAATCCATAGGATCAAACACAACAAATTCAAGATCTACATCATGAACAAGCAAAATAAGCTAAAATGAAAAGTAGATCTAAAATTCACCAACCTACAAAGCTGAGAATTGCTTTGGTGAATGTTGATAAACTGCAATTGATGAATCTAAGCAAGAAATTCAGAGATCCAATGCAATCTTCAAGAGAAAATGCAAAATAAATGCAATGTGATGAACTTGCTTCAAGATTCTCCAAAATCACTTCCAAGAACTTAGATCCAAAAGCAAAACAGTAGCAAAATCAGAATTCCTTCAAGAATTAGTGAATGGATGAAGGTTTAGTTCCAAGATCAACAAATTTCAATGCAAAATTTGTTGAACTTTGATGGTGGACTTTTGAGTGGGGGTTTTGGAATGAGAGAGAAGTTGAGAGAAAATTGGAGTGAAATGTGTAGAAAATTCAGAAAATGGATCAAAGTTATGTGAGGTTTGGAATGAATTGATTTAAATAGAAGCTAGGTTAGGAATTCAAATGTGGTTTGGAGTGAGGTTTAGTGGGTGGAAATTGGGGTGAAAAGTGAATTGGGAAAGGAAATGAGGAATTAGAGTTGAAAATGTTGGAAGGAATTTGAATTTTGGGTGGAAAATAATGAAAATATCAATTCTAGATCCTTCCCCCACGTGCACATGCCAAGCACATGATCACAAATGATGCAAACTGAATTTCCCAAATTTTCCCCAGAGTAACCGGTTACAGCACATCTGCTAATCGGTTACTCAGTTCAAAAACTAAAGAAATGCGCAAAAAAACCAAAGGGTAACCGGTTATCAGATACGCTGTAACCGGTTACTCAGTGCAAATTTTGAATTTTGGCGCCTTTTGGAGGGAAACTTGGAAAAGTGACTTCTGATAGCTGTTTTTGAACCCGTTAAACCTCCGAAACTCAAAACTTGATAGTTCTACTGAGTAACACCTGAAAAGAACACAAATTCTTGCTGACACCTCGGGATATCCTGCTGTATTAATAATGCCTGATGCCGAATAACCGATCAAAAATTGACTGCCAGGGTTTCTGATCATCAAATAATCTACTGAGCAAAATAAATGCTCAAAAAGACTTTGAAAGCTATTTGCTTGGCTCTGAATATTGCTGAAAATCAAACTGGGACCGATGACGCCATGAGCTGCTGATAGATACCTTGATCCCATGCTCAAAGGAAACATGCAAAAATGCAAAAAAGAACGATGCTAATGAAATGAAGCATAAGCCAAAAACGTTAGAAACAAAAGGGCAAATTTTGAGGTGTTACAGCTGCCCCTATTCAAACCTCCTTGGATCCGAGGGTATGGAAGTGTAGGTGGCTAATTTCGACGCCAGGAAAATGGTTCAGAAAGAAAGGAAAAATTCGACCAGATCTTGCAGTTAGAAAAGTTTTGGCGAAAAGATTCAAGTCGAAAGATGATGGTACTTAAAAAGAAACTGGCAGATTTTTACGAGTAAGGAAGCTAATTTCGACGAGAGAAGGTTTCGGACCATTCGACGGTTGTTTTGAATTTCAAATTTCTGGAGGGAGTTTCATTTTGAAATGGGACGCGTGGAACGCATCTAGAAGGCAAATACATGCAGAATGATATTTGTCGCCAATAGAAGAGATAGCTGTTATGGGTAGTTATTTTGTTTGTATATAAATAGGGGGTCTTGATGTTAGATTCGGGGTGTTCCAAACTTTGTACAAATTACCACAAATACTCAAAGTAACCGCGCGAGAGAAACGAGTGTTCTGGAAAATGTATGTGTGGGAAACACCAGTTTACCTTTATGCATTTCAATAAAATTTCAAGTTTTCCTTCATTTCTTTATATTCAAGTCATCTTTCACTTCAGAAATTTACTTTGTTTTAGTTTAAGTTTGTTCCAATTACTTTTTCGCCATTACCATGTTTTGTTCTATTAGTCGAATTAATTGTTAAAAGAAATCTTAGAAACATAGAACGAATACATTACTTTTCAAAATCAAACACATTCTCAAAAGCACTTTGTCCTAGGATTTGTTTGGTTGGTCCTGTTAGTAAGCTAATTTTTATAAATTAGGAAACCAGAGATTGTTCTCCAAATTCACCAGCGAACAAATTGGCACGCCCAGTGGGACCTAGTGCATTCATTTGTTTAGTTTATCCTTTGTTCTTATAGCAAATTCTTAGAAGAAAAAGTTTTATTTTGTTGTATGATTCTAAGGAGTGCCAAGTTAGCCGTGATTAACGAAGAAAGACCAAAAAGAACAAGAACAAGAAAAATGGCGAATCAAAGCGCGCCTAATAATCAAAATGTTAACCCAACGCCTATTCCTTCGACAGGAGACAATACGGCGTCAATTTCTGTGTCAGAAGCAATACCATCATCAACGGGGTCAATTCCAGCGTTTTCGGCATCCCAAAACGCGCCCAGTATTTCTACAGTGGGACCCCAAATGCCTCAGATGACTCCCTCTCCTTTAGGGGGTGTTCATAGGCCATTTGTGACGAATTTTTCAATGCCTCCACATAATAGGGAACAACCTTATGGAATGCCAACAACGGTGATGGCAAGTTTGCACAATTCATCGTCATTATATTCTGATCCTTTGATGAATGTTACTTCGCCCCTGCAAGGATCAGGGTCTGGTGCGAACCACATAGGCAGAATAGGTCAGCCTGTGTCAACGGGTTACCAAACTTATATGCCTGCAATCACTAATAATTCTGCACAAGTCATTAGGCAACAAATGGACGAAAGTAACCATGACATGGTGCAGATGTTAACACAACAAATGGGGGCCGTGTTTAATCCTTTAATCCAAAACACCACCCAAACAAACCAATTATTAGCAACGCAAATGACGCGCATTGCTGACTTCTTTGGTGTTCCTCAAACCCAAACAAGGGAACAAATAATTCAGAATCCCAGGGTAGTTGTCGAAGAGGAGCCCACAATAAACCAGAGGCCGACGAATATGCCTCAAGGAAATCCTAGAAACCAAGAGGCAGTGGTCGAACAACCTCATATTGAAATTCCCGTCCAACAAGAGCCTAGAAGGGTGTTAGTCCATAGAGACCAAGACACTGATAATGTTGTGCAACAATTACGCTATAATAACATGCCAGTAGAAAACAACTTAGCAGCCATGGTCGAAAGGATTATGGCCAGAAATGGTGTGAATGTGGGGCTGCAAAGGCCCAGTTATACATCACCGTTGTCTGAATATATTTTGCAAGAGGAATTACCCCCAAGGTGGAAGGTCCCCAAGTTTACCAAATTTTCAGGGGACACTAGCGAATCCACTGTCGAACACGTGGCCCGTTACTTGATCGAAGCAGGAGAAATCGCACGCAATGAAAATTTAAAAATGAAATATTTTCCAAGTTATTTGACGAAAAATGCCTTCACATGGTTCACATATTTACTTGCGAATTCGATCCACACGTGGGTCCAGTTAGAAAGACTGTTCCATGAACAATTTTACATGGGACAAACAAAAATAAGTTTGAAGGAATTGGCTAGTGTTAAAAGAAAATTCTTTGAGCCAATCGATGATTATTTAAATAGGTTTAGGCTACTTAAGGCGAGATGTTTTACGCAAGTGCCTGAGCACGAGTTAGTCGAAATGGCAGCAGGTGGTCTAGACTATTCAATTAGGAAGAAGTTAGACACCTAATATCTGAGGGATATGGCACAATTGGCGGACCGGGTGAGGCAGGTCGAACGTTTAAAAGCCGAAAAGGCCAGAGCAACTAAAAATAAGAAAGAAAGAGTGGCATATGTAGGCGTATGTCAAGAAGATGATGATGACGAGAGCGAATCGTTTAGTTTCGACGAACAAGAAGTTGACTTAGCAGAATTGAAACAGGGTCCGTCATTCTCCTGTAAAGTATTGGCTCCGTCGAACGGAAAAAACCCAGTCGAACCTGAGAAGAATGATAAGTTTCCTAAAAGGACCTATACATTCGACGTCACTAAGTGTGACGAAATATTTGACTTGCTAGTTAAAGATGGCCAAATGATAGTGCCACCTGGCACCAAAGTGCCTCCCATAGAACAACAGAAAAAGAGAGGTTTTTGTAAGTACCATAATTTTTTAGGTCATAAAACATCTCAATGTTTCCTTTTCAGGGATCTGGTGCAAAATGCCATTCGTGATGGAAGGTTGAAGTTCGGCGACAAGTCGAAGCCACCAATGAAGGTTGACTCAAATCCGATGCAGATGGTCGAAGCCCACTACGCTGAACCATCCACTGTGAACATGGTGGAGGTCGAAGAGGGTTCTGACTGCAGCTTTGAGATGATAGAAGCCACTGAAGGTTTTGACGCAAATGTGAACATGGTAGAAATCACTGAGATCCCTACAGTCGAAAGTGATATGGAGGAAATATCTGAAGATTTCGTCAATGAACCAGTGATGATCAAGGTTACTCAATACCTTGACGAAGGAAGCTTAAAGAATTACGTCAGCAAAGAGGCCACTGAAGACCTCAATAATGTGAACAAAGAGAAGACTACTGAGGGTCTCAACTTTGTGAAGAATGACGAAACTACTGAGAGTTGCGTCGATAAAGAGAAGGAGACTACTGAGGGTCTCAACATTGTGAAGAATGACAAAGCCACTGAAAGCTTTGTCGAAGACAAGAATAAGGCTACTGAGGGCCTTAATGGAGATAGCATGAAGTTTAGTGTTGCTATTGACCAAGCCAACAAGGCCAGTACTGAGATTGGCGAAGATTTTGCTAAGGTGAATGCAAAGACTACTGATGGTCCTGCAAAACAAACTGTTTATGGAATTTTATGAAGAACAACAGAGGATCCCAGAGAGAAATGTGTGGGTTTTTGCTGCCAACATAACATTAATAAGCTAGAAGGGGATTTCGACCTGGCTAAGAAGAAACATGAGATTGAGGAGGGACTCACTTTGAAAATGAACAAGTTAAGTATTGGAGATAGTCAATCAGCCAACGTTAATATGGTCGAAGTATCCTAGAAAGCTTCAATGCAGACTGACGAAGAACGCCGTAGAGAAGAATATCAAAAAGTGGCGTACCCTAAGGAAGAAGAGAATCTGATTGAGTTCCTCCAAAGGTGTCAGAAGAAAAGGTCCGAGGTTATGCTGTGCCCCCGCTGTAGTGCCGTGTTCGACAAGAAGGCAGCAGACAACCTGGAGGGAATCGAAAAAGCCAAAAGGAAAGGGAACTGGGGGGCAGTTCCACCTGCGAGAACGGAGAGGTTCGACCCAAGGCGAAGTGATCAAAATTAGCAAAGGTTTGGACGAAGGTACCCAAATACCTTCAAACCCACCAACAAAGCTCCTAATGACAAATGGGTTCAACCAATAAGGGAAGCTCAGGGACAGAGAAAGTGGAAAAATTTCGAAGTTCAGAGGGGTTCGTCTATGGCTGGCAACAAGGAAGGTGAAAGGCCAAAACCAAGGCCTTATCCCTCAGAAAATTACAAAGGCAAGAATCCCATGTCGAGGTCCCAATGGAAGCGTTTCCAAAGACAAAAAAGGGCGGAAAAGGAAGCTGCTGAAAAAGGAGCTGCTGAGGAAGTAGTCGTCGAAAGAAGCAAACCAGAGTCAAGTAGCAATACTGAAGTAGCAAATCAACAAGGAGCATCTTACAACATCAATTCATGCAATGCAATTGAGCCAGTACAACCCAAGGAAAAAGTGGGGGAAGATGACGAAATGACGGATGATTTCAGGTCCGAATCAGATGCATCTCTCGACATTGTGTGCAACGTGGTATCTGTCCTTCCAAAAGAATACGACCAAATCATGGAGGTCGAAGAAGAGGAGGATGTTGTCGAAAGTGAAGTTATAGGACACAGGCCAGTGTGTTACTATATCATGAATAACGGCTGTGTCGAAGAACAAAATGCCTTTTTCAAAAGGCCAGATGACTCCATGCGTGGCCACCTCAAGCCCCTATTCATAAAGGGGAAGGTGGAGAATGTAGGAATAAACAAAATCCTGGTGGATGGAGGAGCTGCAGTTAATTTAATGCCCCATTACATGTTGAAGAAAATTGGGAAAGATGAGTCTGACACAAAACCCCACAACATGGTACTATCAAATTATGAAGGCAAAGTAGGAACCACTTTAGGCATTATCCAAGTGGATTTAACTGTTGGAACAATAACTAGACCAACGATGTTCATGGTCATAGCCTCGAAGGTTAATTACAACTTACTTCTGGGTAGAGAATGGATCCATGGAGTAGGTGCGGTGCCCTCGTCGATGCATCAGCGCATAGCTATTTGGCGATCTGATGGTATCGTTGAAAACATAGAGGCGGATCAAAGCTATTTCATGGCTGAGGTAAACCATGTGGATCGATGCAGTTTCGACAAACACTTGGCCCACATAGCTCCATGCAGTCCAGCAAATTTCAACCTGAACGCTACTGATAATGCATTTTGTTCGCTGTATCTCCACCCCACATATGGTTTCCAGTGGGATATAGAAGTGGTCGACGAAGCAAACTACATCTTTGGGGCTGCACATATAGAGCCAATGGGCTGGGGAAGCGAGTTTGGTGACGATGAGTGAATCATCAGCGCTCGAAAGGATTACGACTTATGTAGCCGAAAATAAGCTCAAGGCGGCTCTAGAAGCTGAAGTAAAGTATATGGCTGTCGAAGCCAATAAAAAAGATTCCAACAAACAGTGTCCCAGAAGGGACGTTGAAGAAGATCTGTTCCACACAGAGATTGGCGAATGGCAACATCAAAAGCTAGACGCCATTTATGATGACGAACCCTTGGGGTTTGAAAAGGATCCAGCTTCGACTGATATGAAGATGGTGGCGCAGGATCCATTAGAAGAAGTCGATTTAGGACTGGGGGCAGAAAAAAGGCCAACCTACATAAGTGCCAAGATGGACCCTCAGTTAAAAGTCGAAATAGTCCAACTGCTGAAAGAATTTAAAGATTTTTTCGCGTGGGACTACGACGAAATGCCTGGTCTCGACAGGAGTTTGGTCGAATTGAAGTTGCCAATAATGGCGGGAAAGAAGCCTGTAAAGCAAACTCCCAGACGCTTCGCACCAGAAATTTTGTCAAAGATTAAAGAGGAGGTCGAAAGACGTCTGAAATGTGAGTTCATTCGCACAACGAGGTACGTCGAATGGATTGCAAATATTGTTCTTGTAATAAAGAAAAATGGCAAATTAAGGGTATGCATTGACTTTCGAGATTTGAATTCAGCTACCCCTAAGGACGAATATCCTATGCCAATAGCGGAAATGCTTATAGATTCTGCTGCAGGCCATGAGTATCTGAGTATGTTAGATGGATACTCTGGCTATAATCAAATTTTTATTGCTGAAGAAGATGTCCCTAAGACGGCATTTCGTTGTCCCGGAGCCATAGGCACCTACGAATGGGTGGTAATGCCTTTTGGTTTAAAAAATGCTGGGGCAACTTATCAGCGAGCCATGAATTCGATTTTTCATGATTTTATCGAAACTTTTATGCAGATCTATATAGATGACATTGTAATTAAGTCTGTTTCAGGCGAAAATCATATTGACCATCTTCGACAATCATTCGAAAGGATGAGGAAGTTTGGTTTAAAAATGAACCCTCTCAAATGTGCTTTTGTGTGCAGGCGGGAGATTTCCTTGGCTTTGTGGTCCACAAGAAGGGGATCGAAATCAATGAAAACAAGGCCAAAGCAATAATGGAGGCGAAAGCGCCATCGACAAAGAAGGAGTTGCAGTCTCTGCTTGGGAAGATCAACTTTCTCAGAAGGTTCATCTCCAACCTTAGTGGAAAAATGCAAGCCTTCTCTCCTCTACTTCGACTGAAGAAGGAAGATTTTATATGGGGGCAAGATCAGCAAGAGGCATTCAACAAAATCAAGGAATACTTGACCCATCCCCCAATCTTGATGTCTCCTTGTAGAAGTAAAAGTATGAGGTTGTATATAGCGGCATCAGATAAGACATTAGGAAGTATGTTATGTTAAGAGGATGAGAATGGCGTCGAAAGAGCCATCTACTACCTCAGTAGAGTCTTAAATGATGCCGAAACTAGGTATAGTATGATAGAAAAGTTATGTCTGTGTGTTTACTTTTCATGTATGAAGTTAAAGCACTACATGAAGCCAGTCGATGTATATATTTCCTCTCATTTTGACGTAATAAAGCATATGTTATCAAAATCAATTTTACATAGTTGAATTGGGAAATAGGCTTTAGTATTGACTGAATATTCCTTAATGTATTTGCCGTTAAAAGCTGTTAAGGGACAAGTGATGGCTGACTTTATAGCTGACCACGCCATAAATGAAGATTATGTTGGATATGTCGAAATAGAGCCATGGAAATTATATTTCGACGGTTCCAGCCATAAGAATGGAACTGGCATTGGGCTATTGGTTATTTCTCCTAACAGAATTCCAACAAAATTCAAGTACAAAGTCGAAGGCTTATGTTCGAACAATGAAGCAGAATATGAAGCTTTGATAACTGGACTTGAAATTTTATTGGAATTGGGGGCAACTAGAGTCGAAATAATGGGAGACTCTGAGTTGGTAATAAAATAAGTGACCAAGGAGTACAAGTGTGTTAAAGAAAATTTAATCATGTATTTCGTAATAGCTAACAGGCTCTTGAAGAAATTTGACAGTGTAATTATCAGACATATTCCTCGAATGGAAAATCAGGTGGCGAATGATTTGGCACAACTCGCATCCGGTTATAAAGTGTCGAAAGAAAAGTTGGAAAAGGCCATTGAAGTAAGAGGAAGAGTTGTATCAACTAAGTTGTCCCCATCAGATTTGGAGACAATAAAGTTAGGATATGGTGACGAAGAAAGTTTCGAGATATTTAATATAGACGACTCGAGAGTCGAAGGATGGAGAAAGCCCATCAAGGATTATTTACGAGACCCTAATCAGAAAGTCGAAAGGAAAGTTAAGTACAGGGCGTTAAGTTACGTGCTTTTTGGAAATGAGTTGTTTAAAAAGACTTCAGAGGGAGTTTTGTTAAAATGTTTGGGCGAAGATGAAGCTTTTATAGCATTGTCGAATGTGCACAGGGGAGCATGTGGTGCTCATCAAGCAGGCCATAAAATGAAATGGTTATTATTTTGACAAGGGATGTATTGGCCAACAATGTTGAAGGATTATGTCGAATTTGCAAAAGGTTGCCAGGAATGTCAAGTACATGCAGGGATACCACATATTCCTACAAGTGAGTTACATTCGATTGTGAAGCCTTGGCCATTTAGGGGTTGGGCTTTGGATTTAATTGGAGAAATTCGACCATCATCGTCGAAAGGCCAAAGATACATTTTGGTTGGAATAGATTATTTCACAAAATGGATAGAAGCCATAGCTTTGGTAAATGTTGATCAAGAAGCAGTCATAGAATTCATTCGAAAGCATATCATCTATAGGTATGGGATACCTGAGACAATAACAACAGATCAAGGGTCTGTGTTTACTGGGAAGAATATGCAAACATTTGCAAAAGAGATGGGATTCAAGCTTCTCACTTCGACGCCGTATTACGCTCAAGCAAATGGACAAGTCGAGGCAGCGAATAAGGTGGTGATAAGTTTAATTAAAAAGCACGTGGGGACAAAGCCTAAGAATTGGCATAAGACGTTGGATCAAATCTTATGGGCTTGTCGAACATCCCCTAAAGAAGCAACAAATACTACTCCATTTAGATTGACATATGGACATGATGCAGTTTACCAGTTGAGGTTTATTTATAGTCGATTCGAATTCAGAGGCATCATGAAATTCCATCAGACACATATTGGAGTATGATGATGGACGAGTTAGTTTATTTGGATGAAGAAAGATTAAATGCGTTGGATTTATTGAAAAGGCAAAAGGAAAGAGTCGAAAAGTTCTACAATAAGAAAGTAAAATATAAGACTTTCCTAGTTGGTGAGTTAGTTTGGAAAGTAATTCTCCCCATGGATCGAAAAGACAGACTTATGGGAAAACGGTCCCCTAAGTGGGAAGGACCTTTTCAAATCATACAAGTATTTTCCAATGGCGTATATGAAGTCGAGGAAGTGGATAAAGATAAGTGTATATTAAAAATAAACGGGAAATATTTGAAGAAATATAGGCCCATATTATAAGAAATTAAAATAACAGTCGAATAATTGTGAAGAAAAAGCAATATGGCGGATTAAAAATCTTCTCGCCAAATAATATAGATCCATTGTCATTACAAAAGGGCTTTAAAAAGCCAAACAAAAAAATTACAAGTATTTAAACGGGAAAAGATGCTTTCAGCTTCTCAAATTTCGACCTCTGGATTTGAAGACGTCGCTCACAAAGCGTCTTGCTTTTCGAAATCTCCTCAATCTCCTCACCAAGCTTACGGGCCCTGTCAACATGATGAACACCAACTTCAAGCTCTTTGCGGATTTCCTCCTGATCATTCTGCTGCAGTTCTGCTTGACGTTTTTCCGCCTGCGAAATTTTGCTTTGAAGAGCAGCAATTTGCTTCTTCCATTTAAGGATATTTTCACCACACAAAGCTGCTTCCTGCTTATTTTGCTCAGACACTTGATCCAATTCAGTTACTTTGTTGGACGAATTCGACGCAGCTTCCCACTCAGCAAGTTGGGTTTCTATTTTGTTTTCAAGCTTCTTGGAATACTCTCGAAGTCGGTTGAAGTCAGTTACCACAAGATCTATCAAGGTAGTAAGGTCCAACACCACATCAGTGACTTCAGGAGGAGCCTCCAGGACGTTGACTTGCTTTAGGATTTTCTTCAGGTCGAATTGAGCAGAAGATTCATTCTCCAGAAGTTGAAATAAGCCAATATCAAGAACCTTCTGTCGAATGTTGGCCAGCGATTCGTCCATTGATTTGGCATCAGAAGTAGTCCCTGAGGTGGTAGAACTACTGATGGTAGTGTCAGCGAAATTGTAGCGGGAGCTGAGCATGGTCTTTAGGTATTCGAAGGGTCTTTGTACCTTCATATTTTCTAGCTCCTCATGGGAGAGTTGGGTCGAAGTCGTCCCGGTCGAAGCAGCTTTATTTGTTTTGCCGAGGTCTTTTTCGACGTTTTCTATCTCTTCGTCAGTATCAGCGGCGGGGGTTGGCGGTTTTTCGTCTTCTATTTCTTCTTCTTCTTCAGCATCAGTTGCACCTTCTTCATCTTTCTCTTCGACATCAAATCCTGAGTGGGGGGGAGATTGGTCTTCAGGTTCATTTCTTGTAGCAGCCATTGCAGTGTGCGTCACAGTTTCCCCACCAGTTTCGACTAAGTCTTCAGTTTCAGGACCAGTTTCTTCTTGCACTACCTTTGGAATTCGTGAAGAAATGGCAGCGGGTTGATTTACTTCAGTAGCAGATTCCTTCGCCGAATTCTTAGGAGAGGATTTGGAGGCGCTGGTTGGATTATAAGTGGGATCACTGCTGGTCTTGGGGAGAACTTGGACCATGGGATGTCCATGAATATCGACAGCTACTTGAAAGATAAACATATCAAAAGAAGGTAACACAAGTCAATAGCCTTTGAGTATCGAAAGGAAGAGGAAAATCGTACCTGTGGAATTTTGGTCTTCAAGCTAGAGCTTGCGCTGTCTGCTGGAGCAGGAGTGGTTTCTTCGCCTAGATTTTTTGATAAAGTTTTTTCTAAGACTCTGGGAGTGGGAGGTTTCTGTGGGAGAGGTTTGGTTGTTTTCTTCTTCTTTTTTGTGGGTTTTGCTTGATCAGGTGACTCATCACCATCACAGTATCAGCAGCTGGGACTTCTTTTGCTTTCCTTTTCTTTGGCGTTGATGGGGGTTTTCGACTGCCCTGTGGATTAAGAAAATTTCATTAGTTAGTTCAAGAAAATAAAACATTTGGTGAACTAAAAGAAAGTAAATTGATACCTTCGCCAAAGGTGTCTTGGCAGTATCTTTCTGAGGCTCTGCATCTCCTGCAGTGGTTGCTTCGCCTGTGGCAGGTTTCTTGATTAGAATCTTGATAGCTAGAGGAGAAAAGAAGAAAAGAGTCAGGCATAAAATAATATATATTCGAATAAATAAAAAGCGAGATTGAACTGCTTCCCATTTCCCACACCTTCATATATAGGAGTTTCCACGCGAACGTGTTCTATTTCAATATGAAGGTGGCCTTTGAAATTGTCTAGGGTGTACTTAGTCGGAACCACTCGCTTGGCACGTTTATGGTTTTCTTGGCGAAGAATTTTCAGAGAATCCCCACAAATGAACCAATCTGGGAATGGAGGGCTGAGAGCCACGCCAAATTCAGCAAATGGTAGAGGGGGAAATTTTGGGCGATAAAGTTTAAAAGCTACCTCATAACGTTGTTCTGGTCGAACATACGAAGGTAGTTTTAACTCATCAAGTTTTTCTGTAAACTTTTGTTTCAAAGTAACTGCTGCTTCGCGTATGGTTCGACTAAGATCATCAGGCCTGTAGGTAGTTTCAAAGTATTTCTGGAAAGCTTGGATTTCTTTGATATGTCGAGAAGTACCTATCTTGGTCCTGTCCTGCACAAGGGCGAAGGCTCTAGTCAGTTGAGTGGTAAAAGAATCCACGTTAAACATTTGAGACTCATAGTAAGCCCTCCACCATTCATCAAACTCTTGAGTGCAGAGGAAGCTAGGTCGAAAGACCACTGGTTGGATTTCGACCAGGTTAGAATACTTCGCCAACAGCTCAGAGCATTCATCTTCAGTGTGGGTCATGTTGTAATGAATCAGAGAGCCTTTCCTGGAGAAAAGAGGTTTTGGTATTATCTGTATCAACCCAAACTGTCGAGAAACCAGGTTGGGCTGATAGTTGACAAGGGAAACTTTGAGTTTTGAAGGGCCAAGTTTGGAAACTAGAAGTCTTGGAGTAAGGAAAGATTCCCAGACATTGAGGAATTCGTCTTCCAGAGATTTCGATTCCAGGGGAAGTTTTCTAGTAAACCATGAGGGTCCAACCTTCCTCTCAGCAAAAGGAGCCATGTTGGATGTAAAACTATAACGTTTAGCAAACATCATGACGTAGCTGGTAAAGGTTTGTCGGAGGCTCAGACCTTCGTCTTGGGGTGTCAGCTGCGCCAAACGAAGACCTTTGACTCGTCTGTCCCCTAGAACAGCTGGATTCACAGTTGGTTTGTTGGGAAGAGAGGCTTCGAAAGTGGCATTGAGCCACAATTGTAAAAGCCAAAAAGGCCCTGATAACAGCAAAGTCTTCTTTTCCTTGATGTTCTTCAAGATGGTGACTCCTTCGCCAAGGGATTCGTATAGATTTGCCAGAATCATCTCGCTAAGGCATAGCCGGTGCCCAGCATGAAGCTGATTTGCTATGGTAATATAGCGCTTCGCCACCTGAAGAGATCTGGAGCAAAAAACGCACCTCGATAGCCAAAGGGTCAGGAAGGCTACATGCTCTTGATCCGAAACTTCCTTGGTTTCCTTGTCATGGTAGTTAGCAATATAGGCTGTAAAGGTGGCCTTGTTGGTGTCGAAACCTATTGAGTCATCAGCAAGCAAGTTGGGATTATAGTCGACTCCTAAGGAGCTTAAGCCAGTGATAGCGGCTATGTCGAAAAGCGTAGAAGAAATCATCCCACAGGGAATGTGGAAATTGTTGTAAGTACTATCCCAGAAATAGAGGGAAGCCAGAAGCATGGAAGGGCAATATCCTGGCCCTACTTTCGACAGTTGAATGAGATCGTAAATGCCCATGGTTTTCCAATCATTGCTCTTAACCTTTTCTATCTTTTCCAACCAAGCAAAATAATCAGAAGGATCCTTCGACAAAGGGCAGGATCTAAAAGTTCTAAAGTTATTCATGTATTCTAGGTTTATTACTTCGTCAGAAGGGGTCCCTTGACCATCTACTTTGGATTTTTCATCGATAATCTTCTCCTTATCCGTCCTAGGTCTAACACCATTTGCTATGGGTTTATAGCGATGGTAGGTTGGGAAAAATTCTCGTAGCTTAACGGGATCTAATTTTAAGTCAGGTAACGGTCCTAACATGGCATGAGACTTTCCAGAAATTAAGATGGGAATAAGTACCTGGGACTGGTAAATGAAGCGCTTTTCTTCTTCATTGGGAGGTTCTGGAACATACTCTTGGTTTCCCACCACCCTGGGACCGAGGATCCTTTCCACCGATGCTAAACTGTTGGACTTTCGAGGATCTTTACCAGTGACCTTTTGAGTAGCGGAGGACGCCATTGTTGGTTGCAGAGAAGTGGAGAGAAATGAGGAAGATGAAGTTTGGAAAAGAGCTTTTGGAAAGAAAGAACGTAAAAGGTGGAAAAAATGAGGTCTTTAGCTTATATATAAGTTGTGAAAGTGGAAGCGGTTGATATTCTGGAATTAAAGTGGGAAAAGTAGTGGGAAAGTTTTGGGACACGTGGAGAGTATAAAGTGGATAGTGCTGACGATGGCAGTTAGGGTTTGACCCACGATGTGATAGGGGTTAGATTAGGAATGATGAAGATCTAAAAAACGTGGGTTGAAATGACATTTTGGGAAAAGCGTAATGATGATTCTGACATTTCTAATGTCTAAATCATATGAACAGTCACTAGTCGAATGCTCTATGGCGTCGAATTGCACTAGCAAAAAATGGTTTTTCTCCCTCGGTCGAAAATGCATTTTTTGGGTGGCAATTTGTAGGTGGCTAATTTTGACGCCAGGAAAATGGTTCAGAAAGAAAGGAAAAATTCGACAATGTAATTCGACCAGATCTTGCAGTTAGAGAAGTTTTGGCGAAAAGATTCAAGTCGAAAGATGATGGTACTTAAAAAGAAACTGGCAGATTTTTACGAGTAAGGAAGCTAATTTTGACGAGAGAAGGTTTCGGACCATTCGACGGTTGTTTTGAATTTCAAATTTCTGGAGGGAGTTTCATTTTGAAATGGGACGCGTGGAACGCATCTAGAAGGCAAATACATGCAGAATGACATTTGTCGCCAATAGAAGAGATAGCTGTTATGGGTAGTTATTTCGTTTGTATATAAATAGGGGGTCTTGATGTTAGATTTGGGGTGTTCCAAACTTTGTACAAATTACCACAAATACTCAAAGTAACCGCGCGAGAGAAACGAGTGTTCTGGAAAATGTATGTGTGGGAAACACCAGTTTACCTTTATGCATTTCAATAAAATTTCAAGTTTTCCTTCATTTCTTTATATTCAAGTCATCTTTCACTTCAGAAATTTACTTTGTTTTAGTTTAAGTTTGTTTCAATTACTTTTTCGCCATTACCATGTTTTGTTCTATTAGTCGAATTAATTGTTAAAAGAAATCTTAGAAACATAGAACGAATACATTACTTTTCAAAATCAAACACATTCTCAAAAGCACTTTGTCCTAGGATTTGTTTGGTTGGTCCTGTTAGTAAACTAATTTTTATAAATTAGGAAACCAGAGATTGTTCACCAAATTTACCAGCGAACAGGAAGCAAAGGCTTTCAGACAATCGGGATACACGGAAGTAGAATACCAAAATAACCTGAAAATTTGCACCCTGTTGGGAATATGAAAGTATCTACCAGCTGAATCTGGATTTTAAAGATAGAGGGTACCAACCAAAAGTTGGGAAAGCATGGAATAACAACCAAAAGTTGGGATAACAAAGAAAGTACCAACCAAAAGTTGGACTTCAACAAAGGGTACCAACCAAAAGTTGGGATAGAAGATACTAACCAAGAATTAGGATGGACGAAAATGCCGACCAAAGGCGAACACAACAAAGGAGACCAACCAAGAGTTGGGATAAATCCAAGGAGACCAACCAAAAGTTGGGAAAGCAAGGAATACCAACCAAAAGTTGGGATAAAGCATACTAACCAAAAGTTGGAATGAAGCAAAGGATACCAACCAAAAGTTGGGATAACGAAGGAGACCAACCAAAAGTTGGGATAAAGGTACTAACCAAAAGTTAGAATGACGAAGGAGACCAACCAAAAGTTGGGATAAAGGTACTAACCAAAAGTTAGAATAACGAAGGAGACCAACCAAAAGTTGGGATAAAGGTACTAACCAAAAGTTAGAATAACGAAGGAGACCAACCAAAAGTTAGGATAAAGGTACTAACCAAAAGTTAGAATAACGAAGGAGACCAACCAAAAGTTGGGATAAAGGTACTAACCAAAAGTTAGAATAACGAAGGAGACCAACCAAAAGTTGGGATAAAGGTACTAACCAAAAGTTAGAATAATGAAGGAGACCAACCAAAAGTTGGGATAAAGGTACTAACCAAAAGTTAGAATAATGAAGGAGACCAACCAAAAGTTGGGATAAAGGTACTAACCAAAAGTTAGAATAACGAAGGAGACCAACCAAAAGTTGGGATAAAGGTACTAACCAAAAGTTAGAATAACGAAGGAGACTAACCAAAAGTTGGGATAAAGGTACTAACCAAAAGTTAGAATAATGAAGGAGACCAACCAAAAGTTGGGATAAAGGTACTAACCAAAAGTTAGAATAACGAAGGAGACCAACCAAAAGTTGGGATAAAGGTACTAACCAAAAGTTATAATAACGAAGGAGACCAGCCAAAAGTTGGGATAAAGGTACTAACCAAAAGTTAGAATAACAAAGGATACCAACCAAAAGTTGGAATAACGAGGACGCAGACCAAAGGCGTACTCACAACAAGCAAGACCAACCAAAAGTTGGGATAGAGGAATACGTCTGCTGGGTAAAAAAAGAGAAATCTAAACAGACAACTCTGTAGGGGAGTATAACAATAAAAGGACGAATCCACTGGCTACGGTGTAATGTTGAACAACATTTCCTGAGTTGTGTTACTTTCTGCTGGGGAAAGCAAATGGCAAAAGATATCAAACCTGGCTTATGTTTCGAATGCATATGTTTGAATTTCTATGGTGTAATGCTCCATACGAAATGGAAATGCTACGTATTTGGGAGGATGCCATGCCAAAATGCTTATGCAATGCAAAAAGAAGCGCCTCAGCAAAATAAATGCCGAAGAAAAAGGTAACTCTACCGGGATGACAAACTAAATTGTCCTTTGAAATAAGAGACCCTGTTGAGAAAGACTTCGCTCTGCTGAGGAAGATCCTGATTATACACTCTGCTGGAGATGAAAACTCTGAGAGGAGATCCACTCTGTTGGGGAGGGATAAAGGCGAATATTGGAGGTGGAACCCGAAGAGAAGCTCTCTCTACTGAGGATTACCAATGACTTCTGCCGAAGATAGAATTCAAAACCTGGATTTGAAAAATGCCAATAACAATTGGACTTAAGACCTGCCGGGGGTATTAACCGCTGTTGAACAATCCACTGAGAAGATCACCACCAACCTCTGCTTGGGGAAATAAATCTATAATTTCGAACCTGCTTGGGGATACTACTGGGCTTAACCTGCCAGTAGGATTCATCCGTGTCTTCACCTGTTGGGGAGTATCTGCCATTACTAGCAATCTGCTTGGAAGACAGTAATTGACGACATCGACTCTGCTAGAGGATAACATCTAACTTACTCATCTGTGGGGATTAAATCATACCGTTGCTGATGAGAAAAATATCTCCTGAATGGCTGAGGAGAATGAGTGCTCAGGCCCTGTGGGGAAAATAACATCTTTGTCCCAAGAAGATATTCCATAAGTCTCCTGCTGGGGATGCAACAGCGTCAACTTCTGATTGTTTGCTGAGAAAGTGATAAATCAATCACGACTATAGCTGGGGAATTAATCTTTTGTACTCTACAGAGGAAGATAATCCTCGACACCCTGGCTGGGGAAAAAAATAACCTGCTGAGGAGGATGAACTTTTCAATGTCGAGGAGAGTAGCTCTACTAGGGAAGAACAAACTTGTTGCCCAGCCTGACCTGTCTCTATAGTCATAAACGGCCCTTTGAACTCTCCACTTGCCCCAGACCATCAAGTCTAAAGGAAGAAATCATCTCAAGAGGATTTTATAGAGGACCGGGCGTTCACACTGCCCCAGGGTCTTTAAACTCTTGGAGAGATTTATTAGATCTCGACGCAACTGCCCCAGACTTCATAATCCAAGAAGTAAATTACCTCGAAAGGATTTGCAATGACCTGAAATATTCTGCCCCAGTATTCTGAACTTTGAAGAGGTGCTTTCAATTAACCGTCTTTAGGAGTGGACAACTTCTCACGCTCTAAAGGTGGCCTACCCCAAGTCTTGAAGAAACTTTGCCTCTGACTGATCTTACAGAGATTTGTCAAATCGACATGATTGCCCCTGTTTGGCTGCTTTAGGGAGAGTTTTTAATGTGACTGCTTCAGATTGGCTGCATCTTATCACCATTTATCGGGAACCCCCTAGGCTGCGCACAGTCTCTTGGCCACATACCCCTTGACATGACTGTCCTTCGGAGTTCTCACCATCTCAACTTGGCGTGATCGAGCTTCTTGACTGACGTTCATCATGTAAGCTTCTTTGATGTCAAACACATGCGAGCAGAAAATGTTTAATATGAGAATAACAATTCTAATGCAACACTCATGTTAACCTGAAGTTTTATTGAAAATGTGTCGCCAAGCCTTATGAACGAATTACTAGCTGGGATGCGACCTTGATTTTTAAATGGAAAATAATACGCACATGCAATACCAACAAAAATCTTATTAGCACAACTCATAGGAGTCAGGAACGCTATCTCGCTAAAGTGCACTTTCGAAATAAACCCTGCTTTAATTAGGACTTTTGAGGGTTGTATCGTGGCCTGGTTCACGGTTTTTGAGAAAAAAGGATTTAAGGCTCAAATTTTATTGGTGCCCACCCATTCTTCGTGATGTTCTTCAGTCCTACGTTCAGATAATTCGGCTCAAGCGCTCATCTCTCAAAAGGTTTCATGATCTTTAAGGAATCCATGCACTGATGGTTTGAGACCTGGTGAGGTTTTAGAGCAACAGTCACCCCTTTTTGTCTTTTGTTCGTAGTCCCACGACTTTGTTCTTGCTCGAGGATTTTCTTTTGTAATCCTTTTGCTTTTCACTTTTTTGTTCTTTTGCTTTTTGATCCCTAATTTTTTGCCTGGACCGACTCTTTTGAGTTTTTCAATTTTGAAGTCCAGCGGGATGCCCTAACTTTTGCCTAAGTCGCTTGTTTTCAAGTTTCAACTTAGCGGGCTTTTTCCTTTTTCTTTTTCTTTTTTTCTTTTGATTCCCCCCCTTTTTTTTGGAACAAATCGTGTGACACCGTTTTGTCTGACTTGCTTGAAAGGGTTGTGACTGCCTCACTCCTTGATTGTTGAGGGATAACCATTGTGGTTTCACATCTTTTAACCTCTTGACGGTGGAATAGAAGGTGATGGATCCTCAGATGCACACTCCTTTTGCAATTTGAACGCTCGATTAAACTAACTGACGCCTACCCTGCTCCAGGTTAAGATTGAGGGTTTTTTCGTTTTCAGAAAGAAACTCCTACTCCAAGGCTCAAAGGGGGTTAACGAGGGTATATCTCCCTTATATCTCCAGCTTTTAGGGATTGGAAACAATGTCTGTACATCCTCAACACGGTTTTATCCAAAAGCACCTAACCGAAGATTTTGCGTTTTTACCTCATCATCCTCCCTCAAGAGTTTAAGGCAAGAAAGTTGGTATTGCAGTGCATATAAACATGACATGAGTGCATAAAAGTAAATTACTTCAAGAACAACACATTTATTGCATTAAAATCAACATTCAGAACACAAACAAGTTTTTACATGCAGACAGTGTTTAAACAAACAAATGAAAGCTACATATGAAAATGCAGTAAAGGAAGCTAATAATTGCCATTGTTGAGGAGACTTGACTCCATCTGGACTTATTGCTTCTGATGATGTCTTCGCAGCCTCGAGTGGTCACTCTGATAAAGAAGCTTCACCTTGTGGGGGTACCGTCTGGGGTGATGACCTTTGAGTCAATCAAATCTTGCACCTTGTGCTGGAACGCATTACAGTTATCAAGTGTGTGTCCAAACGTTCCTGAATGGAACTCACAGCTAGCGTTTATGTCATAGTTCGGAGGAATAGGGTATGGCACTGGCATGGCATTCCTCAGCTGGATCAGCGAGCTTTTGAGCAAGCGAGCAAACAACTGACTATAAGGAATAGGAATAGGATCAAATATCCTCTTGGGCCTTTTTTATCTGAGTTGCCTCTGCTGCTGATAATTCTGTTGTTGCTGCTGATTTGGGCGCCCAATCCGCCCCTGCACTTTCCTTTCTGCATTCGGCTGAGGCACAAACAAAGGTTGCTGACGCAAAACTTCTGAAGCATAAGGTTGTGGAAGAGATCCATGATATGAGGTGGATCCTTTGGAAAAGGAAGGAGTCCGCAATTCCTTTGCAACAGTGGGAGTAAAATCACCTTATTTACCAGTGCCAACTGATGTAAACTTGATTGCCTCTGAATCAATGAGCTCTTGGACTTTCTGCTTGAACCTTGTACAATTCTCAACATTGTGACCAGGTGCCCCAGAGTGGAACTCACATCTAACATTAGCATTAGGTCCCAGAGGAAGCTTTGTGGGAAGAGGTCCCAAACTAACACGTTCAACTAGTTTGAGCTCGAGCAAATAAGAAAGCAACTGCACATATGGTATTGGAATGGGATCAAACTTCCTCTTAGGCCCGTCTGACTTAGGATCCTCTTGAGGAGCAGGAAGTGATTGCTGATGAGAGAGCTCTGAAACTTCAGTTTGTGGAGGGGATTCACGAAGCAGTCCATGATCTAGAGCAAACCCCAAAGAGATGGGAGGAGTAAGGACCTCTGTTGTGGAAGCGTGCACATGATTGTTTTCCTTCTTTAACACCTTATTCAAGATTTCCACAACCAGGCCCACCTGAGTCCTCATCTGATTAACTTCCTCTCTTAGCAGTTTCTGACCCTGGGACATAACCTGCATATCTTCCCCAAACTGCCTCATCTGAATCTTCATTTCAGTTACTTCTGCATGGAGTTGTTCCATAGCTATCCTCCGATTTTCACTGGTTAAGTAGTGGTGGCCGGTCAAGCTGTCAATTCTGAAGATAATACCAAGTCGGAATGAGAAATCAGCTCCTGAGCACCTGCTATGCATATGAGTATGCAAATGTAAATGCCATGTTCGAATATTTCCAAGGAATCATTCTGCTTTGATTCAAGTTTTTGACAAAAGAACCACAAGAAATAGACGGAAACGCTCAACAGCGAGTCTCAAAGTTAATACCCCTTGGAAATACAAGAACATGTATGCAAAAATTGATGATGCAAATGCAACAGACATGGGATCAGGGCTTCCACAAAGCTCTGTACTGCTGTGCTGCTGAATGGATAAGTTTAAAGGTCTACTCTGAAGAGAATGCCGGAATACCAGAATATCCAAATAACCAGAATACTAGGATGATAAGTTCACACTGATAAGAAAACCAAAATACCAGGTAGGATGAAAGTCAAGGTTACCTGCAAACCTGTAAACACCCGCCCATCTCACGTGTGGGTACTAGAAAACCGAGGATCCTCGATATCACGGGCTCTCAGGTCGAGAAATGATGATACGTTCACCATTTCTGGTTTGGCATCATCATCAATCGAGGAGGCCTCAACTGATTCCCCTAAAAAATAAGGTCATCCTATGCAAGTTCCCAGCATTGGGTCCTCGGATCGACAAGTGTAATGGGTTTGCCATTTCTGGTCTGCCATTATCACATGTTGGGAGGAGAGGCGTTGCTGAGTCCTCGGAGAAACGGTCGACAGAGTCGACAGCTCTCTAGATCAACATTCTAAAATGCGCAAGACATGCACGTCAGAATATCTCCCAAGATAGCCTCGTCTGGATGTGAATTTCGTGAACACCAAACGCACCAAGACGGTGCATAGGTCCCACTACTTTCCACTCTAGTTCTAAGTGTATGCTCAAGCCTGTGTATTGGGCTTATCTCTCAAAGAATCCCAACCTGCCAAACAGAAAACCAGCACAACACAGTACAGTCCAGTATAATAATGAAATGCAATGCAATAAATGCGGTAAAAATAGTAAAACAATAATGCACAGTAATATACAGCAAAATAAAGCACAACAGTAAATACCCAATGAAAATAAACAAACAAGCGCTAGGATTGACTCGCAAGAGGGGATGGACCAGCAAGAGGTCAACCTGTCCCCAGCAGAGTCACCAGCTGTAGCTCTTGAGGATTTGCATCCATCGTACAAATGCAAAAGTGGCACGGAAAACAGAGTCGCCAGCAATGTGTATTTATCCCAAGAGAGGGAAAGGAAACACTGCGTAAACCTGGAGGAATGAAAAGAGCATGGTCTCGCGACCAAGAGAAACGGGTAAGGGAGTCGGTTACGCGAGGGGAAGGTGTTAGCACCCCCACGCGTCCATCGTACTCGATGGGATCCACCCTTGCTGTCTCGATCAAAGGGTGTCGTCGTCTGGAGCTCCACTGCTACTGGAAAGGAGAAGAAACGGGAACGGAAAGGAACGAAGAAACAAAGAAGAAAAGAAAAAGAAGTGACTCGATAGGACATCGCTCGTCCTATGCCTACGTATTCCCTCGTGCAATGGGAAAGTCAGAGTCAACGTAGTTCGGACGCGAACTAAGGGGGGGAGGTTGCTCGCCAAGACATCGGCGTCTTGTGCCTACGTATCCTCAATCGGATGAGAAAGAGGAAATCAAAGCAGTCGTAGTTCGACCTAACGAGGTCGGTTAGTGTTTTTTATGAGCGACGTTAGATTCGCGTCCGGCAGTTAGGGTCGATGCCTGTTTGCGAAGAGACGGAAGTAACGTGCCCTTTTCTGAAAAGTGACTTGAACTTGAACGATCCCGAAGGATGAAAAAGGTTTGAGTTTGTTTTTGTGTTTTTTAGACAGAAGTGGATTGAAGTTAGTTCGTAACTTGCATTATACCGAAGTCTATGATATAGGAACGAATGCTTAGCAAATCGTTCCAAAATGGAACGTCCACTAAACACTCTAGAAAAATGAGAGCAAACCCCTCATTCCTCACTTCCCACATGCGAGGCTCATGCGCAATACACGTTAACTTTATTAAGTGTTTTAGAAGTGTTATGAGATGAGAAGAGAAGACTCAAGGGAAAAGAAAACATTACGGGAAAACTAAATGTTCCTAATGTTGTCATGCAAGGTGGCCCTATAGTTGAGTTTGAAAGGGGAAACATCTACCTAAGTTAGCATGCCAAGGGGAAGCCTAATGCTAATCCTACTCTAATCTTAATCGAAAATTAAGTTGGACTAGGTAGCTCTAAGGGAGTGAATCCAAGACTTAAACAAGTCTTGAGATTCAAGGGAAGAGAAAGAGTGAAAGAGAAAAAAAACAAGCAACGGCTACAACAACGCTTCCACACCTGCACAGCGGTTAAAGACAGCACACAAGCAAGACAGCTTTTAACAGCACACACATTCAGCACAAAACAGGTGTAAAAGGCAGCAGGCAGCAAGTGTGAACAATAGACAGCACATGAACAAACTTAGAACAGCAGCTGTAAAAACAGGGCAACATGCATCCAAACAAGAAGTGATTGTAAATGAACATGCATAGCGAGGAAAATCAAGCATAGAGATTGCAAACATCAAGGATGAATAAGCATGATCATGTTAACCACTCAAGAACAAGCACACACAACATAATTGTACGATTTACACATTAACCAAAACAAATCATGCACAAACAACCATGGAGACAAACATCAATCATGCATCATACGTCCAACAAGTTGAGCATTAACCAAGAATTAACATGATTCGAATGTGTGTGCAACGTGTTCATCGCATCAAGAATGCAACAACGCAAACATGTTCATAAACGATACAAGTCCAAGAATCGCGTGTCGAAAAATTGTGTTCATGCAATAGTGTGAGGTGCAATAGCTCAAGAATGATCCACAAATCATCATCATATCAATCCATAAAGTTTAGACATGAAAATGATCTCAAACAACCAAGAAAATGCAAGAAAATCAAGTTCTGCTTCAGTGGTAACCGGTTACAGCATAACTGCTAACCGATTACACAGTTCAAAATAGCCTGTAAATACATAAAAAACAACAGGGTAACCGGTTAGCAGATATGCTGTAACCGGTTACGCAGCAGCAGAATTCAAAAATAAGTGTTCATAATCACTTTTCAGCAGCTTATCACTTCTCCAATCACCTGCATGTTAGGGCATCTCAATATGCACAAAAATTACATCTCAAAACCAGCAAACACACATCAATCAACCAGCAACAACAATTAAATCCACAATCCATAGGATCAAACACAACAAATTCAAGATCTACATCATGAACAAGCAAAATAAGCTAAAATGAAAAGTAGATCTAAAATTCACCAACCTACAAAGCTGAGAATTGCTTTGGTGAATGTTGATAAGCTACAATTAATGAATCTAAGCAAGAAATTCAGAGATCCAATGCAATCTTCAAGAGAAAATGCAAAATAAATGCAATGTGATGAACTTGCTTCAAGCTTCTCCAAAATCACTTCCAAGAACTTAGATCCAAAAGCAAAACAGTAGCAAAATCAGAATTCCTTCAAGAATTTGTGAATGGATGAAGGTTTAGTTCCAAGATCAACAAATTTCAATACAAAATTTGTTGAACTTTGATGGTGGAACTTTGAGTGAGGGTTTTGGAATGAGAGAGAAGTTGAGAGAAAATTGGAGTGAAATGTGTAGAAAATTCAGAAAATGGATCAAAGTTATGTGAGGTTTGGAATGAATTGATTTAAATAGAAGCTAGGTTAGGAATTCAAATGTGGTTTGGAGTGAGGTTTAGTGGGTGGAAATTGGGGTGAAAAGTGGATTAGGAAAGGAAATGAGGAATTAGAGTGGAAAATGTTGGAAGGAATTTGAATTTTGGATGGAAAATGATGAAAATATCAATTCTAGATCCTTCCCCCACGTGCACATACCAAGCACATGATAAAAAATGATGCAAACAGAATTTCCCAAATTTTGCCCAGAGTAACCGGTTACAACACATCTGCTAACCGGTTACTCAGTTCAAAAATTGAAGAAATGCGCAGAAAAACCAAAGGGTAACCGGTTATCAGATACGCTGTAACCGGTTACTCAGTGCAAATTTTGAATTTTGGCGCCTTTTGGAGGGAAACTTGGAAAAGTGACTTCTGATAGCTTTTTTGAACCCGTTAAACCTCCGAAACTCAAAACTTGATATTTCTACTGAGTAACACCTGAAAAGAACACAAATTCTTGCTGACACCTCGGGATATCCTGCTGTATTAATAATGCCTGATGCCGAATAACCGATCAAAAATTGACTGCCAGGGTTTCTGATCATCAAATCATCTACTGAGCAAAATAAATGCTCAAAAAGACTTTGAAAGCTATTTGCTTGGCTCTGAATATTACTGAAAATCAAACTGGGATCGATGACGCCATGAGCTGCTGATAGATACCTTGATCCCATGCTCAAAGGAAACATGCAAAAATGCAAAAAAGAACGATGCTAATGAAATGAAGCATAAGAAAAAAAGGTTAGAAACAAAAGGGCAAATTTTGAGGTGTTATAGTCTTCAACATGATTCGTGCGAGTGGGAGAGGGAGACGCGGTGGCCCCATCTCTCAGATGGTGGGCGTCACCTTTGAAGAAAGGTGTTGTCCCGTCAGCATCGATCTTACTGACAGAGAGAAAGGCAGGGTTGCGAGCGTCACGAACGTGATCTTGGGTTGCCATGATCGGAGTCTTGGACACAAAGCTGTTTTGGTCTTGAATCTGAGGTGGATATTAAGACGAGGATAACAAGGTTCCCACAGACTGCGCCACTGATCTTGAAGGCGGATCAGAACCTGAAGTGGGCCAAGAAAGATGTTTGTGATGCCAAGTGTGTGAGATGAGGATGGGGGTGTACCTGCAAGGCACTCCGATGTTAAAGTAAGAATCGGGAGAGGAAAAAGGCAAGTACAAAGTATATGTTTCTTAGGATGATTTAGAATACCTGACCCTCTCGAATGAGAGGGTTTTTATAATGCACCCAGCGCGTGGCCAGCGATCCCTATTTTTGGGTCGAAATAATTGTTTCCCGAAGAATAGGTAACTGCCAGAAACTAGCCGTTAAGATGTGCAGAGGTGCCCGAAACTAGCCGTTGTCGCGGGAAAAGGTGTAATTCTGGGCACGAGCGTCGTGGTTGTTTCTGGATGGTAGATCCGTGCATAACGGGTAGGAATGCCGAGGAGTAGCAGAGGACCCTACGAGCCCTTTGCCCATATGCCCGTTAGAGGGTCAGAAAGGTAAATGCTGCCCCATATTGGCTGGACATAGGCAATTGGGCCGTTATAGGAGCAGAAGTGGATTGGACATGGGCAATTAAGCCATGCCTATACATTAATGAAAGTAATTTATTTATTATGGTTGTTTTCCAGAATAATAAAGTCCCTAGAATAGCTAGTTCGTTTAATGGAATATTAAGTGTGACTCAATCATGAGATCCCATTAAACATAAGGACATTATTCTTAAAGTATCCGTAGTCGGGTTTTACTGTGAAGTGGGATAACCTTAAAGCATTAAGACTATTATGTAGATAGATTGATTATCACATCTCATGGATCATGGATAAGGAGTTATCAAGTCTTAATATAGGCATGAATATTAGGAGTAATATTTATACTAGATTGACCCGCTATGAGAGTACTACATAAAATATTATGCAAGGTGTCATAAGTTACTCTCAAGGTGATAATGGTGTATACCACCCTTCGACTTGAAACCACTATGAACCTTAGATGTAGAGTCGGGTACTTTATTACTGATCTAACATTGTCCGTAACTGGATAACCATAAAGACAATTGATGGGTACTCCACAAAGCATGCTGAGGGACATGAGTGACCTAAATGAAATTTGCTCATCCTGCATAACAGGATAAATGTCCCAATATTGAACTGGATAAGGATGACACGGTATATGTCTTGTATTCGGGCAAAAGGGTAATTATGCACACAAGTACTATCACAAATGATTTTGTCAGATCACATGACATTTTCGTGACTTGGGCAAAAAGGTAATTATGCACACAAGTACTATCACAAATATTATTGTTATTATTATAATAATAGTTATTAAATATAGTAATAATAAAATATGTTTATTATAATGATGGTTATTATATTATTATTATTATTATTATTATTATTATTATTATTATTATTATTATTATATGGTGCACTTAAGTTGCACTTTTTAGCTTGCAGCCCACACAAGTGGTTCTATAAATACAACCCTTGTATAAAAGCTTTCTAAACTTGATGAAATTCAGTCTGTGAAACCATGGCCGTATTTCTCCCTTTTCTCTCTCACTCAAAGCCTTCAATCGAAGCAGCTAGCACTGAGACTGAAGGAATCTGTTCGTGTGGACTGATTAGAAGCGTTGTTCATCATACATGGCTCGTGATTACTCCTTCGATTTAGAATCAAAGGTTCCGTCAACATAAGAGGTAACCGTTCAATCACCGGTCATGATCATTCATAAGGATCACTAAAGGGAAAAAATTTATTTTCCGCTGCGTTTTGGATCACGATTTCCCTTCATATGATAGTGTTATCTTTTTCATGACAGTTGGATGAACATGGTTCGACAAAAGTGTGAAGGTTTAGTAGAGTCGTTTGATGTTAATTAGTATCGTTGGGTAGATCCTAAATTATTAGGGACAATCTCCTTTTTCGGTAGCAGGACAAGTGTGGAGAATGAGACAGCCTATGTATCATTAGGAAAAGTCTAATTCGAAAACCTAAAAACCTTTATAAAAATACTAAAAATTTAAAAATTTTAAATAAAGACTTGATTGATTAAAACACACACACACACACACACACACACACACACACACACACACACACACACACACACATATATATATATATATAGAGAGAGACAGAGAGAGAGAGAGAGAGAGAGAGAGAGAGAGAGAGAGAGAGAGTTTGACACAACTAAGATTAGTGGCACTGCCACGTAGATAAAACATAAAATAAAAGTACATAAAGGAAATCAAAAGAAAGTGTTTCGGACTGGACCAATGACTAGGCATGGCCCAATTCAGATCTGCTCGCAGAACGGCCCAATTACCTATGTCCAACCAATATGGGGCAGCATTTACCTTTCTGCCCCTCTAACGGCCATATGGTCAGAGGGCCCGCAGGGTCCTCTGCTCCTCCTCGGCATTCCTGCCCGTCATGCACGGATCTACCATCCAGAAACAACCACGACGCCCGTGCCCGGAATTACGCCTTTGCCCGCGGCAACGGCTAGTTTCGGGCACCTCTGCCCGTCCTAACGGCTAGTTTCTTGCAGTTAATTATTCTTCTGGAAATAGTTATTTCTCCCCGAAAATAGGGACTGTTGGACACGCGCTGAGGACATTATAAAAACCCTCTCATTCGAGAGGGTCAGATATTCTAAATCATCCTAAGAAACATATACTTTGTACTTGCCTTTTTCCTCTCCCGATTCTTACTTTAGCATCGGAGTGCCTTGCAGGTACACCCTCTCCTCATCTCATACACCCAACATCACAAACGTCTTTCTTGGCCCATTCCAGGTTCTGATCCACCTTCAAGATCATTGGCACTGTCTATGGGAACCTTGTTATCCCCGTCTTAACATCCACCTCAGATTCAAGACCAAAACTGCTCTCTGTCCAAGACTTCGATCATGGCAACCCAAGATCACGTTTGTGACGCTCGCAACCCTGCCTTTCTCTCTGCTAGTAAGACCGATGCTGACGGGACTGCACCTTTCTTCGGAGGCGACGCCCACCATCTGAGAGATGGGGTCATCGCGTCTCCCTCTCCCACTCACATTAATCGTGTTGAAGACCAACCCTCCCTGAACCTTCAGCCCGTTCCAGTTCTGCACAACGCCGACCCGGCCGTGGCGGCCCTCCTTGAAGCCCTCAATAAGACCAACCTCTTGATCCTCTAACAAAACGAGAGGATTGGGGTGTTAGAAGAATCTTCCCAACCAAGATCCCCTCAGCCGAAGAAAGATCGCCGATGATCCAGAAGCCCACCTCCCCGACGCGAAGGTGTTTGTCGAGTGTGCCAGAAGCCAGAGTCCCACGCTGTCCGGAAGCGTGATCACATTTCCCCATGAAACCAGTACTCCCAAGCAATAAGAGGACTCGGAGAGACCAATGTTTTCCCCTAGTTAGATCGAAGAACCGCTCACGAACACCATCTCTCCGCCGAAGTCACCGCCCTGTCCCTGAGCGAAGCACCCGCTCCCCATCATGGACCAGTTCCAACAGCGACGACGAGCCTCACGGCCCGTTGTCTCAGGAGATCATGGCTATGCGCTTTCCCAAGGGCTTGGAGAAACCATCGTCTTTGGGCACTTACGACGGTACGACAGACCCTGATGAGCACATCGAAAACATCGATGCGTTGCTCGATTATCGTGGCGTTCAGGGCGTCATCAAATGCCGCTTGTTCCCTACCACGCTTCGGAGAGGAGCAATGACCTGGTATAAACAACTGGCCGACGAGTCCATCACCTCATGGAGGCAACTGGGGAGAATGTTTTCCAGACACTTCACGGTATCACGCCGCCACCCGAAGACCAAAGCCTCCCTTGAGGCCATCATTCAAGGGAAAGATGAGCCTCTCCGAGCGTAAATTGAAAGGTTCAATAAAGAAGCAGTGAAAGTCCCTACCACCGATGACATGAAGAAGTTCTTACTCGAGCGAGGACTTCGTCCCTGCATAGAATTTGCCAAAGCTGTTGGCATTGCTCCTCCCAGAACTCTTGACGTCTTCCTCCTCAAGGAGCAAGCGTATATCCAGTATGAGGAAAAATATGCGGCCAGCTCCTTCTAGGTATCACGCCACCAAGAAAGTGCCTGGGCCTCCAGAAGCGATGAACCCTCGACATCCCGTCAGGGAGACAGAAGACGAGAAGATCGTCCCCAGGAATCATGGGACAACAAAGGGCCCTCCGACCGCTTCCATGATTATACTCCCCTGCCAGTCTCCAGGGAGAAAATCCTCTCTGAATGCGCCAGCTCGGAGTTCAAACAAGCAGGGGTTTGATTCCTTAAGTAGATATTGGCCAAGCCGAACGCTGATAAATCCAAATACTTCTGTTTCTATAAGAGTCACAACCACACTACTGACGACTACATCCACCTAATCGATGCCATAGAGATACTGATCAGGGACGGCCACTTGAAGCAGTTCACGAAGAAGAAGGAAACTCCCCAGTAAGATGCCCAGGAGTCAAAGAAAGTCGAGGAAGTGGTGCCTTCCTCAGAAGAGACAAACCTCTAGGTCGCCATGAGCATATCGCAGTCTGAGGACTTCTATGTTCCTGAAGAGCTCAGCGCTCCCCCCTACTTCGCAACCCATAGCCCGTGGGAAACTTTCCCCTCCACCATGGTTATCTCCGGAGGGGGCTTCAACAAAGTCACCGTGGGCTCCGTTAAAGGAAATTTCGAGCACCTACTCAGCACGAGCTCCAACAAGAGTACAACACTCGACAAGGTCCGGGGAGAATCGGTCCCCATCTCTTTCTACTGAGAGGAACTCCTCAGAAGGGTCCCAAACTCAAGCATTTCATTGCTCGTAAGAGCCCAGATGACAAATTTTGATGTTCGCTAAATCTTAGTCGACCAAGGTAGCTCGGTCGGCATCATGTACTCGCAGTTGTTCTAAACCCTCCAGCAAGATGAATCGCACCTCACTCCCTAAGTGGGCTCTGACCTGCAGGGATTCAACGGGTCGGTCACAAAGCCCTGGGGGTATGTCAAGTTGATCGTGACCTTTGGATCTGTAGTGACGGCCAGATCTATCAAAGTTAACTTCCTAGTTATCGACTGTCTGTCTCTCTACCAGTGCATATTCGGGCGGCCAACCTTGGCCGAATTGGTGGTCGTACTGTCAACCGTTCATCTTAAAATGAAGTACTACACTTCGAAGGGTATGGTCGCCACCTTGCACGGGGACATCGAGGCTGCAAGAAGATGCCTCTAAGCTGCCACCAAAGGACTCAACACCATTGCTGCCAAGCCGAAGACGTCCAACAAGCTAGCCTTGCCCAGCAGCTCCGAGGAAGCCAAGCCACTGCCACGCGTCGACTCTATCGACCTCGACAGCCGCTTCTCCGAAGATGATCAGAAGGAAACCCAATCTTACCCAAGCAGCTCATCCACTTCAACCAACACCAGCAACAACTCTCATCTGATGCGCCTGATCCCGGATGGTGAGTTCGAACTCGTCCTGCTCGGCGATGACCCTCAGCGGGGAGTAAAGATAGGGACCGACCTCCCCGACATAGGGAGGAAACAACTCAAAGCTTGCCTCTGAGAAAACGCAGATTTGTTCGCCTAGAGCATCGAAGAAATGCCCAACTTAGATCCTGTTGTCGCCTGTCATCAACTCACAATTGACCCCGTCGTCAAGGCTGTAGCATAACATAGGAGAAAGCAGTCTCCGGAGAAAACGGAGGTTGCAGAACAAGCTGTAAAAGACCACCTCCAGGCAAACTTTATTTCGGAATCCAAGTACACCACTTGGTTGTCCAACGTTGTACTCGTCAAAAAATCTAATGGAAAGTGGCGTATGTGTGTTGATTATACTGATCTCAATAGGGCATGCCCTAAAGATGCGTACCCCTCCCCAATATAGATAAACTTGTTGATAATTCTGCTGATTTTAAACTACTATCATCCATGGACGCCTATTCGGGCTACAACCAAATACCAAGGGCGAAAAGTGACAAAGATATACACCCTTCATGACCGAGTCGGGCAATTATTACTATAACGTAATGCCTATTCGGCTTGAAAAACGATGGCGCGGACTATCAAAGGATGATGAACAAGGTCTTCCGGGGAGAAATCGATGACATGCTCGAAGTCTATATGGACGATATGATCGTGAAATCCCACGAGGAAACTGATCACACGACCCATTTAAGAAACGTCTTCGAGTAAGCCAGGAAATACCAGATGCGTTTTAACCCGGAGAAATGCACTTTCGGGGTGCGGGCGGGCAAGTTTAACGGCTTCTATCTAAAAGAACAAGAAATTAAAGCTAACCCCGACAAGTGCAGAGCATTCTCCGAGTTCCCAACGCCCAGCTCAAACAAATCCATTCAATCCCTCAACGGGATGCTCGCTTCATTATCTCGTATCGTGGCCAAGTCTGCCCAGCACGCCTTGCCCTTTTTCAAACTCCTCCGCAAGGAGGCAGCGTTTGAATGGACGGAGGAATGCGACCAGGCTCTCCTCCATCTAAAACAAGCACTGTCAGAACCTCCAGTTCTCTCTCGACCGGATAACGGTGAAACCTTGTACCTTTACCTCGTCGTAGCAACCAAGGCCGTTAACGCCGTCCTCATCCGTGAAACGCCCGACGGGCAAAAGGCTATATACTTCACAAGCAAAGCATTGCAGGGACCGGAGCTGAGATACCAACAAATAGAGAAGGTAGCTTTGGCCCTCATTAACGTTGCGCAAAGATTGAGGCACTACTTCTTGGCCCATACAACCGTGATCCGAATAGATCAACCCGTAAAGCAACTGTTAGGACGACCAGATATGGGCGGCAAAATGCTTAAATTATCGTTGGAACTATCCAAATTCGACATTCAATACGAGGGCAGAAAAGCCCTCAAAGCCCAGGCGCTGGCCGACTTTGTTCCGGAGATGACGTTCGCCGATTCCCCCGCTTGCGGGGAGTGCAAATGGACAATCTTCGTCGACGGAGCATCCAGTTCGGAAGGAAGCGGGGCAGGTATCATTTTGGAAAATAACGAGGGGATTATCGTCGAAGTCTCGCTTACCTTATCTTTCCCTACCTCCAATAATCAAGCTGAATACGAGGCCTTCCTCGCCTGTCTACGCCTAGTCGAAGACCTAGGGGCCGAAGAAGTCATCATCTGCACTAATTCACAACTTGTGGCCCTCAAAGTCCGAGGAGAATACCAGGCCAAGAATGAAAACTTGTCAGGATACTTGTCCCTGGTCAAGGAAAAGATGATGAAGTTCGCAGCAGTAGAAGTGAGACATGTTCCCCACGAACATAACGTCAGAGCAGACGTGTTGTCTAAACTGGAGTGGACGAAGAAAAAGGGCGGAAACAAGTCTGTCATCCAGAAGGGGCTCCCTCGACCCAGCATCGAGAAAACCTCCATGACCCTCGACGTGCAAGTCATCAGCGACAGCAACGACTGGATGACTCCCGTTTATAATTATCTCGCTAAGGATGAACTCCCATCCGACCCCAAAGAGGCCAGCATAGTCAGGCACAAAGCCTGCTCCTACGTCCTGGTCGAAAACAAGCTCCATAAGCGAGGATTCCCCATCCTTTTACTCAAGTGCATCGAGGAAGAGATGGTTGCACACGTATTGCATGAGATCCACGAGGGAACCAAAGCCCAACACCTCGGAGGGAGATCCCTCGCTAGGAAGGCCCTTCGAGCGGGGTACTGCTGGCCAACCATGCAGCATGATGCAAAAGAGCACGTGAAGAAGTGTGACAAATGCCAACGACACGGGGACGTGTACCTAGCTCCACCTAACGAGCTCAAAGCTAAGTCCTCCCCATGGCCCTTCACATAGTGGGGCTTAGACATCATGGGACCATTCATCGTAGGGTTAAACCAGAACAAATATTTAACATTGGGTGTTGATTACTTCACAAAATGGATAGAAGCAGAGACTCCGGCTAAAATAATGGCCTACAACATACTTCACTTCTATAAATGAAATATCCTCACTTGCTTCGGCATCCCACAAGCAATAGTCACCGACAACAGGACACAGTTCACAGACAGAATGTTTCAAGACTTCATCGCTCAACTAGGCACGAAACAACACTTCACGTCCGTTGAGCATCCCCAAACTAATGGGTAGGCCGAAGCGGCAAACAGAGTAATCCTGCGAGGCCTCAAATGAAGGCTAGATAAAACAAAGAAAGCCTGGGTCGAGGAAATGTAAAGCGTACTCTGGGCCTACCGCACTACGCTCCACTCTTCGATCGGGGAAACTCATTTCCGCCTATCTTACGAGACTGAGGAAGTGATCCCCATTGAGATACACGTGCCATCCCAGCGGACTGAATCACCTCTAGATGAGGAGACAAACGATGAGGCACTAAGAGAAGAGCTCGACCTCGTCGAAGAGGTCTGATCAGGAGCTGCTCTCTGCGAAGCCTCATTAAAGTAGAAAATTGTAATCAAACACAAGTGCCAAGGTTATACGACGAGAATTCCAAGTGGGCAGCCTTATCTTAAGAAGGAACCACAAGGATTCTCGAGAAGGAAAACTCGCCGCAAACTGGGAGGGACCCTATCGCGTCCGAGCAAAGACGGAGAATGAGGCCTACTACCTAGAACACCTCAACGGGGAAGAGCTTGCTCGACCATGGAATGCCGAAAAGCTAAAACAATATTATAGCTAAGGCCTTGATCGTCAGTTTGTTTCATCGAAGCGACGAATACAACATCCCGACTATGATGCACGCCCAGGTAGAGCGTCGTATACCAACTAAGATAGGATCCCGCTCAAGAGCAAGCAGGACCCCTGCTCGACGGCGGTTCCTCAACCGAGCACGTCGTCGTCAAAGTACCATGATAGGCAGAACACCCAGCTCGCGATGGGAGGTTCATGCCGCGAACTCAGACCTCAAACGCGACCTGAGCTCCGCTCCCATGCCCGGAAGCAACCCAAGTCGTTCGACCAGTCCCCCTCACTACCGAACACATCTAAGTCGAGCAAACTCCGAAACGACAAATCATTCAAAGTTACCCTTATTACGGGCACACACACACACACACACACGTATCGAGCAAAGTTACTACACTTAGCAAAAATAAACAAAACCATGCACGAGTTTGAAACGTACAAAACCAACCGGGACGGCCAGACACATTCATCTCAAAATAATTAAGTGGTCACGAGGACCACAACTGTGCTCATTACATTGTAAAGGGGCCACACCCCACATTAAATAAAATTACATAAAAACATGGCACACAAGCCAGATATATTACAATAACTAAAAGGGAGACATCATTCCTCTATCTTCTCGGCTCCTTCAGGGGTAGGCTGCGTCGGCTGAGACTCCTCGTCAAAGACACAGGCATGCTAATCACATATCTGGAGGAAGTCAGGGTTACCAATCTTGCTATCCTCAACATGACTCAGGAAGCTGGTCCCCTCCGTGGACAGCGGAACCCCTGGATTTACCAGCTTAAGTTGAGCCATAGCATTTTTGAAAGACTCCTGCCCGATGGCATAGACATCGTCCTCCGCCTGTGCAATACAAGCAACCATCTCGGCCCTAGTTTTTAGCGCCTTTACCTCATCGGGCTCATCTTCAGTCGGGGCCGTTGCAGACCTCACCTGCTCGACCAGGTCTTCAGCAGCCTTCTTTTCAGCGACCAGGGTCTCATTCTCCCCTTTCAGTTTAACAGCTTCCTCCTGGGACTTCTTCCTCGCGTCATCAACAACATTGGCCTCCTCCTTAGCCTTCTTCACCTTTTCTTCCACGGCTGATATCGCCACCTGGGCCTTCTTTAGCTCGGAGGAGGAGGAGTCATCCTCGGCGTATACCGCCGCCATCTTAAGTACCCGGATCAATGTAGAGGAATCTTGTGCCAGCATAGCCCTCTTGGTCGGGCGGTCCATGGCCTCGAGCTTTAGGGACTCTTCCCAAGGAACCGTCAAGGATGAACCCTCGAAGAACTTTCTGTCATGGAGGCAGGGAGGAAGCTCAAACTTGCTCTTCTCTGCCGCCTGACTGAGATCCACCAGCTCGTTCTTTCTGGTTCGCTTAAACCTTAAAGCCCCAGGCACAGGAGATCCCTGGGCAGAAGAAGGAAGGGGCGAGGAGCTCCCCACAGCCAGCTGAGGCAGAGGCACCCGCTGGGTAAGTCGAGGCTTTGGATTGGTTGCGCCCACCTTGCCCTTCGTCAGAGCATTCTTCACCATCCTTTCGTGAGCTGAAGGCATTTCACTTGCAAAAACGTAACGTGCACGTTAGCGAACAAAGAAAAATATAATTCGGACAAGCTAAAAAAGTAAAGACCACCAAGAAACTTAAGGGCGTCAGCATGGGTCTTGCACTCAAGAATCTCTTTAGTGTTGATATAGCAGTTTTCCACTCTTTGCCTGCCATCTTCCTCGAAGATTGGGCCCCCTTCTTGGCACAACACTCCGTGAGCTTAAAGCTGTTAACGTAGTTTACCAGCGCATCATACCGAACCTTATCATCCTCATTCAGCATTTCCAATTAAGCAAGGTAATGGTCGGTGCCTCGGGAAAAATGGTCCCCGCTCCAACAGAAGGGAAACTTAAACACTCTATCCGCCACCGACTTTCCATGCTCGTCAACAGATCATTACCGTCCTCGTCCATTGACATTTCCCAGGCATACATAGTATCCTGGGCTTTCTCCGACACAGGTTCAATGATGTAGAACCTCTCCTTAAAGGTTCAGATAGACTCAGAGAAAGGTTTGTACAACTTCTTCGCTTGCTTCAGCGAAACCCAACCGTACTTTCTCCCCGAAACCTGCTTCTGGAGGTGAAAGATTGTGAAAAACAAAGGCAGGGTAACTCCTATCTTCAGGAACTCACAAGTCAGTTCAAAGGCATGGATGAACTCCAGTGAGTTAGGGTGCCGCTGAGATGGGGCCAAGTCCAAGTGTACGAAGACGGACCGCTGAAAGTCGGTGAAGGGCAGCCTCAACCCTATGTCTTTAAAAGCATACTCGTACATCATGAACATCTCCCCATAATCTGTACATATACGGCCGTCCTAGCTTGGGAAGTGCACCTTCCACTCCCCTTCTGGCCCCACGTTCGTGAAGACGACCCCGGTATATGAAGCAAAGACGGAGGCGTGCTCGGCAGGCTCAGTAACTGTCCACTCCTGCACGAAGGTCCTATCATGGGGATTCTCCCCGACATCGCCAGGGGAAGTTGAGGCTTCAGTATCACTACTCTCCGAGGAGCTCTCCTCAGACGAGTCTTTAAGAATCTATTTCTCGAGTTGGCGTGCCATCTCGTTCACCTGAAAAGTAGATGACAAAAGTGAATTCGACTACAAAATCAAATCCATCGTTCCACCGCTAGTCAAGTGAAATGGTGCGCAAAGGGCCAAGGATGACGTCCCCGACCTAATCCCTAAATCAAATAGCATGAGAATACCGTGCAAGGAGATGCCCGGAGGCAACCCCTCCTGCACGTATGGGGAGATTCTCCCCGGGTCGCTACCCAATTTTCCGTTTGAAGCTCCACCGAAAAACTCATAAATTCACCGGAAAATTCATGAGAACGCCATAAAAATCATGAACTCCACCAGTTACACTCATGCTCGTCATCGCAACGACGTCAAAAATAGCCTAACTCTACAGTCCTCTAAAACTCCGACGACCACGGCAGCAGCAGAGAGTGGCCAAGCCACCGTCTACCACCAACAGTCACTGGAAAACACTACGGTATCTACCTAAAGTCATCCTAGGCACATGCATTCTAACAAAATAAAAGCAAAAAGCTGGAAACAAAGGTAGAAATAAGTAACTTACGTGGTCGAGGAAGATTTGAACGGTCGAAAATGCTACTCGGAGCCTTGTACGGTGGTGGAAACGGTGGTTGACGACGGTGATGGACTGGAAACTCAGAGAGAGGTATGTAGGAGAAGAGAGAACCGGAAAACGCAAATGAGCATCTTCTTCCCCTATTTATAGGCACTCTGAAGGTACATGCACGAGCATGCGCGGCTAGGGGCATCATCATGACCCTAGCCTAGCCATCATGACGCATTTAATACTGCACAAGGCTCGAGGCACATGTGGCGTCCCGTCTCTTCAAACTACCCCAACCGTTGGTCTCCCCGCACGCCGGGTAGACCAAACAAAGTTACGTATCCCGCGGGCACTAAAACCCACGGGCATCACAGGACAACTCCACCTAGCCGACAGGCGACGACCCGTTCAAAAGTTCTCTGGGACCTCGAGCTATCCTTAAGTCATCACTTTTGTGCTCGGAAGCAACGACTTTGGGGGCTCCTGTTCTGGACTGGACCAATGACTAGGCATGGCCCAATATGGGGCAACATTTACCTTTCTGCCCCTCTAACGGGCATATGGTCAGAGGTCCCGCAGGGTCCTCTGCTCCTCCTCGGAATTCCTGCCCGTCATGCACGGATCTAACATCCAGAAATAGCCACAACGCCCGTGCTCGGAATTATGCCTTTGCCCACGGCAATGGCTAGTTTTGGGCACCTCTGCCCGTCCTAACAGCTAGTTTCTGGCAGTTACCTATTCTTTGGGAAACAGTTATTTCACCCCGAAAATAGGGACTGTTGGCCACGCGCTTGGGGCATTATAAAAACCCTCTCATTCGAGAGGGTCATGTATTCTAAATCATCCTAAGAAACATATACTTTGTACTTGCCTTTTTCCTCTCCCGATTATTACTTTAGTATCAGAGTGCCTTGCAGGTACACCCCGTCCTCATCTCACACACCCAGCATCATAGGCGTTTTTCTTGGCCCACTTCAGGTTCTGATCCGCCTTCAAGATCAGAAAGCATAACAAAAAGGACCACCTAAGTCCAATTACACTGATACTTGTATCGACTAGACATAATATCATGTAATAGTAGAAATGTGATAAGTGTTTAACAAAACATTAACAACCCTTAATCTTGATGTCGTCATAATCCAACTCTATGTCACTCCCTGGCATTCACTCTTGGACTATAGGAATGTAAGAAGGAGTCTAGTTCGTCGTCTGATTGTCATAGATCAATCCAAAGATGCAAGATAAAAAGAATGCAGGGCTAAGATTTTCGTACAAGTTTAAAAGTGGGAATGAGGTGTAAAATAATATATATATATATATATATATATATATATATATATATATATATATATATATATATATATATATGCAGGGCTAAGATTTTCGTACAAGTTTAAAAGTGGGAATGAGGTGTAAAATAATATATATATATATATATATATATATATATATATATATGTCAAACACAAGTACTCAATTAAGTGTGCCATCTTCAAATGTTTATATTTATCATGATGCATTTCTAAATTATATACTGACTTAGGCCACTAAACACTGTCAATGACATCCTCCTAATTACAGAGATTAGATGTCACGATACCACATGCCACCAACGTTCTCCCATTTACCAAAAGAAACTCCACCTAACCTCATGTGGAGTCCAAGTGTTATAAGTCAGTCGCCCCTAAGAAAATAAGCCAAGATCTAATTATCTTGCCAATTGCGCATTAATATTCCTTGTCGGGATTCAGACAACTGATCAACCTCATGCGCCCATACACACGGCAATGGGCTTACACATTGCTAAATGCAGTCTACATGTACTCTCAATCATATTATGGCAACTCTAACCCCAAGTAGTAATTTAATCTTCAAGAATTCATTATTCCAGTTCTTACGTATGCTAAACACCTATGTTGAGTTCCAATTACCATTAACAACCTCAAAATGTCTTTATTATTAATTCACATCACAGCCTTACATCTACATAGTAAGTTCACTACGTACAACGAATAGTGTATGGTTGACTTCCTAAGAAAGAGAGGTGGGTCATAAAGGACATAGTCGACCAAGTATTTCCTTAGCCAAAACCCAACCGAATACAACTATTCAATGTATTCAACTTCCCTTTTGTTAAGGAAATTTAACACTTAATATCTAACGATGTTGTTGTTTCTCACATCAAGGAGTAATAGATCATTTTCTAATTCTAACAATCACAATCATTCAAGTATCAATGAATTAACATTTAGACAATTAATCAAATAATTCAAGCATAATACAACTTTAAATTGTCATAAATTATTCCTATGATAAATAAGTAAGGTCGGCGTAACCTCGTTTAGTGGTTTGTGAAAATCATTATCCGATAATAGGTTTTTTTTACTTATTTATCTCTAATAGGGTTTGGGTCACACACACACACACACACACACACACACACACACACACACACACGTAACTATTTTATGCTAACCGTCCCATCGTGTACGGAATCATTCCCCCACCTTTTGTTGTTGAAGGCGTTGCAAAAATTTCCTCGGCATCGCTTTCAAATCTTCAAAAGAACATAATTTTCGTCGATCGTTGGGTTGTTAGAAAATAATAATATATAATTAATTAACTATAACTTATAAAATCTTATTTTAAGCCTTAAATATTTATTCAATTTAAATGTTAATTAGACTATACCCTCCATTTATATTTGATAGATTCTAAAATTTATCGAGAGTATGACCTTAATAACATTTTGAATAAATCAAAATATTTGAACATTATAACGATAATAAAATAGTAGTTAAAATAAATTAATATTAAAATTTACACATATAACAGCTTACCAGTAACGAAGAAAAATACTACTGGACTCTTGCTAATATTAGAATTTCACCAAAAAGAATTTAAACAACATAAAACTAGTTTGTTTTAGTGGATGAATGAAATGGAGAATAATAGGTAGTAACTCCCTTATTTATATTACTAGAAAAATAATATAAAATTACTTTGTAGAGTATTCTAGTACATGTCACCTTTTCTTTTTCTTGCTCATTAAGGAAAATAATGAACTCGTGCATGATCTAAGGAAAGTAATGAGCTGATGCACAAGATCATTTATGTTCTAGATTTTCCTTTTATTTGAACTGGTACTTATCATATTTCTACATTTTGGTTGTTATAATAATAATAATAATAATAATAATAATAATAATAATAATAATAGTAATAATTGTCATACCTCAAATTTATCCTACCTGTGTATAATCTCCATTTGTACATCCATCCACAAACAGTTATTCAGAAAATTCAAAAGAAATATGTTGCTTTCCTGTTGCCTAGGTCTGAGATTCTAATTAGGGATTGTTGTCAGGTTGTGGTGCTTTATGGTTGATAGTCATCAGTATCCAGTTTCACTTTTAATATCCATTTCAAAACTGGTCATGATCCATTTTCTTTTCTTTTTAGCCATTGTAACCATTTTTGAATTTACATCCGTATTTTCAATTTTCTCTTAAGATTTCAATTATCTCATTTTTAAAGTTCCATTCAAACCCTATTTCAATTTAATTCCAATTCAATTCAATTTCCCATTACAAAATTTCAAGCAAGATCTACCAAAACCAAAAAGTCTTACAAAAGAGGTCCATGCCACAAAAAGCCCACGTCCAAGTATAGTCATTAAATCCAAAATATGCAAAAGTCCAAGCCCATGATCATTTACAAAAAAAGGAGCTACAAATTTCAAGTGGAATTTTCTACTCCTCAACCAAACATGAACATGCTATGAAGCCAAATAACAAGTCATGTGCAGCAGTATATCCAAGAGGAGAATAAACTTGTACAAGCTAGCCATCTAAGCCAGCATTTTCCAGCCAACGTTTTCCATACGTGAGCCGTCACAAAAGCCGTCACAAAAGCCATACGCGCACCAAATTGCAACCATACAACAAACCATTTCACAATATACTAACCCAATATTTCACAAACTATATTGACTTGTTTCCGTTTCAACATGACTCAACGTGCGACAAAATAAACCATCCACAAATTGTGTGATCCCATCATTTCCAGCCAAAAACAATCCACAAATCATCTCCAGGTCCCACATTTACGAACATACCCAAATCAAATTCAGCCATGACTCAAGCCATAATCCGCAGCAACGAGAACAACGCAGCAACGACAAGAATCTTCGGAGAAAATACCTCAAACACCCTCCACCCACCTATATAAAGAACAATAAATTCATAACCAAGGGGGACTGAACCTTCCATAACAACTGAACTTTCCCTTTTATTATTCCTCATCTTCACAACTCCTCTTTGCCAACCTCCACACCCAAAACAGCAAACAACAACCCCAACATCCTTTATTCGTTCGTCTTCCCTTCTAAAACCCAACGACGCCTTCTTTTTCTTTCTTTCTTCAAATCATCCTTCACGAACCCAAATCAAACATCACTAATCTCTATTTTTTCAACCCACTCGAAATCAAACATAACCACAAACAGATCCAAACCAGAAAAGGGAAGAAGAAGATTGAAACAATTTCTTAAATCCCTCAACCCTTTCACGCCTTCAACACATCAACAAGCGACCCTCAAACCCATTTCGAAATCATTCCAACACCGAAACACAGAAAGCATTGAAGCGATACAGCAAGAAGGATTTCTGAGAAGGTTGAGATCTGGGCTCGTTTTTATGATTTTCGACCATTGTTGCCACGAACACGCTGACACTTTGTTTCGTTTTCCTTTGATGTTGTTCGATTAGTTTTGAAGCAACACTGAGCAAGTGTTTTTTTTATTTTCACAAACGGAGGCACTCGTTGTAACTACATGGCCTTTACATTGCTGGAAAAAAAACTTGTTGTTTTTGAACCGTGTGTGGATGATGGGCTTCGGCCCAAATGATTTCCACACTCATACACTCTCTCGGTTGATACACACCCCCCTCCCTCTTGATTTTTGTTTTTAACTAAACCAATTTGTTTAAATATCTTTTTAATCTTTTATTTTCTAAACTTTAAAATTATTAGTTCTTAATATGTTTAGTTTAGATAACTCCATTTTTTTATTTTGTTTTTTGGGCCAATGATATAATATCATTCATAATTTAATCAAATTGATTAAGTTTTGATTTATTTGAGGCCTATCATTTATTTATTTGATTTATTCACTATCATTTATTCATTTTATGGGTCAATGAAAACCATATATCAACGATTTATCGATTTCTCGATTAAATCTTGATAAAGGTGAGACCTTTATTCTTTTTCCTATTTATTTCGATTTTATTTCATTTTTATTTTATTTATCTTTTTGGGTCTATGAAAACCAAACATCGATGATTTGTTGATTTCTCGACTAAATCTCGATAAAGGTGAGACCTTTATTCTTTTTCCTATTTATTTCGATTTTATTTCATTTTTATTATTTTTATTCATTTTGGGTCCATGAAAACTAAATATCGATTGATTTATCGATTTCTCGATTAAATCTCGATAAAGGTGAAACCTTTATTCTTTGTATTCATATTTTCGATTTAATTTCTTAATTGCCACTTTATGTTTCTTTTATTTTCATTTTGGTCAATGAAAGTCAAAAGTCAATAATTTATCGATTTCTCGATTAAGTTTTGATTAAGACGAGACCGATTTTATTATTTTATCTACTTTTCATTTTTATCGGTCGATGAACATCTTAAAACCAAGTTTTAACGGTTAAAGATGAGACCTTTCTTCGAATTCAATTTTATTTTACATTTTTTATGTCACCTTACTCTTCTATTTTATTCCTTTCATTTCCGATCAATGAAGGTCTTAAACATCATGGAACCATTTTTTGGAGTTCATGATTAAGACGAGGTCGTCACATTCTATTTTCTGATTCACCCGATTAACCATTATCTTGTCTATTTTCCGTCGAATATTATCTCGATTATATTATCGTTTATTCTTATTCATATCCATATCATATTCATATTCATGCTTATCTAACCATTTTCATTTGTTCAAACGCTACTTCGATTAAGACCACTTAACACACATATTCAAATCATTTTTTTAATTAAATCGCGAAAGAATTGAGTTCTTGAGGTCTAGCACTTCTTGGGCTCTTGAGTGATCGCTATTGAGGCACACACCTTAGGTGGTGATCATTCGGCCTTTCGTTCCTAAAACACTCGCCTTAATTATTTGGACAAAGGAATGCCATTGGAGTCTAGCATTCCATGTGGTACTTTTGTTGTTCATCAAACAATATTTCATAAATTAATCGAATGAAAAAGGTGTCGTTGGGATCTAGCATCTCAATAATGCCCCGATTAGTTGGTTGTGAGGCCGACGTCTCGTTTATCAAATAATCGTCATTCTCCCTAAAACACTTAACAAATCACACCGTTTCCAAACCAATCCTCGATTTGTCATCGAGCCAATTGTAAGTCGAGCGCCTTTTGCCTCGACATCAAACGCACACTCGCACATCTCGTGATTTCGTTACTAGGAGCACCCCTAGGGACTAGTATCGATCCTCACCTCTTTTCTCAACCAATCCGACACAATCTTTTTTCAAACATTTTTCTTAATCAACCTACGAAAGGAGGAGATTCTTGGAATCTAGCATTCCTTGGGTCTTCGAATGAATGGCTCTTGAGGCACGCCCTTTAGGTTGTTATTCATTCACCCTTTCGTCCTAAAACACTTAACCATTATCAAACATTTTCGCAATTAACTCACGAAAGAACTGAGTTATTGGAGTCTAGTATTCCTTGGATTCTTGAGTGACTGCTCTCGAGGCACGCCCCTTGGGTTGTATGTCATTTAATCTTTCGTCTCCAAAAATTCAAACCCTAACCCCTCTTTTCGTGGGCGTACCACGAACTAAGACCGCTCTGATTCTTTATTCTCGTCCGAGTAAAGATACATAGGCACAAGATTGCGATGATCTTGGCGAGCACACTACCATCTTTTTCCGTCAAACCCCGTAGTCGAACTACGATTGCTCTGATTCCTCATTCTCGTCCGAATGAGCATACATAGGCCCGAGGTCACGATGATCTTGTCGAGCACCCTATCCTAAAACCACCCCTTTCCCTTAGTAATCAAAACCTTTTACCTTACCCTTTCGCATATATCGTTGAGAAGAAAACAAACAAGCTTAGCTAACATTCCTCACAATTCGAACTAAGAGGTTCCCGTTGAGTATAACGGACGTGAGGGGGTGCGCGTACCTTCCCCTCACGTAACCGACTCCCGAACCCGGAATGTGGTTGCGACGACCATGTTCTTATCTTCCTCCTTAAAGGTTTTCTCGATATTTTCCTTTCCCTCTTTTGGGATAAATAAAGTTCGGTGGCGACTCTGTCGAACCGTTTTCCGCGCCTTTCGCGCGAGGGTCGCGTCTCTCGATTAAGCGATTTTTTTGAGGTGCAACAATAATATCAATAATAATAACAATAATTATTATTATTATAAAATTTATAACCATTATTTGTTACATTTAGCAATCTTAAAGTGGAGATCGTAAAAAATTGAGGATGTTACATTATTACTCGTCTTAAAAGAAATCTCGTCCTCGAAATTTAACATACTTAGAAAATGTGAGGATATTGTCGTATGTCTTCTTCCCATTACCATGTGCAATCACCGGTAACTTCGTCTCAAACGATCCTAACCAATGGTATCTCTTTTCTATGGATTTATTTGATTTTGTGATCTATGATCTTGACCGATAATGCTTCAAATCCTAAATTATCTCTAAGTTCAATGGTTTCATGTTCAATAACATGTAAATGATCAGTATAATATTTCCTTAATTATGACACGTGAAACACGTCGTGTAGGTTAGACAGATGAGGAGGCAAGGCTATATGATATTTTACTGGTCCAACACGCCTAAGAATCTGGAATAGCCCTATGAATTATGGCGTTAAATTTTTGGTTTGTATTGCTCTTCCAATCCCAGTTCTAGGTATAACCCTAATAAATATATGATCTCCTGCTTTAAATTCCAACAATCTCATTCTTTTATCATTGTAGCTCTTTTGTCTATCCTATGCAGCGTTTATCTTACCCCTAATGAGTTTAACTTGCTCTAATATCTGATGCACAAATTTTGATCCAAGGATTTTATTTTCTCTAATTTCATACCAATATATCGGTGGACGAAATTTTGTCCATACGATACTTTATATGGAGCCATGCCAATGCTTGAGTGAAAATTGTTGTTATAGGTAAATTCTATCAAGGGTAGGAATTCATCCCAACTTCCTTTGTGTTCCAAAACAGAAGCTCTTAAGTGATCTTTCAATGACTGAATCGTCCTTTTTAATTGACCATCTGTTTGAGGATGATAAGCGGAACTTAACCTCAAATCAGTTCCTAATTCTAAATGCAACTGATGCCAAAACTTTGATGTAAACCTGGGGTCTCTATCACTAACTATGCTTACAGGTATTCCATGAAATATGATAATTTATTTAACATATAGCTGATATAGCTGTTGAAACAGTATTTTGGAGGGTGTTTTTATCGTATCCGCAGGGATTATGCGATATTTTGATGCTTGTCGTTCAATAGCCGAAACGTTTTAAGTAATTGGTTTTCAAATTTTTCTTTGTTTTGTAACATCAATTTTGGTAGCAAAATAAGTAAACTATATCAAAGATGTTGTAGGTTTTATAAAAGCATGTCAAGATTAGATTTCGCTAATCCTTTTCATACATATCTGATTAATCAAGCATATGAACTTAGTTCCGACCAATACAATCGCGTATCCTCTCGAATAAGTTTATGTCTAAAGCAAATTCGTGAGTATCGTTGGTTAGACCGTTAGATGATGTCTCACGCTAACAATCGAAACACCAACCTTTAAGATCAATACAAAGCGAATAATGAACCCCAAATCTATGTCTAGAGTTTGGTTTTTAAGAAATGAAGATATTAGGGCAAGATTTGGAAAATCTATGTCTAGAGTGATTCAAACACAAATATATCATTAAGCATAAATAACTTCATCATATATTGATCATCAACCTTGTTCATATACAACAGATCAAAAGAAATACATATAAGCAAGATAAACTACCTCTAATCTTAACACAAGAGTGTTTAGCTACACATTGTCATGGTAGCTTGATCAACAAGTAAGGTTGAAAAGCTTTTGGATCATCAATCTTCAAAGATTCAAGGATTAAAGTATAAAAGCTTTGAAACTAAGAAAAAAAATAACAATGGAGTTTTTCTCTTTTTACAAGGTTCTAGGTTACAAAAGAAGGTAATGAAAAGTGATGATGTCCCAAAAATATCTACCAAATGTGCCTATATACACTTTCAACCCAGAAAGAAGCATCGGGCAATGGCCAAAAGTGAGGCCACGTGACAGCTACAGTGTCACATGGAGCTCAGAAAATATCTGCGAGCGTCGGGCGATGAGATCAGAGCGTCGGGCGATGCGTCCACGTCGGGCGGTCATGAAGAGGCGCAACATGGAACAATTCTGGAACTTGATCAAAATGGAGGAACCAGCGCCCTAGCAGCGCCGGGCAATGAGGCCTTTCTGCGCCTTAGCAGGGCCGGGCGGTGTAGGGGCCTAATTTGCGACACGCAACTTTTCCAAATTTAGCGTTTCTGTGCGATTCGAGCTGCGTTCTTTTCACCTAAATTGCAACAAAAATACACAAACATATCTAAATAACTAATATTCACAAAAATGCAAGAATCGCTTAATTAATAAGTCATTTTCTGATTAAAGTGATTAAAAAAAGCTTAAAGGTATCAAAATCAATTATGAAAATAAGCACTTCTTGACACCTAACAAACTCTCCCAAACTTGCATCTTTGTTTTGACCTCAAACAAAAGTAAGTGTCAACAACCACAAGCAAGATTTCCAAACACCAAATCAACCAAAAACATCAATGGTTCAAACTCGACAAATACATGCACAACGTATTTCTAAGCACTCATAGGATCAAAACATGAATATGACTCAAATCCTAATCACAAAATCAAACAATGCAACACCAAGTACCCTCAAGCTCGAATTTAATCACCTAAATATTTACACGCATTATTTACACGGGACAAAACACACTCATAAGTAATCATGCCACATCCAAAACAATTTATGCAATCATCTTACTACTCATGAAAACTACAGAAACAAAGACCACTAAAGGTCTTTTATCGGGTGTAACTTGGTCGGGGTTAAAAACAAGGGACATATGTACACGACCATTGAATCAAGAAAGGGTTAATTTCATGAAGAGCATTTTTCTTTTTTAAACACAACCATTCTTGCTCAAACTTCCAACTCTTATTCTCACAATGCGTTCTCTTTTCTTGATTTGATTCCCATAAATTTTTTCTTTTGATTTTTCCTTTTCTTTCTTTTTCATTCTCTTTTTGAATTCATTTGAGAATGCATTGTATCCACAATTCCTTTTTCTCTTTTCACAATGAACCAATCTCCCCAACTTCAACATTGCCATAAGCTTAGCTTAAATGCTCTTCAAAACGGGTTAAAATTCGGGTTCATGATTCAAACAAATTTTCTCTTTTGGCTCAAAAGAGGTTTCTAATGCGCACACACTCACAAGGTGACTTGAAGTGTTTTTGGAAAAGTGGTTATACTCATAGTACTCAAAATTTGCCTTGATCGTTTCTATGTTTCCACAATTTCAAAATAACAAGTAAGATTAAACATAAACTATTTGAGTAAGCAACAACTACTTGAATCCCTCAAGAATTTTTGAACAATGGAGGCAACTCACATTTGTGGTAATGTCCTAATTGATTCAAAATGAACAAGAGTTTACAAAACATTGCATTGACCAATTTTTCAAAAAGTAAAAATTTCACATTCACATTATGATTCTACAAACTCAATTCCATACCTTGATTGTGCACACACTCAAGAATTCTATCATCACCATCAATGTTTAAGGTCAACAAAGTACTTTTTTCTCTTCTTGTGCTAACACACAAAATTTTCAAAATTTTAAGGACAACCATCATTTTCATTGCACAACCACAACATAAAATAAAAACAGAATTTAACTAAAACACAATTTAGCCAAACTGGAAATATTATAAACTATAGTGTAAAAACACCAAAATTGTACTCGCCGAAGCGACCCAAAAGTACTTACTATCATAAAAAAAACTGAAAATAAACTACATGAAATAAATAGCAAAACAACATAAAAAAAAATCCTTCCAAAAAAATCCTTCCCTTTGTAGCTCCCTTAATTAACCATGTCATTAAGATCATCTTCCATCTCGTCACCATCATCATCAACATTAACACCACCGGTGCTTGCCCCCTCCGAATAGAACGGACGCCTGTCCCCAGGCCAATTAGCATATGCATCGAACGACTCCCTTGTAGGAAAAGGAGTGAACTCCGCCGGATACGTCTGAAAATGATAAAGTTGCTGTATACAATCAAAATTAAATTGATTAGATCTGTAAAGTGAATCCCCCATATCCCAAGTGTAATTAAATGCCGCTTTCATATCAAAAATGGATGAGTCACTTTCGTCCTCTTGCCCACTTCCTTGACCTCCTGAGCTACTACCTATTTCAGCCGCTTTCTTTTTCTTCCTCTCTTCTTTGGACTTGCAAAAACGATCCAAATAGTCATCATTAACCAGATATTTCAGCTTCTCATTAATCATTCCCGGAATGAGAATGTCAGCTCGATAAATCAAAGCTTGAACTAGGCAAGGAAAAATGATTGGAGCATCATCGTGAACTTCAGGCCTCCGTGTGTTGTCAATGAAATTTTTCATCTCATGAGCAATGATTTGGGCGATGTCCACCTCTTTGTCCTCCATGATACAGTACATGAGAAGTCCTGTATCAAGAGGGACAGAAGACCGGTGAAACCTCGGCCTCACATTATAGCATAGCAAGAGAAGGACGGCTTGAGCCTCCGGAGTCATGTTTTTACGACTGTACTTGACAGGCTCCCTTTTTGCATTCCGATCCACCTTACATACCGGTTTGAGAATCGTTTTTGCAACCATTTTGTGATCGTGGGCTTTTTGGGAAAGCTTCACGAAGTCATCAGTTTAAAGACTTCCTACAGAACTAGGACTGCCTAAGATCCTATTAATTGCGTCCCGACTGAAGCTGATTTCTCGACCCCTTAAAAAGGTCTTAAATCGGTAAAATTCACCTTCAGGTTGCAGTGCATTTGCATAAAACTCTCTAATCAATTGAAAGCGAATGCGGTCAGTCGGGTTCATCACGATTCCCCACTTTTTCTTCTAAAAAATTTCCTGAATCCATCGGTAGTCACCCTCACGGTTGATAACAAACCTCTTTTCTGAGAGAACCGACCTGCCTTCAAGAGATTTGATTCGAGCTTCATGTTCTGCGGAAAAAAGGCTTCTGTCAAATTCAAGTGGAACATCTGGAACATTTGATATAGTAGCAACGTTCTTCTGCTTCTTCTTTGAAGCATGTTGTGGAGCGAAACGGCCAGACATCTGCACAAAACCAAACAAAAACAGCCCAGCACAGACGTATACACATTAACACTGTTAGAACATAAGGAAAAAATGAAACAACTAGTGAAAACCCAAACTGGGCAAAACAGGGCTGCTGCCTTAGCAGCGCCGGGCGAAGCTAGGGCGCTGCTGCGCCCCTCTACCGCCGGGCGGTACATGCGAAATCTGGAAAAAATGCTAAAAGCATCACTGCTATTTTCCAAAACATCCTTCTTCAAACCCATAACCAGTGAACAACAGAGATTCTCAAAAAATCAAGACATGCAAGTTTGAAGAAGGGCATCAATCTAACATTTGTCTAACTCTACCACTCAACACAAACCTAACCACATTGTTTTCTAATGATACATGATGAAGAAAAGAAAAACAAACTTAAAGTGAGAACATGCATACCTTGAGTTTGGAAGGGTCTGAATTGAGAGAGCGTGAGAGAACAAAGAGTGAGAGAGCAAGAGCCAGGGTTTGAAAAAGGGAAGAACGAGAGAAAAGTTTCAAAACTTTCTCTCAAGTCTTTTAATAAGCCAGGGGCAAAATGGAAAAAAACACTCATTTGGAGTTACTACCCCTCTAATTACATCAGAAAACGTTCAAATTTCCCACCCTTTCAACTCACTTGCCTAGCCACTCAGAGATGAGGCCTCTTTTAAATTTCACGCACCGCCGAGCGATGAAAACTACCGTCGGGCGCTCCACACCAGATAGCAGTTTTTCCTGCTATGGTGATTCAGACCAGTTTTTTGGTGCTCTCTAGGCAACTTAACTCAAAACATGTAGAAACCTCACAATTCACTCAAAAGGTAAAGCAAACAATAAAAACACTAAAAAGGCAAGAAATACTTACAATGTTGGGGTGCCTCCCAACAAGCGCTTGTTTAACGTCGGCTAAGCTCGACGGTCCAATGCAACCTCAAGGATCGCAAAACGGCACAACAGAGGGATTCCGCTCGAAATCACCACCTAGATAAATCTTCAACCTTTAACCATTTACAGTCCAATTCTCATTTTACTTTGTGTCTTCAATGACTATTGCCCCATATTGTTTGATCTCACGAATCCAGAATGGACCAGACCACTTAGATTTCAATTTACCAGGGAACAGTTTTAATCAAGAATTGAAAAGTAAGACAAGTTGCCCTACTTCAAACTGTTTGGTCACTATCTTCTTGTCATGGTAAATCTTCACTCGCTCTTTGTAAAGCTTATTGGAATCATACGCCTGGAGGCACAATTCCTCCAATTCATGTAATTTCATTTTTCTTCTGTCTCCGCTTAAAGTTGGATCAAAATTCAGAAATTTCAAGGCCCAAAACGCCTTATGTTCCAACTCCACCGGTAAATGACAATTCTTACCATAGACCAATTTAAAATGTGTGAGGCCAATCAGAGCTTTAAAAGCGGTTCGATAGGCCCACAAAGCATCGTCTAGCTTATTTGACCAATTCTTTCTTGAGGATGACACTGTTTTTTCCAAAATTCTTTTAATTTCACGGTTTGATACCTCCGTTTGCCCATTGGCCTGAGGATGATATGGTGTTGCAACTTTGTGCCTAACACCATATTGCTTCAAGGCTTTTTCAAGCTGAGTGTTGCAAAAGTGGGATCCTCCGTCACTTATCAACACCCGCGGAGTACCAAATCGAGCAAAAATGTTTCTCTTCAAAAATTTTATCACAGTTTTTCCGTCAGCCTTAGCACATGCCATTGCTTCTACCTATTTGGAAACGTAATCAACTGCGACCAAAATATACTCATTTGAAAATGATGATGGAAAAGGTCCAACAAAGTCAAATCCCCAACAATCAAACACTTCAATTTCCAACATGTTTTGGAAAGGCATTTCATGCCGCTTTGAAATTGAAGATGGCTGGTTTCTACCTGAGTGAATCGCACACTCAAAGATACAACAGAGTCGCCACCGAACTTTATTTAGTCCCAAAGGACAGGGAAAATATCGATAAAACCCAAGGGGAAGAGAAACGGGAACGGGGGGTCGGTTATGCGAAAGGAAGGTATTAGCACCTAACGCATTCGTCGTACTCGACGGGAACCATTTCGCTTGCTTCTAGGCTTGGATGGGTTATCTATCTAAAGGCTTATAGCTAAAGAAACGAGAGAGAGAAGAAAGAGGAAAAAGAAAGAATGGAAAGAAAGTGCTCGCGGAGGAACAAGGTCTTCGTGCCTACGTACCCTCATAGTGCAATGAGGAAGTCAGAGCGTCGTAGTTCTTAGAACCAGGGGACGAAGAAAAGGAAAAAAAGGAGGAAGACGGAAGAAAGGTGGAAGTGTGCTCGCCGAGATCATTGCGATCTCATGCCTACGTATCATACAAAAAGAATGCAGAATTAGAGCTTCCGTAGTTCGTGGAACCAAGACAGAAAAAGAACAGGAAAGGAAAGTGGTGTCAAAACCAAGAACAAGAGAAGAAAAACCGTCCAGAAAGAGCAACCAAACTGGGGAAAACAAAGGAAAACAATGTCGAAACCAAGAGTAAAAGAAGGAAGAGATCCGCTGGGAAAAAAACAATAGTGGTGTCAAAACCAGAATATAGGGAAACAATAGTGATAGAAGAAATTCCACTGGGGAACAAAAGGGTACAGAAAACGTGTTGAGGAACAGAAGGTAGATGCTCTGTCGAGGAATAAACAGAAGTATGGTGTTAAAACCAGTAAAAGGTTCGGTATGTTAACTGTCTGGCAGTGATTAACCGAAGAAAAAGAGATAGACTCAGTGGGGAAAGAACAGATGAATGGTGTCAACAGACAGACTGTGAGGAACCAAAAAGGAGAACAAAGAGTACTGAACCAGGATAAGGTGTTTGACTCTGAGGGGATCGTTGATCTTGACTAAATTATAGTAACTAATCAACAAAAATAGTAATGAACCAAAAGAGGTTGCCAACTCTGGGGAACAAATGGTTTTAACAGATAAACTGTGATTAACCAGAAGGAAACGAGTGATTAACCAAGAAAAGGTGATTAACTCGAAAGAGAGTATCAGTATTTTAACAGACTGACTGTGGTTAACTAAAGGCAAAGGTGATTAACCAAGAGAAGGTGATTAACCTAAAAGAAGCTCAGTATTTTAACAGACGGACTGTGGTTAACTGAGAAAGAGTGCAGATTGGTGTTTTAATTGACAAGCAATGGTTAACCAATCAAAGGGAGAAGAACCAAAGAAAAGGTTGCGAACTCCTAGGGAAGTGTCGGTTGTTTAACAGAAAATTGTGTTTAACCGAAGAAAAGAATAGAAACTCTGCAGGGGAATCTAATGACAATGATTGACCACAAGAACCGCGTAATGAGGTAAGAGACAAGAGTTAAATCCAAGCAATGATCTTTAACCAAAGAAACTGGTGATTGATCGAGAGAAAAGTTGCAAGAGGTAAGAGTGAGAATGATCAAGGATCAACTCGACTGGGGAGGAGAAAAGACGCTACCACTTGAGGATAGAGGTGACTATTCTTGAAGAGAGGACAAGACGTCCTTACCAAGGAAATAACCAGAATGAGGATAGAAAGAATCCATCCACATTCCTTCTCTAGCACTCAAAGGTGTAGCGCGGAAATTGAAACGGACAGAACAACTGCTTCAATTTATATAGTGCTCCAGCGCGTTGAGAAATAGAGAACGTATCAGCTTCGATTTGTACAGCGCTCCAGTGCGGTATGTTTCGGGTCGTGCAAAACTCCAACTCCGCGGGGAATCAAGAAAAAGAAGGTCTAAAGAGATCCTAAAGAGAAGGAAAGGGGAGATTAACTAATCGAAACATGGTTTAGATCAATTAATAAGAGGGATTGGTTTGCTAATAATTTTCCAAAGAGAATGAAAAATCATTAAAGCAAAAGGTATGAATTGTTGATTAAACAAGATTAAATTTGTTCAATAAAGAACAAACTTAATGCAATCAAGGAATAAGTGTGCAAAACAGTACCAAAAGAACAATTAGCATGCAATGCAAACATGTTAGCAAGTGATCAAATAAAATGCAAGGTGTTCATGAACAAACATTGCCAACAATATGAACAAGTTGAATAATCGAAATCGTGCATCAAAAGTTTATGAACATGCTTCAACCAGAGGTTAAATGACACTTAAAACATCCATAAAAAAGAAGCACATTGATCCATGGAAGTTAGAAGAAGAAAGGATACCAAACAAGCTTGAAAAAACTCAAAATTGGCCATTATGTTCAGTGGTAACCGGTTACAGCATATTTGCTAACCGGTTACATACTTGAAATCAGCGTATTTGTTGAAAATTGAGCTGTGTAACCGGTTACAGCATAACTACTAACCGGTTACCACTGAGACAGTGGCAAAAATAACAGCAAAAACAGCTTTTCAAAAGTGATTTTCAACACATAATTACTTATGCCAACCACCACATGCTAGGAAATGAATTTGTGCACGAAAATTGAACTTGAAAACAACAAATAAACAATGATTGAATCAACTAACACATTAGGATCATGGATCAAACAAATGCAAAACCAAATCACACACACCAATTATCGACTACATTACGAACTATACGAAAATGCGATAAACAGTAAAATTAGTTAGATCCACCAACCTACAAGTCGGAGATTTGGCTTGGTAAATGTTGCAAAGAGATCTTGATGCAGAAAATCAAAGAAAACTAGAGGATCCTTAATTTGTAGACGAAACGCGTCGAAACCGATAAAAAACGCGAAAATGCACCGAAATCGAACTTGCACCAAATTGAAAATTGTAGAACTCTTGGATTGAAGTAGAATAAGATGTAATTCCAGAAATCCAACCAAAGAATGCCAAATGATGGAGGTTAAGCTCAAGAATTATTTACTTTCAATGTGAAAAGTGATTATCCTTCAAGAATAAGAGCTTTTGGTGAGGTTTTGGGATGAGAATTGAGATGAAGATATAGAAGTTGCAGAAAGTTCAGAGGAGAGTGAGAGAATTGAGAGTGAAGAAAGTGTGAATTTGTGTGAATGATTATGGAGAGGCTGCAAAATGGTGAAGCTTGGCTTATATAGAGTTTAGGTATGGAGTGTGAGAGGTTTGGACTTAGCTTTGGGAGGTTTGGAGTTAGGGTTGGAGTTAGTTACACTTGACTCACTGAGTCAAGGAGGTTAACTCGGTTAGTTAGGATCAACTCAGTAACAATCCCAATGTGAGCTTCAAAATCCAAAGGTTGACATGCTTGTAAATTAAGTAACATGGTGCTCTTAATTTAAAGTGATACATTGAATAAATGTAAGGGAAATGTCTTGAATGGTCTTGAATTATCTAGAATGTTCCACATACTGCTAGAACTATGTAGAATCCAAGAAAAAAGTGAGTGTACCCCTGCTGTCCGAAAAATGCAGCAAAATCTGCAACTTTGTACAGAGTAACCGGTTACTGCATATCTGCTAACCGGTTACTGGCTTGAAAAATATGTGTTTCTGGTGAAATTTACACTGTGTAACCGGTTAGCAGATATGCTGTAACCGGTTACTGCAGCTCATTTTCCCCAGATTTACTTGGAAATGATGTTGAAGTCTCGATTTTAGTTTTCCACCTCTTGTTTTGATGAGTAACCATAAAAACCTTTATTTTGAGCCTGTTTTGATGATGTAATGATCTTGTGAGGATGCGATTAACCGGGCTTGGAAAACCTGAATACTCCTGCAACCAAAATCATAAATAAAAAGTGCAAATGCATATGCCAGCAATGCGAATGTACATGCTTATACAAAAATCAAAAAAGGAGGTCAAAATTTGGGTTACGACAGCTGCCCCTATTTAATCCTCTTGGACCTGAATGTTCGAATTGCGTTAGCTTTTCGATTATTCGAGGTAGAAGGGGATTAAATAAAAAGAGTATCTCGAAAATTTGGCCGACAACGACAAAAAGAGAGGTGCGAGCGCAGAGAGTTGATAGGTGCAAAGTTTGGCTGAAAATCTGCTGAGAGATAAGTTAGGCAAAGGGGAGCATGCTATGATGCATATGCTATGTATGAGCGGTTCTACATGATGTTTGGTGTTATGTCATGCAACGGTGCAAGTTACGGTACAATGTTGCAAATTGGCAGACTCTAGATGGACCAGATAAATGGGAAGGTTTACCAGACGAGGACTGGGTTTTGATTGAGATGCATGTTTGAACCTGTATGGCGCAATGCTCTATAATGATGATTATGCTATGCGTTTGAGGATGCAATGATATGCGATGATGATTACTATATGCAGAATGCCAATGATCAGATTTTGAAGAGATGTTAAATATGTTTAAGTTAAGGCTTCATGATATGCCAAATGAATAATAAGTATGAGTGAAGCGACGTGATCAAAGCATGAGAGTGGTCTATGCAATGGTTTCTGAGAATATGTCAAGTGCTTTCGTTGTGGGAGGCGAAAAATTGAGATTAGGGTGCAGCCATAAAAACGTGATTCCCCGACACCTACTTTCGGATCAGCAGTTGTTGATGCACCATTGCTCTTGCCTCAAAACAGGGAGAAAACTTGTACCTTGGTAGCCTGTCTCTGCCTCAGGCTGTTGGGTATCTGCATGAAATGCCCCAGCCATAAGGTTAGCCTGCCCCAGTGTATTAAAATAGTATGCCCTTGATTAACTGTCTCTTGGAGAGGTTGACTTCTTGTGCTCTTGAGGTAGTCTGCCTCGGTAGGAGCTCTGAAGCGATTTTACCCCTGTCTGATCGATCTTTGGAGGAATGCCCCTGACCAACTGATCCTTGAGAGATTTGCTGAATCTCGATGTGATTGGCTCAGATTGACCAAATATTGAGGTTAGTTGCCCTTTTTGTCAACGGAGTTTTCAGGCGTTTTGCCCCTTGAGGTGATCACACTTTCCATTGTGGAAACTTCCTTGCTGTCAAGTGCTTGTTCGCAAGTAAAAAATGTTTGTTTTGAAAATGATAATATTAATGCTATGCATATGTCAGTTTTGAAATCCAAGTATGTTCACTAAGATTATGACATACAGTGAATGAATCACCATTTAGAATCCCATGTCAGTATCGGCACAAAAGATAAGAAAATCGTTAGGAGTCAGCTTTGACACGATTTTACTGTCGTATGCTTTCGAAATAAACCCTGCTTCAATTAGGTCTTTTGCAGGTTGTAACGTGGCCTGGTTCACGGTTTAAGAAAGAATGGATATAAGGCTCAAAATTTATTTTAACCCACCCATTCTCCTTGATGTTCTCCAGTCCTACGTTCAGCTATTTTGACACAAGCGTTCACCTTTCAAAAAAGGATTTTGAATGGTAGAGGGACCAACGAGGTTTTGGAATGGCAGTCACCCATCTTTTGTTTTGGTCACATGTGATCACATGAACTTGTTCTTATTGAGGAATTTTTCTCTTTTGATTCTCTGTTTTGCTCTTTTTATTTTCCCTAATTTTTGCGTAGACTGATTATTTTGAATTTGCAGTCTACCGGGATGCCCTAATTTTTGCCTAAGTTATTTGCTTGTGACTTAGCGGGCTTTTTGTTTTTTGCTTTTTTTTTTCTTGTGATTTTGATTTTTTTCTCGAACAAAATTGTGTGACATGTGTTTGATTTGTAGGGTGAGTTGTGACTGCCTCATTCCTTTGGTCGGTGAGGGATAACCATTGTGGATTCGTGATTTTTCCGACCTCTTGCAAGGGATATGATGTGGTTGATCCTCAGAATGGGGTACTCCACTTTTGAAATTTGAACGCATGGTCAAATTAGTTGAAGACTACCCTGCCCCTGGTTAAGATTGAGGGTTTTTTTGTGTGCATAGAAAGAAACTCCTACTTCAAGGCCCAAAGGGCTTGACTAGGGATTATCTTCCTTATGACTCCAGTGTTTGGGGATTTGAACAAATGCCTTACATCGTCAGAAAGGTTTTATTTGAAGCATACAGACAGTGATCTCATGTCTTTTTGATTTCATCATTCTCTTTTTGATTTTGCTTGATCAAATTATGATATTGATAAAAAGTATGAGTGAACATGAACGGATTTATTCAAAACATGCATATTCATTTCATTATTATTATCATCTAAAAACAAACAAGTTTTACAAGTGAACAATGCTTGACAAACAAAAAGATTACAAATGGAAAATATGGAATGACATGATGATTGCTGATGTTGAGGAAGTGCTCACAGGCTTATTCAAGGGATTCTTTTACGATCTTGGCTCTTACACGGACAAGGGATTTCTGTTCACCCACAGATTCTCACCTTGAATGGTTAAGTGCTTCTTGTCAATCAACTGTTGGACTTTAGCTTTGAAAGTGTTGCAATCCTCATTCGAATGTCCAGCTGACCCAGCATGATATCCACATTGAACATTGGGATCATACCCAGGTGGGAATGGTTTTGGTGGAGGCTTCAGAGCTTTAGGAACCACCAGCGAGTTCTGAACTAGATGTGGGAGAAGCTGACTATATGTCACGTGAATCGGATCTAGAGGAGCATTCCTTCGTTCTAGATTGTTCTGGGGCTTGCGCTGATTTTGACGCTCTCGACCTTGGGCTCGCTGATTATGAGTTTGAGGAAGTTGTTGATATTGGGTTGCAGCAACATGCAAGAATGAATAGTACGGCGTATGAGCCAGAGGTGCTTGAGGATGAACCTGACGAGTAGCGTATCGCGGGAATACTTGAGCAGGGTACATCAAACCAGGATTACCCATCTGATTAACAGTCTGACCAAAACGGATCCCATACGGAGTGTAGGATGCCCTAGGGTAAACAAGTGGAGGTGCAATAGCAGAAGGTGCCCCAGGATAGGCCAAAGGTGTTCTAGAGTTAGCAGACTGAAAACTTTGGTAGGGATGTTGCCCAACAGGTTGAACAGCTGGAGGAATCTGCACATGAATAGGAGGACCTCTATTCTCAGCTTCGGCAGATGTTTTAGCAATCATAGGTACAGACTTCTGGTAAGGCTTCTCTGTAAAGCAAAGCAACTTCTGATCGAGGAGCTCTTAAACTGTGTCTTTAAAGACAACACAGGCTTATGTAGAATGCCCCACATATCCAGCATGGTATCCACAGGTGGCATTAGGATCATGCTTAGGATGGTAAGGAAACTTGGCCGGCTTGATTTCTTTAGGAACAATTGACCCAACACGAATCAGAATAGGCAGTAGATGTGTGTAAGTCACGGGAATTAGATCATGATGAGGACGTCTCCTCCCTTGATTGTTGTTCCCTTTGCTGATTTGCTTACGCTTTTGTTTCTGATTGCCTTGAGTGGTCCTCTGATTAGGCAAGGGGTGCACCGGCAGATTGCTTGCATCCACATTCATGACCTTATCCACTTTTGGTCCATTCTGGGCTTGTTCATCAATCACAACCTGATCAGAGGGGTTCATTGTTATACTGTCCAGAAGTAGTTCCACAACCATGTCAACCTTACCTTCCTTGCGAATTGTGTTCTCATACCCAGCTTGTTCCATGATTCTTTGGCTTTCGGCATCGGAGAATCGTTGTCTTTGGGCTGATGAAGGGAAGAAAGTGAGCTTTCTCTGGTTTGAAGGTATGCAATGCAAATGTATGTATGCACATGTTGTTTATGCAGGTGGAATGTAAATGAGATATGCAGCACCCAATGATGCAAAGGTTCAACATACATATGATGATGCAATAACTCAAGTTCAAAAGTTCGGCATACATGATGATGCAATAACATTATGCAATAATGTAAGTTAGAGATGCAATTTCTTCTGGATAATCTGCATACGTAACTCTGTGTAGGTGAAGAGATCTGATGCGGTGAGAGAACTAAGGTTGGAAGAGTCTTGGTTTCCTACAAAAACCCAATATCCCCCTCACAGGTATGATCTAACCAAGAATGGTTATCCTATAGCAAGTTCCCAGCTTTAGGTCCTCGGATCAAGGAAGGGCAATGGGTTTGCCATTTCTGGTCTGCCATTATCGTTCCTTGGGAGGAGTGCATCAAATGAGTCCTCGGGAATGGTTGCCAGAGTCGACAGCTCTCTAGATCAACACCCCAAAATGCGCAAGACACGCACGTCAGAATATCTCCCAAGAAAACTTCGTCTGGATGTGAATTTCGTGAACACCAAACGCACCAAGATGGCACGTAGTTCCCACTACTTTCCACTCTAATCCTAGGTGTATACTCAAGCCTGTGTATTGGGCTTATCTCTCAAGTAACAACCCCAACCGACAACAGCAAAGGAAATAGCAGATGCCCAGAATATACAGCATATGAATATTTAAAGCGGTAAAGAAATGCGGTAAATAAACATAAAGCAAATAAAGCATAAAGATAAAACTAATAAAGCCCAGAATATAAACACCCAAACAAGCAAGAAAGCAAACAAAACTAGGCGACACCCCAACCTGCAAGCGCAAGGATGCTCTCCAGCAGAGTCGCCAGGTTAAGATTGTTGGTTTCTACCCGAGTGAATCGCACACTCAAAGATACAACAGAGTCGCCACCGAACTTTATTTAGTCCCAAAGGACAGGGAAAATATCGATAAAACCCAAGGGGAAGAGAAACGGGAACGGGGGGTCGGTTATGCGAAAGGAAGGTATTAACACCTAACGTATCCGTCGTACTCGACGGGAACCATTTCACTTGCTTCTAGGCTTGGATGGGTTATCTATCTAAAGGCTTCTAGATAAAGAAAGGAGAGAGAGAAGAAAGAGGAAAAAGAAAGAAAGGAAAGAAAGTGCTCGCGGAGGAACAAGGTCCTCATGCCTACGTACCCTTATAGTGCAATGAGGAAGTCAGAGCGCCGTAGTTCTTAGAACCAGGGGACGAAGAAAAGGAAAGAAAGGAGGAATACGGAAGAAAGGTGGAAGTGTGCTCGCCGAGATCATTGCGATCTCATGCCTACGTATCATATAAAAAGAATGCAGAATCAGAGCTTCCGTAGTTCGTGGAACCAAGACGGAAAAAGAACAGGAAAGGAAAGTGGTGTCAAAACCAAGAACAAGAGAAGAAAAACCGTCCAGAAAGAGCAACCAAACTGGGGAAAACAAAGGAAAACAATGTCGAAACCAAGAGTAAAAGAAGGAAGAGATCCGCTGGGAAAAAAACAATAGTGGTGTCAAAACCAGAATATAGGGAAACAATAGTGATAGAAGAAATTCCACTGGGGAACAAAAGGGTACAGAAAAAGTGCTGAGGAACAGAAGGTAGATGCTCTGTCGAGGAATAAATAGAAGTATGGTGTTAAAACCAAGCAAAAGGTTCGGTATGTTAACTATCTGGCAGTGGTTAACCGAAAAAAAAAAGAGATAGACTCAGTGGGGAAAGAACGGATGAATGGTGTCAACAGACAGACCGTGAGGAACCAAAAAGGAGAACAAAGAGTACTGAACCAGGATAAGGTGTTTGACTCTAAGGGGATCGTTGATCTTGACTGAATAACAGTAACTGATCAACAAAAACAGTAATGAACCAAAAGAGGTTGCCAACTCTGGGGAACAAATGGTTTTAACAGATAAACTGTGATTAACCAGAAGGAAACGAGTGATTAACCAAGCAAAGGTGATTAACTCAAAAGAGAGTATCAGTATTTTAACAGACTAACTGTAGTTAACTGAAGGCAAAGGTGATTAACCAAGAAAAGGTGATTAACCTAAAAGAAGCTCAGTATTTTAACAGACGGACTGTGGTTAACTGAGAAAGAGTGCAGATTGGTGTTTTAATTGACAAGCAATGGTTAACCAATCAAAGGGAGAAGAACCAAAGAAAAGGCTGCGAACTCCTGGGGAAGTGTCGGTTGTTTAACAGAAAGACTGTGTTTAACTGAAGAAAAGAATAGAAACTCTGCGGGGAATCTAAAGACAGCGATTGACCATAAGAACCGAGTAATGAGGTAAGAGACAGGAGTTAAATCCAAGCAATGATCTTTAACCAAAGAAACTGGTGATTGATCGAGAGAAAAGTTGCAAGAGGTAAGAGTGAGAATGATCAAGGATCAACTCGACTGGGGAGGAGAAAAGACGCTACCACTTGAGGATAGAGGTGACTATTCTTGAAGAGAGGACAAGACGTCCTTACCAAGGAAATAGCCAGAATAAGGATAGAAAGAATCCATCCACATTCCTTCTCTAGCACTCAAAGGTGTAGCGCGGAAATTGAAACAGACAGAACAACTGCTTCAATTTGTATAGTGCTCCAGCGCGTTGAGAAATAGACAGCGTATCAGCTTCGATTTGTACAGCGCTCTAGTGCGGTGCGTTTCGCGTCGTGCAAAACTCCAACTCCGCTGGGAATCAAGAAAGAGAAGGTCTAAAAAGATCCTAAAGAGAAGGAAAGAGGCGATTAACTAATCAAAACATGGTTTCGATCAATTAATAAGAGGGATTGGTTTGCTAACAATTTTCCAAAGAGAATGAAAAATCATTAAAGTAAAAGGTATGAATTGTTGATTAAACAAGATTAAATTTGTTCAATAAAGAACAAACTTAATGCAATCAAGGAATAAGTGTGCAAAATAATACCAAAAGAACAATTAGCATGCAATCCAGACATGTTAGCAAGTGATCAAATAAAATGCAAGGTGTTCATGAACAAACATTGCCAACAATATGAACAAGTTGAATAATTGAAATCGTGCATCAAAAGTTTATGAACATGCTTCAACCAGAGGTTAAATGACACTTAAAACATCCATAAAAATGAAGCACATTGATTCATGGAAGTTAGAAGAAGAAAGGATACCAAAAAAGCTTGAAAAAACTCAAAATTTGCCATTCTGTTCAGTGGTAACCGGTTACAGCATATCTGCTAACCGGTTACATACTTGAAATTAGCGTATTTGTTGAAAATTGAACTGTGTAACCGGTTACAGCATAACTGCTAACCGGTTACCACTGAGACAGTGGCAAAAATAACAGCAAAAACAGCTTTTCAAAAGTGATTTTCAACACATAATCACTTATGCCAACCACCACATGATAGGAAATGAATTTGTGCACGAAAATTGAACTTGAAAACAACAAATAAACAGTGATAGAATCAACTAACACATTAGGATCATGGATCAAACAAATGCAAAACCAAATCACACACAATAATTATTGACTACATTGCGAACGATACGAAAATGCGCAAAACAGTAAAATTAGTTAGATCCACCAACCTACAAGCCGGAGATCTGGCTTGGTAAATGTTACAAAGAGATCTTGATGCAGAAAATCAAAGAAAACCAGAGGATCCTTAATTTGTAGACAAAATGCGTTGAAACCGATCAAAAATGCGAAAATGCACCGAAATCGAACTTGCACCAAATTGAAAATTGTAGAACTCTTGGATTGAAGTAGAATAAGATGTAATTCCAGAAATCCAACCAAAGAATGCCAAATGATGGAGGTTAAGCTCAAGAATTAATCACTTTCAATGTGAAAAGTGATTATTCTTCAAGAATAAGAGCTTTTGGTGAGGTTTTGGGATGAGAATTGAGATGAAGATGTAGAAGTTGCAGAAAGTTCAGAGGAGAGTGAGAGAATTGAGAGTGAAGAAAGTGTTAATTTGTGTGAATGATTATGGAGAGGCTGCAAAATAGTGAAGTTTGGCTTATATAGAGTTTAGGTATGGAGTGTGAGAGGTTTAAACTTTGGTTTGGACTTAGCTTTGGGAGGTTTGGAGTTAGGGGTGGAGTTAGTTACACTTGACTCACTGAGTCAAGGCGGTTAACTCGGTTAGTTAGGATCAACTCGGTAACAATCCCAATGTGAGCTTCAAAATCCAAAGGTTGACGTGCTTGTAAATTAAGTAACATGGTGCTCTTAATTTAAAGTGATGCATTGAATAAATGTAAGGGAAATGTCTTGAATGGTCTTGAATTATCTAGAATGTTCCACATGCTGCTAGAACTATGTAGAATCCAAGAACAAAGTGAGTGTACCCCTGCTGTCCCAAAAATGCAGCAAAATCTGCAACTTTGTACAGAGTAACCGGTTACTGCATATCTGCAAATCGGTTACTGGTTTGAAAAATCTGTGTTTCTGGTGAAATTTACACTGTGTAACCGGTTAGCAGATATGCTGTAAGCGGTTACTGCAGCTCATTTTCCCTAGATTTGCTTGGAAATGATGTTGAAGTCCCGATTTTAGTTTTCCACCTCTTGTTTTGATGAGTAACCACGGAAACCTTTATTTTGAGCCTATTTTGATGATGTAATGATCTTGTGAGGACGCGATTAATCGGGCTTGGAAAACCTGAATACTCCTGCAACCAAAATCATAAATAAAAAGTGCAAATGCATATGCCAGCGACGCGAATGTACATGCTTATGCAAAAATAAAAAAGGAGGTCAAATTTCGGGTTACGACAGAAATTCCACCACTCCTTTGACACTTGTCACAACTTTGCGCATGCGCATGCACATCTTTGAATAAAGAAGGCCAATAAAAGCCCGATTGAAGGACTTTCGTTGTCGTTCTTAATCCGTAGAAATGTCCTCCATACGGAGAGTTATGACAATGCCAAAGTATGTTAGTGGCTTCATCAATTGACACACATCTTCTCAAAAGGTTATCGACACCAAGCTTAAATAAATATGGTTCATCCCAAATAAAAGACTTGGCGTCCGAAAAAAATTTCTTTTTTTGATGGTGAGTTAGACCATCCGGTATTAACCCGGCGGCTTTGTGATTAGCCATGTCGGCGAACCATGGTCTAACTTGCACCATATACAATTTTTCGTCCGGAAATTCCTCTTTGACCTCTAATTCCTTTTTGGTCACTTCAACATTTATAAGGCGGGATAAGTGATCCGCCACCGAATTCTCAGATCCTTTCTTATCACAAATTTCAAAATCAAATTCTTGTAACAAGAGGATCCAACGAATTAGCCTTTATTTAGAATCGGGCTTGGTGAGCAAATACTTAATCGCCGTGTGATCCGTGTAAACGACTACTCGCGACCCAATTAAATAAGAACAAATTTTTTCCAATGCATACACTATCGCAAGCAACTCTTTTTCAGTTGTTGCATAGTTTATTTGAGCTTTATTTAAGACTTTGCTCGCATAGTGTATAGCATGAAAATTTTTTGTTTTCCGTTGACCCAAAACGGCACCCACCGCATAATCGCCCGCGTCACACATGAGTTCAAAATCCATTTTCCAATTGGGCGCGATGATTATGGGTGAAGTAGTCAAACTTTTCTTTAGAAAATTAAAAGCAAACATGCAAGATTCATCAAAATCAAAGGACTTATCTTTGTTGAGCAAATTGCTCAAAGGCTTTGCTATCTTCGCGAAATCCTTGATGAACCTCCGATAAAATCCCGCATGTCCGAGAAAACTTCGGATGCCTTTGACATTATTTGGAGGAGGCAACTTTTCAATCACTTAAATTTTTGCTTGATCAACCTCAAGACCTTTAGAGGAGACTTTGCGGCCAAGCACAATCCCCTCCGTTACCATAAAATTGCATTTCTCCCAGTTCAATACCAAATTTGTCTCAACACACCGTTCAAGAACCGCCTCTAAATTTCTCAAACAAAGATCAAAAGACGCTCCGAAAATGGATAAGTCGTCCATGAATACCTCCCTCGTTTTTTAATAAGATCGAAGAAAATTGCTTGCACACAACGTTGAAACGTTGCCGGTGCGTTGCACAAACCAAATAGCATATTTCGATAAGCAAAAATCCCAAAAAGACATGTGAATGCTGTCTTCTCATGGTCTTCCGGGTCAACCGAAATTTGGTTATAACCGGAGTAACCATCTAAAAAGCAATATAATTGTTGGCCCGATAATCTTTCTAACATTTGGTCCATAAACAGAAGTGGAAAATGGTCTTTTCTTGTAGCGGTGTTTAGCCTCCTATAATCTATACACATCCTCCAACCCGTCACCGTTCTTGTTGGGATCAACTCATTTTTTCATTTCGGATTACGGCCATTCCTCCCTTCTTAGGCACAAATTGGACCGAACTTACCCAAGGACTATCGGAAATCGGGTAAATCATACCGGCATCCAAGAGCTTGACAACCTCTTTTCTCACTACTTCTTTCATCGTTGGATTCAAACAGCGTTACGATTGAGCGACCGGTTTGAAATCCTCTTCCATGAATATTCGATGCATACAATAAGAGGGACTTATTCCTTTTAGATCGGAAAGAGTCCATCCCATTGCTTCTTGATTCTTCTTCAAAACTTGAATTAACCGGTTTTCCTCATTGTCAGATTAAATGTTACTAATGATAACTGGTTTGTTACAACCGTCATCAAGGAACACATATTTCAAATTAGAAGGTAACACCTTCAATTCAAGTTGAGACTTCTCATCACTCAATTCTTTCTTTAACACTTCCTCTTCACATTCCCATAGTTGCAACTCCTCTAAAGATTCAAGTTCCTTTAAACACTCTTCAAGTGCTCTTTCTTCTTCATCGGAAAATACTTCAAAGGAATCATCAAGAGCTCTTTGCAAAGGAGACACTACATGAACTTGCTTTATAACATCCATTATCGCTTCTTTCGTTGCGTCTATTCTAAGACAATCACCTTTGTCCTTCTTGTGTTTCATGGCCTCAAATAGATTGAAACAAACCTCCTTATCTTGGACTCTAACCTTCATAAGACCGTCGTCTATATCAATTGCCATTCTAGAAGTTTTCATAAACGGTCTTCCAAGAATCAATGGAGCGTCTTCATCTTCCTCCATTTCAATTACCACGAAGTCAATGGGAAATAAGAATTTGTCCACTTTAACCAATACATCTTCTGCTACACCGTGAGGACGGGTAGTGGATTTATCAGCAAGTTGCAATGTCATTTGAGTGGATCTCAATTCCATCTGCCCCAACCTTTTAACAATAGACAAAGGTATCAAATTGATACTAGAGCCCAAATCGATCAACCCGTTGCCCACATAGATATTTCCTATTGTAACCGGCAAGGTGACTCGTCCCGGATCACTTTCTTTCCTTGGGATAATATGTTGAATGATAGCGCTACAACTAGCATCCACCATGATAGTCTCTTGATCCGTATACCTCTTTTTTTTTGTGAGAATATCCTTCATAAATTTTGCATATTTCGGCATTTTCTCTAAAGCCTCGGAAAATGGAATGTTTATTTGCAATTGTTTGAAAATATCCATAAACCGAGCATAGTGCCTCGTACTATCTTTCTTTGAAGGAGCATGAGGATATGGTAAATGTTGGATTAGAATATTATTCAACGGTTCCTTCCCCTTCCTAGTTTTTTTCAATTTTTCTTCTTTCTTTCTTTTTTTCTTCTTCCTCACCTTTTTTTATTTCATTTTCAACTAAATCACCCTCAACATTTGTTTCTACTTCAATCTCATCACTATCTTTTTCTTTTTCAATTATTTCCTCCTCCTCCATTACAACTTCACCTATGCCCATGTCAATCTCTCCTCACTTCTTGTTAGAATAACCTTATAATGCTCTTTTGGATTTGGTAGAGTATTCGCCGTAAAATTTCCTTTGTGTTGGTCGGCCAATTGTTTTGATAATTGTCCGACTTGCGTTTCAAGATTCTTTATGGCCGCATCGGTATTCTTCTGATTTGACATTGACATTTGCATAAATTGCGTGAGAGTGTCTTCCATTTTTGTATTTCCAATTGGAACTTGTGGAGGTTGAGTATAATTTTGGTCTTGTTGACGATTTGAAGGTCCGGCTTCTTGTGGTCTCCACGGTTGTTGATAACCTTGATTACCTCTAGGTTGGTAACTTTGGTTGCCTTGTTGATAAGGAGGTCGAGGTTGGTATCCTTGATTTTGGTTTCCAGCATAATTGACCTCCTCCACAACCGGAGGACAATATCCGGTAAGATGATCTCCTCTACACAATTCACAATAAGCTACTTGCACACTCTTGCTTGAGGAGTCATGAATCTCTTTGATTTGTTGAGGAAGTTTGGACATTTGTTTCATTAACAACTCAACTTGTTGGGATAATAACTTGTTTTGAGCAAGTATAGCATCATTGGTTCCCAACTCTAAAACACCCGGAGTCCTTTGAGAAGGGCCACAATTATGGTTCCCCTGATGGTCATTTAAAGCCATCTTGTCAATTATGGCAATGGCTTCTTCGGCACTTTTTCTCATTAAAGATCCACCCGCAGTGGCATCCAACAATGTTTTCTGCACTAATTGAAGACCATTTTGAAAAATATGAATTTGAGAAAGCTCATCAAAACCATGCCCTTTACACTTTCTCAACATGGATTTTAATCGCTCCCAAGCTTTGTTGAGAGATTCATTTCCACCTTGGGTGAAAACTACAATTGTTGTCTTTGCCTCCATGAAACGAGTGTGTGGAAAAAATCGTTCCAAAAATTTTTCCTCAAGTACATTCCAGTCCGTCATGATTGCCGTAGATTGATCAAGATACCATTCCTTGGCCTTCCCAATGAGGGAATGCATGAATAGTCTCTTAAACAGTGATTCCTCTTCAGCTTCGGGTGCTCCAGTTGCTCCCGCAATCTCATAGAACTTAGTCAAGTGTGTAAAAGGATCCTCATGATCCATACCAGTGAAAGGACTCTGATATAGAAGATAGAGGATACCAGTTTTCATTTCTGAATGCCGACCATTCTGAGCATTGCGTGCAAATTGTGCATTATGTCTCAGACTATTTGTACAAGGTCTTGAAGCAGGTGGTGGTGGTGGTGGTTCAGTCATGATGGGCAGTAACTGTGGTATTTGCGTCGAAGTTGAACTTCCGTCTCGCTCTCGTCTTTCTTTGGCAAGTTGCTTCTCCGCCTTATTCTGCTATTGATTTTACGAGCGGTCCTTTCAATCTCGGGATCGAACAGAAGTTGGTCCGCAGGTAACTTCCCTCGCATAAAACGAAGTCTGCACACTAAACCAAACAAATCAACAAGCTCAAGAAAAAGTTAACAAGCTTAAAACAAAACAACTATTGTAATGCTTGCAATATCAAACAACAATCACCGCAACGACGCCATTTTGTTGAAACAGTATTTCAGGGGGTGTTTTTATCGTATCCGCAGGAATTGTGCGATATTTTGATGCTTGTCGTTCAATAGTCGAAACGTTTTAAGTAATTGGTTTTCAAATTATTCTTTGTTTTGTAACATCAATTTTGGTAGCAAAAGAAGTAAACTATATCAAAGATGTTGTAGGTTTTATAAAAGCATGTCAAGATTAGATTTCGCTAATCCTTTTCATACATATCCGATTAATCAAGCATATGAACTTAGTTCCGACCAATACAATCGCGTATCCTCTCGAATAAGTTTATGTCTAAAGCAAATTCGTGAGTATCGTTGTTTAGACCGTTAGATGATGTTTCACGCTAACAATCTAAACACCAACCTTTAAGATTAATACAAAGCGAATAATGAACCCCAAATCTATGTCTAGAGTTTGGTTTTTAAGAGATGAAGATATTAGGGAAAGATTTGGAAAATCTATGTCTAGAGTGATTCAAACCACAAATATATCATTAAGCACAAATAACTTTATCATATATTGATCATCAACTTTGTTCATATACAACAGATCAAAAGAAATACATATAAGCAAGATTAACTACCTCTAATCTTAACACAAGAGTGTTTAGCTACACATTGTCATGGTAGCTTGATCAACAAGTAAGGTTGAAAAGCTTTTAGAGCATTAATCATTCAAAGATTCAACGATTGAAGCATAAAAGCTTTGAAACTAAGAAAATAAAATAACAATGGAGTTTTTCTCTTTTTACAAGGTTCTAGGTTACAAAAGAAGGTAATGAAAAGTGATGATGTCCCAAAAATATCTACCAAATGTGCCTATATACACTTTCAACCCAGAAAGAAGCGCCGGGCGGTGCTTTTCAGCGCCGGGCGGTGGCCAAAAGTGAGGCCACGTGACAGCTACAGTGTCACGTGGAGCTCAGAAAATATCTGCGAGCGCCGGGCGATGAGATCAGAGCGCCGGGCGATGCGTCCACGCCGGGCGGTCATGAAGAGGCGCAACATAGAACAATTATGGGACTTGATCAAAATGGAGGAACCAGTGCCCTAGCAGCGCCGGGTGATGAGGCTTTCATGTGCCTTAGCAGGGTCGGGCGGTGCAGGGGCCTAATTTGCGACACACAACTTTTCCAAATTTAGCGTTTCCGTGCGATTCGAGCTGCGATCTTTTCACCTAAATTGCAACAAAAATACACAAACATATCAAAATAACTAATATTCACAAAAATGCAAGAATCGCTTAATTAATAAGTCTTTTCCTGATTAAAGCGATTAAAAAGAGCTTAAAGGCATCAAAATCAATTATGAAAATAAGCACTTCTTGACACCTAACAATAGCCTTTCTAAGTTGTAAGTCTGATTGATAGGGATGAAATGTACATTCTTTGTCAATCTATTAATGATCACCCAAATTGCATCAAATTTCTTTTAGGTTTTAGGCAATGTGGTTACAAAATCTATAGCTACTCCGTCCCACTTCCATTTTGGGATATCTAAGGATTGTAATAACCCTGCTGGTTTCTGATGATCAATATTCTCTTTTTGACACAACAAACACGACTGAACATATTTTGCTATTTCTTTTTTCATACCTAACCACCAAAACATTTTCCTCAAATCTTGATACATCTTGGTGGATCATGGATGAAAACCTAATTTACTATTATGGCCTTCTTCCAATATCAATGTCTAGATTTCCTTATTCTGAGGTACACAAATTCTTTCTCCAAATCTCAGTAACTCACCACCCTCAATATGAAAGTCTCCCCCTGACCATTTTCTACTAGTTTCTTTATATTCATCAAATGATTATCTGTCTTCTGTTCTTCTTTAATCCAGTTCATAAACTCATTAGAAACTGCTGTAGCATTTACGAACATCCTTCCTTGAACAAATTATGCAATCAAATTCAAATCTACGAATTGTTCGATCAAATCTTCTTCCTTTAACATCATTGCTGACACATGGAGTGTATTCTTACTTAAAGTGCCTACTACAACATTGGCTTTTCCTAGATGGTATTGCAATTCAAAGTCATAGTCCTTCAAGAATTTCATCCAACGTCTTTGTCACATGTTTAGATCCTTCTGATCAAATAAGTACTTGAAGCTTTTGTGATCACTCCACACAGTGAACTTTGACCCATATAAGTATTGCCTCCGAATCTTTAAGGAAAAAACAATTGTTTCTAACTCCAGAACATGAGTAAGGTAATTCCTCTCATGTATCATTAATTGCCTTAATGCATAAGTTATCACCTTCCTTTCTTGCATCAATACACAACCAAGTCTTTGATATGATGCATCACAATACATATCAATTTGACCTAATGGATCTGGTAAGACATGTATTGATAATGAAGTCAATATTTCCTCCAATTTATGAAATTTTTCTTCACGCTCCTTTGTTCATATGAAGTTTTTACCCTTCCTCGTTAACTAAGTCATCGGTAAAGCGATCTTTGAAAATCCTTCGATGAAGCTTCGATAATATCCAGCTAGTCCAAGGAAACTTCTAATTTCACCAACATCCTTTGGACTTTCCCACTTAGTAACTGCTTCTACTTTACTTGGGTCTATTGCAATACCCTCCTTACTGATTACATGATCAAGAAATTATACCTTGTCATACCCCAAAATTTACCCCCTAGATTCCATCATTTAGTTGCATCATGTGCATAACATTAAGAAGACCATTTGGTTAATAAATTAAGGTTTGTGGTATTCATTAACATCTCAACTATCTCACTCATGGATCAAGGGTTTCCCTTCATCAACAATCAAGTTTAAGGTGGCATCTAATCAAAATCATCAAGCCTCAATTCTTCAAGTGCACCAAAATAAGGTTTTTTGGTCAGAGTCAATTGGACATTGAGTTTTCAATCAAGACATGATCCCATGCTTAGGGATATGATTTAAGACCTTCAAATACATCTTTGAAGTCCCCTCACATGATCTAAATAACTCAAGATGTTGGATTCATTGACAATTGTAAGATTTGGATTCATCTGATACAAAGTCAACCTGATCAAAGTCAAAGTTTGACTTTTGACTTTTTAGGTCAAACATGACCTCCTCAAGTCAATAATCATGAAAATATGAAAGATAAGTGAATTGGATCATGATTAACTATGAAAATCAAGAAAAGGATTCAAAGTTGTAAATTTAGGGTTTTGGAATTTCTCTAATTATGGAAATGCATGATCAAGTGACCAATTTTCCAAGATCATAACTTCTTCCTCAAGCACCCAATGAAAACACTTGAGGACCCTTCTGAAGGATGACATTTGATACTTCAATTTGATGAAAATTACAAGTCTAAAGCTTTCTTGGAGTGGAAGTTATTGATGTTCAAAGTTAAGATTTTTCAAGTTGCTAAAAATCCAAACACTTGGAAATTTTTCTAAGTTTTTCACCTTAACAAGTGCATGACTTTAGGACCACTTTGTGATCAATTCAAGTAATTAACAAATTTTAATGCCCAAGGTATGCACTTGAAGATGACATTACATACTTCAACATTGTGGAAGAATTTGATCAAAAGCTCACAAGGATTGGAAGTTATGAATGACCAAAGTTGAGATTTCCAAGTTGTGAGAATTTCCAAATACTTAGATTTTTTTCTAAGTATCAAATAGTTGAAAAATCTAATTTTGATGGCTAGTTTTCTCAATGATCTAAATAGAGTTTCTTCAAGTGATCAACATCAAAGTTGTAGTCTATGACGTCTTCTTTCTAATGGTACCAAAAGCATGAATTAAGAGGGAGATTTAGAAGCAACATAACCTGCAAGACCAGATTGAGTAAGTTTGGTATGGATTTGCTTCAAGAACATGTCTTGAAAAATGACCTAAAATCAAGTTTGAAGTGCCAACTTCCCTCCTTCGAAACTCATAGCTCAAGTATGATAATTTTGTGTTGTTGGACTCTTTGGAAAGCTTGAAGCATGCTCTACAACTTTCATGTTTTGAGTTTTTCTTGAATCAAAATGGATCATGGTGAAAATGGCCTCAAAGTTGGCTCCAACACAAGGCAGATTTGTATGAAAATTTCTCTAAGTGTCTAGGTTTCAAAAGTGATGAACCTCCAACTTCATGGCATCATATCTCTCAATCTATGCATTTTTGGGGAATTCATCCTCAAGGACAAAGTTGTAGTATGGAACAAGCTCTTCAAAATGGTCTTTGGAGCAAAGAAAATGGTTACTTGGATTGGAAGTTATGGCCTTAGCAAGATGAGCAAAAATCATTGTATTTCATGACTTAGAAAAATTTCAATTTCTCCATTGTTGCCCTTTTTTAAAGTAACCTCATTTTTATTGATTTCTCTTGATCAATCATGATCCAAATCACATATTATCATCATTCTTGACTTGAGGGACCCATGTTTGACCAAAAAATCAAAAGTCACACTTGACTTTGATCAGTGGTTGACTTTTCATCAGATGAACTTAAATTTTGTGATCTTCAATGAAATCAATCTATTGAGCTATTTGAACATTATGGATGGACTCCAAAGGTGTCTTAGAGTATCTTGAATCATGTCCTTAGGCTTGAGATCATGTTTGGGTCAAAAGTCAAAGGTGCAGTTGACTTTTCATCAGAACCCCTAATTTGTGGACCAAATGAATTTGAAACTTGATAAACTTGTAATGTGACCACAATACAATTGATTGTTGATGTAGGGAACCCTTGATCATGAGAACTTGATATATTGATGATCAATCCAAAATTTTAACTGATCAACCAACTCCTTGGTGCAAAACCCTAATTCACAGACAAAAGCAAAGCAAGATAAAACAATATCTTGATAATTTGGTTAGCTATGCATGAATGATGCACCTAAAATGTTATGCAAATGATGATGGAACCTAGGGGTAAAATTTAGGGTATGACAATCCATAACAGATCCCGAGAAGGAAGATGTGGATGGGAAGATAGTCGATATCCAAAAGGGGAACCTCCGTAGTTTTTTAATGAGTTTTTGTAATCTTCTTCCATTTTATGGGATTTTTAATGAATTTGTATCAAACGAATTATGAGTTTCATATAATTTTCTCTTCCTTTTAGTTCATTATTTTTTAATTGATTTTATTTTTGTATTTTGTGATTTTATTTCATCACCTAGTCATCCACAACATGTTTGTTATTTTCGTCTTCGTATGACTTTATTTCATCATTTCTTCACCTACAATTTTGTTTCATCATTTCATCTTTCATGATTTTATTTCATGATTTATCTGTCATGCATTGGAGACTAGAGTGTGCCTTAACGTCTATGGGTACCGTGTCCATCAAAAGGTTGGTTCCCCTTTCCTGCCCCAGGTGAATACATGGTTCGAGGTTGACGTATCTTAGGTTTCACCTGTTGTGCTATAAAGTGGATAACTTCCAAGAGGGGGTATACCATTTATGGCTATGTGTGTTTGATTTGTCTTTGCGAGTCGTATCTGTCAATAATTCAAATGCAGCCCGAGTTTTAAAATAGTTCTTTGACTGCAAAAATACATTTGGGAACATATAAAAAATATACATGACAAAGTCTTTTAACTAGTATGTGGCCACTAAGGGACTTTAATTAACCATAGCACTTAACTGCCACTTTCTTATGGATCTATGTGCTTAACTGCCACTTTCATAAAATATTTAAAATATTTTATGACAGTTGTAAGTCTAACCGCCTTAAAAAATGTCCGCGACGGTTCAACAACCGTCATCCCCAAATAAATTCAAAAAGTACTCTTGGACAAATTAAGGAGAATCATCGAAAATAAAAAATCAACTAGCGCGGGCCAAAATTGAAATATAACAAAGGAAAAGTTCTTCACTATGTCTTTTTCAGCTTCTTCTTTTCATAACTAAAAAGCTTGAAACAGCCACTACCACACCACTGCAAAAACCCTAACGCCGCTGAAAAGCTTCTTCTTTCAATAGTTAATCTCTTTCAAATAATGAAGAATATTACGTCGCACCATCTTTCAATGTTCGAAGAAATCAGCTTCCACGAAGATTAGGTCACAATCTCCTTCAATCAGCTTCTATAAGGATCCGTTCACAACATTGCTTAATTAGTTTTGACGAAGATTCAGTCAGAACATCGTTCAATCAACTTTGACAAAGATTAGGTCACAACCTCGTTCAATCAGATTCGTTTAGGTCTCAATTTCAATTAGGTTTTATTTCAATCAACTTCTTCAACCACATTTCATTTCTTCATTTTTGAATTTTATTCCTCTTCTTCTCACTTGTGGTTTTTATGATAATATTTCATAAAAAAAACGTGTGAAATTCTAAATCTTGATTTGTAAATTGGATTTTGGTATTTTGTTGATACAGATTATTATTTGTGTTGTTTCTTGATTTGTAAATTCGATTTTGGTATTTTGTTGATATAGTTTATGATTTGTGTTGTTTCTTAATGAAATTCTAAAAATGGTGGATAATGGTATTGGTATCGGCACCTTCCGATACCGTTTTTCAAGGTCGTTTTTGCTGTAGCAAACAGTTTTTTAAAACCTTGACTACTAGTACTAGTATTGTGAACTCGTATAGTACACAAGTTGAAATTCGTTGAATCTCGCAGATACTCGTATAATGCTCCAGGATCATCCATTGGAGCAGGTATTGCAACAACTGTGACTATCCCACCTGATGCACAACGCAATTTGACATTTTCATTGGCATGGGATAGCCCTGAAGTTAAGTTCCCTGGAGGATGGGTTTATAACAGGTTGGTTGTAGAAAACATGTACCGCTGCCCCTTCGCCGCTTCTTTGTTCCATTGCTCCTCTTCCGATCTTCTTCTATGCCGAATTTCCAAGGTAAAAACTAGGTTTTACTTTTATCTTTTTAATTTCATTTTTTGTTGGATTTTGGTGTCAAGCAAGGTTGATTTATTGTCTGAAAATTCTATGTAGGTTAAATTTCTTGTATAGCTTGAAATGATTTTTTGGATTTGTTTTTTTTCAAGTATTTGTGTGTTTTGGTTGTACATTTTTAGTAATGTGTTTCTTTCTATTGTTTTACTGCTCTTTAAGTGTTTGAAGAAATGTCCAAAAAAATGAAGGATTGTTTCTCTGTCTTAGTGCTCACTATGTGTTTGAATAAATGTCTACATGACTAATTGATTCTTCATTTGGTACTCAAGTATGTCACTCTGGAACATATTCTGTTGAGTTTTTGTTACTATGAATCAGAAGAGTGGATGATAGTTTATGATTCAGAAGTGGTGCTCTGATAGCAGCAGCTGTCGCGGCGACACCGGTTAACGTTGTTGCGGTGAGTGTGATCATGTTGATGTTGTTTAGAAGTAGGTTGCTCTAATTCCGACGTTATTCAATGTTCCTTTCCGAGTTGCGAAGGCTGAATCTTATTCATGATAAGAAGCAAATTTGTTGTTGCTTAAAATATAAGAGTGGATGATAGTTTAAGTGCCATAAGTGGTGCTCCGATAGCACCAGTTGTCGCGACTACGCCGGTTAACCTTGTTGTAGTGAGTGTGATCACATTGATGTTGTTTAGAAGTAGGTTGTTCCAATTCTGATGTTATTCATTGTTCCTTGGCGAGTTGCGAAGGCTGAATCTTGTTCATGAAAATATAGAGCTACGTAGCTTCAAACAAAAGTGTTACTGATATATGGTACATGGTGGAATGGTAGGAATAAAGGGTTAATAGAGCTACAATTTAATATAGTCTTTCATTTTTTAAAAGAAATTTATGGTTTTGTTGATGATGTGGTTTTGTTATTTTTCTTTGAAAACATATGAAGCCATCACTGCTTAACAAATGTTTTTTTATAACTCCGTTCTTTTATGTACTCACGTAGCTTTTGTGATCTTCAAAATCCACAATATGAACTTGATGGTAAAGCTTATGTAGCTGTTGGATGGAGTAGTCTCATGGCTCTCTATGATATCATGTTTTGTCAAGTGCATGCTAAATTAAGTTTTTAATTCAATATGTCGCAAATCTTATACATTGATTCCTTCCACATTGCCCTAACATAAGAACTGTTGTTTAATTTATCTAACGGATCCATTCTAATTGATGTGGTTTTCCTGATGCAGCTTGATGTGACTTCATCCCAACTTCTTGTGAATGATGGATTTTTTCGGGATACAGATTTCATAAAATAACTAATTGATATTGTTCACTCATTGCTAAATCTAAGGTTCACCCTATTTTCAATGAAAATGATGTTGTGAGCACTAGGAAGGCACCATATGAGGTATGCTTATTTTCCTTAAAATATTTCACTTCAATTAGCGTTGTCCATTTCTAATTTGCTTTTGAAAAACCTTAAACCTTGTTAGGTTTGTTTTCTTGTTTTTTTGACAAAGTTACTTTTAAATGCAAGCTTCTGCAGGACTCATCTGGTATCTTCTGGGACAATGATAGTTTGGCTAATTTATTGGCTTTGGAACTCAAAGCCGACCTTCTTGTATTGTTGAGTAATGTTGAGGGCCTTTATAGTAGTCCTCTGTTAGATCCAAAAGCGAAACTGATTCACACTTATGTAAAAGAAAAAAATCAAACAGAAATTACTTTTGGAGATAAGTCGAGATTAGGAATAGGGGGTATGGCTGCTAAAGTTAATGATGCTGATTACGCCGCCTATTCTGGCACACCCATGATTATTACTAGGTATCATGTAGTTCTTGAAGTTTGTTTTTTTCTAAGCTTTGACCGATGTTTAAAATTTTGCAATTTTCTGACATTGAATTCCATTTCTACCCCCTTTAGCGGCTTTACTAATGACAACATCATGCGAATTCTTCAAGGAGAAAGAATTGGTACTGTCTTTCATAAGGATGCTCACGTGTGGACGAGTATAAAGGAAGTAATTGCACATGAAATGGAAGCTGCAACACGCGAGAGTTCGAGGAAACTTCAGGTACTAACCAATTCAGAATCTAAAAAAACAAGGTTTACTTTCTTAAATTTCTTCAAGTGTTGATTTAACTTGGCCTTTTTTTTGGTTTAAGATTCTAAATTTTGAAGAAAGGAGGAAGGTATTGCTGGATGTGGCTAATGCAATATAAGAGAATGAAAGTATGATAAGGATTGAGAATGGAGTTGATGTTGTTGATGCAGAGGAAGCTGGATATGAGAGATCACTTATATCACGTTCAACATTGAGACCTGAGAAGGTAAGAACTTTATGTGTACAATAATGAAAGATACACGTGTTAAACTCGCATCAGATAGTGATATTTCTTCGATATCTTTTAACAAGTTCTCAAAAGTATCCCAATTTTTATAAGATACCTACCATTTATTTTGGTGTACTTCATGAGAACCGTGCACTCAGTTACCTCTCTGGCAAACCTACCCTAACATTGCAGCTAGAGTGTCCAAAATAAGTAGTAACTTAAAAGCTAATCTAATTTTCAGTTTTGGAAGAAGATGAATTCTGATTCACATCAATGAACTATTATTCAAAGCAAACCTACCCTAGGGACTATTTTTAATCCAAGTTGTTCTCCTTTATTCACATCAATGAACTATTATTTTTAGCAGAAGTTTGTGATGTTTTCCTTTGTTCCAAGACCTTTAGACAGAAGCTAAAGACATGCTGCCAGTGTCGGTATATCAATGCCTTCTTTAAATTTTGATTCAACTAGAAGACTCTGTTGTGGAGTTACATGGATCAACTTGGTTGTTGTTGATATAACAAAAAATTTCATGTTCAACTTACAATTTCCGCACCGTAAAAAGTTTAATTTCACTGCTTTCATTACTTTCAATTTCATGCAGCTGTGTATATTATTAATTAATTGGTTGAAATCTTCTTTGTAGGTTATGCAAGTTTCTAGTTTACTTATGACTTTACAATATCAAAGAGGAGCATTCCAAGAAGACTGAGTTCACTCATTCTATTGGACAAGTATAGATATTGTCTTCTTTTAATCAATTTATGTGGTTTTTCTATATTGAACCATGAGATGATTATAGACATTTCAATGTTATTTATGAAATTTCATTTTAAAAAATATTCTTGACTCCTAGTAATGTTTCACTTAAAATCTAAGTTCATCTTAACTAGATTTAACTGTTTTAGAACAAGTGCTGTGATTTATCAAAGTAACCTTGCCTCTTAGGGGAATCAATCTATGTATAGTGTCGTGGTTTTAATAGCTAAGTATACTATTTGTTTGCTACTCTAGATTTATTGACAACCACATGATTTAAAGTAGCTATTGTATACTTTGTTCAGAACTATTAAAATTTACAACCAAAATATCTATTACAGTTTTATTCTGCAAGTTCAGTAGGTATTGTGGCTCACGTGCTTTTTGTACTTTGTCTTTTTTGTCGCTGTATTTTTCAGCCAACTGTTGACATCAAGACAGTACTATCCCAGTTAATGGAAAGGCTTTCAAATTATGCTGCTTCAAGTGCAGAGGTTTTGCCTAAATTTTTGCAGGTGGAAGCATTTTCCAAATTAAGCAATGCAATTGGCAAGGTATATTCTTTGGCTTGACAGATCTTGGATATTATAGTTTTGTAACTGAAAACATATATATAATCCTATCCTGTTTGCTGCATAAAAGTCAAGAAGCATTCATGGTTTGGGTAACTTTAACCAGCCCATATAACCAAAGACTAATTGATAGACTTTCTATGAAGTACAAATTCAACTTGTTTATCTCCCTGTGGGAAGTTTTTAAGTGATGAATGGTATAGTTCTTAATGTGCTATTATTGAAAGGAATATTAAATTTAAAAGAAATATTACAATGTTGTAATACGGAAGGATTGTAACAAGAATCATTAAATCCTACCTAAATTGCAAAATTTTACATCTACATATGCATCAAAATTCATATAGCTCAGAAAAATAGCCTCTAATCATAACATTAAACTAAACTTTAAATATAAAAAAGGGGAAGGATAATTACTCCACCCACATTATTAACAATACACACACATACATATAGTTATGTTATGTTGTTATTATTTACTTTTATTAACAATACACACTCATGCTCTCAGTGCTTCTCAAAATTCGCCAATTCCACAATTCTTTTAGTTTTTTTGTGTTCCAGTCCTGTGTTTCCACCAAGACTGTCAAGTTCCAGATCAACAACATCCTTTGTACATTTATAACAATCTTTTTGTGACTTTGCTTCCTATCTATTTCTGCAGGTGGGCGGATTTTAATTGGGAACTTATGAGAATCAACCTGACCTCTACCTGGATCAGTAGGAAGACGTATAACAGTAGCATGCTTAAGAGATTCAGCCTGTGTATCATCTGATTTCACTTTGTTTGGAATAATTATTTTACTAATCTTAGCAGACTTAGCAATTTATGAGTTAGAAGTGGCTGGCTTGCCAGAACTCTGCAGAAGATGGATACGACTGCGTAAATCTACCCTCCCCTGATCTCGCCTTGTACGAGGGTCGTGCATTGAGGGATAAGACGTAGATTTCATAAAATTGATAAATGATGTACAGAGTTAGTAATTAGTTAATACTAGTAACATTAGATGCTCATTTTATCTTTATTCTGTAGTATTTACACTCTAAATTGTTCAGTTTCTAGCAGTCCAGTAGATGTTCCACTGGTCAAGTATGGAACCTTTGTTGAGAAGGAAGCTGGTAATTATCGATGGAGTCGGTCAGATGTATCAAATCCCATATATAAATTCTCTGATAAGGTTATGTAAATAAAACCTTGGCATTATTCGTATGGATTATTTTTGTAAATGAAAACAATGCTCTGTGTGTGCTAAAAGTTCATTTGATTTTTTTTTTTAATTTTAGAAATATATTAGCTGCGGAATTACCTGCGGATTTTACATTTCCGGCAGATTTACCTTTGGAAATATTTATGGTATTTTATTGATTTTTTTACACATATGCCATCTTTTGAAATGAAAAATACCAAAATGCCACACTTTGAAAAAAAAAACCAAAATACCACACTTTTAATTTGGGTTCGTCCTTCCAATGGACGACCCATTGAAGAGAAAATTGCCCATGAAGGGGTCCGGCCATCCATTGGCCGAACCAATGAAAGACCAATTTTATACTTTTTGGGCAAGTGTGGGGCCCACTTAAATTTTAAAACTAAAAAAAAAAAAAAAAGGAAATGTTCAATGGGTCGGCCAATGGATGGCCGAACTCCTTCATGCGTAATTTTTTCTTCAATGGGTCGTCCATTGGAAGGACGAACCCAAACTAAAAGTGTGGTATTTTGGTATTTTTTTTTCAAAGTGTGACATTTTAGTATTTTTTATTTCAAAAAGTGGCATATGTGTAAAAAAATCTATTTTATTTTTGTATAACAAAAAACAATTATTTATGGCGGTTTTAACTGCCACAATTTTCAATTTACGACAGTTCCTTATCCGTCGCAACATAGAATGACGGTTCGAGTGACGGTTGTAGGAACCGTTGCGATATAGTCTGGCGACACACGTTTTCGCGACAGAAGCAAAACCGCCACGACTAGTAAATTGTGGCGATTCAAACCGCCGTAATCTACCAATATTAACCGTCGCAACTTGCCAATTTTCTTGTAGTGTAATGATGACTCAAACGACATTCACTAAAGTCTTTAGTGAATCTTTGATGATGGTGTAGATTCAATGAAGTTATCTCAAGTCTCGTAAGTTAGAAAAGTCAAGTTCAAGATGAAATGTTAAATCAATGTTGAATCAAGCAAGGAAGCTTGAAGCTTCAAAGTTGTGAAAGAGAGAAAATGTGAAAGCTACTCTGGTTATTCTTGCGCATAACACATGTTTGAGTGATACATTTAATGTAAAGGTATAAAAGTAACCAAGGTCGATCCGATCATTTCAGAGGCCATGTTCTAATTTTAAAAATATAATTTTTCATACAAATAATAATATATTATTTATTTTTTAACATATTAAAAAATAAATAATATATATTTTCAAAAATAATATATTCTTCTATAAAAAATAATAGATTTAAGTAGATACAACACTACATTATATTTTATCATAAAAATATCATAACAATTAAGTTGATCATATGAAATATCTTAAAATATTTAATAATATCATTTGTTAAAAGGTCATTACTCAAAAAAATTGATTAAATGTTAGACAAATATGTGTTGTCATAACCTTTATTAAAAACATTCAAAAATTATAGGTATAATACTCTTTTTGGTCCCTTAACTATATCCTTAGGTTCACTTGGGTTCCTTAATTTTTCTTCGTGTCACTTTGGCCCTTTAATTTTGTAAAAGATGCATATGAGTCTCTTTTGTCTATTTCCTCAAACGTCCATTTATTTTATCTACGTGGAAGTTAAGCTAGCATTGTCCTTATTACTTAACTTCATATGCATCATCGTTTTTGTTTTCACTGTGCATCTTCTTTTTCAATTTAATTTTCATCTTATTCACTGTGCACCATTTTCGTCTTGTTTAGTGTGCATCATATTTGTCTTCTTTAGCATCGTGCTCCTCATTTGGGTTTTCTTCGAATCATGAGGTCATCCCAATGTTCTTCGTTTCTGAAGCATAATAACTCTGAAAGTTGTGAATCCGGTGTATACACGAACTAGCGATGGGTACCAAAATTTCATTGTGGGGACAACGTTGTGATTCGTATGGCAACAACCGATAAGAATTATGGGGAAAAAATTTTGTGTTGTCCAAATTTTAAGGTAAGCTCTAATTTTAGTTTGATGTATGTCTAAATGTGATTCTAGTATATGTCCAAATTTTAAGGTAAGTCCTAATTTCAGTTTGATGTATGTCCAATTTTTAGGGATCCTTGCAAAGAGGGTGTGGTTTTTCAATTGGTTCCATGAGGATTTAGGAGATGAGAAAGGGAAATTTATGATGAATAGGTTGGAAAGCATAGCAAAGGAAATTAATGATGCAAAAAAGCATTAGAAAAAATCAGGGTGACAAATGAAGAATTAGGGAAAGCTGTGATGGAACTTCAAACTCAAGTGAACAAGATCTTGAAGTAGAAAAAACATGGAATATTATGTTTCTTGTAATCTTATGTGCATTGTTATTTAGGATGTTTTAGGATGTATCAGTATGAATTAGGATGTATTAGTATAACTATGGATGTATTAGTTTGTATGACTTTGCAATATCAGTTAATATAAGTTTAGTTAATATTAGTTGGTTTGTTTGGCAGCATATTATTTGTTACAGTTCATATAACATGAATTCCTGTTTTGATTTGCATAATACATAAACACATAAATTGATTTGCGTAAAACACTACATAATTCCAAAATGACATTGACATGTTCACAAGATGATTTCAAAATGACATTGCATAACACACTACATAATTCCAAAATAACTCCAAAAGGTTCTAAACTGACATTGACATGTAACATAGACATGTTCAAGATACATTACATAATATCAAAAGTACTCAAAATGCATTAACTAGACAAGGGCTAAATAACACTAGATGTTCTTCTTAAGTGTGATTATCTTGGTTGGAGTAGACCTCCTGGTTGTTAGGCTAACTACATTCTTGGTTGCAGATAATCTTATTGTTGGTCCTGGGAGCACAAATGGTCTTCTTACACCTAGCTTATATGTCTTGCCATTTCCTTGAGTTGCACTGCCTTGGGGTTGAAGTTCCTTGAGCTGCAATGCCTTGAGTAACTGTACTTTTCCCTTGAGATGACTGACTTGCCTTGCCCTGAGATGACTTAGCTGGTTGAGTAGCGGGCCTTTTCCCTTGAGATGACTGACTTGCCTTGACTTAAGATGACTTAGCTAGCCTTTTCCCTTGAGTTGACTGAGTAACATTCCTACTTCCTTGATATGGTTGGGTTGCATTAACCTGAGATGGCTGGGTTGCATTAACCTGAGTTGGTTGGTTTTCATTGACCTGAGATGGTTGGGTTGTTGGTGCAACCTTACAAGTTAATTTGTTATGTCCTTTTTTTTTTGCACCTACTGCACTTTACTATGAACCCTATTCTTCTCATTTTTTTGTCAGTTCCATCAAGCTCCCCTTGTTCAAGGTTCCTTCTTTTCTTTGGTCTACTAGGCATTTTTCTATACTTAGGTGGCTGCACATTCGGATATGGTGTCTTAACCCAAAGATTAGATCCATTCACATGGTAAATCACATGCTTGTAGACTGCCATGTACCTATATTTCCTTTAATACTCGGGGATATAATCATCAATGTTAAAATTCCTACTCTTCATTGCTGATAATGCATGAACACATAGAAGTCCTGTGAGCTCCCATCTTTTCCAAGAACATGTGTAGTTTTTCAAATTTATAGTAAATGTTTCTGCTGGGTTTTCAAGATGCCTTACTTAACACATGTGTTCATCAGACATCCTACAATAAGTACCAGTAATAAGCACCGGTAATAACCATAATAACCATAATAATTATTGCTATAAGTACCAATAATAACCAATGTTGCATACCTGACAAGCCATAAGTTGGTCAATGTGCTTGTTCTATCAATCTTTCTTCTAATTTTAGGCAAAATCTCATCATCAGAAACATTTTGTAACCTCATCTTATTGTTTGCCCATCTCTCCAAAATATAGGTTCTGATCTCTTCCAGCATAGTGACTAATGGTTTAGCCATTGACTCATAAATAACACTATTAAAAGACTCTGGCATGTTGTTAAGAACAACATCATACTTGTTAATTGTCCTAAAATATGTTCTACTCCAATATCTTGGTGGGGTCTTCATCATATGGAGATATGCATATTGACTGATCAATATCATTTCCCTCACAATCAAGTTTATATACCTTTTGTTGGTCTGAAATGAATGTGTATGAGAGGCACTCATTTCTACCACCTAATTCATTAATCAGCAGCTCGAAGAACCATGTCCAGTTATCCTTATTTTCACCCTCCACAACAGCAAATGCTATAGGAAGCATCTAATCATTAGGATACTGTCGCACCTCGAAAAAATCGCTTAATCGAAGACACGACCCTTCGCGCGAAAGGCGTGGAACGGTTCGACAGAGTCGCCACCGAACTTTATTTATCCCAAAAGAGGGAAAGGAAAATATCGAGAAAACCTTTAAGGAGGGAAAAGAACATGGTCGTCGCAACCACATTCTGGGTTCGGGAGTCGGTTACGTAAGGGGAAAGTACGCGCACCCCCTCACGTCCTTTGTACTCAACGAGAACCTCTTGATTCGAATCGCAATGCTCGTTAGCTAGGTTTGTTTGTTTTCTTCTCAATGGTAAACGCGAAACGATAAGATAAAGGGAAAAGACACTAAGGGGAAATGGGGTGGTTTCAGGATAGGGTGCTCGGCAAGATCATCGCGACTTCGGGCCTACGTATGCTCATTCGGATGAGAATGAGGAATCAGAGCAATCATAGTTCGACTATGGGAAGGGATAGAGGGAAGACGGAAGATGGAGGGAAGATGGCTCACCAAGATCATCGCAATCTTGTGCCTACGTATCTTTAGTCGGACGAGAATAAAGAATCAGAGCAGTCGTAGTTCGTGGTACGCCCACGAAACAAGGGTTAGGGTTTGAATTTTAGGAGACGAAAGATTGAATGACATACAACCCAAGGGGCGTGCCTCGAGAGCAGTCACTCAAGAATCCAAGGAATGCTAGACTCCAAGAACTCAGTTCTTTCGTGAGTTGATTGCGAAAATGTTTGATAGTGGTTAAGTGTTTTAAGACGAAAGGGTGAATGAATAACAACCCAAGGGCGTGCCTCAAGAGTCATTCATTCGAAGACCCAAGGAATGCTAGATTCCAAGAATCTCCTCCTTTCGTTAGTTGATTAAAAAAACAGTTTGAAAAAGATCGAATCAGATTGGTTGAGAAAAAAGGTGAGGATCGATACTAATTCCTAGGGGTGCTCCTAGTAACGAAACCACGAGATGTGCGAGTGTGCGTTTGAACTCGAGGCAAAGTGCGCTTGACTTACGAGTGGCTCGATGACGAATCGAGGATTAGTTTAAAAGTGGGTTGCTTATGCTAGTCCCTAAGGGTGCTCCTAGTAAATAAACCACAATCAAAGAAACAACGAATGCGAACATCGGAATGGGAGCGGGGTACATGTAGAGTACAAGGGATGACATGAAATAAAAGGTCTCATTGTAAGGTAGCCCAAGAGGAAGTCGTGTGTGTGCAAGGTGTCCTAAACTAAGCCTTGAGCAAGAGTCGGACAAAAGCTCCAAGCAAAGGATAGTTACCAACAGTCCACCAATTAGTTTTTTAGGGCTTCGATAATTGTTAGTGTGTTTTGATTAAAGTATGAACAAAGAAACAAAAAGAGGGTTAGATGAATAAGAATGAATATGATATGAACAATGATAATAAGATAATATGAACAATAATATAATCAAGATGATATGAACAAGAGATAATATTGACATAAAAGTAAATCAAGATAATATTGACGAAAATGTAATGTTAGTGGTTAATCGGATGAATCGGGTCCAATGTAGCGCTAAGCCATCGTAGCATGATCTATGACGAAGATCACACTATAGGAGGATGCGCAATTTGATCTTTGTGCTAAAACACGATGGAGAAATGATATTGAGGATCATTCTCCAATTGAATCGTGCCACACGAAAAGAAAAAAGGTGAAGATCTCGTCTTAAACACAAACTTTCGTCGATTAATCGAAGGTAAGCTATCACGATCCCAAAGTATAGAAAGAGATCTCGATGATCACTCACTACAGATTTGAAATAATGAAGGTTAATCGCTTCAACAATCAACATTCGCGAATAGAAAGACTTCATCGATCGAAAATGAGAAAATAGAAGAAGATAATAGAAAATGAAATGGAAATAGAATAAATCGAAGTGGTCTCGTCTTAACCAAGATTTAATCGAGAAATCGATAATCAACGATATTTGACTTTCATTGACCAAAAGTGAAAATAAAAGAATATGTGAAATGAAAATCATAAAAAATGAAATAAAATCGGGAAAAAGAAGAAAGGTCTCACCTTTATCAAGATTTTAAATCGAAATTCGATTAATCTTTGATGTTTGGTTTTCATTGACCCAAAATGAATGGTAAAAACAAATAAATCAAAAAGAAAATAAATAGGCCTCATATTAACCAAGATTATAGATCTACTTGAAATAAATCAACAAATCATGATGTTTTTGATATCATTGGCCCAAGAAGATAAAATGGAAGTGGAATTTAGTTAAGAAAACCTAAAATCAAATAAGAATTAACAATAAAAATTGGAAAATTTAAAAAAACATCAAGCATTAGATAAGAAACAAAACTAAAAATTATTTTTCATGAAAACTAAAAAGAAAGTTTATTGAAATAATGTTACATAAAAGAAGAAGGGGGTAAGGCGCTGGTATTTGGTGTGTCAATAGGTATCAATATCATGGGCCTATGAAGACCCATTGCACCAACAAGGTATCGGATCCAAAAACAACCACAAACATAATGCAAAAAGTAAACCAGGCTCAGGCAACACAATCGGATAAAACTATATTTTATATATTTTTCTTTTAAAACACCAAAGAAAGACGGTCAAAATGGATCCGCCATCTGTGAACAACAACAAGAAGAGCGCCCAGGTTCCATAATCATCATCATCGCGCAAGAGCCATGGCCAGAGAAAGTGAAAATCCAACGAAGAACAAACACACGCCCAACCTTCGATGAACTCTCCTCGCCTCCGAATCTCATTTCTCTTTCTCGCTTCTCAATCCTCTTTTACGAACGAAAACTCCTCCGATTTGGTTCTCAACAGGTTTGTGTTCGATTTGTGATTTCGCTTAATCTCCTTTTTCATCTCGGTTCTAATTCTATCTCTTCTTCTACTTCTTCTCACTCTCTCTGATTCAATATCGTTTCTGATTTTTAATGATTGAGAGTGGGTTTTGTTTCTGGTTTATGGATTGATTTGGGTGAAAGATTTTGTATGGGTTGTTGTTGGGTTTTGCAGGTGATGGAAGGTGAATAGGACAAGATGAAGGGTGAATGATTTGTGGATCTATGATGTTTGTGTCGTGATGTTGCAATGGTTGGAAAGGTCAATGGCTTTGTGTTATTGTTTTGTTGGTGAGAAGTTTGAACCGGTGCAGGAGATGGAAAAGGTGGAGGTCGCGACGGGTTTGTGTTGTGGGGGAGAAGTGGTTTTCAGGTGGAAGCGAAAGACGGTTGAGGTTCCGATTTATTGAGTTTTTTTTTCAAAAGTTCTCTCTCTGTTTCCCTTTTTAAAGCAAGAATAAACCTTGTCCATTAAACTCTGTTTTGTCTGGTGTGGTTGATAGGTCCCTTTCTTGGCAGATTTGTGGTCATTGTTGATTGCAGATGTTGTTGGTTGGAGCAGTGAGGTGTTGTTTTCGTTTGCAGGAAGGTACACATTTGTAGCGCGTTTTGCGTTTTCATTGCAGTGTGTATTTTGGTGCAGAGTGCTTGGCTTTGCAAGGCTGTTATGGAGACGGTGGTATGGTTCGCTACTGAGTTTGTTTAATGTGTGTATTGCTTGTTTATTGCTTGGAATGAAATCATGATGTTGTTTCTTGGTTGCAGGGGCATGGTTTTTGGTGTGAAATGTCCATCACTGTTTGATGTGGTAAAAGCTTAGTAAAAACTTTTTATTTTTTGTTGTGTAAGTGTACTTCTAACATAGAAATTGGCAATGGGCTTAGGTTACAATTCTTGTGTAAAATGGCTTTTTGTATTGTGAATGAACTCTTGGACTTTTGGTGTATGAATGTGGACTTAAAATAAAAAATGATAACGGGCTTTGCTACACCTTTTGGGAATTTTGAATTTGCACCTCACCTTTTGGACAATGCAACAAAAATTCATCCTTTTGAAACCTTCAATCGAATTGAATAAAATTTGAATAGGCCCATAAAATCCATCACTGAATAAGATTAATCCTTGAATGAGTTATATCCTAGAGCCACGAATCAATCTTGAATTCATCATAAACTTGAAATGGATTGGAGAATCAACAACTGTATGAACCTGGCCAATTGAATATTGATAAATCAAAGCCTTCATTATAAGTTAGATGAACAGGAACATGCCTTGAAATCAAAGGATTATGACTTGAGATATACACCTCAGTACACCCAAGCCCTAATTCTTAACCATGAAGCACTCATAACTGCGATGTATCCTGACCCATACACAGATGATTTGCATTGGCACAGACCCTAATTATAATCTCGGTACACACACTATGACACTCTTGGCTGATGGTCTTGAAATGAACTTTGCCTGATTAAGTCAACCCATACTCATTCCTGACCTGATGAACCTCAAATAAATCACAGACTTAGGCTACATGAAAACAACATATTTTGGATTTTTGAATAAAGGTTAGTGGATTAATGTATAAATGACGGTATACACAGGTAGGACAAATTTGGGGTATGACAGATGCCCTTATCTAATTGGCTTAAACCGAGCAAGATGAACTTCTACGGCGTTCGTTCTTTCGAGGTAGAAGATAATTAGATATGAAGAAGACCCCGAATTTGTCTAAAAGGAAAGAAAGTGCTGAGGAGATGGAATAATAGATAGTTTGCAGAGGTCGTTATCTCAAAAAGGATGATAACAGAAAATCTGACACCAAAAGGATGATAGTGAACACACACACACACACACACACTGAGGTATCTGACACCAAAAGGATGATAGTAACACACGCACACCCAGACCCTTCCACCAAAAGGATGAAAATGAGGTCGAAGCCTGATATTACCAAAAGGATAATAGGGCACACACACACACACAGACCCTTCCCCCAAAAGGATGAAAATGAGGTCAAAGTCTGCTATTACCAAAAGGATAATAGGGCACACACACAGACCCTTCCACCAAAAGGATGAAAATGAGGTCAAAGCCTGCTATTACCGAAAGGATAATAGGGCACACACACACACAGACCCTTCCACCAAAAGGATGAAAATGAGGTCAAAGCCTGTTATTACCAAAAGGATAATAGGGCACATACACAGACCCTTCCACCAAAAGGATGAAAATGAGGTCAAAGCCTGCTATTACCAAAAGGATAATAGGGCACACACACACATAGACCCTTCCACCAAAAGGATGAAAATGAGGTCAAAGCCTGCTATTACCAAAAGGATAATAGGGCACACACGCACACAGACCCTTCCACCAAAAAGATGAAAAACGAGGTCAAAGCTTGCTATTACCAAAAGGATAATAGGGCGCACACACACACAGACCCTTCCACCAAAAGGATGAAAAATAAGGTCAAAGTCTGCTATTACCAAAAGGATAATGGGGCACACACGTACACAGACCCTTCCACCAAAAGGATGAAAAACGAGGTCAAAGCCTGCTATTACCAAAAGGATAATAGGGCACACACACACACAGACCCTTCCACCAAAAAGATGAAAAACGAGGTCAAAGCCTGCTATTACCAAAAGGATAATAGGGCACACACACACAGAGACCCTTCCACCAAAAGGATGAAAATGAGGTCAAAGCCTGCTATTACCCAAAAGGATAATAGGGCACACACGCACACAGACCCTTCCACCAAAAGGATGAAAAATGAGGTCAAAGTCTGCTATTACCAAAAGGATAATAGGGCACACACACACACACACACACCCTTCCACCAAAAGGATGAAAATGAGGTCACAACTTACTGCTACCAAAAGGATAATAGTAAGAAAAACGATAACAAAGGTTGTCATTCACCAAAAGGATGATACATAGACAAAAAGTTTTACGGATCGCCGACACCAAAAGGATGACGGATTAATACAAGCTACTACCACCAAAAGGATGATAGGAACTTCCCTCTCGCGAGGACCAACACCGAAAGGATGCAGGTTAGGTTGATATGACATGAACGACTACCACCAAAAGGATGATAGTAAGTCTCTGATTTTGAGGATTGACCAACACCAAAAGGATGAAGGTTAGGTTGAAAAGACAGGGTTTGGCTATCACCAAAAGGTCAAGTTTGCTGGGGATATGATGAGTGAGGCTTACTTGGAGACATCAACAAAAGGTTGAAGCAAATAAGTCACTGAGGAACACCATCCTTGTCAACAAAAGGTTGAAAGGTCCAACTCACTGGGGAACGCCCAAGGACTTGAAGAAGATGCCCCTGACTGGGATGAAGATGTTCTTGAAATCTTGTCTTGAGCTTGGTCAACAAAAGGTTGAACAACTTCGTGAGGAACGCCCACGGACTTGCTAGAGATGCCCCTGACTGGGCTGAAGATTACTTTGAAATCTTGTCTTGTTCAACAAAAGGTTGATACAACTTCGTGTGGAACACCCACGAATTTTTTGAAGATGATGCCCCTGGTTGGGCTGAAGATCGTCTTGAAATCTTGAGATTGATCCTGGATCTTGACCTATACATGCACGAATGCCTGATTTTGTAATGATGTGCAATGCAAATGCTGACGCGCGGAGATGTAAGTGCTGGGGAAGTATGATTGATTTTTGAGGATGCACATGATGCATATGATGTCTATGATGTCGAATATGATGCATATGATTGCATACGGGTGATTAGACATGTTGAAGGGAAGGTTCCAGCATGGTGGACTTTGGGTAGTTGCCAATACGGGTTGAACTTTGGGTGGTGGGAGGGCTTGATTTAGTTGAAGACGCCATGATTAAAGGAGACAAAGATGCTCTTTGAGCCTCGAGTTTGACCACTTGATGATGAGTTCGTCTCTGAGAGGACCACAACTATGCCTGATGGTCAGGATGGCCTGAAACTGAGCGTAGCGACATGATCAACTCATGAAGACCGTGCCTTTGCTCTGAACTTGATGATTGCCAACGTTTGGAAGGATCTGCTTATCCAACTTGAAAGGATACAAAAAGGATATGCTATTTGCAATTGGTCTTGCCCCAGTCTGAACATGGTAATGGTCTGCCCCTGATTAACCAATTCTGACATAGTTTGATCTTTAAAAGTCAAACTTTGATATGCTTTGAGATGTCTTGCCCTTGATTTAGGTGTTGAGGGAGTTTGCCCCAGACTGTGGGTTTTGAGGGAGTCTTACTTCGGGTTGGCACCACTGAAAGTTCAAATTCCTCTTCGATTGCCCCTTGTTGGAGTTGTCTTGAATGTCTAGCACTGATTTGTAGTTAAAATTGCATATTCACAAATGGTAATCTTAATATAATGCTCATGCAAGTTTTGAAAAAGAGTCGTTTATTGGAGTGTCGTGATAGTGAGACGAATGGATCGTTAGTCCAGACGTCGTGCTGATTTTGATGGTGTGAAAGATATAGCAAGGAGAATGACACCAATGCTGAAGATTAGCAAATATGGGGAGTCAATTTACACAACCTTGCAATAGTATGCTTTCAGAATAAACCTCGCCTCAATTAGGTCTTTCGAGGGTTGTAACGTGGTATGGTTTACAGTTTATGAAACAAAGGATATTAGGCTAAAACTTGGTTTATACCCACCCCTTCTTCGTGATGAACTTCCAGTCCTACGTTCAGTTAAATCTGCACATGTTTGTATTTCAAAAGGGTTGACGGTTCAAGGTATGCTTGAAATGGCAGTCACATTTTTTGTTTTTGATGGATGTTAGTGACCCTTTGGTCTCGGCATGGTGGTCACTGGATCTTATTTTGTTTTCGTTGAGGATTCAAGTGCCTCTTTTGTTTTTTGATCCCTATCTTTTGCATGGACTGATTTTGCTTTTCGGTAGCCTTGATTTTTTTTGCCTAAGTCTCCTTTGAGGTGCTCGACTTAGCAGGCTTTTGATTTTATTGTTTTTGGTTTTGTTGGATGATTGTGACTACCAAGTCACGGGTTATTGACGAATAACCGTCATGTCTTTGGATTTTACTTGTGATTTGAGTGCGTAATTGGATTAACTGAACACTACCCTGCCCCAGGTTGATTGTAAGGGTTTGAATATCCGAAGGAAACTTCTACTTCTAGTCTCGAAGTGGTTTACTAGGGATTAACTCATTGTCTCTCCAGTGTTTGGGGGTTGAAACAATGCATGTACATCATCGACGAGATTCTGTCCGAAAGCATATAGTTTGCAATTATGGGTATTTCGTTTTCATCATCCTCCCTCCAATCATTGCTAAATAATAGTTGATAAAGAGAGTGAAGTGGATAAATGTGTCAGTGTTTTGCAGTAAATGGAAGAAATGAGTGAATACGACATAACTGATTCAAAACATGCTTAGTCAATACATTAAGAAAGCCACATACGAAAGACAATGTTCAAAGCATACAGTACTTAAACACATAAAGACAAAATACAAGAATGCAAATGATGGGATGGCAACATGACTGCCTTCTTCGGGGAATGAACTTGACTTGACTTGATGTTGGCACTAGTTTGGCGGGTGGCAGCGGGTTTTTGATGACGTTTGGAGCCCTCCTATTGAATGTGAGAAACTTTGAGTCGATCATGTCTTGAACCTTGTGTTTGAAAGCTCTGCAGTCCTCGATCGTATGCCCTGGAGCACCCTTATGAAACTCGCAATGAGCATTAGCATCATAATCTGGGGGAATGACAGTTGGAGGAGCTAGGTCCCTCAGAGGGATTGCCCTATTCTCCATCAATTGAGCAAAGATCTGAGCATATGTCGTCGGCAGACGATCAAAGTCTCTATCTGGTCTCCTTGTCCTTTGTTGACGTTGTTGAGCAGCTCTCTACTGTTGATGTTGAGGAGGATACTGATACCCTTGCTGATTGTAGGATTGTTGCTGAGGAACCTGTTGTTAAGGTATTGGAGCTTGAACAACTTGAATTGTTGGCTGATAAGGCATTGGAGAGTATTGCGCAGCAGCAACATACGGATACTGGAAGTAAGGGATTTGAAAAGGCATTGGAGGGGGAGCTTGTTGAGCTTGCTCTTTCTGAGAAAAGACGACATTTGTTTCACCCTCTTTTTTCTTGTATCCATTAAAGGGCTTCTTGACTTGCGACTGACTGCTAGAACCTCCTTGGATCTTTCCGCTCTTCAGACCCTCTTCAATTCTCTCATCGACAATCACCAAATCAGAGAATCCAGCAGAAACACTACCAATTAGCTTCTCGTAGTAATGGCCTTGCAAGGTACCCATTAAGATGTCAATCAGTTCACGGTCAACCAGAAGTGGATGCACTCTTGCAGCTAACTCTCTCCAGTGTTGCGCGTACTCCTTAAAGGATTCGTTGTCCTTCTGAGCCATACTCTGAAGCTGAGTACGATTCGGAGCAAGGTCGGTGTTGTATTTGTATTGCTTGACGAATACATCAGCTAGCTCATCCCAAGTGCGCACAGTGCTACGCTCCAGCTGCATATACCATTTGAGTGATGCCCCAGACAAACTGTCTTGGAAGCAATGGATCATCAGCTTTTCGTCTTTGGCATAGGCAGCCATCTTGTGGCAGTACGTTTTCAGATGAATGTGTGGGCAACTGAGGCCTTTGTACTTCGAGAATTCCTGTACCTTGAACTTGGGAGGAATGACAACATCTGGCACCAAGCACATTTCCAGAGCATTCAGTGATTTTGAGTTGCGCCCCTCCATGACTCAGAGTTTTTCAGCTAGGTCACGACACATTTTGATGGCTTCAGAATCCTGAGCAGCAGTAGGATTGACAATTGGGATAGCAGCATGGTAGTTCTGTACCTCATCATACTGATCTAGCATATTTTCTTTAGCATGAGGAATAGGAATCTGAGTGACAACAGGTTGGGCTTGCGGAATAGCTCCAACAGTGACTCCAGATGTTGGAAGTGGTTGAGAAGTGGCTCCTTCAGCGGCAGGAGTGAAGTTCATTGGTATCCCATAATTGATAGGGTTGGGAACAGGAACTGAGAGCCTTGAGGTAGATCCTTGAACATGTACATTGTTATTGGCAGCGGCGGCTTCACGCAGTTCTTCTTCTTTTTTGGCCATCACGATGGCTTTGAGAATTTGGTCGATCTTTCCCTTCATAGATTCCAACTCCTCTCTGAAGGCAGCTTGCTCTTGTTGAATCTGTTCCATCATTCGTCTTGTGTTGGCTCGAGTTGCGTACTGGTGTCGAGGAATCAGCTTAATTTACTGGAGAAGGAAGGAAGGTGTAATGAGTCTCTGAAGTCGAAATGCAATGCAAGATGCATAACTGATGCAATGCAATGCAATGACGTATATGCAATGCAAGATGCAAGATCCAGGATCGCAGATCACAGGTTCAAACAGTTCTGAGGTTGGTCACAACAATGGGTAGAAGACCACAGTCCTTGATCAAAGAAACCCTATAGGTAGGCTCTATGAGGAAAGTTCTAGGTTCTTTACCCATAAACCCACTCACGGGATGGTTTCTATGTTGACGGATAAGGTTCCCAAGATTACAGACACAAATCGCATCAACGTCACGCAACAGGCTAGCTGCATTACGACGAGAATGACGACAAGGTCTCTCCTGAGTGGCATCCTCATGCTAGGCACACAAGGAGCGAGTCCTTGGAGACTAACACTACACGACCACCAATATAGAACTTGGTTCTAAGAGTGGTTCCTAGAGTCACGGACCCTTCATGAATCAAGTCGTGCGACAGACTAGCTGTGTTACAACAGGATCTACGAAAAGGTCTACTCTAGGGGATCTTTCATGCTAGGCACGCAATGAGCGAGTCCTTGGGGACTAACACTACACGACATCCAATTCTAAACTATGTGTTCCCTCTGCTTTTACCAAAGCTCGGGTGTAGAGCTTTACTCATGATATCAACCCATGATCCAACAACCAAGAATGATAATGAGCATAAGGGAAAGCAATAAGAGGACAAATACGTAAACGAGAAGAAAACAAGCAAACAAAGATAACGCTCCTCACAAATCACACTAAGTTAGGCTCGACTCTCTCTTGCATGGAGCAATTGGTCCCCATCAGAGTCGCCAGCTGTCGCACCTCGAAAAAATTGCTTAATCGAGACACGACCCTTCGCGCGAAAGGCGCGGAACGGTTCGACAGAGTCGCCACCGAACTTTATTTATCCCAAAAGAGGGAAAGGAAAATATCGAGAAAACCTTTAAGGAGGGATAAGAACATGGTCGTCGCAACCACATTCTGGGTTCGGGAGTCGGTTACGTAAGGGGAAGGTACGTGCACCCCCTCACGTCCGTTGTACTCAACGGGAACCTCTTGATTCGAATCGCAATACTCGTTAGCTAGGTTTGTTTGTTTTCTTCTCAATGGTAAACGCGAAACGATAAGATAAAGGGAAAAGATACTAAGGGGAAATGGGGTGGTTTTAGGATAGGGTGCTCGGCAAGATCATCGCGACCTCGGGCCTACGTATGCTCATTCGGACGAGAATGAGGAATCAGAGCAATCGTAGTTCGACTACGGGAAGGGATAGAGGGAAGACGGAAGATGGAGGGAAGATGGCTCGCCAAGATCATCGCAATCTTGTGCCTACGTATCTTTACTCGGACGAGAATAAAGAATCAGAGCAGTCGTAGTTCGTGGTACACCCACGAAACAAGGGTTAGGGTTTGAATTTTAGGAGACGAAAGATTGAATGACATACAACCCAAGGGGTATGCCTCGAGAGCAGTCACTCAAGAATCCAAGGAATGCTAGACTCCAAGAACTCAGTTCTTTCGTGAGTTGATTGCGAAAATGTTTGATAATGGTTAAGTGTTTTAAGACGAAAGGGTGAATGAATAACAACCCAAGGGCGTGCCTCAAGAGCCATTCATTCGAAGACCCAAGGAATGCTAGATTCCAAGAATCTCCTCCTTTTGTTAGTTGATTAAAAAAAATGATTTGAAAAAGATCGATCGGATTGGTTGAGAAAAGAGGTGAGGATCGATAGTAGTTCCAATGGGTGCTCCAAGTAACGAAACCACGAGATGTGCGAGTGTGCGTTTGAACTCGAGGCAAAGTGCGCTCGACTTACGAGTGGCTCGACGACGAATCGAGGATTAGTTTGAAAGTGGGTTGCTTATGCTAGTCCCTAGGGGTGCTCCTAGTAAACAAACCACCATCAAAGAAACAACAAATGCGAACATCGGAATGGGAGCGGGGTACATGTAGAGTACAAGGGATGACATGAAATAAAAGGTCTCATTGTAAGGTAGCCCAAGAGGAAGCCGTGTGTGTGCAAGGTGTCTTAAACTAAGCCTTGAGCAAGAGTCGGACAAAAGCTCCAAGCAAAGGATAGTTACCAACAGTCCACCAATTAGTTTTTTTGGGCTTCGATAATTGTTAGTGTGTTTTGATTAAAGTATGAACAAAGAAACAAAAAGAGGGTTAGATGAATAAGTATGAATATGATATGAACAATGATAATAAGATAATATGAACAATAATATAATCAAGATAATATGAACAAGATATAATATTGACATAAAAGTAAATCAAGATAATATTGACGGAAATGTAAAGTTAGTGGTTAATCGGATGAATCGGGTCCAATGTAGCGCTAAGCCATCGTAGCATGATTTATGACGAAGATTACACTATAGGAGGATGCGCAATTTGATCTTTGTGCTAAAACACGATGGAGAAATGATATTGAGGATCATTCTCCAATTGAATCGTGCCACACGAAAAGAAAAAAGGTGAAGATCACGTCTTAATCATAAACTTTTGTCGATTAATCGAAGGTAACCTATCACGATCCCAAAGTATAGAAAGAGATCTCGATGATCACTCACTACAAATTTAAAATAATGAAGGTTAACCGCTTCAACAATCAACATTCGCGAATAGAAAGACTTCATCGATCGAAAATGAGAAAATAGAAGAAGATAATAGAAAATGAAATGGAAATAAAAAATAAATCGAAGTGGTCTCGTCTTAACCAAGATTTAATCGAGAAATCGATAATCAACGATATTTGACTTTCATTGACCAAAAGTGAAAATAAAAGAATATGTGAAATGAAAATCATAAGAAATGAAATAAAATCGGGAAAAAGAAGAAAGGTCTCACCTTTATCAAGATTTTAAATCGAAATCGATTAATCTTTGATGTTTGGTTTTCATTGACCCAAAATGAATGGTAAAAACAAATAAATCGAAAAGAAAATAAATAGGCCTCATATTAACCAAGATTATAGATCTACTTGAAATAAATCAACAAATCATGATGTTTTTGATATCATTGGCCCAAGAAGATAAAATGGAAGTGGAATTTAGTTAAGAAAACCTATAATCAAATAAGAATTAACAATAAAAATTGGAAAATTTAGAAAAACTTCAAGCATTAGATAAGAAACAAAACTAAAAATTATTTTTCATGAAAAATAAAAAGAAATTTTATTGAAATAATGTTACATAACAGAAGAAGGGGGTGAGGCGCTGGTATTTGGTGTGTCAATAGGTATCAATATCATGGGCCTATGAAGACCCATTACACCAATAAGGTATCGGATCCATAAACAACCACACACTTAATGCAAAAAGTAAACCAGGCTCAGGCAACACAATCAGATAAAACTATATTTTATATATTTTTCTTTTAAAACACCAAAGAAAGACGGTCAAAATGGATCCACCATCTGTGAACAACAACAAAAAGAGCGCTCAGGTTCCATTATCATCATCATTGCGCAAGAGCCATGGCCAGAGAAAGTGAAAGTCAAACGAAGAACAAACACACACCCAACCTTCGATGAACTCTCCTCGCCTCCAAATCTCGTTTCTCTTTCTCGCTTCTCAATCCTCTTTTACGAACGAAAACTCCTCCGATTTGGTTCTCAACAGGTTTGTGTTCGATTTGTGATTTCACTTAATCTCCTTTTTCATCTCGGTTCTAATTCTGTCTCTTCTTCTACTTCTTCTCACTCTCTCTGATTCAATATCGTTTCTGATTTTTAATGATTGAGAGTGGGTTTTGTTTCTGGTTTATGGATTGATTTGGGTGAAAGATTTTGTATGGGTTGTTGTTGGTTTTTGCAGGTGATGGAAGGTGAATAGGACAAGATGAAGGGTGAATGATTTGTGGATCTGTGATGTTTGTGTCGTGATGTTGCAATGGTTGGAAAGGTCAATGACTTTGTGTTATTGTTTTGTTGGTGAGAAGTTTGAACCGGTGCAGGAGATGGAAAAGGTGGAGGTCGCAACGGGTTTGTGTTGTGGGGGAGAAGTGGTTTTCAGGTGGAAGTGAAAGATGGCTGAGGTTCCGATTTGTTGAGTTTTTTTTCAAAAGTTCTCTCTATGTTTCCCTTTTTAAAGCAAGAACAAACCTTGTCCATTAAACTCTGTTTTGTCTGGTGTGGTTGATAGGTCCCTTTCTTGGCAGATTTGTGGTCATTGTTGATTGCAGATGTTGTTGGTTGGAGCAGTGAGGTGCTGTTTTCGTTTGCAGGAAGGTACACATTTGTAGCACGTTTTGTCTTTTCATTGCAGTGTGTATTTTGGTGCAGAGTGCTTGGCTTTGCAAGGCTGTTATGGAGACGGTGGTATGGTTCGCTACTGAGTTTGTTTGATGCGTGTATTGCTTGTTTATGGCTTGGAATGAAATCATGATATTGTTTCTTGGCTGCAGGGGCATGGTTTTTGGTGTGAAATGCCCATCACTGTTTGATGTGGTAAAAGGTTAGTAAAAACTTTTGTAAAATAATGGGCTTATTCTATTCATTATTTTTTATTTTTTGTTGTATAAGTGTACTTCTAACATAGAAATTGGCAATGGGCTTAGGTTGCAATTCTTGTGTAAAATGGTTTTTTGTATTCTGAATGAACTCTTGGACTTTTGGTGTATGAATGTGGACTTAAAATAAAAAGAGATAACGGGCTTTGCTACATCTTTTGGGAATTTTGAATTTGCACCTCACCTTTTGGACAATGCAACAAAAATTCATCCTTTTGAAACCTTCAATCAAATTGAATAAAATTTGAATAGGCCCATAAAATCCATCACTGAATAAAACATGAATCAAGATTAATCCTTGAATGAGTTATAGCCTAGAGCCACGAATCAATCTTGAATTCATCATAAACTTGAAATGGATTGGAGAATCAACAACTGTATGAACCTGGCTAATTGAATATTGATAAATCAAAGCCTTCATTATAAGTTAGATGAACAGGAACATGCCTTGAAATCAAAGGATTATGACTTGAGATATACACCTCAGTACACCCAAGCCCTAATTCTTAACCATGAAGCACTCACAACTACGATGTATCCTGACCCATACACAGATTATTTGCATTGGCACATACCCTAATTATAATCTCGGAACACACACTATCACACTCTTGCCTGATGGTCTTGAAATGAACTTTGCCTGATTAAGTCAACCCATACTCATTCCTGACCTGATGATCCTCAAATAAATCACAGACTTAGGCTACATGAAAACAACATATTTTGGATTTTTGAATAAAGGTTAGTGGATGAATGTACAAATGACGGTATACACAGGTAGGACAAATTTGGGGTATGATAGAAACCTACCTATTGTTGCTATAGTTTTCCCTCCACAAAGCCCCTTGAAAAAGCATCCATCCAGACCTATGACATGTCTACATAATTTGAAGCTCTCTTTACATGATATATAGCATATATACAACCTTCTAAAAAAGGGTCTTTGATCCTCAACACCTTCTTGAACAGGTTCAACATTTAGCTTAACTATTGAACCTGAATTAGATCTTAAAAGCTCATGACAATAGTCATTGATTCTAGTGTAATTTCCAAAGAAAGAACCATTAACTCTGTCCCTAGTAGCAAGTCTTGCTCTGATTGCTTTAGTCTTGTTAACCTCTACATTCCACTTCTTCAAAGCCTTTTCCTTGATATCCTTTACCTTCATCCTAGGATTGTTTTTCAAGGAATTCTGAATTCTCTTGCTCAACCATTGTGTACTCATCATCTTCACATTAAACTCTCTGCTACAACTATGTTTGTCAATTACCTTCCTTACTTGAGAATATTCTTCATTTGGCAACTTGGCCTAATAAACCTCCTACTCCCAACCATCTTTACATCTCAGCCTCACCCTTTTTTTTGTCATTTTTTTAACTTCAAGTTTCTACCATTTTGAACATCATATGAGGTTACTGCTTCCTTAATCACACTTTTTGAAGTAAAATACATTCCTACCTCCCATTTGTAATTGGATATATCCTTATGTATCCTAAAAGTTAGGTACTTCTTCCTTTTAGCTCCACTAATATCATCACTTTCACAATCAGTTTGCAGATCTTCACCATCATTATCGCTCCCTTTAAATTCTTCTTTATCCTCTTCCCACTTTTTTCCCTTTTCCATTTTCATCACTTTCATATCCAATCAGATTATCAAGTTCATCTTCCTCCATCTCATCCATCTCATCATACCCATCAGAGTCATCCTCAAATGATACTTCTATAGCACTATCATAATGGTAGTTGTCATCCTCTCTGTCACCAAAGTTATATTCATCATACACCTCACCAACGTTGACATCCTGCACTCCAACATTGACATCCTTCACTCCAACATTGACATCATTCACTCAAACATTGACATCATTCACTCCTACATTGTCAAATCCCACTCCAACATTGACATCATTCATTGCAGCATTGGTTAAGTCCACTGCAACATTACCTTCTTCCACACTAGCATTACCAATATTCAACTCATCTACAATGTCATTATGCAATTTATTAAGCAACTTTTCCACCTCATCTACAATGTTATCAGGACCCTCTTCAACATCATCAACAACACCATCACAATAATCAGGTTGAGACAAAGTGTGCTGAATGTAGAAATTAACACTTTGGTTTACCCTATAAAGATCTGTAATTTCTAAAGCACATTTTTCATCAACAAGGGCATTCAACCCAAAAGTAGGGTCCTTTTAATATATTGTCTCAAAGTCCCTATAAAATAGCTCTTTCAATACAACAACTAACTCGAAATAACTCCACTTATCAACATCTACTTTCAAATCATCTACTAGTCCTCCTTCATACACACGTAGTATAGGATCAATAAATTCACCACTGTGATGAATTTTGAGTTTCAGAAATTCGTCTATCTTTCCCTGTATTGAGTTTCAAATAGAGTACATCAAAGCCTTAAAACATGAAAATAAAAAAATCTACAAAAAAACCCTAAATCTACAAATCTACAAAAAAAAATTATAATTCTACAAATCTACAGAAAACCCTAAATCAACGAAAATATACAACTAATACTTACCTATTATCTAAATTTCGTCAGCTGCTTAGAGTTCGTCTTCAATCGCCTCAGAGTTCGCTTGCTTTCGCCAGCTGTTTAGAGTTCATCTTCAATCGCCTCAGAGTTCGTCTTCGTGTATCTGCAGCTGCATGTGTTCCTTTGTTATTGTTTCCTTAATACTATATTGACATATCCACGTCAACACAGTGTTTCAGAAACTAACTTGCGTCACGTATCCACGCCATCTAGGAACATGCCACTTGGCATCTATTTTTGACTTTGACTAACGTCCACTAACAGAAAGGACAAACGTGACAAGGTTTCAAAAGTTAAAGGACCAAAGAGACATGAAAAAAAATTAAGGGACCCAAGTGAACCTGAGGGTATAGTTAAGGGAGCAAAAAGAGTATTTTGTTAAAATTATATGTGGAGTTTGAGTAAGACTTTATTTGTTATAGATTTAAAAAAATAATAATTTTATGAGATTTTTTTAAAAAATATTAGAAGTTATTTTTAATTATTTGTTATAATTAAAAGAATAATTTTGACATCTAATTACTCAAATATTTATCATTAAATATTCTTTAAAATGATATATCTCAAATATAATCATTTTTATAAAAATATATTTAAAATAACATTAAATTTAAGTGATATTTTAAAATCTAAAAAATTATAATATAATATTAAAATATTAAAAATAATATTAAAAAATTAAAATAAGCTACACTTTGTTTATTATAGGATTACAAATTTCAAAAAGATAATTTTAAATAATTTATAAGAACATAAAATTGCTATGTATGTTAATTTGTGATTTTAAAATGGAAGATGAAACCTTAAGCCTTTTTTATAAGGCCACCTTAGTTGTAGCTAAAATAATTAAATTGCGAAAAAATCGTATACGAATCAAACCAAGGACAAGACTCTTGCTTTCAATCTCCAAACCTCATGCACTGTTGGGCCACTTGCCAACTTTGATATTATTTTGGAATATAATATGTTTAATATATAAATAATTATATTCCTATTTAAACCCACATGTAGTTTTGAGACCCCAAAATATTTGAGGCTCTGTGCGGTGATCTTTACTGCACATCCATACGATCGGTCCTAAGAATAACTTTTGAAATACTAGGGCAGGTCACACACATACAAAAGTTTTTAAATATTCACTTATTTCTTAAAACCTCTGAAAAACCTATCAAAGGTAGTGTGGAATTGACCAAGGAATATTTTTAATGGGTTATGCTAATGCACTTATGTAAGTGTGCATTTGTAACATACACTTTAGTGTATTTTTTTATGGGGTTTATCAATTTTGCGTGAGACACACATTAGAAAAATGAAGAAAAAAAATAGAAAGAAAATAGATATAGTGTATTTTTGTGTGAGATCCACCTATTTTAGATGTATGTTAGCATTTCTCATTTTTAATTAGTTAGATATCATTTTTACTTTGCCTAATTAATTAAGGATTCAGTCCAATCGATTGAAGCAAGGCAAAATACTTTTTTATCGATTAAATCACATAACTTGTTTATCCTTAATCAATTAAATCTAATTTTTCTCTTATAAATATAGGATTTTTCCTTATTCCATTTTACACTAGTTTTTGAAATTAAAACTATACTATTTCATTTTCTACTCTTTTCTTCTTTATTTTCTTAATATTCAATAAAATTGCCTTAGTGTCAAAAGAGAAAAATACTTGTGAGATTTTAGTTATACTGGTGTAGTGTTGCATTTGTTCTTGTTCATGAGTGTGATTCTCTTGACCAATATCTCAGTTTGGTTCTTCATATTAGTATGTGAAAAATCTCAGTTTGGTTATTGAGATCACCCAGTAAAAATATTTATTTGGTTAGAGAGTTTAGCATGTTAAAAGCTTTGTTTATTTAGGAGATAAACTAGTGTAAAATCTTTCATTTGTTGTAAGAAGATTCGTGGGAATATCCTTTAAAGCTCAAGACGTATTATTAGTGAAACTCTTAAAGAAAACTCTTGGGAACAAGAGTATGTCAAATGGTAGACTGAACCTATATAAATCTCTAATGTAATCTTTCTAACTCTACCTCTTTACTTTCTGCCATTTATTTTCGCTCCTTTCAAATCACTCTTCTTCCTCTTCTCCATTACTTTTATCTCTGTTGGAATGATATAAACTAATTTTAAGAAAGAACTTTTTAAATATTTTTAATTTTTAAATATCACAATTCACCTCTTGTATTTTGTGTCACTTGGTCAACATTTCTTTTGTACAAGTTGTTAGAATTTTGGGTCACAACTGTAACATTTAAAGTGTTAATGTCATTATTTTAATTAGTAAACACTTAAAGGAGTCCAATTAAAATAATATTAATATGATATTATAAGGGTCTAATGAATATTGTCAAGGTGATATTATCTCTAGCATCTAATTACAATTTAAATTTAAACCAATTTCATGGTGAAATTGAAGAAGAAATCTACATGGATGTACCTCTAGCATTCCGCGAACATACTTCCACCAACACTGTACACTGTATCAAGTTAAAAAAATCTTTATATGAGTTAAGGCAATCGTCACAAGCATGGTTTGATGATTCACTATAGTTATGGTAGGTTTGGGATTTAAATAAAGTCAAAGAGATCCTACCTTATTTATCAAACATTCTGAAATAGTGGGAGTAATTGTGTTGTTGGGTACGTGGATGATATTATAGTAACATGTAATGATGAGGACTGATAACAATTGTTGCTAGCCAAAGAATTTGGGATTAAGATCTTGGAAAATTTGAAATACTTCATGGGAATTGAAGTTGCCCTCTCTAAGAAAGGAGTTTTTATATGTCAAGAGAAATATATTACTAATCTTCTGCAAGAGACTGACAAGACATCATACAAGCCTGTAAGTATACCAGTTGATCCAAGTGTAAAATTGAAAAATGCAGAAGAAGATATTGTGGTTGATAAGAAAATGTATCGTAGATTAGTTCGAAAACTTATATACCTCCCGCATACTAGACCCATGTAGCTTTTGTTGTTAGTTTAGTCAGCCAATTCATGCACCGACCTACGAAGATTCATTTACAAACTGCATTCTGAATTGTACAACATTTGAAAGGAACATCTGGTAGAAAAATTTTATTTGAAAGAAATGAGAGTGTTGGTCTTGAAGCATATACCGATGTCAAATATGCATGGTCAATTGTAGATAGGAGATCATCAACTATAAATTATTGTACTTTTTTAGGTGAAAATCTTGTGATTTGAAAGAGTAAAAAACAAATTGTAGTATCAAGATCTAGTGCTGAAGCAGCAGAGTTCATGACAATGACACAATGAATATGTGAATTACTATGATAAAAATTGATTTTATAAGAATTGAGAATAAAATGTGATGAATCAATGAGACTTTATTGTGATAATAAGTCTACTATTAACATAGTCCATAATCTATTACAACATGACAAAACCAAATATATATATTTTTTGTAAGCAAGTTGATTAATAAACTGAGAACTAAGGGTTCTCAAACCTGTTTACAAAAAAGAAACGAGTCCAACAACTCGACAAAAAGAAAATTGGAAACCAATTGCACCTACGAAAAAGCTATCAACAGATTTTTACAAAAATCGTAAAAATTGCAATTGGGATTGCCAATTTCACCTATAAACGACCATTTCCATGCCGTAATTTTGATACTCCACGCAATATCTAGAACGTTCCAGCTTTGATTCTCGAAAATAACACCGTTCCTAGCATTCCAAATATTCCAACATATAGCCAACCAAAGGACTCCCGCTTTCGCATTAGAGACGCCTTGAGAGAGGCAAAAAGAGAACCACCACAAAAAACTATCTTCGGAACTCACTACGTTATCCACACTACTCTCTACAAAACCAATCCACTCCCGAATCTCCCTCCAAATCAACCTCAAAAACCTACATGTACAAAAAAGATGTGCCTCCGATTCTTCTACCAAATTACAAAAGACACAACCAAACTCATTTCCGGGCATTAAAACTCCTCTTTGACGAAGGTTCACCTTGGTTGGCAACCTTTTCCAAAATAATCTCCAACCAAAAGCTTTCACACGAAACGGTACTTTAAGTTTCCATAACCGATTCCAAACTTTCACTTCACCTTGCAAATGAGCAATAGAGTGCGAGTTAAAAAACGTAACGCCATGGCTATTGCCAAAGACAGCAGCAGCAGCCGTGCCTGCCACTTGACCTCCGGCCAAATCCTCCTCCCCACTTCCCGAAACAGTCGCAGCAGTGCCATTAATCATGACAACACCGCTCTGCACTACCGCAGGCAGAACCAGAAGCTGCTCAGGACTGTGCTGAGTTACCGAAATCGTCTCCACCAGAAGGGTACCTGCAACAGAAAAATAACCAACAAACAAAATTTCAACTGAAGTTAAAAGATCCTCCACAGCAGAAACATTATGAGGAGCATCAAGATTCACTGCAGAATTAATATCAACAGGGGCTGCAATAGAACCCGCCTGTAGTCAGCAAGTATTTCGGCACAAGATTTAACCAAAAACCCTTGCACTGGATCTGGCTTCCAAAACACAGAGTCGTGACAATCTCCACCTATGGTAACATCCCTCAACAACCTCAGTAGCTCGTTCCGGCTATCTTCAACTTCTGCAAAAAGACTCCTCTTGACTCCCAAATCCCCCCATCTTCATCCCCCATCCACCCAACCTCCCAAACTAGCCACCGAGGCATCTTGAAGCTCGGAATAAGAAAAAATAATGGGAAATTTCTCCTTGAGAGTGAAATCTCCCAACCATCTAAAATGCCAAAAAGACGAGGTGAAACCATTACCAATCACAAACTTACAATTATCCATGATGATATCGACATCAATATTTCTATCTATCCCCCCAATATCTTTCCACCACACCGAATAATAGCTACTCGCTTTAGTTTGGGAACCACCTTTGACCATACTAGAACTAATGTCCCCATACCTCGCTTTCAACAATCTATACCACAAAGAATCCGAACCCTTCAAGATCTTCCACCTCCATTTAAGGAGAAGAGCGATGTTGAAATCCTTAATGCTTCTCACCCCTAACCCACCTTTTTCAACCGGCTTACAAACATCCTTCCATCCGATCCAATGAATCCTCCGCCTTCTGTTAGAAGAGTAATAGTGTGGGTTGTTTTTAATCGTATCCACATGGATTGTTTGATATTTGATGCGTGCCTTTTGATAGTTTCGATATTCTAAGTTAACAGTTTCAAAAGTTTCTCAATTGTTTTTAACATTCACTTGTAGAAAAGATTAATTTGTCACAAAGATTTTTGTAAAAGGTTTTATAAAAACATGTTAAGGTTAGGTTTCGCTAATCCTTTCCATGTATAAGTTGCAATATCACTTAGCAAGTCCCGGCAACGGCGCCAATTTGTTAGAAGAGTAATAGTGTGGGTTATTTTTAATCGTATCCACAGGGATTGTTTGATATATGATGTGTGCCTTTCGATAGTTTTGATATTCTAAGTTAACAGTTTCAAAAGTTTCTCAATTGTTTTTAACATTCACTTGTAGAAAAGATTAATTTGTCACAAAGATTTTTGTAAAAGGTTTTATAAAAACATGTTAAGGTTAGGTTTCGCTAATCCTTTCCATGTATAAACTATTAATCAAGCATATGAACTCGGTTTCCGACCAACATAACCACGTATCCTCCCAACTAAGTTTATGTCTAAAGCGAAATCGTGAGTACCGTTGTTTAAACCGTTAGATGATGTCTCACGCTAACAATCTAAACAACGATCATTAAGATCAATACAATGCGAATAGTAAATCCCAAATCTATGTCTAGAGTTTGGTTTTTGAGAGATGAAATTGTTAGGTCAAGATTTGTGGAATCTATGTCTAGAGTAAAACAAATCAAACATAAAGCATTAAGAAAAAACAACTTCATATATATTGATCAAAGACCTTGTTCATATACAATAGATCAAAAGCAATACATAAAAACAGAATCAACTGCCTCTAACCTCAACATAGAGGGTTTAGCTACCACTTCTCATGGTAGATTGGATAACAAGTAAAGAGAGGAGATGAGTAAACATCCACGCCGAATAATCAAGAATGGATGCAAAATCAGCTTCTCCAAGTGAAAATACAAGCTCCAATGGTAAAAAGACTGAAAACTATGATTTTGGATCAAAATGAACAAAAGATCCTTTTCACAAAAAGTGAAATTCTATTTACACATAGCAGAATTCTGCAGGATTCGCACTGCGAGCAATCCATTCGCACTGCGAATGAGGAAAAATGGCACTTTAAGTGCCTCTGAGACTTAAACCGCCCCAAGCAGAAATCGTGGGTTCGCACTGCGAATCATTCGCTAGCTTCATTCGCACTGCGAATAAACTAGCGAGCCAGAATTCTCAAAACTGGAACTCTCTGCCTCTCTTCGCCAGCACCTTCGCACTGCGAACCAACCAGCGAACATTCGCTAGACCCTCGCTAGGAGTTCGTAGTGCGAACACAAGGTAATTGAAAACCTGGAGCTCACTGCCTCCATTCGCTGGTCCCTCGCAGTGCGAACCTTCGCTGGGCCTTCGCCAGATTGTTCGCACTGCGAACACCCTGTTGCAGCAATAAATCAGTGGAAACTTGCATTGGTTCCATGTGTTCACAATTTTGCTCCTTTCATGCCTATACCTGCATATTAACACACAAATTACAAGCTCCACACATATATTCCAATGTCAGCATTACAACTCCATTTTACCGCGTAAATTCACCATTCACCGTTAGAAAGAAATGAAAAATGCCAAAATTCCATACAAATATATAACAAGTTTGACATCTAACAAACTCTCCCCAACTAACTCTTTGTTTGTCCTCAAGCAAAGTATGCCTCTCAACTAAACAACGATCACAACAATGCACAATTACACAATTCAAGAATTTGATATGAAAAAGAAGTTGCGTCTTAAACAATTTCAAACAATGTTTCAAGAAACAACTAACTCATCCTGCAAATGTCATTCTACACTCCTCTTCGAAAAAGGATTGAAGGCAAACGTGCATACAAACACGGGACAATTACACTCAAATGACAAATGATGCAATACTAAGCAATTCATACCATATCTCAATGATCATAACAGAAATCATGGAAGTAAAAGATCACTAAGGACTTTAAGGTTGTAGTTTGGTCCGGTGAACAAAAAAGGGACATTTCTAATGGCCATTGAAACGAAATTGCCAAAGCAAAAGAACATTCACTATACACATATTCACACAACACACTTCATTTCACCAATTTTTCATTCCACCCTCACAAACTACCGTGTACACTTATTGATTCTATTATTTTTTTTTATTCAAGCAAGCATTTTCTCCTTTGTACAACATATTCACACTCTTTTCTTTACATGCTTGCTTGAATTTTTTTTTTTTTTCAAAATTTGGAGTAATGCACCCATCTTCTTTTTATTCTCCCCAACTCATTTTCAACTCAACCTAAAGTGAATGTTCCTTGCTTTTTAAGGCAAGGAAGTCAAAGTATACAATTTTCAAAGGTTAAAGAAGAAAATGTTAGAACTCACCAAATTCAATGATGAACCAAACTTGCAGATTATGTACATAAAACAAGTTCATCATTAAATTGAGTTCTAAACTGTTTAGGCTCAAAGGGCTACCAAATACTCACTACTCACGGGTGAATTAATATATGGACATAGTTGTGCTCAAATTCAAACAAGTGCCTTGATCACTTCTCATACTTCCACAAAATCACATGGTCACAAGATAAGGCATGAATTAAAAGTAAAGACAACATTCATCACAATCCTTAGCATATAGTAACCTTGGAGGCTTCTCACTTTAATGGTTTTGATCCTAAAATGACACATGAATTCAAAGGAAGTTGTAACATGAAACAACATTTTCAATCGCACCAAGACACAAAGTTCTAAAACATAAAAAATTCTCGAACTAGGTAACGATATACCTTGTCGCAACACAATGCTTACGGTACTATCATAGCCCTCACATCTTGGAGGAATCTACCTTTAAAATCAAGAGTTTCCAACCTACTTCCCCAAATTCATCCTAAAAGAAGGAACATCAAAATAACACATATGCACAGTTTAAGAGTTAAACATTCGTCAACTGAAGAATTCAACTCTTACTAACACTTAACAACAAAAAACATACTGAAGTGTTGAGCATTCGTAAACTGAAGAACTCAACACTTAATATGAAAATTAAAAACCAACAATTTATTAGTAAAGCGAAACAAAATTTTTTACTGCAAACCATAATCATTACTAATAATAATCATGAAGTGCCTGGTGTATAAAACACCTACATAATCCAAAAAGTACCACACTAGTACGAGTACATCAATATTAGACTAGTAAAAGCTGAAAAAACAAAATACAAGAAACTTCACTTTGATGACCAAAGGAAGTGTACAAGTCTAAGATCCAAAAATCAGTCCTCCTCGGACTCCATCTCGACAACATCAGTACCCTGATCATCCTCAGGCTCAGTCCCTATTACATTCGTCCTCTGCCCATCATCATCATCATAAATCATAATATCATCGCCATCTCCCCTCTCCTTAGCATCATCATCAGCAGCAGGCTCAACATCCTCTCCCCAACTGAAAACAGGCCTGGCCTCAGGCCATCCAGCATGCGCGAGGAACTGCTCCCTCGACATCATAGTGTGCTGCGTAGAAGGGTCGCGGATCTGCAATTGGAGAACCTGCAAAGAATCATGAATATCAGTCATGGCACGCTGCTGGGCAGCCATCTAATCCCAATTATATTGGCAGATCTCCTGCTGATATGGATAGAAGCTGTAAGATCCAGAAGCAGCACCCTCGCTTGTACCGGTCTCAGCATCAGCACCAGCACCAGAAGATTCAGCTCTAACACCTTTCGGTTTGCAGAATTTGTCGACATATCGATCATCAATAGTCGACGGCACAGTAACTTGACGACGCGAAGGAAAAGTCACTCCAGCATCAGCACATAAGGTCATAATCAAACAAGGGAAAGCAAGAGGGGCATTCTTCCTCGAAGCAGTCCCACCTAAACCACTCTCAACGATGGCCCTTATTTCATCAGCAATGATCCTTGCGACGTCAATTTCTACGTTAGTAAGGATACTATGGACAAGGTGAGCCAAACGAATCGGAACTGTGGAGGAGTGTGACTTTGGCGTAATGTTGGTCACAACCAAAAGTAAAACAAGTTGAGCCAAAGGCACCATATCCTCACGGTGATATCGAACAGCCACTCCAGAATGATTAAACTTTACATTTTTACCTGGGCGTAGGAGATCACGAGTCATTGCGGCAATATCACGATAATTACTCAGCGTCTCATGATACCTATCCTCTTCGCTAGCCCGCAGTGGAAGGGGATCTCCAAGAACTCTGTTAATAGTTCTTCTGTCAAACCTTACCGTTTTCCCGCCAACAAACGTAGTCCAAGTAAACAGATCGCCCTCATCAGGAAGAGCGTTGGCGTAAAACTGACGAACCATTTCCACATCGTATGAATCAACAGGAGTTATCAGTGTATCCCATTTTTTTGCAGTTAACAGGGCAGCAATGGCACGATAACTTCCCTGCTCATTCAGAACAAACCTCCTTTCCGCAAGGATGGTCCTTGCTTCTAACACTTCATACCTCTGAGCTTGTCTAATTCCTCGGAACCGGGTCTCATCAAAACGGACCGGTGCTTGTCTTGATGTGGATGTCTTTCTTTTCCTTATCATGGTTTTAGGACCCATCTGCACCAATAACAAACAAGTCCACACAAAAACACCAAGACAAATCATTAGAATTAAAGACAGACAAGCAACAGAATGAACTATCAGAAAAACAAAAATCTGGGCTGCTCGCTAGAATACTCGCACTGCGAAGCCTGGCGAACGCTCGCCCCAGGTTCGCAGTGCGAACAAGCCAGCGAATGCACAAAAATTTTGAAAAATTTATGCAGACCTAGATTTCACCATATATCATGATTTTAAATGTAATCTATACTCAAAATCAGTTGAAAATTTTGACATGCATTGAACATTCCCCAAACAGAATTGAACCCTAACTTTCTACACATTTTCAAGCATAATTCATAACATAATTCAAATAATTAGAAAGCACAGGGACAAGAATATCAAACCTGTTTGGCAATGGAAATTGAGTAAAAAAAAACTTGAGATGGACAAAGTTTTCACGTGAGAGGGAAGGAGAAGTTGAGAGCTTTTTCTTTTTTTTTTCTCTTAGGTTGAAAGTGAAAGTGACTTAGGGTTTGGTCCCCCCCCAAGTCAATCTACACTTCAACAAGGGTCTTGGGCCTACGTGCAGGCCCACCCATCAAACCCTCATTTTTTTTTCTGATGTGGCAGCAATGGCAAGATGGCAGGTGCGCTGACGTTCGCAGTGCGAATGTCTGGCGAATGCTCGTCCCATCTTCGCAGTGCGAATGACTGGCAAACGCTCGCCCCAGCTTCGCAGTGCGAATGAGCCAGCGAGCAAGACAGTTTTTTTTTTCAAAATTACAGGTCTGTCTTGCTGCTACAATTCCAAAAGTCCAAAATGTAAAAATGACTAAAAACAGCAAATTAAAGCAAAAATACTTACAATGTTGGGGTGCCTCCCAACAAGCGCTTGTTTAACATCGGCTAAGCTCGACGGTCCATCGCGACCTCACAGATCGCGGAAAGGCACAACTGCGGGATTCCGCTCGAAACCTCCTCCGAGATACACTTTCAGCCTCTGGCCATTAACTGTCCAATTTTCCTTTGACGTTGTGTCCTCAATTACGATTGCTCCATAGGATTTGATTTCCACAATCCGAAACGGGCCGGACCATTTAGATCTTAATTTTCCGGGAAACAATTTTAATCAAGAATTGAACAATAAGACCAGCTGTCCGACCTCAAACTGTTTGATGACAATTTTTCTGTCATGGTAAGACTTTACACGTTCCTTATACAATTTATTGGAATCGTGCGCCTGAAGGCGCACTTCATCCAACTCGTGTAATTGCACTTTTCTTTTTTCGCCGCTTAGAGTTGGATCAAAATTAAAAAATTTTAAGGCCCAAAACGCCTTGTGCTCCAACTCTACCGGCAAGTGACAATTCTTACCATAAACCATTTTAAACGGTGTGAGACCGATCAGACCCTTAAAAGCGGTCCGATACGCCCACAACGCATCATCCAGTTTGTTCGCCCAATCCTTTCTCGAGGCCGAAACAGTTTTCTCTAAGATACGCTTAATCTCACGATTGGATACCTCTGCTTGACCGTTAGCTTGAGGATGATATGGTGTAGCAACTTTGTGCTTCACACCATATTGCTCAAGAGCTTTGTCAAGCTGAGTGTTACATAAGTGAGATCCTCCATCACTTATTAACACTCGAGGTGTACCAAAACGCGCAAAAATATTTCTTTTCAAAAACTTCACCACTGTTTTTCCGTCGGCTTTAGCACATGCTATCGCCTCAACCCACTTGGAAACGTAATCCACAGCGACCAAAATATATTCATTAGAAAATGAAGATGGGAATGGACCGACAAAGTCGATCCCCCAACAGTCAAAAACTTCGATTTCTAACATATTTTGTAATGGCATTTCTTGCCGCTGTGAAATACCGCCGCTTCTCTGGCACTTGTCACAACTAAGGGCATGCGCATGCGCATCTTTGAATAAGGACGGCCAATAAAAGCCCGATTGAAGGACTTTAGTGGCCGTTCTTAATCCATTGAAGTGACCTCCGTAAGGAGAGTTATGACAATGCCACAGAATATTCGTGGCTTCCTCCACTGACACACACCTTCTGAGGAGGTTGTCGACACCAAGTTTAAATAAATGGGGTTCATCCCATACAAATGACTTGGCATCAGACAAAAATTTCCATTTTTGGTGGTGCGTTAGACCGTCCGGTATCAATCCGGTGGCTTTGTGGTTAGCCATGTCGGCGAACCACGGTCTAACCTGCACTCTAAAAAGTTTTTCATCTGGGAACTCCTCTTTTACCTCAAATTCATTTTTGGTCACGTCAATGTTGACCAGGCGGGATAAGTGATCCGCCACCAAATTCTCGGAACCCCTCTTGTCACGAATTTCAAGATCAAATTCCTGTAACAAAAGGATCCACAGAATCAACCTCTGTTTTGAATCAGGCTTGGTGAGCAGATACCTTATAGCCGAATGGTCCGTATAAACGATGACACGTGAACCAATCAAATAGGCACGAAATTTCTCCAACGCATACACTATGGCAAGCAACTCTTTTTCAGTTGTTGCATAGTTAATCTGAGCCTCGTTTAAAACTTTGCTCGCATAATGTATAGCGTGGAAAACTTTCATTTTCCTCTGACCCAAAACAGCCCCAATCGCATAATCGCTTGCATCGCACATTAATTCAAAATCTATTTTCCAGTTTGGTGCAATGATTATCGGTGAGGTGGTTAAACTTTGTTTTAAAAAATTAAATACGAAAAGACAAGACTCGTCAAAGTAAAAAACCTTACCTTGGACAAGCAAGTTGCTCAACGGCTTTGCGACCTTGGCGAAGTCCTTGATAAACCTACGGTAAAACCCCGCGTGTCCAAGAAAGCTCCTTATACCTTTGACATTCATCGGCGGTGGTAATTTCTCGATAACATCCACTTTAGCTTTATCAACTTCAAGGCCTTTTGCAGAAACCTTGTGACCGAGCACAATTCCCTCGTTCACCATGAAGTTGCATTTTTCCCAATTAAGCACCAAATTAGTTTCCACACACCGTTCCAACACCGTATCCAAATTTTTCAAGCACAAATCAAATGATTGTCCAAAAACGGAGAAATCACCCATAAAGACCTCAATTGTCTTTTCGATCAAATCTGAGAAGATAGCTTGCATACACCGTTGAAAAGTCGCCGGTGCATTACATAATCCAAACGACATCCTCCTATAAGCGAAGATTCCAAACGGACATGTAAAAGCTATTTTTTCATGATCATCCGGGTTCACAATGATTTGATTGTAACCCGAATAACCATCCAAAAAACAGTAGTATTGTTGACCGGAAAGCCTTTCGAGCATTTGATCCATAAAAGGTAGAGGAAAATGATCTTTTCTCGTAGCTTTGTTCAACCTACGGTAGTCGATGCACATTCTCCACCCGGTTACGGTCTTTGTTGGTATAAGCTCATTTTTCTCGTTTCGGACCACCGTTAATCCGCCTTTTTTTCGGTACCACATGCACCGGACTAACCCACGGGCTGTCAGAAATAGGATAAATCATCCCGGCATCTAACATTTTCACCACTTCCTTCCTAACCACTTCTTTCATGATAGGATTTAAGCGGCGTTGAGGTTGAGCAACCGGTTTAAAGTCCTCCTCCATGAATATCTTATGCATGCAATACGAAGGGCTTATTCCTTTGAGATCGGACAATGTCCATCCCATTGCACCCTGATTTTTTTTCAACACTTGAATTAAGCGGCTTTCCTCTGGTTCAGATAAAACACTGCTTATGATCACTGGTTTATTACCACTGTCATCGAGAAAAGCATACTTCAAGGTTGGCGGTAACACTTTCAGCTCAAGGTGGGATTTTTCCTCAATCACCTCTTTTTTTAGAACTTCCTCTTCATACTCCCAAGGTTGCAATTCTTCCAAAGCTTCAAGCTCTAACAAACATTCTTCAAGAGCTTGCTCTTCTTCAACCGAGAATACTTCCAAGGAATCATCCAAAGCTCTTTGTAAAGGATCAATGTCATGAATTTGCTTTGTAACTTCAAAACTTGCTTTCTCCGTTGCATCGATTCGGAAACAATCACCCTTATCTTGCTTGTGCTTCATGGCATCATAAAGATTGAAACACACCTCTTCATCTTGGACTCTCACTTTCATGAGACCATCGTCCATGTCAATTTCCATACGGGCAGTTTTCATGAAAGGCCTTCCAAGAATCAAAGGTGCATCATCGTCCTCCTCCATTTCAATGACAACAAAATCAATTGGAAACAAAAATTTGTCCACTTTGACCAACATGTCTTCCGCTACACCGTGAGGACGGGTAGTGGATTTATCGGCGAGTTGCAACGTCATTTGCGTGGACCTTAATTCCATGTGGCCTAGCCGTTTCACAATCGACAATGGTATCAAGTTGATGCTAGAACCCAAATCAATCAACCCATTGCCCACATACATGTTTCCTATCGTAACCGGCAATGTAACTCGTCCTGGATCACACTCTTTTCGCGGGAGCGTCCGTTGAATGATTGCACTACAGCTTGCATCCACCATAATTGTCTCCTGATCAGTATACCTTTTCTTCTTCGTGAGGATATCTTTCATGAATTTTGCATATTTAGGCATCTGCTCCAAAGCCTCGGAAAATGGAATATTTATTTGTAATTGCTTGAAGATATCCATAAACCGAGAATAGTGCCGCGCACTATCTTTCTTTGTAGGAGCATGCGGATATGGTAGATGTTGAATTGGAATATTGTTCATCGACTCCTTTCCCTTCTTAGTTCTCTTCACTCTTTCTTCACTCTCTATTTTTTTCTCATTCTCTTTTTTTTCTTTCTCATTTTTTTCTATCTCATTTTCAACTAACACACCCTCAACATTTTTTTCTACTTCAATCTCCTCCCTATCTTTTTCTTTTTCAACTACAACCTCCTCCTCCACTCTCTTTTTACCTACACCCATGTCAATCTCTCTTCCACTTCTTGTGAGAATTGCTTTACAATCCTTAGGATTCGGAAGCGTATTTGCCGTAAAAGGCCCTTTTTGTTGGTCGGCCAATTGTTTTGATAATTGCCCGACTTGTGTTTCAAGATTCCTTATGGCGGCATCGGTGTTCTTTTGGTTTGAGATTGCCATTTGCATAAATTGTGTAAGAGTGTCTTCCATCTTTGTATTTCCAACGGGAGCTTGCGGAGGTTGAGTGTAATTTTGATATTGTTGACGGTTTGATGGTCCGACTTCTTGCGGTCTCCATTGTTGTTGATAACCTTGGTTAGGCCTTTGTTGGTAACCTTGGTTGGCTTGTTGATATGGAGGTCGGAATTGGTAACCTTGATTTCCCGCGTAATTTGCTTCCTCCACAACGGGAGGACAATAACCGGTCGGATGGTCACCTCGACATAACTCACACACTAACACTTGCACATTTTTACTTGAAGATTCATGCATCTCTTTGAATTGTTGCGGCAGCTTAGACATTTGCTTCGTTAACAACTCAACCTGTTGTGATAACAATTTGTTCTGCGCAAGGATAGCATCGCTTGTTCCTAATTCCAACACTCCCGGAGTTCGTTGAGCAGGTCCACGGTTGTGACTACCTTGATGATCATTCAAGGCCATTTTATCGATGATAGCTGTGGCTTCCGCTGCAGTTTTGCTTAACAAGGATCCACCGGCGGTGGCATCCAACAAGGTTTTGTGTACAAGTTGCAGCCCATTTCTGAATATATGAATTTGTGATAATTCATCAAAACCATGGCCTTTGCACTTTCGTAACATTGATTTGAACCTCTCCCAAGCTTCGTTGAGAGATTCATTAGCTCCTTGTGTGAATACCGCGATGGCGGTCTTTGCTTCCATAAACCGAGTGTGAGGGAAAAATCTTTCCAAAAATTTCTCTTCCAAAGCATTCCAATCCGTCATTATGGCGGTTGACTGATCAAGGTACCATTCATTGGCCTTCCCAATGAGGGAATGCGGGAATAATCTCTTGAACAGAGACTCCTCTTCTGCTTCCGGTGCACCAGTCGCTCCCGCTATTTCATATAATTTTGTTAAATGGGTGAAAGGATCTTCATGATCCATACCCGTAAATGGACTTTGATATAACAGTTGGAGAATTCCGGTCTTCATCTCAGCATGACGACCATTGTGTGCATGGCGAGCGAATTGAGCATTGTGTCGCGGACTATTTGTACATGGCCTAGAAGCAGGTGGTGGTGGTGGTGGTGGATCTCCCTCCATAATTGGAAGTATTTGTGGAACAGGTGGCGGTGTAGAAGTACTTTCCTCTTGTTCTAGCCTCTGTCTCGCTAGTTGCCTCCTTCGTCTAGTCCTGCTGTTGATTCTACGAGCGATTCTCTCAATCTCAGGATCGAAAAGAAGTTGGTCCGCCGGTAGTTTCCCCCGCATAAACTAAGTCTGCACACTAAACAAAACAGATTAACAAGCTCAAGATAAAGTGGTAACAACTTAAAATAACTCAACTATCGCAATGCTTGCAATATCACTTAGCAAGTCCCGGCAACGACGCCAATTTGTTAGAAGAGTAATAGTGTGGGTTATTTTTAATCGTATCCACAGGGATTGTTTGATATATGATGTGTGCCTTTCGATAGTTTTGATATTCTAAGTTAACAGTTTCAAAAGTTTCTCAATTGTTTTTAACATTCACTTGTAGAAAAGATTAATTTGTCACAAAGATTTTTGTAAAAGGTTTTATAAAAACATGTTAAGGTTAGGTTTCGCTAATCCTTTCCATGTATAAACGATTAATCAAGCATATGAACTCGGTTTCCGACCAACATAACCACGTATCCTCCCAACTAAGTTTATGTCTAAAGCGAAATCGTGAGTACCGTTATTTAAACCGTTAGATGATGTCACACGCTAATAATCTAAACAACGATCATTAAGATCAATACAATGCGAATAACAAATCCCAAATCTATGTCTAGAGTTTGGTTTTTGAGAGATGAAATTGTTAGGTCAAGATTTGTGGAATCTATGTCTAGAGTAAAACAAATCAAACATAAAGCATTAAGAGAAAACAACTTCATCTATATTGATCAAAGACCTTGTTCATATACAATAGATCAAAACCAATACATAAAAACAGAATCAACTGCCTCTAACCTCAACATAGAGGGTTTAGCTACCACTTCTCATGGTAGATTGGATAACAAGTAAAGAGAGGAGATGAGTAAACATCCACGCCGAATAATCAAGAATGGATGCAAAATCAGCTTCTCCAAGTGAAAATACAAGCTCCAATGGTAAAAAGACTGAAAACTATGATTTTGGATCAAAATGAACAAAAGATCCTTTTCACAAAAAGTGAAATTCTATTTATACATAGCAGAATTCTGCAGGATTCGCACTGCGAGCAATCCATTCGCACTGTGAATGAGGAAAAATGGCACTTTAAGTGCCTCTGAGACTTAAACCGCCCCAAGCAGAAATCGTGGGTTCGCACTGCGAACCCTTCATTCGCACTGCGAATCATTCGCTAGCTTCATTCGCACTGCGAATAAACTAGCGAGCCAGAATTCTCAAAACTGGAACTCTCTGCCTCTCTTCGCCAGCACCTTCGCACTGCGAACCAACCAACGAACATTCGCTGGACCCTCGCTAGGAGTTCGCAGTGCGAACACAAGGTAATTGAAAACCTGGAGCTCACTGCCTCCATTCGCTGGCGCCTTCGCTGGTCCCTCGCAGTGCGAACCTTCGCTGGGCCTTCGCCAGATTGTTCGCACTGCGAACACCCTGTTGCAGCAATAAATCAGTGGAAACTTGCATTGGTTCCATGTGTTCACAATTTTGCTCCTTTCATGCCTATACCTGCATATTAACACACAAATTACAAGCTCCACACATATATTCCAATGTCAGCATTACAACTCCATTTTACCGCGTAAATTCACCATTCGCCGTTAGAAAGAAATGAAAAATGCCAAAATTCCATACAAATATATAACAAGTTTGACATCTAACACCTTCCCTCCGTTCCCCCCCAAAGAAAGTTACTTTGCAACCTCGTGATTTCTTTAGCAATTTTAACCGGCATCCTATAAAAAGATAGCGTAAAAATAGCTAAAGAACATAACACCGATTTTAGGAGAGTAATCCTTCCTCCAAGGCTAAGGGTGAGACATTTCCAATTAGATAGCCGACGTTTAATCTTTTCGACCAAACTACTCCACATCATAGTTCTTCTCGGATTGAAACCTATAGGGATTCCAAGAAAAGTGAAGGTACTATCCTCCATCCTACAAGAGAGAAAAGAAGCCGCCGCCTCCATAAAATAAGGATTACCATTAATACCAATAAGCTTACTTTTATGATAGTTTATACCCATCCCGAAACAAGTTCAAAACTCCTAAGAACCGCTTTTAACACCCACACTTGTTTCCAACTACTTTCCCCGATAAGCAAAGTATCGTCCGCGAATTGGAGAATTTCAACCGAACAATCCCTATTGATGGAAATACCTTCATATTCACCAATTTCAACCGCCTTTCTAACCAAACCCGAAAGCCTTTCCTCTACAAGAACAAAGAGAAAAGGAGAAAGGGGTCCGCCTTGTCTCAAACCTCTCTCCACAATAAACTCCTTAGTCGGGCTTCCGTTGACAAGTACCGACATCTTGCTATTGAAAATTAACAACTCCATCCATCTCAACCAAATATCTCCAAAACCCATCCTCCTCATCATGAACCTAAGAAAGTTCCAACTAACTTTGTCATAGGCTTTTTCAAAATCCACCTTAAAAAGGATACAACTCTTTCCTTCCTTCCTACTAAAATCCACCAACTCGTTCGCCACGAGAACTCCATCTAAAAGTTGTCTTCCGGGGACGAAAGCGCTTTGACAATTAGATATGATAGAGCCCAAAATGACCTTCAACCTTCCCGCTAAAAGTTTAGCAAGAAGTTTATACAAGCAACCTACTAAGCATATAGGTCTATATTCATCTAAGCTCAATGGGTTTGAAACTTTAGGAACAAGCGTCAAGAAAGATGAAGTGATTGATTTCGATAATTCTGTGCCCGTGTGGAAGCCACTGAAAAAACCCACTACATCATCCTTGACAATGTACCAACATTTCCAAAAAAAAAACAAAGAGAAACCATCCGGGCCCGGACTTTTGGATCCCTCGCATCCCCACACCGCTTCTTTTATTTCTTCCTCCTTGAAAGGTGCAACTAACGACTCTCTTTCCACACTATCAATGCTCCTAAAAGAGATGCCCTCTAAAGTAGGTCTCTCATCGACCTCTTCGACGAATTTCCTTGAGAAAAGTTCAAACACGTCGGCCTTCACCTTACTAACCGAATCCGCCACTCCACTTACCGGATTGAAAGTCCCAATATGATTACGTCTCCTTCTTTCTTTCATAACTCTATGGAAAAACCTACTATTATTATCTCCGTCGTTGTTCCACTTCACCCTCGCCTTTTGGATTAGCATGTTTTCCTTTATCTTTAGATTAATCCAAAACCGGCTTGACGCTTCCTTTCTTCTAGAGAGAATGTCCGCACGATCACTATCTATATCAAGAGCAAGTAACTCGTCCGCTTCATTCAAATCTCTAACACCTTCCTCCACCTCTAACTCATACCTCCCGAAGACCTTCGAATTCCACCATCTAAGGCGGGATTTAAGGAGTCTCAACTTCTCTTTCAAGACAAAATCACTTCTTCCAACCACATTCAAAAGCTTCCATTCCTTTTCAACAAAAGGAATGAAATCTTTAGATGTAAACCACTCATTGTTAAATTTAAAAGGCTTCGGTCCCCAATCCGCCCCATCAGTTACCAACCAAATAGGAGAATGGTCCGAAAAATCCCTTGGCCCGATAGATTGACCGACCACTCCCCATCTTTCCAACAAAATCTCCGAAATTAAGAACCGATCAATCCGACTCATTGACTTCCCATCACCACTATACCAACTGTATTTTTTTCCTTTACACGGAACATCCACCAAGTGGCTATTTGCTATGAACGAAGCAAACTCCGCCATCTTCGTCCTTCTATAAACCCCTCGACGCCCTCTCCTTTCACTAGGACATTTGACCGCATTAAAATCTCCGCAAAACATCCATTCTCCGTCTATATGCTTTCCTTTAAGCTCCAACAAATTTGCCCATAAAGATCTCTTCTTTGCCATCTCACAAGAAGAATAAATATTTGTTATGTAATAGGTATAATTTCTCCACCTTATCTTCACCCCCAAGAAACCATCACCTCTAAAGCTACATAAAACATCAAACTTACCCTCCTTCCACAAAATCAACAGCCCTCCCGATAAACCTCTAGATTCCGAAAAAGAAAAACCAATATCCTCTTTGCTCCACAAACTCTTTATTACATCTTCCTTCATTGTAGAAAACTTCGTTTCTTGAATAAAAAAAATGTCGGCATTCCCTTTTTTAATTAGTTGACTAACTCTCCTCCTTTTCACCAAAGATCCTCCCCCTCGCAAATTCAATGAACCAATTATCATTGGAAACCATTAGAATTCTCCATCCTAACCAACATCCTTGCTTTATCCGCTTTTTCCAACTCAGCAATTTTCTCTTTGGACAAAATATCCGAAGCAGCCTTCAACACCCCCAATTTCTCTATAACTTGCCACAATCTATCATCCCTGTTACTGCCAATGTTCTCCCAACTTCTAAAGTTGTTCCTCATGATGTTGGACTCATCTGAATGTTCCCCATGGTAAATGATCATATTTCTGCTATCATTCTTCGTCACACAGGTGTTAATACCAGCTGCTGCACGTTTCTTCGCCTGGTGGAGAGGGACCTGCTCTGCCGGAACAAAATTCTTCCTACTAACCGTCTTTTTTCTCTTAAATTTTTTATTATTATCCATCAACCCTCCGTTCCCAAAAAGATAACGGAATTTCATCCTTTTCGATTTACGCTTGCAACCTTCAAAAGGCGCTACCACAACTCTTGGAAAACCAGCCGTTGCGTTTGGTGTGCTGCTCACCTTGGTTTTTGTCGACGCAGAGATAGGATCGCTACTTAGTCCCATATTCCTTGAAACTGTCTCAGAACTGCATCTACCCTTCAACAATCTTACTGCACTGTCGAACGAGCCGCCTTCACAAGAATGGTCGCTAGGGGCCGGTTCGTTCCTAACACCTAAAGAAACCTCCTTCTGAGCGTTGATCTCAATGTCCCCTTCCTCTTCCTCCTCCTCCCCATTAACAGTGTCATCGAATTCGTCACAGGAACAAACCTCCCTCAATGACTCAAATTTCCTCCGAACAACCATCTACATTGTCCTCCGAATTACAAGCAGTAGAGGAAATTTTATCAGCTGCCTTAGAAGCCTCAGCTATTCTAACAGGGCCAAAGGTATCTTCCTTCAGTAGAAGTGAAAAAATTTTGCCGTCCACTTCCACTCTCAAGCTCTGTTTTAGATTAACTGAAGTAGGCATCTTCACCTTAATCCTCCCTACGTCAAAATTCGACCCTTTCATAGTACTCTCATCGACACAAACAAACGTTCTGATAGAGTTGGCTATCGCAACAAAGAAAGCGGTTTCCCAAACATGGATTGGGACCCCATAAACTCTCACCCACATCACTCTAACTTCATCAATAACCTCCTCCTCCTAAGGTACAACAGATGAGAACCATTGTTTCCACCAACTTACGCCCTCCCCTATAAGGTCAGCTATAAAGCCCTCCTCAACTTCTTCCAGAAGACAAAGTAATCCACCCATTGGAGTGACCTTTATTGAGTAAAAACCTTCGATTTCGAACCAAGTTTGTAAATTGTAAGTAGCACCCGGAATGAGAACTTTTCCCACATAAGCTTTCTTCAGCCTTGCTTTCACTTCCGGCTTCGAAGAATAAATAACATCCACAGACTCAGGTTCAGGATGAGTAGGACTTACCCTACAAGCCGCGACCGACGCATACGTTCTGATACCGACAGCATTACCTCCTCTGTTGAGAGACGCCTTCTGAACTTGTCTAGGTTGATGGAAGTACCCACTGTTGCCCTGAAACTTCGAAGCACTAAAACCGCGATTGAACCTGGGTAAGTTCACATGAATCTTCTTCCCTCCCATAAAAATATTGTCCAGTTTCACCGCCAAGAGTCTGGCATCCTCCACGTCTTTGAACCTACCGAAGCCGAACCGTTTACCCAGTCTATTCCGCTTAGGGGGAATTACCACTTCTACGACATTACCTTCGCACCCGAATAACCCAAAGATATCTTCTGCCTTCGCCCTGTCCGGAATCTCAGAAAAAAAGACTGTCGAAATCCCTTCTTCCTTAATTCCCCTGAAGTTCCTACCTTGCGGGTACACATCCCAAGGTAGAAGCGGGTACACATCCTCAATTCCCCTTCTTCCTCAAAACCAAATATATTGAAGCTAACTGACATTTCATTAAAGAAAAATTAGACAATAATTTCATTTGCACTCCATATGTGTCATCCCAAGACAACTGTACATATCTTTTAATGAAAGGGTTGGAAAAAATAATTTTAAAAGAAATTTTTTCAAGCAGAATGATAGATATATATATTCACTAACTTAAAAGAAGAGTGTTATATAACAATTAATTTTATTATTGTTGTTTTTAGTATTATTAGTAATTTATGTTTGGATATTTAGTAATGTCTATTAAATTAGAATATTTTAATAAAATTAGTGTTTGTATATTCATTATCACAAATAACATTTAGATTTTAACAATAATGTTTCTTCCCAGTCTACTATGAACTCTACTGAGTCTTTTGTTTCTCCTAGCAAGGTAGAATTTGACAGTTGAGTTTTTCTGGTAGCTTTAAAATAGAGTAAGTTATCCAATTTGCAATATGTGCTTGTTATCTAGTATAAAGCATAAAGTGCATTATAGAACATATCTGTAAACCTTTGCTAGGATATCATGATTCCATGTATTGGAATCAGAAAATTGCAAGCTGGAGAATAGTCACAGGTCCATATATTCATTTGTATATTTTCATTTGAAGAGAAGGTAAGTTAATTTGAACCTTTGATTGTTTTTGTATTATTATTCAATTCATCAATGAATCTATTTAGAAATAAATGCTATGAATACATTAACCTCATATGTCTTAAAAGTTTTATTTTGGTTCTGCACATTTAAAACATTACATCATGTTTCTCTATGTAGAATCAATACCTTTGAAAAAAGGTGTGTAAGTGTTGCTGTTAGACACCGACACTATACTAAAATTTATGATTCTGTTCAATTTTTTTTATATATTATTATTGATGTTGATGTGTTGCATGTATGCCGTGCGGTGTCTGTCTTACCCTTAATGTGATGCAGAGTTGACATGGCTGTAAATGATTTTCTTAAGCTATTCAAAATTGGCAACTAGAATTTTACAACAGAACCAACATTTTTGTATGATTATTATTTGAGATGCATTATATATCAATTTACACACACTCACACATGCACATATAAGTCAAAGATCATTATATTCTTCAACATGATGAGACTGTTCAACCTCATTCTCTTCCAAAGACCTTCCCATAGTTTCCTTGGTGAAGAAGTAAGTAACAAACATTCCCACTATACACACCCCTCCAAGTATGATAAGTGAATCTTTCATTCCAATTCCCTTAGGATACCCTTCCTCTTTCTCTTTATGTGAAGCCCATAGAAACCCAACAGATCCAATGATCGCACCAACCTTACCAACAGCTCCAGAAATTCCATGACACGTCGACCTAAACCTAGCCGGAAAGAGTTCGGCCGGGACAATAAAAGTTGTAGTGTTAGGCCCGAAATTTGCAAAGAAGAAAGCAAGTCCATATAGAACCATGAACCCTTTGTTATCATGGTTCTTAGGACTTGTCCAATGAGAGTAATAGGGAAACCCTATGGCAAAAAACGACACTGCCATGAAGAAAAAGCCCATCATTTGGATCTTGACTCTTCCTACGCGATCGATGAAGTAGACGGTGAAGAAGTAGCCGGGAATGGTGGAAGAAACCGCGAGAATAGCTTGGATTCTTGCAAGATGGAAAGCTTCTTGATACACGTCCTGTTTGTCTTTGGGCTTAGTAAGGAATCGCTTGTATATTTCACTTTGGAAAAGAACTTGACTGTAGAACACTATGTCCAAGAGGAACCAGTTTGCAGAACAGCCGAAAAGATCACGACCGTGTCGACGCAAGAATTCTCTGGAAAGAAGAGGGTATGATGCAGCAGTTGTGCTTGGTGGTAATGAATCTTCTTCGGCTATTTGGCTCATTGATACATCTAGAACTTTCTCCATGTCCTTTGCAGCTTGCAACACATTTTGTTCCACTAATGCTGTATATCTGATGCACATCATATAGTACGTTTTTTAATTGTTAGTCAAAACAATCTCAGCCCGCGCTGCAAAAAATGACGTCGGGACAAACATAATAAAAGATGCTGGCCTAAAACTTTGAGTCGATCTGAAAAAAATTCGGATAAAACAAGCATGCTCACAAGTAATAAGCCCCCTCTAAAATAAATTAATAAACCTTGCATTTTCTGCTAATTGGCAATTATTTATTGGTTACCATAAACTACTTTGGTTTCTCTAGTGGGATATATAAACTAGAAAACTTAAACCACACGACGCTAGGAATCTAATAAGAAAACAAAACAAATCAACATACATGATTTCTTATTATTAATCCATTCTTTCTTTGACTAGAACATTGTTAAGTAAATGGTTAAATTGCCTATTTGAAGGCCCATCACAAGGATTGATCGATGAGTATATATTATAAAATAAAAACTCAAGTAAGGTAAACATTAGTGTCTTTGTCATACAGTTTTCTCATGCTAATGTTCATTCAATTAATACCAAATTAGGTAGTGATAGTAGTCGGTCAACGTTAGTTTTGAAGTAGAGACAAGACAAGAAGCAACTACCTGGCAGTTTCGGGCATCATCATACGCCAGTAATAAGTCAAGGCCGCCGGAATAGAACCAATCATTAGTATCAACCTCCATGCGACGTCAGCCTCCGCCGGCACATCATAAGCCGACTCCGGCTTCGAACCGCGGCGAAATATCGAGCAAACCACCATAGTAACCGTGGCACTAGCCAATATACCAAACCCTTGCATAGAAAAAACCGCAGCTATAAAAGACCCTCTTGTCTTCTTATTAGCAAACTCAGACATAATAGTAGAAGATAACGGATAATCACCACCAATCCCAAGTCCCAAGAAGAATCTAAAGAAACCAAGAGAGAGAAAAACACAAGCTCTCTTTGTTGTACATATCGAGAAGCCAGAAGCCAAAGAGCTTATTATCATCAACATTAAGGCCATACCGTAGACGTGGCGCCTGCCTTTCAGGTCTCCGAGGCGGCCGAATAGGAGCTGCCCTATTGCGGTTCCTAGCAGCGCGACGGAGATGATGGCGGAGATGACGACAGGATTGACTTGCCGGATTTCCTTTTCGTCGGAGTAGTATATTCTTCCAAGCATCTTTGTGATGAGGGTTATGGAGAAGAGGTCGTAGGAGTCTGAGAAAAGTCCCATCCCTGCTATGATGATGGCTTTGAAATGGTAGTATTGTGTTTTTGCTGAGTCGAGAGCCGATAGAACTTTCAATCCTCTCGCCATTTTCACAAATTTGATGATTCTAGCTTCACATCATAAAGGTTTGTTTGTATGGGAGCATGGAAAATTCAAAGTTTGTGTTGGTTTGTGGATTGTATTTATTGAAGGAAACGTGAGAAATGGGGTGGAAAGTTTGTAGTTCGTCATGCAATATTGTTTGTTGTCTCATTATTTTGGAGAGAGCCAATGAGGTTGTAAGTCAAATATATGAGTGTGCGCGTTATTCCTCTAAATATGCGAATCAATTTCATCTATTTGTACTATTTTATGTTTATATAAGACTTTGCCGTCCCACGTCATGTACAAAGGTTTTTGGTGAATTGTTGCTGCATATTTTTAATTTGTCCTGTAGATTGATTTAACTTGGCTTCCGCAAAAGAGGGCGGTTATATTAAAATAGAATAGGATATTTTCCTCTTTAGTTTATTTGACCGTTACTAGCTGATGTATATATACCAATAGCATTGTTCTAATTAATGACAGATTAATAATAATAGTTTTTTTTTGGTTCTCTTTTATCTCTTCTTTCTCTTTTATCATGTGCCTAGGGAAGCTACTGTTAACATGGTATCAGTAGACTTTCATTTTGCTTCTATTTACTCTCTTCCACGTGTTCCCTCTAATTCTTTCTTTATCCTTTCCTTGGATTCCCTTTCACACGTGTAATCTTTCTATCCTCTCTTTCGTGTTTCCTTATCTTCTTCCTCAGCCTTTCATCTTCTTCTTTCACCTTTCTTGCTTCCTTTTCCTCTGCCATGGCTACCAACAACACTCCGCCACCTTCACCCCCAAAAACCACCGTTAACTCCTCCACATCCCACAAATGCAACTCTAACAACTATCAGAAAGATATGCTTGACCCCTATTTCATGCATCCTAGTGATAACCCGGGTATCACATTCGTCACACCACCTCTCAATAACCTCAACTATCACTCATGGAGTCGCTCTATCGTCGTTGTTCTCTGATCCATAAACAAACTCGGATTTCTTGATGGTACTCTTCCTCGACCCAATGATTCTGACCTCTTTCCATGGCGTGGGATCGTTGCAACACGATGGTCATGGCATGGGTTACCAACTCTGTAGAACCTGACATTGCCCAGAGCATTCTTTGGATGGACACGGCATCGGAAATCTGGAATGAGCTACGCGATCGTTATCATCAAGGCGACATTTTTCGCATAGCTGACATTCAAGAAGAGTTGTTTAACCTAAGGCAAGGAGATCTCACAATTACACAGTTCTTCACTAACCTCAAGAAACTTTGGCAAGAACTCAACAATTTTCGCCCTCTACCTGTTTGTTCTTGTGCCATCAAGTGTTCCTGCAACCTTCTTCCAACTATCAAATCCTACCAAGAAACTGATTACGTTATTCTTTTTCTCAAGGGCTTGAATGAGCAATATGCCCTTGTTCGTTCACAAATCATGCTCATCAATCCTCTTCCTCCCATTAACAAGGTGTTTTCTATGTTAATTCAACAAGAAAGACAAATGGTCAATCCAATTGATGAAGACAAAGCTGTGGCAAACGTTAACAGGCTCCAAAATCGATCGTCGGGCACAGATTCCACCTCTAAGAATTCTTCATCTGGTCGTGGCAAACCCTTGAAGATATGCTCTTACTGCAACAAACCTGGCCACACGATCGAAGACTGCTTCAAGAAACATGGCCTTCCACCATATCTCAAGAAGAATCAGATCAATAGTTCCACTTCTGACTCTAACATCACCAATTCTGGAGTTGAGTCTGAAGAAGCTTCACAACAACCTTCTTTTACTGCAGATCAACACAAAGCTCTCCTAGCCCTTCTTCAACAATCTTCACCTGTCAACCCTCCTCAAGTTCAACAATTTCATCCAACCATCAACACCACTGCAGGTATTCTTCCTACCCCTCCCTCCTTTACTCATCTAAATACCTGGATTTTAGATACAGGTGCTACTGACCACGTATGTTATTCTAAGGATTTATTTCACTCTTTATTCAATATCAAAACTATCACAATCAAACTCCCCAATGGTAACACTATATCCACCAACACATGTGGCACCATCAAATTCTCCAATGAATTTTATCTTGTCAACGTTTTAATCATACCTGAATTTTTTACAAATATTATATCTGTTCCTAGACTTACTACTTCCTTAGGCTGCACTGTTCACTTCAGTTCTAATCATTGCACCATACAGGTGAACCATACCCGGAGGACGATTGGTACAACTGATCTCCATCAAGGGCTTTACTTCCTTAACATGCCTTTTGATATTTCCTCCACACCTCCTATTTCTAATTCTAGTTCTAGTAAACATGGTTTGAATGTTCTTGATAATTCTAGGTATAATAATTGTAATCTGTGGCACTATCGATTGAGACATCCCTCCCATGACATAGCCCAACGTATCAATAAAATGTTTCCTTTACAACACTTTCAACCACATCAAACTCCCTGTGATCCCTGCTTTTATGCTAAACAAAAGAGACTCCCCTTTCCCCATAGTTATACTAAATCTCATGCTATATTTGACATTGTTCACATGGATATTTGGGGGCCTTATGCTGTCCCTTCTATGCTTGGTTATAAATATTTCCTAACTATTGTTGATGATCATAGTAGGTTTTACTGGACTTTTTTAATGAAACTTAAATCTGAAACGAGTACTCTAGTTAAATCCTTTGTTTATTTCACACAAGCCCAATTCAAAACCACTCCCAAAATCATTAGAAGTGATAATGGCCAAGAATTCTTATTAAAGGAATTCTATAAAGAACAAGGTATTATACATCAAACATCTTGCATTGATACTCCCCAACAAAATGGGGTTGTTGAAAGAAAACATCAACATTTGCTATGTGTTACTAGGTCCATTTTATTTCATGCTCATCTTCCCAAAATTTTTTGGGCTCATGCTCTTGCTCATGCTACCTACTTAATAAATAGACTCCCCTCAAAATTTCTTCAATATAAATCTCCTTTTCATGTTCTTCATACTACACCACCCAATTACACTAATCTAAAAGTCTTTGGTTGCCTTGTTTACTCAACCATTTCTAAACACAAAACAACTAAACTTGACAATCATAGTAGAAAATGCATCTTTTTGGGACACAAAGATACCACAAAAGGAGACATTCTGTTTGACTTGCACACCAAGCAACTCTTCATATCAAGAGATACTGCTTTTTTTGAACATATTTTTCCTTACAAAACCACCCCTGTCACCACTGCTAGCAACCCTACCCATCCTTCTATTCTTCCTAATCCCAATATATACTCAGATTATGATTACATCACACCCGCCCCTGATTCACCCACACATTCTCCATCCCCTTTGCTTACTAGCCCACAAACTACCCCTTCTCCTCAGAACACTCCCACACAACAGTCTACTATACATCCTGACACACCTAATAATAACTCTCCCTCTCAAAATACTCCACCTATGACTATCAGAAAATCTACAAGAATTTCCAAACAACCCAACTGCCTTGTTGATTACCAATGTTCCCTTATAACAGGTAACCCTATTCATCAGTCTACTCTCATTTCAGGTACTACTCCTTACCCTTTACATAATTTTATATCTTACTCTAATTTATCTCATTCACATCAATTATTTAATCTTAAATTAACTTCTTTAGAAGAGCCCTCTAGCTATGCTCAGGCCATCTCTAATCCCAACTGGGTTCAAGCCATCAACCAAGAGCTGACTTCTTTCACCAATACTCACACCTGGGATTTGGTTCCCTTACCCCCTAATAAGAAGCCCATAGGCTGTAAGTGGATTTTTAAAATCAAATTTCATGCCAATGGAACTATTGAGAAATATAAAGCGCGTTTAGTTGCAAAAGGCTTCACACAAACTGAGGGCATATATTATCTTGACACCTTTAGTCCGGTTGTTAAAATGACAACAATTAGACTCATTTTAGCTATTGCTGCTTCCCAACATTGGTTTGTTCATCAGCTAGATATAAACACTGCTTTTCTCCATGGTGATTTAAATGAGGATGTTTACATGAAAATTCCTCATGGCCTTCAAACCACTAATAAAACTCTAGTTTGTAAATTGAACAAATCCCTTTATGGTCTCAAACAGGCTAGCCGGCAATGGAACTATAAACTTACCACCACTCTTAACAACTTAGGTTACTGTCAATCTAAGGCTGACTACTCCCTGTTTACTAAATCATTGCCAAATAGCTTCACTGTTATACTTGTGTATGTAGATGATCTTTTGATTGCAGGAAATAACATTGAGGAAATCAATAATATCAAAGCAATCTTGGATGACACTTTCAGCATCAAAGACTTAGGACATCTCAAATATTTCCTGGGTTTTGAAATAGCTAGGTCAAAAGATGGATTTTTTGTTTGTCAAAGAAAATACTGTCTTGACCTGCTCAATACAACAGGCCTATTGGGAGCTAAACCTGCCTCCACCCCCATGGATCCTACACATCATCTTAATCCTGATTCTGACACATTACTTCCTGATCCAACCAAGTTCAAAAGCTTAATAGGTAAGTTACTATATCTCACACACACACACTAGACCTGATATTAGTTTTTCTGTTTGCAGGCTAAGTCAATATTTATCCAAACCAACAATCTCCCATCACCAAGCTACTATGCGGATCCTTCGATATCTTAAGAATGCACCAGGCCAAGGATTGTTCTTCAACTCAGATTCCCCTCTTCTTCTCTCTGGTTTTTCTGACTCGGATTAGGGCTCCTGTACGGAAACTCAAAAATCTACAACTGGCTTCTGTTTCTACATTGGCAGCTCCCTCATCTGCTGGAAAAGCAAAAAGCAAAATGTCATTTCAAGATCCTCCTCCGAAGCTGAGTATCGTGCTCTCGCTAATGCCACTTGTGAAGCTCAATGGCTTTTATTCCTCCTCAAATACTTACACATCCCTCATCCCAAACCTGTTACAATCTTCTGTGATAACCAATATGCGATTCACATTGCCAACAACCCGGTGTTTCACGAACGGACCAAACACATCGAGATGGATTGCCACATAACTAGGGACAAAGTTTAAGAAAACATTATTCACCTTATGCCAATTTCCTCCAACCAACAAGTTGCTGATATATTTACCAAACCACTTCATCTTGGACCTTTCTCCACTCTGGTTTTCAAACTTGGGTTGCTTAACATCCACTCCAGTTTGAGGGGGGGGGGGGGTGTTAAAATAGAATAGGGTATTTTCCTCTTTAGTTTATTTGACCGTTACTAGCTGATGTATATATACCAATAACATTGTTCTAATTAATGACAGATTAATAATAATAGTTTTTTTTGTTGTTCTCTTTTATCTCTTCTTTCTCTTTCATCATGTGCCTAGGGAAGCTACTGTTAACAGGTTATGAAGTCTGCTGCATTTTTGTGTGGCAAAAGTTGAAGCCTATGCCTTATGTTTTTGTATCAAAAAATCGTTTTAACATTAAACGATTGTTGAAATCCGGGGCAAATATCTATAATGCATATGATTTCCATTATGGGTGAGTTTGGATTGGCGGTGAAGAGAATTGATTCAGCAAAATTGAGTTAGGTAGAATTGATTTTAACAAAATTGAGTATAGCATAATTAATTTATGTTTGAATACATTTATGTAAAAGTGAGTTAAACAATAAATTTCAGTGTAAAAAACATCCAGAATCAATTCTAGAGGTAGAAGCTACAAATTCTAACTTCAAGTAGAATCAATTCTGAAGGTAAAATCAATTCTACTTTTGATAAAACAAACAACTCAAAATCACCCAGAATCAATTCTACACATCTAGAATTGATTCAGGGTATTTCAAAAGTCAATCCAAACATGTTTTGATATAAAACTGAGATTTACAAAACCCACGACCGACTATTAGAGAAGATGGTGTTTGGTTGGCTCTCTAATGAAGGGAAATGTGCAAAGTACTTGCACGTACTCTGAGAATTAAATTAGTATTAATTGCGAATGTGAAATTTTTAGAGTTAGAATAGAGTGTAGTTTAAAGATCTGATGTTAGACCGTCTTTGACATGTGGTATTTGGGTTGAGTAAACCAAAATAAACTTTAAAATAGTTGTCTTTATGTCTTTAATCGATGGAGTCAGGTGTAAGTTTGGTGTGTCATCAGGACCATAGATTGTTGATAGGGTTAAATGATGACTTGAGTCCGATATTTTATCAGAGTCGTAGATTGTTGATTATGAATCTTATTTGAGAATATTGTCAATCAAATATATTGAATTGTTGATTAGTCTTACGATTGTGTTGACTTGCGAATACAATCGTTCTAATCTCTAAAAATTTTGTTTTGGGTCAACCATATTGATCCTGGTATACCACTCTGAAGGAGCTTTAATTTTTCCAGAACCTTCTCAGCGCACAAGAACTATTCTACAGAGGAATACAAAGGATTCAAACTTCAAGTGCATTTAACAACTCTCTGCGATCCACTCCTAACAAATAGCATTTAACAACTCTCTTCAAGTGTGTGTGTGTATATATATATATATATATATATATATATATATATAAATAATGTGCCAATTCATATATTCAGTTTTCAAATTGAAATTCAATTTACTATTATTTCTCATTTACTGACTTGAGCGTTGGAGTGCTAACCTTGCAGGCCAACCCTCCCTTCGCAACATCGGAAGCTCGGATTCGCCATTACCTCTGATCCACACTCCATTTCTGGTTCCAGTACAAAACAATGGTACCGTTTGTAGGAATCGACTTCTGTTTACTACATTTTCCACGATTTCACATTTGCTATTCGATTCATCAGTTTGAAACTTCTCAAGTCATCGAATCGAGAGCAGTCAAAATCTAATACGAAGAATTTCTAGAATCACACTGGCCCCGTTTCCCCGATTGTTGGACGATCCTTCCGTGAATATAGCTCAGGTACCATTTGGTTTCAGAGGGACGAGAGCCATTTCGGCTAGGAAATCGACGAATAACTAGGCTTTCAATGACTTCCTTGCTTTGAAAGATGCTTCAAACTTTGACAATTCGATGGCCCACTTTGTCAAGCGCTCGTCTAGCTCGGGTCGAAGGAGCACCTATTTCAAGAGTAAGTTTGTTCAGACAATTATAGAACGGGCAAAGAAGTACCTTTAAAGTTTCATCGACACGGTTACCAATATCAGAACCGATTTTTCTATCTTCTGGTAGTGTGTCTCTTGTCTATCCAATTTTTTTTATGTGAAATATACATGAGTTTGGTTAGAATCTGGATCTCTAATCAAAACGACACTTACCGCCTCCTCCGAGACAGCCAAGTACATGGTTTCCTCGGGGAGTGGCTGCATGAGCACCAATGGTGTGGCAAACACCATCTTTTATGATTCAAATGATTTTTCACATTCAGGTGTCCATTCGAACTTCTCCTATTTCCTTAACAACCTACAAAAGGAAACACGTGATGGGCGGATTTCCAAATGCATATGTTTAAATAGGTTATCACACCATTCAACCTCAGGGCGTCTGACTTCAATGTTGGAGCATTCATTTAAACCACTGGTTTGCATTTGTCAAAGTTGGCTTCAATTCACTATTATGTCATATAGAAACCCAGAATTTGCCGACTCTTATTCTGAATGTGCATTTCTTTGGATTAAGTCTCTTATTATACTGCCAAATTTTTCTGAACACGCACTGGAGGTGTAGGGCATATAACTTTTCTCGATTGAAATTCATGATTATGCCATTTATGTATACTTCTAATGTACTCCATGTTTCTTTTGGGAAGATCTTGTTCATTATTTTTCACATGTTGTGCCTGCGTTCTTCAACCCGAAAAGGCATGATGTTCTATTGATAATTAGCTTACTCGGTCATGAAATCAGTCTTCATCCTGTCAGAACCGAACATGGGTATCTATTTATATCTGGAGTAAGCATCCATAAATGATAACAACTTGTACCCGGATGAGTTATCCACATGCTTGTTGATGTTCGAGAGTGTGTAAGAGTCTTTCGAATATGCTTTATTGAGATTTATGTAATCTACACACATCTTTCATTTCTCTGAGAATTTCTTCACCAGAACCATGTTGGAAAGACATTTACTATATTTAACCTTATAAATGAAATTTGCGTCCAATATTCCTTTAACCGTGCTCGTGGTTGCTTCATCCTTCTCTAGGGTTTTCCTTCTTCTTAGTTGGGAGACGTACCAGGCTCTGGGGTCGAAGTTTAACTGATGGCAAGCTACCACGGGATTAATTTCAGACATCTCGTGCATAGAGATATCGAAAACATATGCATTTATTTTGTAGACATTTGATCAATGTGGACTTCACCTCGGGAAAAACACTTTGAAGTTGTCGTTTGTCACATTCCTAACTTTATCTTCGTGCGCATTAAAATTGAACATATTGACTTTCCCAGAACCTTTTTCCATCACCGTTGAAGAAGAAAGGAGATTCTTAAGGATGACATCTTTGACACACCTTGCTTCCTTGAGGTCGATGTTGATCATAATCGGTTTTCCTTCTTCGCTGTGGTATGTTATATTTAGATAGACCTGGGAAGCCACCATATCCAGCTTCTCCAAGAAGGTTCTCTGCAGGATAACACTGAAGTTGTTCCGACCCAAAATTACTATGAAGCTGAGAGTCACCTTCCTCTCCCTTACTCCTTCTCCCAGCAGATATATGTTCATCTTCTTGTGATCCAGAAATCCTATGGCTAGTCAATCTTTCGTCACACTTTGGTGTTGACTGCTGCTTGTTTGAGATGAACTAAGCCAAATGGTAGGTCCTATGACATTCCTTGTTTCACTTAACCTTGTTGTAGGATTTGGTGATCTAACATTTCTCGTTGGCCTCCTAACGCTCACATTTTTTTATAGCAGTTCTAGATCCACTTGCTGGACTCTGACTGTTAGCCTAGATTGCAGGGTTAACAATACTCGAGTGTGGCTCGTCCTGGGATGGGACGAAAAAGTCCTTAAATGGGCGGTTGTCATCTTCCTCCACTTTTAAATGTATCTGATAAATTTTATGTTTAATGTGTATAAAATGCTCGATTTCGTCTATCAGCTCAATGATATTTTCGGAAATACGGGTCCTTCACATAAATCGATAAAGGGGAAAAATTAATTAAAATCAGAGAAAAAAATTGCCTTAGTCTAGACGATGTAATAACGAAGTACGATATTGACGATATTGGTCCCCAACAACGACGCCAAAAATTTGATAGGACCGCAAGGGCACAACTTTGTCGGTTTTAGTATAAAAAGTATTGAGTCTCACAGAGACCAATTGACAAGTATCATTCTCTACTATTATGATGTTTATCTAAGACAATGCAAATGATTTGGTCATGTAATCGGAAAATAAACTGGTTTTGAATTAATTATAATGACGAGAGACCAGAATGCCATTCTCGTTGACCCTTTTGCACTCACCAAGTCGCAATTTATAATTATAATAGGAAAGTGTTTACGCATGAAAAAGAATTAAATTAAAAGCAATGTTCGGTTTCGCGTGTATGACACCGGATTTTGAATCTGCAATCTATTCGGCCGCTTTTGCGTGTGCGCATTACAGTATCGAAATCCCGTTTGGAAAATAATCATTTTTTACTTGAACAATTATTTTTTGTAGAAATTTAATTTAAAGGTTTCGTTCGTTTTCGTGTGCCTGAAACCGTATTTTAAACTCATAGGAGCCCGCTTTCGCGTGTCCGTCTAATTTAAATAAACTTTTAAAAATTGGTAAATTCTAAATTAATTGAAAAAGTGCTTTCAGCATGTTTTAAAATTAATTTTTGAATTTTCTACAAACAGATATAACTTTTCCTTTTTCAAGGGGAAACCGATATCACGTTATTTCAACTTTCGCTATAAACTTTTATTGTTAAAATCATAATTTCAAGCTTAAGAATAATTCTCCTATGGAAATTTACTAAGACATGGTGATAGCAGGAAACAAACAATTATTCTTCATGGTATGCATATTCATAACAATAAATAAAAATTGCAAATAAAGGAAACCTCAAAATTTCATAAAAACGAAGACTTTAATATATTAATGGTGCTCCGAAGGGAGACTTCAATCTGGTACAGAAGCTCGAAATAAGTTCTGATAAAAATTTCGACAGGATTAAATGCGAGCAACAACAACAATTACAACTTCAAAAATGCAAGAAATAAAATGAAGAATGCTCCAAGTTTTAGACTATAATTGCAATATTACTCAATATGAGAAAATAACTGCTTTTACAAAAGTGATTTCTATGGCTCGTACGAAGCTTGAATGTCCACTTTGAGTCCTAAAAGGTCTATTTATAAGCTACAATTTATACCAGAAGTAGTAATATCATGTCTAAGGTAGTGGAGAAAATAGGAAAGTGAGGAAAACTGCCTGCTGAAAGTGGACAAAAAAACTAGTCTGCAGAGTCATGACAAGCGTCATGCTAGTGACGTTTCATCTGTCATGCTGGTGATGATTGTCTTCTTCCTGATGGTCAACAGTTATCTGACTCAGACATTTCTTCTCCATTTTGTTAACTTTTGCTGACGGGTTGACCTCCATTTGGGGGGGGGGGGGGTGTGATGACCACCGTGATAGTAAAGGACCCGCCATGACACCAACAATCTTGCATTTTTGTCACGTTTTTGCTGTCTTTTATACTATTTTGTCGCGCACAAGCCTCCAACCACTAAGTACCTAAAATGAGCATATACTACCAACATAATACTACAAAGATATATAAAATCAACATCAAAATTCATGCAAATCGAGTTAAAATATACAATGCATTTTCGAGTTTTCATTGGGTTGTTTTTTAGTAGGTTTTAATCCATTTGCCATAGCTTGAGTTCATTGTGTTTGACTTGCTTGAATTTCTTGAGGTTGCCTGAGTTGCCTGATCCTAACTTACCTGAGGTAGAACCTTACAAGTTGAAGTGTTATGACCAATTTTCTTGCACCTACTGAATATAACATGTAATCATATCCTCTTTTTTTGACGATCAAAGCCATCAATTTCTCCTTGCTCAAGATTCCTTTTCTTTTTTTGGCTTTCTTGCCATTTTTTATAAACATATGGTTACACATCAGGATAACTTGTCTTGATCCATATATTAGATCCATTAATAAGATAAATAAAATGGTTGTATACTTCTTGATATTTGACATTTTTGTCTCCATAGTTGACTTCATTCAAATCATCCTCATTCAACTCAACCTCATTCACCTTAACAGCATTGACTGAGGTTGATGAGAAGTTATAATCTTGCAAGTTGACAGAAAATTTGTCTCCAAAATGTTTAATATGCCTAATCTCAAAAATATGTTCAATAGACATCCCGCAACATGAATTAAACAGAGTATAATATATCAATTTAAATATAATACAATATACCAGTTATAACATAGTACTGTATATTAGTGTTGACACAGTACAATTTTTAGTTTACACTACCTAGCAATATAATAATTTCATGATATTAGTTATACACTCTATTGTATTGTTCTAAGAAGGAACCATAAACCATTCCTCTAGTTGCACACCTATTCCTAGCATACTTAGTCTTATTTAAACCCACATTCTATTTTTTTGGGCTTTTTCCTTGAGGTCCTTTATCTTAACCTTAGGATTATTGTTGAAATACAAATAGATTTAGGGTTTTGTTATCGTTCCACATAGATTGTTTGGAGATATTGCAGCCGTTCTATAGTTGTATACATTTTAAACTTCAAAGTAACAAGGGGTTTTGGTTGTTTTTAATCGGAACGTTTGCATTCAAATTTAAGTAATAGCGGCAAAAAGATTTGTTTTAACGATTTATAAAAAGCATGTCAAGATTAGGGTTCGACAAACCATTTTTGTACGTATATAATCGACAAAGCTAATGAACTCGTTTAGACGCTAAATGCAATCACATATCCTCCCAATATGTTTATCTCTAACACATATTGTGAGTTTTACCATTTTGATCCTTTGATGATCTCTCACTCAAACTATCAAAATGGCAACATTCAAGTTCAATATTTATGAACATCAACACTCATAACTATCTCTAGCCAATGTGCATTGATGGATGAAAAGCCTAGGTAAAGAGTAAGAACACATTTCTCAATCATGCACCAACACAAAGAATAAACCATAGAAACAAAGTTTTTCATCATACATTCATCATCCAAGAGTTCACAAGCTAGAGTCAATACATATACATGCAAAAGAAAGGTTTATCTACCATCTAACCTTGACACAAAAGGAAAATTAGTTCTCCATTGTCATGGAAGCTAAACAAACAAGAAGATGAAGAAGAATATCAAGCATCAATGACGATCTCTCGACGAATGATGCTTCCAATCCTCCAAAATGAGATGCTACAGTGTTACAATGTATTTTGCTCTGAAATATATCAAGGATCCCAAGAAAAATACAGAAAAGTCTATTTATAAGGGGGCAGAGGATCGTAGAGCGCGCTGAGCGCGACCTCATTTATTGCCAAACCGACTTAAAAGCGCGCTTAGCGGGCTCAAGACCGCGCTAAGCGGGCAACTCTCTGTAACTAGCTCCATCCCCGCGCTAGGAGCGCGCTTAGCGGGCTCCAAGCATGCTTCAAAAATCATTTTCTTCACAAACTGCTTCTAGGGAGCCTTCCTTGCTCCAAGCTTCACCTTTCCAAGTAAAAACCTTCAATTAAAACACAAAAGTTAAATAAATAAGTCTAATAATGTAATTAACTATACTACGGTTATTAACCGGAAACAATGGGAAAAAGCATCGATTATCAAATAAAGATCACAAAAAGGTGCTAAAAACTAAACTAAATATTAACATAGTTTAGCACCTAACAACTCTCCCCAACTTGTTTCTTTGTTTGTCCTCAAACAAAGGGAAAATAGACTAGAAGCAAGAGGAAAAACGGATAAGCAAACACAAACAAAAATCAATGGTTAAAACCGAATTGATACGCCTGCAATTAACGCTCAGCTCCAACAGAATAAAAATATGTATATGAACTAACTTCTAAACATAAATAACAAGCACTCACCATAAGCAAACAAATGTTCAAACGGGAATCACCTAATTTATTCAAATGAGCCAAGCTCAATATATACAAGGGACAAAACACACTCATAAGCAATTGTGCCACATCCAAAACAATTTATGAAATCATCTCACAATTTAATGAAAACAATGGAAACAAAGATCACAAAAGGACTTTTTATAGGTTGTAACTTGGTCGGGGTTAAGAAACAAGGGTCATATGTACACGACCATTGAACAAGAAAGGGTACAATTCATGAAGAGCATTTTCTTTTCTAAACAACCATTCTTGCTCAAACTTTCAAACTATTCTCACAATGCATTCTATCTCTTTTTCTTTTGATTTCTACAATTTTCTTTTTCTTTCTTTATTGATTTTCATTTATTTTTCCTTTTCTTTCTTTTTCAATCTATTTTTGATTTCAATTGAGAATGCATTGCCCACAATTCCTTCTCCTCTTTTCATAATGAACTAATCTCCCCAACTTCAACAATACTAATACTTAAATAAAAAATGCTCTTCAAAGCGGTTAAAGTTCGGGTTCATGCTTCACGGATACAAAATTTTTCGTTTTAGGCTCAAGAGAGGTTTCTAATGATCACACACTCACAAGGTGACTTGAAGTGATTTTTGGAAAAGTGGTTCTACTCATAGTACTCAAAAACTGCCTTGATCATTTCTAAGTTTCCAAGATTTCAAAACCAAAAGTAAGATTAAACATAAAAATTTGAGTAATGCAACAACCACTTAAATTCCTCAATAATTTGTGAACAATGGAGGGAACTCACATTTGTGGTTATGTCCTAATTGATTCCAATATGAACAAATATGCAAAATGAAGAAAAACTTGAAAATTATGTACAGCAAAAAGTTCATGTACGTATTAACATTCTACAAAGCACAAAATAGAGTACCTCTTGTGCATCAATTCAGAAATTTATCATCACCATCAATGTATGGTGAAGCACATCACTTTTGTACCAAGAAATTAACTTGCTTCATCCATTAAATACCTTAAAATAGAGAACAAACAACAAAAAATTTTTGTACCAAAAATTATAAACATAGAACATCCTCCTCCCAGATGGAAAATTCACTAATAACCAAAAAATATTGTAATAATTATCCAAAATCAACATCCGCCCGGATGGAGAATACAACAATCCTAAACAAAAGTAGATAATAATAAAAACATACTAATCATAGCAAAATACAAAATATAAGAAAAAAGACACATCAAACCCATCATCAATAAGAACTAGAGCTAGATGCTCCATCACCCGCTCCATCATCACCATCGTCATCATCAACGTCTGCCCCATAACCTGCCCCCTCCGAAAAACCATGCCTGCCCTCAGGCCATCTCACATAAGCCATGAGGTCCTCTCGAGACCTCAAAGAATGATCAATATGTGGCTCCCAGATCTGGATCTGCAGCTGCATCATCGATTCGTGCATGAATAAGAGGGCCCGCTGGTGAGCCTCGTGCATTGCCCAATTGGCATCAGCACTTGGACCATGAGCACGCCCTGTAGGGGCAGTAGCAGCTACAGGAACAACATCATCAAAATTAATTGCCTGCAAACAATGACGAGTTATATAATTATCATCCAGCACAACCAATTTAACATTCCCATGAGTAGGAAGGGTGACACGCGCCCTATTGCACAAGGCCATGATAAGTCCAGGATATGTCAAGGTACACGCCACCCTATCACCCAACGGTGTAGCACTCACAGCTATCCTCTTAAGCTCACTGGAAAGGATCCGTGCTAAGTCCACGGTCTTCTCGTCGTCAAGGATATAAGCAATAAGAGCAGCAGTATCCATATGAATGGAGGAGGTATGGCTACATGGCTTAAGGTTGTGCAAAACAACCGACATCACAATTTGCGCTTCTGTAGTCAATACACTCCTCAAAAACTTGAGGGGTGCTCCATTAACACTTAGCTGGTATGCCTGCCCCCTCACACATAACACTTCCCTTAACTGCTCGACACTCTAGCTACGCCGAGCCATCATCCTACCAAAATCACATAATTCATCCTCGGCCAGCTGAAGGTGATTACCGAGGTAAGTATTTATAGCATCCCTTGAGAAATCAATTTCCTTCCCCCTAACCCAAGTTTTAAAGTTGAAAGGCCTACCATCGGAGGGCAATGCATTTGCGTAGAATTCCCTCACAATGTCAAGATGGTACTCGGGGTATGGCAAAGATAACTTGTCCCAGCCTTCACCAGAAATAAAAGAAGCAGTGCGGCGATAGCTTCCTTCCGGATCAATTAGAATAATTCAGTCCGCCCACACCGTTCTCCTTTCAAGTTGTTGATATCGCTGTTGTTGTTCGAGCCTAAGGAATCTAGTGCTGTCAAACTGGCCGGATGGAGGGCGCCTAGGTGGGTTTGATGAAGAACCAAGACTCGTTGCTTCTTACGTCCAAACATCTGAAAAGAAAAACAAAACAGAACAAACACAAAACAGCAACACATGTTAATGAAAATAGTATTAAAATATTTCTAAATCCCTAAACAAATACTAAGAACAACCTAAGGACAACAAAACAAAATTAAGAAAAAGGGGAATTTTTCTGCAAATCTCAGACCGTGCTAAGCACGCAGGAGCACGCTGAGCGGGCTCTGCGAAATGCAGAAAAAATCCCCTCTGCAACAGATGGTTTTCATGGACTCTCCTACTTCCTAAAAACAGCCCTATTCACAGAGATATGCACAGAGTTACGAATTCACAAAATCAAAACCCTAATTTATACACAAATCCTAATTTCTAAATCACAATCCCTAAATTCTGAAATTAAAGTCTCTAACCACATGCAAATTCACTATTCTAGTACCAATAATGGAATTTGACAACACAAAAGAAAACACAATGAACAAGAACATTAAACTTAAAGGTTCAACCCAAAATGGGTTTTGTTCATGAAAAATTAAAAGAAATTGAAGAACTTACAGTTTGTTGATGAATATTCTGAGCAAGAAAATGAAGTTAATGCAGTTAGGGCACACGAAAAATCCAAAGAACTTTTGAATTTTTTTGAAGGAAAAGAGAGAACTTGAGATTTTTTTTGGTGAGAAAGGGTGAAATGAGGCAGAAACCTCAGAACCCTAACTCATAAAACACGCGCTGGGCCGGGTCAGCATTAGTGGGCCCAGAAAAAGTCATTTTTTTCAAAAATTCGCAGACCGCGCCGAGCAGGCTCAGGACCGCGCTAAGCGCGCTGCCCACTGGAAGTATAGGGTCCTTTTTCTTGAAACCGCGCTGAGCGGGCTATTGCGCGCTAAGTGCGCACTGCAAAACACAAACCCCTTCCAGCAGCTCAAATCCAACTTCCAGCAGTTCAAAACATCATTTAGAGAAGCATCAAACATCAACTTTACAAAAAACATGATTAAAACAGTAAATGGACTAGAAGACGATAAAAACTTACAAAATTGGGGTGCCTCCCAACGAGCATTTGTTTAACGTCAGATAAGCTCGACGGTCCAAGACGATCAATGAAAAATGTTGAGGAGAACATAATAATTGTCGCGATCAAAGTTACCACCAAGGTAGATTTTCAAGCATTGACCATTTACGGTCCAACAGTCTTTTTTCTCTAAATCTTCAATCACAATCGCTCCATAACTTTTCACCTCTTTCACACAAAATTGTCCTGACCATTTTGATTTTAATTTTCCTGGAAAAAGTTTTAACCAGGAATTAAACAGCAGTACCAAATGGCCGACCTGGAAGTCCTTTTTCTGAATCTTCTTGTCGTGATAATTCTTTACCTTTTCTTTATACAACCAACTGGAATGATAAGTTGCATTCCGAATTTCTTCCAATTCCTGAAGTTGTATTTTTCTCTTTTCTCCGGCCAAGTTCGTATCAAAATTTAACAACTTAAGGGCCCACAGTGCTTTGTGCTCCATTTCAACCGGTAAATGGCATGGTTTACCACAAACCATTTGAAATAGAGTTAAGCCAATTGGAGCTTTGTAAGCGGTCCAATATGCCCACAAAGCCTCGTCCAATTTCTGCGACCAATCTTTTCGAGAACTTGACACAGTTTTTTCTAAAATCCTTTTCACTTCACGGTTCGACACCTCAACTTGACCGTTCTCCTGTGGGTGGTAAGGGGTCGCCACTTTATGCGATACACTATAATGTTTTAAAACACTTTCAAGAGATGCATTGCAAAAGTGTGACCCGCCATCACTAATAAGAACCCGAGGAGTGCCAAAACGGGAAAAGATGTTTTTCTTCAAAAATTTTATCACCGTTTTGCCATCAGCCTTAGGTGAAGCAATCGCTTCAACCCACTTCGACACGTAGTCAACCGCCACCAACATGTACTCATTTCCAAAAGAGGGTGGAAATGGACCAACAAAATCAATGCCCCAACAATCGAAAATTTCAATTTCTTGTATATTTTGAAGGGGCATTTCATCTCTTTTTCCATTTCCCCAACTTCTTTGACAAGTGTCACAACTTTGTGCATGGAGATCTGCGTCTTTAAATAGAGTAGGCCAATAAAAGCCTGATTGTAAGACTTCCGTGGCCGTCCTCGAACCATTGAAATGGCCGCCATAAGGCGAGTTGTGACAATGCCAAAGAATACTTTGAGCTTCTTCACTCGTGACACACCTTCTCAAAAGGTTGTCACCTCCTAATTTGAACAAATACATGTCATCCCACACATAGTAATTTGCATCCGACAGGAATTTCCTTTTTTGGTTCCAAGTTAGGTTTTGGGGCACCCAACCAGATGCTTTGTGGTTAGCAATATCCGCAAACCAAGGCCTAACTTGAACTTTAAACAATTTTTCATCGGGAAATTCCTCTCAGATTTCCTTTTCAGCTGTGGTAACCTCAACATTGACAAGGCGAGACAAGTGATCCGCCACCAAATTCTCAGATCCTTTCTTGTCACGAATTTCTAGATCAAATTCTTGTAACAAGAGGATCCAACGAATAAGCCTTTGTTTTGAATCTGGCTTGGTGAGCAAATACTTAACGCCGAGTGATCCGTATAAACTACGACTCTAGACCCAATCAAATAAGAACGAAATTTTTCCAACGCATACACTATTGCAAGCAACTCCTTTTCAGTTGTTGCATAATTAACTTGAGCTTCATTCAAGACTTTGCTCGCATAGTGTATAGCATGAAAATGTTTTATCTTTCTTTGACCCAATACTGCACCGACCGCATAATCACTCGCGTCACACATGAGTTCAAAATTAATTTTCCAATCGGGCGTGATGATTATGGGTGTGGTAGTCAAACTTTGCTTTAAATAATTAAAAGCGACCATACAAGACTCATCAAAATCAAAAGACTTATCTTTAATGAGCAAATTACTCAATGGCCTTGCAACTTTGGCGAAGTCCTTGATGAATCTCCGATAGAATCCCGTATGGCCAAGAAAATTTCGGATGCCTTTGACATTTGGTGAAGGAGGCAACTTTTCAATCACTTCAATTTTGGCTTGATCAACCTCAAGACCTTTAGAGGAGACTTTGTGGCCAAGCACAATCCCCTCCGTCACCATAAAATTGCACTTCTCCCAATTCAAAACTAAGTTTGTCTCAACACACCGTTCAAGAACGGCCTCCAAATAAAGATCAAAAGATGCTCTGAAAACAGAGAAGTCATCCATGAACACCTCCATCATTTTTTCAATGAGATCAGATAAAATTGCTTGAACACAACGTTGAAACGTCGCCGGTGCATTGCATAAACCAAAAGGCATCTTACGGTATGAAAAAAAATCCCAAAAGGACAAGTGAAAGCCGTCTTCTCATGGTCTTCCGAGTCAACCGAAATTTGGTTATAACCGGAGTAACCATCTAAGAAGCAATATAATTGTTGTCCCAACAATCTTTCCAACATTTGGTCCATAAACAGAAGAGGAAAATGGTATTTCCTTGTAGCGGTGTTTAGCCTTCTATAATCTATACACATCCTCCAACCCTTTACCGTTCTTGTAGGGATCAACTCATTTTTTTCATTTCGGATCACAATCATTCCTCCATTATTAGGTACAACTTGGACCGGACTTACCCAAGGACTATCGGAAATCGGGTAAATCATGTCGGCATCCAAGAGCTTAACAACTTCTTTTCTCACTACCTCTTTCATTGTTGGATTCAAGCGGCGTTGTGGTTGGGCAACCACTTTGAAATCCTCTTCCATTAAGATACGATGCATGCAATAAGCCGGACTAATTCCTTTTAGATCGGAAAGGATCCAACCTATAGCATCTTGATATTTCTTTAAAACTTGAATTAAACGGTCTTTCTCATTTTTGGACAAAACGTTACTAATGATAACCGGCTTGTTACCACCGTCATCAAGAAACACATATTTTAAATTGGAAGGCAAAACCTTCAATTCAAGTGGTGACTTCTCATCTTTCACATCCTTCTTTAACTCTTCTATTTCTACTTTCCACGGTTGCAACTCTTTGAGAGATTCAAGTTCTTTTAAACATTCTTCAAGAGCTCTTTCTTCTTCATCGGAAAATACTTCAAAAGATTCATCAAGAGCCATTTCCAAAGGAGATACTATATGAACATGCTTTGAAACCTCCAAAGTTGCTTCTTCAATTGCATCGATACGAAAGCTATCATGCTTGTCTTGAGAATGTTTCATTGCTTCAAAAAGATCAAAGCAAACTTCTACGTTTGGAACCCTCACTTTCATTAAACCTTCATCCACATCAATCATTATTCGTGCGGTTTTCATGAAAGGTCGCCCAAGAATTAAAGGCGCATCCTCATCTTCCTCCATATCGATAACAACAAAATCAACCGGAAAGAAAAACTTGTCAACTTTTACCAAGACATCTTGAGCCAACCCATGAGGATGAGTTGTGGACTTGTCGGCCAATTGTAACATCATCCGAATTGCTTTCATCTCAATGTTCCCAAGCCTCTTTACAATGGACAATGGAATTAGATTAATGCTTGAGCCCAAATCGATTAGGCCTTTTCCAACATAGACATCACCAATGGTTACCGACAAAGTAACACGCCCCGGGTCAACTTCTTTTTTCGGAAGAGTTCTTTGGATGATGGCACTACAACTTGCGTCAAGGATAATAGTTTCCAGTTCCGAATAACTCCGCTTCTTTGTGAGAATGTCTTTCATAAACTTAGCATATTTTGGCATTTGCTCCAAAGCTTCGACAAAAGGAATGTTAATTTGCAATTGTTTAAAAATATCCATGAAACGAGCGTAATGCCTTTCATTTTCTTTCTTTGAAGGAGCATGAGGGTATGGTAAATGTTGGATCAGAATAGTGCTCACTACTTCCTTTCCCTTCTTCACTCTCCTATGTCTCTCTTTTTTCTTCACCTCCTCACCATTCTCATTTTCAACTTCAACTATTTCATCATCTTTCTTTTCAACTACACCTTCATTTTCAATTTTATTTTCAACTACTTCCTTATCACTATCCTCCTCCACAAGACCATCAATTTTTTCTTCTTCCACCTTTTTCTCATTTTCTTTTTCCAACTCCTTCCCACTTCTAGTAACGATTGCCTTGCAATGCTCCTTAGGATTCACTTGAGTATTTGCGGAGAATGAAGGACCCGATTGTTGCTCGGCAAGTTGCTTGGCAAGTTGCCCTACTTGATTTTCTAGATTCTTTATCGCCGCATCTGTAACGCCCAAAATATTTAATTATTTATTTAATTGAATATTTAATTAATTGTTTGTGAATTATTCGGTTGATTTTGGTGTTGCGGTGAATTAAGTCGTTAAGTCGGAATTTTTAAGTTGGTAAGTCAAAAAGTCGAAGAAATAATATTAGAAATAATATTATAGTCGCGGAATAATATTAGTAGTAATATTATCGTAGTTGGAGTGTGTTCGATTAAGTGGGCTTGGATGCGTGTCGGAATTAGTAAATTAAGGGGGTGTATGTTTAGGCCCATTAGATATTATAATTGAATATTATTATTTTAATAAAACAAATAAGAGGAATAGAAAGATTAGTGAGGTTATTGGGTATCAGTTAGAGAAGAAGATGAACCGAACGGAGAAGTTGGGAACGAGAGAGAAACCGCTACCGGTGTCGAATTTCTGGAACCCGATCGATTGTCGAGCTGCCTTCAATCCAAGGTAAGGGTGGGTTCGATTATTATAACTGGGTTATGATGAATGATATGAGGGTTGGGGATTATATGAGTTTTCTTCCATTGATTTTCGATAGGTGTTGTCGTCTGTGTGGAAATTAATCATGACGTTGTTGAATTGTAATGCTACTGTTATGATGTTGTTGGTTCTGTGTTGAAGTGGTTGAAATTTATCGTTGGAAGGATTTTTGTGAGCGTTCCCGTGAAATTGATTTGGCCATGTAAAAATGTTGATTGATTGATTTTTGTGAGATCTGTTGCTGGTAATTTTTATGAATGTTGTAGTGAATTTGGAATTTTTCTGGGAAATGAATTGGGACGAAAACTGTATTTTAGGGGTGGCGCAGGCCACCCACCACACACATAGGGGTGGCGCAGGCCACCCAAAGTAAAAGAAAAAGAGAGGAATTAAGTGGCGGGAGCCACAGGGACATGGCGCAAGTCATGATGCTCTTTACAAAGGGTGGCGCAAGCAACCCATGTAAGAGGGTATCCCTTTAATTTTTTTATGCCTTTAGTAATATTATATCCCCACTTACTTTTTCCACACCTTTAATAAGATGTTTTCTAATTAATCAATTACTGCAAACAGGCTCTTTGGTCTAAAATAATGTATTACTAAACCATACTTCATCAAATCAAGATGTTGGCAAAAGTTTTTATAGCAGTAAGATAATGTGGTCATTAATAATTCATGTAGCAGGAACTTAACAGGTTTTCGACAGAAAGTTAATTAAGTAGCATTGGTGAATTTGACAGAAAAATGAAACAATTGCAGTAAGCAGGTTTTGACAGAAAATTGGAATTGTAATAATAACAGGTCTTTAGCAGGTAGTGACAATTTGGTAGCAGAGTTGATTTTGATGACAGTAAAAATTAGTAGCATAATATGTTGCAGTACTGATTTAATAACTTAACTGAATTAATAAATTAATCAGTAGTAATTAGTAAATGTGAAATAGTGCAGTTTTAGTCGGTTTAGCCGGTTTAAGCGAAAAACTTAGTTGTCCGGAATTTAACGAAAATTGTCGGGGTAAGTTGGGTAAGTTAGTAGGTGACTTTTGTTGAATTATTTTGTTGAAATTATGTCGAAAAAGTCGAATTGCAGGTACAACTGCGTTGTAATATTGTTCCGGTTTACGGACGAATTGTAAGTTGTAGGCTTGATAAGCCAAAGTTGATATAAGTTGTTTATGTCGTAAAAGTTGCTATGTTGTTTAAGTTGATGGTGTTGTGGAAGTCGTTGAGTTGTTATGTCGATGAGTTGTGCATGTCATAAAGCATACATTGCATTTTATGTCGGAGCGTTGCTCACACCACGTTGGCCAGGATTGGCACAAGTTGAAAGTTGAAAGTTGAAGGCTTACGCCTTGATGCCTCGATAAACTGGGAATATTAAGTTGGGAGTTTTACTCTGATGGTACCACATGCATAACATTGTCGAGTCTCATTAAAGTTGCATTTTCTTAAGTTGTTGTTGATTTGATTTTGTTTGTTGGTTGTTGATGTGGAGTGGTGATTATTTGTATGATTCTTGCCGATGTATTATTTATCATACTCTGTTTATAATTTTCGGTAACTCACCCCTTCTGTTTGAATGTTGTCCCTATGTTGGCAACGTGCAGGTAATCAAGAGGAGTAGCCGGTTACCTTAGTTCGAGTCGGTGGTTGTCGCTCTGATACGTAGCACTTGGGGGGATGACGCATGTCTTTTATTTATTAGTCTACATGCTGAATTTTTAATGAAATTGCTGAAAAATACTTTGTTGTTTAATTTGAAGTTGTTTTATGTTGAATAAAGATGCTACTAAGTTGTTAATGAATCCGCTGCGTTGCATTTGTTTAAAGTTGAATAAAGTTGAAGTTTACTGTTGGTTTATGTTCCCTTGAATCGCTATGTATCTTTCATGGTTAACTATTATGTGGTTGAGTTTAAAGTTGAAAATGTGATATCCCGTTTTATGTTAAAAATTTTATAACTCTGATTTTAATATAATTACCGGGTAGAAATGGGGTGTTACATTAGTGGTATCAAAGCAGGTCGGTCCTTCCGACCAAGTGTCGAGTCGTAGTTGTTTAACAATCGAGTATTGTTATTTGGTTCTAACTTTTGTTTGTGTTGTAGTGATAAGTTGAGATGGCTGGAAGGAACGATGCTGCAATGGCTGCTGCAATGCAAGCAATGGCTCAGGCTGTGCAGAATTTACCGAACGCTGGCTGTAACTCCCCAGTTTTGACCCTTTTATTTAATCTGGTCGATTTAATTATTTTGAGTATTATTTTATTTTTATTTATGACTTTGGTGTGATAATTTGTTGTTTTGTACTGTTATTATATTTTATCGCATTTTGGGATCGTTTGGGAGATAATTGAGAGTAAGGGTATTTTAGTCTTTTCCCTAATTATTTACTAAGTTAGTAAAGAAAAAGAAATAGAAATAGAGAGAATTAGAAAAGAAAGAAAAATAGTAAGAGAAAGAAAAGGAGAAGAAGAAAAGAGAAGGGAAAGAAGAGAAAAGAGAGAAAAAGAGGAAAAGCTAGGAATCAAAGAAAACAACTTCTAGGAATCGATTTAATCGGGTAAGGGTGTGAAATTCAATTATCCTATACATGTGTATGATTATGTATGTGTTTGTTTGTGGTTTTGTTGGATTGTATGAGAAATAGAATAAATACCCATTTGTGTAGAAAGTGTGAGAATTCGATTTAATCGTGTTAGAAATCATGTTTTCGTGTTCCTTGTTATGGATACATGATAGATATATGTTGTTATACATCAATTTGGTAATTTTCTGGTGTAAAAATGGGATTTTTGGGTGAAAATTCGTGACAGCAACGCAGCAGGAAAAATTCTGGGTTTCGCTGCCCATACGCGTATGGGACAGGGCAATACGCGTATGGGGTAGGGCAATACGCGTATTGGTTAGGGCAATACGCGTATGGCAATGAAGGAAAGTAGGCAATACATGTATGGGGCTGGGCAATACGCGTATGGCTGAGGGCAATACGCGTATGGCCAGCACGGGTGCAGAATGTGTTTTTTTTCGCGATGTCTTTTCTTGTTTAGTCCGTAACTTTTGATCCGCTTATCCGTTTTGAACGTTCTTTATATCGTTGGAAAGCTAATGAAATGTTCTTTCCTATTAAAATGATTTCAAGATTGTTGGCCGATTTAATTATGTCAGGAATTGGGAATAGTGTCATTTTGTCGACTTTTGCCGTTTTAATGGTGTGTAAATGATGTGTATTATATAATGTGCTTGAATATGGATATCGTATGACTTGTATGATGTTGTATGATGTGAATGCATGTGATGACATGTTGTGGTGATGAATTGTGGCCGAAAGGCAAATAAATGCAATATGTTGTATTTGATTATATATGCATGGTTGTCATGAGTTCTTGTGTGTCAAGCATCATGATATGCATTGTTGTTGCGTCCTGTGTGACGGCGGTTCCGATGGGGAATCAGCTATAACATCGTGTGCCTCGAAAATATGAAAGGTATGAATAGCCTGAGGACCTAAAGTGATGGTTATAGACGATCGTATGCCTCGAAAATATGAGGTGAGAAAAGCCTGAGGATTTAAAGCGATCGGATTGTGTGCCTCGAAAATATGAAAGGTATGAATAGCCTGAGGACCTAAAGCAATCCATAAGCGTCGTGTGCCTCGAAAATATGAAAGGTATGAATAGCCTGAGGACTTAAAGCGACGGGTGAACATCGTAGGCCCGACGGGGAGTTACATTGATGTAACGAGCGATGGTTCCAGCAGAGTTCCTGAGGGAACTAGTGATGAGAATATTTGGAGTCGGTACCGCATGGCATTTGCCTAGAGTCGTTGTGTCGGTCTCTGTGCATGTGCATGAATCATAGTCTGATTATGTGATTATGAGTGGAATTGTGAATTGATTGAGCATGTGTGAGAATTGTGATGGCATTGGTGAATTGATGTGCATTCGTGTTAAATGCATGGAATTATGACTGATATGTTTTGTGTATAAACATATGTATTATGAGTGGATATGTGATGATGTGAATATGAACAGTAATTGCTATATGTGTTGGCATGTGATAACTGTTGGTGAGAATATTTGATATGTGTATTTTTATGTTGATATATATAATTATATGCATTTATATTATGGTTGTTTTTCTCACCCTTCTGTTCGTTTTATAATGCTCTATGAGGCATTGCAGATTAGAGTTGCTGGAGGTCTTTTGGTGAAGCTTTGTGTCTTCACCCTTTTTGTCGGTCGGCTCTGATATGTGACACCGGGTAGCTAGGGTGGCCGTTTGTGGTCGTTGTGTATATATATCTTTTGGCTTGTGCATGTATAACTTGATGTATGACCAACTTTTCATGTGATATATATATGATAAATCAGATTTTAGATTTTCCGCTTTAATTCTAATTTCTGAAAATGTGGGTGTAAGGAACTGAGTTTCCTCTGTATGTATGCTACCCCACTGTTGCATATCTTTATGGGCAGGTGTTGTATGTATGTTTTGTTTCACGTTGATGTGATTTCTCCGACTATGCCATGTTTTTAAATATACTCTGATGAAATTTCAAATTTTCTTTTATTGCTTTAAATGCATGTTTATTTGGGGGTGTAGATTGGGGGCGTCACATTAAGTGGTATCAGAGCCAGTCCGTGTCAGTTGTGTCTGTCGTTTTGGATGAGTTGTTGTTGTGCGGCAGTTGTGTTCTGGTGAGTTGTTGTTTAATCATAGTTTCTGTTATTGGAAATGAATAAAATATGGCTTGGGCTGTGCAGGGTGTACCGAATGTTGCGGGTAATAATGAGTTCGGGGTGAGCGAACAGCTTATCTTCAAGGGAAGATATGATCCTGATGGTGCACAATTTTGGTTTGAGGAGGTTGAAAGAATCTTCCATGTGACGGATTGTACTGAAGAGGATAAGGTAAGACTGGGTACTCACATGCTAGAAGAAGAAGCGGCTGATTGATGGGTTAGTTTGCGCCAAATGTTGGAAGTGGATGAGGAAGAGGTTACTTGGGAGTTATTTGGCCGAGAGTTTCGGAGGAAGTATTATCCGGAGGGAGTGAAGGAAAAGAAAGAGATTGAGTTTTTAGAACTAAAACAAGGCAATATGTCTGTGGTTGACTACACTGCTAAGTTTGTGGAACTGGTGCAGTTTTATCCTCATTATCCGGAAGCGACTGCTGAATTTCCTAAGTGTGTGAAGTATGAGAACGGATTGCGTCCGGAGATTAAACGGGAAATCGGTTATCAGAGGATTAGAAGGTTTTCTGATTTGGTGGACAGTTGTAGGAGTTACGAAGAGAATCGTAAGGTGCGTGCTACTCCCTATGAGAATGTGAATGACAGGAAAGGGAAACAACAGTCTCGTAGTGGGGGAGGAATGTCTAGTCCTCCGAGGCGTTACATTAAGTGTCACAAGTGTGGGGAAGTAGGACATCGTAAGTTGGATTGTAGGAGGAATAAACTGAAATGTTCTAATTGTGGAGGTTCGGGACATGTCGCAGCTGATTGTAAGAGAATTAGGATGAAGTGTTTCAACTGCGGTGAAACGGGTCATATCAGTACGAGGTGTACGGAACCGAAGGGAGCTCAGACTGGTAGGATAGTTGTTGCATTGGCAGGAGATGAGACTACTAGTGCGGATCATCTGACTCAAGGTACTTGTTTTATTAATAGTACGTCTTTATTTGCTATTATTGGTACTAGAGCGACTCATTCGTTTGTTTCGTGTGAGTGCGCAAAGTGTTTGAATTTGTTGTTGTCTTCTTGGAGTAGTAAGATGGTTATCGATACTTTTGTCTAGGGGTCGGTAATTACTTCTTGGATTTATCTAATTTGTTCTTTGACCATTTATGGTAAAGACTTGTGATGGTTTTGGTGTGTCCACAGCTGGAAGGATTAGAATGAGATAAGTGGGGGAGAAGCTGGTACTTCTCCATGTTGTTTCAGGTGTAGAGCGCTGGCTCAGTGTGTTCGGAATTGCAAGATTATAAGTGTAGTTTCTGGTTCAAGAAGGGATGCGGAGGTAAGGATTACGTCAACTAAGGAGTTGTGCCTTAGGTAGTTTTGTGCATAGGATGTAAGGTATGCTATTATAGTTTGGTAGAGACGGTTTATGCCTCATCATGGTTGTCGGCTGTTTATTGACAAATTGAGGAACTGATCACCCTTAATCTCTTGTTGATAGCGGACGGGAATTATGTTGGATGGAATGGACGTGTCTTTCCGGCTTTGATAGTGGTGCGGAATGGATTACTTGAAATTTAAGGAAATAATTGCGGATTATTTTGTCAAGTTGAGGCAGGCTTTATATCTGACGGTGATGCGGAATCAAGATGTTGCTTGATGGTTGCAGATTGCGTTGTTGAGTCGATGAGAATTCTTATATCAGAAGATGAGACGGATTAGAGGTTTGTGTATGTGGATTAAGTTGGAATGTCTCTGAGGGATAATGATTGGGTATTACTAAGGGTCGTTCTCAGAGAGTAGAGTGTGAACTTAGTTGGACAACAGTGAATAGTCGAGGCTATATCTGCTAAGTGAGTAGTATGGGAACTTGCGGTTGTGTTTTGCATAGCTTAAGTTTTGAATTGTGACGAATTGCAAACGATTTGAAATTCTTTGATGGTATAGAGATTACAGAAATCTTGAGGGAACCCTTAGGGGTGGATGTGATATTTGAGAGTTCCTTTTTTTGGTTGGATGTTGCAATAGGATGGAATTTGGATTGTCAAGAGCAGGAATTTTGTGTGGAGTACGGACAGTGGTATATGGTGACAATTGAGAATAAGTGTTTACTTTCAAGATTAAGTAAAGGGTATGGTATTGGTTGAGTTTGATTAGAATTACAATTGTTGGAATGTTTGATAAGAATGGTGATTTGTTTAAGTAGTGGCTTTAGAACGACCTTGTGTGACAGGTTATATTTGTTATCATTGGAAATAGATGCGGTGTTACTATGAGAGGCTCCGAAGTTAGTTAAAGGTGATTAGAAACTTTTTGCATTTTGTTGGTTATTACCGAAGGGTATGGAAGGTTTTTTCCAAGATTAGTGTTTTCGTTACTTCAGTTGACTTGCAAAGGTGAAGTTTATTGTTTGGGATGTATCTTGATGAGTATAGTTGGTGTGTTAATGTAAGAGAGAAAAATCGTGGCTTATGTTCTTCGACAATTGAGGAGTCGTGGAAGGATCAATCCTATGGTGGAATTGGTTGTAGTTGTATTATGTTGGATTATAGGAAGTATTATTTTTAGGATTCTAGATTCGAAGTGTTTGGTAATTACAAGAATATTGAGTACTGATTTGGTCTGAAGGAATGGAGATAACGAGAATGGTTAGAATTAGTGGCAAGTTATGACTTTGGCTTGAATTACCCTTTGGGAAAAGTTATTGTTGTGCCGGAGGAGTTAAGTCGGAAGTTTCTATGTATGTCTGTTTCGAGGGTCCGAGGATTAGAATTGTTTGAGAAGTTCAGAGGCGAGTGCCTGGTGTGTGAGATAACACAGAGGAGTGTGAGGCTGGAAATGCATGTTTATGGTTGCATAAGTGTGTGAAATGCATGGTTGTCATGAGTTCTTGTGTGTCAAGCATCATGATATGCATTGTTGTTGCGTCTTGTGTGACGGAGGTTCCGGTGGGGAATCAGCTATAACATCGTGTGCCTCGAAAATATGAAAGGTATGAATAGCCTGAGGACCTAAAGCGATGGTTATAGACGATCGTATGCCTCGAAAATATGAGGTGAGAAAAGCCCGAGGATTTAAAGCGATCGGATTGTGTGCCTCGAAAATATGAATGGTATGAATAGCCTGAGGACCTAAAGCAATCCATAAATGTCGTGTGCCTCGAAAATATGAAAGGTATGAATAGCCTGAGGACTTAAAGCGACGGGTGAACATCGTAGGCCCGACGGGGAGTTACATTGATGTAACGAGCGATGGTTCCAGTAGAGTTCCTGAGGGAACTAGTGATGAGAATATTTGGAGTCAGTACCACATGGCATTTGCATAGAGTCGTTGTGTCGGTCTCTGTGCATTTGCATGAATCATAGTCTGATTATGTGATTATGAGTGGAATTGTGAATTGATTGAGCATGTGTGAGAATTGTGATGGCATTGGTGAATTGATGTGCATTCGTGTTAAATGCATGGAATTATGACTGATATGTTTTGTGTATAAACATATGTATTATGAGTGGATATGTGATGAAGTGAATATGAACAGTAATTGCTATATGTGTTGGCATGTGATAACTGTTGGTGAGAATATTTGATATGTGTATTTTTATGTTGATATATATAATTATATGCATTTATATTATGATTGTTTTTCTCACCCTTCTGCTCATTTTATAATGCTCTATGAGGCATTGCAGATTAGAGTTGCTGGAGGTCTTTTGGTGAAGCTTTGTGTCTTCACCCTTTTTGTCGGTCGGCTCTGATATGTGACACCGGGTAGCTAGGGTGGCCGTTTGTGGTCGTTGTGTATATATATCTTTTGGCTTGTGCATGTATAACTTGATGTATGACCAACTTTTCATGTGAGATATATATGATAAATCAGATTTTAGATTTTCCGCTTTAATTCTAATTTCTGAAAATGTGGGTGTAAGGAACTGAGTTTCCTCTGTATGTATGCTACCCCACTGTTGCATATCTTTATGGGCAGGTGTTGTATGTATGTTTTGTTTCACGTTGATGTGATTTCTCCGACTATGCCATGTTTTTAAATATACTCTGATGAAATTTCAAATTTTCTTTTATTGCTTTAAATGCATGTTTATTTGGGGGTGTAGATTGGGGGCGTCACACTGGCGAGAATGATGGATCTCGTAGTCTGGCAACTTTTCAGAGGGAGAATCCGCCTACCTTCAAGGGCAAGTATGATCCTGATGGAGCATTGGATTGGTTGAAAGAGATTGAGAGGGTCTTCCGTGTGATGGACTACACTCCAGCGCAGAAGGTTCGTTATGGGACTCATATGCTAGCAGTCGAAGCTGATGACTGGTGGCTAGAGACTCGTCAGAGGTTGGAGACTACAGGTGAAGTTATCACTTGGGATGTGTTCCAAAGAGAATTTCTGAGGAAGTATTATCCAGAGGATGTCTGTGGTAAGAAGCATATTGAGTTTCTTGAGCTGAAGCAAGGAACTATGTCAGTTACTGATTATGCTGCAAAGTTTGTTGAGTTGGCTAAGTTCTATCCGTACTATATCGGTGATGATGCTGAGTTTTCTAAATGCATTAAGTTTGAAAGCGGTTTGCGCTCTGAGATCAAGAAAGCTATTGGGTATCAGAAGATTCGTGTCTTTTCTGATTTGGTCGATAGTTGCAGAATTTATGAAGAGGACAACAATGCTCACTACAAGATTGTTAGTGATAGGAGAGGCAAGCAACAACAGAACCGTGGTAAGCCTTATGATGCTCCAGCCAGAAAAGGTAAACAGAGAGCGACTGAGGGCAAGAAGACCAGTAGGGGAGATGCTCCTGCTGGCATAACTTGTTTCAAGTGTGGAAAATCTGGTCATAAGAGTACTGCGTGTACTGCTGAGGCGAAGAGGTGTTTCCGATGTGGTAAGATCGGACATGCAATATCTGATTGCAAGCACAAGGAGATAATCTGTTTTAATTGTGGTGAAGAGGGGTTGGTAATCAGTGTCAGAAGCCAAAGAAAGCTCAGACCGAAAAAGTGTTCGCGTTAGCAGGAACTCAGACAGCTAATGAGGACAGACTTATCAGAGGTACATGTTTCATTAATAGTACTCCTTTAATTACTATTATTGATACTGGTGCTACGCATTGTTTTGTTTCTGCTGATTGTGTTCAAAGATTGGGTCATAGAAGTAATATGAGTATTCATCCGGGAGCTACTAAAATGTATCAAGACTTGAAGAAGATATTTTGGTGGTCCGGAATGAAAGAAGATGTGGCACGATTTGTGTGTGCATGTTTGACTTGTCAGAAGTCGAAAGTTGAGCATCAGAAACCTGCTGGGTTGATGCAACCGTTAGAAATTCCAGAATGGAAATGGGATAGCATTTCTATGGACTTTGTGACAGGGCTGCCTATGACTTCAAGAGGACATGATTCAATTTGGGTGATTGTTGATAGGCTTACGAAGTTGGCTCATTTTATACCTATTAACAACATATATCCAATTGCGAAGTTGGCAGAGATTTATATCCGAGTGATTGTGAAGTTGCATGGTGTTCCTTTGTGTATCGTGTCGGATAGAGATCCGAGGTTTACGTCGGAGTTTTGGAAGAGTCTACAAGAAGCGTTGGGTTATAAACTGAGGTTGAGTTCTGCGTATCATCCTCAAACGGATGGTCAAACTGAGAGAACTATTCAGTCGTTGGAGGATCTGTTGAGAGCTTGTGTTCTTGAGCAGGGAGGTTCATGGGATACTTATCTTCCATTGATCGAGTTCACTTATAATAATAGTCACCATTCTAGTATCGGAATGGCACCTTTTGAAGCGTTGTATGGTCGGAGGTGTAGAACTCCGTTGTGTTGGCATGAATCTGGTGAAAGTGTAGTACTTGGACCGGAATTAGTTCGAGAAACTACCGAGAAAGTGAAGTTGATTCGAGAGAAGATGAGAGCTTCTCAAAGTAGACAGAAAAGTTACCATGACAAGCGGATGAAGGATTTGGAATTCCAAGGGGGAGATCATGTGTTTTTGAGAGTCACGCCTGTGACTGGTGTTGGGAGAGCTTTGAAGTCTAAGAAGCTCACTCCTCGTTTTATTGGTCCGTATCAAATTTTGGACAGAGTTGGAAAAGTTGCTTACCGAATGGCGTTACCACCAAATCTTTCGAATCTGCATGATGTGTTTCATGTGTCGTAACTTCGAAAGTACATTCCAGATCCGTCTCATGTGGTTAATATGGATGATATGCAAGTACGGGATAATCTCACGGTGGAGACGAAGCCTGTGCGAACCGCGGATCGTGAAATGAAGACCTTGAGAGGGAAAGAGATCACGTTGGTGAAAGTTGTCTGGTTGGGAGCTACTGGAGAAAGCATGACGTGGGAGTTGGAGAGCAAGATGCGAGACTCCTATCCCGAGCTGTTTGAATCAGGTAAATTTTCGAGGACGAAAATATTCTAAGTGGGGGAGAGTTGTAACGCCCAAAATATTTAATTATTTATTTAATTGAATATTTAATTAATTGTTTGTGAATTATTCGGTTGATTTTGGTGTTGCGGTGAATTAAGTCGTTAAGTCGGAATTTTTAAGTTGGTAAGTCAAAAAGTCGTAGAAATAATATTAGAAATAATATTATAGTCGCGGAATAATATTAGTAGTAATATTATCGTAGTTGGAGTGTGTTCGATTAAGTGGGCTTGGATGCGTGTCGGAATTAGTAAATTAAGGGGGTGTATGTTTAGGCCCATTAGCTATTATAATTGAATATTATTATTTTAATAAAACAAATAAGAGGAATAGAAAGATTAGTGAGGTTATTGGGTATCAGTTAGAGAAGAAGAGGAACCGAACGGAGAAGTTGGGAACGAGAGAGAAACCGCTACCGGTGTCGAATTTCCGGAACCCGATCGATTGTCGAGCTGCCTTCAATCCAAGGTAAGGGTGGGTTCGATTATTATAACCGGGTTATGATGAATGATATGAGGGTTGGCGATTATATGAGTTTTCTTCCATTAATTTTCGATAGGTGTTGTCGTTTGTGTGGAAATTAATCATGACGTTGTTGAATTGTAATGCTACTGTTATGATGTTGTTGGTTCTGTGTTGAAGTGGTTGAAATTTATCGTTGGATGGATTTTTGTGAGCGTTCCCGTGAAATTGATTTGGCCATGTAAAAATGTTGATTGCTTGATTTTTGTGAGATCTGTTGCTGGTAATTTTTATGAATGTTGTAGTGAATTTGGAATTTTTCTGGGAAATGAATTGGGACGAAAACTGTATTTTAGGGGTGGCGCAGGCCACCCACCACACACATAGGGGTGGCGCAGGCCACCCAAAGTAAAAGAAAAATAGAGGAATTAAGTGGCGGGAGCCACAGGGACATGGCGCAAGCCATGATGCTCTTTACAAAGGGTGGCGCAAGTCACCCATGTAAGAGGGTATCCCTTTAATTTTTTTATGCCTTTAGTAATATTATATCCCCACTTACTTTTTCCACACCTTTAATAAGATGTTTTCTAATTAATCAATTACTGCAAACAGGCTCTTTGGTCTAAAATAATGTATTACTAAACCATACTTCATCAAATCAAGATGTTGGCAAAAGTTTTTATAGCAGTAAGATAATGTGGTCATTAATAATTCATGTAGCAGGAACTTAACAGGTTTTCGACAGAAAGTTAATTAAGTAGCATTGGTGAATTTGACATAAAAATGAAACAATTGCAGTAAGCAGGTTTTGACAGAAAATTGGAATTGTAATAATTACAGGTCTTTAGCAGGTAGTGACAATTTGGTAGCAGAGTTGATTTTGATGACAGTAAAAATTAGTAGCATAATATGTTGCAGCACTGATTTAATAATTTAACTGAATTAATAAATTAATCAGTAGTAATTAGTAAATGTGAAATAGTGCAGTTTTAGTCGGTTTAGCCGGTTTAGGCGAAAAACTTAGTTGTCCGGAATTTAACGAAAATTGTCAGGGTAAGTCGGGTAAGTTAGTAGGTGACTTTTGTTGAATTATTTCGTTGAAATTATGTCGAAAAAGTCAAATTGCAGGTACAACTGAGTTGTAATATTGTTCCGGTTTACGGACGAATTGTAAGTTGTAGGCTTGATAAGCCAACGTTGATATAAGTTATTTATGTCGTAAAAGTTGCTATGTTGTTTAAGTTGATGGTGTTGTGGAAGTCGTTGAGTTGTTATGTCGATGAGTTGTGCATGTCATAAAGCATACATTGCATTTTATGTCGGAGCGTTGCTCACACCGAGTTGGCCTGGATTGGCACAAGTTGAAAGTTGAAAGTTGAAGGCTTATGCCTTGATGCCTCGATAAACTGGAAATATTAAGTTGGGAGTTTTACTCCAATGGTACCACATGCATAACATTGTCGAGTCTCATTAAAGTTGCATTTTCTTAAGTTGTTGTTGATTTGATTTTGTTTGTTGATTGTTGATGTGAAGTGGCGACTATTTGTATGATTCTTGCCGATGTATTATTTATCATACTCCGTTTATAATTTTCGGTAACTCACCCCTTCTGTTTGAATGTTGTCCCTATGTTGGCAACGTGCAGGTAATCAAGAGGAGTAGCCGGTTACCTTAGTTCGAGTCGGTGGTTGTCGCTCTGATACGTAGCACTCGGGGGGATGACGCATGTCTTTTATTTATTAGTCTACATGCTGAATTTTTAATGAAATTGCTGAAAAATACTTTGTTGTTTAATTTGAAGTTGTTTTATGTTGAATAAAGATGCTACTAAGTTGTTAATGAATCCGCTGCGTTGCATTTGTTTAAAGTTGAATAAAGTTGAAGTTTACTGTTGGTTTATGTTCCCTTGAATCGCTATGTATCTTTCATGGTTAACTATTATGTGGTTGATTTTAAAGTTGAAAATGTGATATCCCGTTTTACGTCAAAAATTTTATAACTCTGATTTTAATATAATTACCGGGTAGAAATGGGGTGTTACAGCATCACTATTCTTTTGGTTAGCCATAGACATTTGCATGAATTGAGCCAAAGTATCTTCCAACTTAGAGTTAGCAACCGGAGGTGGTGGAGGTTGATAAGGATTTTGCCGGCTTGAAGAACCACCACCATAACCTTGATTATGTTGATAGTTCCCCCTCGGTGGATATCCTTGATTGCCTTGGTAATGTTGTTGATGATTGTGTTGTTGATAAGGTTGTTGTTATTGTTGTCTTCCTTGATAGTCTCATTGATTGTTCATGTAGTTCACTTCTTTAAATCCCGGAGGAGGACAAAATCCGGTGTCATGCTCTCCTTTGCAAAGTTCACAACAAGCAACTTGTTTACTCTTGCTAGGTTCCTTCAATTCCTTAATTTGTTGAGTCAAAAGTTCCACTTGTTGAGATATAAGCTTGTTTTGTGCTAGGATTGCATCATTAGTTCCCAATTCAAGTACCCCGGGCTTCTTTTGCGAGTTGTTACGGCTTTGACTTTGAAGATCATTGAGAGCCATTCTATTGATGATATCCATAGCTTCTTCGGCACTCTTTGATAACAAAGATCCTCCACAAGTGGCATCCAATAATGTCTTGCAATTTGGTTGGAGACCATTCTTGAAGATGTGAATTTGTGTTAACTCGTCAAACCCGTGGCCTTTGCATTTCCGAAGCATGGATTTGAATCGTTCTCATGCTTCATTCAGAGATTCATTAGTGCCCTGAGAGAACACAGAAATTGCGGTTTTTGACTCCATAAAACGGTTGTGAGAAAAGAACCGTTCTATAAATTTTTCCTCCAAAACATTCCAATCGGTCATCACAGCGGGAGTTTGATCAAGATACCAATCCTTAGCCTTGCCAAGCAAAGCATGAGGAAATAGTCTCTTGAAAAGAGGCAACTCTTGCGCTTGATCGACTCCGGCCGCTAACGCTATCTCATAAAATTTGGTGAGAAAAGCGAAAGGGTCTTCATGATCCATTCCCGTGAACGGACTTCTATACAACAAGTTCAAAGTTCCAGTTTTCATCTCAGCTTGCCTTCCTTGATTATTGTTAGCAAACTGAGCGGTGTGACGTGGACTATTCACACATGGTGTGGAAGCGGGTGGTGGTGGTGGTGGATGCTCCATGATCGGCGTGAACTGTGGAATTGGTGGTGGTGTAGAAGTCGAACTTTCTCCTTGTTCCTGCCTTTGTCTAGCTAGTTGCCTCCTCCATCTAGTTCTGCTATTGAGTCTACGAGCGATTCTTTCAATCTCGGGATCGAATAGAAGTTGGTCCACCGGTAGTTGCCCTCGCATAAACAAAGTCTGCACACTAAACAAAACAAATCAACAAGCACAAGAAATTTTTTTTTTAACAAGTCTAAAACTTCACAAATATTGCAATGTTTGCAATATCAATTAACAATCCCCGGCAACGTCGCCAATTTAATTTGTTGAAATACAAATAGAGTTAGGGTTTTGTTATCGTTCCACAGAGATTGTTCGGAGATATCGCAGCCGTTCTACAGTTGTATACGTTTTAAACTTCAAAGTAACAAGGGGTTTTGGTTGTTTTTAATCGGAACGTTTGCATTCAAATTTAAGTAATAGCGGCAAAAAGATTTGTTTTAACGATTTATAAAAAGCATGTCAAGATTAGGGTTCAACAAACCATTTTTGTACGTATATAATCGACAAAGCTAATGAACTCGTTTAGACGGTAAATGCAATCACATATCCTCCCAATATGTTTATCTCTAACACATATTGTGAGTTTTACCATTTTGATCCTTTGATGATCTCTCACTCAAACTATCAAAATGACAACATTCAAGTTCAATATTTATGAACATCAACACTCATAACTATCTCTAGCCAATGTGCATTGATGGATGAAAAGCCTAGGTAAAGAGTAAGAAAAAATTTCTCAATCATGCACCAACACAAAGAATAAACCATAGAAACAAAGTTTTTCATCATACATTCATCATCCAAGAGTTCACAAGCTAGAGTCAATACATATACATGCAAAAGAAAGGTTTATCTACCATCTAACCTTGACAAAAAAGGAAAATTAGCTCTTCATTGTCATGGAAACTAAACAAACAAGAAGATGAAGAAGAATATCAAGCCTCAATGACGATTTCTCGACGAATGTGCTTCCAATCTTCCAAAATGAGATGCTACAGTGTTACAATGTATTTTTCTCTGAAATATATCAAGGATCCCAAGAAAAATACAGAAAAGTCTATTTATAAGGGGGCAGAGGATCGTAGAGCGCGCTAAGCGCGCTGCACCGCGCTGAGCGCGGCCTCATTTATTGCCAAACCGACCTAAAAGCGCGCTTAATGGGCTCAAGACCGCGCTAAGCGGGCAACTCTCTGTAACTAGCTTCATCCCCGCGCTAGGAGCGCGCTTAGCGGGCTCCAAGCATGCTTCAAAAATCATTTTCTTCACAAACTGATTCTAGGGAGCCTTCCTTGCTCCAAGCTTCACCTTTCCAAGTAAAAACCTTCAATTAAAACACAAAAGTTAAATAAATAAGTCTAATAATGTAATTAACTATACTACGGTTATTAATCGGAAACAATGGGAAAAAGCATCGATTATCAAATAAAGATCACAAAAAGGTGCTAAAAACTAAACTAAATATTAACACAATTTAGCACCTAATAATTATCTTTCAAGGAGTTTTGAATCATCTTACTTAGCCACTTTGTAGTCATCATCTTGACATTGTAAGCTCTGCTACATATGCGAATATCCACTACTTTCCTCAGTTGCCAAGAATGTTTATTTGGTAATTTGGCACAATATACATTCCACTCACATCCTTTTTTTTTATAAATAACCATAACCGTTCGTTTGTCGTTTTAGAGAGCTTAATATCCCTGCCCGACTGGAATGCATATATAGTGATTGCTTCCTTGAAAATATACTTGGTAGCAAAAAGTGTTCCTAATTCCCATTTATAATCTGCCATATTTTTTTTTGGAAATTTGAAAATTGGACATTCTTTCTATTACATCCATTTCTTCATCCGTTTCACACCCATTTTCCTATTCTTCACTATCATCTTCACTCTCATTAAAATCCCCATTTTATTTATGTTTTTCTTGCTAGTACCCTATGCATTATTAGCATAACATAATAAATTTTGCATACCATCTTCCATGAAATCATCACTACTTTCATCCGAGTTTTCAAATGCAACATCCAAGGCATTGTCATAATGAAAACTTGCATCATCACTATCATCATTTGTTTCAGTACCAACAAGTCTACAATCATTCACCTCAACATTATTATGATCAACATCATTCACCTCACCATCATTCATCTTACCCTCATTCAACTCAACCCCATTCACCTTAACAACATTGACTTCATTCAAATCAGCCTCATTCATCTCATTAACTCCAACCTCATTCATCTCAACTATACCTTCATTAAAACTATTCTCATTCATCCTCACCTTATTGACTCCAACATCATTCATCCCAACCTCATTAACTCTAACTTCATTCATCTCAACTACACCCTCATTCAAATCAGTCTCATTAATCCTAACTTCATTGTCTCCAACTTGATTCATCTTAACTACACCCTCATTAAATCCAACTTCATTCAACTAAATTAATTACATCACCTGTTGTACCTTTGATAGCTTTCTCAAATAGTTTTTCAATCTCATATTCTTCATTAAGGATAACTAAATAATTTGGGTTTATAGTTTCATCCTTTACAGGACCATCATAATACTCAGGTTAAGACAATGAATGTTATACATAAATATGAACACTCAAATGTATCTTACTTAAATCACATATATCTTAGGCACCTTTGTCATCACTCAAAGTAAACATACCAAATGTACTTAAAGTAAACATACCAAATGTAGGATCCTTGTATAATATAGTTTCAATTTCCTTATATCCTAGTTCTTTAAGTACCCTACCACCTCAAAATAGCTTGACTTATTTAGATCACGTCTTAGCTCTAAAATAATTCCTTCATAACTAGACAACTCATCATTTACAAAAGAAATTCCACATTGAATAAATACACGAACTAAATTCATCCATTTTATTACCTAAAAAGAGAATAATACTATTTAATAGACATTCATATAATCATATTACACATTAAGAATCAGAACAAATAGAAAACTCTAAAACCAAGAGAAAATCCTAAAACCAAGAGAAAACGATAAACCCACCACATTAAGTTAAAAAGCCTAAGAGAGAATATGTGGGAAACCCTTAATTTGACAAAACATTAAAACCCAACAAATCCTAAATTAGAAAGGGAAAAAATGAGACTTACCATAATACATATCTTCCTTATTTCGTTTCAGTAAATACTTGTCTTCCTCGTTTCGTTTCACTTGAGTCTTCGTACTTTGTTGTTTGTTGTTTGTTATTCATTTCTTTATGCTTAGCAACGTCATTCTTCACTTCTTCAGCCTCAACAATGTGGTGTCATAAAAAAATGAGAATGACAAAGACCTAAATGTTACTTCTATTTTTTAATTAAAACCTTAACAAATTTAATTCCACCTAAGTGATAACTGAACTCTTAAATTGACTTTGACTAATGTCTTTAACATCAAGGACAAACATGAATCTGTTTGAATAATTGAAGGATCAAAATGAACATTTTTTAAATTAAAAAACCAAAATGAATCAGACTTAGGGTTGACAATGAACCGAACTAACTCAAACATAGTTCAAAACTCGATTCAACAATTAAATCGTTGAACTAAATTCATGAAACAAATGAGCTGAATATGAGAAGAAAAAAAATAAGTTTGTTAACTAAATGAGATGAACTTGAACTATAAACCGTTCAACTCCTTAGGTTCATGAGTCAACTCGATTAAATAGGAGAATAATTATATTGATTTTAAGAATAGATTTAAAAAATTACTCTAAATCTTAGTCTCTATTTTCTTTTAATCTGAAAGTTTTAATTGATCATTTATATTTTCAGTGAACAAAATATTTAAAAAAACAATTATATCAATAAAATCAATGTCATATAAAAAAATTATATACGATAATTAAAGATTAAACTTCTTTATTTAATAAAATTCTTATATCAAATAAAAATATCATGAATTTTTGAGAAAAAGTTAAATCAATTATATAATTTTATTTCATTAAGTTTTTTTAAAAAATATTAATTTAAAATATCTAATATATAAGTAAAAAAATAGATTTTATAAAATAACTTTTATATCTATGAAGCAAACGAATCGAATCGAGATGAACTTAAAAAGTTAAACTAAATTATTCATGAATTTATAATAAATCGAGTATGAATTTAAAAAAATTCAGTTCAAACTCGAGTTAAATTTTAAGTTGAACAAATTCTTATTGAATCGAATCAAATTAATGCGGGGTCAATTTGATTAGACTAATTTCAATTTGGATATCTAACTTAAAAAGTATATTAAAACAAATATAAATGATAATAAACAAAAGAAATAAACTAGAAATTGTAACTGTTAGCCTAATCCACTTCCCGTTGAAGAGGCCCAATCCCATCAATCGCAGCAACTCCATCACAAAAAACAAAATGCAGCCGTCGCTACCGGTTAGCTTCAGAAACAACTCGGAGTAGCACTGAACTCAATCTACCGGAAAACGCCGCCGGAGTTATTTTGTCGCCGGAGCCAGACACAGCGACAAAGCCCTTCAGGTTTTCTTATCTTCTGTAATTTAATTTCGTTTCTACTCCTATCCTGCAACGCGCTCGAGGATACAATTCCAGCGGCCACCATAGCCGCCACCGCAAAAGGCCGCTGTTGTGCGGCACAATTGATTTCATAGTCTAATTATATGATTTTTGTAGATTCACAAAAATGAATTCTGCTCAAGTTATAGCGTTCCAGCCTGCGATTTCTGTGAAGAATTTTAAGTCATTTGATAGTCCAATGAGTGTTATTACTAGTTTTCCTCGGATTCAGAATATTAGCAGAAGAGATGAACCTTCTTTTAGATTGAAATCTCTAAAACCTCTCCGTGCTGGTGGAAAAGGAATGACGGGAAATAATGATGAGGTATTGTATTGTTTCTTCTTTTCGGTTATAGTTTTTGATTGTTATTGCTATTGTGACGGAAAAGGTTTGGTCCGAAACTAGAAATGATATGTGAAATGGTGAGGTAATGCTTTGCTGCGGCGGATTTCTGCTTCCGGTTCGACGGAGAAGAAACTGACCTATAATGTTAGCACTCCAACGCCCAAATTAGTGAGAGAATGAGAAGTAATGCGAGAGTGAGAATGAATTTTAATACCAGAGAATGATGCATTTTCTCTCATATATGTATATTGAAAACAGTTAAAACTGTCTGCGAGGAATGCGGCGTAAGTGCGGACAACTGTCTGATTGATCTGAACGGTTGATCTGGACTGATGCCTCAAAGGGCGGAGTTGTTTGCTTTAGGCAAGAATGGGGAAACACCTATTTCTCGCGTTCGCTTCCCAAGTGATGTAACAATATTTTAAAAATTGAAGAAATCTAACTGGCGAGACTTCTAGGTTATGGTTCAAGTTCAACTGTTTTAAATTGCTCAAGCTGGTATGAAACTGCACTTGAACGGGCTAAATACCTGAATAAGTGTTAAGGTTGGTTGAAGGTTCAACCGTTTCAACCATCTGATTTAGTTCAATTTGTTAGACATTGGTATGCAATGCAACATGAAAGATTGTCCATGATTTCTGTTAATATGAATCTCAGCAAAGTGAAGGAGAACTACTCTGTTTTAGGTTTGGATATTATTACATGTTGCTAACTTTATAAATGTAATAATCAGGATTCGCCTTGGAAATCTCTTTCAAATGCGATTGACAAATTTAAGGGACAATCAATAGAAGAAGTATTACGGAAGCAGATTCAAAAAGGCGAGCTTTTTGACAATGGTGAAAGTGGATTAAAGCCACCAGGAGGAGGAGGAGGAGGAGGAGGAGGTGGCCGTGGTGATGGAAGACCTGATAGGTTTGAAGAGGAAGACTATGACAATCGCCAAATGATTTTTGCAACCGGTGCCTTATTATCTCTGGTACACTCTCTTTCTCTTTATATGTCCACTTAGGCCTCTCAAGCATTCTTTATTTGTGTACAAAAATCTGAATTTTGTAAACTGAAAGGAGAAGTTTTAAGTGGAAGTAACCACACACAAAAGGGTTTACGCAAGGAAACTTTCGAACTAAACTGCATTAATAGAATGTAAATCACAGATAATAGTAGCTAACTGCTGAAGCTCTACATTATTTGTTCATAGGTACATGATGATTTTGATCATGGAATTTGTTCATATGCAAACTTGTGATAGAATAGGAACATATGCTATTCCTCATTTTTCAATGCTCAAACTCTACATTATTTTTCCAGTATATCTATCTCATCAAGGGCAAGGTGCTTGGACCTTTATTTCTAGATTTTCTGAAGTATATGGTTGGCAGAGGTCAGAGTAGTCGACTCCAGAATGCCATGGTAAAATTGGGAAAACTGTACAGGGGTACAAAACAGAAGAAAGTGAATGATGAGCATTTTTTGGAGAAGGCCATTTTGGGTACCCCAACATGGTGGTATGATCCTAATGATTTTCGTCGAGCCGTGAGGAATTACTATGCATCAGATGAAGATGAATAGCTTTTACAGAGTCTGTAACATACTCTTTTGAGCTTAATGATGCTTTCTAAACATTGTACTGTATCATCATGTTTTCACTGTAATTTTTGTAGAATGGCGAAAGTTGATCCATGTAATAGAATGACGAAAGTTGATCAATGTAGAAGAATCCACCTAGTCAGATAAGGCTTTGATGTTGTAGTGTCTCTCCTTTCATATGTTTTGCCCTCAATTACTATAGCGAGGACAACTTGTTAGGCTATTTTGTATGTGATTCTAACAATTGTAGTATCATTCTGGTGTCTATACATCAAGTTAATTTCCATAAAAATTGTTCAAATTATTTACTATAACCCTTATAATAGTGCAAGTGATACTGATTATGAGATTTTCAGACACCCAAGAGCCGTGTACAATTTGTATTTCTCTTGGTTGAAAAGTGTGATAAGATTGTAAGAAGATGAATGGATTTGAAAACGAGTGTTTTAGAACAGTTATACAGGATAAAAAACACACTATTAAAATGAAAATGAAATGTTTCATTGTAATTGTATTCTCTCTCCTTGTAATTCTATACATTGTATTGTATCATCATGTTCTCATTGTATTGTAAATGTATTTTCATTAGAACAGTTATACAGTATATTTAATTTCATTAGAACAGTTATTCACTTCTGCATCACAGATCAACACTTTCTCCATCGTCTTTGAAGGTTGAGAAAGCCACTATCATTATAATGTTCAATTTTTCAAATACGTAGCTAATAAACAAACTGTTCACTATAAAAGTCATGAATTTAATCACAATTAGGCGTGAATCACTATTATTCTCTTATATTTATCTTAATCAAAATAAAAAAATATAAAACTCTAAAATACTAATACCTAGATTTCATATACAACTCTATTGTGATCTGTGAGCATACTGTGGATCTCATTAAAAAAGTCACACCGACTTAAGTTGGGTGGAGTGGGTGATCCACAGTCCACATGCATTCATGATGATTCATTCACACACAACACAGTTTTATAATTGAGTAATAATTTTCAACTATATCAAATTAAGAATTTATAAACAACTATATAGTTTTTTCCGATATAATATGCGCAAAATTGCAAAGACTAATCTCTCGAGTCGGAGAGAATTATATGTTCAAGATTATGTGTCGAAGATTATGTTTGAATAAAAAACTTCTAATTAAGTGTTCTTAGTATCGATCCAACAGTTAAAATTGAATTGAAATAAATTTGTGATGCATAATCTAAATTAAAAGTTACATTCAAGCTTAAAAAAGACATCATAAATTTATTACTTTCTCTATGGTACAGAAGAAAGTTTATTGGATCAACGAAGCTACACATAAAGAAAAGTAGACATGGAAATAAATATATGATCAACAAATTGGGATCACATATGGAACATATTAAACACTAATATAATTTCTCTTCCCCCTTTACCTTACATATATGTATTATCTTCTACTCATTTGTTGAGTATTTATTCTCAAACTAATCACCAAAAGGCTAGAAAGCTCAACAAGCAAACCAAAAGTGGCAAGAATCCGGCAAAGCTTCCACGGCCAGCTGGAGTTGCTCCTGAACCACTGAAATTCACATCAACCGGATACAAGTTCCCCGGCGGTCCGGTCATGTATGTGTATGGTGATGATGATGATGGTGGTGGTGGACAATTCGACGAGGGTGATTTCTTCGGAGAAGGTGGTGGTGGAGAGTAGTATACTATTGGAGGTGGTGGAGATGGTGGTGGTGGTGATGGATAATACACAATTGGTGGAGGAGAATTGTATATTACTGGAGGTGGTGATGATATTGGATTGTCACCACATGGTGTGCACTTTTCAACTAGCTTTCTTGATTCCAAAGCTTTGATTGGAAGAGTGTTAGTAACACAAACAAGTAATAAGATCCAATAAAGGATCCTTAGTTGTAATTTTCTTTGAGGATCCATATGAGTACTAATGATGTTTGGTTATGGTTTGATATGAGAGTTGTAAGGATTAGATGAGTTTGTTATGATGTTAGGTACATATGGAAAATGTAAAGTATGTATATGTAAAAGGGCCTTTTGGGCTTAGGAATAGTTAATTATGGTTTTGAAGAATTGGAGTGAGGGACACTTGTTCTAATTCTACTTTATTGGTGAGGGCTATCTTTTTTGAAATATGACCTTCATTAGCATGTGGATGGTGTGAAATGTGGGGTCCACCATGCGCATAATTCCACATTCCTTCACACCTCAATAACAATAATTCACATTGATTTTGGCTTCTTTTGGTTGTTGAATTTTGGCATAATAAGGTTCTAATCTTGGATCAAATAAGAAATAACATCATATCCTTCCTTTTTCTTTCTGACAAACAATAACCCCATATTCTATTTGCATATTTTCTATGGCCAGTTGTTTGTGTAAGAAGAAATTTCTACTCTAAATAAACGATTAAAAATGATTCTAAGAAGACTCTCTAACAACTTTACATATATTTTATTCTATAGGTTAAAATTAACGAGATCAAGTATTTCATGTGAGTATAATAGTACAGGCTTCACCTATGATATGTAAGTAAGATGCTATTCGTAAGTGATTTGTAAAGAATTTGATCCTTTAACTTAACCTTTAAGGTATTAGTAAATATAAATCTTTTATGACCTAGTGAAACATGTAGAGTTTTGAGACTATTTCTTATGTCTTGACCAATCTGACCTCACTCTATCTAGGAGCATGGTGGGTGATTCACCTCCAAGTAAATCTCAAGACGTGGCGAGGATGCCCACGTGCCGAATACATGTTTTAACTCGCCGACAAATATTTAAGGTCTCTCGTGCATCTCATCATGTGGTTGTAAGTGAATGGGGCGAGATCATTAATACTATATGAAAGTGGACTATAGAAAAAAAATGATGGTTTATAACCTCTAAGCACGAGGTCTGTAAGGACGATGTGGTCCACGAGAAACATGATGGTTCATAATCCCTAACCACAAAATTTGTAAGAGCGAAGTGATTAAGGATGTGGTGTTAATCAATGTCGTTGTGACCTTCATATTATGAGGTTGAATTAATCAACTTGTAAGATTGGATACGATTCAGATTTCCCATCCAATAGATCAATGTAAGGACTTTTGGTTTCTAGTATCAAATGATCAGGTTTAACTCATAATTCGTAGGAAGGACCGC